>JAHVAK010000058.1:1400623-2801247 GCA_019845155.1 Luehdorfia chinensis | reverse complement strand
ACCCAATACTGCACTCCTAAATACGGAGTTCCAGTTTGTTCCTGGAAAAACCAGTGCCGTGTCATCAGCGTTGGAGAAAACACAGCCATTGTCTAGTTGGATATTTGTTAGGTCGTTAATGTAAATCAGGAACAAGGAAGGGCCTAAGACACTGCCTTGTGGGACACCGAATGAAATTTCTGAGTCCTCACTAATACAATTACTTATTCTGACTTGCTGTCTTCGGTCTCGCAAATAGTCTTCCAATAATTTCAAAGGAACACCTCTTATACCAACGAGGGAAAGTTTTTGTAAAAGGATGGGAACAGCGACGGTGTTTTGCCTTTTTTAAGTCTAAGAAAACAGTTAAGCATTTCTTACCTTGATCTAATTGTCGATGATCGTTAACGTCGTAAGGGCAAGAATTACATCCTCTGTAGATTTTCCACGCCTAAAGCCAAATTGAGAGTTAGAAATTATGTTAAATTTATTAAGGTAATTAGTGTGTCGTATGTTTATTAATTTTTCAATAATTTTAGAAATGACGGTAATACTGATATCAGTCGATGAAAGATGATGTCAATAATTACAGGCCCATAGGGGCCTGTAATTATTAACATCTCAATCTCTGCATCTACCCTTGAATACTGGGGTAATTAAAGCTTTTTTTTGAAGGCAGAGATTGGTGAGGTAACATATAACCGGAAGCACAAAAGGTCTCGCAAGTTTAGTGAATTTTGTAGTGACACTATCCCATCCAGGGGCATTCTCAGTTTTAAGACTAGACAGAATAGTATCAACTTCCAATGGGTCAGTTTCCAAAAGTACAAAAGAAGACAGCATTGAATCCAACATATGTAGTGATGGGGGGTATGGTTCCTTATTAAGATTTTTTTTAGCAAGTTCCCTTCCAATGTTAGCAAAGTAGTCGCAAACTATATTGACAGAGTCGCTGGGAGTATCTTTAATCTGCAATAATTCTGTATTAGCTACTTTATAAGATTTAAAGTGAGCAATTGTTTTTATTGTCTGCCATAACTGTTCAGAATTTTTTACATTTTTAGCTAATTGTTCTCTTTCATTTTACGTTTAAGTTTTTTAAGTAAATTGTTGCAATAATTACGGTATCTCTTATAGGTTATTACAAGGATTTCATTGTGAGGGTCATTTCGTACCTTAATTTGCATTTTGTTTCTGTTTCTAATGCACCGGAGGATACCGGTGGTAATCCAAGGCTTAATAGTGCGTTGGGACCTAGAGAGTTTTTTTATCACTTTGCTTTCTTCCAGCGACTCTGCCAATCTGCCAATGAGTTGTTTAGCGACTGTTGTAGGGTCGTTAAATAAAAGCAAGTTATCAAGATCTTTTTTTGGAGTTTGGCTATAGCCTCATTATAGTCTATAATTTCTTTAGTTTTAGAGCAACTCTTGTATTGCTTGGGTTTATAAAGTTGTTTTTAAAATTGCAATATGTGGGGACAATTTCTCATTGTCAATTTTTAGCATGAAGTGATCTAGACAGCTCAGATCTCTAGTGGGAAGAAAGTGACCAGGCAGCAAGCCATGAGTAGACAACATATTAAGGTAATTTACTCTATTGATGCATTCACTTGATCCTTCATTTGATTTTGCAATTAAATTTATATTTATATCTCCCGTTAAAATGATACTGCCATGCGATTTGAGTGTTTCCAAATGTGTGTTAAGGTAGTGAATAAATCTAGCCGCATTGTGATTCGAAGGTTAACGGTAAATATACAAAGAATATTTACCGTTCGTATTTGTATACAAGACGCATGTTCAAGTTTTACTTCTTTCATATTAGCTTTAAGATCGTTTTTAACATATGCTACGACTCCATCATTTTGATTATAGTTAAAACTAGTTGCATAAAAAGCGTAATTATGTAGTGGCGGTATCTGTTTCTCTATTATTAGTCTACATTCAGTAAGTGTTAGGACAACTACATGGTTGATGAAGGACCTAACGGCTCGGAACCATGTTTAAATTTAGTGTAGTAGAGGTCGAATTAGTTCTCGGTTCGGCTTATGACCGTGAAAAAGGGAACAAAGCTTTAAACATTTTATTAAAGTCAGGGTGGCGTCCTGCGGGGCTATTGACTAACTCAAAAGTGAAGATCACATATCAAAGTGCTCAACGAAAAACTGTCAAATGGATATTTTTCCTAATATCTAACTTTGGTGGCTAACGAAAGTGACGTCACGAGACCAAGATGGCGTTGATATACACCGTAAACGCTTTTTGATAGGTGTTGTCGTATCGATAATCACATATCGGTATTACGTTGGTCATTCTCATCGACCGCAAAAATAGTGTTCAGTCAAAACATTTTAGTATTTTGTTGATAAAAACTAAAACAGGACAGCGCAGTAAACAGTAAAAGGCGTGGTCTCAATAATGATAGCTCTAGTTTAATATTCTTTGACTATATTTTTCACAAAAACAAGAATTATCCTGTAAAAAATCTCCCTCCGTGGCCTGTTCCGGTCATACCTTCAGCAAATCAGATTGTCAAAAAAAATATTACTTCGTTTTTAAGCACGTATATTTGAAACAGTTGTATGAATTAAATCTTCAAGTAAGTATTATTCGAATATAAAAAAAAAATTGCTATTTTCATGTATTTTTAGTAACTTCTTAAAGCGTTCTTCATTAAGTATACTAAACAATCCTTTTCACATAAACTAGGTTATGTATATATATACAATACTTTGACTTAATTTAGTTACGAAATGTCTTTTCTGTGGTCCTCCCTTCTGTGATCAAGGTGACCACAGAAAAGTAGTGTGACCACGGAAAATATTATATTCTTAAGAAATTTGTAATGGGTTTTAGGGTAAAGTATGGCGCCGAATAGAAGAAACTTATCTGAGGAAGAAAGGAAAAAGAAGCGTCGAGAACAGAACAAAATTACGATGAGAAAGTTAAGAGAAAATGAAAAGCAGAATCCCATTGCTCTCGAGGAAAGAAGATGAAAAGATCGTTAAAGATATCACCGAAAAAAAGAACAAAACAAAATAAAAACCATTGCAGATACACTCCACGTGAACAACGAGTGATTCGCAAAAATTTGGAGGAACAAAGCGCGAAGGTACCGACAAAAACAAAAAATGTTAAAAGAAACGCAAACGATGTTAGAAAATAATACACCTCCATCAAGCCCAGGACCATCAACTCCAGGCTCATCGCGTATTTCATCGGGTCGAAAAGTAGCTGCACGAAATAAAAGAAAGCTTGCAATAGAAAATACTTACTTGAAAACACGGCAGCACTAGAATCCAAAGGAACCAAATATAGAATGAGATAAAGAGGAATAAAGAAACAAAACAAAAATCAATATAGAATCGAAATAAACAATTCTGAGTGTGACGAAGAGAATGAAAAGAACAATGAATCAGAAAAAGAACTAAAAAGTAAAGTAGTCGATTTTTGGAAGATGACTACGCCAGCCGGTTGACTGCTGGAAAAAAATAAACCATAACGCGCAAAAAACAGAAAAAACAGGTACGACTTCTCAAACACAGCTTGCAACACCTACACGATACGTTTATCAACAAAACTGGCATATCTATATGACGGCTCATTGCTAGCGCCATCTGTTAAAAGATACGCCGGAACGAGATTTGACAGCTGTCGGTCTGGCGGAGCGTCGAGGCGATGGTCGGCGCGACCGTGTTGGGCGACACTCTCTCTCGAGCGTCCGCGGCGGGCGCACCACGTTTCCGACGAATCGCTTTTGTTCCGTGAAATCTTTTCTTTTTATTTTAGAAATAATTAGAACCGATTGGTTTAGTAATTTCCTAATTAATGGTGGGGGGATTTTAGTTGAATTCGAGACACCGACCTTGTCACTCCTTCGAAACGAAACTGTCGGTTTACCTAGTTAATTGGTGGTTAAGCGTAGTAAGGTGAAATTATTACACAAGATGCATTTGAAATTGTTATTCTACGCTATCTACACAAGGAACCCTGTACCGCCTAATCAAGAGGTAAGCGGCGCTATCGCTCGGCCATCGCTGACTCCGACATATATCATATTATTTTTGTAAATACAGACCGTTTTGGGTCTTACAACCGCCACAAAAAACGCGTAACACTTGTCTCTGTATTATTCATACAAATGTCGGCAACTTGGTTTAAAGTCTTAAAAATGCAAAAATGACTGAATCCTGTACACCGAAAATCTGTCACAAAGTATTTGTTGTGGTGATAAGCTCGAATAAAAATGCTTGGAAAGAAAATGCCAAGCATGCAAAGAAAAGCACCTGGTTTTCAAGGAGTATAATCACGCAGAAAATGTTTTGTATGAAAAATGGTTTACAAAACGAGTGAAAATTCTAGTCAGAGGAAAAGAAAAACTGATAACGAAGACTGTAAAGGACTCAATACTTCTGACTAAAAAAGAAGCCGCTAACCTGATGAAAGAGAAAAGTTTTGGAATATATGAAACATCAAGCAAATATTTCTAATTAAATATTTCTATGAATCAGGATGAAGCTCTCCTGCACATTGATTATTCCGAAAATTATACTTGCAAGTATGGAGAAGAAATTCAGTCTGCACATTTCGGTTGGTCAAAACCTCAAATCGGCCTGCATACCAGCGTTATTTATTATAGAGATAAAGACACTGGCATATTAAAAACGGAATCGATATGCACTATGTCAGAAAACCTAAGACATGACCCCGTCTTAGTTTGTGCTCACTTGGAACCAATTTTTGTGAGTGTACATGCACTAATTCCAACTATGAAGATCCTCTATATTCTGAGCGATAGTGCCACATCTCAATATCGAAACATAAATATGTTCCACCTTGTAATGAACTACATATGTCCACGACTGGACATTGAAAACTTTTTTTGGCATTTTAGTGAGTCTGGACATGGAAAAGGCGCTCCAGTAGAAACGCACAGCAGATAGGGGTGCCGCGTTAGGAAACGATGTCAACGATTTCAAAAAACTGATTTCCTACTAGAAAGATAACTGCCGCGGAGTTAATATCATACCAATTGATGATAGCAGTATTGAGAATATAGAAGATCGTCTCCAAACTGGTGTAACTCGCGCCTTCAAAGGTACCCTCAAAATTCATCAATTAGTTTGGAGCTCCAAAACCCCCTTAAAATTGCGTGCCAGGCGTTTAAGTTGTCTCAAATGCTCTCCTGAGAAACATTGTAATAATTACGAACTCGGGACAATTGAGACAATCATACCAACAACTGAACGAGATTGTCCTCGTAGCTCATCACCGGAAAGTATTGACTTGTCACAAAGCTTTGACATTATTGCTTCGAAGCGGAGGAAAATTTATCACGTTGTATATTCGTCTGAGAGTGAATCACAAGACGATATATTATGCAAGATAACCAAAGATAATGCCGCAACTGCTTTGACACTAAGTAATGTTTTAGCAAGCTCTTCATCAAAATCCGCTGCTATTTTCGATAATTCAAGTGAGATTAAAACTGGTGACACATTGCGGAAATTTCAAATTGCTAATTTTTTCGATCACGATAATGAAACTATATTTTAAGGCCTACTTTTAGGATGACCACAGAAATCATTATCTCCTATGTGGTCAAAGTAATTTGTTTTTTTTTGTGATTTTCTAATGTCTGCTTATTCAAGTGCATAAGTTTGATTTGTTATATTTTTTTTTGTGATAAGAATACCACCATCCATCACAGTTAGCTACCGTGGGTAAATCCTTGTTTCAGAGAGCACGAGGAATCTGTGACAGGAAACACCTGGCCGCCGAGCTTCAGCATGTCAAACAAGTTTTGCACGACAACAAGCTTCGGGTTCCGCGCCTACGTCGCAGTGACCGAGTGAAACCGGCCTACAGTCGAGCGTGTACCTGCTATTCTACCTTATGTCAGAGGAGTCACGGACAAGATTGGCTATATCTTGAAGCGGGCTTCCATAAAAACATACTTCAAGCCGCCGAAGAAGATAAGTCAGTTTTTACCATCTGTCAAGTGTAACATCCCTCTACAAGACGCAGGAGTATACAAGCTGGATTGTGAATGTGGTCTCTCTTACATAGGCCAAACAAGAAGATCGATAAAAACCCGCGTAAAAGAACACATAGCTGACGTGAAGCATCGTCGTTCTAGGAAGTCTGCAGTCTGTGACCATGTTCTGGATCATCCCAACCATTACATCAGATTTGATAGACCACAAATCCTTGCAAAAGAACACCGATTCCTACCAAGGATGATTCGCGAGGCTATTGAAATTAAAAAACATCCTAATTTCAATAGGGAAGATGGTTGGGTATTACCACCGGCTTGGGATCCTATTATTAATAAAATTAAATCAAAAACCAAGCATACCACTGCAAGGCTTCAAGACACAGTAAGCTCTTTCTGCGTAGATCGGACTAAAAATAATAATTAAAAGCTGAAGGTACTCCGGGGTAACTATGACATTGGGACAACTGTCACCTCAGTCCCCCCGTGACCATGGGAGCTGTAAAGCGCCCGAAACGTCGGGTTATAAATAGTAAAATATTAAACGCGATAAAATCCGTAAAATTAGTTTCATTTAAATAAGTTAATTTATTGTTAAAACATTTCTTTTCTGTGGTCATTGCGATCACTTCTGTTACCAGGAAAAACGCATACCTCAAATCGGTAGTCTACGAAAATAATCCGACCAATTTAGAGCAGCTGAAGAGGAATATTATTCAGGAAAGTAACAAAATACCGAGAACAACTTTTCAACGTGTTTTCCAAAATTTGCGACTTCGGTTCCAAGAGTGCCAAGCAGCCGAGGGAAGTCATTTGGACAACATTATTTTTAGGTCTTAAAAATTCCTATGTTTCTACTTTTTAAAAATACAAATATATTTTTGTTATTTTTTGTAGTTCTTTTTTAATTGAATATTGAAACCGCCAACACCCTTATGGCCCAGCCTGTATAAGAAATTATTATTTGAGTTTCCGCTTGCTACTAAACTTAACCGCAGCGTGGGGCTGCCCGAGCTCAGACGACCGTGGCGTTGACGTGGTCGAGTGGGCGGCCGTCAGTGGCTTGGTTCTACTCAATCGCGGTTCCGTGGACACGTTAGTGGGACATCAGGGTGGGTCCATAGTGGATTTATCATTCGCTACCCCTACTGTCGCTCGGCGTGTCCAAGACTGGCACGTGGACGAAGAGACGGAGACCCTATCGGACCATCAATACGTCCGATTTGTGGTCGCCGCCTCTGATTCACTGGACTTGACAATCTCTTCGCCAGCGGGACGAACAGTGTTCCCGCGGTGGTCGCTGGCGAAGCTCAGCAAGGAAGTGGCATTGGAGGCAGCCATCATCGAAGGATGGTGCCTTGACTCGGAGGAGACATCGGAGGCGAATGAGGGTGCTGAAAAGCTCCGGGGCGCCATGACGCGCATCTGCGACGCGGCAATGCCTCGTGCTCGAGGTCCACCTCCAAAACGGGCTGTGTATTGGTGGTCACCCCACATATCCGAACTCCGCGAGGAGTGCTCGGCTGCGCGGCGCCAGTACCAGCATCATCGTAGGCGACGAATACGGGACGAAAGCTGGAGTGAAATCGGGACCCAGTTGCATGAGGTTTTCTTGGCCGCTAAGAGATCGCTGCAGTTGGCTATCAGCGACGCAAAGGCCCAGAGTAGGGCAGAAATGCTTCAGGCCTTGGACGACGACCCGTGGGGCCGTCCATATCGGGTTGCTCGGAAGAAATTTCGTTCCCAGACGCAACCACTGACGGAAACCATGGAACCGGACTTGCTGGACGCTGTGGTGGGGACTTTGTTCCCGAACACACCGGAGCACACCCCTCCAGTCATGGCCCAGGGTTTCGCCGTTGAGGAAGAGGAAGATGAAGCTGGTGAAGAGGTACCTCCCATAACACCTGTTGAGGTACGCGTAGCGGCCCTTAAGCTCCGTGGCAAGTCCACCGCACCGTGGCCTGATGGGATTCCGGGGCGAATACTCACCCTCACCCTGCACGAGCTCGGGGACTTCTTTCTCGGGCTCCTCAACACCAGCCTGACGTCTGGCCAGTTCCCTTTTTGCTGGAGGGCTGGAAGACTTGTCCTTCTCATGAAGGACGGTCGGCCTGCAGACCAGCCTTCGGCATATCGGCCCATTGTGCTGCTGGACGAGGCGGGGAAGCTCTTTGAGCGTATTCTCGCGGCCCGCATCGTCCAGCACCTCGACACGGAGGGTCCTAATTTGGCGGACTGCCAATACGGCTTTCGACGAGGACGTTCGACCATCGAAGCGACACTCCGCCTGAAGGCCATATCGGACAATGCAGTGACGGGGGGTGGCGTGGCGGTGGCGGTCTCGCTAGACATCGCCAACGCGTTCAACACGCTGCCCTTCAGTTGCATAGAGGAGGCACTGAGGTACCACCAGCTACCTGCCTACATCAGGCGTTTAATACGTAGTTATCTCTCCGACAGAGTTTCTATATATAGGGAGAGACGGTAGCCTCTCCCTATATATCCTATATAGGAGAGGAATGGTGTGCGGTGTTCCGCAGGGGTCGGTCTTAGGACCGCTCCTGTGGAACATCGGCTATGATTGGGCCTTGCGCGGCAGCCGACAATACGGGGTCGAACTGCTGTGCTACGCAGACGACACCCTAGTCGTGGCCCGCGGACGATCCTTCGAGCGGGCAATAAGTATCGCGGCAACTGCTGCCCAACGCGTCGTTAGACGAATTGAGGCGCTAGGACTCAGAGTGGCTCCCCACAAGACCGAGGCCCTCTGTTTCCACGGGCCTAGAGCGGTGCCGCCAACTGGAGCGACCATCCGCCTCGGCGAAACTAACGTACGTCTCAGCCCTCACATGCGGTACTTAGGGCTCGTATTAGACGGCAGGTGGAGCTTCAAGGAGCACTTCCGGCGGCTTTCGCCAAAATTGGTTAACGCTGCCAATGCTCTCGGAAGACTCCTCCCCAACATAGGAGAACCAGACATAGCTTGCCGAAGGCTTTACACCGGCGTGATACGCTCCATGGCGCTATATGGGGCACCGGTCTGGGCGGATACCCTCTCCGCCCACAACAAGACCTTGCTCTTCCGGGCGCAGAGTCATGGCGCAGAGGGTAATCCGCGGATACCGAACGGTGTCCCATGAAGCGGCCTGCGCTCTGGCGGGCACCCCTCCGCTAGGAGGTGTATACGCAACGTGTGCGAGCGATCGAGCGGAACGGTGGTGCGGCCGTTCAGGAAGTAGACCACTGGAGACAGGAGGCGCAGCAGAGGCTGCTTCAAAGATGGAGGGCCAGACTCCTTGAGCCGAGACAAGGACTGAGTACCGTGGCTGCCATATCGCCCATCCTTAAGGAGTGGGTAGACAGGCGCCACGGTACGCTGACGTTCCGCCTCGTGCAGATTCTGTCTGGCCATGGTACATTCGGTCGGTATCTCTGCTACACCGCAGGCAGGGAACCACTGCCTAGGTGTCACCACTGTGACGGTAGCGAAGATACCGCCGAGCATACACTAAAGGACTGTACAGCGTGGCGTAGTGAGCGCTTCACGCTAATGATCGAGATAGGTCCCGATCTTTCACTACCGGCCATCACAAGGGCCATGATCGGGAGTCAGGAGGCTTGGCAGGCCGTTGTATTGTACTGCGAATCGGTTATGGCGCAGAAGTAGACGGCGGAACGTGCCCGCGAAGACGATCCGGCATCACAGCCGATGAGAAGAAGACGCCTTGGGCGACGACGACGCCAATACGCTCGTCAGCTACAAGCCCAGTAGTCCCTAGACGGCGGATCGGGGGGTCTGACCGTCTGACTACAAAGGGACAAGGAGTGACCTAAAAATCAAAAATTAGGAGGGTCCTCTTGGACATGCGTGGTTGGTCGCGGATGTATACAAACGCGTTCAGATGACAGCAGTTGTACGTATTAAAAAAGAGCTTGAGTTGCCTGTAGTATACTATTGTAGTCTTTGTATACTACACTTATTCTTACTGTGTAGACTGGAAAGGAGGTAAAGCAGAAAGAAAATCTAAAGTTTGATTTTTAATGAAGGTTCAATGAGTTTAAATCTAAGTCTTTGGGAATATTACTTATTCGGGATTTTCCAACTTCTAATGACCGAAGAAAAGACCATACTTTTGCAGAATCGTTATTCTTTACAGATTTATGGATAAATCGGCGTTGCGCATCCCTACACACCTTGTTGCAGTGATTTCTTATTTCAGCATACTTCACTTTATTCTCGCTGGTCGGAGTTCGTTTGTATCTAGCCTTCGCAGCGAGTTTTTTATGCATTACAGCTCGTATTTGTTCCGTAAGCCAAGGTGCAGGAAGATGCTTCATCTTGGCTGCTCGTACGGAAGCATGGGCATCATAGAGATTAGTCAAAATGCTATTAAAACAGTCCACCTTTTCATCCATTAACTCAGCGTTAAAAACCTCAGACCAGTCAGCGTTTCGTGCATCATTACGCAAAGACTCCACATCCATACCACCAAGACTACGCAGAAGAAGAATGTTAGGTTTTTCTTTAGGAGGTCGAATTTTATACGAAAGAAATAGTAAGTCGTGATAAGAAAATTCATCCGCCGGGCACTGGCCGTACTTAGCGACATGAACTGGAGAAGATACTATTATCAGATCCAGAAGGGATGGTTGACAATTTGGTAAATGATGAGTTGTACCCGAAAGCAGAATAGATAAGTTACTACCTTGAACAATACTTTTTAGCGAAGTGGAGCGAGAATCATGCTTCAATAGACATGTATTGAAATCACCCATGATAATGGTGTGGTCATGTAATGGTGTGAGTTCCTCGACCAGCTTTTCGAAAAAGGAGAAAAAATTTACACGCAATGACGGGGAGTAGTAAACACCTAGGAAGACTTTGCGACTAGAGAGGGAGACTTGTATAAATAGATGTTCACCGGCATCTGAAGGAGGAGGCTGTGCTGACATATTGATAATGGTGAAAGGAATATTAGAACAAAGATATATGGCAACACCACCTCCACCCATTCCAGTGCGATCATTACGTATAAGTTGAAAGCCTGGAAGCGTGTAAGTTGTAGAGGACATCAGGGTTTCAACCAGGACTCTGAGACAAGAATAGCATGAATGCTTTTTAAAGTAAATGATGCGAGCATATTTGTAAACGAAACCATCAATATCACTATCACTCATAATACGTCGTGACTGTATAAATATGTACAAAATACACGATATATGTATAAAATATAAACAATAAATATCTATTTTAAAATAACTTAAAAATATAAAGATTTACTTCTCAATTATGTACACCCGCCAGCTACACAAGACATAGGTTACATAACTTCATTATAATTAATCTAAAAAAGTGAGAGTTAACTATATTAAACAAACTCTACTACATATTACAAACCGGGCTATTTTATCTACTAATCTTGGGCACTACAAATCTTTCTTCAACTAGAAACGGAACGTAAAAGAATACACGGGCAATATAATTGTTTTGACAACTGACTTAACGTGTCAAACTGTCAATGTCAGCTTGAAGTTATTTAAAGTGTGAAGTTAAATAAAAACAATAAGCAAGGTACCGCTATAACATTATAGGTAAACAAGATATTTTAAAAGTGAGATAGTAAGTAAAATTTAAGTATATATCAGAGACCTAACAAATTAAAATCATATAATTATAAACAATTTACCGGGCTGTATATGGCCTATAGTACTTTCGAGAAGTCGCTGCACGTCTGGTTTTCGACGGAGCAGCAATTACGGACGCTGTTAAGGACGATATAGGCGCCGGCACCGGCCCTGGCTTTGAAGTTGTTCCTTGGGGGATTCCGTCCAACTCTTCAATATTTGATACACGGTGGCGATTCCCATCAGGCCCAAGCACGAAAACGAAACCTTGTCGCGTCCAACATTGGGTTACTCCAAAACGTTTTCGCGCCTCCATAAATGCCTCATGTCGAGACTTCGTCAAAAATTCTGACAGCGTTATACCTGTACTCTTCAAGGAAGATTTTGATGACCAAATTTTGTCCCGAACAGAAACCTTTTTGAACTTACAGAGTATGGGACGGGGCCGATCAGATATGGATCGGCCCATTCTGTGACACCGGCTGATATTGGCCTCGGTAAAGCCAGGCTGCTTCAGCTTGCCTACCACTGACTTCACCACAACATCTAGAAGGTTTTCTTGATTGTCTTCAGGCACACCATGAAAGAGAAGAATTTTACGTCTGCCTCGCATGTCCAGATTGTCAACTTCCCGACCAAGCATTGATATTTGGTCTTGTAGAGCATGTACCGATCGAATAACATAGGCTTTGAAGATAGAAAATTCATTTGCCAAAGCTGCTGTATCAGTGATTGGAGACTGAGTCTTCAGTAGCCTCCCCTCAAATTCCTCCATGGTGTCAATAAACATAGATCTCATCTGTGACAACAGTGCAGTGAAAGTAAAGTGCTATAACTTGGTGTAGAGCTTGTTGTTTGCAGAGAAAGCACTGGATGTCTGGTAGGGTATAGAATTAGTTAATTTACAACATAAATATTGTAAAGTTTTAGTCTTTTAAAGTATTTCTAAATTTTATTAAAATTTGTTCTCAATAAGATGTGTTGACTATTTCACACCTACCGCCCAAAAAAATTTATAATATTAATATAATTTATATAATCTTATGCAGTACAATAAAAAAAAATCTAGATTTAGATATTGTTACAAACAATACATTAAGTGGCAAAACTAATGGTCATACTTGCAATAAGTTTTTTTCTCATACAGAGACGAATTTAAGAAAAGTGGGTGGTATGCAGCAGTACAAATGAGCTTAGGTATGAAATTAACAAATAGGAACTGCTACACTAGCTAAAGAATTAATTAGCAGCGAGTCAAACAGAAGAACATTTAAAAGCTACTGAAAAATTGGTGGAAATATGAGGCCGCGAGAGCACGAACGGCCCACGTTACATCCAAAATTACCATTTGAGATATTACAGGAAATCAGTATACAAAAAAAAATATTTGGATATAATAATTGTCTTGCTTTGTGGTTTTTATTTTTCAAGTTATAAGTATTCAGTCTAAAATCTTGGTCACGTGCGAGGTTTGAGTGACCACTAACAAAAAAAAATATGGGATACTTTTTCGACGCGGCGAGTTAGGACGCTGCAAACTAAATTAGAACGAATAATACGTCCGAGAATGAGATCGGGCACAATCAGTGGAGGTAATCGTAGACGATCATCATCAACAATATCGCGATTTAGTTACAAGAAGTTCCCTACGTGGTGGTATCATTATAAAGTAGGCAGCCGAAAATGGCGGCCGAGGACTGTCCGGGTAATAATGGTCGATTATTCATACTGGAAGCAAACTATGATTTCTGTGTATTTCTTTTTAACCGACTTCAATAACGGAGGAAGTTATATGTTCGTCTGTATGTATATTTGTTTGTATGTTTACCAAAAATGTAGTTATTTGTGGCCAATTTTTAAAAAATATTACCGATACCGTAAAATTATATGGGAACAATATATTTTTTTTCTAGTTCTGATGATGGGATCCAAGAGACATTCATGAAACTCTTTTATTCGCTTAAGCAAGCATAAAGCAGAAGCGTTGAAGGCAGTTTTTTAATGAAATAATTATAAACTTTATTTCTTTTCCGAATAAAATTATAGATTATTTTAAGAGACGTAAATAAGTTGTAGCGAACCACTTAAAATAAATGACAGGCAAACCCAGTGCGCAAACTAGTCGCGAACTTGTTGGGCGTGCAGTATTTTAATTCGCAAACAAAGTAACGAAGCTGCGCCGCCGCGCGTACGCAACCAGCTGTTCGTAACACGTACTCGTATCCCACGCCACATTGCTTCTCGCGCGTTTAATATTAAATTAGTTAGCTTGTAAAATTGCTTCCGCTTGCTTTTGTGTTCTCCTATCTTAGTTTAATAATTTATTTATGCGTGTTTTATCGTATATTTCAATTAATACCCTGGTAGGGCACCACAACTAGTGACCCCGAATAGGAACACCCGTCGCGACCTTAGTTGACCGCTAAGTCATCCCCTGCCATCAGAAGGTTTGTTAAGGTCGCGAATTATCAACATACCGCAAGAGTATCAAAAAAAATGACTGAAGTGAATAAAGTTGGAATTCGTATTCCTCCATTCTGGCCAGAAGACCCGGAAGTTTGGTTTGCCCAGATTGAGGGGCAGTTTGTCGCCGGAATAAGCGTTGATTCGACCAAATTTCCTCCACAAAGTCAACAAAATATGCGAACTCCCTATGAATGCTTATGAATTTGACACAAAGGAAATTAATTATAAAGGAACGGCTACACTAGCTAAAGAATTAATTAGCGGCGAGTCAAACAGAAGAACATTTAAAAGCTACTGAAAAGTTGTGGAAATATGAGGCCCCGGGAGCAAGAACGGCCTACATTACATACAAAATTAGCTTTTGAGATATTATAGGAAATAAGTATTTATTATTATAAATTATAAAAATTTTGTAATTTAAGAGTTCTTTATAACTTCTACAGTACAGTACAGTTCTACGTACAGTTGTTGATATTTAGTTACTTGCTCCTTTATATATCTTTTAAGGAGTTGATTGATTACATCCTCTCAAAATGATGACCCGCAAAGCAAAATCTCAAGGTTTGGAAGCCCGTCTACATCTAGCCTTGGAGGAGCTTAAGGTTTCTAAAGCCTTGTGTCAAAAATTGCTAGAAGGGAGAGAGGATGGTGAGGCAAGTATTAATGAAATATTGGTCCGAAGTCAGAAATAATGCCGCTGAGTTGGACATCAAATACATGGATGTATTGGATGAGCGAGAACAACTACAAAAACGCTTTTGTTGAGTGTTTAACCCTTCTTTGCATGATGATGGAAATTTCAATCATAATATTTAGTCAACCAAAAAAGGTACTCAAAACCCTTGTACTGTAAATTTGTTGTTGCTGGCAACTTTTTAAGCGACTATTGCGTACAACAAAACGCAGTTGTCAAAAAATAGCAAACGTCACTGTGAATTACCAGGCCTAGAACTTGTCATTCCGCTGTTTGTTGTGACTGGAACAAAGGAGCGAGATTTTAAATTGTTTTATGGAAATAAACGGAGATATAAAATACAATGAAAATGAGTGGAAAAAAGGTTTGTTTTCATGTTTTTATTATTTTATGTACAATTTATATCAAAACACTGTGAATAAATTTCTCAAAACTATGTGATGGAAATTTACATCACTGTGCAGTAACTTCACTTGTAATGTATGGCAAACATTTTTTTGTAAATGTTTATTTTATGTTGTTTTTTAGGGAAACTTGAATGAGAGAGATATTGAAGATTATCTTAGTAAGTTACAAGACGGTTGGCTCTCAGAAAATGGCCTTGATGACCAAGATTCCGATGATGAAAACCGCGATACTGATGAAGTTATAAGAGTGTTGCAGGAGGAGAACGATGATGATGATGATGATGATGATAATGTGGATGAAACTGCTGACATTGATCCTCCTCTTATAGAACCAGAAGATCAAGAACCCTCTCACCCATCAACTTCATCCAATTTGCAGTCTTCATCCAGTTTTTCATTTGACAAAAGAAGTTTGATTTGGAAAAAAAGGAATCTGGTGTGTGACACAGATAAAATTACTTTCTTGAGGAGTTCTACTGCTTCAGGTGGTCTATCACACCTAGAAACTCCATATCAATGTTTTAACCATTTTATCACTGAAGATTTTATCAAAACATTAGTAGAGACAAATTTATATATAATACAGAGTAATCCCAGTTCATCTATAACATTTACAGAATATGTATAAGTTCTTTGGTATATTATTATACATGTCAGTAGTCAAATTTCCTAGCACAAGATCATACTGGTCGCCAAAGTTTGGATATGAGCCCATTTCTTCAACAATGCTACTGAAAAAGTTTGAGAAAATAAAGTTATCATTACATTTTAATAACAATGATCTTCACAAACCTTATATGTCATCCAGAACATGACAGGCTTTATAAAATTCGCCCTGTTATCAAGCATCTCAATGAGAGTTTTGCCACAGTACCAATGAATCAAAGACTTTCTGTGGATGAACAGATGTGTTCTACCAAAATAGGGCATTTTTTAAAACAGTATCTGCCTAAGAAGCCCCATAAATGGGGCTTCAAATTATATGTTCTCTGTGATTTGATGGGATATGCCCACAAGTTTGAGGTATATTCTGGACAAGAGAATACAGAGAAACTCCCAGATGAACCAGATCTTGGTGCAACAGGAAATGTTGTAGTTCGTTTGCTTCGAGTAGTGCCAAGATAGCAAAACCACATTGTATACTTCGATAATTTTTATACCTCTTTGCCATTGGTAGTTTTTTTTAGCTAAATCAGGAATTCACACAGTGGGAACTGTGCAACAAAACAGGATACCAAATAATAAACTTCCAGAGAAGAAACATTTCATGAAAAAATCTGTGCCAAGAGGTAGTTTTGAGGAAAGAGTGTCTGTGCATGATGGTATAGATTTGAGTTGTGTGGCTTGGAAAGATAATGAGATAGTAACACTGTTATCTTCTTATTCTGGAGCATTGCCTTTAACTAAAGTCAATAGATTTGACAGGATAACATAAGGAAAAATTGATATTACTTGCCCGTTTATTGTCCAAGAGTACAATAAACATATGGGAGGAGTAGATCTCATGGATAGCTTTTTGGGCAGAAATCATATAAAAATAAGGTCTAAAAATTGGTATTTGCGTATTTTTTTTCATCTTTTTGATCTAGCTATTATAAACTCTTGGATTGTTCATAAATTGCTCAAGAAAGAGGTGAACCCAAAAAGAGTCTGCTTACAATGAGCCAATTCAGAAATGAATTGGCCTTTGTGCTATGCAACAGAGGAACCACCAAAGAAGCTAAAAGAGGGCGTCCTAGTACCAGTGTACTAGAAGAAGAATTACAATCAAAAAAAAGAAAAGGTTCTCCAGCTCCACCACCTCCAAAAGACAAGAAAAGATGGTGCTGAACATTGGCCAAAAGTAGGTGGGTCACTCCGGTGCAAATTCCCCAAATGTAAAGGCTATTCCACAATTTCTTGTAATAAATGTGGCGTCAATTTGTGCTTAAATAAAAATAATAATTGTTTTTTAAATTCTCATAAAGAATAAAGAAGATTGAGTAAACAATATTTTTTTTTATTTAGTACTGAGCTAAATATGTGACAATGCATGATGATGTAAATTTCCATCATATTGTATTTTTACATAATATATATTTTTATTTACACTAGGATTTTTTTAAATATTTTTCCTTTAATCTAGAGCATTAATTACATCACCCTGATTTATTTTAAAAAAAATAGAAAAAATCATGCAAAGAAGGGTTAAGTGTCCGGTTCAGACAGACCTACTCGGAGAAGAGCAGATATTTATCACGTTTAAATAGGAATTTTGAATCATTGTAATAAGGTTATAAATAATAAAATTAAACGCGATAAAATCCGAAAAATTAGTTTCATTTAAATGTGTACTGTTCGCGTAAATATAAGAAATCATTGTAATGAGGTTTATTTTTACATTTCACTTTTACACGGATTGCGTGTTCTTTCGCGCTCGCGCAGCCGACCGGCTCCGTTTGCGTGCTGTTTTGCGCTCAGGCAGCCGACCGGTTCCGATTGCGTCCTCTTCTCGCTCCGCCGCCCGCATGCGTCGACAGACGGCATTTTAATAGCAACGTTTGAACGAAACAGTTGTGCATTGCTTGTTTGAAACATGAATGATGAAAAATTAATATTACTCCTGTCAAAATTCGAGTGCTTATTTGACATAAGCATGCCATCATGTAGCGATCGGGCAATGAAAGACATGGGAGGAAATAAGCAACCATTTCGAAACAAGTGGGAAGTAAGAAGTTTATATTGTTTTACATTTTTCATTTTAATAACTGGATAGGTACAGTCAGCAACAAAATTAGATGGATCATTTTCAGATTTGTACTGGACGGTGGGGTTAAATATGTAATTACTAACTAAAAAAATTAGGAAACTCGCATGGCCGCCGCGTCTTGCTAATCTAAAGCACCACTTGCTAAAAATTATCCCTAAATTTATTTCTTGTGGTTCTAGCTGTGTCGATATTAGCACTATTTTCGTCACTATTTGTTATCTCTGTTAATAAATTTATATTACTGCGAAAGTCATCATGGTGTGCTTGCGCCCGAATTTCTATTAAAAAATTATGTAAACATATAGTATCGAATATAATCAAGTCACAGTACTTCGGTTGGATCGTCATTCTTTGATTTTTTCAAACATTTGTTTTACCGACAAACCACAAAAATACACAAAATATTTATGCCTAGTGCAAAACTAAACATAAATTGTATTCACGCCAAACATTTCTTGAATATGATTTACAAGATAAAATAAAATATATAGACCAAAAAGGGTTATGTGAGAATTGTTTACGTCCGGGACATGTCGTGTACGAATGGGCCTTGTCAAAAGTGTAGAAAACATATGACCTTAATTCATACTGATAAAACAACGACAATCACAAATTCCGACGTCGAATAATAAGGTTATATCGACTAACCTCTCAAATAATTCGGTTGCATCAAGCAACAACAGCGATAATAATAATAAAACCATACACAACTCACAGTTGAGCAATACTCAAATAGACATATTAAGCGCGCAGACGTCTGCATCGCTGCATGTTTAATATGCCAACCATTCATAGAAGTCAAAATAGTTTATAACTTCAACGTTAGATGGCACTATTTGTTTATAAGTACACGCTATGGTTTCGCCGCTTGATGTTACCTTATAGTTTGTCGTTATTTTAATAAATGAATGGGATCGGCTCTGCTTTCGTACCGTTCGGACCTACTCTGCTCTTGACGATTTCTTGAGAATTGCACTCTGTGTGAGTCTTATTAAATTGTCAACTGTGCTTAAATGCGCAGCGATGAACGCCTAGCCAATTGACTCTCAGTAAGCGCTAAGCTTTTGCCGTGTACGGAAACCCGGGAAAGATATCGGGTGAAAGAAAACGGTTTAACAATGTGCGCGGCCAAACTGTAAGGTCGCGGCAACGCAAGAATCCAGCAAGCAGCCCGCCGCAGTCGTCCGACAACCCTCTCAGGTTGAAGATGGCTGCGACAACTAATTCAGCTTTTCTACAGGACAAAGAAGATAACACAGCGCGTCCAAGAAGAAGCTCCGGCACGGAAGTCGCAACGGACCCGAACTCCGAGCGACTCAGGTCACTACTGGAGCAGCACCCAAAGCATGCGAAGAGCTTGGGGCAACTGGGGGCCGTGCAGCCAGGCACAGCGCTGAAGATCCTGGAACTTTTGTTGCAGGACAAGGAGCTGCCGCCACCCCCAATGACGCCGAAGGTCGCACGCCGTCGCCGCTGCCCCCCGTGGCCAGCGACAGCGACGACGACAAGAAGCGACACTGCGGTCTCATATCGAGACCACTCACGCCTCCAAATTGGAAGCAGCGTGACCCGCGGGTTAGACGGGACTCCTCCTGCTCCTCTGTAGAGTGTTAAGAGTGTAGAGTTTTGCGCCGCCAGCTACGGCCGGCGGCGCGAAACAAGCACCGAATCCGAAGTACCCGCCTTTAGTGATGAAACGCCTACCTAACTGGGCGCATCACTTCAGGCAAATTAATGCCGGACTCGGTAGGAGGCCCAACGCCCGCCCTAACGGGAAGGGCCTACACTTCCAACCGAGTACAGACGAAGAGTATCGCTTCATACAGCGATACCTGACTAAGCTGGACAAGGAGGAGAGAATCTCTAGGTTCTCTTACTCCCGGCCGAAAGGAGCAGCAAGTTCGCAATCCGGGGACTGCCGGAAAACACGGAGGCCGCGGAGATCGAGGAGGGTCTCCGCGAACTCGGGTTCGAGACCGAGTACATCAAGCACATCCAGGCGCGCAAGGGACGCGCAGGCTGCATATTCTTCGCGCAAATGAAGCGCACCGCAACCACATCGGTAAATTACGATGTGAAAGAACTTCTTTTCATGCCGGGAATTCGCATTGTATCCTGGCGAGGAAAGAAAGGCCCCTCACAGTGCCACAGATGCCAGCAATTCAGGCATTCATCGCACTGCTGCCACCGCCCCTTAGCTTGTGTAAGGTACGGCGGCGAACACGCCACCCGAGACTGCCCACGCTCCAAAGAGGAGCCCCCAACTTGCGCAAACTGCGGAAGCGCACACGCTGCTAACAATATCACCTGCCCTATTTTTCAGCTGGAGGTAAAGGTACACAGCCGAAATGCTTTATGTTATGTATAATTATGAGCAAAATAGACTTCATTTATACTTTTTAAAAAGCGTCCTCGGCGAAGTGCAGCAAACTATAAAAATCTATGAAAGCGAAAAAGCAAATCCATTAAAACTGTTGAGCACTCTGACGATGTTTTTAAGTTCAATATATCAACGAGTTATTATGCCATCAGCAGCAACAACTGACGAAGATTTTATAAATTTGAAAATAAGAGTCCACCTCAAAGCCGTTCCATACCCTGGCTATGTTTTTGAATCACAACTGCAGAAACTTTCCAGCCGATAATAATATAAATAATGTTACAATAAATAAATGCTGTACATACGAGTATTTCAATGTGAAGTTGGGTGAAGAAATTCAAAAACTACTACCATCGAACGATAAAACACTCAAAACTAAACTAAAAACAATCAAAAGACAATTCCATAACAGATCTCGCAAAAGAAAAAGGAATTTGCGACGTAAAGAACGATAAGATTTTGCAGCAGTGGCAAAAAATTAACTTCATAGACGTTATGTGGACGTCAAGTCCACATAATGGAGACCCTGTTACCTTTAGGGCTAAGGTAGCGACATAAAAAAATGCAGCTGATGTGAACACCTTCCACTTTGTGTGAATTTGCTATCGCCGTCTCGTCATTGCCGCACTGAAATGCCGAAGTCGAAAGACTATTTAGTGCCATAAGTATTATCAAAAATAAACTACGTAAGAAGTTATCTCAGAAACCAACTAAAGATTAAAGGCAAGAATTGCTCAACATACGTACTTCCTGATGACGTTGTTAATTAAGCCGGCAAATGGAAACCCAAAGCAACTACAGAAAAAGGAGAGGCTGGAACTGCTATCTCCAGTACGAGTACCATTGCAGCTGAAGATGCTGAAGACGCAGAGGACGAATTGTTTGATTTAAATATTAAATTACTTTTAAGCGTTAATTACTTAGTGATGTGTCTTCTTATAGAAATATTTTTTTCTTGAGTTTTTATTGTTTTAAACTGATTTTTATGTACATACTGCCTTGTATGTAATGATTACATTGGTTTAACTTAACGCTCCAACGTCCGTGCAACAACGGTTGCAAGGTCGACTTGCTCGGCTAAATTCTATTTTTAAATAGGACAACTTTATTAATGCTTCAAGACGTTAATACTAGATGGCTCTAAAATAAATTTCCTTTTTATCTGTCGGTAGAACAGGCCACTAATACGTAATAAAATTTTTAAGAAAAAAATGTGAAAGTGAGTGTGTGACAACTTCAAGTGATTGTGCGTTTTAATATGTGAGTATTGTTTTATTTAATAAGTAATTGTAACATGTTTTATATCAAAATAATCGGCAACAGTATTATCTAAGAATATATACAAATATCAAAGGTCGAATGTGTGATATTACGATAAAAAGAACATGCAAAACGTACCTATCGTTTTTTTTTGTATGAATTAATAAATCTAACCTTAAATATATTTCGATAGAGGAAAATAAGAGTTAAAGTAAGTTAATTTAAGTAAATTAGTGTTTCAACAAACTAAATCAATAACAATACAATGTAAATTTATCGCTCAAGGGGCTCAAGTGGGTGAATTGTTTACATTTTTTGTGCTATCATTAAACATTGTTAGTATTAACGGAGTGGTATCAAAAAAAAGGTAATATAATCTAGTTTAATAACGAATAAGCTGATTTTGATATGCAGAAACAAAACGTTTCTTAAAATTAAGAAGAAAAAAATGTTACTCAAATTTCAACTGTAATTGTGATTTATATATTTTTTTTTATATACTATAGATTAGTTGCTGTTGTTTAGTTTTTACGTATATTAATTCTCTAGCTAATTAGCTTTACCCACATATTTTTATTTATTTATGTTCTTTGCGATAGTAGGTACAGGCCCAATGCTACAGGAAAAGGCAAATGGTTTTGCCGCGCGTTTTGGTATTCTCGACTTCAATTGTTCTGCAAGCTGGATCAGTCGTTTTAAAGTTCGACATAACATTGTGGCGGGAAAAATTGTCGGTGAATCTTCGTCTGTTGATCAAAATTCAACAAAAAACTGGTTGATATCTGTGTGGCCAAATTTACGAAGACAATTTTCTGATGATGAGATATTTAATGCTGATGAAACTGGACTTCTTTACAAATTGATGCCGGATAAAACTTTAAAATTTAAAGGTGACAATTGTAGTGGAGGTAAGTTGTCGAAAGATAGAATAACTGTCATGGTAGCAGCTAATATGAGTGGCACAGAGAAAAAGAAATTGCTCATTATTGGAAAGTCACAAAAACCAAGATGTTTTAAAAGTGTCAAATCATTACCTGTCGATTATACTAACAATCGTAAAGCTTGGATGACGTCAGAACTTTTTGAAAAGTGGCTTCGTGATTGGGATCGTGATTTGGTGAAGAAGAAAAAGATTCTATTGCTGGTTGATAATTGCCCGGCCCATCCAAATGTTACTGATTTAAAGTCTATAACACTTGCTTTCCTTCCGCCGAATACAACATCAGTACTACAGCCAATGGATCAGGGAATAATACGATCACTCAAAACGAATTTCAGGAAGAACCTTGTGCTCAAAATGATTAATTGTCTTGATGCTAATGAAGACAACTCTTCTACAAAAATAACGGTGCCAGATGCCAATCTGATGGTTAATTATGCCTGGAATAAAATGTCACAAAGTACCATTCATAACTGTTTCAAACATGCAGGATTCATTGAAAACCACGACGGTTTACCTATTCAAATATCAGACCATGAATTCGATGAAGGAGATGACATTCCTTTATCTTTGTGGTCACGAAACCTACATTCAGATTCTTTAGCAGCACCGGAAATGTGGGAAGATTATGTTGACATCGATAGTGCTCTCCTCACATCCGAAGAACCCACCGATGAAAATATCGTACAGAACATTTGTGCTAAGGAACAACTCGAAAGTGATGGGGAAGAAGTCGAGGAAGAACCATTACCTACCGCAGAAGAGGCATTAAAAGCTGCAGAATTATTATCACGATTTGTTCACAGCAATATTGAAAATGATAATTTGGCCATAGCTATGTCTTCTATACGCAATAGCATTAGAGATTGTTTATACAATAAAATGAAAAAACAAAAGCAGACAAAAATTACAGATTACTTACAATAAAAATACACTTGTATGTGTTATAATGTGCTGATTACGTGCAATTTTGATTTTGATTTAATATGTATGTATACATATGTAATTACTATGTTTATGTATTAAACTACTTAAGTACATTCATATTTACATAAAAAAGGTTTTTCATTTCACAAAACGCTTTGTATGACGTCCGCTTATTATGACTTGTTTGTCAATTCCTTTCGATGTCATTATAAACGGACTTTACTGTAGGTAGATAATAAGTTTTAAATTAAGAAGGGTAGAGCCGTTTTTTTTTTTTCGAAAAAAAGCGGGTGGACGTACAACCTGACGTCAGCTGCCAGATTCGGACGTGCAAGTGGCCTAGTGATTAAACATCTTTCCATGATACATCTAAAAGAACTAGTTACTGTAAATAAACACAACGTAGATGAAAGGGCCCTACCTATGACGATCATAATTTATTAAAATATATCATTCAAATGGCCTAGAATGAAATAACCTTTAGAAATTATCTTGAAAAAGATTAAGTGAATATTCTGGTCACGGAATTAATTTTATCAATGTAAAATTTAAATAGTTCATTATAGAAGCTGCAAGTCAACGACAGTGTTCGAATACGCTCTCGGACATACTGTGACACGGATCAATGCGTTTCATTTCTTCCATCTCCACATCATCCACAATTGTGCCTATACAGGATCAACATGCAGATGCAAACGTATCAAAGAAATCAGAATTGGATGTGGAGAGCCCCAACTTAATCGCAGAGTTTTTCGGTCTTCAGAATGTTCACCTCGAACACTCGCTCAATATCGCAAAATATTTCGAAACAGATGAACAGCTTGCAGTACATTTTGAAATCGCCGGGAGAGTTTTAACTAAATGTTATAAAACTCGTAAAATCTAACTCGGAGCTTCAAAAAGGGCAGTACAAATGGAGAGTCAAGTGCAATGTATCTTGCCTGATTTGGAAAGATACTAAAGATGTCCTTCTAATGAGTAATGCATTCCATCCCAAGTCTGGCAAAACGTCCATTTTACGGATTTAAAAAGATGGCACCAAAAACAATTACTGCCCTTTAGCTATAAAGGAGTTCACGAAAAGAATGGGAGGTCAGAGACACAGTTGGCAGACGGAGTAAGAGATAGTAGGTCCGCATCTTCTACTTTCTTTTAGACACAAGTATAACTAATGCATAATGATTTCTTATATTTACGGGAACACTACACATTTAAATGAAACTAATTTTACGGATTTTATCGCGTTTAATTTTTTACTATTTATAACCCGACGTTTCGAGCGCTTTACAGCACCCATGGTCACGGGAGGACTGAGGTGACAGATGTCCTGATGTCATAGTTAACCTGGGGTACCTTCAGCTTTTAATTATTATTATTGGTCCGATCTACGCAGAAAGAGCTAACTGTGTCTTGAAGTCTTGCAGTGGTATGCTTGGTTTTTGATTTAATTTTATTTATTATTGGATCCCAAGCTGGTGGTAATACCCAAACATCTTCTCTATTGAAATTAAGATGTTTTTTGATTTCAATAGCCTCGCGAATCATCCTTGGTAGGAATCGGTGTTCTTTTGCAAGGATCTGTGGTTTATCAAATCTGATCTAATGGTTGGGATGATCCAGAACATGGTCACAGACTGCAGACTTCCTAGAACGACGATGCTTCACGTCAGGTATGTGTTCTTTTACGCAGGTTTTTATCGATCTTTTTGTTTGGCCTATGAAAGAGAGACCACATTCACAATCTATCTTGTATACTCCTGCATCTTGTAGAGGGATGTTACACTTGACAGATGGTAAAAACTGACTTATCTTCTTCGGCGGCTTGAAGAATGTTTTTATGGAAGCCCGCTTCAAGATATAGCCAATCTTGTCCGTGACACCTCTGACATAAGGTATAACAACAGGTACACGCTCGACTGTGGCCGGTTTCACTCGGTCACTGCGACGTATAACTAATGCATTCAAACAAAAAACAGAAATGTGACAAAATTCTCCACTCTTGAATTCCGAGTATATGTTGCTAGAGGACAACAAAGAAAAAAAAGAGGTCAGTGGATTCCCGAACAGAAAACGACGTTATGGTCTAGTAAATTACGTCTCCAGAAAGAAATCCTGTTTATCGGGAAACCGCCAAAAGTCCTTGCACGTTATTGCCCGAAGAAATTCGGTACACCAAGGTTGGGGACCATATGCCGGTGGAATTTCCGTGCTACAAACGCTGCAGAATGTGCAGCACTAAATAAAAGGACAAGTGTTCCAAAACAATGTGCTCAAAGTGTGGAGTTGCCCTTTGCATAACACCATGCTTTACTGCGATTCACAAGGAATAAGTAATAGACATCAATCCGCTTCAATCAGACTTGGCGCCCATGAAACCCGCCACCCAACGTGTTGTATCACGGGCAGAGGGAAGTGACTTCCCACAATGTTTTTTTATTCTGAAAAAGCATAATAAAACTAATGTAAAACGATAATTACTTTTATTTACCGCTCCTAGATGCTTATAAAGGGTTAATAAACAATTGGCCTAGTTACCCTTTTTTTCTAACCTATTTATAAAATCCTACTGCCAAAGTATATAAAATATCTGTGAATAAAATGTAGAAAAATAGTAATAAACCTACAAAACCACAAATTGGAACATTGGACAAAAAGTCTGTATTCTGAAGAGTGCTAGTTGATTAAAAAAATACTGTTTGTTTTCTATGGTACTCAAAAGGGTTGTCCATTGAATTAGGCGACTATGGTTCACATGGCCTCATATAATAAATTGCAAAATATACACGAAAAGCGTAGAAAGCAATGTGCAGTATTTGAAGGGACTGAAGAAAGAAACAGGTCTTCTTTGCTACAAGAATTGTTTAACTTTGAATATTTTTTTTATTTTTTTATTTCTTACAACAAATTATAACATAACAGTTATTAAAAAACCAAATCGATGCTATAAGACAAACAAAAAAAGCTTCAACATAAATATAAAAAAATGTAAAATATTCAGCAGCGTTTTCTACGCATCTGTATGCTGCTATTGTGAATTTCGACTGACTACGAGAAAAAATATCAATATCCTGAGAAATAACATTTAAGTAACGTATCGCACGCGACAGGGGGGCGTTCTGAAGCAAGTTAGCTCTAATATGAAAACCAATCACTGTCACAGTTAATCACAGATATTGAAAATTTGAGAATAAAATTTAATAATCTTAACCAAAACATTGATGACATGGTGATATCAAAAATATTAACCTGAATACCAAGAAAGTATAAATTGTTTATCACAGCATGGGGAACAACATCGGATGATAAAATGACACCAATATAACTAACAGACTTTTATCAGAAGGTAACAGATTTTCAGAAAGGAAAACTGAGCACAAACAAGTTGCTTTTAAGGCAGAGAATGAAAACATTAAATGTTTGAAATGTCACAGACAGGCCTCCAAAAAAAGGATAGTAAATCGTGGGTTAAGAACCAGAACAGCGTAAGGTCAAAAATTCAAAAAAAAATATTTTTCACCATTCTGATTTTTAATCCCCATAATTTATGTGCCAAAAACTGGAGCGATGTAGTGTGTAGATCGTCGTCGTCGTCGTTTCAGCCTATCGATAGCCTATTGACAGGTGTAGATCGCTTAGTACAAAAATAACGTTTATAGACAAATGATTTTCGTTTACTGCCAAAATGAAGTGACAATAATCTTGACATTATTTTGTCAAAAAAGTTACGAGCACAACAATCGAAACTCAATTTACAGAGCGAATAGGACACCGAAGATGCCTAGAATGTAATCGTTCAAATACCGTATCTTGTCATACGTTTTACGCAGAAAGTTTGATTATGTAGCTTAAGTTTGCTTCGCGCCAAATAAGCGTAAAGTACAGTTACCGGTTATGAGACCTTGTTTTGTGCGCTTCCTTATACGTACGTAAGTGTGTGATACGCTACTATGGCACTACATAATTAAAGTAATGCACTCAGTTTTTATGTCAATAATAGTGTAAAAGCTGTTTATTTTTAGCACGCATTTATCTGTTGGTCTGATTCACTTTCGCGTCTAATACTACTGTACGTTAATTTGACACCAAAAAGTTTAGGTAGGCCCAGCCGGTAAAATGTACAGAGAAAATAAGTGAACAAGACCGACTGACATTTTTTTCTTCCTACTGGGATATAGAAAATGTGGAACAGAAACGGCAGTAAATTGTAAGTCTCGTTAAACCGGAAACACCGGCTACTCGAAAAACTGCAAATCCAGAAAGCCGTAGGAAGCTTACCAATAAGTATTTCCTCAAAAAGCCAAGCGAATCTGAGCTAATTAAAGTGTGTCAAAAGTTTTTCCTATCGACTTTCAATATTTCTGAAATGTTTATGAGAGGCTGCTTCAAAAAACCGTCGGAGACAAATGTGGTCGAATCTGATGCCAGGGGAGTGCTTGGTCCACAAAATTAAAGTCCTGAAAGTGCTAGACAGTACGTCAAAGGCCACATTAACTCTTGTCCGCGCATGCCACCTTACTATGGTAGAAAAGATACCAAAAAAGAGTACCTTGGCCAAGACCTTAATGTCACGAAGATGTATGAACTACATGTTGATAAGTGCAAGGAAGATGAAGTGGAACCTGTCAAAATGAACATGTACCGCGACATTTTAAAGAAAGATTTTAATATTGGCCAATAAATAATTTTAAAATAAACCAAGGAAAGATATGTGCGATGGATGTTTTGCATATGATAACATGAATGATGAAGAGAAAGAAACCAAAAAAAGGTAAACATGAAGCTCATTTACAGAGAAAAGTTCAAGCGAGAAGACATAGAGATGAAGCTAACAAACTTGCTCGGGAGTCCAGTTACTACACTATTATTAGAACTGCGTCAAGAAGAAATCCTTACAAAGTACAAAAAATAGGACAGGAAGATTTTTTTTGATTTGAAGAAACTGAAAACTCTTATGATCAAGAACTTTAAAACAGATACTGATGAGGAAACTGTGAACTGGTTAAAAATCAAATGGCTTCAATATAGCAAGAACGACCTGTTTATTTTTTAAATATGACTTGGACAGCGACAACTTCAAAAAAACTAAGGTATAATAAAAAAAAGAAGGGGCAAAAGTGCAACCTCATCAAGAGTAATTTTGTAAAAAGCTTACAGTGGTCCAATAGCTATATCAGCAGATAAATACAACGATTTGCAGATCGACCACAAATAATTATTTTTAATTACATTTTTAAAGCTGCCACGAGGTATTATAAACTTTAGAACATTTTTTACGAAAAATAAACTTTATTAAAAAAAAAGTTTTTGATTGCCTAAAAAGTTTCACTATTCCTTAGCCGATAAATAAAGCTTTATTATTAGTAAAAACAAGATATCTAACTGCTATAGATTTTGCCAAAAAAAGTGCTATAAGATAGGTAAATTTGAGTTGTTTTATGGCTCTGCAGTGAATTTGTATTTTGCCCTTACGCTACTCCAGTTCCTAACCCCCGAAATGTTCACTGCTGGCAAAAGATTTTACTACTGGCGGGTACAGGCATGATTTTGTCAGACTTCCTAAGATCATCAGCACTGATTGCAGAGTTCAGAGATAAGTATCTTTAAATCATTCACAATAATAACTTTCGATAAGAGATATAAATAAATTTCATTATCTTCGTGCACGTAAAAGGGTACTGCTGCATTATCAATTCAATCTTTGGATTTTACTACCAGTAATTATTAACTAGGTTGGCAAATTTTGATTGATAGTTATTGACAAAGTGCATCTTTTGGTCAATCATCACATTCAGGCCCTATTTAACTTAGAATCAATGCAAAAAAGGAAAGCTAGTTATTCATAGCGCAATATTATAGATGCAAAAAACAAAAACTTATGAGCCCTTGCAACATTAGGAAAGCCCACAGACCATTGGGTCACATTAATTATTTTTATTATCTCTAAAAAACTAGATACTACTTCTAGTCGTCAGTGGGAGGAATATATAGGAATAACCTCAGCGGAATACCATATCTTCAACAATTTATTAAATTTATTAGTAAAAGTGCAGATTTACTAGACACAAACATAAAACAAATATTTCAACATTATCATTGTTAAAGACCATCAGACACCACTATAAATCTCCATTTGGTTTGCAGTCTCACTTTGCTTCTAGCTATGAAACATTCAGAAAATTAGATGTTGAGTCAAGAGTAAAAAACATCCATGAGCTATATTTAAATAAAAACTGCCTCAGTCCAGGGCATTCATAAACATTGTAAATATTGTCATAATAAACACAACACCGTATAATCATTGAGACAGCTAAAGAGGGGACAGTGGCATTGACCTCGGGAATATATTCCATACACCATAATCGGCCAACTGTATTGCTGTCCACAGCTCTGGCGCCAGTCCAAGATGAGCATGGTAAGCTACACACAGCAAGGCTGCTGCTTGATGAAGGCAGTACATACAACATTGTGACTGAGCGGCTTTGTGAGAGGCTTGGTATAGCAAGGAGGCCCGCTGACTCCACGCTAAACAGTATTAATTATCAGTTTTCTTTAACATCAGAGTCTTGTGATTTAATAATAGAATCATACTTTGGGGTTTTAAGGAAACAATTGGTTCCTATATGCTTCCTGAAATAACAAAATATTTGCAGTGTGCTTACATAAATATAACATTAGTACCAATTCCTAAACTATACAGTTAGCAGATCCTTCCTACAACGAACCTTCGAAAATTGACATATTAGTGGGAGCTGAGGTATATATGTATGTACTCTGCTGAGTATAGGCTCTCCTGCTCTTGCAATTTAGGTGCTGAAATATGACAATGACAGTAATTCTGCATTTATATTGGACAACTAAGTGAAAGCCTATAAATGTCCAAATGCTGAATACACAACCGGTTGCCACTTTCTATGTTCACACATGCTATGACAACTCATCTCAATCTTGAGATTTTAGAGACGGCACGGAACTCCGGCCAAAATGTACTTAACTTGCGGACTGATGCGAGGGAGATTCTCCCCGATTATCAAGTAATGCCTCTCATAATAGAGGGTTTTTGTTGAAAGAAAGAAATTATTTTATCACTTAGGGCTTGAATCTTTCCACCAGCGGAAAATAATGTTTGGTAATTGCAATTAACAATGTCAGTGTTTCTGGCACTAGGTGTCGAACCCTGGTCACTTGCATGTCATAAAATTTAGCTTAATACAATGAAAATTAGTTAATAGAATCAGGCATTACTTAGCAGAAATCCATTATAATGAAGGAAGGTAAGTTACTTAGCTAAGATCCGCATGCAAAATATTAAAATGGTGTATATTACCTAGTTTTTTCAAGAGCACTGCCTGCCCTCCCTCAGTAGCGTGTACAAGCAAACTAACACTGCCACCAGGTACCCTCCACCAACCACTACAATACCACCACTAGATAACATACACCACTGAAGTCGAGAACACAACACGTGTTTCGCCCCAAAACGAGGTATTATCAAGCGTCATAGATTCTACGACAGACGGCCGCCTAGGCCGTCTGTTCTGTCTGGTTGGTGGAGGGTACCTGGTGGCAGTTCCTGGTGGCGGTGTTAGTTTGCTTGTGCACACTACTGAGGGAGGTCGGGCGGTGCTCTTCAAAAAACTAGGTAATATACACCATTTTTATATTTTGCATGCGGATCTTAGCAAAGTAACTTACCTTCCTTCATAATGAAAATTATTCAAATAATTATTCTAAACAACAACATGAACATTACCATTAAATTGCATCATTGTTTCATTATTAATTCAATGATTTTTTGAACGTGTATCTACAGATGGTTCTTCATTACCTTCGTTTGGAGATAGAGAGAAAATATTTCCATAATATAAATCAATGAAAGCAACCTCGTAATTTAGTAGGTATTTGCAAAAAACATAAAAAGCCTTAAACAAATTATATGTAGAAAAAAATTGTAATAAAAATGTTGTTTTTCATAAAAATGTCAGGAGGTAGTGGCACTTTAATGACGATTGATGGTTAGTATACTCATCCAGGAATACAGTTTCCTTTAAGCATGCTCTAAATCAGAGGTTCCCAGACTTTTTTCTCATAGACCACTTTCAAAATTTAGCTGGTTCGGGTGGACCCCCTGCACCTACATTTCCTCCATGTCGAGTCTCCCGTGGACCCCTGGGCGTCCACCTGGACGACTGGGAACTAAGGCTCTAAATTGTGAATCTTAATTATAACTGCTGAAATATCTGTAACATAATATGGTGTTCGTTTCGCCTTGTTTGCGAACCTAGTTAATAAAAACCATTAATTAGGTTTATAATTTACATTATTATGATATTGCTCTATGTATATGGCTATCATAAAGATAATTAATTACATAAATAATATAAATATTAACAAACAACTACTTACGGCCCCGGCAAAGCCAAAATAAAAAAAATGGTGACATTTTCAGAGGTACGTATTTAAACCAAAAAATTGTAGTCAAAAATCCACAAAATGAAGTATAATGGATAAAACCAATTGCAGAAAGCAGAAAAAGAAGAGTACAGTTAACAGTAAAGAGGAAGTGTATTACTTGGAAACTAGTTACTATGAGAAATAAATATAATTTTTTGGAAATTCTGGATTTATGAACATGAAAGGAGAAAGCAGATAAAATAAGGATAAGGTTAAAGCAAAGCAGTGAAATAATAATCGACTATAGTTTCAATCGATTATTTTTTTAAATTATGGAACTTAAGTGTCCAGTAATTTTTTTAAATAATCGATTTTTAAATCAATTGTTCTCTTTTACCTTTTTATTTATCTTCATCTTTTTTTTTTCAAACAATGAAGTAATAATTCAACACTTTAACAAAATTCACTTACATAGCAGCTATACAGAATTGTCCAACAATACTGATTTATAAAATAAAGCAGGTTTATAAAAATTACCACACAAAGTAAAAATGCCACACAAAATAAAAATTAGCCTGCAAGCATACTGTGATTTCAACATCATCAGCTCCCGCAGAAAATCTCTTCTGGGAAGCGGGAAATGTAATGAGAAAAACTAGGAATCGTATCGTATAATCGCGCACGTCACCCTAAGACATGAGTTCTTAAGTCATATATGCCCCGTGATTACGTTAGCTCTCAGTGCCCTTCAAACCGAAACACTAGTAATATTGCACACTACTGCTTTACGGCAGAACTGGCCCTGGGGTGGTACCTAAACGAATTCTTGCATAGGAATCCTACCACCAGTAAATATTATCTAACTGTAACGACATCTATGTCGTGAGTGTATGTCTATGTGAGAAGCTTAAGAAATATCTAATACTTTCATAACTCCGGTATGACAGACCGAGAGTACCTACACCACAGAATACAGGGATTAAATAACTTTCAAATAGGAATGCTCGATGGTTATCGATCCAGTAGAAATACCGACGTCAGCAAAAAAGACTGCTTACTTATAATTGTATACTTATATACTTTTGGAATATGTGCTTATATATGTACTAATTTATTTTTATGTATATAAATTTAGTATAAATTGTATATTACATGTTAATATTAATTTATGAGTCATATTTTTTTTTATTCTTTGGTTAGCACTTGCCATCTACTTTTCACCATAACAAGTGTTGATTGGTAGACCATGCCACTAGGCATAAGTCTGCCCATTGTAGCCCTTAGCTTAAGGTGTCAGCAATGAAGAATAAAATAAATTCTCAATATACATGCTTAAAAATTTGCATACTAACGTAACTTCTTTTATACACTAATGCCATCTTTTATCACCACAAAAATTGTTAATTGCAATTTTAAGTCCTGATTTACGACGTGAAGCGGTGGTGAATGAAAACACCGTGAGGAAAAAAAATATTTCGAAGACATGTGAACCCGCCAACCCGCATTGGAGCTGCGTGGCGGATTCTTCCTAGCTCCAAAATCCTCTCAGAAACGAGAGGAGGCCTGTTCTCAGCAGTGAGACATTTATAGGCTACTTTACAGGGCTTTTAATATAATGTGACAGCTCGTCTCCACCGCACCCAGGCTTCCTTCGGCTTTCACACGCCTGTTCTTTATGTGCTATAAAAAGTACAAATTTTTATAAAACGTGAATCGAGCAACATGCTGATCATTGGGATGTGCTCGATTGCACCGAATTGCTATTGCAACTAGCCCTGAAGCGATTCCTTTGTTCTGATAAATAGGGGGGTTGTATATTACACGATATGATTAATAAAACTCGAAACGGCATGTAGCCAATGTATTCTGTTGTATGTCGTTCTTGCAACTATACAGTAGCAATGTATAAGGATTTTAGAATTAATCTCTCCAAGATATTCCTAGTACACTTTATTTTACACTGCCTGAAAGGCGAACCTATTTAATGAACGGATGAATGAACTAACGGTAGTTCTTCTGAGTGTCATAATACGAATATTATAAAAAAATAGTTGCCTGTAGCCAAATGCAAAATTGAAAAAAAATACTCGATCGGTACTCGATACCGGTGATTCTGAGTATTTCGAACAATAGTATCGATACCTACTCGGTATCGAAAGTATCGTTTGCTCCCTACTCGCTAAATATTAGCTATTAATTATTATTCTGTGGTCAATTTGAAAATTCTTAGTTTTCCAGCTATTGTCTTTTTTAGATCAATTTATTATTACTATTAATTTGAAATATAATGTGGTATCTCGCCCTTCGACTTTGTATCATAACAAAAATGGTGTTCGATTCGTTTTAAAAAGTGCCATATCAAAAATTGGGTAATGAGTATACGAAGAAAAGAATGTGTCAAATTCCATTCACGTTAGTGCATCGGGATAATTAAAAAAAATCCAATCCAATCCAATCATACGTGGGAGGAGCTCATTATAGGTGAGCTATCGTCCTTATTTTGATAGAGTTATGAAAATGGTAATATGAATATGGGAAAGGCGTGACTAGATGCATAACTTACCAAAATTAAATTTTTGTAGGAGTCAAGAACAACACATTTGCTTCAAGGACCGTTTAGTATCAAGACCACCTCGAACTAAGCTGTTAACAACACAATATATGTAACATTTTAAGAACCGAAATATAAAAAAGTAAATTTTTCGTAGAGAACAAATTTAATGTGATCATGTGAACAAAGGATTAAGGTGGAAATAATTTTAAGACAATTACACAATCTTGTATTAAGAGATAGGTAAGAGCTTTAACAATATTGTATATAATTTCAAAAAACATTATTTTATTTATTAAAGACCTCTCTGGAAATATACTAACATCCGTCGGACTCTTCTTCACTTAAAGGGGACTAGAACATTCTGGATCTAAAGCTATTAATTGAAACCATTTTTTTTTGAAGTATAGAGTTTTTTATTGGATAAAGTGATGAGACAGGTAAAATATTTACCTGGTGGTAAGTACAACTTCTGCCTATACTATATTTATTTATTTATTGGATTACCAACACAAGACATCATTAAATTCTAAAACACAAATTTTTTGATGATAATATCTAACTGTTCTCATAATAATAGGTAACTACAGCATGCGTAGTGGATTTGTTACTAATGTTCCAATGTTAATAGCAAAGAAGTTTATATGAATACTGACATTTTAAAAGTATTAGCTCTAATATATTATTTATATATATATTCAAATTTAAGCTATATACAGTATAATTAAATAACAGAGGATATGTCAAACGAAGCAACTGCCTTGCACTACAGCAATTGCCGTTGTCATTCCAGAAACATTTCCGCGTGTCAGCCTGATACATTTGTTGTTAAGTCCCAGTGATTGCACTAGCTCACAGTGCCCTTCAAACTGAAACAGTAATGTTTGCACACTTCTGGTTCACAGTAGAATAACTGGCATAGGAATCCTTGCAAAAGAACATCTGATTTCTACCAAGGATGATTCGCGAGGCTATTGAAATTAAAAACATCCTAATTTCAATAGGGAAGATGGTTGGGTATTACCACCGGCTTGGGATCCTATTATTAACAAAATTAAATCAAAAACCAAGCATACCACTGCATGGCTTCAAGACACAGTAAGCTCTTTCTGCGTAGATCGGACTAAAAATGATAATTAAAACTGAAGGTACTCCGGGTTGACTATGACATCAGGACAACTGTCACCTCAGTCCCCCCCGTGACCATGGGTGCTGTAAAGCGCCCGAAACGTCGGGTTAAAAATAGTTATAAATTAAATGCCGATAAAATCCATAAATTTTTTTTTTATTTAAATGTGTAATATTCGCGTAAATAAAAGAAAACATTATGTGAACTCATTTTGGTGATCAGGTTCTCTTTGAGTATATCCTAGAGGATTACAAAGGCACGGTTCACCAGTATCAAGTTGCTTGGCTGGAGTTAACGAGTCCTTTAGTATTTATGTTCTCCTCTTCTTTAGCTTTAATTTAATGGTGGTAAGGTTCCTATGCAGGAATCTGTCTAGGTAGGTACCACCCCAGTGCCAGTTATTCTGCCGTTAAGCAGTAGTGTGCAAACATTACTGTGTTTTGGTTCGAAGGGCACTGAGAGCTAGCATAATCACTGGGCATATAAGACTTAAGAAGTGATATCTCAGGGTGACCAGCGCAGTGTGGCGTTTGTTATGGGCAAACATTGCACTGACCATTAGGTAAACGTTTTCCTGGTCTCTTTTTTCAACAAAAAGAAAAAGCTTGTTTCTCCTTCCTCATGTCCGTTGTGTATCTATTTAAACTTTAACTTTTCTGTGCGATAATATTTCACTCTTCATTGACCAGTTTTTAACTGAGAGGCTATGTTATTGGCAAAGTTCGAAATTAATTGGAAAATTCGGTGTCATCTTTGGATGGTAAATAGTTTTTTGCTGATTGCACTAGCTCGTCTCGCAAGTTTTCCTTTTTTCGCAGTATTCGCTGTTGAAGATTGGGAACTTCAAATTAAAAAAACAACTTATAGACTTGACTAGATTTTGAATTTCTCTTATTGTTTCAGTTTCCAACGAATGTGTGCAGTGGCAATTTCCTCATTGTTTCTGGGCAATGGATGGGAAACACACGCATAATTAAACCAAATAATAGCGGGTCATTATACTATAATTAAAAAGATATTTAGTGTAGTTTTGTTTTCTATTGTATATGCAAACTATGAGTGTCGATATGTGCATGTAGGGACTAATGGCAGAGTATCAGATGCTGGTATATCGATAAACACGACATTTTTATAGAATACTTGTAAGATATATTATAATTTAACAAAAAGATAACTATACTTACCTGTTTCATTCTCTTCTCTACCCTTTTGTTTCCTCGTCGATAGCTATTACCAAGTATTTCTTCCATTCTTTATCGTTTTTTCAATTGATGCGTTGATAATTGACGATAATTCTTCGTAGGCCGCTTGTCTTTTTTGTTTGTTTGAATATTCAGGGGACCTTCCATCCCATAAACAAACATTTCTTTTGTAAGCTTCAATAAAATTGGTTAAGATTTCTCTCTCCATTTCGACATTAAAAACAATATGATAACGTCACAACACTGTATTATTTCATCACGTCACGTCACGTCACAATACTGCAACAGGCAGGAACCAATCTTCTGAGGACCTCTTGAGTCTATTGTTTTATTCCACACATTGTTTCTTCATCATTATGAGCATTATGAACCCCCAGGCAGTAGGTCCTAGGCTGTCTTTTGTGACAGTCCGAATGGAAGCCCGCAGCCTACCTCGGACGGTCATTAGACGACTTAAAAACTTTTTAGGGATATTCTAAATCGCGCAAGCACGCAGCGAACGCGACAGTCCGAATTTCGAGGTTATTGTAGGAGTTTATTTATGTATTTATGTTTGGGTCAAACCAAACCTGGCACGCGGGTCCCTGGCCCGTGAGCACAGTATTCGATAGAGCTGTAAAAGCCCAAAAAGGCTAACAGCAATTACATCACCGAAATTATGTCTTTTGTAATAGCAAAAAAACCCTGCTCGGTGCTGCACGGTTTTAATTGTACATGAAAAAAAATATGAAAAAGATGTTTATTTCTGCGAAAAACTCTAAAACATACATTTTAGTTTGTACAATTTACCGGTTGTTGCTTTTGACTAAATGAATAGATATATTTTTATTGTTCACCTTATATAAAATTAACCTTAAATAATGAATATATCTTAATACTAAAAAAAAATACAAAATACCTAAATAATTACATAAATATATTTCGCAGGACCGTTACTATCTTAGACAGTACTTAACTGTCGGTCTCCTCTTTTTTGCTTGTATAATAATAGAAACTCAAACGACGTCAAGCTAGTGACAGCCCTAGTGCTATACTAACCTCAATCTCTTGGCCCTGTTTCTCGACCGATTTCTAGTGATTCTCTTGCTTTTCCGCGAAGAGTTATTAGTCTCAACGCTGGGGCTCGAATCCATGGTAATGTTTTAACTATATTTTGTTAAGTTTAGACACAAAAACACTTAAAATGCATTAAAATACACCGCCCGCAATGTTTTGTATGCCGTTACACCATGCTTAAATCTCTTGCTTCTGATTGGTCGATGGTCTAAGGTGACTGTTTTTGATTATGAAGTTTGACAGAATGCCTGATTTGATCCCAGCTTCAGATTTTGATGAGTGTTTTCTTTAGCAGATCGTCAGCTTTGTTAACGTTAATTGTTAACATAAATATAACCGCCGGCCTGGTCACACCCCCCAGCCAATTAGAATGCTAGAAATTAGAAAGTCGAGCTCACAGTAGCCAGTCGAAGTCAGACCTTCGAACAAAACGGTTGTGTATTTGTGTACTCGTATTTTGCGTGTTACTCGTTCAACATTACATTTTGAAAATGAATACCTCACCTATTCGAAAAAATAAAAGTGGATCAATAATCCATAACGGAGAGAGACGCATAATTTACAATGTTTATAAGTACTTTAAACAGTGTGATTTAAATACCACTGTGGAGAACACAGCAATAGAAACAGAAATTGCATGACGATGTGTCCGAAAATACTGTTTATAAAATTATTAAAGAACTAAAGGATACTAACACATTAAAATCACCCGTGAAAAAAAAGAGCTCGACTATCACGGCCGATAAATTAGATGAACTAGACAAATGTGCTATAAGGAGAAAAGTGATTTAAGTAATTTTAAGATAATTTGTTTCCATTAAATTTATAAATTGTTTGAATTTTTACTCCAATGTGAATACACCCTTACCCTGTAGTTCCACTAATGACTCGTTATTTTCTTAACGCGGACGGATTATAGTCGACTCAAATACTATAACTGTTAAATCAGAATCAACTGCAGCCGTTTTCTTATACTCGTAAATCTTAAAATTATTTCTTGCAGATTCAGCTTTTATAAGATGTGTCTTCAGCTTTTATTTTAATTTTTAAATCATCACATTTTTTGCAGGAATCAGTAATTGGTGCATGAAAAGATAAGTTGAATTGCTCATTAAATACTTTTCTGAACATGAAATTTGATACTTGTTCCGAAGGTGGCGTTTATTCTTTGTATAAAGCAATCAGTTTAGGCAAGCTCAAGTCTGGCGCTAAAAACATTCGGTTTGTGGTCTTATTTGAAGTATAGTGAGACTGAGAAGTTTTTAACAATTTGAAAATTGTTCTGTGGAGTTTTATTTGCAGGCACATGATTCCCCGTTTGATCGGTAGGAGCTGTGGGAATTACTATTTTTTAAACTAGACAGGGTTGAAACGATTAAATCATTTTGATTTAAATCACGATTTATATCAAATGATGTTTCAATAAAAATCAATGATTTGATCAAATGTTTAATTTTACTTTCTTTCACGGAAATCAACATAAAGAACAGATTTAGAAATTATGCGTTAAAAGATAGGGTCTTTTACGTCTGAGAAATCAATATCATTATTATAATACTTGAACAAAAAAACTAGTTTTCCAGCCTTTTCGATTCCCAGTCGGTTTCTTAATTTACCATGAACAATTCCAAAGGTGGAAAACACTCTTTCCACAGCAGCTGAAGAAGCTATCGCCCCATACAATTGATTGACCACTGGAAAAATCTTTGACTGTTTCTCCTCACTAAATATATTTTTTGTGACATCCACCTCTCGATTGGTGTCACATTTTTACCACTTTTTCTGCGAACATCACATTTTTGAATGGTGTTGATTTTGACTTAGTTTTTATTACCAATGTTAACAAAACTGAATCATCATAGTGATTTCGTGCTTCCTCCAACGCAATTTCTTCTTTTCATCTGCCAGCCTAAATTCTGTTTTTGGGTTGGATCTTATAAAAATGCCAAAAAGTGACTGATCATTGCTTGTTTGTATCTCGTTTGAAATTTCGATATTCGGCTAATATTTAAATCAGTTTCTTCAAATTTAGCTTCAAGTTTCTTCCAATCTGTTATATCAGGAGACAGATTTGCATTATTTATGTGTAAATTATCAAATGTAACAGATATTGGCTTCAAAATTATTAGAAAATCTTCCACTGATCTCTTTATGACCATTTTAACTTTTGCTCTAATAACAGCATCTATGATGTCCCTGTTCTCTTCGCGTACTTTCAGTAGCTTTTGCTACTCGGACACAAAGACTTCGAAACAGTTAGTTACAGTTTTCCAACGAACAACTTGTGGCAGCACTAAGGCTTTCCCTCCTTCCGCTTTGTACAATGCGTTAGATGCATGATTGTTTCGAAAGTATATTACTATTTGCACAACATGCTTTTTTATATTGCCAATTTCTAAAACTTGAAAAGTAAGTTCAACCAGTGTTCTGAATAGCCGGATGTGATTAGAGTATCACTTTTATTCAATTCACTCCGCATTTTAGCCATATTCGCATCATTGAAGGTTACGAAACTTGCATAAACTTGCAACTTGCATCATCATTACAATTGCATTGAGACTTTAATCTTTCTATCAAAACCTCAGCAAGTTCGGTTAGGTATTCACCAGTGTGGTTTCCTGTGGTATCTATAGAGTCAAAAAGAATTACTTCACTTTGCTCCGTCCTAATAGTAGCACAAATAATCGGTTCATTGTGAACGTTTGACCACCCAGCAATAGATATATTGACATAACTACCAGACAGCTTACCGAAACACTGTTCTTTTTCTTTCAGGTATATTTGTTCCAATAATTTGCCTGATATATCCTTCCGAGACGGTGGGATATAACCTGGACGCAATAATGAAATTGGTTTTTTCACTTGCGGATGTTCGATAGATCTGAAACTACAGTTGGTAGCAAACATGGTCCTTGCTATTTTTCGGCCTATTGTTTCTTTTGTAGATTTCGGCGTTGTTACAACAAAGGTGCTTAAATTTCCAGATAGTTTCGTTTTTTGAAGTGACGGTGCCATGCATTCGTCGCTTTTTATCGAAGAACTTGCAGAAGAGCAAGGTTCGGATAGTGAAGCAGATTATGAAAAATAAAATAAATAAATATGTTTTACTTATGAAGTTATTTTTGAATGCAACGTAACTGCGTACCATTAAAATCTTTTAGATCAAAAGCGAGAGGGCATTTTAATTTGGACTTCCAGAAAAAATTGTGAAAACTTTATTCAATTTTGAGCAGCAGTTTTTGTTTTCATGATACGCGTGTACATGTACAAAAAAAATCGATTTGTTTGTACAACTTCATTATAACTATTTGTTAGATATAAAAATGAAATATTAATCCAGCTGTCGTCCACTTCTGGATATAGAGCCTACTTTTATAGGCGCGTCGCAGTGTACGATCACCAAAACCAAATATAAAACTAGTTAGGTTCAGTTCATCTTCGTTTGTTCAATTAAAATTTTGTTAAACAATAATAATAACATTTATAATTGCCTTGAATTATAACCTTGAAAGTAGACAATCTGCCGTCACTTACACGAAAAAGCTTTTTAAAAAATTCTTAACAAACAATAACATGCAAGCCATCATAATTAAGAACTTGATACGCCCTTGATTTTGAACGCCTATTACTATATATCTTTTTATTTTCTTTTTATATCACCTAATTTAAAGAAAAAAGGTAGAATGACTGCAAGTTATAATTTCCCAAAGCATAAAAGCTGTTGAACAGATTAATTAAATTTTCATGATGCTTTTGTTGGCAATTACGCTCACGAGCAGTATCAATTTTTATTTTTGGTGACACTAGAACACCTTTAACATTAATGTATTTCTCACCTCTTGAAAGCTTTTCCTTTCTCATACTCTTCTTCCATTTGCTAGGTTTTCTGTCTCTTTCTAGGTTTACTTTGAACTGGAGTAATATCAGAAGTTATATAATTTGGGTATTGGTTTTAGTTACTTAAGTAACTTAACCTAAAATATCAAGTAAAGCGGTGGTAGAAGTACGTAAGTTAAGTTAAAGAAGTTCGCCGTGTGGTGGCGGCTTAAGATCGCCGTGTGGTGGCGGCTTAAGAGAATCTACCACCCCATCTCATCCCGTGGGTGTCGTAAAAGTCGACAGAGGGAAAATGAAAACCAAAAGATGGGCAGCAGCATCATTCTGAAACATCTGAAAAAAATAGACTGCGGTTGCCAACCCGCCTGCCTAGCGTGGCAACTATGGCAAATCCCCCCCAAAATGAGAACTACAAACTTTTGTGGCAATCTATGGGGGAGGCCTATGTTCAGCAGTGGACTAGTGATAGGCTGAAAAGAAGAAGAAGAAGAAGAAGTACGTAAAGGTACAAGAGGTTGGATTTCGTCCACAAGTCTCAATCTGTAGGCTTAATTTGCTGTACGTAACTTAGCTTCATGGTCATAATTTCTAGGTCTTCTTCTTTGAATTTCTAAAACACTTATTAGATCACTTAAATAAAGGTTTTGTTCATACCTAGATGGCAATAGATTGTAATATTTAAATATCTAGTCCTCTGATCCTCTTGTTGATAACTTCAAAACACTTGTATCTGTCGCAATTACAATTGCGACCAGTTTCATAACATTGAAGTCTAATTTTCTTATTAACATCCGACGTACGACCGTAAAGTTAACGTTTTTTTGGTAGCCTGCTTTAGATTAACCTCGTCTTCTTCTTGTGACGACATTTTTCAAATAATTGATACAAATTGAATTATATTTTGATATAATCTAAACACATGCCACACAACAAAACACACAAAACAGACGAAAGAAATAACCTCATAAATGAATGTAAACGTCAAATTGGCAACCATGGACAATGCTTATTTTTTTCCTGTACGACTTGGACATTGCTTGTTATTGCACTGTATCAATATTTTTGTTTGAAGATTACTCCGTAACTCTGCACGTTATTGCAAAGTATGTTTTGGTGTTTCGTTCTACCACATTTGCACTATAAAATGGTATTACCAGTACAAAAAACAAAAAAGTGTGACTTTGCATGTTTATCCCCTGTGCCTTTCACATGTTAACAATGAAAAATCTTAGAACAATAAACACGTCGTATAATTTTACATGGAATATTGTAATACTTACCTCGAAGTTGGTTATCCACATTGTTAGAGCTTTCTTGCTGTTCGTTGTCCACATTCCAGCCAAATAGCCAATTATTCACAACTTTACACTGATTATTTATAAGAAATGCCATTTTGAGAAGTATGGGTCACTCAGTTTTGTGACAATTTCTTCAACAGTCTTGGAATCGCCAACGTATTGAACCTTGTTCAAAATTTAACCTGACGGCTAGCCACACAACATGTATATTAGAATTCATTACTTGTCTGACTAAGCCTTGTTGAAAAAACGGAAGTGAACTCGGCCCCTAAAGCAGCTTCCTACATCAATTGTCAACTCTCGTCAGGGTAGAATCTGGTAGCACAAAGCCGACAGAGCATGTCAAAATAAGGTCGTAGTTTAAAAAAGTCACAATAGACTACGAGCTATATATTTTCAATTTTTGTTGAGGTGCAGAAACGGTGAAAAGATTGACGACATTATTTTGGTTGCAAAAACTTTTTTGGGGTATTTTTTTATTTTTCACATAATAATCTCCTACTTGGTTATTTTGGAAAGAAAATTTGGAAACCAAAAACAAGTTACTCGGAGCCAAATGTGGTGAATCCGGTGGATGGTCTATTAATTTAAAGTACAATTCCTCAATTTTAGCGATCGAAACTCCGCATGTGTGCTCTCGTGCATTGTCTTGGAGAAAGAGTATTTTTTTTTCTTCAAATGAGGACCGTTTTCTCTTATTTTCTCATTCAGCCGGCCTAACAACGACTCATTATAGTTTTGTTCCAGTGATCGTTTGTCATTTTTCCAAATAGTCGATGGGGATAATTCCACGTGCATCCCAAAAAACCGCTGATTTTACCGTCTTTGCCTTTTTTGGAGCCGGTTCGCCTTTAACGTCCACTTTTTTGACTGCTCTTTCGTCTCGGGAGTGTGTATCCAAGTGTCATCTATAGTTACTAATCTCCGCTGAAAGTCAGCTAGATTACGACGCATGCTCTCCAAAAGAGCATTAGAGATGACCACACGATTGCGTTTGTTCTCAATTGAGAACAAGCAAGTAAATATTTTTTTCATGGCCAATTTAGCATGAGAAATTGAAATGACTTTACGTTTTAACAACCCTGAGGCCTCAACTATCTCGCTCAATTTTGTTCATAGGTCACTCAATACCATGTCGTGGATTTTATCGATCATTTCGGGGATACTAACTTCTACGTGACGTCCGTCTTTTGTTGATGTACGGCCATGTATAAATTAATTTATCCAATTGTTACTAGCAAACACAGGGGCAGATGTCGAAACTGCATTCAACTTGGCTTTAATTTCTTTTGGTGTTAAAGTTAAGCCTTTTAAGTAGAAATGATTAATCACCACTCGAAATTCACTGTTTTCCATTTTTTTCAATAAACAGTACTTTTTTTAACTGACTAAAAACGGGATCCCTCTAAATATGGCTGGAGCTTAGATTGATACCTAGTGCGGAGTGACGCTTACTAAAAAGAGATTATGCTACGAGCGCCATCTCTTAGATTTTCTAAGGAGTTATTGACCCCCACCTCGTATGTGATATAAATACTGTTTTAAACTCCAAAATGTCAATATTATTTCGGTATGCGGTCGTCTATTAGGCTGCCAGTCCACCAGAGCGGAGCGAGGCAGCGGAGCCGAGAAACGGACTAATGCGGAGTGGAGTTGCGTACTGTGACTGTCCACCGGAGCGGAGCGAGGCTGCGGAGCGGAGTGAGGAAGTAATGCGGAGCGGAGTTGCTGTGTTTTTCAATATGCGGAGCTAGGCAGCAAGTACGCGACGAGTGATTTCGAGCTCCCGGCGTGGGGCGATTGGTTTAGTTCTACGCGAAATGTCAGTGATAGCAGACATGCCATCGAAAAAGTTGATACATTATTACCTTACATTGCTTGAGGAAGAAGAGTTGGAGTCAGAAGAAGCCGAAATACTTACCATATACCATTTGAACAATTCTATGAGGAAACATAGATTTTGGTTAAGAAATCATATCAAACATCGTTCAGAACACAGTGAATATTTTACTTTTTTCCAAACAGCTGATGAAGAAACTTTCGAAAATTCTTATAGAGTTTCAAGATGTACTTTTTATGAACTTCACTCCCTGATTGAACCATATATTCGGAAACAAGACACAAATTACAGAAATTCAATTAGTAGCCGTGAAAGATTAGCGGTGTGTTTAAAGTAAGTACACATTTTAAATCAAAGTAACTTTTATTTTTGCATACAGTTATAGAAGCCATGTTATATTAATTTAAAAATCGTAATCTGTCTCAAAATTGACCGCATTTTCATTGGGTTCTGTTGGCTCTGCTGCAGATGTTTCAATATCCTGGGTTGTTGGAATTTGTAAAGCGCTAGGATTAATGATACTAGTGTTAATATTATCTGAAGCACTAGGAATATTGACACTAGTGTTGGTATTATCTGAAGCACTAGGAATATTAAGACTAGTGTTGATATTATCTGAAGCACTAGGAATATTGATACTAGTGTTGGTATTATCTGAAGCACTAGGAATATTAAGACTAGTGTTGATATTATCTGAAGCACTAGGAATATTGATACTAGTGTTGATATTATCTGAAGCACTAGGAGTATCGATACTAGTGTTGATGTTATCTGATGTAGGTGTTGAGCCTGTAGAATAACCATAATTATTCGGAGAATACCAACTATGTTGAAGATTACTTTCTTCAGCTGACATTACCGCATTAAAGCAGGTTTTTTTAATTTGAAGTTGAAAATAATACGGCAGCTTTTTTGTCGATGCAGCCAAATTTAAAAAAAATAAGTCTATTTCATCGTATTTATCACTGGCTGACATCATGTTTTTAAGTTCTATCCGTTCTCGTTCCAACACTTCGCGGCGTTCTTGATTTTTTTTTAAATAATCTAGAATTTCATCGTTCTTTCTTTTTTTGGATGTTGATGGAAGAGATTCCGAAGCTGTTGGATTCTTAGGATCATCGGCAGAAGGAAGATTATTTGAATTTGATGGCAAAAAATTGCATGATTCCCGTGAACTCTCTTCAATGGTATTTGGCGGATTTGAAGTTTCGCTTACTGAGTGGTCCAGGGGCGTAAAATTTGTTGACCGGTCTCTGTTACTCATGTAAGGCAATAAAAATGACATGGCTTTTTGATATTTCCATTCTTTTCGTTGTTTTCTAGCCTGTCCACTCCTTGTTGCATTTTGTCTTTTTAAGGCATCCCGATGGTTATCTCTCAGTTGTTTCCATCGCGACTTGGCAGTTGTAACTGAAACAATCAACAAACACAAAAATGTATTACATGGTCTATTTATGACAAAAATATTACATCACTTACGCGAAGTACAATTAAATACGTTTTTTTTTAGGTATTTAGCAACCGGCCAGTCATTTACAACGATGGGAGAGAATTTTAGAATTGGATTGAAAAGTGTATCAAGAATTGTTGAGGAGGTTTGTGATGCTTTATGGAATATATTGCAACCTCTTGTCATGTCACAACCAACAGAAAACGACTGGAAAGAAATCGCAAAAGATTTTGATGAACTATGGCAATTTAAAAATTGTATAGGTGCTCTTGATGGCAAGCACGTATATATCAAGGCTCCCTCGAAAACCGGGTCCTCGTTTTTCAACTACAAAAAGAGATTTTCTGTAGTATTGATGTGTTTAGCTGATGCCAAAAGGAAAATCATAATGGCTGATGTGGGATCTATGGGAAGATTTTCTGATGCAGGAATTTTTGATAACAGCATTTTCGGAAAGAGTCTAAAAGAAAAGAGATTGAATTTACCTCAGCCGGTACCATTTTATCAAGGTGGAGCAAAAATGCCGTTCGTATTTATAGGAGACGAAGCTTTTCCATTAATGGAAAATTTTATGAGGCCTTACCCACGTGATGGACTTAACGCAGAAAAAAAAATTTTTAATTACCGATTATCAAGAGCACGTCGTATTGTTGAGGCAACTTTCGGTGTATTGACGAGAAAGTGGTACGTGTATCATAAAGATTTTGAATGCAAAATAGAAACAGTTGACAAGGTAATAAAAGCAACATGTGTTTTGCACAATTATTTAATTCAAAGACAACCTAATTATATAAACAATATTGAAAATAACATGGAGCAATCATTATTATCAGTTGGTGATATTATAGAAACACAACATTCTAGTAACGATGGTTATCAAGTTCGTGAAATGTATTGTTCATACTTTAATAATCAGGGGAAGGTACCATGGCAAGATACTCGAATTTTGAAAAGAATCTATAATAGTCAGTGATGTGAGACAGATATAGATAATTTGGCCAGCTGCGGACATTATTTAGGTATTATTTTGTTAAATAAAAAAAAAGATATCAATATGTACCTACTAGAAGGTATTATAGAATAAAGATACATATTATTTACCATCCGATATGTTTGTTTCAATGATAATTTGGTCCCACGCAGCATCTTTTGTTTCGTTGCATTTGTAAAATTCTGAAGATGTGTTCCAAATGCACGGAAACTTTTTCACACTTTCAATAAGTTTTTCATCCATTATCTTCGGTCACATACGCACTGGTCGGAATACGGCGGCACACTGCCGGCGCAAAGTGCGCCCGCGCCCGCACTCGCTTCCCCGCTCCGCATCCCCGCACGTTTCCCCGCTCCGTTTCCCCGCTCCGCTTACCGGTTTTATATGAAATTTTAAACTAGCTCGCAAGTCCCTGTCCACTTAAGAGGAGCGGAGATTTTGTGCAATCCTATTGGTTAATATTTCTCCGTTTCTCGGCTCCGCTGCCTCGCTCCGCTCTGGTGGACTGGCAGCCTTAAGTAGGTATTTTTTCTATAAATTATACGTACTTTGTCTTATGCCATATATGTCGTAATAATATTTGAAGATCCACGTAATTAAAAGCTTTGGTCATATCCTCATATTACGTAGCTGAGTATTTTGTTTTTAACACTGGTCATAATATTATTAACTAGATTAGAAATTACTGTTTTATTTTTTCTAAATCGTTGCTGTTGTATAGTTTATAGATAATATTAAATTACACTTCTACAGATAGCCAATAAAGGCTTTATATACTCACATGCACGTTTAACCGCCCACCCTGTTTCTTTTAGTTTACCGAAACTGTGAAATTTTACTTAAATTTGATGGATGGTATGTTGAAAGCACACTCTTTTAAATAACTCAGCAACAGGAGGACTGCACATTTGAATAATATCATTTTGTTCTTGTGTTATTACTTGTTTTTCACGAAGCTGTGTAAGCATTTCTATCAGATACAATTTTTTTTAAACGCGTTTTTGGGCATAAAGAGCATTGCAACGTTATCGCCTTCGTTTCGCTATTTCACGAAAATTATTGATTTGACGTTTTAGTTTACGCTTACGTGGAGTAGCATTAACCGTAGGTACTATATTTTCATCCATTATTGGCATTACTATAGTTTAGCTTGCAGAAGGCACACCACAGTATCATTCGTAAGTCAAAATATCTCGAACGATATTCTTTTTAAAAAAAATATTTAATACAAATTCAAATTATAATCTAAATACTAATATAAATATTGTGAAATTGGTCTTGTACAAGTCCAATGAACAGTAGTAACTATACTTGATTCTAGTGAATGCTCACGTCGCTCGACTGGCGCTGCTTTTATACCGGTGGAATTCATATGTCCCTTGTTTCTAGAATCGTCGTCCAAGGGGTGGTCTGATACCGTCTTCCTTGTTTATCATTCCGCTGATCCATTTTTATGACTTATGTTTTTCTTGAGTCTTTTAACTCCTTTATTTATTGTATTTGTTTTAATTTAGCAGTCATCTTTTCTTTGTCGTAGCATATTCGATTTCTGATATATTTTTATTGGCACACTTCACGGCCGTCCGTGAGCCTTCGATGTGACGAGAAATGAACACCTGATCTTCAGGTCGAGGAGTCTTGTTCGTTGCAGGAGTTAAATGAAAGACGTATATCACTTAACATACTTGGAAGTGCGATTCCCTAATTTAGAACTCAAAAGTTCTTATATAACGCCCTAATCTTCATAATAACGAGTTATTTCTGCTTATTTATTCATATTTTTCTTAATTTCTCTTCATTTCGCAGAGCTGGCACTATTTACTTTTTCCCGTCTTGGTTTCTTGATGACTGCTTGTATCTTGCTATCTGATGTCATGAATATACGCTGCTGCCAGTCTTCTACAACGACGTTGAAGCGCCGTGTAGGTACGGGCCTCGAGGCGAACCTCTTTGCCCGAGAAATCATCGCGGGGGGGCACTGCTCCCCCCGGGCTTGGGTACCGCTTTTGCGGATTTGAAGGAAGGGTGAATGCTGCAGTGAAGATTAATATATACATACTACACACTATACTTAAACATAATGGTTGCTACAGCATTCACGGACATTTAGAAAAAGAGAGTAGATAGAAGGACAGTAAGTAAACGACAAACTCGACGACCAAAGAGCGAGACGCCCTGCCGGAGACAAGCAAGCGAGATGCCCGTCAGAGCGAGCGAAACAACGATGGCCGGAGCTTGAAGCTTGCGTAAGAGTGCTACGTTGATCCACTAATATAGCAGACCAACGTAACATAATCGCATTACCATAGATAGAAGGAAAAATTGCCCTGAAATTACATATACGAGTACATACTATATAAAAACACATAGAGTATAGGACGTCACATAAATATATTATTTTAAAGATATCTATTCAGGACAATTGGAACCAGAAATACATAAATAGATAAAGTATTGTGCAACCACGCTGCGCAAAAATTGCAGTAAGGTTGCGAGTAAAATTGTATATAAAAGTGGTGTAGGCAGAATTCTACAACCACTGAAAGAAAAAATTTGCTTGCTGAGAGCACATATCAACGAAGCTAGAAAAAAGAATTGTACACCTTGGTGCGTCATCACGGGCGTTCCCCTGCGGTCGTCGGGCCTGCCGCTCGACTCTGGCCCCCTTGGGCGGTCGGCGGCGGCTTGGTGAGGGCCCTAGCGATGGCTTCTGAAGGATTCGAACCCGCCGAGAGGGCGGTTAGGACATCAGACAGCAACTGAGTCAACATCGTAACGATGTTCTCGGTGACGTTGATTGTTATGTTCCCACTCCCTGTGTGTGGGGGGGGGGGGGGCTGTTGTTGTTGTCGTCGCTGTCTTTGTGGCTGTGATTGTGTAGTTGGCTGTTGGTGTGCTCTCGGCAGGGTTCTCGGGCCCCCTGTCTGGCGATTGGTAATGGTAATCCTAATACCACCCGTTTCCGTGCCTCTTACCGAACGTTTGCGTTCTGTGGGCACTGCGTGTTGCGTCCGGTCGATAGTCGCAGCATCGTGGGTTCGAGTCCCCGGCCGTACAGTTCGTCCGTCTTGTTGAACGACCTGTCTTGCGAGACTCGCCGTTATCGGAGTGGATGACGGCGGTTGACGCCTAGGCTTGCGTTTTCTGCCCCTGCGTTTCTTCCTTATGGGCACCTGTGGCGGCGCCTCTAGGTTTGCAGGGGCTCTATTAGTAGCTTTAGGTTTATTCATTCGGCGCGCGGGTTGCGGAGGCGCCGCAGTTGTAGGTGTCGCGACTCTACTAGTTGTTGTTGCAGTAGAGCGTGGCAGTTGTGGCAACTGTGGCAACTGTGGTAATTGCGGTGCAGGTTGTCTTCTGCGCCTGGGCACAGTAGTCCATCCTTCCGCATCCGTACGGCTAGGACCTGCGGTCGGCGCTTGCGCAGGCCTCCTTGCTGTCGGATGTTCCGGTAGCGGTGCTGGCAGTTGGATCACTCGCTTCCGGGCTTCCCTCTTGAGCACCGGGCAACGACGGTCGTTGGCAGTTTGGCTCCGTGCACAGTTCGCACACTTAGGTTCGGCGTCTCTTGGTTTTTCGCAGCTTGAGGCGAAATGTTCGCCTGCACAGCGAACGCATTTGATGGGCCGGTAAGAGGTGGCCGACGCGTGCCCGAACGCTTGGCATCTGTGGCACTGCGCCGGTCCCGTTTTTCCCTTCCATCCTTCGATGGTCACTCCCGGCATGTAAAGTAACTCAGTTACTGAATACAGCCTGTTGAGTTCATACCGGTTGAGGTGGTCTAGCTGCACGTGGAAGAAGCATCCTGGTCGAACCCTTCTCGGTGGTATTGCTCTAGCAAACCTCACCGGGAAGCATAGTGCCTTGAGTGCCTCCACTATAAGTCCTGGCTCCGTGTCAACTGGTAGGCCTCTTATACCAACTTTGGTTGGTAATTCGTCTGCCGGTGTGTAGCAAAACCAGGATAGTGCGGGGTCCTCCTTGGTTGCTGCCCTCTCCGCATAACTCGCCATCGAGATATTGGCGATGTCTTCGCCTTCGCTCTCCCTCGAACGGGGTGCGGGAGCGCGGGCGGGGGTATGGAGGGGGGGGGAACGCGTTCCGACTTGACGATCAAGCGATCTATACGTCGTCGAGTTCCAGCCGGAATTCTCTTCGCCTCCATGTTGGTGGATTAATGCTTCAACATCAATGCGGTGATGAGGTGATGTATGCCTGGATCGGTCCGGAGTACTGTACTCTGATCCAGTGTGAGGTGAGGGGAGCGGGGGGGGGGGGGGTAGTAGTGTGTACCCTCCTCCTCTCCTGCGTCCCCGATGTAGATGGTACCGGCGGGGGTGAGGGGGACGGGGACGTATAAATAACGACCCGCTGCTTCTTTTCGTAGTAAGCGTCCTCTGTCTCCGGCGGTGTGTGTTTGGGCGCCGTTTTGATACCACGAGTGGGTGCGGCTTCAGTCCCAGGGAGACACACAGGTCTCGGGGTCGTGATGTCGCCTCCTTCGCGGATTCTCATCGGCGTTTGGTCTGTGTCTGTTGGTGGTCTAGTCGTGGGTCTCGGGGTCAAGCTACCGGCTGGCAGCACCCTCGAGTTTCCTGACGTGAACATGTCACGCAAGCAGAGCGGACGTTCGATGATAGCATCGCCTCACTGACGCACTCTGCGACTTATGCGCTGTTCGCGTGGCTGGTCTTCCTCCTGGTTAGTGGGGGTTTCGGATCCGGAATGCTCCTGGTCCCTAACCTCCTGGTTGTCTTTGTCCATGTCCATGCTTGTGAATTTTCTTGAGTGCCCAACGGGCCGAAGAAACAAAAGAAACAAGAAGGACGTTTGCCTCGTAAGGCACACTATTTACCCCTTTTTCACAAAAAACGGGCGTAGATAGTGCTGTGATTTGCGATCTGTGAGACGTTAGGCACAGATATGGTTACTGACACACAGTAGCGCAAAGATCCCGAAAGTTCCGAGGTGATGCAGTTTCCCGCGCAAGCGCAGGTTGCTGCTGTTCACCCTAGTTCTAACGGCGCAATGGTATACTCTGCGCACTGCCGTCAACGAGTGCACGCTCAAATCGTCCGAAGCCCACCGACTTACGTACTTTGTTATTTATAAAAACAACAAGGCAGCGCAAGCGATGTTCAACGACCGACGAGTAGGCACACAAAACTGTCGAGCAGATACGCGGTATCACACACTGCAAGAGTGTCCTGAGTACTTGGCCGGGGAGACGTCTCGACGCCTTTGAAAAGGCGGAGTGCGTCGTCCGACGGATGCCGTGAAAGTTTTTCTAAGAAAAAAATTTCGATCGCACCGCTACACGAACCCGGGACTATCCAAAACTCGAGGCCAGTACGACGTCTCAACGAAAAGCGGAGTGAACTCGACGCTAGACGGAAATCGTCGACCGGCGGATGTCAGAGGGGCTAAGTTCTCGACCCGGGGGGAGAAAGTAGTTCCAGATTACACCGCAACTCAAGAGTCGGATGAATATACATCATCCATCCATCCGGGTCTTCTGCATCGGCTTTGTTTGTTGCCGTGCAGGTACGGGCCTCGAGGCAAACCCTCTTTGCCCGGGCTTCATCGCGGGGGGGCACTGCTCCCCCCGGTCTTGGATACCGCATAAGCGGAATAGGAAAAATTTTGCAAATGCTGCATGACGAGTTTATATATTTCATAAATACTATTAAATATACATAATAATCGCAGCATTTGCGGGAAAAAAGAAAAACAACAAAAAGATATGAAAGGAGAGAAAGTGTATATCTCCGAGCGACGTCGATCCATCCGCACCGAGCGAGACGCCCGCCTGCGCGAACGGGACGGCTGCACAGCCACTAAAATGGCCGCGCGACCGGGACGACACGGATGAATATACGTTTTCCTATACTTGGGGTACATAATTGAAACTTAACCCCTAAGAGAGCCACCTACCGGTTACTTTTTTATAATCGCACTCCCATAAAATTCTCTTTATATTGTTAATCCGAGCACTACAGTGGTGAATTTTACATATTTACGTAACATTACATAAGTTTTACTTTAATAACATCAATTATATAGGTTATTTCTACAGTTAGTTTATACGAGTATCTTTAATAAACTGTGAAAATACAAGACATTTCTACAAACAAATTTCTACTATTTTCTGTTTTAAGTTATACTTTAAACATTTACATATCAAATATAATGTATTTCTATCTTCTAAACATGATTCACTACAGAAAACCCTTAACTTTGAAGAGAAACATAACTTTATTAACATTTTTCTACATCATTTCCATACAATCGTTCCATTTTACGTAAATTTACTGTTTTCAAATATATTCTACGTTCTACGTTTACGTAACACATCAAAAAAGTCTTCTCCTAAAGCCAAAAGAGTTTCTACTTATTACATAACAAAACACAAAGCTTGTTCTAACCGTTGCTATGTGCTATACCCTAGTTGCACGACTACCGGCAACCAAAATTTGCTTTCTCGTTTTTTGCTATTTTAACAGGATTTTCACATTTTTATGTACTTCTACTAAGCATACATGGTACGAGTATTTACGACTGCGTAAAGGTCTTAAAGCCCAAAATATAACTACTTTTCTTACTTTTCGATTTTACGATATAACGTAATTTCTATTTACGTTATATACCAGGTATCATGACGAATTTCCATAAGAAACTGTTATCTATATCTATCATTGCACACCATTTACTATACAATAGACGGATTTATCTAGTTACTAGAACGATTACAGTCGAGCGTTCCGATCGCTGGAATGTTAAGCAATAAAAAACATAGGAATGTCTTGTTTGTAAACAAACAACCTGTAACTTTCAAGTTTTGTTATTTTAGATACTAACCGATGAAATTACATATTTCTTTCGGATTATTGATTTACGTAGCCTATTCTACCATTATATATGGGATTGGTTGTTTTTAACAACACAAAAAAAAATTACGTAAGTTTTTAAACTTTAATTTTTTCGTAACAAATTTTTGGATATTCATCCGCGTCGTCAACAATTTTCTTTAGAGTTTATATCCAAGTTTGCAAATATTATTTTATCTTCTGATTTCTTTGTCTTAAACCTCTTGATACCACTTATAGAGACTTCACAATTTTCGCCGCTTAACAAGTAAGAGCCACGATGTTTCTTCATGATTTCCTTCACATTTAATTTTAATTTCTTGTGTTTTATTTAAGTAAATATATATTACATTAGATGATATTTCCCTTAAATCCTCTTCTGGACATTTAATCGGTAGAATATTACATTGGTTTGTATTTTTATTTTTTAATATTTTCTTGTAAAATACTTCCTTTACAAATTAATTCGTCGAGTTCCATACACTCTTCGACCTCATAGATTTCACTTTTCGTATATGCGAGAGTGACTTTTCGCATTAAAGGAAAGGAACAGGAAGGATAACTTTGGATTATGGGTACAATCTTTCTTGTTTCATATACAACAGACTTAACCAAAGGTATCTGTAACATAAAGTATATAATATTATCTATAATTTTACAATTCACATTAATAAATGGTTCAATATTATTTATGTAGTGGTATGTGATTGTATTATACTATAATGATACATAATTATGATGTTCTTTTTGCAGAATTATTAATTGCAGTTGCTAATCTTTCTGTAATGTCTTGTGACGTTTGTGCTTGTAACAAAAAACTTAAGGCTATCTTTTGTTGTTTTTTACTAGATACAATTTTAGCAAATTGACTATCAATTCTTTTCTGAATATCTGTTATTTTATTTATGTGATTATTATATTCTTCTAATACATAGTTTGTTATAGCTATTATATGTAACCCTTAAAAATTTCTAAATCCGTTTGGATTTTTACAAGATCATAATTATCAGGATTTGCTATAATAAATGTATGTATATTTAAATGATTAGAAATTTCTTGTACATGACTAATTATAATATGCATTTTATCGTAAATATGTTTAACATCGTCCAATTTAGGATCTACTAATTTTATTTAAAAACAATTCTTTAATTTCTATTATAAGTTTCGTATCTAACTTAATAATTGTCCACTTTCCATATCCAACTTATGAATAATTGTCATATTACACGAGTGTGTTTCGTTTCTTCTAGCACTATGTGTTCGTTTGGATTGAGCGGTCTGAACTTGTATCCGAAAGTAATGAGGCATCTGTAACACAAAGTTCCCCAACATGATAAGTTCGACCGTTACTTAACTTATAGTTATTATTATCTTCACAACTTAATATTTTATAAGGTCCTAAAAATCTAGACTTTGTTCTATCTGCCTTACTATTGTTTTAATATGCTATATTGCCTTCTTTAAATGTTTTACATTATTTAATCTTTTTATTAATTCTTTCATTTCTCTGAACCTTTTCTTTTCTTAACACTTTATGAATACTTTATTGAACTTACTCGTATTAATAAATTCTTTTTGTTGATTAGTATAACTTTGTAAAACTACTTTTAAGTTATCGAACTTCTTATTTTTGGTTTCCTACCAAAATGTACCTCAAATGGAGACATATTTTTGACACTATGTGTTGTGTTATGTGCTATGAAATTTATTTTTTGATTTTTATCTAAGTCTGAATCTTTGTGTAACCTAAATAATTCTTGTATCGTACTATGTAATCTTTCTACATCCGAGTTAGATTTATGATGTTGCGGTGTAGTTGTGTGATTTGTGATATTGTATGTTTTAAATAGTTCATTAATTAATTCACTACAAAATTATTGCTCACCATCATGAATTATTTTAATCGGTGATCCTATCATTGCAAAAATTTCAGCTAGTGTATCATAAACATTACTTTTTTCTGTTTGTTTTATTATTGCATATTTAGAACATTTCTCGATGACTGTTAAATACCAGTCTCTTTTTAACGACATAAAATCTATATGCCACACTTCCATTGGTTCGCTTGAAGTTTCCGTTTCTGTTGCTAATGTTACATTAGGGTGCCTATTATATTTTTCTTTTTGACGTAACTCGCACTTTTGTATATATTTATTAATATGCTTTTTCATTTTTTCCCAGTAACATTTTTCTTTTAATCGTTTATAAACATTTTCAATACCTGCATGTCTTTTATTTAGTAAATGATATTCTTTAGTTAATTTAAGTTGTTCTTCTTTATTATCTACTTCTATTAATGATTTAATATATCTTATAGGCTTAAATTGAGTATAATGAGAATATTTTATATGTACTTCCGATACTTTATAATATAATTCATCATTAGGAATTATAAACACATATTTTTCTCTCGGTAAATATTCTAACATAAATTCTTTAATTGTTTGTTCCTCCTCCTCTGGGGGAATATAAAAATACCAAATATTATTTTCTCTAACTGCCTTTTTATAAGGAGCTATTTCAAATATTACACTTCTTAATATTTTAGGGGGATACGCATTTATTATAAGATATATATATATATATATATATTAAGACAAGATAGCCTACACGAAGAGGCGCTCGATCTTGCTGCCACTTTCTTCTAGGAAGCAAAGTGGACAGAAACTCCTTCAGCCCGCGTTGCCAGTACATGTCGGCTAACCTTTGAGCAGATAATCGTTTGAACATTGATCGTTGGTTCTGTGAGGTGCATCGAAGACCAATCGCAGTTTTTTTCTTATGGGTGTTATCAACGCCGAAATGTGGCAAGTACCATGTCTTGTTAGTGCGTTGAGTTTCCAGCAACTGTTTGGCGAAATTGTTATCAAATAAATGATTTACACGTTCTACATACCTTTCAGCATATTGTAAGTTTTTTACCATTTTCACCTCGAGGCTCCGAAACCTTTGCAGTGCGGAAGGAAGAGTATCAGGTGTTGTGCAGTCAGGATCCTTCCACGGCAAGCCGACCTGCCACTCACCGTTAACAAGACGAGCTGTTCTCTTTAACTGTTCGATGGCGCGAGCATCGTCTGCATTTTGCCGGGACTTGTAACTCCCACAGAATCTAGCGTGAAGTATCGTCGCACCTCTTCGTGAAGGTCGGTCATGGTCTGCTCCCCATCGCATTGTTGATGACTAAGAAGGGCAGAGTGTTCGTTAACCACACCGCGCGATGCTCCAGATACCTGCATTCTACCATGAATACACCAGCCTAAGGGGGTGAGTGTAGCGGACGGCTCATTACTTTTACCTAACAATATTTGCAATGGTAATAATAAATTATAATTATCCTGACCTATTAACACCTCTGGCTTTAAATTATAATTTGGCAATTTAAATTTAATATTTTTTAAATGTTGATATTCATTACAATCAATGGTTGACAAATTATGTAATGGTAAATTTAATTCGTTCACACTGCGTGCCTTAATAGTAAATATCTTATTGTCCATACCAGAAAGTTCCAGGTTCAATACCGTGCTACGCACAATTTGGTTGTCCCGCCATGGACCACACACACGCATAGTCTCTCGGTGACCGCGCAGCCCTGCGCGAGCGGCAAGGCCGGCGCTTATCATTGTAACCGTCGAGCCGTCGTCGAGTAATGCACTAGTTTCGATATAACTACCATTAGACTTATACACTCGGATAGGCACTACTTTTAACAACACTACAGCTATTTGCGTTCACATGTGTCACCACTTCGTTCGTAGATGCTGGTATCGGCTCATCCTTTTTCACCTGGCTGCGTCCGCGATTGTTTACTACATAATGAAGTAATCTGTGATGAGCTCGACCGCAGCTATCCACATCGCACACCGCCGCCGGACACGTCTTTCTATCTAGTTCTATCTGCAGCGTTGGACATGCTGCCATCTTACTTTACGAAGCGATTTTTTAAATTGCCTACATTCGCTTAATTTATGAATCGATGTACGACAAAACTGACATCTTTCATTATTGTGTTCACTTTGTAATAATACAGCGTGCGGTCGTACGTTACTACTGTGCTGTTTACTCGTATATTTATATTCATCTGCACGGTAATTTAATGTATGAATATTGGCAGTAGTAGATATCTTTATCGCTTCGTTATTTAAAAATTCTGCGACAATATCTAGCCTTGAATTTATACCAGACTTAATTAATGGAAAGCTATAATCTGACCACTTTGATATGAGCACTGTTGGTAATTTGGATAAAATTAATGAGACAATACTCATACCTTGCAAGTACTCCTCGCATCCAACTGCTCGTACAGCTTCCACAAAGTTCTGCACCTTCACTGAGAACGGTATTATTTCTCTCTGGTAGTCATGTGATATAGGATGAAGCCGTTTGATGTCCTTCACGAGTCTAAATATAATATGATCTGGGTTACCAAATCGCAGCTCCAACGTTGCCATAATTCGTTCAGGCGAAGATGCACTGATGAGCAGAGCTGACACCGCCTCCTTTGCAGGTCCATGAAGACACTTCCTTAATCTCCACAAGTTTTCTTTCGGACTAAATTTGCATATTTCCGTCGATTCCTCATAAGCCTGTTTAAACTGAAGCCATTCCAAAGGTTCGCCGGAGAAATTAGGTAAGTCACTCGGCATACATATGCGGCTTAAGAGATTAGTGTTAGACTTCTCGTGGGTGAGGTTTTGATTTGCAGCCGCAAGCATTTGGACTGTACCATTTTCTATGCCAACAGTAGCTGGTGGTGGTGTCGGTTGCAGATAACCCGTTGTGGTTCCATAATCGGGGGCTGCCTGCTCCTTCCTCAGTTCTTGCTGACTGCGGTCCATCCACTTCTCTACCTCATTCCGTGAGCAGCCTTGGCTGCCATGTGAACTGTATTCTTCCTCTAAACCATCCAGGTCTGCTTGAAGTTCCTTATCGATAAGCTGCATTCGTATTTCCGCTTTTCGTTTCTCCGCTTCCAGCAGTAGCTGCCTTTTGCGCATTGCATGAGATGAAGTAGATCTCCTAGATTTTTGTGGAGATGGTGTGCGTACTGGGCGTGGTATTGGGCGATTTTTAATTTTTATGCCACTACTGTCTAAATCGGCCACGGACGTGAAAGTCTTAACCTCGTCGTTTTCACTTTCGTGTTCACTTCTTTCTTGGCGGGAAGTTTCCTCCTGCATTCTCATTTCCTCTTTGCGCGTGGTACTGCGTGTGTTAACCATTTTACACGGTGTGTGAAACATAAAGATCCGGTTCGAAGACCACTTGAGACAGCTGGTGGTGGCTGATGCATTAAAAACTGTTTCACACGAAAAGAGATTTATTTTTAAAATCAATTACAGATTTCAAAACTTACGAGCGGAAAAAAAAAGACGAAGAACTTTACAAACAAAATAGCGCGCATCTGTAATGCAGCTGTAAGCAGACTGACCTACAAAAAAAACTGACCCAACGTTCGCCCTTGCCCAGCAACTGACTAATCTACCCACATTCAAAATTTACAAATTATGTATATAAAATGTTGGTCTCTTTAACCTCAAATTTAAATATTAAAATTAAAATAAAAACACAATTAAGAGCGCGTCGCTAACACTTTCCTTAATGCTTAGAAAACTTGTTGGAGCTTATTTATGTGCTCTTGCTTCGTTTTCGAGCAAATAATTATGTCATTTAAGTAAACTAAACATATATCTTTATTTATTTGGTCATTTAATATATTATTCATCATTCTTTGAAACGTTGCTGGGGTATTTTTTAATCCAAATGGCATTCTTAGAAATTCATAATGACCATCAGGTGTACTAAATGCTGTTAGTTCAATGGATTTATCATCCACCATTATTTGACGATAACCTGACGTTAAAGTTGTAAAATAATTATTTCCAAGTAACTTCGAAAATAACTCTTCTACATTAGGTAGAGGATATTTATCTGACTTCGTTCTTTCATTTAAACATCTATAATCTACTACCATACGCCATTTTTTAATTCCTGATTGATCCATTTTTTTGGAACAAAATGTACGGTCTCTGACCATGGAGATTCCGAATTTCTAATTATTTTTTCGTTTAATAATTTATTTATTTGTAAAATTATTTAACGTTAATTATTTGTTAATTTGTTACGAACCTCTTCTTGTTGTATTTGAGGTAACCTAAACGGTCTTGATAAATCGGTTCATCATTTATTAAATTAATACAGTGCTTTATTTTAGTTGTGGCACTGTTTGTTATATCTTCCGTAAATAAATCTTCATACGTTTTACCTAAATCTCTAATATTTAAATTGTTATCGTACGTCATATGAAAAATTAATATCTCCCTATCTGGTAACGTTAACTTTCTTACTTTTAAATAAATTATCGCGTTTATTTGCTCTATCATTTCGGTTCCCATTAAAATGTCGTATTTATTGCTAAAATCATAAATATAAAACTTCATAATTCCTTTATCCGCACCAAAAAATTTACGCCAAAAAGGAGTTTCTATAATACCGTTATGTGACGTCCTAACACTAAATTTCTCTGGTTTCCAAAACTCAAGAAAAAATTCCTTTTGCGCTTTATTCGTTATGAATGAACGCTGACTACCTGTTTCTATTAGTATTTTTAATTTTGGATTATCCGTTTCGAAATATGGTAAAAAATGCTTAACTCTTAACTCCTGTCTTTGAAAAATTTACTTTTTTGTTTTTATAACTATTAGTTAGAGTTAAAGTCCTCACCACTACACTGTTCAGGAACACTCTCTGAACGTTTATTTACATCGACACTACGTGAATGGTGATGATAGAACACTTCTTCAGCCACTAATCCCTTATCTAAATTTATTTGATTGGTTTTAACGCGGGAGCCGTTCTCATCGACACGTCTCCTGTCTCAAGCGGTTGTGGACGTAGGAGGAAAATTTTGCCGCGCGAAGTATTCATGTTTTGGTTTCGAGAACACATTGTTTGGGTTAGGTGTCTATGTTTGTCGCGTATTAAATGACATGTTTTGTCTTCGTGTGTTCATGGAACTATTCGTTAGGCAGTGATTAATGGGCCTTTGTGTTGGCACTTTGAAGATTTGCTTATGCATTTGCACGTTATTAAAAGGTTTTGGGGTAGGTGGAATGCTTGAAAATTTTTGTCTTATATTATCAAATCTACCTTCTTCTAAATGTAAAACTCTTTGCACTATTTCATAAAAAGTACAATTACTCACGTGAATTTGATCATGAAAGGGTAGACTATTCCTTAACGTATTTTGTGTTGTATTTATATATTGTTCCGTTATACCTTCTATTAATTTTATATCACTATATCTATCTTGTAATTTACTTTTAATAAAAAATAACTTTTGTTAAAGCTCAAAAATTAAATCCTTATAACTACTTTTTTTCTTTACATTAGACAACTCAATTAATAAAGTATTAAAGTCTCTATTATCTCCGCATTCTATTTTTAAATTACTATCAATTATTTCCCATCTAAAATAATGGTCTATCATAGATATCGCTATAGCTGCTCTATCCGTTAATTTACTTAATAATAACATCACATTTTGTGGACTTTTCTCCTACAAATTTTAACCATTGCTTAGCGCTATTTAAATAACTATATATACTTGATGAGTCTCCGTCGTACGTAGGGACGAAACCTATCAAATTAATTGGGTCCATATTTGTATTAATAATAGGGACCTGTGATGTACTCGGTACAGATGGCACGTAGTTAATATTACTCTCAGTTTCGGCGAATCCGCCATTCTAGTTAAAATGTTCTTGAAAGTACAAGAATCGGGGAACTTAGGAGCGGAATTTTGAAGTATTTAGGATAATACGAAAGTACTCACAACTGCCAGCTGATGATCGCCTTCCAAATCCACATTATTTTTGGTATTTTGACGAATTTATTTGTATGGTTCTTAGTATTTAAAACTTGGAGAGTCACACAGTAATCCTTTGGTAATCTTCTCGGGCGATTTTGGGTTTATTTTCAAAAATCTTGAACTCTTGATTGATTCCTGTAATTAAGAGCTGCTTCTACTGAGCCCCTGGGCGCCAGTCAAAGTATCTCAAACGATATTCTTTAAAAAAAAATTATTTAATACAAATATATGTCGGAGTCAGCGATGGCTGAGCTCCGCCTATCTTTTGATTAGGCGGTACAGGGTTCCTTGTGTAGATAGCACAGAATAACAATTTCAAATGCAAGGTGCATTTGAATGTGTAATAATTTCACCTTACTACGCTACTAACCACCAATTAACTAGGTAAACCGACAGTTTCGTTTCGAAGGAGTGAAAAGGTCGGTGTCTCGAATTCAACTAAAATAGGAAATTACTAAAGCAATCGGTTCTAATTATTTTGAAAACAAAAAGAGACAATATTTCACGGAACAAAAGCGATTCGTCGGGAACGTGGTGCGCTCGCCGTGGACGTACGAGCAAGAGAGTGAAGTTTAACATGGCCGCGCTGACCATCGCCTCGACGCTCCGCCAGACTGACAGCTGTAAAATCAAGTTCAGACGTATCTTTTGACAGATGGCGCTAGCAATGCGCCGTCATACAAATTATAATGTAAATACTAATATAAATATTGTGAAATTGGACTTGTACAAGTCCAATGAACAGAAGTAACTATAGTGATGCCTTGATTCTAATGAATGCTGACGTCGCTCGTCTGGCGCTGATTTTATACCGGTGGAATTCATATGTCCCTTGTTTCTAGAATCGTCGTCCAAGGGGTGGTCTGATACTGTCTTCCTTGTTTATCATTCCGCTGATCCATTGTTATGACTTCATGTGCACCAGTCATTTACTGTTATTACTGTCTTTATGTTCCTTTGTTAAACTCTTGTCAACAACTCTATGGCGTCTTAATTTATTATTCAAGTACCTTGTTGACGCAAGTTGACTCGTAGATAGATTCGCTAACGGTTGCCTCATTGATGGTATCACCATTTTTTTCATCCAAAAATAAAACTACGGAATCTTCTTTTGCTTCATTCTGGAAATAAGTATAATAAATGGGTTAGATGAAGTTTTCCATTTAAGATGTTTGATAAAAGCTCAGACATATTATGACGGAGTTATATACCTAGGACCGAAAAAACACAAGCTACTATTTTAATCGCTTTAAAATAAGTGAAGACTTCAAGATTAAGTTCTGGTATTGCACCTCCAACCAGCTTGCGTAATTCGCTCTTGGTATCACTCCTATCTAATAAAATCTATTGCTATCTTTTTATACCAAAGTCAAATTTTTACGTAACGGCGAATTAAATGAAGCAAGTTGATCCGAAATATTATTGCATCTTGTTTCATGACATCTCCTCGTTTTGTAGTCACGTTAGACTATCTCCATAACAGGTTGATATCACAAGAACGTCGCGTTTGTCGTACCATTTTAGTACAGTATAGAGATAATCTTTTTGTCTAATTACTTGTTCTCCTCTGTTTCGCTTTGCTTTCACTTCTTCTGGCAAATGTCTTTTATTTTTACGTAAAGTGCCGCACCAATCAGTATTGCGACTTTTTAGATACTCAGTCAATGGCCAATTTCAATTCAAAAAGAAATTTACATTTGCTATACCATCGACAAAGGCAAGTTACACGAAATCAGCAACTGAACTAGTATATAACACGTATATACACAGTCTACCATGGCAAAAATTATACACCGTAATTTTTACATCGTTCTGGACACGAAGAAAATCAGTACAGTTTCAGTTACAGAAACGATTGGTAGTATCAGTTTTTAGATTTTAATATTTACTTTTTTTTGGTAAATTAAAATTAATCACGTGTTTTTAAAAGAACCGACAACTTGCGGTAGCTCCCGTCTATAGGTAATTACGATCACAGTCGATAGGTCAATGTCCTTACGAACGCATAACCGACGAAGTAAAGGCTATCGGAGAAAAAAAGCGTTTAAGATCGTGAATTTTCTGACATTTTTCGACATGGTTAATCCGCCATCTGGCCGGACGTCCAAGATTTTTCAATATTTCCCTTGGATGACACTTACCATACCTACCAAATGAGACTGGGTGGCAGATTTTCATACGCCGTTTCGTACTTTATAAAATTATTACAATAAAGACCCCATGGGTTTTATGCTGGCACATAAAACTGAAAAAGTTTGCGAACCACTTCAATTTAAAAAAATACGTTTAATAAGTACTACGTCAATAATCTACACTGAATAAAAATACTCTATTCGTACCTGGGATAGCCTCTGCCGGACGATACTCATGGCATAACATTATTTACGAAGTTACAAAATAATCTGCGAAATACAGTCCATTTTGCACGCTTTTGCTTATAAAACTGGCTTCTGGATTTTTTTCAGTTTTAAACACATTCACGATCATAATGCGTAACACCTTACGAATTTATTGTTCATGAGAATAAACCTACAGTCAAATGGTTCTTGTTAGCAACATCGTATACCTGTACCATTGTTAGATATTGTGACGTTAGATAGAATACACTTTACGACTTCTTTTCTTCGCGATAATTCAACAACAAAAGCGCGACCAAATGACCTTAGACTTATAGGTGACGACCGACCACATAGACCAACCAACTAAAGCACTGTCACTGTCGCCAACACATGAATTTTTTTACCCTTAAAGACATGAAAAACTCCCTAAACTAAACATTTGAAAAACGTAAACTAAGTGTATGTCGGCAGTGTAGACGTTTGTCTACTATTTAGTTTTTGTATGCCAGTTTTTAAATGAAACAAAAAAGTTGTCGATAGAGCATAACAGTAAAAGTAGTATCAAAATATTCATCAATGGTTATGATTACAATACAATTACTTAGTATTGAATAATAAATAATTCCATTAGTATAAATCCTAGAAAACAATAATTAAAAAAAATGTAATAAGAATAATAATCATATCACTGATTGTCATTAAAAAATAAATGTACATTGTGTGTGTGTTAATAATATTTCTTCCATTACAATAGAATCCTTCTCAGCCTCGCTGTATTTTTTTAAATCATACATTTTATAAACATTTCACATTACATTTATAAAACCATATTTTCTTCCCCATCTGGAACGAAAACCCCTAAGTTGGCAACACTGAGCACTGCGACGTATAGCGCTGTTGTATATCCCCTCCCGGCCGCCAAGCCCTAGGGCTGTGTCGTTTCGAAATTTAATTAAACATGACACAACATTAAACAAAAACGGTTTTGTGCATCAACGTTAGATTTTTTTCGCACGAGCTAACGTAAGCGTAGATGCAGTGCAATAATTGCAACTGCACATTGGGTGGCTCGCTTTACGTAAATATTTCACGAACGTTATCGTATCCGCGTTTTTCAATTATCGTAACGGAAATATGAGTCGAAAGTAAATGTATTCCAACGTAAGGAGCAACTAGCAATTGTATATGATAATGCGGGCCATGCGGTTGTACTTTTATTCTCATGAATATAAAAGTAGTCAGAAGTTAAGCAATGTGATAATGGACGTTTTCAAAATTAAAAAAAAATGTCATCATCATCATCATATCAGCCTATCACTAGTCCACTGCTGAACATAGGCCTCCCCCTCAGATTGCCACAAGTTTGTAGCTCTCATTTTGGAAGGATTTTGCCATAGTTGCCACGCTTGGTAGGTGGGTTGGCAACCGCAGTTTATTTATTCAGATGATTCCAAAAAAATATATGGGAAGTTAAAGAGATCAAAATAAACTATGAATTTTTTATGTTCGGTCACAGCTTTTACTTTAATATACCCGATCCAATGAATCTTTTGGCAATATTAAAAATAAATTCAGATTAATAAAAGCTGCAGTGATAAAAATTATTATAATAATTAAAAATCTTTTTTGAAACAGCCCTGTTTAAAACATTTTCGTTTCACGCGTAGTCCACGATGCTATTGGAGGCGAAGTCACTCCCCGCCACCTTTAACGTAAAACAGCAAATTCCAAAAAATAGGTAAATAAGTGACTTAGTCACGTGTGAGCTCTGAACTTTATAATGTAACTGTGCTTATTTTAATTATTTCTTTTTATTAATCGTATTTGTTCTTCGATGCACTTTTATTTGTGATCTGATTAAAAATACTTGTGTATACGGAAGAAGCGCGGAATTTAGTCAATTAAACGGCATATTGTGGATGCTAAAAGTGATAAAAGGTGATGTGATACTGTGAGTGTGAATAAATCATTTGAAAGAAACCTTGCGAAACGTGCTCGTTTATGTTTACAACCAAACAGAAAACAGTTTGCAGTTATTACAATTCAGGTATGCACTTAACTAAATATTTATTTTGTTAATTTCAATTCCAATCAGTTGTAAATAGTGTAAATGGTTTATTACAATTTTTAATTACGCATAAAATAATTAACCGATATTATTACTAAAATTCTACCTTACGTTTTTACCAAAAACCACTGTTTCGATAGCTAGAATAATTTTATTTGATAAAAATAAAATAATGAAATAATATTTTATTATTAAAAATTATCTGAATATTTGTTTTATTTTTGGAGTTTACTCCATAGGAATCGATTTCATTTAAAGTGAAATGAATACGCTTATAACGAAAAATTAATTAACGTAAGCGCCATCTTAGCAAACTATTTCAAAACTTTTCGTAACATAATAATATACGTATCTGACAAGATTCAAAGTAGAATGAATATACATGTAGAGGAGCCAATATTTTTTGTATGGGCATTGAGCTCACTGTAAACTTAAACAGAAGTATGTTGTCTAGACCTAACTAGTGGTATAAATAGTTATATTTAGTCCAACCAGAATGTTGCAATATACTGCAACAGTGCCATCTACAAGCGGCTCCGTGAACAGTCAAATAACTATAATATTTATAAATATTGTAAATTTGCAATTTTATAACTTAATAGTTTGTTAAAATATTGTTCTTTTGTTAATGATATCATGAATGTTTTATTATTAATAAGCAAAGGAATATTTGTTTTACTTTTTTTTTTCATGGATAATTGAACAAAAATAACGTTTGAATAACTCGCCATTTTATTTTATTTGGTGCAGTTTTGAAAGTAAGTCTTCTCATATTAAGTAAATGCGTAAATGACATTATTGGTACAGACAGTGAAAACTTTATTGTAAAAATAATAATTTAATTTGTATTACGATCAATTAATAGGACTAATTGCTCTCAACACACTCTTAAACACTCGCGGGGCTTGTCCTCAGACTAGGCCGGTATAAACCGGTTTGTTTCTTCTCATGTAAAATCGCAATTTAAAATTATTAACAAAGAATAGTTGAAATGTTCTTCTTTAATTTAGAAACTAATTTCAATATTGAAGATAGACGAGCGTATACACTTCAGATCTTGCAAAAAGCAATTTTTTTATTATGACTTCTCTGTTTTAAGATACGATTCTTTTTGAAATAAAAACAGATCTAATTTTTTTTAAACATTTAAAGTTTATAGTTTATCTTCGCTTTCAGAACAATAAAGAAAGCACGGGATTTATTTTCGCGTGGCCTAGTGGTTAGCGTACCTGACTTCTACGCCGCGGGTCCTGGGTTCGAATCCCAGCGGGTTGCAACATTTGTGCAAAACACAAATTGTTGGTTTTCGGACATGGTTGATTGTGTACAAATTTCGAAAGTTTGTTAAATGAAATTATTTGTACCAGATAAATATTTATAGTACGTAGATATTTTATTTATTTTTTAATTTAAAAAAAGTGTTTCTCCAAGGTACCTATAGTTTAAATTTTGTTACACCTTTTATAAAAAAAAACTACGGCAGATTTGAAATGCCATAGATCTAATAATTTTTACAAAGTGTTGAATAACGTAGCACAGTAAGTCGCATATCAAGATTCCAGAGGCACTTTACCATCAGTGTTTTACAGACGAGGCCAATACGGATTGTAAAATATGCTTACCTTTTTTGAGAATACATAATATTATTCTTAAAATTTGATTTAACTTTTTTATTTCACATTGATTATTTACTTAACACTTTCGTATGTTTCTTGCCCGCTGGTCTCGTGACGTTCGGACTTGTTACATAGTTCTTTCTTTTTCTCTTTCTGTCTAAGTACCTATTTTGCGTACTTTTCGCGTCATATTAAAAGTCTCGCCGAACTCGTTTCTCACATTCAAAACGTCGCACTGAATTTGACCTTGGAAGTTCAGCGTGTTGTCGCTCTTGTGTTACGGAATTTTCGTAAAGAAAATAAGTCTGTAGTAAGTGTATTAAAGTAGGAGAACTAATGTTACAAATTTATGCTGTTACATGTAACATGAAAGTAAAAACTTACACAAAATGTAAAAGATAATGTAATAAACACTTTTGTGTATCGAGTAAGGTTGACATAATTGAAGCAATTGCTCCGATACAGGGTAGTGTAAATTATTTGGCAAATAACCTTGTAAAAACGAAACTCTGTGAGGTTTTCCAAACAGTTCCATTTTTTTGGGCGGTTATGTGGACGCCGAGGATAAGTGATTGGCTTACGGGTTGCGGGTTCGATTCCCGCACGAGACAAATATTTGTATTGCTTACAGATAATTGTAATGGGTATGGGTGTTTGTGCCTGATATAAGATAAATCCTAGAGTAGATCATAGTTTTTTTAAGAAAAAAAAACAGAATACTAAAAAGTGCACTTGACACTGTCAGTTTATCCTATGTTCTTTTGTCACGAAAGTAGCTATCTCAGAAAACACAAAATAAAGTATTTCCGACGATCCTGAATTTGTGTAAGAAAGAAGAGAAAATTGGAGTAAATACTCAGTTACGTGACGACTGCGTAGTCTAGTGGAACACGTTCTACTGCGAATACTATGACGCGGACCCATGGTTTAAATCTCAGCCGGAGCCAACGTTTTTGTAAAGACATACATTTTTAATTTTCGGTTCTGGAAATTTTCTGTAAACGCACTCACGACTTAGAAATATTCCTAGTCTGGCGCATCTTTTAATAATCAAACAAATCTAAATGTATTTAATTATTAAATACTTACCAATTTAGTTCTCAATAAATATTTATGATAAAACGTACGCAGAAAGGTATATCGTGTCCGACCCGAGCGTTATGTTAGTGTAGGTATCAGCTGATTCGCACGGGCTATTGAACTCGGCCGGTGCGTGTGCGGTCCCACTAGAACACTGCGACAGTACTAGGCTTATATTCGAAAAACTGTAGGTCAACTTTTATTTTTTATCCCTGTAATTAAACACAGTTATATTCATTTTCAGTAAGATTAAACTTCAGTAATCGATTCTACTATTGATTCTGTCTCGGTATTTTCTTCTTCCAGAACGGCTTAAAAATTACGGTGTATAACAGAAAAAGAATACGACGACATGTCACAAGTGTTTCATACATCAAAGGTTACTCGAGAATTTGTGTACATTATTGTGGTTTTTACTCCGTTTCCAATCACTGAACTCACGTTTGCTGGCACTTCCATGTTTCCGCTTTCCGCTTCCGATGCTCCCGCCACTTGTGGATATATTATTCCTGTATATTTTTCCAATAAGTGTTTTGTTTCTATTCCGTCGTATGCTAAACACTACGCTACCTTGTCGAATATCGTCTCCGGGGCAAATGAGGCGTCTTCTTCTACAAATTCAAGGTCCGCTTCTTGAATACCTTCTTCAAATTTATTTTTATTTTTAGTTTTTTTGTAATATTCGGTAACCTTGTGGTACTTTTCGTCGTGTTTTTTGCCGCTGCGTCCAATGCGTTGATCGGTAATCCTCGATTTAATGGATTTCCTGGTCCCAGGTACTTGTATCCGGGAAATACTATTCCACTTCCACTTGGTCCCTGTTGACCCGGCGGCGGCTGCGACACGAATGAGCTCCGCGTTATGATTTTTCGCTTTTATGTTCTATATGGTGTGGAAATCTTTCACCACCCTCTTGGGTTGAATGTTCGGTTCTGTTGTGGTGTTTGGTACTATGAATCATCAATATTATTGTATCATGTTTATACATGTTTGGTCATGTTGTAACTAGTAGTAGAATCGTGTAACCTGTAACCTAACCTTACCCCAGATGGTGCAATTACCTTGTATGACCCCGACGGCCTTCGCTCTCTGAGGTCTTCTCAGAAAGACGATGGTTTTCTCCGTCAGGGCCTCCGACCACACGGGTGCCCCATATAGGGCCATGGACCGCACTACCTCTAGATATAGGCGGCGGGTACTCGAGTCAGGCCGCGGGGTACCCGAGGTTGGTAAGGAGCCGCTTTAAAGCAGCTGCCGTCCTCATTACTCGGGGAGCCAGGCGAGTAAAATGTTCGCGGAAGTTCCAGTGGCTTTCGAGGACGAGTCCAAGGTATTTCATATTGGACCGCACCTCGATTTGGACGTCGCCGACAACGATGTGAGACCCCCTGCGGCGGTGCCTTCCGAGGCTTGTGGAATAAAATACCCTCGGACTTGTTCAGCGCCACTTCGAGACCCAACATCGTTATTCTTCCTACAACTTGTGCTACAGACTCGGTGGCCAGACGGGCAGCCTCCTCATACATGTCCCGCCGGGCAGTGACCAATGTGTCGTCAGCGTAACATGTCACATTTGCGCCCGGGGGGAGATCGCCCCGCAACACCCAGTCGTATCCGATGTTCCACAGAAGCGGCCCTAGGACCGACCCCTGAGGAACACCTCACGACATTTCCCTCGTTAACATTCCGCCTACCCGCCCAGGGTATTAAATGTACCTATCAGAGAGATAGTCCCTGACGATTCGGTTGAGATAGCAGGACGCAGGACCAGGGCAGGGTATTAAAGGCATTGGCGATGTCTAACAACACCGCCTCGTCTTATTTCCTCTTCCGAGTGGGCCCTGACGCGATTTATTGCATCAATTGTCGAAAGACCCACTCGGAAGCCGAATTGGTAATCCGATAGGTCGGGGCCTACCTCACTGAGATGCCCGATGAGGCGTCTGGCAATAATTCGCTCAAAGAGCTTGTCTACCTCATCGAGCAACACTATTGGGCGATAAGCGGAAGAGAGTCCGCGGGGCGCCCTTCCTTCGTGAGGAGAATTAGCCTTCCCGTCTTCCATTGTACGGGAAACCGACCCGTCTCCAGACAGGCGTCGAACAGCCTTCGGAGCCGGCCCCTAAAAGCCCCTATAACTTCGAGAGCCAAGACCCAGGCGCGACCAGGGATGACGTCAGGTCCCGCTGCCTTATTTTTGACCCGGAGCCTTTGAATGACCGCGCCTAGCTCCGCCTGTGATACACGCGGCACCCCGGTGCCAAGCCTCTGCCTATCTTGCAAAGGCGCAATTTCCGGCAGTGGCCGCTCATTCCGTCTTGGAAACAGAGCTGCCACCACGTTTTCCAGCAACCGAGGTTGGAGACTCTCCGTAAGACACAGTACAGTACAGTTGCGGTTGACTCAAAAAATACATTAAAAGGCAAAACTGCAATCTAGACGCCGAGACCATTAAAATAAGCCCAAGAACGAGCCAAATAGCTCCACAAACGACTGAAATAGACATTCGCTGGCGGAGCCAGCGGCTATTTTGAAATTTTTTAAACGTATAACGTATAATAACTTTAGATTTAGGAGTCGTAGCGACTTCTGGATTTGGACCTAACCATTGACCTGTCGAGGCCCCTTAAAATAACATATAAAAAAGACTCATCAGACTCATAGAGTCAGATAGAGATAGAGATTTTGACAAACATTTTGACCCAAGTGGATATAAGAGAGTGTACGTGTTAGATGTCCAAACCGCGACTTTCAGCGATAAAAACTGACAAAGTTACGAGAGTTCCGAGAGTCCTTGGCTGAGCTTGACGCGGTTTTCGGTGGCTGTGTCTGCTAAACTTTTCCTATCAGAGAAATTGGTGACCATTTTTATGCCGCCATCTTGTAAAAACATATTTAGCTGTATCTCTGTCAGGACTGCGTCGATTTTAGCCGGGTTTTCGGAATACGAAAGGTAATAACCTTGACTCTCCCTTGATACAAGGAAGAGACTCTACATAGAGATATAGACAGAAAATAGAGATAGTACCTTGTTTTATTAAAATTATAAAGCTGACAACCCTGCAGGATAGGGACAAAGTGAGGTACTCTACATAGAGCATAAAAATTTATTTACGGTTTTATTTGCTACTTTATTTTATATTTTTAAGTAATTTTAACATTGCAAATATTATTATTATAATATTATTTTCACTTTTTTACTTCTGACTTGCATAGCCCCTGTAACAGTGAGTGTCTGACGTCTAAACTTTTATTATTATTTTTTACATTTTAATTAAAAGACGCTTCCCCTGAAAATGTTCGGGATCCGAACCCCTGCTAAGAAGATAATCCGGAAAAGGAGAAGGAGAGACGCTCATCAAGCAAAATGGGGACGGATGGCCCATCTCCAGCAAAGGAAGGGCCAAAAAATGTAAGAAAGAGCATTGGGGAATGGGAGACAGGAGCAAAGGAATACAGCCGCCTCACGGAAGCTGGAGTGGTACATGTGGACCTGCAACGTGTGAAGGTAGTAGACCAGTCTCCCCTAATCCAGTGCTCGAAATGCTTGGGGTATGGGCACACCAAAAGATTATGCAGCGAAAGCGTAGATATCTGTAGCCACTGTGGAAGCCTACACCTCAGGACGGAGTGCCCGGAATGGCTTTCGGGAAGGGTACCCACGAGCAAGAACTGTGTTAAGGCAAAGTTGGACCACTCGGATCACTACGCCTTCAGTGCGTACTGCCCGGTGAGGAGAAGATGGGAAAAATTAGCGCTTTCTACAGTAGCGTACTGCTAAGGTTGCCCCGGGAAATGACAGCATAACAAGAGCCAAAAGTAACCGCCGATAACGCGTAGTTCAGTCAAATCTGCAAAGGTGCAAGCTCGCTACGGCCGAACTAATCAATGAGGCAGCCAGTCAAAAAGTCTCGTTTGCCGTCCAGGAGCCATATATTGGACAAACAGGAGAGATGAGGTCCTATCCAGGGACCAGAATACAATACACAGAGTACAATGTTACAGGGGCCAGACTACCAATAAGGTAATCAAGGCTGCCATTGTGCTATTTGACAGCACCATCGACGTTACTCTGTGCCCCGGTCTCACATCTGAGAACATAGCTGTTGCCAGATTGAGGACTGGGGCCTGGGAGATCAGGGTGGTGTCTGTCTACCTGGAGGGAGATAAGCCCATCAAACCCTACCTGGACAAGATTAGGGCGGCCGTGGAGGACTTTGGTACCGTCAATATGAGTGTGAACACATGGTGGGGAAGTGGGAGGACTGACAACAGAGGAGTAGATGTGGCGGCAGTTCTAGACGAACTAGAGCTGCACATACTCAACCACGGGACAGAAGCCACATTTGACACCATAAGAGGAGGGAAGAGATTTTCCAGCTGCGTGGATATAATAACATGCTCGACGAGCCTTCTCGGAAGAGTGGACAACTGGAGGCTATCCGGAAACACCACTAGTTCGGACCACAAGGCAATCCTATTAAACATAAATTTAGAAAACTCAATAGCCATTGATATAAAACGAACTACCCGAATTTATAATACAAAAAAGGCAAATTGGACCGAGTTTCGTGAGAAGCTCGTCCAAATTTAGAAAAATAATAATATTTCAAAAGTAGAGACAGAGAAAATAGTTGATAGGACCGAATTTGAGAAGAATATAGATACGAGTACATACAGTGAAACCTGGTTAATTGGGATCTCAAGGGACCAAGACATATGTACCAATTATTGAGGGTTCTCAATAATCCAGTTTTCCAATAACAGGTTTAAATTTATAGTTGTCTCATTTACAGAGGTCCCCGCTTACTGAGGTCGAAATGTGCCGGTATTCCATTTTTAGAGGTGGAAATGTTAATAAAAATGCGTATTTTTGATGTTATGAATTTAATGTAGGTATGAATGTATAATGTATTGCGTCGAAAAAAAAAATAAGGTAAAGTTTATGACTTAAAGTAATCGGTTATGTTTGTTTGTATTTGATTGCTAGTTGTTGAAACCTGTTTCTCGATAGAATAAATTTGATCAAAAATATTAGAATTATCAATATTTGACATTTCGAAATACTTGTGTAAAGTTTCTAAAGCTTCCATTGCCTCACGCTTTGAAATTTTTACTGGAGTCTCTCCACAGTCTTCTTCTTCTTCTTCTTCTTCTTCTTCTGTGTCCAAAGAAGAATACATAGCAACTATGTCATCATCATTGAGCTCCTCTGAAATGAGTACATTATCATCCATAGAAACGAAATCCTGAAAAGTCACCTGCTGCTCATTTAAGTCATTCCTACATGTGGTAAATATTCTATCCCATTCTGGAAAAGCTGCACAAATCTCTAGCTCCTCTTGTAGGCTCTCAGGTTCAGATACATTGGTCACTTTGAATCCAGCTTTTTGGAAGCAATTACTAATTGTGGTTTTGCTAACAGAAAACCAAGCTTTTCTTGCAAATCTCATGGCCTGGAGGATGTTGATTTCTGGACTTTTATTCTCTTCTATAGATTTAAGAACATACTGAACAACTTCCTTCCTGTAGTAAACCTTAAGATTGTTGATAATACCCTGATCCATGGGCTGCAATTTACTTGTGGTATTGGCGGGTAAGTACAATAATGTAACATAGTCTAATTTGGTCATATTGTTGTGAGCTGTGCAGTTGTCGACAAACATAATGATTTTTCGTTTTTGGGCCCTCATATCGGCGTTCACTTTTTTTAACCAATCTGCAAATAATTCAGAAGTCATCCACGCCTTTTTATTGTTTTGATAATGAACAGGCAACGTTTTAATACCTTTGAAGCATCTGGGGTTCTTAGATTTTCCAATTAAAAGAAGTGGCAGTTTTTCAGTTCCAGACATATTCGCACTTACAAGTACAGTGACCCGATCTTTACTCAATTTACCACCATGGCAAGACTGACCTTTGAATGTAAATGTTTTATCCGGTAGACACTTGTAGAATAAGCCTGCTTCATCGGCGTTGAATACGTCATCGGGGGAATAATCGTGTAAAAAAGCTGGAAGGTTTTTAATCCACTCATTACATTCGTTATTGTCCACAGAATTGCTCTCGCCACAAACATTTTTGAATGCGATATCGTTTCTTTTCTTAAATCCCTCCAACCACCCATTACTGCCAGAAAAATTATCAATATGGAGCTTACTTGCAAATTCTTGAGCTTTCTCTTTGATCATTGGTCCGCTTATTGGAATGTTATTATTCCGTACCTGCTTTATCCATGTACAGAGACATTTGTCAACTTCAGGATACTCTGCAGCTCGTATTCGTTTGAGTTTTCCTTTTCCATTAATACACTGAGACCGAATTTTCTCTTTGTTGTTAATAATTCTACACAGGGTTGACTTTGGTATGTCATTCTCCCTACACAGTTCATCACGCGACTTTCCACAATCATAATGTGATAGAAGTTTTAATTTTTCAGATACTGATAACGTTTTATATTTGCGTTTGGACATTTTGTACACTTTTATTCCCTTGTTTTCAGGTCAAAACATGAGATAAAGACAAAAACTAAAGACAACGAGAAATGTATGTAAACAAACACGTCAAAACGTGTTGAAACCTGATTAATTTGTCTCACTTATACAGGTAATTGAGCTACAGAGTCTCAATTATAGAGGTAAACATCGAAAAAGTCTTAGAATTCAAATCTTATTTAACCAGGTTCAAAAAGTCCCATTAACAGAGGTAATTTAATGAAAAAGAACCGGGACTTCGTTGCAACTCTCAATAATAGAGGTTTCTCATTTATCCAGGTCCCACTTAACCAGGTTTCACTGTATATACAAACAATCATAGAGACGTGCAAGTTAGTATACCGAAATTAAAACCTCAAAAACGAATAGGGTTGCCTTGGTGAACCAACGAGCTTCAATTTGGTCAAAAAGGAAGTCTCCAGGTTGAAGCGCCGCATTTACAACGCGGCGCCGGTTCGTCGAGAATGGGTCGTCGAGCAGTATCTGCTAACAAAAGAAAAATACCACACAGAGGCTAAGAGAGCGCAGACCGCGAGCTGGAAGGAGTTCTGTGGTAAGCAGGACAGGGAGTCATTGTGGGACGGGATTTACAGTGTTATAGGTAGAACAACGACAAGAGCGGAAGAGGTCCCTCTTGTTTGGCAGGGAAAACCCAAGGAAGCGTGGAGTCAGCCGAGATCTTGGCAAAGACCTTCTACCCAGAGGATAATGCACAAGAAGACGAAGTAGTCCACAAGCTGATGAGAGAAGTGGCTGAAAAGGTAAACGAAACATCGCAAGATGATCTATGTGATCCCCCTTTTACAGCGGAGGAGCTGATGTGGGCTATTTCAAGCTTTAATCCAAAGAAGGCCCCTGGCATAGACGGGTTGACGGCAGACATCTGCGAAGCGACTATCACCCTAGACCCGGAACTGTTCCTGGCATTGGTCAACAAATGCCTCAATCTTGCCTACTTCCCCACCAGGTGGAAGGAAGCGACGGTAGTGATCCTTCGTAAACCGGGAAAAGAGGACTACGGGCACCCCAAATCGTACAGACCAATTGGGTTGCTGCCTGTTCTTGGGAAGATCTTCGAAAAGATGATGGTCCGAAGGAGCAGGTGGCACATTACACCAAAGATCAGCCAGAGACAGTATGGGTTCGTGCCGCAGCGCAGCACCGAGGACCGATGACCTACTACAACTTAGTTAATAGAATCAGGCGTTACTTTGCGGAAATCCATTATAATGAAGGAAGGTAAGTTGCTTTGCTAAGATCCGCATGCAAAATATAAAAATGGTGTATATTACCTAGTTTTTTGAAGAGCACCGCCCGCCCTCCCTCAGTAGCGTGCACAAGCAAACTAACACCGCCACCAGGTACCCTCCACCAACCACTACAATACCACCACTAGATAATATACACCACTGAAGTCGAGAACACGACACGTGTTTCGCCCCAAAACGAGGCATTATCAAGCGTCATAGACTCTACGACAGCCTATTTATACTAAAGGTGACGCAAACGGCCCCCACCAACGACATTGCGATTACAATATCGTGATAGCGACCGCATGCTCACACAATCCACCACCCGAATTACATTAGCAGCCGTTTGCGACCGAATTGATAGCAAACGACTACTTCGAGTATATTTAAACTTTAAGTACTGGATTTAAAGATATTTAAAAGTGGTGAATTCGAGACGTTTGTTTGTTCATTCAGCAGTGCAATGTTATTATTTTTATTTTTTATTATTTCTAATTGTTCCAGCACACACAGCCGAAGCCCCTTGTCGCAAATATGTAAGACTATAAGTATTATATCGCGAAACACGTGTCGTGTTCTCGACTTCAGTGGTGTATATTATCTAGTGGTGGTATTGTAGTGGTTGGTGGAGGGTACCTGGTGGCGGTTCCTGGTGGCGGTGCTAGTTTGCTTGTGCACGCTACTGAGGGAGGGCGGGCGGTGCTCTTCAAAAAACTAGGTAATATACACCATTTTTATATTTTGCATGCGGATCTTAGCAAAGTAACTTACCTTCCTTCACTACTACAACTTGTAAAAGGTCACTTGAGCAATAAAAAGATCATAGTGATAGTGTCATTGGACATAGAGGAAGCTTTCGACAACGCGTGGTGGCCTGCCATACGATGTCGACTGGCTGAGACCAAATGTCCATCCAACCTGCGGCGCCTCACGGATGGATGACTACTTTAAGTATAGAGTGGCAGGCGCGGAATGCAAGAGGGGTACCACGAAGGGGTGTGTGCAGGGCTCTATTGGAGGTCCGACTTTCGGGAACCTGCTGGATCCGCTTCTTAAAGAGGTGACCGGGGCGGGGGAGCACTGCCAAGCGTTTGCGGACAACGTGGTCCTGATTTCTTCAGGGGACAAGGCACCGGAAATTCAAGAGCGAGCCAATGCGACCCTCGCTCTTGTTCGGAGTTGGGGAATCCGAAATAAGCTAAATTTTGCTCCGCAAAAAACAAAGGCGATGGTGATTACGCGGAAGCTTAAGTACGATTCACCGATTCTGAGCATGGGTGGGGTGAGCATTGAACTATCTCGCGAGATAAAAATACTCGGTCTCACCGTTGACGACAGGCTAACATTCAGCACACATGTGCAGAATGTGTGCCGTAAGGTACAAAGCCTGTACTGTCAGCTGGCAAAATCCGCAAAGATTCATTGGGACCTCAACCCTGAGATAATCAGGACCATCTATATAGCAGTGGTGGAGCCCGTCATAATGTACGAGGCCAGCGCATGGGCGCCAGCAACGGAAAAGAGGTGTATTAAAAAACAGCACGATGTAGTAAATCGCTTAGGCTTCGTGCAGAAAATAATTAAAGCATACAGAACTGTGACTCTGAACTCGGCTCTGCTGCTTGCCGGACTGCTTCCTTTGGACCTGAGGATCCGGGAAGCAGCCTTGCTTTATAAAGTAAAGAAAGGCTTTTCTCGGCAAGTAGTCGGAGATCGGGAGATCGAGAGACAGAATGGCGTACGGGGAGTCGCCGCATCCAGCGGAGCAAGTAGGGCTGCAATTCATTTGCCTAGAGGATAGTGCACAAATGGACCAGCAGAACAGTGCAGGAATAAGAATCTATACTGATGGCAGCAAGATCCAGGGGAAAGTCGGAGCGGTGCTTTCCATTTGGAGAGGCGGCGCCGAGACGAGTAACCGTAAGCTAAAGCTGGGACATTTTTGCACTGTCTACCAGGCGGAATTGCTGGCTCTGCTTGAAGCCACTAATTACACGCTCCGAGACTCTGCTCGAAGCTGCGAGGTATATTGCGATTCCAGGTCCGCTCTCCAAACGATCATCCAGGGGGATTCTCTCCGTCTCATAGCGGTAAGGGCGATAGAAAACATAAAGAAAATAAAAACACAAGGCAAATCCATCTACCTGGATTTTGGATTTTCCCTTGATCGAACGAAACGAGAACGGAAACGAGAGAGCGGACGAGCTGGCAAAAGATGCGGCCCTTAACACCAAGCGCCGGCCAGATTATGAAGTGTGTCCGGTCTCATTCGTCAAGCGACAAATCCGTCAGGAATCGCTAGGCGAATGGAACCGGAGATACAAAGAGAAAGAGACGACCTCCACCACGAAGGTATTTTTCCCGGACACAATCGAGGCTTATTCTGTAGTGAGAAAGCTGGATGTGGACCAGCTGGCTACGCAAGTGATGACAGGACATGGTGGGTTCTCTGAGTACCTGCACCGCTTTAAGTGCAAAGAGAGCCCATTGTGTGTATGTGATCCAGAGATCGAGGAGAGTGTTGTGCACATCATCACGGAGTGTCCTGCCTACGGCAGGGAAAGAAACGATGTAGAGACAGAGATATGAATAAATATAACGAAAAATAATATACAAGACATAATAAAAAGTAAAGAAATTAGAAATAGGTTTTTAAAATATTGCAAAGAAGTACTCGTAGCAAGTAAGGTAGCAAATAGAAACAAATAAATGGTATTTAAGGATACACAGTAGTTTATACAATTTAATATAAACTATTAGTTCCAATTTAATAAGTATAAATAACAATTTAAATTAAGTAAAAGAAAACAAGTAAACAGAAGAAGATGAAAAAGTAGTATTTACATAATAGAGTAATTGTAAGAAAATTGTTATGTTAGATATAAAATATTTAATAATAAGTATGAAATAGAAAAAGACAATGTACAAACAAGGTAGATATAATAAAATAGAAGTGTAATAGAAATGTAATAATAATAAAGAACCGTATTATATAAGCACATACACGCTACGGTATGTATAGAATAAGGAAATAAGTATAGACAGTAGAAAAAAAAAAACTACACTCGGCGTCAAAAAATCGCACATCCGAAAAAAATAATTTAAATACTATTTTAACACAACAGGCCAACGGCAATGTTGTGGTTTGAGGGTATCATTCGAAAGGTAATTTCATTAGCTTCCAGGAATTTTAATTGAATTTTACTTTTATAACGAGACAAAAGAGAAATTAAAGAAAAAGACAGGGTATGTACAAATTTGCAAATTAATAATTTAAAAAAAACTTAATAAATCCAAAAAAAGTTCTTCAAACCTAGTGTTACCCCCCCTTGCTTTGATAACGGCTTCCATGCGATCTTTCATGGACCTTACAAGGATCGCAACAGCCTCTTGGGGTATTTGTTCCCACTCTTCAAGTACCGCATCTTGGAGCTCTTGAAGAGTGGCTGGAGCTGGATCTCGAGCTCGCACGCGCCGTTTTAGGTCATCCCAGAGATGTTCTATTGGGTTAAGGTCTGGACTTCGTGCTGGCCAATGCATAACAGGGATATCGACCTCCTGTAAATAATCCCGTACAATAGCCGCGGTGTGGCAACGAGACCTGTACCGAACAGCATTTCATGACCCTTGCCCACGGCCAACCCGAGTCCGGGAAACGCACATAAGTTCCGTTTTCCCGTCGACGGAAATGCCGCCCCAAAACATACACGAGCCACTCCCGTATTCGACGGATTCTTCGAAGCAGGGTTGTGTGAACCTCTCCCCCTGTCTTCTGTAGACCCTTCTACGTCTGTCATTGCAAAAGAGACAGACCCTCGTCTCATCAGAGAATAGTACGGTCCGCCACTGTTCTAGAGTCCACTCGCAATGATTGCGAGCAAACTCTAGGCGATCTCTGCGATGCTGTGCAGTAAGTTTTGGACCTTTAGCAGGTCTATGGGCTGTTAAACTCTTTTCGTGTAACCTTCTTCTTATCGTAGAAACACTCACAGATGTTCTCCGAGTTGATCGAAGCTGTTGTTGCAACTCAACAGCATTTGTAAAACTGTTTCGTAAAGATGTCATAACGATGAAACGGTCATCTCTTTCTGATGTGCACCGTTTTCTTCCAGATCCCGGTTTTCTAACATAACCACCAGTCTGCTGAAAACGTTGGAACACCCGTCGAACTGAAAAACGGGACAGGTTCAACTGTCGAGCAACGTCACACTGCCGCATCCCCGACTGCAATAGGGCAATCACTTGAGCGGCTTCTTCAGAGCTGGTGTCCATCTTTACTTGTTCTTACTTGGGTTACTTGTTCACGTGTGTTCACTGCAAAGTTTAAATTACGACTGGCCCATATTTCATCCAGATCGACCCTTTTATACCCTTTTTAGGTGGTGTAACTAGCGTCCTTACTAACGAGCATTTGAAAGTGTTTATTTTTGACGCTCTATAATGATAAATGTTTTAATGATTTCATGATTTTTTTATTAATAATGTAAAGCTATTCAAATACCCATTTCAAACATACCAATATTTATATAAATATAATTCGTTTCTAGCCATTACAGCCATTTTTCGCGCAAACTCAGAGAGGTGCGATTTTTGTGACGCTGAGTGTATGTAGATGTCCGGAAAATGTTATAATAGTATAGAGTTAAGAAAATATAAAAAATAGAAAGGGTATAATTATGCTCAAAATAGAAATGTAACAATATGTACAAACAACGGAGTGCAAATGGGGGTTGACACTGAAAATCAGTGCTGTGACGGAATTCGCTTCCGCCGCAGTGTATGCTGAGTTGACATAGTACATATAATTTATAATAAATAAAAGGAAAGAGGAAAAACAAAGAAATAAAAATATAAAAGAAAGGCAAAGGCCCTGATCTCCCATTTCAGGGGAAAAGAATAAAAAAAAACTAACCTAACCTAACTCTATTTTCATAAATTTTCCAACTAAACCTAAGTTGACCTAACTTTATTTTCACAGTTAACTATTCTTGACCTAACTATATTTGGATAATAAAAGATAATTTTCGTTTCAACCCTTTATTATATACCATCACCAAGACATATTGACTTAACCTAATGACCACTGGCAATTATAAACTTAAATTGTATACTTTCCACAATTTTTCCCATGCATGCGGTGGAATCTTCGAATATTCCCCTATTTGCACTCTTAATTCATGTTATTTTTCTTTCTTCAATTGAAGAAAGAAAGAAAAATCATTTATTTGCTTGAAGCCGACGTACACAAAAATAATACATAATAAAAAAATAAAAATAGCAGTACAAAAATATAAAAAAAAAGAAACTAAAAACACAAATAATACCTAAAATAAAAGTATGGAAATTGTACGCCGTACTCCTAGCAAATGATGTTGACAATTCAGTATACACTGCGGCGGAAGCGAATTCCGTCACAGCACTGATTTTTAGTGTCAACCCTCATTTCCACTCCGATGTCGTTTAAAGAAAATAAAAAAATAATATGAAATACATAATTTCAATATTACGGTAATAATATATAAAACAGTAATAACATTTTGAAAATAAATACGTAGCTTTCTGACACTTATAGTAATTCCTAACAATAGATTTCATAATGGCGATGGCGAATCTTATATCGTGCAAGCAAAACTTAGCTATCAATTTAAATTCTAATAGATGTTCTAATCGATGCCTTTTTATATATAGTTTTTTGCATCTTTATAACAAAGGATTGCAATTATTAAGAAATGGACACAATAAAATAGACTTGGTATGTGTTTCATTGACGGAAAGAATATAACAACGAGTAGAAAGAAGCAGTATTTTTTAGCAAAGACGACCCATCACATATCGAAAGTATGTAACATAAACCAAAACATTTTACAAGCACCGCAGTGCCAATTAAAAAAGAGATAAAAATAACTAATACAACTATATTTAACCGTGCCTTAAAATAATCAATCAAAATAATAAATAAAGAAATTTGTGGCAGGTTTTAAATTCTTTTAAGAACTGTAGTAAGAGGCAGCACGGCAATTAGCCCAGTATTGAGTGGACTTGTCATAGAACATTACAGGACAACCAATGTCTAATCTCACCCAGGCCGCCCTCAATTCTTCAAATCCCCATCTCGCTCAGGAGCCATACCATTTAGGTATGTACACAACTAGATGAACTTAATTAATTTATAATATTTTATTTGTATAAATATGTATATAATATCTGTTTGATTAATATGGCCTTAGTTAGGGAGGGCTTATTAGCGCTTTCTTAGCAATAAGTAGGGTCATTTTTTGCCATTGGTACTTTAATATCTATCGGGTAATTGTTACAAGTGTACAATATACACTTTTTTATGTCACATCTATCCTTATATTTTACATCTGTTGACATTGGTAATCCTGATGTCAACAATTTCCATTGTTCAAATTGATTCTCCGTCTATTTGCTTTCATCCATAAAACAGACATTCGTATGAAGTAATCCACTAAAGTTGAAACTCGAATTCGGTGTTAATCCCGTAAGTCTGCAATAATTGAATTGACTTTCTACCAACGACGTTGCAATCATTGTCTTACCCGTCGACGGCGGTCCAAAAAAGAATAAATGGTTTTTCTTTCCCGTCTTTCCTTCAAAGTGTTTTATTGTATCCGTGGCAAATTATTCCGTTTCAATGTGATTCAACTTTAAAATGTCCGTTAATATTCTAAATGTATTATCCAGGTATTCGTCCGTAAATATTTCTTGTTTCTCAAATGCCGCTTTTGCCCTTTCAAATCTTTGTTTTATCGATTCTTGAAATACCAATATTCTTGCGATGTGTATGTAGTTTTTAATTCGTTCAGTATAGTGCTTTGAACAGATAAATTCAATGCCTTGAGGCGTTCTCGTAAGCACTTGCATAGCCTCTGATTCTGTGAAAGGACCATTTTCGCATAAAAGTAAAATAATATCTGAATTTCTATCGTAACTGCTGCTATTTTGTCCACAGTCAATGCTGTATTTACCGTTTTTCGTTCCATATCAAACTTGCTCGTCTTCCCGTTGAATTTCAATGACATTTCCATCTCGTTCTCGTAGGTTATTGTCATCGGTTTTATCAGCTGCATCCACCATTATTGACTGTTGCGCTTCAAATGGGCCGATTTCATGTCCAGATATTGTATTTCTCCCTTCGGTACATTCAGCCTCCTACATTTTCTTTGTCCGTTTATCGATCCCATCCATTCCACATGAATGACTGGCGCACTGACAAGTTTCAACAAGTTTGTCGCTGAGAATATCCTGTACGACTTGACGACCATCGCCGGTATAAAGATACTTGCGTAAACAAGCGAGACAGTTAATGCTTGTATTTTTGTAGGTTCTGTTTCGAATAATTCTCCCCAGTCTAGAGTTAAATCCCCACAGTCACTCGCGCGTCCGAATCTGACAGCTGAAGTTGCGTCTTGCGTCCACCCTCCGAATCGGCGTTTATCCGCGCCGGCGACGCTTACCCTTCATAGTTTAAAACGTTACATCTACATACACACTATCACTACACAATAATAAAAATAATAAAAAATATGTGTGTATAGCCAGAACTATAGAGAATTAATATACGTAAAAAATAAACAACAGAAACTTGCATCGTATCGAAAAAAAATATAAAAATCAAAATTACGGTTGAATTTGAGTAAAATATTTATTCTTCTTAGTTTTAAAAAAATTTGCCGTTTATATCAAAATCAGCTTATTGATAATTAAACTAGATCATATAACCTTTTTTTTGATACCCGTATGTTATTACTACGAACATTTTGTGTAGCACAGTAAATCAAAACATCAACCACTTGAACCACTTCGAGCGGCGAGCTCCGAAAGTAAACAAGGCACAGCCATCTTGCGCAAAATGTCACATCTGGCAGCAGTATGACGACAGGCGCGTGCACTATGGGTCAATTGCTATTAAAATGCTTTTATCTAAAAAAAATTCTATCGGAACTTCTTTTTTACACAAATAATTTTTAATTTTACTGTTTGTAGATTAATCTTATATTTCGTGAAAATAAATCATTTAAGGTACTATAAATCTGGTTTAAAGTTAGGGTAAACACATTTTTACCGGTTTTTGGGTTCAATATCTTATAAAAAAAAAGATAAACCAATATTTTAATGTATTTATTCCTATTTACATGACATAATAGTGCAACATTACTAAAATAATACAAAAACAAATATCTCCAAATACATTTTTTATACCCAAGCCATCACAAAAACGCCCCAGTTCTTAGGATTGACTGTGTTAGGCAAAAAACAGGGTCATGTGTATTATCGATTTCTGAAAACATGTTGGGTCAAATTACTTAAAACGATAGCTATTCTTAAAGTTTGGTTCTTGAACATTACACAGTAAAAAGTACAGAGTTCTGTGAAATGTCTTAGTTTATATTTCTAGCCTAGGAACAAACCACGTAAAAATAACGGTCAAAACTAGTCATCTTTGAAATAGCATTAATGAGCGACTTTTTTTGTTTTTTGTTTACATACGTTATTTATATTACATAACACAATAAAGTTTACGACTAAAATTATAATAAAAGGGCACAGTGCCATAGACTTAAAAAAAATGAACAACAAATTCTAATAATTTCAACGCAAAAAGTGTGGTTACGAGTAAGGTTAGTATGGATAAGACTTCAGAGTAATATCACACCTGAATTTTAAAGTGTATTGTAACATCAATTTATTGTGGTTATAGATAGTATTTAAAATGTTAATATGTTATTCAAATTCAAAAATATGTTTTATTTTAAAGTTAAAATTAAAAAAAAAACTACTGCTACTTATGCACAGATACAAAGCAAGGGCTCAAACAAAAAGTCTTTTTGCATCCTACGCAAAATGTTTGCACCCGCTTTGAACACACGGCACAATTGCGTCGTAACCGGCCACTTCTTCCTGGCAGAAACGGGTATTCAGCTATGTGATGTTTCTGAACTGTGTAAATTTGGTCATCTACGACCAGAGGCGCAACACAAGAAGGAGAGTGTTTTTCTAAAATAGACTTAATAAGGGCTATACGAAAAGAACGGTGAGTAAAAGAAGAAGTGAAATGTTTTACAAGTATATAACAATTTAGAACAGACACATTTAAAAGCCTACGGAAAAACTTCTTTTACCAAATTCTGGTTCTCTTTCTTTCAATCGGATACATAGACAGCATTTGGTCCTTCTCATCTACCCCACCCATCATAATATTGTAGTCTAATATTAAGATGGGTTTTGTAGACCCATGAACAGTATTAACTGCATTGCCATGGTACGTCGAGATCATCGCAATGCGGTTAGAATCTCGCCATACCATGAGAATGATGTCACCCGATGTAAAACCAGTAATCTGGCCAGGCCGCATATTCGCCTTGGTTAAATTGCTTAGAGCTTCCGGCACAAACTGACGGTTGGTTCGAAGTGTGCCAACGCAGTCAAACCCTATAGATTTTAATTTACGCGCAAGCGCTGGTGAATTATAAAAATGGTCCATCCATAGAGTATGACCCCTATTTTCAAGATCATTTATAAGTTTCAGTACTATTGCGGGTGTAAATGCGTCTAGGGGGGTTTTGTCAGTCTGTGTAGACGGTGATTTTTTATAAGCATGCACTTCGAATCTCCATAAATAACCTGTCTTAGACTCGCAAATTTCGTATGTTTTAATCCCTACTGCAGCGGCCTTGTTTGGAATGAATTGATTTACGAGTATATCCAACCAACCCTTCCACTGCAGGAGAGACTCATCTAAAGCAAGATTTTGATGCAAATTGTACATATTTTGGAATTTACTATTCAGGTGTGATATTACCGGCTGAATTTTAAATAATTTTGCTGCAGAAGCATCCAGTTCTAGTGTACTCATGACTCCATTGTTATTGAAATGTAGACATTTAGACAACAACTGGAATCGTCTTAAAGACATGTGTGCACTAAAACCAGGTGTATAAAATATGTCAGGAGTAGCGCTCCGGTACTCTTCTATTTTAGTTTTAATGACAACCCCCATTGCCAAAACGACAGCAAAATAAACATAAAGTTTATCGGGATTTGTGTCCCCCCAATCACAGATGCGACTTTGAGGTTGGGGGTTGTAATTTAACATCACGTGTTGCGCTAACTCCTGTGCATATCTATTTGTCTCTGCAGCAATGTACTCCATAAATTCTAAATCCCATATAACAGTAAAAGTGTCTAGGGGATTGTCGAACAGAGATGTTGGACCACAGTTAATGTTTGAAAACGTTTCCCTTCTCAATTCAGGCGGAATTTGAGCTTGCGGAAACGCTGTCCAGTGAAAATCAAAAATGCTATGAGGCTGATATGTAGCTGACATATCAGTTGTTTCGTCAGGGCCTAAATCATAGTCATTCATCTCGTGGTCATCAGGATCTGTGGGTGTGTCCATGCTGCTTACGTAGGTTCTCGGGATTACAGGAGCCATTACCTCTTCCTCATCACTTTCCTCCGATTCACTTCCTGATCACACTTCTTGACACTTCTGATTGGAGTTCAGTCATGTCAGTGTCGCGAGCGGGTTCAGAGGCAGCGTTCCGCCCCTGAATAGTCGTTGTAATGTCGTCATCGCTTTCAGTCAGTCTTAGCCAGTCGTCTACCACTGTCGCGAAGTCATCGTCAGTCACACCTGGAACAAAGAATTAATTATAAATTTTAATTGGAATTAATTATAAATTTATTGATAATTAAATTTTGTTTGAACACCAGTGTACGGAATTAATGCATCAGTTATTTATTATTTACCAATTGCTGTTGGTCCCACGTTTAAGCGCGAGGAGGAAGCGACGACCACCTCTGCACCGACGTCGGGAAAAAAAACCAAAGCATGATTTAAAAGTTTTATTTATTACTGGTGGTAGGATTCCTATGCAGGAATCCGTCTAGGTAGGTACCACCCCAGGACCAGTTGTTTTGCCGTGAAGCAGTAGTGTGCAAACATTACTGTGTTTCGAACTGAAGGGCACTGAGAGCTAGCGTAATCACTGGGCATATGAGACTTAAGAACTCATGACTCATGGTGACGGGCGCAGTGTGGTGTCACACAAATGTTCTGGGTGACACAGCGTTTGTTATGGGCAGACGCTGCACTTAACATCAGGTGAACATATTGCTCGTCTAGTCACTTTAGAAGAGAAAAAAAACGATAACTTACCTAATTCCATAAAAGTTTCCGAAGTGTTAGAAGTGGAAGGCGTGGCCGAAGTTGAAGGTTGCGATTCGGGTTCGGGGCGGCGTTCCACCATTATACACGGTGAACGTTCTGGAGACACCCTCCTGTAAAATAAAAAAAAATATTCATCTTTAAAATTATTAACATACAGCGGCATCTTCCTGGAACATCTGAATAAATAAACTGCGGTTGCCAACCTGCCTGCCAAGCGTGGCAACTATGGCAAAATTCCTCCAATATGAGAGCTACAAACTTTTGTGGCTACCTATGGGGGAGGCCTATGTTCAGCAGTGGATTTGTGATATGCTGAAACGACGACGACGATAATATAAATAATTTTCAAACTCAGTGACTACTGAATAAAAATATACCTTGTTTGTCGTTTGCGCGATGGAGCGCCGGGCAAAAGCATACGCTCAAGGTGAGCATCCCGCTTACGAGCCAGGAGCTCACGCTTGACGTCTGCCGGCAGCGCGGATACCCGGCGCTGCGTCGCAAGCCTCGCAGCCCTGATCTGGGTGAGAGTGTCTCCCAGAACGCCCCTGTTAAAAAAAATACATCTTAGCACTATTACACAGATGCAATAAAATTACGGGAATAATATTTTGATAAAAAGATAAGACACATACGCCTGTACACCCCGTCCTCGCCCACGAACTTGGCCTCTCCCACGCCCTTCCCCACGAATGCCTTGACTTGTAGAGGGTCTATAAAATAAAAACACATACATTGTAAATTTAATATAAACATTTAAATATTTTTTCAAGAAATAATAATGTAAATTTTATAGTATACTCACTGCTGGTCAAGCGGAGCGCTCTCTCCCTCCTGGCCAGAAAAATCGGGGCGGCTTCCAGACCTGAAATTAGAAATGAAAATAGATGAAAACACTTATGAAAGTATAGGAAGCTAAATTCTATTCTTATTCTATGTATGAAATTAATGCATCAAAGTTAACTAAATTGTTTAATAAGTATTTAAAAAAAAATATCTTCAATAAGAATAAAAAATTTAAACCGGCAAACCAACAAAAATCACATGAAAGTCATCCACACTAAATAAAGTTTAAATCTATTCAATTGCACTCATTATTTATCGTTTGAAAGAACCCTTAGGTGGCCTATATCGTCAACGTCCCGTGCAACATTTGTTGCAAATACGTATAGCCTGCCGAAAAACCCTATCATCTAACTGTTTTCATAATATTCTATTGATTTTATTATGTTAAAACATTAAAAACAATATAACTTACCTAAGTACACATATATTTAAATGGTAGATTTATAAAATCATATAAAAACAGAGCGAAAACCGACGCGCGACCGCCATTTTGAACACATGTGTGAACTTAATTTAATTTATCGTATTAACGGACATTCTACCTTTGATATTTGTAGATATTCCTATAAAATATAGTACTATATACACTTGGTAATTTTTTTGATAATTAACATGCTATAATCACTTGATAAATCAAATAATACTCACATGATAGTACTTAGGACACAAGGTACTCGTTCAAGCAATGGACGAATAATGACTTTCGAAAGTTTTTTACAACCCTCCGTCGGCGTTTATGGCCTGTTGTATAGACAAACGCAAGGCAAATTTATTGTTGAGCCATCTAGTATTAAACTTTTGAAGCATTCATAAAGTTGTCATAATTAAAAATAGAATTTAGCCGAGCAAGTCGACCGTGCAACAGTTGTTGCGCGGACGCGTGAGAGCACAATTTTTCTCGCAACAACTGTGGCGCGGACGCGTGAATGACTGATGTATATAAGGTGCCAATGCCGTCTTCTGATTCCTTGATGGAAAGCGATGAGTTTATAAGGTCCGTTATAAATTGTTGACACTTGACTTTCATTGCTTGGGATATACGTACCGACTTGATGTACTCGTCTTCCCAGGTTCTCATCGTAATCTCCAAGTCTCTCGCAACTGCCTCCTCCGACGGAGTATCTTCTTGTTCGTCCATCTCTTCATCTGGCTCTGTAGCTGCCATCGTCTGTAAGGCTTTCAATCCCTTCTGTTCCAGCACATAATTCTTGATTTTTTTCTTCCTTGAACTTGCTCCAATCTAGATAGACTTTTTAGATACTCAGACAATGGCAAATTGGTATAATAGTTGTCAGCAATGATGAGATACCACCTGCATCTAAAAGCGGCTCTGTGAGCTGCACCACTGTTGACCCAAGTTTATCAGGACCCTCCAGCTGATGCAAGCTTCCGGAAATTTGGTAGGATCAAGTGTAAGTATTTATTGTGCGTGCAGCCCTTATATATTTTCATACCATTATAAGTTCTTATCGACAACCTTCCATGAAACTAACATCGATTCATCAACAGCTATAATATCAGAAGGTGTATAAAGACTACAAAAATTGTTTATAATTTTATCTACAAGTGGATCTATTTTATGAGTTTTGTGCTCTCCAACAACACCTATTTCGACTTCTGTAAAGTGCCATCATCTTAGAATGGAGCTGAACCTGTTACACGTAATATTTATTCGTTGCATAAGAGGATTATAGTAAAGCACATCTAATTTCCAGTAGTGCTCAATTGACGGGTTAGGATTGAGACCCATGCAGATAATGACTTCAAAATTGTTTTTAATTCCTCTCTAGTGACTGCTTTCCATCTCGTCATTCGACTAAATTGAGCAGTACGTAATTATTTTACAGACTGAGCGTAATTATTGGTATGAATGACCATTTCATCTATTAAATCATCAGGCACAAAATAGGGCAAAGGTTTGTTCAAACTAACTCTCCCATCTTCAGTAATTGCAGCAGTATTATGTACACCGTCATTGAATGGAAATTTTTCGCGCCCTAAAGTTAAAATATCTCCTTTCCATTGGATATCAGGCGATACCGATGCAGTTGCTGGTGTTGCCGACGGATTTTTACTACGTTTGCCTGCACTCTTGCTATAAAATTTGGAGTTACCTCTGTGTCCTCGCTTTCTTCAACGTCATCATCATTGGGCTAATATTCTTCATCACTTCCTCCACTAAATGGTTCTTCATCTGAATTTTCTAAATATCGTATTAGTTCCTCAGTCGCATACCTTTTATTAGCCATTTTCTCGAATTTTATCAGCATGGGCAGTTATGGGCAGCAACATCTTCCTGGAACATCTGAATAAATAAATGCGGTTGCCAACCCGCCTGCCAAGCGTGGCAACTATGGCAAAATCCCTCCAAAATGGGAGCTACAAACTTTTGTGGCTGTCTATGGGGGAGGCCTATAATCAGCAGTGGACTTGTGGATAGGCTGAAACGACGACGACGAAATTTATTTAGATGGTTCTCTTCATATATCGAAAATAGATCCCAATGTGTTGCCATCCACGGTTATAAATCTCAGTGGAAAACCATAACCCTCGGGCGTGCCTCAAGGTTCGATACTGGGTCCGTTGTTGTTTACGGTTTTTATTACTGATGTGTTCTCATGCTTCAAATACTATAAACAGAAGTGCACATAGTAAATATTAATTCGTAGTGGTGCTGGTGGCAGCCTCTCCCAGAAACGTCTGAACACCACAAATAATGTAAAATTATTAATTTCCATGTTTTTTTACTAATTGAAACAACATGTGGGGAGTCGAACAGTAAGTAACACCACATATACAGAGATAACGGTTTATTTAAATAGTCGAGCGTGTGCTACCGGATCGGAGCGCGAAAGAGCGGCCTCACGGCGACGAACGATCGGATCGACTGGCGAGGCAGGGAAAACCGAGCGACGCGCCCGCGCAGCCGAGCACTGCCGAAGATCGCCGAACACGTCTCTCGCGACGATAAGAGCGAGTCGCCACATCAGCCTCCCCGGAGACCTTTGCGGTCGATAAAAGTCCGTAAACCTGACTCTTCGCCCAGATTTTGTAGTATAGGACGGGGAAGTATTTTCAGACGGTCCTCTTGTATTGGCAGCTTCTATACTATCGTTGAGTATGTAGGCTGGCTTCAATCTGTCAACAGAGACCGTAATAATTTTACCATCAACTTCTAATTTGAAAGTTTTTCCAGTGCGCTCTATAACTTTAAATGGACCGGAATAAGGCGGTGGCAAAGCTTTCTTAATGGTGTCTTGCCTTAGAAACACATGCGATGCCTTATGTAAGTCTTTGTGTATAAAGACGTTTGAAGTCCCGTGACGAATTACTATTGAAGGTTTTAAACTTCTTATGTGAGAGCGTAATTTCGTTGAGAAACCAGGGTAATCTATAGCTTGTGCTGGTGTCGATACAAAGAAGTCGTTAGGTAAACGTAACGTCGCACCGTATACCAGTTGTTCTGCGGCTGAAGATGATATGTCTTACTTCCAGGCGCAACGTATTCCTAAAAGGACTAGTGGCAGAACTTCAGACCAATCGTCATTTGCGTGGCACATGATGGCACTTTTCAGCTGTCGATGAAAACGCTCGACGAGGCCAATGGATGCTAGATGATAAGCGGTGGTAGAGATGTGATGAGAACCTGTGAGTATGGACAATTCTTTAAATATATGGGACTCAAATTATTTTCCTCCGTCCGTAGTTATTTGTTTTGGACATCCGAAACGTGCAATCCAGCCACCAAAAAAGGCATTTGCCACAGTGTCAGCCTTGATGTCTTCCAAGGGAATTACCTCGGGCCAGCGTGTAAACCTATCTACACATTTAAATGAAACTAATTTTACGGATTTTATCGCGTTTAATTTTGTTATTTATAACCCGACGTTTCGAGTGCTTTACAGCACCCATGGTCACGGGGGGACTGATTTAACAGATGTCCTGATGTCATAGTTAACCCGGAGTACCTTCAGCTTTTAATTATTATTTGTGGTCCGATCTAAGCAGAAAGAGCTAACTGTGTCTTGAAGTCTTGCAGTGGTATGCATGGTTTTTGACTTAATTTTATTAATTATAGGATCCCAAGCTGGTGGTAATACCCAACCATCTTCTCTATAAAAATTAGGATGTTTTTTAATTTCAATAGTTTCGCGAATCATCCTTGGTAGGAATCGGTGTTCTTTTGCGAGGATTTGTGGTTTATCAAATCTGATGTAATGGTTGGGATGATCCAGAACATGGTCACAGACTGCAGACTTCCTGGAGCGATGATGCTTCACATCAGCTATATGTTCTTTTACGCGGGTTTTTACAGATCTTTTTGTTTGCCCTATGTAAGAGAGACCACATTCACAATCCAGCTTATATACTCCTGCATCTTCTAGAGGGATGTTACACTTGACAGATGGTAAAAACTGACTTATCTTCTTCGGTGGCTTGAAAAATGTTTTTATGGAAGCCCGCTTCAAGATATAGCCAATCTTGTCCGTGACTCCTCTGACATATGGTAGGACTGCAGGTACACGCTCGACTGTGGCCGGCTTCACTCGGTCACTGCGACGAAGGCGCGGAACCCGAAGCTTGTTGTCTTGCAAAACTTGCTTGACATGCTAAAGCTCGGCGGCCAGGTGTTTACTGTCACAGATTCCTTGTGCTCTCTGAAACAAAGATTTGCCCACGGTAGCTAACTGTGCAGGATGGTGGTGAGATTCACCGTTTAAATACCTGTTGGTATGGGTCTTTTTCCTATACACAGTGTGACTCAAGGTGTTATTAGGATTTTTAATTAGTAAAGCATCTAGAAAAGCTAGAGTTATTTGTCTCTAACTCCATTGGAAATTGTATTTTAGAATTTATGGAGTTAAGGTGGTCTAAAAATGCAGTGACTTTATTAGAAGGTAGAATTGTGAAAAAATCATCTACGTATCGCTTGTAGAACCTTGGGTTTACTGGAGAAGTACGGAGGGCTTTCTCCTCAAAATCTTCCATGAAAATGTCAGCAACAATGGGAGATACTGGGGAGCCCATCGCCACACCATCTACTTGCCGGTATTATTGTTCCTTCCACAATAGATAGCCAGATGTTAGGCAATGTCTCAGTAATTCTGCATGTTCTACTGGCATGTTGTTCTCTGTTAGCTTCCTAGTTACAATTGAGATGCAGTCAACAGGTAGACATTTAAATAACGACTGAACATCAATCGGGTTATAAATAACAAAATTAAACGCGATAAAATCCGTAAAATTAGTTTCATTTAAATGTGTAGTGTTCGCGTAAATATAAGAAATCATTATGTGAACCAGTACGGACTGGAAATCGCAAACAAAATTCGCCGGTGAGAAGATCTCAAGACCAAGCGCGCAAGATTTATAACATCTTTAAATTTCTTGAAGAGATGCAGAGACCATAATCTCATTCCTACGTGTGCCAAGTTAGCAATGACATGATAAAACTTTGTATTGTCCTGCGTTATATTTGAAAGCGCAAATTGTCCTTTTAATTGCACAAACAAAAGGGCAGGCTCATCCGGCCAAAATGGCGGTACCTTAATCGTGACGCGAAACACTTCGTCTTCGTCACCTTTCGTTGTAGTACCGCTTTTAGACATAATTATTACCGTTAACCGTTACTATTAATTTAAACCGAAAGTCACAAAAACACTGATGTATAATTAATAACGGCGTCTTCGAATCACGTAGGGGTCACAAATTATATGTAGGGAGTCGAACAGTAAGTAACACCACATATACAGAGATAAAGGTTTATTTAAATAGTCGAGCGTATGTTAGCAGTTCGGAGCGCGAAAGAGCGGCCTCACGGCGACGAACGATCGGATCGACTGACGAGGCAAGGAGAACCGAGCGACGCGCCCGCGTAGCCGAGCACTGCCGAAGATCGCCGAACATGTCTCTCGCGACGATAAGAGCGAGTCGCCACAAACATAATAGGTGTGAATATTTTAATTTATGAAAGGTATAAAACAACAAAAGTACATGCAGAGATTATGTAAAGAATACCCACCCCGCTGCTGATAAATGCAATGACTCTTGAGTCAAGTTCTATTGCGGGGTATCGGCGCTTCTTATAGATTACATGCTTTTTTTTTTTTAGGACTGATGGTCAGTGTTAGCCCGAAGGCTTTTACAGCTTCGCCGGATTGATAGGCGGCATAGCGCTGAGGGCGCTTAGCCGAAACCTTTATTTATGGATGACTGGCGCAAGGGCCCCCGAGAGGGGACCTCGGCTTGGACCGTCATCCTGTTCGCGTAAGTAACTGACTCGAGGGTGCCCAAGGGGGCCGGCCTCGGCTCGGTCAGTTACTGCAATCGGGAGGGCAATATTACTACTACTATAATTATTAATACCATGATTATTATTAGATAAGTTTACCACCAATTCGGAATGCGTTTCCGCTGGAGAAGAAATGGCGCAAGAAACTCCAGCGACGCTTCTGTTTATGATACTACTGCTAGGGGAGAACCGACCTGAGATGCGGCGGTATCGCGAATAACTTTGTCTGATACGCCTTCGCCGACGGCGGGGGCGGTATGATGGTGTGTGTTTGCGTAGTGATGAGTAGAGCGCTTGGGCCCTAGTGGTCGCGTCGTCAGGGTCCTCGAGGACGTGCCTCGGTCTCCTTTTTCCGCGGGTCGAGTTTTGGTGTATCGCGAGGGGGTTGTATGTGGCGGCACTTACAACCAGTGGGTTGGGGTGCGTGGCAGCAGAGTCGAAGTATCGGCGAGAGGCCAACTTTAGATATTGGGCTATGGTAGGAAGCCCTAAATCAATGTGAAGGTTGGCATTACGCACGAACCACGGTGCTCCCGTGGCTTTACGCATGAATCGATTTTGTATAACCTGAAGTCGGTGAATTTGACGCGGGGAGGCATGCGCAAATACGGGGCTTGCGTATGTCATAATTGGCCGAATACAGGCTTTGTAAAGTGTAATTTTATTACGTAGGGACATTTTGCTATTTTTATTTAGTAACGGATGTAATCGGCCGAGGACGAACGCCGCTCGGTTCCTTACTCGGTTAATATGTGGACCGAAGCTGAGTCTCGAGTCTAATAGGACGCCTAAGTATTTGACTGTCTTTTCCCAGGGGATTGGACGATCGAATAACTCTATGGTGGCGAGATGCTGCGTTATGCGCCGCGAGAAGTACATGGCTGCACTTTTGATTGGGTTGACCTCGATCTTCCATTTCCGAAACCAGTTCCCGAGGGTTCGGGCTGCGGATTGGAGGCGTTTAGAGATAGTGTCTGGGTTACGTCCAGACACATATAGGCAGGTATCATCTGCGAAGAGGGCGAGTTCGACGCCGCTGGTGTGCGGTATGTCGTTCGTGAAAAGGGTGTAGAGCACGGGACCTAGGACTGAGCCTTGTGGTACGCCGGCTAGTATGGGATGTGGTTCGGATCGCACCCCCTCGACGCGGTAGCGAAAGGTTCGACTGCGTAAGAAATCTCGTATGATGAGTACGAGGCGATCTGGTACACCGAGTCCGTATAACTTGTATACGAGCCCGTTGTGCCAGACCTTGTCGAACGCTTTCGCCACGTCGAAGAAGAGCGCTCCAGTATGAAGCCCGCGTATGAAGCGGGATTGAATGTGCTCCGTTATGCGTTGTTTGGCTCGGAATCCAAACTGCTCGTGGATACGGATCCCTCGAGACTGCATGAAGTCTCTTAAGCGGGCGAGAAGTAGGCGTTCGTATATCTTGCCTAAAGCCTTGAGGAGACTTATAGGCCGATATGCGGTGGGATCGGACGGGTGTTTAGAGGGCTTTAGAATCCCTACGACCTCTGCCTCTTTCCAGATGTTCGGAAAGATTGCGTTGGCTAGAGCTGCGTTGTAGATTAATACCAATAGCTGAATGATGGTAGTAGGCAGGAGCTTAACTACTTTGTTAGTGATACCATCGGGACCGGGAGATTTCCTCGGACGGAGGTTTTTAATAATAGACTCTACTTCGGTACTGTTAACCGGCGGTATGGAATCGCGGAGCGGTAGGGAAGCCTTCCGATCGACCTCGCTGTCGACTAACGCGACGTGAGCGGAGTCGACCGGTAAGGTGCTTGGGGAGCATTGAGTTTTAGACTGTCAGCTAGACATTCTGCCTTTTCTTCGTCTAGGAAGGCAGGCGGTTGGTTGGGTCGTACTAAAGGGGGCATTGAACGGGAGGTGCCTCCTTTTAGTGATTTTGGAAGTCGCCAGAAGGCGAGGTGAGACGGTTCGATGTTAATGAGACTGTTATCCCACCGAACGTTTCTGACCTCCTGCATACGTGTTCGAACCTCACGTTGTAGGGTGCGTAGAGTTGTTCTATTACTGACGGTAGGATATAAGTCGTGAGCGCGAGTGGCTGCGTTTTTGCGCCTCATTAGGTCTCTAATGTCGTTAGGCAGTACCCAGCGGTGGTCGTCCGCCACTGGGACCCGTCTCGAGGACTCCTCGACGACAGTTTGGATGTTCCTAGTGAGTGCATGAGCCGCAAGGTTCGTGTCACCGACTGAATTGATGGTGGATGGAATCGCATCAAGGTGCGGAGAAGTCTGCTCAAGTTTTTCGGCTAGCTTTTGCCAGTCGACTACGGTTTTTGTGGGTAGTGAGGCTTGGACGGAAGGTCCTAGCCGAAGTAGAACGGGGCGGTGATCAGATGTTAGTTCGTGGATCACCTCTATATCGCGGATGGCGAGATTTATGTTGCTAAGGATGGCTATGTCAAGCACATCCGGCGTGTGTCCCAGTGTATGCGGGAAGTGGGTCGGTATTGTAGGCGCCAGGACGTCGAAGTCGAGGAGGTCGACTAGCGAGTCTAGGGCCACCCCACGCGGGTTGGTTGTTATTGAGTTCCACCGGGTGTGCTTGCTATTAAAGTCACCGGCAAGGATAGTTGAGCTCCCGAGGGAGAGAAGTGCTTCGAAGTCGCTGCGTGTGATTTTGGCGTCATTTCTACATGGTAAGTAGACAGACGCGATAGTAATGGGGGAGTGGCCGGTCATGGCTAGCTGACAGACCGATGCTTCAAGATGGCTGAGTGGCGGTGTGAGGACTGGTACGCAGTGCAAGGACTTTTTGTAGTAGATAAGAGTGCCGCCTTTCGCAGCGGTAACTCTATCGTTCCGAATGATGTTGTAATTTGCGATTTTGGGATCGCGAGTGTGTGGTTTCAAAAAAGTCTCTTGCACGAGTAGTACGTCGACTTGGTGATCGCGAACGAAATTGAAGATTTCGTCGCGCTGGTTTTTTAAGCCGTTAGCGTTAAAAAATGCTACGTTTAGGGAGCGCGGTTTCTCTCTGCCGTTGTGAGTCATTTTTAGCCCTAAAATTGACTATAGCGTTTAATGACGCTTTGGTACCGCACCGCCGGCGTTCCTCTCACTGGGATTATTGTTGGTATCCCGGAGAGCCGTGGCGAGAGCTGTGATGTCGGCTCCGTTGAAGGCGGTAGCGAAGCGACAGACTAAGTCTAGATCGCTTTCGACGACCGGTCGGCTCGCGACAGGTGCGACTGGTGCGGCCTGTGATGGTGCCGGTATGTTGCGCGTGATAGCGACCGGGGGAGGCGCGTTTAGGGTTGCGCGGGTCGGAAGTGGCCTCCATACGGAGGGTGGTGGGGGCGGTACTACGTACCTCTGTGTGGGGGCCTGTTTAACCGCAGGCATTTTTTGTTTTGGCGCCTTCGGGCAACCGAGGGTAGTTAGCCGTGTGGCCTTCTGCGTTGCATAGTACGCAGGCAGGTGGGCCGAAGGAGGCTAAAAGTGCTTTGTCCTTTGGACGAGAGAGACAGTCTATGGTGGCGTGGTCGCCTAGGCACTTGACGCACCTGGGACGGGCGTAGCAATTTCTTGCTGAGTGGCCGTATAATTGGCACTTGTGGCATTGGCTGGGAGGTCCATTCTTATGGGGGCCTCAACTGAGAGCCCAGAGATATTGTAGCAGGTCCGCAGATTAAATATCTGCTTTCCTGCGGGGGAGCGGTCGAGTGCAACTAGCACTATGTTATAAGGCACCTTAGTGCGCCCGCTGTACATACGGTGTACAGCGACGACGGGGAGATTTTGGGCGATGAGGTCTTTTTTGACCTCTTCCGCGCCAATCTCTTTAGGTAGGTTCTTGAGAACCACCCTAAGTTGCCGCTCATCGGCTGGGGTGTAGGTGTGGAAGTCAGATAGCGGGTTATTTGTCGGTAGACCTCTGAGGTGTCCACCTGCAACTTGATGCCGTTTGGGGGTGGAGACGAGAGTGTATTTAAGCCTGGACATGTCCAATGTTAACTCCTGCCACCTGTCCAGTGCCCGGATGAAGATAGGCGGTGGCCGTTTGGCTTGAGCAGCGAACTGCGAAGAATTGCGCTGTGAAGCAGCGGGGGCCTGCTGTGTGGCAACGGGGGCCTGCTATGAGGCAGCGGGGGTCTGCTGTGAAGTAGCGGGGCCCTGCTGTGAAGCAGCGGGGACCTCTTGGGTGGCTGATGGGATGACCTGCGGGATTGGCGTACTATCCAAGGCTTTGGCAGCTTTGGCGTGACTGTCGGGTGAGGGCGAGGCGCGCTTCTTGCGCTTCTTTTTAGACTTCTGCACAAGCAAGAAGCCGATGTCGTCGCCGGTGTCGCGGCCGGTGTCGCGGGGGGTCCTCGGGCAACGAGGAAGACTCGAACTCCATCTCGGAGCCTGAGGACGAGGCCCTAGAGGGGGGGGCCTAGATAGCGCCTCAAAAGCTGAGGCTACTGACGGCAGAGCGGTTAGTAGCGACCGGAGTAATTCCGGTTGCTCCGCCTGGGCCGCTAAGAGTGCGTTAGCTACCGCCTCCGACATACTTGTCCTTCTCTTTTTTCCTACGGGGAAGTGGCCGCCGGTGGGATGCCGGGGTGTGTGGCCTAACTTCCCTCCCTGCCGGGTATAGGCAGGGAGGATGAATGCCTAGGTGTGTAGCCCTAGTGCGTCCTCGTGTGGATCTTTTTTTGCACACTCGGGTGTGTGCTTACAACTAATTACAACTACGCGTGGACTTTTGAGTCGGTCGAGTAAACCCACATTGACTAGGGCACTACCCAAGGCCAATTTCTGTGGGTTTCTTCCGATTGCGCGTTTCCCAGATGGGGAACCGCGGGCGTACGGGGCTAGCCTACACTAGTTTCGTTATCACCGTTAGGTATCCGCTAGTGTAACCACAACAGGTGGATTCGCAAATGACGTGGAAACAATTCTGGGAAATTAGTACAATACAACGAAAGTCGCCTTGACTAATTCCCGGAAGGGTTGGGCGCAGGTAGCTGCACGCTTCGATCGGATTACCGGAGCGGGTCGTAGCGGGGCGCTATGCGACCGTCTGGCGTCGAGCGTCGAGTGCAACTGTGATTACACGCGTTATGCGCGCGGAGGGGGCGCGGCTGCAGTCGCAAGGTTCGAGAATTATAGTGTTGTACTTTCAGTTTCACGATGATCTCTGACGAAGTAACACTGCTCTTATTGTTAACAAAAAGGAAAAATATTGGACAAAGAAAAAAAAGGGAAACCTAAGAAAACGTTGCCGTTATTTTAAGTGACAAAAAATTCTGAATTACTTAAGATTATTAAGAAATCAATTCTACGAATTACTGCCCTGTTTAAAACATTATATTGCAAAACAAAATACGACCTTCAAAAATACTATGTGCTTTTTTTTGTTATAAAAACTAAGCCCTACAGTAGGATTTTCTCCTGTATCGTGGGTGCGTTTTACAAACATACATTTCACATGCACAACACAACCAGACCCGACAAGGTGCGAAGTTTCTATTAGCCGTCCCAGGACACGTTACTGCTGCGTTTCGAGGTAGTTTTCGTTACTTGGCAACAAAGTGCTGGAACGATTTACCGCCACCGCTTCGAGAAATTCGTACAAAGCCTTATTTTACAGTTCGTTACAAGTCTTATCTTCTAGAGAACAATGACACAAAGTAATTTTTTTAATTCGGTGCCACGTATTAAAGTAAACGTGTCAGACTAAAAATATGGTTATTACGCATGATTAATTGATTAGTGACAGAGATACAAAAACTTTTTTTCTTTTTATTTTTTGTTATCTGTTTACACTGCATTTGTGTTGAATACACTCGGCGTCAAAAAAATGGCACATCCGAAAAAAAAAAATTTAAATACTATTTTAACACAACAGGCCAATGGCAATGTTGTGGTTTGAGGGTATCATTCGAAAGGTAATTTCATTAGCTTTCAGAAATTTTAATTGAATTTTACTTTTATAACGAGACGAAAGAGAAATTAAAGAAAAAGACAGGGTATGTACAAATTTGCAAATTAATAATTTAAAAAAAAACTTAATAAATACAAAAAAAGTTCTTAAAACCTAGTGTTACCCCCCCCCCCCCCCCCCCCTGCCTTGATAACGGCTTCCATGCGATCTTTCATGGACCTTACAAGGATCGCAACAGCCTCTTGGGGTATTTGTTCCCACTCTTCAAGTACCGCATCTTGGAGCTCTTGAAGAGTGGCTGGAGCTGGATCTCGAACTCGCACGCGCCGTTTTAGGTCATCCCAGAGATGTTCTATTGGGTTAAGGTCTGGACTTCGTGCTGGCCAAAGCATAACAGGGATATCGACCTCCTGTAAATAATCCCGTACAATAGCCGCGGTGTGGCAACGAGCATTATCACTTGAAACTATTAAATAATAACACGACACTTACAGATTCATAATAACGTTAGTTATTTGGACTTATTGCATGGCTGAACCATGAGTGAGTTGGTAGACATTTTGATAAAAATTCCCATTTACCTATATTTACTCTATATCTGTTATGTAAAAAGTATATTTTTATTTACTTATATAAGCGGTGTTCTACCTGCTTACAGGGAAAAGATGAGAAAATAGGGTAAAGAAAAGCATTACAATTTTTTATTCAGTTTTATTGAATAATTGTGATCAGCGGCCACAGGAACATCACTGTCTGAAGAGTGGATGGAAACAGAATCAGATTCTGTTTCAGTATGACTAGCCGTAGATATAATTATTCGGTCCATCTCTTCATCCATAATGCCGTCATTTTTTAAATATTCCTCCTCTAAATGTTCGACATGCGTGCACTGAGCTGTCCAATCTTCCGCCGTAATAGACTCAAAGGCCTCTGCTGTTAATCTTTTTGATCTTGTGCCATGTTCTTTTCCGCCACCTTTCTTTTTACAAGGCTCCAGATTTTCTCAATCGGGTTGAGATCGCAATGGAAAGGCGGCAACCTTAATACTTCGTGTCCGTGAGCTGTTAATAATGCATCGACTGCACATGTCGGTGGACCTTTATTTTGTTTGATTAGCTCAAACAGCACAGCTTTTCTCCAGGTGTCTTCAAAATGTATACCCTTTTGCTGGAGCCATTCCTGCATACTACTTTTTATATTTGACATTGAAGGGGCTTTGTTTAATTGAGTGCATTGGTAAGGAGCGTTGTCCATTACCACAAGCGACCTTTCAGGTAGAATAGGTATTAGTTTATCCGTCGCCCATTTTTTCAGAAATTTGCAGAGTTCATGTCATCGTGGTAATCTGAGGACTTTGATTGGGATTTGAACATTAATAATGCACCATTTATGAATCCATCTTTTGTTCCCACATGAGCGATTATCCAGCGACTCCCTGATGACTCTGAGACGAACATTCCTGGCTCCTCCTCACTCTGCCAACAACTTTTTGTATGATAAGTATTGTGTATATAGGTCTCATATAAGTATACAACGGGTCGTTTTTCCACAGTGCGGTTTATTCGTATTTTATCCAAATGTCTTGCACGCCATGCGGTAATGTCGTGACGTTCCATAAGTAGTTTGCGTCTGGATTCTTCTGGATCTGGACTCTTGTACTTGAAATCAATCCTATTTAATATCCTGTGCAATGTTGTGATGCTTCCCTAAAAATTGATGTCTTCTCTCAGAGCTGCCCGTAATTTAGCCAATGTTGGTAATTCTTTATGCACAACGTAAAAACTGTGAATTTTTTGCAGAATAGCGCACAAATCAAACCCGTCTAAGTCGAACTTTTTCGGATGCGGGCGACTATTCCCCGGGGGTGACAATTTTTTTCGAAGTACTCGCCGCTGTTATACCTTCTTTTGTAATTCTTGTTACAGTTTTCTCTGACACACCTGCAATTAAATAATGAACAATTAAAAATAATAGTAGCTTTTAGTTTATAATGCTTATGTACTATGTAATATATGTTTTAATTTCTGTGTCTAACTGACATTGGACAGTAGTGAACCTGCGTCTAAAGGGAAGGACTTTACCGCCTTTGCCTCTAAGCGTACAACAACACATATTAGTAATTGTTTCTTTAATAAATCACAGTATATTATTATAATACAGTTATTTGAACAGTAATTTTTTTTAAATTTGTAAGTTGGAGTCAAATACGGTATGTGATTAAATTCTTAACTCTGAATCAGGGTCTGCAACTTCACAGACTTATTCATCTTCACAATGTTCAGTTTCATCTATTTCGTTTTCTGCCCTTATCATTATGTGTTTGTAGAAGCCTAAATCATCTCTAGACTTCCAATTCTCACCAGTGTTTTTTTAGTAGAGAGTTAACATCTTTTATTTTATCTTTCTTAACTACAACTTTGTTTTTTTTATGTGTAATCCAGGATTAGTTCAATAAATGTTTTTCCTCTCTTTACGACTGACTTGTAACTTCCAACATCAGCGATGTAGTTAGGCTCCCCTCTTACATAAACATCATCGCTTCTGTTTCGTTTCAAGAAAAACCTTTCACATTGATTAAATTGGAAATGCCAGTTTCCCAGTGGACATATTAAATTTCCGAGAGCAGTTTTCCAATATTTTACATTGTTCAATATGTTTTGATATGGCGCGGTGCCTGTGTCAACCATTTAGCACACATACCGACTATAATGCTATTTTTGTTCTGGGCGCCGCATCCATCCGCCACCAGTCGAACAGTTTTGACATTTTCATTGTATATTTTATTTTGAAGAGTGTTGTAGACGGCTGAAGCTATTTGAATTGCGCCTTTACAGTGTTCATCTTCAGTTCATGTATACAGGGTCACGTTTGTCCCTGTTCAAAATATTTTCTGGCACCGACTTTACGACTCCAAAATTATAAATGTATAATTGGCGACTGTAATACGCCGCCTGGTCAGATATTTTTAGCAACACCTGGTTTTTCTGGTCCCTCTTTTCTATTAACAGACGATAAAATGCCCTTTTCTATTTAATTAAATTTATTTTTTCAGTTGGATCATTTTTTTATCCGTTCACTTAGCTCGTTGAATTTGGAACAAGTGTCTGTACGAGGGCTTCCAAATCCTAGATTATAGCATGTGTAAAATTAATCTAAAGTAACATTCACGAACTTTGACTTCGTTGCTCTGATTATACATTTTCCACAATTTGCGAATGTTCAGAATAGATGATAAATATTTTCTCAATACAGTAGATCTGCAATAATGTGACTCTAAGCACTGAAATGATTCTATAAATCTTTTCACTTGTCTCAATTTATACATATTTTTAGCAGATGTATGATCTCTACACCTTTTTGTTTGAACTACAGATCCTGTTTTGGCAAATGTTTGAGATACTTTTCTTATTCTGTGCTCGGTAATATCCAAAATAATTATGAAAGTTTTTGGGCAAAATCTTATTTACTCTCACTCTCTACTCTTATTAACTTCACTGAATTCCTCATCAAACTAATAATTTAGTTATATTACGAGTTAGCTGGCGCTGACCAACTCTTGACGACGTCTTTTTACCCTTGAAACACTGTGTTTTAATAAAAATTCATCTAGGTCCTTTTTATTTTATGTCCTATAAAAATTTTCAAGAAAATGTTGTATATCGAGCATCATCAATTTGCAGCACTTAAACTGTTTATTTTCTGCAACATGATTACAACGTGGCAAAGCTGGTGGCATTTTCGCAGAGTACTTGCAAAAATAAGTAAATTTATGAGACCTAACTGCGCCAGAAGTAGAGTTATGTTTGTTTTTTGAGTGTATGTATGTATGCATTTATGTATATTTCTTTGGCACGCTCTGTAGCCTAAATGGCGTGATGACTTTTAGGTTGAGTGGTATCGTTACATTCTTCTTAATTGTGAAAGTGACACTGGGTATATCAAAATAATAAAATACAAAATGGAAAACATTTAACGCCAAAACAACAACCTATCGAACGAATCGAATTTTTTGATACACCAAAAAAAGGGTTTTAAAAAAATTAGAAAGAAAGAAAAGTTTATTTAGCAAAGACCGTTGACGTACAAAACATACATTTACAAAACAACATTGACATAAAAGTAACCAGAAGAAGTAGAACCTTACCACTAATCTTATATCTAAGTTGTACGTTTGGCCATTTGTATGTACGTCGCGGGTCATGCCAAAAGGGTCATCACTCAGCATATTGTTACGCTAACAAGCGCAACGCTGATTTTCAGTGATGACCGCTAGATAATACCCTGGAGAATACAGTCCCAAGACCGGTTAAATGATGAATCAAAATATCATTCATTTACCACTCGGAACTGTATTCACCAACGACTGCGCGGACGTCACACACGCACAAGCTGTCCCTATACCTAATTAACAAAAACAATACGAAACCCATACAATAACAATTATAAAACGAAGAAAAAAAAACGAGAAAAATTAACCCTTTATAACTCACGAACACGTATTTTTTGTTTTTTTATTTTTTTATTTTATTCGGATACTGGTAAAATTAAAAATAAGGGAGCGTGACAGATATGTTACATTGTCATATATTACTCCTCTAAGTAGTATGGAACGCTTTGAAACCATTATTTTGCTTGTTATAGCACAATGCTACGCCACACTTTTCACAAGACAGTCTGTGATACGCCAGTACAGTTAGGATACTTGCAGCGATTCCTCTTCTCGGCCCATGAAGGCCAATGCCCAACTTGGTCCTGTCGCACAGCTACTGGAGGGATATATTGGGCTGGACCTTTCCGTTTTTTGGCCTGTATTTCTGGTTCAATGCTTCGCCGAGTTGACTTTGCTTTTATTCCAATCTTGCGCAACACCGTAGCAATCTCCTCGCGAAAATCAGCTGACGGCAACGTATCTAGCATGTTCTTTGTCTTGCGTACTCTTTTATATAAGAGCCAGGCATTGGACATTGCTAGATCTAAGAAATGGTAAAACATACGAACCTGCCATCTCTTGCTTCGCAGTTTTATTTTATACCTACCCATTATACTGTCGATCAAATCTACACCGCCCATATGGCGGTTGTATTCTTCCACGATGTTTGGTCGCTCAATAGTCACATATCTTTTGTTCACCTTGTCGTATCTTGAAACTCCCACAAAACTTGAAGCAAGGATGACCAATTTATTGTCTTTCCAGGCGACCGTAGAAATATCTGTTCCTTCAACACTGCCAACATATTCGACTGAGTAGCCGCGTTCTTTTTTGGAAACCTCTTTGTCCGTGGGCAGTTTGCAATCAGGTACTCGATTACGTCGTACGATTCCTAGGCTGAGAATGCCTTGTTTGGCCAAATACTCCAAGAGTCGCAAGGATGTGAAGTAATTGTCAAAATATAGGCGGTAATTTTGATTCCGTGGTATTTGGCAACAACATTTGATGCCGCACCCAAGTCCGGCTCACTAGGTTCAACTTTGTTTTCTGCCCCAGTTTCAGGTTCAAACTTATAAGCAAATCCACTCACGCCGCTTAGGACAAATATCTTGCAGCCCCATTTATTCGGCTTGTTAGGATTGTATCTTTTCAGAATGTTTCTTGCTTTGGTTGAGCAAATTTGCTCATCAACACAAAGATACTTTTGTAAGGGCACATTCTGGCAGGTTTCATTGAGTTTATTTACGACTGGTCTAATCTTGAATAGTCGGTCGTGGTCAACATGATCGCGTGGAACATTTTTCGAATTATCATTGAAGTGTATATATCTTCTCATCTTTTCGAACTTATTGACTGGCATTGTATCTTTTACCAAAGGTGTTCCTATGTTGCCATTCCAATGCTTTGTAACTCTTGGAAGATGCACCAACGACATAATGTATACCAATCCAATAAATTGTTGTATATCTGTCTCTGTAACCCGAAAAGTCTTACTGGGATCTTTCTGTACAATGTACAGATTTGTTTGGTTTACAATATTCTTTGGGAAACAGTTTGAAAAAGAATTGAAAAAGAATTGAATTGGGTTATCAAGTTCTAAAAATTCTGGTGGTAAAGTCTCATCACCGGTAAAATGAAGTTGTTGCTGATTCAGTTCCAGGTTCCTCTTCCTCCAGCGCACATTCAATTTCTGTCTCGTTGGCCGGCGTGCTGAGGGTCCTGGTTCAGGTGAAAGTGCAGTGGTGTCCTGATTTTGGAATGTACTGTCATCACGCTCCAGGCCTTCAATAATACTGCCGATATCAAGTCCTTGAACTACTTCATCGGCTTCTTCTTGAAAAGGAAGCTCAAGATCGGGAATAAAATCAGGATCCGCAATGCTGTCGTCATCATTATCAAAACCATCCTCGCTGGCCTCAAAGTCAAAAAGATGCTGAGTAATTTCCTCTTCTCTTCTACTTCTTCTACGACTTCGAGAACCCATTCTAGAAAAAAAAAGTCAATACAATGCACTAAAGGAACGTTATCACGCAATGTAACAGAAATGTTACAAACAATAATTCAACTGTTTTATCACGAATTACCAAATATTACGTATTAGTAACAATAAATAGTCAAAATCAAACACTAACCTAATATATTTATAGCACAGATATGTAATATGTGAAGTGTTTATATTTTTTTTCCAAATTTCGTAAACGTCACTCACTAACGAATCTTACAAATTGGCGGCATGTGAACTTTTCTCAACTTTTGATGCAAGTAGCGTCATCTGGTTTGCAAGAATTGCACTAAAATATATGGAGCGATCTGTTACCGTAGTGGCACAATAACTTTAAAGGGAATAAAATATTAATTCAGAGTTTTGTGAGGAATTTATGGGTTGTTGCAGTCATGTCACACGGTGATATAAAGGGTTAAATATTACTACAAATAATTAAAACGGTACATAAACAGAGCTGTGCGTAATCTTATTTTTTGTCTCGCACGACCAGTCGAAACAGTGTAAGACTGATTTGCGCATGAATCATATTCACACCGAGACCGGTTTCCCGTTGGAATGGTTGTTCTGTTACAAAGATACACAGCGTCAAATCAATGCAATTCTTTAAACTAAACAACACAAAAAAATGAAGAGATATATTTTGAAATATACGAGTATAAAACAAGTGAAAAAGTGATCCTGTGTATATCTATACATTCATTTATATTTATTAATAGCAATCTTAAAATAATATTTTACATATTTACACGCGTTACAGAGAATCGAAACGGACGATGTAATGCAGTATCCTAATCACCGTGCCGTGTTTGGTGATGCCACCTGAAATGATATACTTGTACCAATTAATGATATACTTCAGATGTTTACAGGTCAAAACACTATATGTGAGTAGATTTTTATTTACGTTGTTTTTGTATTTTCTTTTTATCGATACTTTTAATTTTTTTTTTATATGTAATTAAAACTTGTTCCAAAATAAGTAGATTTTGTAAAATACGTCTAAAGGTAAATTTTGATTTCATGGATCTTATTGGCGGTGGTATAAAATTCCAGCATCGAGTGGCGCATGCTTGAAGCATCCTCTAAACGCTGCGGTTCTAAATTTTGGTAAGGAAAGGGGATTAGTCATCGAGCGGCTATGGTGTTCACCATAATCGTGCCTCCAGGCTAACTTGTTATAAAGATATCCCGGTTTTTGAGTGTTTATTACAAGAGTTTAAAATGAAACGGGCACACGCGTTTTGGACTCGCTGAATTAAACGTACGGTTCTAGATAATAGACACGGGTCATACACAGTGTCGCAGTAGTTTAATTTAGATAGCACTAGACTCTCGACCAACCTTTTTCTCATCTCGACGCTAAGGAATTTCCTGATTCTGTACCCAATGCTAACATAATTTAAAATAAATATTAAAGAAAATTTGTTAAATACATTTTAAAATTAGATTTGTATTACTTATACGTCTAAAATTATTGATTAGATTTGTAAGTTAAAACTATACGTCTAAAATTAATTAAATGTTTGACTGTACCCTCGATGCTACTCGCCGTGGCCGCGGTCTTACATTTATTGATCAACGTGGACTGATGATCATTCTTCGAACAATCGCATTCGTTCTGTTCCTTTGGGAGTCTGATATTGAGGCGAACCTCTCTATCTCCATCCCGGGTGGCAGAGCTCTTCTTGCGTTTCTGTTCTCTATCCATGCTGGTGGTATTACCCATGGATTTGCAGCTGATGTCTGCTCGATGCAACACCAGTTGGCATTACTCGTCGCGATAGCTTCTTTCTGCAATTGGTATCCCATAAGATATGAGGCACCAAATGTTGAAACCGAATTTGCATTTGCGGATTTAGGTCTGATAATCAAACCTGTCCAGCGTGCGTTCGGATCAACGTTCTCATCTGTCGGTGAAAACTTGATGAGTTGGACTCCATCTCCTTCAACTGTTAAAGCGTCGATATTGACTTTTTCGTTTCGGAATGTTGGACATCCCATGAAATAGTCACTGACTCTCTGTAGCAGATGAATGTTGAGGCGGGTTCCTCCAATCGTCTCGTAGAATTGATTTGCTGTTATGCCAAATGAATTTAGCAAAATGCGCACTTCTTCTTTACGTGTACCGATTGTTCCAAAGTTACCACACATGGCGCGGGTAGCTCTGGTGAATGGAGGTAGCACTCTGAAGTTTGGTACTGGTTGCACCGCTTCTGAGGCTTCTGCCATGACGACGTCTCCACAGATACCTAATGAGGGTATCTCTTCGTAGAGGTTGTGCGTCTCTGCGTTTATCGCTTGCGAGTGGTAACTTCCACTGCCTTGCACTACTGTTACTGGGAGTTGGTGATTTGCAAGATACACAGTTTTACCTGTCGCGTCTTTGACTTCTCCAATTCCTTTTAGGAACAAATAGATTGGCTGCGGTACGTTGTACTCATGCTGCATAATCGCTTTGCAGAACTCCAATTCTTGGAAGGTCAAGTTTGTGTTTCCACGCTTGGCCTTTATATCTAATAAACGTGCCCATAACATTGCTGTTGAATAATACATCAGCATGCCTTTGGTCATTTGTTTATTTAGATTTGGGTCATCACCTCCAATGGAGGAGTAGACCTCTTCGACAATCTCTGGTAATCTCGCGTATGAAGGCGTGATCTCCTGATTGACGTTTAGCTCTCTGACGGCTACTTCTATACCAAACACTGAATCTGCCCATAATGGGTGGTTCTTTGGTGGTGTAGGTTTTGCAGCTTTGTCGAGTGCTGTGGGCGGGGTCACTTCTGGTGAAGCGGGTCCTTTCGCCTTTCTTTGTGGGGCGGACTTCTTACCGACTTTGCTCGGGTCGAATTTTTCCGGTTTTCCCCTATAGCCTGGGGCTATCTTCTTAATCTCTTCTTGAGTGTAGATTTTCTTTTCTTGTTGTTGGTTCATTTTCAAATTATTCTCTTTAGCGTTCGGCGTAGAATAAAATGGGAATTAGACGTACAATCACGTCTTTATCCCCGAAGGGGTAGGCAGAGGTGAACAGCCACAGTTCGCCGATATTAATAACTTCCATGTAATGTGTGGCGAGCCTATTGCCATTTACCGGGCACCTTCTTAACAGTAACGTATAGTACCTACTCAAACAACGCTGCTGCCCATCATTTATGGAAACATTACTCCCTTAGTAGCCTATTACGACACACGCGGGAAGAGACGCGGAAAAAAAAGGTTTACAGAACATATCGTCCATTTGCGACTGAAGGGTGACATCTGAAAAACATCGATTTTACAGAAAACTATTTTTAAACTTTTGATCGTTCCTAACTTCTTAAATATGGCACGGATGACGTAATACTGTTAGAATGTGTTTTAGGTCAACTAATATTGAAACTATTCGGGTAAAGGAGATTGTAAGTTTTCGTATAGAATGCCCGAAATTATTACTTTTTTAAAACCGAATTTTCTCTTTGTTGTTAATAATTCTACACAGGGTTGACTTTGGTATGTCATTCTCCCTACACAGTTCATCACGCGACTTTCCACAATCATAATGTGATAGAAGTTTTAATTTTTCAGATACTGATAACGTTTTATATTTGCGTTTGGACATTTTGTACACTTTTATTCCCTTGTTTTCAGGTCAAAACATGAGATAAAGACAAAAACTAAAGACAACGAGAAATGTATGTAAACAAACACGTCAAAACGTGTTGAAACCTGATTAATTTGTCTCACTTATACAGGTAATTGAGCTACAGAGTCTCAATTATAGAGGTAAACATCGAAAAAGTCTTAGAATTCAAATCTTATTTAACCAGGTTCAAAAAGTCCCATTAACAGAGGTAATTTAATGAAAAAGAACCGGGACTTCGTTGCAACTCTCAATAATAGAGGTTTCTCATTTATCCAGGTCCCACTTAACCAGGTTTCACTGTATATACAAACAATCATAGAGACGTGCAAGTTAGTATACCGAAATTAAAACCTCAAAAACGAATAGGGTTGCCTTGGTGAACCAACGAGCTTCAATTTGGTCAAAAAGGAAGTCTCCAGGTTGAAGCGCCGCATTTACAACGCGGCGCCGGTTCGTCGAGAATGGGTCGTCGAGCAGTATCTGCTAACAAAAGAAAAATACCACACAGAGGCTAAGAGAGCGCAGACCGCGAGCTGGAAGGAGTTCTGTGGTAAGCAGGACAGGGAGTCATTGTGGGACGGGATTTACAGTGTTATAGGTAGAACAACGACAAGAGCGGAAGAGGTCCCTCTTGTTTGGCAGGGAAAACCCAAGGAAGCGTGGAGTCAGCCGAGATCTTGGCAAAGACCTTCTACCCAGAGGATAATGCACAAGAAGACGAAGTAGTCCACAAGCTGATGAGAGAAGTGGCTGAAAAGGTAAACGAAACATCGCAAGATGATCTATGTGATCCCCCTTTTACAGCGGAGGAGCTGATGTGGGCTATTTCAAGCTTTAATCCAAAGAAGGCCCCTGGCATAGACGGGTTGACGGCAGACATCTGCGAAGCGACTATCACCCTAGACCCGGAACTGTTCCTGGCATTGGTCAACAAATGCCTCAATCTTGCCTACTTCCCCACCAGGTGGAAGGAAGCGACGGTAGTGATCCTTCGTAAACCGGGAAAAGAGGACTACGGGCACCCCAAATCGTACAGACCAATTGGGTTGCTGCCTGTTCTTGGGAAGATCTTCGAAAAGATGATGGTCCGAAGGAGCAGGTGGCACATTACACCAAAGATCAGCCAGAGACAGTATGGGTTCGTGCCGCAGCGCAGCACCGAGGACCGATGACCTACTACAACTTAGTTAATAGAATCAGGCGTTACTTTGCGGAAATCCATTATAATGAAGGAAGGTAAGTTGCTTTGCTAAGATCCGCATGCAAAATATAAAAATGGTGTATATTACCTAGTTTTTTGAAGAGCACCGCCCGCCCTCCCTCAGTAGCGTGCACAAGCAAACTAACACCGCCACCAGGTACCCTCCACCAACCACTACAATACCACCACTAGATAATATACACCACTGAAGTCGAGAACACGACACGTGTTTCGCCCCAAAACGAGGCATTATCAAGCGTCATAGACTCTACGACAGCCTATTTATACTAAAGGTGACGCAAACGGCCCCCACCAACGACATTGCGATTACAATATCGTGATAGCGACCGCATGCTCACACAATCCACCACCCGAATTACATTAGCAGCCGTTTGCGACCGAATTGATAGCAAACGACTACTTCGAGTATATTTAAACTTTAAGTACTGGATTTAAAGATATTTAAAAGTGGTGAATTCGAGACGTTTGTTTGTTCATTCAGCAGTGCAATGTTATTATTTTTATTTTTTATTATTTCTAATTGTTCCAGCACACACAGCCGAAGCCCCTTGTCGCAAATATGTAAGACTATAAGTATTATATCGCGAAACACGTGTCGTGTTCTCGACTTCAGTGGTGTATATTATCTAGTGGTGGTATTGTAGTGGTTGGTGGAGGGTACCTGGTGGCGGTTCCTGGTGGCGGTGCTAGTTTGCTTGTGCACGCTACTGAGGGAGGGCGGGCGGTGCTCTTCAAAAAACTAGGTAATATACACCATTTTTATATTTTGCATGCGGATCTTAGCAAAGTAACTTACCTTCCTTCACTACTACAACTTGTAAAAGGTCACTTGAGCAATAAAAAGATCATAGTGATAGTGTCATTGGACATAGAGGAAGCTTTCGACAACGCGTGGTGGCCTGCCATACGATGTCGACTGGCTGAGACCAAATGTCCATCCAACCTGCGGCGCCTCACGGATGGATGACTACTTTAAGTATAGAGTGGCAGGCGCGGAATGCAAGAGGGGTACCACGAAGGGGTGTGTGCAGGGCTCTATTGGAGGTCCGACTTTCGGGAACCTGCTGGATCCGCTTCTTAAAGAGGTGACCGGGGCGGGGGAGCACTGCCAAGCGTTTGCGGACAACGTGGTCCTGATTTCTTCAGGGGACAAGGCACCGGAAATTCAAGAGCGAGCCAATGCGACCCTCGCTCTTGTTCGGAGTTGGGGAATCCGAAATAAGCTAAATTTTGCTCCGCAAAAAACAAAGGCGATGGTGATTACGCGGAAGCTTAAGTACGATTCACCGATTCTGAGCATGGGTGGGGTGAGCATTGAACTATCTCGCGAGATAAAAATACTCGGTCTCACCGTTGACGACAGGCTAACATTCAGCACACATGTGCAGAATGTGTGCCGTAAGGTACAAAGCCTGTACTGTCAGCTGGCAAAATCCGCAAAGATTCATTGGGACCTCAACCCTGAGATAATCAGGACCATCTATATAGCAGTGGTGGAGCCCGTCATAATGTACGAGGCCAGCGCATGGGCGCCAGCAACGGAAAAGAGGTGTATTAAAAAACAGCACGATGTAGTAAATCGCTTAGGCTTCGTGCAGAAAATAATTAAAGCATACAGAACTGTGACTCTGAACTCGGCTCTGCTGCTTGCCGGACTGCTTCCTTTGGACCTGAGGATCCGGGAAGCAGCCTTGCTTTATAAAGTAAAGAAAGGCTTTTCTCGGCAAGTAGTCGGAGATCGGGAGATCGAGAGACAGAATGGCGTACGGGGAGTCGCCGCATCCAGCGGAGCAAGTAGGGCTGCAATTCATTTGCCTAGAGGATAGTGCACAAATGGACCAGCAGAACAGTGCAGGAATAAGAATCTATACTGATGGCAGCAAGATCCAGGGGAAAGTCGGAGCGGTGCTTTCCATTTGGAGAGGCGGCGCCGAGACGAGTAACCGTAAGCTAAAGCTGGGACATTTTTGCACTGTCTACCAGGCGGAATTGCTGGCTCTGCTTGAAGCCACTAATTACACGCTCCGAGACTCTGCTCGAAGCTGCGAGGTATATTGCGATTCCAGGTCCGCTCTCCAAACGATCATCCAGGGGGATTCTCTCCGTCTCATAGCGGTAAGGGCGATAGAAAACATAAAGAAAATAAAAACACAAGGCAAATCCATCTACCTGGATTTTGGATTTTCCCTTGATCGAACGAAACGAGAACGGAAACGAGAGAGCGGACGAGCTGGCAAAAGATGCGGCCCTTAACACCAAGCGCCGGCCAGATTATGAAGTGTGTCCGGTCTCATTCGTCAAGCGACAAATCCGTCAGGAATCGCTAGGCGAATGGAACCGGAGATACAAAGAGAAAGAGACGACCTCCACCACGAAGGTATTTTTCCCGGACACAATCGAGGCTTATTCTGTAGTGAGAAAGCTGGATGTGGACCAGCTGGCTACGCAAGTGATGACAGGACATGGTGGGTTCTCTGAGTACCTGCACCGCTTTAAGTGCAAAGAGAGCCCATTGTGTGTATGTGATCCAGAGATCGAGGAGAGTGTTGTGCACATCATCACGGAGTGTCCTGCCTACGGCAGGGAAAGAAACGATGTAGAGACAGAGATATGAATAAATATAACGAAAAATAATATACAAGACATAATAAAAAGTAAAGAAATTAGAAATAGGTTTTTAAAATATTGCAAAGAAGTACTCGTAGCAAGTAAGGTAGCAAATAGAAACAAATAAATGGTATTTAAGGATACACAGTAGTTTATACAATTTAATATAAACTATTAGTTCCAATTTAATAAGTATAAATAACAATTTAAATTAAGTAAAAGAAAACAAGTAAACAGAAGAAGATGAAAAAGTAGTATTTACATAATAGAGTAATTGTAAGAAAATTGTTATGTTAGATATAAAATATTTAATAATAAGTATGAAATAGAAAAAGACAATGTACAAACAAGGTAGATATAATAAAATAGAAGTGTAATAGAAATGTAATAATAATAAAGAACCGTATTATATAAGCACATACACGCTACGGTATGTATAGAATAAGGAAATAAGTATAGACAGTAGAAAAAAAAAAACTACACTCGGCGTCAAAAAATCGCACATCCGAAAAAAATAATTTAAATACTATTTTAACACAACAGGCCAACGGCAATGTTGTGGTTTGAGGGTATCATTCGAAAGGTAATTTCATTAGCTTCCAGGAATTTTAATTGAATTTTACTTTTATAACGAGACAAAAGAGAAATTAAAGAAAAAGACAGGGTATGTACAAATTTGCAAATTAATAATTTAAAAAAAACTTAATAAATCCAAAAAAAGTTCTTCAAACCTAGTGTTACCCCCCCTTGCTTTGATAACGGCTTCCATGCGATCTTTCATGGACCTTACAAGGATCGCAACAGCCTCTTGGGGTATTTGTTCCCACTCTTCAAGTACCGCATCTTGGAGCTCTTGAAGAGTGGCTGGAGCTGGATCTCGAGCTCGCACGCGCCGTTTTAGGTCATCCCAGAGATGTTCTATTGGGTTAAGGTCTGGACTTCGTGCTGGCCAATGCATAACAGGGATATCGACCTCCTGTAAATAATCCCGTACAATAGCCGCGGTGTGGCAACGAGACCTGTACCGAACAGCATTTCATGACCCTTGCCCACGGCCAACCCGAGTCCGGGAAACGCACATAAGTTCCGTTTTCCCGTCGACGGAAATGCCGCCCCAAAACATACACGAGCCACTCCCGTATTCGACGGATTCTTCGAAGCAGGGTTGTGTGAACCTCTCCCCCTGTCTTCTGTAGACCCTTCTACGTCTGTCATTGCAAAAGAGACAGACCCTCGTCTCATCAGAGAATAGTACGGTCCGCCACTGTTCTAGAGTCCACTCGCAATGATTGCGAGCAAACTCTAGGCGATCTCTGCGATGCTGTGCAGTAAGTTTTGGACCTTTAGCAGGTCTATGGGCTGTTAAACTCTTTTCGTGTAACCTTCTTCTTATCGTAGAAACACTCACAGATGTTCTCCGAGTTGATCGAAGCTGTTGTTGCAACTCAACAGCATTTGTAAAACTGTTTCGTAAAGATGTCATAACGATGAAACGGTCATCTCTTTCTGATGTGCACCGTTTTCTTCCAGATCCCGGTTTTCTAACATAACCACCAGTCTGCTGAAAACGTTGGAACACCCGTCGAACTGAAAAACGGGACAGGTTCAACTGTCGAGCAACGTCACACTGCCGCATCCCCGACTGCAATAGGGCAATCACTTGAGCGGCTTCTTCAGAGCTGGTGTCCATCTTTACTTGTTCTTACTTGGGTTACTTGTTCACGTGTGTTCACTGCAAAGTTTAAATTACGACTGGCCCATATTTCATCCAGATCGACCCTTTTATACCCTTTTTAGGTGGTGTAACTAGCGTCCTTACTAACGAGCATTTGAAAGTGTTTATTTTTGACGCTCTATAATGATAAATGTTTTAATGATTTCATGATTTTTTTATTAATAATGTAAAGCTATTCAAATACCCATTTCAAACATACCAATATTTATATAAATATAATTCGTTTCTAGCCATTACAGCCATTTTTCGCGCAAACTCAGAGAGGTGCGATTTTTGTGACGCTGAGTGTATGTAGATGTCCGGAAAATGTTATAATAGTATAGAGTTAAGAAAATATAAAAAATAGAAAGGGTATAATTATGCTCAAAATAGAAATGTAACAATATGTACAAACAACGGAGTGCAAATGGGGGTTGACACTGAAAATCAGTGCTGTGACGGAATTCGCTTCCGCCGCAGTGTATGCTGAGTTGACATAGTACATATAATTTATAATAAATAAAAGGAAAGAGGAAAAACAAAGAAATAAAAATATAAAAGAAAGGCAAAGGCCCTGATCTCCCATTTCAGGGGAAAAGAATAAAAAAAAACTAACCTAACCTAACTCTATTTTCATAAATTTTCCAACTAAACCTAAGTTGACCTAACTTTATTTTCACAGTTAACTATTCTTGACCTAACTATATTTGGATAATAAAAGATAATTTTCGTTTCAACCCTTTATTATATACCATCACCAAGACATATTGACTTAACCTAATGACCACTGGCAATTATAAACTTAAATTGTATACTTTCCACAATTTTTCCCATGCATGCGGTGGAATCTTCGAATATTCCCCTATTTGCACTCTTAATTCATGTTATTTTTCTTTCTTCAATTGAAGAAAGAAAGAAAAATCATTTATTTGCTTGAAGCCGACGTACACAAAAATAATACATAATAAAAAAATAAAAATAGCAGTACAAAAATATAAAAAAAAAGAAACTAAAAACACAAATAATACCTAAAATAAAAGTATGGAAATTGTACGCCGTACTCCTAGCAAATGATGTTGACAATTCAGTATACACTGCGGCGGAAGCGAATTCCGTCACAGCACTGATTTTTAGTGTCAACCCTCATTTCCACTCCGATGTCGTTTAAAGAAAATAAAAAAATAATATGAAATACATAATTTCAATATTACGGTAATAATATATAAAACAGTAATAACATTTTGAAAATAAATACGTAGCTTTCTGACACTTATAGTAATTCCTAACAATAGATTTCATAATGGCGATGGCGAATCTTATATCGTGCAAGCAAAACTTAGCTATCAATTTAAATTCTAATAGATGTTCTAATCGATGCCTTTTTATATATAGTTTTTTGCATCTTTATAACAAAGGATTGCAATTATTAAGAAATGGACACAATAAAATAGACTTGGTATGTGTTTCATTGACGGAAAGAATATAACAACGAGTAGAAAGAAGCAGTATTTTTTAGCAAAGACGACCCATCACATATCGAAAGTATGTAACATAAACCAAAACATTTTACAAGCACCGCAGTGCCAATTAAAAAAGAGATAAAAATAACTAATACAACTATATTTAACCGTGCCTTAAAATAATCAATCAAAATAATAAATAAAGAAATTTGTGGCAGGTTTTAAATTCTTTTAAGAACTGTAGTAAGAGGCAGCACGGCAATTAGCCCAGTATTGAGTGGACTTGTCATAGAACATTACAGGACAACCAATGTCTAATCTCACCCAGGCCGCCCTCAATTCTTCAAATCCCCATCTCGCTCAGGAGCCATACCATTTAGGTATGTACACAACTAGATGAACTTAATTAATTTATAATATTTTATTTGTATAAATATGTATATAATATCTGTTTGATTAATATGGCCTTAGTTAGGGAGGGCTTATTAGCGCTTTCTTAGCAATAAGTAGGGTCATTTTTTGCCATTGGTACTTTAATATCTATCGGGTAATTGTTACAAGTGTACAATATACACTTTTTTATGTCACATCTATCCTTATATTTTACATCTGTTGACATTGGTAATCCTGATGTCAACAATTTCCATTGTTCAAATCGATTCTCCGTCTATTTGCTTTCATCCATAAAACAGACATTCGTATGAAGTAATCCACTAAAGTTGAAACTCGAATTCGGTGTTAATCCCGTAAGTCTGCAATAATTGAATTGACTTTCTACCAACGACGTTGCAATCATTGTCTTACCCGTCGACGGCGGTCCAAAAAAGAATAAATGGTTTTTCTTTCCCGTCTTTCCTTCAAAGTGTTTTATTGTATCCGTGGCAAATTATTCCGTTTCAATGTGATTCAACTTTAAAATGTCCGTTAATATTCTAAATGTATTATCCAGGTATTCGTCCGTAAATATTTCTTGTTTCTCAAATGCCGCTTTTGCCCTTTCAAATCTTTGTTTTATCGATTCTTGAAATACCAATATTCTTGCGATGTGTATGTAGTTTTTAATTCGTTCAGTATAGTGCTTTGAACAGATAAATTCAATGCCTTGAGGCGTTCTCGTAAGCACTTGCATAGCCTCTGATTCTGTGAAAGGACCATTTTCGCATAAAAGTAAAATAATATCTGAATTTCTATCGTAACTGCTGCTATTTTGTCCACAGTCAATGCTGTATTTACCGTTTTTCGTTCCATATCAAACTTGCTCGTCTTCCCGTTGAATTTCAATGACATTTCCATCTCGTTCTCGTAGGTTATTGTCATCGGTTTTATCAGCTGCATCCACCATTATTGACTGTTGCGCTTCAAATGGGCCGATTTCATGTCCAGATATTGTATTTCTCCCTTCGGTACATTCAGCCTCCTACATTTTCTTTGTCCGTTTATCGATCCCATCCATTCCACATGAATGACTGGCGCACTGACAAGTTTCAACAAGTTTGTCGCTGAGAATATCCTGTACGACTTGACGACCATCGCCGGTATAAAGATACTTGCGTAAACAAGCGAGACAGTTAATGCTTGTATTTTTGTAGGTTCTGTTTCGAATAATTCTCCCCAGTCTAGAGTTAAATCCCCACAGTCACTCGCGCGTCCGAATCTGACAGCTGAAGTTGCGTCTTGCGTCCACCCTCCGAATCGGCGTTTATCCGCGCCGGCGACGCTTACCCTTCATAGTTTAAAACGTTACATCTACATACACACTATCACTACACAATAATAAAAATAATAAAAAATATGTGTGTATAGCCAGAACTATAGAGAATTAATATACGTAAAAAATAAACAACAGAAACTTGCATCGTATCGAAAAAAAATATAAAAATCAAAATTACGGTTGAATTTGAGTAAAATATTTATTCTTCTTAGTTTTAAAAAAATTTGCCGTTTATATCAAAATCAGCTTATTGATAATTAAACTAGATCATATAACCTTTTTTTTGATACCCGTATGTTATTACTACGAACATTTTGTGTAGCACAGTAAATCAAAACATCAACCACTTGAACCACTTCGAGCGGCGAGCTCCGAAAGTAAACAAGGCACAGCCATCTTGCGCAAAATGTCACATCTGGCAGCAGTATGACGACAGGCGCGTGCACTATGGGTCAATTGCTATTAAAATGCTTTTATCTAAAAAAAATTCTATCGGAACTTCTTTTTTACACAAATAATTTTTAATTTTACTGTTTGTAGATTAATCTTATATTTCGTGAAAATAAATCATTTAAGGTACTATAAATCTGGTTTAAAGTTAGGGTAAACACATTTTTACCGGTTTTTGGGTTCAATATCTTATAAAAAAAAAGATAAACCAATATTTTAATGTATTTATTCCTATTTACATGACATAATAGTGCAACATTACTAAAATAATACAAAAACAAATATCTCCAAATACATTTTTTATACCCAAGCCATCACAAAAACGCCCCAGTTCTTAGGATTGACTGTGTTAGGCAAAAAACAGGGTCATGTGTATTATCGATTTCTGAAAACATGTTGGGTCAAATTACTTAAAACGATAGCTATTCTTAAAGTTTGGTTCTTGAACATTACACAGTAAAAAGTACAGAGTTCTGTGAAATGTCTTAGTTTATATTTCTAGCCTAGGAACAAACCACGTAAAAATAACGGTCAAAACTAGTCATCTTTGAAATAGCATTAATGAGCGACTTTTTTTGTTTTTTGTTTACATACGTTATTTATATTACATAACACAATAAAGTTTACGACTAAAATTATAATAAAAGGGCACAGTGCCATAGACTTAAAAAAAATGAACAACAAATTCTAATAATTTCAACGCAAAAAGTGTGGTTACGAGTAAGGTTAGTATGGATAAGACTTCAGAGTAATATCACACCTGAATTTTAAAGTGTATTGTAACATCAATTTATTGTGGTTATAGATAGTATTTAAAATGTTAATATGTTATTCAAATTCAAAAATATGTTTTATTTTAAAGTTAAAATTAAAAAAAAAACTACTGCTACTTATGCACAGATACAAAGCAAGGGCTCAAACAAAAAGTCTTTTTGCATCCTACGCAAAATGTTTGCACCCGCTTTGAACACACGGCACAATTGCGTCGTAACCGGCCACTTCTTCCTGGCAGAAACGGGTATTCAGCTATGTGATGTTTCTGAACTGTGTAAATTTGGTCATCTACGACCAGAGGCGCAACACAAGAAGGAGAGTGTTTTTCTAAAATAGACTTAATAAGGGCTATACGAAAAGAACGGTGAGTAAAAGAAGAAGTGAAATGTTTTACAAGTATATAACAATTTAGAACAGACACATTTAAAAGCCTACGGAAAAACTTCTTTTACCAAATTCTGGTTCTCTTTCTTTCAATCGGATACATAGACAGCATTTGGTCCTTCTCATCTACCCCACCCATCATAATATTGTAGTCTAATATTAAGATGGGTTTTGTAGACCCATGAACAGTATTAACTGCATTGCCATGGTACGTCGAGATCATCGCAATGCGGTTAGAATCTCGCCATACCATGAGAATGATGTCACCCGATGTAAAACCAGTAATCTGGCCAGGCCGCATATTCGCCTTGGTTAAATTGCTTAGAGCTTCCGGCACAAACTGACGGTTGGTTCGAAGTGTGCCAACGCAGTCAAACCCTATAGATTTTAATTTACGCGCAAGCGCTGGTGAATTATAAAAATGGTCCATCCATAGAGTATGACCCCTATTTTCAAGATCATTTATAAGTTTCAGTACTATTGCGGGTGTAAATGCGTCTAGGGGGGTTTTGTCAGTCTGTGTAGACGGTGATTTTTTATAAGCATGCACTTCGAATCTCCATAAATAACCTGTCTTAGACTCGCAAATTTCGTATGTTTTAATCCCTACTGCAGCGGCCTTGTTTGGAATGAATTGATTTACGAGTATATCCAACCAACCCTTCCACTGCAGGAGAGACTCATCTAAAGCAAGATTTTGATGCAAATTGTACATATTTTGGAATTTACTATTCAGGTGTGATATTACCGGCTGAATTTTAAATAATTTTGCTGCAGAAGCATCCAGTTCTAGTGTACTCATGACTCCATTGTTATTGAAATGTAGACATTTAGACAACAACTGGAATCGTCTTAAAGACATGTGTGCACTAAAACCAGGTGTATAAAATATGTCAGGAGTAGCGCTCCGGTACTCTTCTATTTTAGTTTTAATGACAACCCCCATTGCCAAAACGACAGCAAAATAAACATAAAGTTTATCGGGATTTGTGTCCCCCCAATCACAGATGCGACTTTGAGGTTGGGGGTTGTAATTTAACATCACGTGTTGCGCTAACTCCTGTGCATATCTATTTGTCTCTGCAGCAATGTACTCCATAAATTCTAAATCCCATATAACAGTAAAAGTGTCTAGGGGATTGTCGAACAGAGATGTTGGACCACAGTTAATGTTTGAAAACGTTTCCCTTCTCAATTCAGGCGGAATTTGAGCTTGCGGAAACGCTGTCCAGTGAAAATCAAAAATGCTATGAGGCTGATATGTAGCTGACATATCAGTTGTTTCGTCAGGGCCTAAATCATAGTCATTCATCTCGTGGTCATCAGGATCTGTGGGTGTGTCCATGCTGCTTACGTAGGTTCTCGGGATTACAGGAGCCATTACCTCTTCCTCATCACTTTCCTCCGATTCACTTCCTGATCACACTTCTTGACACTTCTGATTGGAGTTCAGTCATGTCAGTGTCGCGAGCGGGTTCAGAGGCAGCGTTCCGCCCCTGAATAGTCGTTGTAATGTCGTCATCGCTTTCAGTCAGTCTTAGCCAGTCGTCTACCACTGTCGCGAAGTCATCGTCAGTCACACCTGGAACAAAGAATTAATTATAAATTTTAATTGGAATTAATTATAAATTTATTGATAATTAAATTTTGTTTGAACACCAGTGTACGGAATTAATGCATCAGTTATTTATTATTTACCAATTGCTGTTGGTCCCACGTTTAAGCGCGAGGAGGAAGCGACGACCACCTCTGCACCGACGTCGGGAAAAAAAACCAAAGCATGATTTAAAAGTTTTATTTATTACTGGTGGTAGGATTCCTATGCAGGAATCCGTCTAGGTAGGTACCACCCCAGGACCAGTTGTTTTGCCGTGAAGCAGTAGTGTGCAAACATTACTGTGTTTCGAACTGAAGGGCACTGAGAGCTAGCGTAATCACTGGGCATATGAGACTTAAGAACTCATGACTCATGGTGACGGGCGCAGTGTGGTGTCACACAAATGTTCTGGGTGACACAGCGTTTGTTATGGGCAGACGCTGCACTTAACATCAGGTGAACATATTGCTCGTCTAGTCACTTTAGAAGAGAAAAAAAACGATAACTTACCTAATTCCATAAAAGTTTCCGAAGTGTTAGAAGTGGAAGGCGTGGCCGAAGTTGAAGGTTGCGATTCGGGTTCGGGGCGGCGTTCCACCATTATACACGGTGAACGTTCTGGAGACACCCTCCTGTAAAATAAAAAAAAATATTCATCTTTAAAATTATTAACATACAGCGGCATCTTCCTGGAACATCTGAATAAATAAACTGCGGTTGCCAACCTGCCTGCCAAGCGTGGCAACTATGGCAAAATTCCTCCAATATGAGAGCTACAAACTTTTGTGGCTACCTATGGGGGAGGCCTATGTTCAGCAGTGGATTTGTGATATGCTGAAACGACGACGACGATAATATAAATAATTTTCAAACTCAGTGACTACTGAATAAAAATATACCTTGTTTGTCGTTTGCGCGATGGAGCGCCGGGCAAAAGCATACGCTCAAGGTGAGCATCCCGCTTACGAGCCAGGAGCTCACGCTTGACGTCTGCCGGCAGCGCGGATACCCGGCGCTGCGTCGCAAGCCTCGCAGCCCTGATCTGGGTGAGAGTGTCTCCCAGAACGCCCCTGTTAAAAAAAATACATCTTAGCACTATTACACAGATGCAATAAAATTACGGGAATAATATTTTGATAAAAAGATAAGACACATACGCCTGTACACCCCGTCCTCGCCCACGAACTTGGCCTCTCCCACGCCCTTCCCCACGAATGCCTTGACTTGTAGAGGGTCTATAAAATAAAAACACATACATTGTAAATTTAATATAAACATTTAAATATTTTTTCAAGAAATAATAATGTAAATTTTATAGTATACTCACTGCTGGTCAAGCGGAGCGCTCTCTCCCTCCTGGCCAGAAAAATCGGGGCGGCTTCCAGACCTGAAATTAGAAATGAAAATAGATGAAAACACTTATGAAAGTATAGGAAGCTAAATTCTATTCTTATTCTATGTATGAAATTAATGCATCAAAGTTAACTAAATTGTTTAATAAGTATTTAAAAAAAAATATCTTCAATAAGAATAAAAAATTTAAACCGGCAAACCAACAAAAATCACATGAAAGTCATCCACACTAAATAAAGTTTAAATCTATTCAATTGCACTCATTATTTATCGTTTGAAAGAACCCTTAGGTGGCCTATATCGTCAACGTCCCGTGCAACATTTGTTGCAAATACGTATAGCCTGCCGAAAAACCCTATCATCTAACTGTTTTCATAATATTCTATTGATTTTATTATGTTAAAACATTAAAAACAATATAACTTACCTAAGTACACATATATTTAAATGGTAGATTTATAAAATCATATAAAAACAGAGCGAAAACCGACGCGCGACCGCCATTTTGAACACATGTGTGAACTTAATTTAATTTATCGTATTAACGGACATTCTACCTTTGATATTTGTAGATATTCCTATAAAATATAGTACTATATACACTTGGTAATTTTTTTGATAATTAACATGCTATAATCACTTGATAAATCAAATAATACTCACATGATAGTACTTAGGACACAAGGTACTCGTTCAAGCAATGGACGAATAATGACTTTCGAAAGTTTTTTACAACCCTCCGTCGGCGTTTATGGCCTGTTGTATAGACAAACGCAAGGCAAATTTATTGTTGAGCCATCTAGTATTAAACTTTTGAAGCATTCATAAAGTTGTCATAATTAAAAATAGAATTTAGCCGAGCAAGTCGACCGTGCAACAGTTGTTGCGCGGACGCGTGAGAGCACAATTTTTCTCGCAACAACTGTGGCGCGGACGCGTGAATGACTGATGTATATAAGGTGCCAATGCCGTCTTCTGATTCCTTGATGGAAAGCGATGAGTTTATAAGGTCCGTTATAAATTGTTGACACTTGACTTTCATTGCTTGGGATATACGTACCGACTTGATGTACTCGTCTTCCCAGGTTCTCATCGTAATCTCCAAGTCTCTCGCAACTGCCTCCTCCGACGGAGTATCTTCTTGTTCGTCCATCTCTTCATCTGGCTCTGTAGCTGCCATCGTCTGTAAGGCTTTCAATCCCTTCTGTTCCAGCACATAATTCTTGATTTTTTTCTTCCTTGAACTTGCTCCAATCTAGATAGACTTTTTAGATACTCAGACAATGGCAAATTGGTATAATAGTTGTCAGCAATGATGAGATACCACCTGCATCTAAAAGCGGCTCTGTGAGCTGCACCACTGTTGACCCAAGTTTATCAGGACCCTCCAGCTGATGCAAGCTTCCGGAAATTTGGTAGGATCAAGTGTAAGTATTTATTGTGCGTGCAGCCCTTATATATTTTCATACCATTATAAGTTCTTATCGACAACCTTCCATGAAACTAACATCGATTCATCAACAGCTATAATATCAGAAGGTGTATAAAGACTACAAAAATTGTTTATAATTTTATCTACAAGTGGATCTATTTTATGAGTTTTGTGCTCTCCAACAACACCTATTTCGACTTCTGTAAAGTGCCATCATCTTAGAATGGAGCTGAACCTGTTACACGTAATATTTATTCGTTGCATAAGAGGATTATAGTAAAGCACATCTAATTTCCAGTAGTGCTCAATTGACGGGTTAGGATTGAGACCCATGCAGATAATGACTTCAAAATTGTTTTTAATTCCTCTCTAGTGACTGCTTTCCATCTCGTCATTCGACTAAATTGAGCAGTACGTAATTATTTTACAGACTGAGCGTAATTATTGGTATGAATGACCATTTCATCTATTAAATCATCAGGCACAAAATAGGGCAAAGGTTTGTTCAAACTAACTCTCCCATCTTCAGTAATTGCAGCAGTATTATGTACACCGTCATTGAATGGAAATTTTTCGCGCCCTAAAGTTAAAATATCTCCTTTCCATTGGATATCAGGCGATACCGATGCAGTTGCTGGTGTTGCCGACGGATTTTTACTACGTTTGCCTGCACTCTTGCTATAAAATTTGGAGTTACCTCTGTGTCCTCGCTTTCTTCAACGTCATCATCATTGGGCTAATATTCTTCATCACTTCCTCCACTAAATGGTTCTTCATCTGAATTTTCTAAATATCGTATTAGTTCCTCAGTCGCATACCTTTTATTAGCCATTTTCTCGAATTTTATCAGCATGGGCAGTTATGGGCAGCAACATCTTCCTGGAACATCTGAATAAATAAATGCGGTTGCCAACCCGCCTGCCAAGCGTGGCAACTATGGCAAAATCCCTCCAAAATGGGAGCTACAAACTTTTGTGGCTGTCTATGGGGGAGGCCTATAATCAGCAGTGGACTTGTGGATAGGCTGAAACGACGACGACGAAATTTATTTAGATGGTTCTCTTCATATATCGAAAATAGATCCCAATGTGTTGCCATCCACGGTTATAAATCTCAGTGGAAAACCATAACCCTCGGGCGTGCCTCAAGGTTCGATACTGGGTCCGTTGTTGTTTACGGTTTTTATTACTGATGTGTTCTCATGCTTCAAATACTATAAACAGAAGTGCACATAGTAAATATTAATTCGTAGTGGTGCTGGTGGCAGCCTCTCCCAGAAACGTCTGAACACCACAAATAATGTAAAATTATTAATTTCCATGTTTTTTTACTAATTGAAACAACATGTGGGGAGTCGAACAGTAAGTAACACCACATATACAGAGATAACGGTTTATTTAAATAGTCGAGCGTGTGCTACCGGATCGGAGCGCGAAAGAGCGGCCTCACGGCGACGAACGATCGGATCGACTGGCGAGGCAGGGAAAACCGAGCGACGCGCCCGCGCAGCCGAGCACTGCCGAAGATCGCCGAACACGTCTCTCGCGACGATAAGAGCGAGTCGCCACATCAGCCTCCCCGGAGACCTTTGCGGTCGATAAAAGTCCGTAAACCTGACTCTTCGCCCAGATTTTGTAGTATAGGACGGGGAAGTATTTTCAGACGGTCCTCTTGTATTGGCAGCTTCTATACTATCGTTGAGTATGTAGGCTGGCTTCAATCTGTCAACAGAGACCGTAATAATTTTACCATCAACTTCTAATTTGAAAGTTTTTCCAGTGCGCTCTATAACTTTAAATGGACCGGAATAAGGCGGTGGCAAAGCTTTCTTAATGGTGTCTTGCCTTAGAAACACATGCGATGCCTTATGTAAGTCTTTGTGTATAAAGACGTTTGAAGTCCCGTGACGAATTACTATTGAAGGTTTTAAACTTCTTATGTGAGAGCGTAATTTCGTTGAGAAACCAGGGTAATCTATAGCTTGTGCTGGTGTCGATACAAAGAAGTCGTTAGGTAAACGTAACGTCGCACCGTATACCAGTTGTTCTGCGGCTGAAGATGATATGTCTTACTTCCAGGCGCAACGTATTCCTAAAAGGACTAGTGGCAGAACTTCAGACCAATCGTCATTTGCGTGGCACATGATGGCACTTTTCAGCTGTCGATGAAAACGCTCGACGAGGCCAATGGATGCTAGATGATAAGCGGTGGTAGAGATGTGATGAGAACCTGTGAGTATGGACAATTCTTTAAATATATGGGACTCAAATTATTTTCCTCCGTCCGTAGTTATTTGTTTTGGACATCCGAAACGTGCAATCCAGCCACCAAAAAAGGCATTTGCCACAGTGTCAGCCTTGATGTCTTCCAAGGGAATTACCTCGGGCCAGCGTGTAAACCTATCTACACATTTAAATGAAACTAATTTTACGGATTTTATCGCGTTTAATTTTGTTATTTATAACCCGACGTTTCGAGTGCTTTACAGCACCCATGGTCACGGGGGGACTGATTTAACAGATGTCCTGATGTCATAGTTAACCCGGAGTACCTTCAGCTTTTAATTATTATTTGTGGTCCGATCTAAGCAGAAAGAGCTAACTGTGTCTTGAAGTCTTGCAGTGGTATGCATGGTTTTTGACTTAATTTTATTAATTATAGGATCCCAAGCTGGTGGTAATACCCAACCATCTTCTCTATAAAAATTAGGATGTTTTTTAATTTCAATAGTTTCGCGAATCATCCTTGGTAGGAATCGGTGTTCTTTTGCGAGGATTTGTGGTTTATCAAATCTGATGTAATGGTTGGGATGATCCAGAACATGGTCACAGACTGCAGACTTCCTGGAGCGATGATGCTTCACATCAGCTATATGTTCTTTTACGCGGGTTTTTACAGATCTTTTTGTTTGCCCTATGTAAGAGAGACCACATTCACAATCCAGCTTATATACTCCTGCATCTTCTAGAGGGATGTTACACTTGACAGATGGTAAAAACTGACTTATCTTCTTCGGTGGCTTGAAAAATGTTTTTATGGAAGCCCGCTTCAAGATATAGCCAATCTTGTCCGTGACTCCTCTGACATATGGTAGGACTGCAGGTACACGCTCGACTGTGGCCGGCTTCACTCGGTCACTGCGACGAAGGCGCGGAACCCGAAGCTTGTTGTCTTGCAAAACTTGCTTGACATGCTAAAGCTCGGCGGCCAGGTGTTTACTGTCACAGATTCCTTGTGCTCTCTGAAACAAAGATTTGCCCACGGTAGCTAACTGTGCAGGATGGTGGTGAGATTCACCGTTTAAATACCTGTTGGTATGGGTCTTTTTCCTATACACAGTGTGACTCAAGGTGTTATTAGGATTTTTAATTAGTAAAGCATCTAGAAAAGCTAGAGTTATTTGTCTCTAACTCCATTGGAAATTGTATTTTAGAATTTATGGAGTTAAGGTGGTCTAAAAATGCAGTGACTTTATTAGAAGGTAGAATTGTGAAAAAATCATCTACGTATCGCTTGTAGAACCTTGGGTTTACTGGAGAAGTACGGAGGGCTTTCTCCTCAAAATCTTCCATGAAAATGTCAGCAACAATGGGAGATACTGGGGAGCCCATCGCCACACCATCTACTTGCCGGTATTATTGTTCCTTCCACAATAGATAGCCAGATGTTAGGCAATGTCTCAGTAATTCTGCATGTTCTACTGGCATGTTGTTCTCTGTTAGCTTCCTAGTTACAATTGAGATGCAGTCAACAGGTAGACATTTAAATAACGACTGAACATCAATCGGGTTATAAATAACAAAATTAAACGCGATAAAATCCGTAAAATTAGTTTCATTTAAATGTGTAGTGTTCGCGTAAATATAAGAAATCATTATGTGAACCAGTACGGACTGGAAATCGCAAACAAAATTCGCCGGTGAGAAGATCTCAAGACCAAGCGCGCAAGATTTATAACATCTTTAAATTTCTTGAAGAGATGCAGAGACCATAATCTCATTCCTACGTGTGCCAAGTTAGCAATGACATGATAAAACTTTGTATTGTCCTGCGTTATATTTGAAAGCGCAAATTGTCCTTTTAATTGCACAAACAAAAGGGCAGGCTCATCCGGCCAAAATGGCGGTACCTTAATCGTGACGCGAAACACTTCGTCTTCGTCACCTTTCGTTGTAGTACCGCTTTTAGACATAATTATTACCGTTAACCGTTACTATTAATTTAAACCGAAAGTCACAAAAACACTGATGTATAATTAATAACGGCGTCTTCGAATCACGTAGGGGTCACAAATTATATGTAGGGAGTCGAACAGTAAGTAACACCACATATACAGAGATAAAGGTTTATTTAAATAGTCGAGCGTATGTTAGCAGTTCGGAGCGCGAAAGAGCGGCCTCACGGCGACGAACGATCGGATCGACTGACGAGGCAAGGAGAACCGAGCGACGCGCCCGCGTAGCCGAGCACTGCCGAAGATCGCCGAACATGTCTCTCGCGACGATAAGAGCGAGTCGCCACAAACATAATAGGTGTGAATATTTTAATTTATGAAAGGTATAAAACAACAAAAGTACATGCAGAGATTATGTAAAGAATACCCACCCCGCTGCTGATAAATGCAATGACTCTTGAGTCAAGTTCTATTGCGGGGTATCGGCGCTTCTTATAGATTACATGCTTTTTTTTTTTTAGGACTGATGGTCAGTGTTAGCCCGAAGGCTTTTACAGCTTCGCCGGATTGATAGGCGGCATAGCGCTGAGGGCGCTTAGCCGAAACCTTTATTTATGGATGACTGGCGCAAGGGCCCCCGAGAGGGGACCTCGGCTTGGACCGTCATCCTGTTCGCGTAAGTAACTGACTCGAGGGTGCCCAAGGGGGCCGGCCTCGGCTCGGTCAGTTACTGCAATCGGGAGGGCAATATTACTACTACTATAATTATTAATACCATGATTATTATTAGATAAGTTTACCACCAATTCGGAATGCGTTTCCGCTGGAGAAGAAATGGCGCAAGAAACTCCAGCGACGCTTCTGTTTATGACACTACTGCTAGGGGAGAACCGGCCTGAGATGCGGCGGTATCGCGGATAACTTTGTCTGATACGCCCACGCCGACGGCGGGGGCGGTATGATGGTGATAATGTGTGTTTGTGTAGTGTTGAGTAGAGCGCTTGGGCAATAGTGGTCGCGTCGTCAGGGTCCTCGAGGACGTGCCTCGGTCTTCTTTTTCCGCGGGTCGAGTTTTGGTGTATCGCGAGGGGGTTGTAAGTGGCGGCACTGACAACTAGTGGGTTGGGGTGCGTGGCGGCAGAGTCGAAGTATCGGCGAGAGGCCAACTTTAGATATTGGGCTATGGTAGGAAGCCCTAAATCGATATGAAGGTTAGCATTACGCACGAACCACGGTGCTCCCGTGGCTTTACGCATGAATCGATTTTGTATTACCTGAAGTCGGTGAATTTGACGCGGGGAGGCATGCGCAAATACGGGGCTTGCGTATGTCATAATTGGCCGAATACAGGCTTTGTAAAGTGTAATTTTATTACGTAGGGACATTTTGCTATTTTTATTTAGTAACGGATGTAATCGGCCGAGGACGAACGCCGCTCGGTTCCTTACTCGGTTAATATGTGGACCGAAGCTGAGTCTCGAGTCTAATAGGACGCCTAAGTATTTGACTGTCTTTTCCCAGGGGATTGGACGATCGAATAACTCTATGGTGGCGAGATGCTGCGTTATGCGCCGCGAGAAGTACATGGCTGCACTTTTGATTGGGTTGACCTCGATCTTCCATTTCCGAAACCAGTTCCCGAGGGTTCGGGCTGCGGATTGGAGGCGTTTAGAGATAGTGTCTGGGTTACGTCCAGACACATATAGGCAGGTATCATCTGCGAAGAGGGCGAGTTCGACGCCGCTGGTGTGCGGTATGTCGTTCGTGAAAAGGGTGTAGAGCACGGGACCTAGGACTGAGCCTTGTGGTACGCCGGCTAGGATGGGATGTGATTCGGATCGCACCCCCTTGACGCGGTAGCGGAAGGTTCGACTGCGTAAGAAATCTCGTATGATGAGTACGAGGCGATCTGGCACACCGAGTCCATATAACTTGTATATGAGCCCGTTGTGCCAGACCTTGTCGAACGCTTTCGCCACGTCGAAGAAGAGCGCTCCGGTATGAAGCCCGCGTATGAAGCGGGATTGAATGTGCTCCGTTATGCGGTGCACCTGCTGGGTACATGAGTGTTTGGCACGGAATCCAAACTGCTCGTGGATGGGGATCCCTCGAGACTGCATGAAGTCTCTTAAGCGGGCGAGAAGTAGGCGTTCGTATATCTTGCCTAAAGCCTTGAGGAGACTTATAGGCCGATATGCGGTGGGATCGGACGGGTGTTTAGAGGGCTTTAGAATCCCTACGACCTCTGCCTCTTTCCAGATGTTCGGAAAGATTGCGTTGGCCAGAGCTGCGTTGTAGATTAATACCAATAGCTGAATGATGGTAGTAGGCAGGAGCTTAACTACTTTGTTAGTGATACCATCGGGACCGGGAGATTTCCTCGGACGGAGGTTTTTAATAATAGACTCTACTTCGGTGCTGTTAACCGGCGTTATGGAATCGCGGAGCGGTTGAGAAGCCTTCCGATCGACCTCGCTGTCGACTAACGCGACGTGGGCGGAGTCGACCGGTAAGGTGCTTGGGGAGCATTGAGATTTTAGGCTGTCAGCTAGACATTCTGCCTTTTCTTCGTCTAGGAAGGCAGGCGGTTGGTTGGGTCGTACTAAAGGGGGCATTGAACGGGATGTGCCTCCTTTTAGTGATTTTGGAAGTCGCCAGAAGGCGAGGTGAGACGGTTCGATGTTAATGAGACTGTTATCCCACCGATCGTTTCTGAGCTCCTGCATACGTGTTCGGACCTCACGTTGCAGGGTGCGTAGTGTTGTTCTATTGCTGACGGTGAATATAAGTCGTGAGCGCGAGTGGCTGCGTTCTTGCGCCTCATTAGGTCTCTAATGTCGTTAGGCAAGATCCAGCGGTGGTCGTCCGCCACTGGGACCTGTCTCGAGGAATCCTCGACGACAGTTTGGATGTGCCTAGTGAGTGCATGGGCCGCAAGGTTCGTGTCACCGACTGAATTGATGGTGGATGGAATCGCATCAAGGTGCGGAGAAGTTTGCTTAAGTTTTTCGGCTAGCTTTTGCCAGTCGACTACTGTTTTTTTGGGTGGTGAGGCTTGGAAGGAAGGTCCTAGCCGAAGTAGAACGGGGCGGTGATCAGATGTTAGTTCGTGGATCACCTCTATATCGCGGATGGCGAGATTTATATTGCTAAGAATGGCTATGTCAAGCACATCCGACGTGTGTCCCAGTGTATGCGGGAAGTGGGTCGGTATTGTAGGCGCCAGGACGTCGAAGTCGAGGAGGTCGACTAGCGAGTCTAGGGCCACCCCACGCGGGTTGGTTGTTATTGAGTTCCACCGGGTGTGCTTGCTATTAAAGTCGCCGGCAAGGATAGTTGAGCTCCCGAGGGAGAGAAGTGCTTCGAAGTCGCTGCGTGTGATTTTGGCGTCATTTCTACATGGTAAGTAGACAGACGCGATAGTAATGGGGGAGTGACCGGTCATGGCTAGCTGACAGACCGATGCTTCAAGATGGCTGAGTGGCGGTGTGACGACTGGTACGCAGTGCAAGGACTTTTTGTAGTAGATAAGAGTGCCGCCTTTCGCAGCGGTAACTCTATCGTTCCGAATGATGTTGTAATTTGCGATTTTGGGATCGCGAGTGTGCGGTTTCAAAAAAGTCTCTTGCACGAGTAGTACGTCGACTTGGTGGTCGCGAGTGAAATTGAAGATTTCATCGCGTTGGTTTTGTATACCGTTAGCGTTAAAAAATGCTACGTTAAGGGAGCGCGGTTTCTCTCTGCCTATGTGAGTCATTTTTAAGCCCTAAAATTTACAATAGCGTTAATCACGCTTTGATAGCGCATCGTAGCGGCGTTCCTCTCACTGGGATTATTGTTGGTATCCCGGAGAGCCGTGGCGAGAGCTGTGATGTCGGCTCCGTTGAAGGCGGTAGCGAAGCGACAGACTAAGTCTAGATCGCTTTCGACGACCGGTCGGCTCGCGACAGGTGCGACTGGTGCGGCCTGTGATGGTGCCGGTATGTTGCGCGTGATAGCGACCGGGGGAGGCGCGTTTAGGGTTGCGCGGGTCGGAAGTGGCCTCCATACGGAGGGTGGTGGGGGCGGTACTACGTACCTCTGTGTGGGGGCCTGTTTAACCGCAGGCATTTTTTGTTTTGGCGCCTTCGGGCAACCGAGGTAGTTAGCCGTGTGGCCTTCTGCGTTGCATAGTACGCAGGCAGGTGGGCCGAAGGAGGCTAAAAGTGCTTTGTCCTTTGGACGAGAGAGACAGTCTATGGTGGCGTGGTCGCCTAGGCACTTGACGCACCTGGGACGGGCGTAGCAATTTCTTGCTGAGTGGCCGTATAATTGGCACTTGTGGCATTGGCTGGGAGGTCCATTCTTATGGGGGCCTCAACTGAGAGCCCAGAGATATTGTAGCAGGTCCGCAGATTAAATATCTGCTTTCCTGCGGGGGAGCGGTCGAGTGCAACTAGCACTATGTTATAAGGCACCTTAGTGCGCCCGCTGTACATACGGTGTACAGCGACGACGGGGAGATTTTGGGCGATGAGGTCTTTTTTGACCTCTTCCGCGCCAATCTCTTTAGGTAGGTTCTTGAGAACCACCCTAAGTTGCCGCTCATCGGCTGGGGTGTAGGTGTGGAAGTCAGATAGCGGGTTATTTGTCGGTAGACCTCTGAGGTGTCCACCTGCAACTTGATGCCGTTTGGGGTGGAGACGAGAGTGTATTTAAGCCTGGACATGTCCAATGTTAACTCCTGCCACCTGTCCAGTGCCCGGATGAAGATAGGCGGTGGCCGTTTGGCTTGAGCAGCGAACTGCGAAGAATTGCGCTGTGAAGCAGCGGGGGCCTGCTGTGTGGCAACGGGGGCCTGCTATGAGGCAGCGGGGGTCTGCTGTGAAGTAGCGGGGCCCTGCTGTGAAGCAGCGGGGACCTCTTGGGTGGCTGATGGGATGACCTGCGGGATTGGCGTACTATCCAAGGCTTTGGCAGCTTTGGCGTGACTGTCGGGTGAGGGCGAGGCGCGCTTCTTGCGCTTCTTTTTAGACTTCTGCACAAGCAAGAAGCCGATGTCGTCGCCGGTGTCGCGGCCGGTGTCGCGGGGGTCCTCGGGCAACGAGGAAGACTCGAACTCCATCTCGGAGCCTGAGGACGAGGCCCTAGAGGGGGGGCCTAGATAGCGCCTCAAAAGCTGAGGCTACTGACGGCAGAGCGGTTAGTAGCGACCGGAGTAATTCCGGTTGCTCCGCCTGGGCCGCTAAGAGTGCGTTAGCTACCGCCTCCGACATACTTGTCCTTCTCTTTTTTCCTACGGGGAAGTGGCCGCCGGTGGGATGCCGGGGTGTGTGGCCTAACTTCCCTCCCTGCCGGGTATAGGCAGGGAGGATGAATGCCTAGGTGTGTAGCCCTAGTGCGTCCTCGTGTGGATCTTTTTTTGCACACTCGGGTGTGTGCTTACAACTAATTACAACTACGCGTGGACTTTTGAGTCGGTCGAGTAAACCCACATTGACTAGGGCACTACCCAAGGCCAATTTCTGTGGGTTTCTTCCGATTGCGCGTTTCCCAGATGGGGAACCGCGGGCGTACGGGGCTAGCCTACACTAGTTTCGTTATCACCGTTAGGTATCCGCTAGTGTAACCACAACAGGTGGATTCGCAAATGACGTGGAAACAATTCTGGGAAATTAGTACAATACAACGAAAGTCGCCTTGACTAATTCCCGGAAGGGTTGGGCGCAGGTAGCTGCACGCTTCGATCGGATTACCGGAGCGGGTCGTAGCGGGGCGCTATGCGACCGTCTGGCGTCGAGCGTCGAGTGCAACTGTGATTACACGCGTTATGCGCGCGGAGGGGGCGCGGCTGCAGTCGCAAGGTTCGAGAATTATAGTGTTGTACTTTCAGTTTCACGATGATCTCTGACGAAGTAACACTGCTCTTATTGTTAACAAAAAGGAAAAATATTGGACAAAGAAAAAAAAGGGAAACCTAAGAAAACGTTGCCGTTATTTTAAGTGACAAAAAATTCTGAATTACTTAAGATTATTAAGAAATCAATTCTACGAATTACTGCCCTGTTTAAAACATTATATTGCAAAACAAAATACGACCTTCAAAAATACTATGTGCTTTTTTTTGTTATAAAAACTAAGCCCTACAGTAGGATTTTCTCCTGTATCGTGGGTGCGTTTTACAAACATACATTTCACATGCACAACACAACCAGACCCGACAAGGTGCGAAGTTTCTATTAGCCGTCCCAGGACACGTTACTGCTGCGTTTCGAGGTAGTTTTCGTTACTTGGCAACAAAGTGCTGGAACGATTTACCGCCACCGCTTCGAGAAATTCGTACAAAGCCTTATTTTACAGTTCGTTACAAGTCTTATCTTCTAGAGAACAATGACACAAAGTAATTTTTTTAATTCGGTGCCACGTATTAAAGTAAACGTGTCAGACTAAAAATATGGTTATTACGCATGATTAATTGATTAGTGACAGAGATACAAAAACTTTTTTTCTTTTTATTTTTTGTTATCTGTTTACACTGCATTTGTGTTGAATACACTCGGCGTCAAAAAAATGGCACATCCGAAAAAAAAAAATTTAAATACTATTTTAACACAACAGGCCAATGGCAATGTTGTGGTTTGAGGGTATCATTCGAAAGGTAATTTCATTAGCTTTCAGAAATTTTAATTGAATTTTACTTTTATAACGAGACGAAAGAGAAATTAAAGAAAAAGACAGGGTATGTACAAATTTGCAAATTAATAATTTAAAAAAAAACTTAATAAATACAAAAAAAGTTCTTAAAACCTAGTGTTACCCCCCCCCCCCCCCCCCCTGCCTTGATAACGGCTTCCATGCGATCTTTCATGGACCTTACAAGGATCGCAACAGCCTCTTGGGGTATTTGTTCCCACTCTTCAAGTACCGCATCTTGGAGCTCTTGAAGAGTGGCTGGAGCTGGATCTCGAACTCGCACGCGCCGTTTTAGGTCATCCCAGAGATGTTCTATTGGGTTAAGGTCTGGACTTCGTGCTGGCCAAAGCATAACAGGGATATCGACCTCCTGTAAATAATCCCGTACAATAGCCGCGGTGTGGCAACGAGCATTATCACTTGAAACTATTAAATAATAACACGACACTTACAGATTCATAATAACGTTAGTTATTTGGACTTATTGCATGGCTGAACCATGAGTGAGTTGGTAGACATTTTGATAAAAATTCCCATTTACCTATATTTACTCTATATCTGTTATGTAAAAAGTATATTTTTATTTACTTATATAAGCGGTGTTCTACCTGCTTACAGGGAAAAGATGAGAAAATAGGGTAAAGAAAAGCATTACAATTTTTTATTCAGTTTTATTGAATAATTGTGATCAGCGGCCACAGGAACATCACTGTCTGAAGAGTGGATGGAAACAGAATCAGATTCTGTTTCAGTATGACTAGCCGTAGATATAATTATTCGGTCCATCTCTTCATCCATAATGCCGTCATTTTTTAAATATTCCTCCTCTAAATGTTCGACATGCGTGCACTGAGCTGTCCAATCTTCCGCCGTAATAGACTCAAAGGCCTCTGCTGTTAATCTTTTTGATCTTGTGCCATGTTCTTTTCCGCCACCTTTCTTTTTACAAGGCTCCAGATTTTCTCAATCGGGTTGAGATCGCAATGGAAAGGCGGCAACCTTAATACTTCGTGTCCGTGAGCTGTTAATAATGCATCGACTGCACATGTCGGTGGACCTTTATTTTGTTTGATTAGCTCAAACAGCACAGCTTTTCTCCAGGTGTCTTCAAAATGTATACCCTTTTGCTGGAGCCATTCCTGCATACTACTTTTTATATTTGACATTGAAGGGGCTTTGTTTAATTGAGTGCATTGGTAAGGAGCGTTGTCCATTACCACAAGCGACCTTTCAGGTAGAATAGGTATTAGTTTATCCGTCGCCCATTTTTTCAGAAATTTGCAGAGTTCATGTCATCGTGGTAATCTGAGGACTTTGATTGGGATTTGAACATTAATAATGCACCATTTATGAATCCATCTTTTGTTCCCACATGAGCGATTATCCAGCGACTCCCTGATGACTCTGAGACGAACATTCCTGGCTCCTCCTCACTCTGCCAACAACTTTTTGTATGATAAGTATTGTGTATATAGGTCTCATATAAGTATACAACGGGTCGTTTTTCCACAGTGCGGTTTATTCGTATTTTATCCAAATGTCTTGCACGCCATGCGGTAATGTCGTGACGTTCCATAAGTAGTTTGCGTCTGGATTCTTCTGGATCTGGACTCTTGTACTTGAAATCAATCCTATTTAATATCCTGTGCAATGTTGTGATGCTTCCCTAAAAATTGATGTCTTCTCTCAGAGCTGCCCGTAATTTAGCCAATGTTGGTAATTCTTTATGCACAACGTAAAAACTGTGAATTTTTTGCAGAATAGCGCACAAATCAAACCCGTCTAAGTCGAACTTTTTCGGATGCGGGCGACTATTCCCCGGGGTGACAATTTTTTTCGAAGTACTCGCCGCTGTTATACCTTCTTTTGTAATTCTTGTTACAGTTTTCTCTGACACACCTGCAATTAAATAATGAACAATTAAAAATAATAGTAGCTTTTAGTTTATAATGCTTATGTACTATGTAATATATGTTTTAATTTCTGTGTCTAACTGACATTGGACAGTAGTGAACCTGCGTCTAAAGGGAAGGACTTTACCGCCTTTGCCTCTAAGCGTACAACAACACATATTAGTAATTGTTTCTTTAATAAATCACAGTATATTATTATAATACAGTTATTTGAACAGTAATTTTTTTTAAATTTGTAAGTTGGAGTCAAATACGGTATGTGATTAAATTCTTAACTCTGAATCAGGGTCTGCAACTTCACAGACTTATTCATCTTCACAATGTTCAGTTTCATCTATTTCGTTTTCTGCCCTTATCATTATGTGTTTGTAGAAGCCTAAATCATCTCTAGACTTCCAATTCTCACCAGTGTTTTTTTAGTAGAGAGTTAACATCTTTTATTTTATCTTTCTTAACTACAACTTTGTTTTTTTTATGTGTAATCCAGGATTAGTTCAATAAATGTTTTTCCTCTCTTTACGACTGACTTGTAACTTCCAACATCAGCGATGTAGTTAGGCTCCCCTCTTACATAAACATCATCGCTTCTGTTTCGTTTCAAGAAAAACCTTTCACATTGATTAAATTGGAAATGCCAGTTTCCCAGTGGACATATTAAATTTCCGAGAGCAGTTTTCCAATATTTTACATTGTTCAATATGTTTTGATATGGCGCGGTGCCTGTGTCAACCATTTAGCACACATACCGACTATAATGCTATTTTTGTTCTGGGCGCCGCATCCATCCGCCACCAGTCGAACAGTTTTGACATTTTCATTGTATATTTTATTTTGAAGAGTGTTGTAGACGGCTGAAGCTATTTGAATTGCGCCTTTACAGTGTTCATCTTCAGTTCATGTATACAGGGTCACGTTGTCCCTGTTCAAAATATTTTCTGGCACCGACTTTACGACTCCAAAATTATAAATGTATAATTGGCGACTGTAATACGCCGCCTGGTCAGATATTTTTAGCAACACCTGGTTTTTCTGGTCCCTCTTTTCTATTAACAGACGATAAAATGCCCTTTTCTATTTAATTAAATTTATTTTTTCAGTTGGATCATTTTTTTATCCGTTCACTTAGCTCGTTGAATTTGGAACAAGTGTCTGTACGAGGGCTTCCAAATCCTAGATTATAGCATGTGTAAAATTAATCTAAAGTAACATTCACGAACTTTGACTTCGTTGCTCTGATTATACATTTTCCACAATTTGCGAATGTTCAGAATAGATGATAAATATTTTCTCAATACAGTAGATCTGCAATAATGTGACTCTAAGCACTGAAATGATTCTATAAATCTTTTCACTTGTCTCAATTTATACATATTTTTAGCAGATGTATGATCTCTACACCTTTTTGTTTGAACTACAGATCCTGTTTTGGCAAATGTTTGAGATACTTTTCTTATTCTGTGCTCGGTAATATCCAAAATAATTATGAAAGTTTTTGGGCAAAATCTTATTTACTCTCACTCTCTACTCTTATTAACTTCACTGAATTCCTCATCAAACTAATAATTTAGTTATATTACGAGTTAGCTGGCGCTGACCAACTCTTGACGACGTCTTTTTACCCTTGAAACACTGTGTTTTAATAAAAATTCATCTAGGTCCTTTTTATTTTATGTCCTATAAAAATTTTCAAGAAAATGTTGTATATCGAGCATCATCAATTTGCAGCACTTAAACTGTTTATTTTCTGCAACATGATTACAACGTGGCAAAGCTGGTGGCATTTTCGCAGAGTACTTGCAAAAATAAGTAAATTTATGAGACCTAACTGCGCCAGAAGTAGAGTTATGTTTGTTTTTTGAGTGTATGTATGTATGCATTTATGTATATTTCTTTGGCACGCTCTGTAGCCTAAATGGCGTGATGACTTTTAGGTTGAGTGGTATCGTTACATTCTTCTTAATTGTGAAAGTGACACTGGGTATATCAAAATAATAAAATACAAAATGGAAAACATTTAACGCCAAAACAACAACCTATCGAACGAATCGAATTTTTTGATACACCAAAAAAAGGGTTTTAAAAAAAATTAGAAAGAAAGAAAAGTTTATTTAGCAAAGACCGTTGACGTACAAAACATACATTTACAAAACAACATTGACATAAAAGTAACCAGAAGAAGTAGAACCTTACCACTAATCTTATATCTAAGTTGTACGTTTGGCCATTTGTATGTACGTCGCGGGTCATGCCAAAAGGGTCATCACTCAGCATATTGTTACGCTAACAAGCGCAACGCTGATTTTCAGTGATGACCGCTAGATAATACCCTGGAGAATACAGTCCCAAGACCGGTTAAATGATGAATCAAAATATCATTCATTTACCACTCGGAACTGTATTCACCAACGACTGCGCGGACGTCACACACGCACAAGCTGTCCCTATACCTAATTAACAAAAACAATACGAAACCCATACAATAACAATTATAAAACGAAGAAAAAAAACGAGAAAAATTAACCCTTTATAACTCACGAACACGTATTTTTTGTTTTTTTATTTTTTTATTTTATTCGGATACTGGTAAAATTAAAAATAAGGGAGCGTGACAGATATGTTACATTGTCATATATTACTCCTCTAAGTAGTATGGAACGCTTTGAAACCATTATTTTGCTTGTTATAGCACAATGCTACGCCACACTTTTCACAAGACAGTCTGTGATACGCCAGTACAGTTAGGATACTTGCAGCGATTCCTCTTCTCGGCCCATGAAGGCCAATGCCCAACTTGGTCCTGTCGCACAGCTACTGGAGGGATATATTGGGCTGGACCTTTCCGTTTTTTGGCCTGTATTTCTGGTTCAATGCTTCGCCGAGTTGACTTTGCTTTTATTCCAATCTTGCGCAACACCGTAGCAATCTCCTCGCGAAAATCAGCTGACGGCAACGTATCTAGCATGTTCTTTGTCTTGCGTACTCTTTTATATAAGAGCCAGGCATTGGACATTGCTAGATCTAAGAAATGGTAAAACATACGAACCTGCCATCTCTTGCTTCGCAGTTTTATTTTATACCTACCCATTATACTGTCGATCAAATCTACACCGCCCATATGGCGGTTGTATTCTTCCACGATGTTTGGTCGCTCAATAGTCACATATCTTTTGTTCACCTTGTCGTATCTTGAAACTCCCACAAAACTTGAAGCAAGGATGACCAATTTATTGTCTTTCCAGGCGACCGTAGAAATATCTGTTCCTTCAACACTGCCAACATATTCGACTGAGTAGCCGCGTTCTTTTTTGGAAACCTCTTTGTCCGTGGGCAGTTTGCAATCAGGTACTCGATTACGTCGTACGATTCCTAGGCTGAGAATGCCTTGTTTGGCCAAATACTCCAAGAGTCGCAAGGATGTGAAGTAATTGTCAAAATATAGGCGGTAATTTTGATTCCGTGGTATTTGGCAACAACATTTGATGCCGCACCCAAGTCCGGCTCACTAGGTTCAACTTTGTTTTCTGCCCCAGTTTCAGGTTCAAACTTATAAGCAAATCCACTCACGCCGCTTAGGACAAATATCTTGCAGCCCCATTTATTCGGCTTGTTAGGATTGTATCTTTTCAGAATGTTTCTTGCTTTGGTTGAGCAAATTTGCTCATCAACACAAAGATACTTTTGTAAGGGCACATTCTGGCAGGTTTCATTGAGTTTATTTACGACTGGTCTAATCTTGAATAGTCGGTCGTGGTCAACATGATCGCGTGGAACATTTTTCGAATTATCATTGAAGTGTATATATCTTCTCATCTTTTCGAACTTATTGACTGGCATTGTATCTTTTACCAAAGGTGTTCCTATGTTGCCATTCCAATGCTTTGTAACTCTTGGAAGATGCACCAACGACATAATGTATACCAATCCAATAAATTGTTGTATATCTGTCTCTGTAACCCGAAAAGTCTTACTGGGATCTTTCTGTACAATGTACAGATTTGTTTGGTTTACAATATTCTTTGGGAAACAGTTTGAAAAAGAATTGAAAAAGAATTGAATTGGGTTATCAAGTTCTAAAAATTCTGGTGGTAAAGTCTCATCACCGGTAAAATGAAGTTGTTGCTGATTCAGTTCCAGGTTCCTCTTCCTCCAGCGCACATTCAATTTCTGTCTCGTTGGCCGGCGTGCTGAGGGTCCTGGTTCAGGTGAAAGTGCAGTGGTGTCCTGATTTTGGAATGTACTGTCATCACGCTCCAGGCCTTCAATAATACTGCCGATATCAAGTCCTTGAACTACTTCATCGGCTTCTTCTTGAAAAGGAAGCTCAAGATCGGGAATAAAATCAGGATCCGCAATGCTGTCGTCATCATTATCAAAACCATCCTCGCTGGCCTCAAAGTCAAAAAGATGCTGAGTAATTTCCTCTTCTCTTCTACTTCTTCTACGACTTCGAGAACCCATTCTAGAAAAAAAAAGTCAATACAATGCACTAAAGGAACGTTATCACGCAATGTAACAGAAATGTTACAAACAATAATTCAACTGTTTTATCACGAATTACCAAATATTACGTATTAGTAACAATAAATAGTCAAAATCAAACACTAACCTAATATATTTATAGCACAGATATGTAATATGTGAAGTGTTTATATTTTTTTTCCAAATTTCGTAAACGTCACTCACTAACGAATCTTACAAATTGGCGGCATGTGAACTTTTCTCAACTTTTGATGCAAGTAGCGTCATCTGGTTTGCAAGAATTGCACTAAAATATATGGAGCGATCTGTTACCGTAGTGGCACAATAACTTTAAAGGGAATAAAATATTAATTCAGAGTTTTGTGAGGAATTTATGGGTTGTTGCAGTCATGTCACACGGTGATATAAAGGGTTAAATATTACTACAAATAATTAAAACGGTACATAAACAGAGCTGTGCGTAATCTTATTTTTTGTCTCGCACGACCAGTCGAAACAGTGTAAGACTGATTTGCGCATGAATCATATTCACACCGAGACCGGTTTCCCGTTGGAATGGTTGTTCTGTTACAAAGATACACAGCGTCAAATCAATGCAATTCTTTAAACTAAACAACACAAAAAAATGAAGAGATATATTTTGAAATATACGAGTATAAAACAAGTGAAAAAGTGATCCTGTGTATATCTATACATTCATTTATATTTATTAATAGCAATCTTAAAATAATATTTTACATATTTACACGCGTTACAGAGAATCGAAACGGACGATGTAATGCAGTATCCTAATCACCGTGCCGTGTTTGGTGATGCCACCTGAAATGATATACTTGTACCAATTAATGATATACTTCAGATGTTTACAGGTCAAAACACTATATGTGAGTAGATTTTTATTTACGTTGTTTTTGTATGTTCTTTTTATCGATACTTTTAATTTTTTTTTTATATGTAATTAAAACTTGTTCCAAAATAAGTAGATTTTGTAAAATACGTCTAAAGGTAAATTTTGATTTCATGGATCTTATTGGCGGTGGTATAAAATTCCAGCATCGAGTGGCGCATGCTTGAAGCATCCTCTAAACGCTGCGGTTCTAAATTTTGGTAAGGAAAGGGGATTAGTCATCGAGCGGCTATGGTGTTCACCATAATCGTGCCTCCAGGCTAACTTGTTATAAAGATATCCCGGTTTTTGAGTGTTTATTACAAGAGTTTAAAATGAAACGGGCACACGCGTTTTGGACTCGCTGAATTAAACGTACGGTTCTAGATAATAGACACGGGTCATACACAGTGTCGCAGTAGTTTAATTTAGATAGCACTAGACTCTCGACCAACCTTTTTCTCATCTCGACGCTAAGGAATTTCCTGATTCTGTACCCAATGCTAACATAATTTAAAATAAATATTAAAGAAAATTTGTTAAATACATTTTAAAATTAGATTTGTATTACTTATACGTCTAAAATTATTGATTAGATTTGTAAGTTAAAACTATACGTCTAAAATTAATTAAATGTTTGACTGTACCCTCGATGCTACTCGCCGTGGCCGCGGTCTTACATTTATTGATCAACGTGGACTGATGATCATTCTTCGAACAATCGCATTCGTTCTGTTCCTTTGGGAGTCTGATATTGAGGCGAACCTCTCTATCTCCATCCCGGGTGGCAGAGCTCTTCTTGCGTTTCTGTTCTCTATCCATGCTGGTGGTATTACCCATGGATTTGCAGCTGATGTCTGCTCGATGCAACACCAGTTGGCATTACTCGTCGCGATAGCTTCTTTCTGCAATTGGTATCCCATAAGATATGAGGCACCAAATGTTGAAACCGAATTTGCATTTGCGGATTTAGGTCTGATAATCAAACCTGTCCAGCGTGCGTTCGGATCAACGTTCTCATCTGTCGGTGAAAACTTGATGAGTTGGACTCCATCTCCTTCAACTGTTAAAGCGTCGATATTGACTTTTTCGTTTCGGAATGTTGGACATCCCATGAAATAGTCACTGACTCTCTGTAGCAGATGAATGTTGAGGCGGGTTCCTCCAATCGTCTCGTAGAATTGATTTGCTGTTATGCCAAATGAATTTAGCAAAATGCGCACTTCTTCTTTACGTGTACCGATTGTTCCAAAGTTACCACACATGGCGCGGGTAGCTCTGGTGAATGGAGGTGGCACTCTGAAGTTTGGTACTGGTTGCACCGCTTCTGAGGCTTCTGCCATGACGACGTCTCCACAGATACCTAATGAGGGTATCTCTTCGTAGAGGTTGTGCGTCTCTGCGTTTATCGCTTGCGAGTGGTAACTTCCACTGCCTTGCACTACTGTTACTGGGAGTTGGTGATTTGCAAGATACACAGTTTTACCTGTTGCGTCTTTGACTTCTCCAATTCCTTTTAGGAACAAATAGATTGGCTGCGGTACGTTGTACTCATGCTGCATAATCGCTTTGCAGAACTCCAATTCTTGGAAGGTCAAGTTTGTGTTTCCACGCTTGGCCTTTATATCTAATAAACGTGCCCATAACATTGCTGTTGAATAATACATCAGCATGCCTTTGGTCATTTGTTTATTTAGATTTGGGTCATCACCTCCAATGGAGGAGTAGACCTCTTCGACAATCTCTGGTAATCTCGCGTATGAAGGCGTGATCTCCTGATTGACGTTTAGCTCTCTGACGGCTACATCTATACCAAACACTGAATCTGCCCATAATGGGTGGTTCTTTGGTGGTGTAGGTTTTGCAGCTTTGTCGAGTGCTGTGGGCGGGGTCACTTCTGGTGAAGCGGGTCCTTTCGCCTTTCTTTGTGGGGCGGACTTCTTACCGACTTTGCTCGGGTCGAATTTTTCCGGTTTTCCCCTATAGCCTGGGGCTATCTTCTTAATCTCTTCTTGAGTGTAGATTTTCTTTTCTTGTTGTTGGTTCATTTTCAAATTATTCTCTTTAGCGTTCGGCGTAGAATAAAATGGGAATTAGACGTACAATCACGTCTTTATCCCCGAAGGGGTAGGCAGAGGTGAACAGCCACAGTTCGCCGATATTAATAACTTCCATGTAATGTGTGGCGAGCCTATTGCCATTTACCGGGCACCTTCTTAACAGTAACGTATAGTACCTACTCAAACAACGCTGCTGCCCATCATTTATGGAAACATTACTCCCTTAGTAGCCTATTACGACACACGCGGGAAGAGACGCGGAAAAAAAGGTTTACAGAACATATCGTCCATTTGCGACTGAAGGGTGACATCTGAAAAACATCGATTTTACAGAAAACTATTTTTAAACTTTTGATCGTTCCTAACTTCTTAAATATGGCACGGATGACGTAATACTGTTAGAATGTGTTTTAGGTCAACTAATATTGAAACTATTCGGGTAAAGGAGATTGTAAGTTTTCGTATAGAATGCCCGAAATTATTACTTTTTTAAAAAATACGGAAAACTTATCGCCTTGTTTCTGATATTAACAAGACTTACGGTGTGCTATAATTAAATATCACGTTAAAGACGATGAAAGTATTTACTTAGAACTGTGGTATATAATAATAAAACGTTGTAGTCGAAAATATTTCTTTATTGAAATATCGGGATGAACAATAAAAAAGTGGTATCTACGAGTAGTAACAAGTATTACTTAACAATAGTATATTTGTGTTTTATGTAGGTTAAATAAAAAATAAAAAAGGCACTCAAAATAATCGCATAAAACTTCTCTTACTGTAAATATTGTAAGACTTATACCTGATAATAATAATAGTAATAAGCTTAGAAAAAACACACACAACGAAAAAATCACAGTCATTAATGGCACATAATAGGAACTAGTTTGCCATCGATATTACAACAAACTTATCATAAATACCTATATACTAAAAAAAGACTTATATCAAACTCAAAAACTCTTTACATTCAGTATTTAAATACAAGAAAGTAATATTCTTATAAACATACTTAATCAGAAAATAAGTTTTCAACTCGAAAGAAGTAAACAAAATATAAAAAAAGAAGTTCTGTTACAAATTAGTTGTCCAGGAATGTGATTACTATTCAGTAGACAAAATAGATCTTTTTTCTTCTTTTCCGCTAAACCAGGTTTTCTATCGAAAGCTTTCTTAAGGCGAAATTTAAAATCACCCTTCTTTTTTATGACGATAGCCTTTTTGAATTCTTCGGTGTAAGAAGTTTTGAAGTACAATATACTTCGGGTTCGTCTTTCTGAACCTTAAACACTTTTCTCTCATACAATTTAATGATTTTCATCATTCAATTTTTTTTCTTCTTTTTATCCGTCCATTATTTCATAAAATGTGTACCTACCTACCTAAATACTGCATAACTTGACGGGCTACTACAAAATTTATAACGTATAAATAAAAAAAAACATTAATTTACTTACCGATTATTTCATTCTCATTGGCATATTTTTTGGATTCCATGTTCTCATTGACAACATGGTCGGAATCCGGAATATCATCCTCATTTTTTTTATTGCTAACTGTAACATTCATTTTGACTTCGACCCCATCTGCAAATAAAACACTAATAAAATTATATTGTTTAGCACCTAAAACGTTATAAGTATAATTAATTACACAACCTAATTGAAAAGTATTGCGGAGCACATCAAAAAATAAACCAAATAACACATCACTAGAATACACATACTTTATCATATTCAATGTTATAATTTGAGTTATCACAGTCAAATTTCAAATTTTTACAAGAAAAATGTGATAATGACACACCACGTTATTTTTTTTCCAAATTTTACAAGATTATGATAAAAATATTTGTATTATACAATAATTTGGAATGAGAAACGCTTCATAAAAAATTGAAAATATTTTTCAAATATTTTCAATTTTGTTATAACTACCTAAGTAGCTAATATAACAAAATTGCGATTAAGTTCTCATTCTTATTTGATCGCATTATAGGAAATATATAACATTTTCCATATTACAATCCTAACTAAAAAGATTAAAATAAAAAGATGTAATGACGGTAATAAATAGACACATATAATATTTCAGAAAAATTATCCTTAAACCATCCAAAAATAAGATTCACTTTACGTGCTGATTGTACTTTTTTTTTTTTTTAGGACTGATGGTCACTGTTAGCGCGAAGGCTTTTACAGCTTCGCCGGATTGAAAGGTGGCATAGCGCTGAGGGCGCTTAGCCGAAACCTTTATTTATGGATGACTGGCGCAAGGGCCCCCAAGAGGGGACCTCGGCTTGGACCGTCATCCTGTTCGCGTGAGTATCCGACTCGAGGGTGCCCAAGGGGGCCGGCCTCGGCTCGGTCAGTTACTGCAATCGGGAGGGCAGTATTACTACTACTATTATTACTATTATCATGATTATTATTACATAAGTTTACCACCAATTCGGAATGCGTTTCCGCTGGAGAAGAAATGGCGCAAGAAACTCCAGCGACGCTTCTGTTTATGATACTACTGCTAGGGGAGAACCGACCTGAGATGCGGCGGTATCGCGAATAACTTTGTCTGATACGCCTTCGCCGACGGCGGGGGCGGTATGATGGTGTGTGTTTGCGTAGTGATGAGTAGAGCGCTTGGGCCCTAGTGGTCGCGTCGTCAGGGTCCTCGAGGACGTGCCTCGGTCTCCTTTTTCCGCGGGTCGAGTTTTGGTGTATCGCGAGGGGGTTGTATGTGGCGGCACTTACAACCAGTGGGTTGGGGTGCGTGGCAGCAGAGTCGAAGTATCGGCGAGAGGCCAACTTTAGATATTGGGCTATGGTAGGAAGCCCTAAATCAATGTGAAGGTTGGCATTACGCACGAACCACGGTGCTCCCGTGGCTTTACGCATGAATCGATTTTGTATAACCTGAAGTCGGTGAATTTGACGCGGGGAGGCATGCGCAAATACGGGGCTTGCGTATGTCATAATTGGCCGAATACAGGCTTTGTAAAGTGTAATTTTATTACGTAGGGACATTTTGCTATTTTTATTTAGTAACGGATGTAATCGGCGGTTCCTTACTCGGTTAATATGTGGACCGAAGCTGAGTCTCGAGTCTAACAGGACGCCTAAGTATTTGATTGTCTTTTCCCAGGGGATTGGACGATCGAATAACTCTATGGTGGGGAGGCGCGGCGTTATGCGCCGCGAGAAGTACATGGCTGCACTTTTGATGGGGTTGACCTCGATCCTCCATTTCCGAAACCAGTTCCCGAGGGTTCGGGCTGCGGATTGGAGGCGTTTAGAGATAGTGTCTGGATTACGCCCAGACACATAGAGGCAGTTATCAGTACACACACAGTAGTCTGCGAAGAGGGCGAGTTCGACGCCGCTGGTGTGCGGTATGTCGTTCGTGAAAAGGGTGTAGAGCACGGGACCTAGGACTGAGCCTTGTGGTACGCCGGCTAGTATGGGATGTGGTTCGGATCGCACCCCCTCGACGCGGTAGCGAAAGGTTCGACTGCGTAAGAAATCTCGTATGATGAGTACGAGGCGATCTGGTACACCGAGTCCGTATAACTTGTATACGAGCCCGTTGTGCCAGACCTTGTCGAACGCTTTCGCCACGTCGAAGAAGAGCGCTCCAGTATGAAGCCCGCGTATGAAGCGGGATTGAATGTGCTCCGTTATGCGTTGTTTGGCTCGGAATCCAAACTGCTCGTGGATACGGATCCCTCGAGACTGCATGAAGTCTCTTAAGCGGGCGAGAAGTAGGCGTTCGTATATCTTGCCTAAAGCCTTGAGGAGACTTATAGGCCGATATGCGGTGGGATCGGACGGGTGTTTAGAGGGCTTTAGAATCCCTACGACCTCTGCCTCTTTCCAGATGTTCGGAAAGATTGCGTTGGCTAGAGCTGCGTTGTAGATTAATACCAATAGCTGAATGATGGTAGTAGGCAGGAGCTTAACTACTTTGTTAGTGATACCATCGGGACCGGGAGATTTCCTCGGACGGAGGTTTTTAATAATAGACTCTACTTCGGTACTGTTAACCGGCGGTATGGAATCGCGGAGCGGTAGGGAAGCCTTCCGATCGACCTCGCTGTCGACTAACGCGACGTGAGCGGAGTCGACCGGTAAGGTGCTTGGGGAGCATTGAGTTTTAGACTGTCAGCTAGACATTCTGCCTTTTCTTCGTCTAGGAAGGCAGGCGGTTGGTTGGGTCGTACTAAAGGGGGCATTGAACGGGAGGTGCCTCCTTTTAGTGATTTTGGAAGTCGCCAGAAGGCGAGGTGAGACGGTTCGATGTTAATGAGACTGTTATCCCACCGAACGTTTCTGACCTCCTGCATACGTGTTCGAACCTCACGTTGTAGGGTGCGTAGAGTTGTTCTATTACTGACGGTAGGATATAAGTCGTGAGCACGAGTGGCTGCGTTTTTGCGCCTCATTAGGTCTCTAATGTCGTTAGGCAGTACCCAGCGGTGGTCGTCCGCCACTGGGACCTGTCTCGAGGACTCCTCGACGACAGTTTGGATGTTCCTAGTGAGTGCATGAGCCGCAAGGTTCGTGTCACCGACTGAATTGATGGTGGATGGAATCGCATCAAGGTGCGGAGAAGTCTGCTCAAGTTTTTCGGCTAGCTTTTGCCAGTCGACTACGGTTTTTGTGGGTAGTGAGGCTTGGACGGAAGGTCCTAGCCGAAGTAGAACGGGGCGGTGATCAGATGTTAGTTCGTGGATCACCTCTATATCGCGGATGGCGAGATTTATGTTGCTAAGGATGGCTATGTCAAGCACATCCGGCGTGTGTCCCAGTGTATGCGGGAAGTGGGTCGGTATTGTAGGCGCCAGGACGTCGAAGTCGAGGAGGTCGACTAGCGAGTCTAGGGCCACCCCACGCGGGTTGGTTGTTATTGAGTTCCACCGGGTGTGCTTGCTATTAAAGTCACCGGCAAGGATAGTTGAGCTCCCGAGGGAGAGAAGTGCTTCGAAGTCGCTGCGTGTGATTTTGGCGTCATTTCTACATGGTAAGTAGACAGACGCGATAGTAATGGGGGAGTGGCCGGTCATGGCTAGCTGACAGACCGATGCTTCAAGATGGCTGAGTGGCGGTGTGACGACTGGTACGCAGTGCAAGGACTTTTTGTAGTAGATAAGAGTGCCGCCTTTCGCAGCGGTAACTCTATCGTTCCGAATGATGTTGTAATTTGCGATTTTGGGATCGCGAGTGTGTGGTTTCAAAAAAGTCTCTTGCACGAGTAGTACGTCGACTTGGTGATCGCGAACGAAATTGAAGATTTCGTCGCGCTGGTTTTTTAAGCCGTTAGCGTTAAAAAATGCTACGTTTAGGGAGCGCGGTTTCTCTCTGCCGTTGTGAGTCATTTTTAGCCCTAAAATTGACTATAGCGTTTATGACGCTTTGGTACCGCACCGCCGCGGCGATCCTCTCATTAGGATTATTGTTGGTGTTTCGGAGAGCCGTGGCGAGGGCTGTAATGTCGGCACCGTTGAAAGCGGTGGCGAAGCGACAGACGAGGTCTAGATCGCTCTCTGCGACCGGTCGGCTTGCGACGGGTGCGACTGGTGCGACCTGTGAAGGTGCCGGTATGTTCCGCGTGATCGCGACCGGAGGAGGCGCGTTAGAAGTTGCGCGGGTTGGAAGTGGCCTCCATATGGAGGGTGGCGGAGGAGTTACTATGTACCTTTGTGTTTGGGCCTGTTTAGCCGCAGGCCTTTTAAGTTTTGGGGCCTTCGGGCAGCCGAGGTAGTTGGCCGTGTGACCTTCTGCGTTACATAGTACGCAGGCAGGCGGGCCGAAGGAGGCTAACAGAGCTTTGTCCTTTGGACGAGGACAGTCTATGGTGGCGTGATCGCCTAGGCACTTGACGCACCTGGGGCGGGCGTAGCAATTTCTTGCTGAGTGGCCGTTTTTGTGTGGGGCCTCAACTTAGAGCCCCGAAAGGTTGCAGCAGGTCCGCAGATTAAATATCTGCTTCCCTGCCGGGGAGCGGTCAAGTGCGACTAGCACCATGTTATAGGGCACCTTAGTGCGCCCGCTGTACATGCGGTGTACAGCGACGACGGGGAGGTTTTGCGCGATGAGGTCTTTTTTGACCTCTTCCGCGCTGATTTCCTTCGGTAGGTTCTTGAGAACCACCCTTAGTTGCCGCTCATCGGCTGGAGTGTAAGTGTGGAAGTATACACCTTTTTCCGACAGGTAACGTGTTACCTGGCGGTAGACCTCAGTGGTCTCCACCTGTAATTTAATGCCGTTTGAGGTAGAAACGGCAGTATATTTTAACCTGGACATGGCCGATGTGAGCTCTTGCCATCTGTCCAGAGCCCGAATGAAGATAGGCGGTGGCCGCCGAGAGTGTGCAGCGAACTGCGAAGGATTGCGCGGGGCAGCGGGGGCCTGCTGTGAAGCAGCGGGGGTCTCTTGGGAGGCTACAGGGGCGAGGCGACCTGCGGTTGCGGGATAGGCGTGCTATCACTTGGCGTGGCTATCGGGCGTCGGTGAGGCGCGCTTCTTTTTTGATTTCTGCACTTGCAGAAAACCAATGTAAGTCGCCGGTGTCGCGGGGGTCCTCGGGTGCCGAGGGAGAATCGAACTCCATTTCGGAGCCCGAGGACGAGGGCCTAGAGAGGGGGTCCTCGCCTCAGCATGTGAGGATATCGCCTCAGCATGTGAGGCGCTATCCTCACATGCTGAGGCGAAACCCGTACAGGTCGCAAGCTGGTGGAATAATTCCGGCTGCGTCTCCTGTATCGCGCGCAACGTATATGCTAACGCACAGCTGTCCATCTTTTTTTTTTATTTTTTCCTAATTCCTTTCAACCTAATCCTATCTCTAATTCCTACTGGGAAGTGGCCGCCGGTGGGATGCCGGGGTGTGTGGCCTAACTTCCCTCCCTGCCGGGTATAGGCAGGGAGGATGAATGCCTAGGTGTGTAGCCCTAGTGCGTCCTTGTGTGAATCTTATTTTGCACACTCGGGTGTGTGCTTAAAACTAATTATGACTACGCGTGGACTTTAAAAGTCAGTCGAATAAACCCACATTGACTAGGGCACTACCCAACGCCAATTTCTGTGGGTTTCTTCCGATTGCGCGTTTCCCAGATGGGGAACCGCGGGCGTACGGGGCTAGCCTACTCTAGTGTCGTTATCACCGTTAGGTATCCGCTAGAGTAACCACAGTAAGTGGATGCGTAAATGACGTTGGAAACAATTCAGAAAAATAGTGCAATGCAACGAAAGTCGCGTTGACTATTTCCCGGAAGGGTCAGAGCGCAGGAGCTGCACGCTTCGATCGGATTGCCGGAGTGGGTCGTAGCGGGGCGCTATGCGACCGTCAGGCGTCGAGCGTCGAGTGCAACTGCTGATTGTACAAACACACGCCATTGTAAGGAAAATATTCTTACCTTTCAATCTTTACTCTAGCACGTTTACATGTCTCTGGTGCTCTTTGCTTTTTGCGGGCGCATTCTGGAGCCACTTCCACTACATTTTCTTTAATTATTTACTGATTTTGTCACGAAATGCAATTTAAGTTAATTTACAAGGAAATCACAGCCACGGCCGTCTGCGGCCATCTTGATATATATATTTTCGGTGATGTAATTGCTGTTAGCCTTCTCGGCTTTTACAGCTTCATCGGATACTGTGCTCACGGGCCAGGGGCCCGCGTGCCAGGTTTGGTTTGACCCAAACATAAATAAATAAATAAATAAAAACTCCTACAAAAACCTCGAAGTTCGGACTGTGTCGCGTTCGCTGCGTGCTTTCGCGATTTCGAAAATCTTAAACATTTTAAGTCGTCTACTGACCGTCCGAAGGAGGCTGCGCGCGTCCATTCGGACTGTCGACTTGTGTGTCGGTAACTCTGGGCGGTGAGAACCGCCCTGGAACACGGGTGAATCTTGTGTACGCGATGTGATTATTGACTATTGCGCGCCGCTCTCTACGGCGGTCGCGCGTCGTGGTGCGTGTTATATTAAAGCTATTGACTGTGTGTACAGTGTGGCCTGGATCGTGACTGACGGTATCGTGGTCAGGAAGAGCTGAGATGTCCGTGTCGTCTAGCACGTTTCGCGGGCGACGTTTGCGTTCGGTCGCGTTTCTGTTTGGTCGGTAATTTGCTGCTTTAACCACCAGCGCGTTTGAATGAACCGCGGCTTTTTCGAAAAACCGCCGTGATAATTCTCTGAAGTGTTCAGAGATTAAAGGCATTTCACAGTCGCTGTGAAGATCTACATTGCGTTGATACCAACCGGCTCCGGTGGCAGTTCGCAAGAATCGATTTTGAACGCTCTGTAACTTCTTTAATTGATTGCCCGTCGCGTGAGCGAAAGCGACGCAAGCATAGTCCATTACGGGTCTTATGCAAGTCTTATAGAGGCGAAGTTTGTGTCTTAAACACATTTTGCTTTAGGAGCAAGTTAATGGGTATAGACGATAGAGACGACTTGAGATAAAAGCCGCTCTATTGCGTATGTTTTTAATGTGTGCAGCGAACGACATCGCTGCGTCTAAAGTGACCCCGAGGTATTTGACGCTCTTTTCCCAGGGAATAGGGCGTCCGAACAGGGTGATCGTGCCTAGCTGATTGTTGCCGATTGGGTGACATCGTCTAGCGGGCTTTGGTGTGCCCCTCGAGAAGTATATCGCTACGCTTTTCTCGGGGTTTACCTCTATTCTCCATTTCCGGAACCATTCGCCTAGGCGATCGGCTGCGTCTTGGAGTTGAATCGTTATGCGGCCCTTGTGCTTGTCGGAATAGTACAAGGCCGTGTCATCTGCGAAAAGCGCAAGATTGACTTTCGGGTCTTTAGGAATATCGCTAGTGTATAGCGAGAAAAGGAGTGGGGAGAGGCAGGAGCCCTGAGGGACCCCCGCTCGGAGACGGCGGCTTGAGGAGCGCGTTCCCTCTACCCGGAATGATGTTCACGAGTCTGTCTGGCACTTTAGTGTGATACAACTTGTAATACAAGCCGTCGTGCCAGACCTTGTCAAATGCCTTTGCGACATCGAAAAATAAGGCCCCTGTGCCTACAAGCTTAGGGCGGTCGTTTAAATTCTCTAAGATGTGCTCCGTTAAGCGGTGCACTTGATGAGTACACGAGTGTTCGGGGCGAAAGCCGAACTGCTCGTCTGGAAGAATATTATTTGTAAGGACATAGTCTTTTAATCGACTGAGTATAATTCGCTCATAAATCTTAGCCATCGAGTTGAGGAGACTTATTGGGCGATAATAAGACGGAATGTTCCTAGGCTTATTAGGCTTCGGAATGCCTATAACGTCGGCTTCCTTCCAGTCGTCCGGGAAGGAGCAGCTGGAGAGGAGCGCGTTAAAAATACTGACTAACAGACATAATAACGGCGTAGTTAGACATTTCATCACCCTGTTGTTTATGCCGTCGAGGCCAGGCGCGGATCGGTTTTTAAGATTTTGGACTATCTTAGTGACTTCGTCGAGAGTCACTGGAGGCAGTGGTTCGCCCACTGGTGGTATTGCAGCCCTGCGTTCGAGTTCCGCGGCCACCTGCTGCAGGTGGTCGGGATCGGCAGGCGCAAGGCCATCTTGAACGTGCCGATTATAGCGGTCTGTGATTGGCTAAAATGGACAATAGCGCGTTTGCACCTGATTTGTTTGGCACATTGGTGTTTTGCTTCTCATCTCACCTTTTACACACCGTTTTCTAGGAGACAGTAGTAACATTGCACCTACTGCTATAATGTACTAAATTAGTTTTAACGAGCTCTACTAGATGGCATTCATACTAAAAATTTCTTTCAAAATGGACAGTGGCGGATTTGCTTTTGGACCCCTCAAATGTTCTTCTCTTTGACTCGCCGCCCTATTGTTTGTAACATCTAATTTTTAATTTTTTTTATTGTACGCCATAAGTTATTGTATTTTTTAACTTTATTATAACTTAACACTAAACCTACCGATAATTCTTGTATACCTATTCCTACCGCGCGCGGTCAAATTAACCGGTAATTAAAAAGTTATCGATTTTTTTATTCAATACAGATAATGGTCGATTTCTTGCTTAATTGTATAGGGTGGCACACGAAAGTTGCATTTTAAAATTGCTATAAAAAAGACGGGTGGATATTTTTCAATTTTTTTTATTGAATAGCCCCAACATTGCGCTTTAATAGTGAAGACCACTTCATTCATATTCGACCCACTCCACGGCTGCAATGGCGACTTCAATCTCGTGCTTCAGGTCGTCAATCGTCTCTGGATGGTTGGCGTAGCACTTATCCTTGACGGCCCCCAAAAAAAAATAGTCCATCGGGGTGAAATCGCAGCTGCGAGGCGGCCAGTTGACTTAGCCGTTTCGGCTAATTATACGATTTTCGAACGTACCGCGCGAAAGTTCGACTGTAACGTTGGCTGTGTGGCACGTGGCGCCATCCTGCTGGAACCAAATGCCGCCGATGTCTTCCTCTTCCATTCGGGGAAAGAAAAAATCTTCCAACATGCCGTGATAGCGCTCACCATTGACGGTTACCGCCGGACCACATACCGCACCCAACAGTCACTCGTTGAGGGTGCATTGGCTTTTGCATAATTACGCGTGGATTTTTTGAGCTCCAAATGCGGCAGTTTTCCTTATTGACATAACTACCGCTTCATCTGAAAAGATGATATTTCGATAAAAATGCTCATCTTCCATCAAGCGTTCTTCGGCCCATTGGGCGAACCGAAATCGCATCGGATGGTCGTGCGGCTTCAGCTCTTGCACCAATTGAATTTTGTACGGCTTCAAATCGACGTCTTTCGTCAAAATTCTTTGACGGGACGTGCGAGAGATGTTTAATTCCTGCGAACGGTGTCGAACTGATGTTTATGGATTGTCACTCACACTTTCGGCAACAGCAGCAATATTTTCGATTGAGCGCACTGGACGAACACGGGAACGCGTTTCTTTGTCCATTAACGAGCCACTTTCACGTACACGCTTCACAAATTTATCCACAAACTGCCTGGAAAGCGCTTTATTTTTCCCGAAATTTGTGCGCATTTTTGTTGCAGTTTCGGGTGAAGATTTTGGAAGTAAGTTTCCAATATTTTCCAAATTTTTCTTCGTTCGTAAACTTAACCATTTCGTAAACCGCAAACCTTGTACTAAATATTTGACACATTGGCAAAGTCATTTGAGCTGTCGAAACCGAAAACCGACCGACCGAAAAGCAACCGATAGATGGGCCACCCGTAATATAAAATAAAGAATTTTCATGAAGGTTCGTCCAATTTTATTTTAATATAATTTCTAAAATTATTTATAAGAAAAGAAATGCACCAGGTTTTTGTGAATTCTAAATAAATCGATCCCATGCGGTATTCAAAACGCTGGCTTCTTTCGCTCTTCTTATCAAATCATATAAACTCCAATGCAGTGTCAGCAGCATGGGTCAATGACAATACATTCAGACCAAAAAACCAACAATTTGTGGCATGAGCAAACCAGCAGGCAGATATACTGACCACTAAGCTGCATGGTTGTTGATTAAAATTCGCGACAACTCTGCTATTGATTCACTGCGATCGCAAGCCGTTCCTCAGTAGCAATTTGCCTGCTCTCGAGGTCGTGAGCCCAGCGGGGAACCGTCTCCTCTCGAGCAACTGAAATGTATAAAATTTATTTATTAGTGATCATGTCTTATACAGTTTAGAAAAGACACATTGTATCAAAGCCAAATATATTTGCGAGTATTTACATAATCATAAAAATATTTCGAAGTCATGTGAAGTCCGCCAACCCGCATTGGAACAGTGTGGTGGATTCTTCCCAGCTCCAAAAACCTTCTTGGAAATGAGTGGAGGCCTGTGCTCAGCAGTGGGACATTTATAGGCTGTAACTTTACAATTTTTTTACATAATCATAGCCCATATCAATTTATATTTTTAATTAATCTATGTTGTTTTATAATTACTAATTATAATTTACTTAATATTTTACATATCGTTGGTGTTTATTTGTGGATAATTGTTTACGCACTTGCGTAAATCTTTAAACGCGGATAACTACCGCACCTTCGAGAGTAGGGTTGGAGTTTGATGTACTCTGAATTACTCTAGTCATGTTTACTTGGACCCCTAGTCCAAGTAAAAAAAGTATCAGTTAGGTACATAATTTATTTTTATAATCTTCACCCTATATAACACTTGACGAACAACTTGATATCTTGAATTTAAACGGCTGAGCGACATCTATCGCCGTGCGACGTCACTACATATTACACTCAACAATAATTTATATTAAAAATAGATTAGAAAAAAGATAGATTCTGAAAACTTTGTTGAGGAAAATCGTGTGTAAAAAAAAATTACTTCGATTCAGTCTCAGAATTATATATGTCGAAGCTGAAGACTCAGGGTTATTTTTGGGGGAGCAGTACTACTGTCCCCATTTGACAAGGGTTCAGTTGTACTGTCCTTCTCTTGATCCATTGCAAAGAAACGCCTTAAATTAATAAATTACAAATTATTTATTTATTACAGATTTATATTTCTCACAATATTTTACAATTTATTTAAAGTAGTTAGCGTAGTAGCTTAACAAACACTTTCCATATACACAACCATCACCGGCAAGCGCTAAAAAACACAAGTTGACTAGGTTGTCGTTAACACCCTTTTTATATTACTATTGTACAGGCCAAGCAGCCAAAAATCCTCCCCACCACTCAATATCAATCTTAATATAATTCAGAACAGTTCACTGGTAACGCATAGAATGAAGTGTGCCTGACGATAGATTTATAAAAGTTAGCGATATAGGGCACCCCATAAATTTCAATAACCAAATGCTGGTGTGACAAAATAATTTGACAAGGTGACGAAGGAATTAAGACTACGTTGTTCAGTGGGAGCTTTCACAGCGATACCTCCAGTGGCCAAAAGGCTTGTATTAAACAAGCCTTTTAAACAAAAACTTTTAACTTTTAACAAAATCAATGATTTACAAATAAATAATACCAATGCCTATTCCAATCCACTGTCGAGTACACACACACATTGTCATAACTTTGTGGAATGTCATTCATACTCTCAACATTTAGTGCTAAGGTACTCCTTTGATCTTGGCATTTATTATAGGATTTCTTTGGTGTCCGGTACTGTTTTGCAAAATGTCCTCGTTTGCCACAGTTGTAACATACAAAGCGATGAATTCCTTTCCTGCTGCTGTTTTCACATTAATTATTTTTGTTCACATTTGTTGAACTCTTTTGTTTAGATACTCGTACCAGTAAGGCGGTTTCATTCTCCTCCTCACAAGTCAAACTTGCCTCCTCATCCAGCAATCTTGCTGTTAAGTTGTGGATTGTTTGATGTTTGCTGTTCAGAATCATCAATGCTTGCCGAAGTGATCTATAATTACTTGGAAAGCTGCTTAATATCTTAGTGGTAATTTCCATTTCACTAATGCCTTCACCGCTGTCTTTTAATTGTTGCGCAAGACTTTTCACTTTAGTTATATGTTGTGCCATGCTTTCACTAGTATTCATTTTATATTTATAGAAACGCTCACGAACTAACACTTCCAGTTTTAACATAATTTGATTGGCAGTTTTGCAGTTCTCCACAAGTGAAATTTGTTTAAAATCCATGGCCGACCGAATCGGGTTTTTTAATTATTTTTTTTTGTGATAAATGGAAAGACCATATACAAGTTTTATAACAAAACTATTTTTGTTTTATTTTTTTTCGCAGTAATTCATAAGTTATTTCAAAATAAAAATTAATTTTTGAATCCAGTACCGGAAGACACGCCGACTGCTCCCGAACAAACCCGAGCGCGTGTGACGTCATAATGTTAGTTTTCACTCATTGCAGTTGATAGAGAAATAATAAATACAGAGTTCTGATTTATTTAATTTTGTTGTCATTGTTAAATATTCAAATGTACGAGGGGTGATCCAAAAGTAATGATAATCAATAATAAACACAATGAATAAAATAAATAAATAAATTTATTTCTCAACATAGTCTCCTAGCAAGTCTATACATTTAGTCCATCTCTTTTCTAATCCTAAAATTCCCTTAGAAAAAAAATCTTTATCTTGACTCTCAAAAAAGTCCTCAACCGCGGCCATCACGTCGCTATCATCGTCAAATTTCTTGCCTCGGAGGTGTTCCTTGAGTCGTGGAAAGAGATAGAAGTCGCTGGGGGCTAGATCTGGTGAATAGGGGGGGTGTTCCACCAGCTCAAAGCCCGCTTCCTGAATGGCAGCCATGGCAATTGCAGCTTTGTGAACCGGTGCGTTGTCTTGATGGAACAGCACTCCAGCCCGCAGTTTGCCTCGCCTTTTCTCCTTAATAGCCTCCCGCAATCTTCTTATTTGTTCTGCATAGTAGGAGCCTGTAATAGTGGCCCCCTTTTCCAAGTAGTCCACCATGATTATTCCTTCAGCGTCCCAAAAAACAGACGCCATAACCTTCCCTGCTGAGCTTGACACTTTGAATTTCTTCGGCGTCGGTTCATCGGATCGTTTCCATGTCATCGATTGTTGTTTTGTTTCAGGATCAAAATGGTGGATCCAGGTCTCGTCCATGGTCACAAAACGTGACAAAAAATTATCCTTGTCTGCCTGGAACTTTTCGAGATTTGCTCTTGACATGTCGACTCGTTTCTTCTTTTGCTCGTCGTTTAACATTTTCGGTACCCAACGCGCGGAGACCTTTCTCATATGCAATTCGTTCGCAAGGATTCTTTGAATGCTGCCATATGAGATCCCTGTGACCTCAGCTACATGCCTGATAGTCACTCTTCGATCTTCCAATACAACTTCTTCAACTTTTTTCACATTTTCTTCAGTGAGGGACGTCGATGGGCGTCCTTCGCGGTGTTCGTCTTCCGTCGATGTTCTTCCCAACTTAAACTCCTTAGCCCAGCGTGCAACTGTGGAATATGGAGGAGAAGAGTCCCCTAATGTTTCCACCAAGTCGCTGTGTATGTCTTTGGTAGACATTTTTTTCAAGCAGAGGTATTTAATGACAGCTCTGATTTCGTGTTTTTCCATTTTGATGTTCACTCCTTGACAGTCCGTATTCAAATGAATGTAGCTCCCGGGAATCGTGGCCTATTTATATGATTTTTTTTCCCTGAACTAGTGGTTAACTGAGTAAGTGACTGAAATTTTTTTGTATTTTTGTGTGCACTAGAAATAACTGATTATCATTACTTTTGGATCACCCCTCGTATATAAAAAATGTCGAACCTCAAAAGTTATCGTTCTTATTTGAACTCGGTGTTCTGGACGTACCCTTCTTTTTACAATACAAATATTATTTTTACGACTTAGTTGTTCATAACCTATAGCTTTGTCGCCGTACTCTCACGCGATGCTCTACAATTTATGAAATAAATAATTATATTTAATATAATCGATGGTGAATATAACCGTGGTAGCTCAGGGGCTAGGCGCTCGCTTTAAATTTCATAGTATGCGAGGGACCTGGGTTCGATTCCCGGTGCCGGCACCACTAAAATTGTTAATTGCAATTTTAAGTGCTGATTTACCACGTGCTCGGCGGTGAAGGAAAACATCGTGAGGAAACCTGCATGTCTGAGGAATAAAAAATATTTCGAAGACATGTGAAGTCCGCCAACCCGCATTGGAGCAGCGTGGCGGATTCTTCCTAGCTCCAAAACCCTCTCAGAAATGAGAGGAGGCCTGTGCTCAGTAGTGGGACATTTATAGGCTGAAACTTTTATAATCGAGAATAAATACTTAAATATTTTCATTTATTGTATTATTTTTTAACAGACTTACCTTGATGCCTTCGCACCTCGAACTTCAGCAGAATTAAACCGAAAGTCATTTTTTAAAAAATTGGTTATCATAAATATATCAACATTAGGAATATTATCAGACTTTGCCTTAATAAATCCTTTATCACACATAGATAATCGGAACCAACTAACAACAGTTTTTTAGCAATAAATTTTCAATATTATTGTCTAGTCACGTGTAATAGCCGTAAACGCTGTACTATTGTTAAATAGCTAGTTATGACGTCACAACTATGGTGACCAATCATGGCGCGTTTTCAGTCAGTTGATTTTTATTTAAATTTCATCAATTTTTAATGTTTTATAATTAATCAAATTTTTTTTAAAGTTTTTTGCATTAAATATCAATATTATTAATAATAAAGTTTTAAAATACATAAAAAAAATCAATTTTTTTTTTTTCAAAAACCCAATTATGTTCATTTTCTTTTGGACATGATTGGTAAATAGGTATTCCGTTAGACTTGAAAGCACAATTTATTTGGAATTTCCATTGCCGGTAATTATTTCCATTAAAACCTTCTATACTCATCGTTCTATACTCATTGCTTTTGCCGACTCCATTTAGAGGTTAAAACACGAGGCAGATGACTATACCGAGTTCCACTTTATTTATTATTGTTGCGATCTGGGCCCATAACCTGTTGGTGATGGATTTTGAAGCAGCAGTTAGCAGAAATAACAATAGAATAAATAAGAAAATCAATTCCTGGTAATTCACCATAATCGAACATGAGAACCATCCCGTGGGTGTCGTAAAAGTCGACTGAGGGAAAATGAAAACCAGGAGATGGGCAGCAGCATCTTGCTGGAACATCTGAATAAATAAACTGCGGTTGCCAACCCGTCTGCCAAGCGTGGCAACTATGGCAAAATCCCCTCAAAACGAGAGCTACAAACTTCTGTGGCAATCTATGGGGGAGGCCTATGTTCAGCAGTGGACTATTGATAGGCTGAAACGACGACGACGACGACGATACATGAGAACACAATACACAGTGATGGCGCTTTCTTATTAGATATCATAGAACATAAACATCCAGTGTGCAAATCAATTAAATAATATAATTTTAATTTCTTCCTTTTTAACAGAATCCGGACTCTAAATTACACATTTTTTTATTCCCAGCTGAAAGCAAACAGAATACAATAATTAATGAAAATAATTAAAAATATTGGCTCTAGACAGGAACAACAACTCAGCAGTTAGCCACTCAATTGTCAGAATATTTTACAGCATTTACCGCACTTGCTCGTTTAGTCAAACAGAGATTCTCTGCAGATTAAAAAAAAAGCAAAGTTTCAGCTATATATGTCCCACTGCTAAGCACAGGCCTCCTCTCATTTCTAAGAGGGTTTTGGAGCTAGGAAAAATCTGCCACGCTGCTCCAATGCGGGTTGGCGGACACATGTCTTCGAAATATTTTTTATTTCTCCGACATGCAGATTTCCTCACGATGTTTTCCTTCACCGCCGAGTACGTGGTAAATCAGCACTTAAAATTGCAATTAACAATTTTAGTGGTGCCGGCACCGGGAATCGAACCCAGGTCACTCGCGTACTATGAAATTTAAAGCGAGCGCCTAGCCCCTGAGCTACCACGGCTCCTCTGCAGATTAAGTTCAGAATAATTGATATCACTGCCCATCTGTCTATTAAATTATTAAATATATTTTCACTAAACGGAATGTTGCAAAAGTGCAACTATAAATTAATTTTTATTTTACCGGAACAATTGCACTGAGAGCTAGCGCAATCACTAGGCAATTAGACTAAAGAACTGATGTCACTGGCGCAATGTGGTGTCACACAGAAATGTTCTGGGTGACATAGTATTTGTTATGGGCAGACGTTGCACTTATCATCAGTGAACGTTTTGCTAGTCACTATATCCAATTGGATATAAAAGTCCGCTGAGAGCTTCTCAAAAACTTTCAGTAAACAAGATCCGATTTCGTTGGCCCCGCGGTTAGCATCACTTTCGTTCCAAGAGAAACAGAGTAAATCATCATACAAGTCTTTCATCTGGCCGTCAACTTTTTTGTTTAAAATCGTGACTGAAACTGTAACTAATTAACTATGATTTGTAATGAATTCTTGAGGTATCTCCTTAACCCTTAAATGGACAATGTTGTTTTTAAACAACATACTAAACATCACAGATAAAATTATCTTTATTTTATTTTTTTGTTAATTTTGACAACTAGTTCTTCTTTCTGAACGAATTTTGTACTTTTTTTAATGTTGGCACTATCCAATATTTTTATGCATTAAAAATAAATGAATGTCAAATGTCACTTTGAAGAAAACTTTTCTAGTGGCGCGAAACTAAGTTTTGAAGCTGTGTTCGGACTTTGATAAAATATAATGTAAGTATATAACATATTTTTATTTGCTTGATTATATCTTCAATTACATGTTCATGTTGTAAAACATTGAAAATTACTTGATGCTACTGTCGAATTACGCGAAATCTGGTATGTTGTAGGAAAACTACAATGCGCATTGCCTGCTAAATAAATGCATGTTTGGTGAAGGGTTTTTATTTTGCTTTTCAGCATGCCGCGATTACTAGAAAGCGAAATTACAAAGTATTTAGAAACTCTTGAAGATTCAGAAGATGGCTTAGACGGCTCGGACTCCGAAGTAGAGGATGAAGGTCACTATTATCAAACAGCTCGAGATGTTCTTCGGGACATTGAAAATAGTGATGAAGGTGAGAATGACCAGTCTGATGAAGTGGATGCTGATCCTCCTCTCGTAATTGACAACGATCAAAATATGCCAGACCCTCCTATTTTGGAAGCCGGAGAAGCAGTACCCCAGAGTAGATCACAAGGGATTTCTAAGCGACCTCTGGTTTGGCGAAAACGGAATCTTGTTACTGCTGAAGACAGCCTTATTTTTAGGGGAGAAACTCAGATAACGGAAGCATTGATGTCTTGTAACACGCCGTATGATTTTTTTTCATTTTATTTTACATCAGATCTAAAAAAGCAAATTGTAGAACAAAGTAACTTATACGCGGCCCAGAAACAAATATCCAATCCTGAAATTATAAATGAAAATATCCTAAATAAATTCCTAGGCATTCTGATTTACACCTCAGTCATAAAATTTCCAAACACCAGGGCTTACTGGAGTGATAAATTTGGTTATGATCACATAAAAAATACGATGCCGTTAAAAAAATTTGAAAAAATAAGATCCACTCTCCATTTTGCCGACAATACGCTATGCTTACCCAAAGATCATCCAGACTATGACAGGCTATTCAAAATAAGACCTCTTGAGGAAATGCTCAACTGCCAGTTTGGAAAGGTTCCCTTAGACCAAAGGCTTTCCATAGACGAGCAGATGTGTGCAACCAAAATGAGCCATTACATAAAACAATACATGCCCAATAAACCCCACAAGTGGGGGTTCAAATTATATCTCATCTGCAGTCTACAAGGATATGCTCATAGATTTGAGGTTTACAGTGGAGGGGGCTCCAAAAATAACATCTTACCTGGTGAGCCAGATTTGGGAGAGTCTGGAAATACAGTCGTCAGGTTAGCTAGAATGGTACCACGCAATGTGAATCACATTATATACTTCGACAACTTCTATACTTCTGTGCCTCTCGTCACCTATTTAGCTAAGGAAGGAATTTTCTCACTGGGAACAGTAAGAGTAAACCGATTGAGAAACTGCAAATTGCCTGACAAAAACACTATAATGAAAAAGAACGTACCCAGAGGATTCTATGAGGAAAACGTGGCGACTGTGGATGATATTGACGTAAGTGCTGTTGTGTGGAAAGATAACAAGCCCGTTAACCTTCTTTCCACTTACGTAGGAGCAGAACCAGCAACCACAGTCACGCGCTTTGATAAATCGAAGAAAGAGAGAGTTGCTATTCCATGCCCCAAAGTCATCAAGGAGTACAATGCTCACATGGGGGGCGTGGACTTATTAGATTCATTTATAGGTCGTTATCACATCACAATGAAGAGCCGCAAGTGGACCATGCGCTTATTTTATCATTTCCTGGACCTCGCAGTTATAAATTCATGGGTTATGTTCAAGAAGGTAAATAATATAAAAGGAAATGATCAACTTCTCAATTTGGGTACATTTAGACTAGAACTTGCCGAAACCCTCTGCAAATTGGGTCTACCTGCAAATGGCGCTAAACGTGGTCGACCTAGTGGGAGCACAATACAAAGAGAACTTGTAATGAAGAAGTTCCGAGGACCAGCTCAAGCAATTCCTTTGAAAGACGTCAGATTGGATCAGACATGTCATTGGGCAGTTTGGCTGGATAAGCAGCAGAGGTGCAAATTCCCGAAATGTTCAGGATTTACGTTCAAAATGTGCCAAAAATGTCGTGTATCTTTATGTGATACGAAAAAAAGCAATTGTTTTTATAAATATCATAATTTAGAATAAATAAACACATTTCAAAAACAATATCCACTCTTATTTTACCCATACTTGCAAAATGTCATTGAATGCGCAATGTAGTTTATAAACAACACTCACATTATTGCAACAAAAAAAATAGTAAATTCATGTCTAGATTTTTTTACTCATTTTTCCAGACAGTAATACATGTCTATTATACAAATATATTTTTTTAAAACGTAAAAAAAATCGTCCATTTAAGGGTTAAGGAGATTGCGGAACAGCTTGCAGCTCAAACACAAGAACTTTATTTCTATCGTCTATGTTGCAGTGGTCACCGTATTTTTCTTGGCGGCTCAATGTTTTTTCTTCCAAATGGGCATCGTAAATATTTAAGGTGTTTACAAAAAATGTTTTAGAGACCCGTACCGATTGCCCTTCTAAAGAAATGGAATGCTACAATCAAGCATTCCATTTCTTTAGAAGGGCAATCGGTTTAGGAGTATTTTACGGATTAGGAGCATTTGTATATTTATATCTTGGGGTTATGTCAGTCATACAAGACATTGTATTAGGTCCTTACATATGAAATTGTCGTTTTGTATGTATTTGTGTATCATATAAAGTCCTTTTTTTGTAAAATTTATTTAATTAATCAAAGTATGTACCATTGTTATTTATGCACTTTGCCATCTCTTAGGTAGTTCATTGATCCCTTTACTAAAAAAACCATGGGGGCGAGAATCAATAAACTTTCTGAAGGCGGTTTGGACTGCCTCATCGGAGATGAATTTTTTTCCTTGTAAGAAGTTATCCAAAATCCGGAATAAATGGTAGTCTGTTGGAGCAAGGTCCCGGGACTACGGTGGATGTCGCAGACATTCTAATTGCAGCTCCTCTAGTTTATCGGTCGTCCATTGTGCAGTGTGTGGTCTAGCGATGTCCTGAAGCAGCAGTAGCCTAGAGCAATTGACCAGCCTCGGTTGCTTAGCAGCTAGTTCTTCCATCATGGCTTGCAGTTGTTGTTAGTAGATATCTGCCGGAATCGTTTGACCAAATTTTAGAACGCTGTAGTGAACGACACCGGCACTAGTCCACCAAACACACTCAAGTAACTTTTTCTGAGTAAATTTTCGCTTGGGGCAGGATTTGACTGGTTCTCCAGGGTTCAGCCATTTCGACGAGCGCTTCCGATTATCGTACAGGATCCACTTTTCATCACAGATAATGAATTTAAAATCCCTTTATCATTGTGGAGGTTGAGAAATGTAACGCAGCAGTCGACGAGTGTTTGCTGGTTTGCTTCACTCAATTCATGAGGTACCCACCCTTCAAGCTTTTTTACTTTCCCCTTTCCCTGTTTGTTTCAAGTTGATATCAACAGTTTTATCACTCACAGCGAAGCCTGCAGCTAACTCTGAAGTGGTTTGCGATGGATCCGCTTCCACAATAGCCTTTAATTCCCGAGCCGATAGATAACTTAGGGTAGCGTCTATATATTCATGTGATTTTATGCAACAATCCTAATTCTCCTCAATTCTAATTTTCAGTTTTCAGCAACTGCGACGACTTACGAGACCTCAGATTCTCAATCGCAATTTCTCATCAGCCATTGTCAAAACATGTAAAGCTATTTATCAGACTTTACACAAATAATACCTTAATGTAATTCAAATACAGTTATTAGAATAAAAAACCTAATCTTTCATATGACATTTACGAGTATGATGTAGTTAGTACTAAATATTGTTTATTAAGTGCTTATGTTTTACATTCACTATCTACTTAATTGTTTGAATCATAGTTAACGCCTTCGTTATAAAAAAAATATGTATTAAATATTTACTTAACCGGCTGATAATTTTCATGTATGTAAATATGCTACCATCAGCTTAGCTTTATGCTACTTGACAACAAACTACAGAATCTAATCCATGAGTGCAATTGAATAGATTTCAAGTTTATTTAGTGTTACACATCTCTACATTCACTTCCTATGCTTTCATTCGTGTTTTCATCTACTTTAATTTGCATTAAATATCACAACACAAAACAATAGTGAAATTAATGCAAGTGTAGAAGAAGCTATAGATGTTTGTCAGGATCGAAGCAAGTTGAAAGATGTGGTCTCTGCCTACCCCAATGGGAAAGACCCGTGATGTATATATGTATGGAATTAATGCATCAAAGATCTAAATTGTTTAATAAGTATTTTAAAAAAATTATGCAATCCAACAAAAATCACATGAAAGGAATACACACCAAATAAACTTGAAAGCTATTCAATTGCACTCATGATTTATCGTTTGTAAGAACCCTTACGCGGCCTATATCGTAAACGTCCCATGCAACATCTGTTGCAAATACGTATAGCCTGCCGAAAAACCCTACGATCCTAACTGTTTTCATAGTATTCTATTGATTTATTATGTTAAAACATTAAAAACAATCTAATTTACCTAAACACAGATATATGTTAATGGTACATATAAAAACATCGAGCGAAAACCGACGTGCGTCCGCCATTTTGAATACATATGTGCATTTTATTTAATCTATCGTATTATCAGACAAATAACATTCTTCTTCTTGCACACCTTGTATCACTCCACAAGCATTATTTGAACCTTCGTTTTGAACATCTACACTACTCTCATTTAAACATTCTCTTTGCAGCTCTACATAGTCCTTACATAAATTATCTTCTTTGCACAACTCTAATCTCAGTTCATTTCCTTCATTTACATTTTCCACACCACTACTTTCATTTCTTCTAGGCAAGTATACTACATCGCGAACAGTCTCCATCCTGTCATCGTTAGGAAAATATATCCTAAAGCCATTTACATTCTCTCCATACCCAACAAACACTCCTTCATGGCTCTTCGGATCCCAATTAAGTCTTCCTTCAGTCCCAATTAAGTATAATTAACAGATCTCTGATGTTTGATTCCTTGCTTTGTTAATATTTTATTCATCTCGCTATTACAAAACTCTCAGCCGTTATCTGATCTTATAACTTTTACTTTGCATCCTGTCTCTCCTTTCAGCCTCACTTATTAACCTCTCAATGCAACTTTTAGCCTCACTTTTCTGTTTGAGAAAATGTACATACCGGTAACTTGAGAAGTCATCTTTTAAAAGGAGAAATTACCTTGCTCCTCCTAAAGACGGCTCCTCCATAGGTCCTGCAACATCAGCATGCACTAACTCTCAGCATTCCACTGCACGGTTATAACTTTGAGATAAAGATTTTCGCGACTGTTTTCCTTGTAAACATTTTTCACACATTACTTCTACTTCACTATTGTATTTGATATTAAACTTTTCCAATATACTTTTAACTTGTTTTATATTTTGGTGTGCTAATCTTTCATGCCATGTTCGTAAGCTCTCTAATTTTGTTACTTTAAAACATTTGACATTTCGATAAAGCAATGACATGTTAAATTCATCCTGACTACTGTCTGACCTGACTGATTTATTTTTCTCACCGCTACTGCACAATTTTGGTAATATTTATTTATAATTTCACACTGGTCTTTATTAAACCTTAATGAATAACCTTTATCCAAAGTACATCCAACAGAAAATAAATTATATTTTAATTTAGGCACATACAGAACTTTTGACATTATTGTTTTTATATACTCTTTTCCTACTTTAGTCCTATAACTCTATAGTCCCAATACCCTCTATACTTAACATGTTTCCATCACCAACTACTACACTATCACTTGTACACTGTGCACTAAATGTTGTGAACAATTTTTTGTTCCAACACATATGCTGACTTGCCCATCTTATCATCCACTACGAATACATTTTCTGGTTTTCACCTCTTACAATAAGCTTTTGTTCATATCTTGCACTCCTTTTACTGTATTCATGTTTCCTATGTCTATTCCAGCAGTCCACTGCCTTATGCCCAAACTTATGGAATTAAAAACACTCTTTTTCCTTTTTTCTGTTGCAAGTTCTAGCATAATGCCCTGGCTTCTTACAAATATAACATACACCATTATCTCTTCTTGCGTCTTTATGGCTCACACTTTTCTTGCTTCCACTTGTATGCAATGCTGCCTCTGTATGGGTGGACTCCGCATTGTATCTCTCTTCTTCTATTAACAAACGAGATTTTTATACTGGTGGTAGGATTCCTTTGCAGGAATCCGTCTAATTAGGTACCACCCCAGAGCCAGTTATTCTGCCGTGAAGCAGTAGTGTGCAAACATAACTGTGTTTCGGTTTGAAGGGCACTGTGAGCTAGCGTAATCACAAGGCGTATGAGACTCAAGAACTGATGTCTCAGGGTGATGGGCACAGTGAGGTGTCACACAGAAATGTTCTGGGTGACACAGCATTTGTTATGGGCAGACGCTGCACTTACCATCAGGTGAACGTTTTGCTCGTTTCATCACTAAATACAATAAAAAAAAGAGTCTGTTGCTCCTGCAGCACTGACACCCATGTACATTGAAAATGCTGGCACTTTGTTGGCAAAGCCATAATTAACTTTAGTTATTATCATTTTTTCTGAGATAGTTTCACCCAGCTGTGCTAATTTGCTCCTTACTTCTTCTAAATGTGACATAAATATCGAAACATTTTCTTCAAATTGGAAATGAAAAAATTTTTTTTGCAAAAGATGTACAGTAACTTTCGATACTTTTTCAAATATCGATTTCAATCAAACCCACATCTCTGCTGCACTGCCATAATTTAAAATATGGTTAAGAGGGCCTTTTCCCATTCGGGAAACAATAATTTCTTGAGCCTTCGCACCGTTTTTCCAGAATGCCTCTTCTTTCTTCTCATCAACCGTTGTATCGTCTCTTTTCAATAAGTGCCCGTATAGAACTCTTCCTTTTAACAAAATTTCAGTTTGAAATTTTTTTTTCGTTGGCCAATCATAGCCGCCATTAAGTTTAAACAACGTGCTATTTTGTTGTTCCATCTTTTCTTCAGAACTCTCTGCCTGGGCCTATAACCTGTTGAGGTATGATTGCGCAGAGTTCAAATAAAACGCAGTGATGTTAATCTGTTGTCTTTTAATGTCTAACACGGTACACACTTTTAATAACTTTTATAATGCCTCTTAACGTGCTCTTAACTTTTTTAACATCTTGCTTTAGTGACCACAAAGAAGAGAACAACAAATTATAAGTAATAACAGTCTATGGTATTACTAGCGGCCCGATACGTGCTTCGCTACGTATAAAGTGAAATAATAAAAAAAATTAATTGGAACATCAAATCAAGAAATATATATTATTAATTGCAATTTTAAACTTAATCCAAAACATTTGTATAAACTATATTTTTTGTTTTTCCATTTTGAGCATGAATAAACAAACGGCTGGGGGACTACCGACTCTGGAACAGGCAACATAAAGTTGGCCATGTGAAAAACATGATTCCTCCAAATTCACACCACAAACGTGAAGTGTTTGCTCTTGGGCCTTGTTGATGGATATCGCAAATGATAAACGCACAGGATATTGTAATCGTTTGAACTCAAATGGCATATCGGTTGGAATCATAGGGATACGCGGTATCAAACAAACTTCTCCTTTTGATTTAGCAGTTACGATCGTAGCTTCAATCAAATTTGGCAATAACTTTTTGACTGCCAATCTGGTGCCATAACACAGTTTCGGTGAGACACACACTCTTCGATTGTACAAATAAACGCAAATCATTAGAATTGAAATCTTGCTCACGTTGCAATTCACGATGAAACAAATCATGCATCTCACGATTTGGTGCGGTCATACCCAATTGTACTAATGCTTTATTTGCAATCGTTAGACACATATCTTCAATTATTATCAAAGCTTCGTTGTACATTTCCAAGGTAATCAACAAATCAGGATTTCTTGCATGATGACGCATACGAATTAAAATATCTTCTGCCATATAATGTTTATATTTGTTCCATAATTCAAGTGGATTTGATGGCATTCATGTTGATAATATAATGGCAAACAGCATTCGTATTTGTTGTGGATGAGCTGAAGTAGATGCTTCATGAAGTGTTGAATCCCAATGTGCATCATCCTCCAACAAATGCAAGAGTTGACATGCTTCACGATATGTTTTTCGAAGACACATTCCATGTGTAATACTGAGGCATTTCAAAATATACTCGTAACAAATTTATCGCGAATGTATCAGTTTCGCATAATTTGAAAAAAGCGGTCAACGTAGTCGCTGGTGGTTGTGCTGCTCTTTCCAATATATTTGCTTCATTAAAATAAACACGTTGGCCATTCTCAAGATGCACAGCCAAGTGAACAACCACAGGATGTCTTTCGTGCATTGGAAACGACTATTATTAAGCTCAAACACCTTCTCAAACACCTCATCATCTAAACAAGATCAATTTTACATTACACTCAACAATAGGCTTATAAATTTTAAATGCACGAACACTTTCTTTTGATGAATTACGTACATAGAGTATTTTTCATACGAATAAAGTTAATTTTATATTGTAATATGTTTTATTAACTTGTATAGTACTTCAATAGATAAGGTCTCTTGGATATATTTTATAGGTTTTAAAAAAAATTTAGGCACTGATTTATGTAATATTATGCTAAGAAGAATTTAATTGAAAAATATGAATTTTCACTACTTGGATTGGTCCTCATATATATTTTCCCAACTTTTTGGACCACCAATTTTTTTTTTAAATACTTTCTTAAATCTTTCTAAAACGTAAAGATACGTAATTATAGATGGTATGTCGTTACAAAGTCATAAATTAAATATAAATACTTACCAAAAAGCACGCCAGATTTTGGAGATATAACGAGGTGTAACCGGTAACCTCAAAAAAAGCACTTCTTTACGAAAACCAGACAACTGACATTTGGCAGACGTCGTTGACATAGTCTGTCATATTTTTTTTGAAAACCGCATAGCACAGGGGAGAGGCAGCTACCCTGCGGCACTCCGGCTGTGGCCACTCGCAGTGTAGACGACGACCTTCCGACTGCCACCGTAAACTGGCAAATCTTCTAAAAAGAATGCCACCACCCTGTGACAGCTTATAGAGCAGTCCGTCGTGCCAGATGTGGTCGAATGCTTGCTACATGTCGAGGAGTACTGAAACCATGGCCTCCTTCTTATTCAGGGCGGTGGCCGCTTGGTTCAGTACCCTCGACAGTCGCATCGTTGTAGAATGCCCGGCCCTAAACCCGAACTGTTCCGGCCGAAGGTTTGCCTTCGGGGTGATGTCTCGCAATAGGAGCTTCTCGAACACCTTCGAGATGCTTGGAAGCAAGGTGATTGGTCTGTAACTCCCCGGATGGAGGATGTTCTTCCCAGGTTGAGGCAGCATGATGACGCGGCCCTTTATCCAATCTCTTGGGAAGTGGCCGGTACGCAAGATGCCGTTGAATACCCTAGTGTGGGCAGCAACGGCATTCGGAGGCAGATGTTTAACCCATTAACGCCCAAAATGAAACTGCAGTATATTTTTCTATTGTTTTTCTATTTATTAGTCCATAAGGGATAAAATATGCTATATAAGAAGATAAAATGAAAAAAAAATGTACATATCAAGTTTTAGGGGTGTACTCAGCCGTGTACAGTGGGCGCTTTAGGAGTGAAATGTTTGAAACAAGGTCGTTCAACACATAGCGTTTTCAAACATATTTCGCAACGCCAGCGAATTCTTTGGTGACAGATAACACATCGCAATGGGTTTTCCATCCGTTCAGGATTATGACCATTATTGTTCCGACCCCCGAGGATGACGGACGGCTTTTTTTTTTTTTCCAACAATGAGTACAATAAGTATTTACACAAAAGAAGTTAAAAGTAAGTCACAATATTTGCCTCATCACTTAGAGGAAAACACAGCATTCACTAAACATTTGTTTCTAACGTCTACTTACATTAATAGACACTCCTCTACTTACTACAAGAAATAAATTAAGACTAATAATACAATTCAAAAGAAAACGAACACAAAAACTACAAAACTACTGCTGACTTTCCGAAAAAAATATTTTTTTTATTCCGTTCTTAGATATTAGTGCTAAGTCGATCTGTTTATTGCAATTGTGGTATAAGGTATACATCCGCGATAATGCATAATGCATTCTAAGGTTAGTGTGATGCTTAGGTTGACGAAAAAGTTTAACATTATTTAATCTTAAAGGTCTAGCAGGAACATTAAATTGTACTTTACTCAATAAGTCAGGGCAGTCAAGTATACCAGTAACTAATTTCTTAAAAAATATCATATCCAGCATTTTTCTACGAGTTTGAAGAGACATCATTTTAAAATAACTTAGTCGATCTGAATATGATTTAAGTCTCCTGGACATATTGCTGTTAAAAGCCAAGTGGTACATAAACCTTTTTTGTAGCTTTTCGATTCTATCAATATGAATACTATAGCATGGTGACCAGACAACACTGCAATATTCCAGGCGGCTTCTAACCAATGCATTATACATAATAAACTTGACAGTAGGTTCCTTAAAATTCTTACACTCTCTCAATACAAATCCAAGAAGACTTGAAGCTTTAGCCACTATCGTATCTATATGTTTATGAAAATTGAGTTTACTGTCGAAGTGGACTCCTAAGTCTCGTATAGTGTTTACTTCTTGAAGTAATTCGCCTTCAAATCTGTATTTTGAAGGTATAATGGTACGATTTCGAGTGAATTTAATATATTTACATTTTTTTATATTTAAGGTCATTTTATTTCTAGTGCACCATTCTATTAGGTTATTTAGATCATTTTGGAAGAGTTGTATATCTGAAGTATTCCTTATTTCTTTAATAGCTTTAAGATCGTCTGCAAACAAGTAAATTTTTGAGCTAAGGAAGCATGACTGAATGTCGTTGATGAAAAGTATAAAGAGATATGGACCCAAATGAGATCCTTGAGGGATTCCTGACGTTGCAGTATACGGTTTTGATTTATAGCCGTTTATGACTACACTTTGATTGCGATCGGATAAATAAGAACGAAACCAACCGAGCAGGGGCTTTGTCACACCGAATTGTTGGAGTTTACTTATTAAAATGTCGTGATTCACTGTATCGAAAGCCTTGTTAAAATCAGTATATACTGCGTCTACTTGAATACGTGCATCTACAGATTTAACCAAATCTTCAAGGTATACCGTTAAATTTGAACTCGTCGATCTGTTTTTTACAAATCCATATTGGTCGTTGATTAAAAGGCTGGAAATCTGCCATGATAAAATTGGACATATTATAGCTTCAAAAACCTTTGCTAATATAGATAATATTGCTATGGGCCTATAATTAGATACTAATGATTTGTTTCCACTTTTAAACACAGGAACGATTTTGGTGATTTTCCACTTGGAAGGAAAAATACCAGTCTGTAACGACTTATTAAATACGTAGTTTTCTTAGTTTTCGTTGGACGTAAATAAGTCCGTGCAATAATTCGTCTGAAAGATAACTGGTCCATGTAAGTTATCTCTTGTTTAGTTTTACTGAGCAAAACATGTAGTCGCCAAGAATTTGATATCGCCATATCTAACAAATAGGTAAATAGAACACACCACCACTTTTTTCCTTTTATTGAAATCCGATAAAGGCTGATAGACTGATCCATTTGGTCAACTCCACCCATTCCTTTATTATAGTTGACAAACATTTTAGGTATATTTACGTCAACCTTTTGCTTTCTGATGTTACACCATCGTTTAACTTTGCCCAGAGGCTCTATGTCATCAAAATTAGTTCCCATTATAACGACATTATTGTCCTTCCAACGTACCGTAGTTATCTCATTCTTTGTATCAAAACTATAATCATATTCCGCCCTAGGCTTCTTCTTCATATTTTTTACTGTGATCAGGGGACATTTCTTCGTCCGATTTTCTCGAACGGTTCCAGTACCTCTAAAACCTAGTCTACCCAAATCGAGCAACAATTGATGATTGGTAAAAAAATTATCGAAATATACGATATGCTCTTTAGGAACTACAGGCATTTTAGCCAATAAAGATTTCACGACTCTCGCACCAAGGGTATCATCAGAAGGTTCTGTGGATTTTCCACAATAAGCATCAAACGCGTTGCAATAACCATCTGAACTTGTCGCAGCCCAATTGCGATAACCAAATCTTACCGGCTTTCCTTGTATAAATTGTTTTGATGGATGACGCCCAAAATATTTGATCATGGACTCGTCCACAGACAAGCTTTCATGAAATACACCCCACTGACTAGAGTTTCGCTGAATCAAATCGCATAATGATCTGAGTTTGATCATTTTGTCTGTCCCATTGTAACGACATTATTGTCCTTCCAACGTACTGTTATACCCCGTACATGTAGGGACATATGCCAAAACGCAACTCTGTCTATCGCCAGGTTGCAGAGTCAGCATAACAGAGGATTGAGAATCATTGTTAGCTATCTTAGAGTCAGTCCGCTTCCAACATCCAAGACGCGCAGACGAGGCTGCTAAAGGACTCAATATCCAACTTAAAACTCAGTGTATTATTTCTAGTTCTTTATAAAACCTACTCGTATTTTTAAAAAGACTAAATCCGAGACCCGTATAACATTTGGTGGCAGCTTAAGGGATTTTGAATAAAATCCTCGGGACGTTTCCGAAGTATCCCAGTGAAAAAATAACTTTAAAGTGAACTTTGAAACCTAAATAAGTGATTCTGCGATTTAAATAATCGTCAATTCGAAAATACAATAATCGAATAAAATAGTCCACGCGTGTAATATCGCCATAATAATTCAAATTCTGTACATCGAACCTGAGAATTCCATACGACGAGCCGACACAACGCCAACGAGTCACCAAGTACTCCGAGTCGCCTTATCGGTTCCGAGAATGCAGCTTATCTTAGTGCTCGCCGTACTGTGAGTCTTTGGTCACTACTTTATGTACTATAATATTATTTCTTAGGACAATTTAAATGCTTAATTAAAGAGGCGATCATTTAAATGCAACAAATTAATTAATTATAATATTCGTCTTATTATTGTAACAACTATTCAACTGTAATTGTTTTTTATTTTTTGTTGTTGTTTTCTTTTAAATAACTTTTATTCAAAATGTCCAAATCAAAAGAGGACATCTCTGTACGGAGGGAAGAAACAATGCCAGCTATCGACTTAAATGTTTTAATTAAATTTATTGGCACCTTTGACGGAACAAGGGAAAAACTAAACCCGTTTTTAAATAATTGTCGCAACGCGGTCTCTCTAGCTTACTCCGCACAGAAAGATATCCTCTTCAAATACATTCTAAGCCGATTAGAAGGTAGAGCTGAGACTGCATGTGCAATCAAAGAATTTGACGATTGGTCCCAACTTGAAGAATTCTTAAAAACCCAATTCGGGGAAAGAAAACATTACAGTCATCTTTTGTCTGATCTTCAAGATTGTAAACAAAATAGTAACGAGTCGGTTAACCAGTTCGCACTTAACGTAGAGACTTGTCTAGCAAAATTATTGACGGAAATCAATCTCTCAATCCCAACTAAAAAGAAAACCGAACTGGCTGGCCGGATCGCTGCTATGGAAGACCTCGCTCTACACACTTTTATAACAGGCCTTAATCCTAAGCTTTCTATGATTGTAAGATGTCGTAATCCCGAAACTTTAAATTCTGCTATCAATTTTGCTGTAGCAGAGGAAAAGATACTCCAGAGTATCAATAGGAAGCAAGCGTCGTACTCATTTAATCAAAACCAATTCAATCAGCCTCGTCATACTCCCAACAGGGATTCTTTTAATAAACCACATGCGCGTACTAACCCCAGGTTGCACGTCAACCCAAAATAGAAAGATCATTTAATAATATCGTATGTCGTTATTGTAAATTCACGGGTCACTCAATCGAAAATTGTCGTAGACGAAACTTTAATAACCGACGCTATCCACAACCTAGTTATAATCAACCTTCATCGTCGGGCTATGAACAAAACTCAAGAAGAGTTAATTATATTAATGAACCGTCCAATGAAATCGAATCTCGCGACGAAATTGATAATTCTTGCGAACAACCCGTAAATGATCATTTAAACGAATATATGTCTCGCCCCGGTGTCGTGCGAGACACCTAAATTCAAAAAAATTCGACGCCTACCCTAATTCTTTTCCTAAAAACAGTACTTTATGTTCGAATAAACCCAGGCAGATTACACAACAGGGTAACCAGCCCCAAAACGGAAATCTTGCCATAAAACTAATTAAGCCGTCATTGCAAACGGTCAAACGTTACAGTTCTATTGTCTCTGAATCCAGGCAGATTACACAACAGGGTAACCAGCCCCAAAACGGAAATCTTGCCATAAAACTAATTAAACCGTCATTGCAAACGGTCAAACGTTACAGTTCTATTGTCTCTGAATCCAGGCAGATTACACAACAGGGTAACCAGCCCCAAAACGGAAATCTTGGCGTGAAACTAATTAAACCGTCATTGCACACGGTCAAACCTTACAGTTCTATTGTCTCTGAATCCAGGCAGATTACACAACAGAGTAACCAGCCCCAAAACGGAAATCTTGCCATAAAACTAATTAAACCGTCATTGCAAACGGTCAAACGTTACAGTTCTACTGTCTCTGAATCCAGGCAGATTACACAACAGGGTAACCAGCCCCAAAACGGAAATCCTGCCATAAAACTAATTAACGCATCGATTCAAACGGTTAAATTAAATAATTCAAGTTCGCAAATTAATAATACGTCAAACGTGAATACTAAATCAAATCTTGAAATCTACGAAATCACTACGGATCCATCTAAAAAACTATTACCACATATCCTCGTGTATACTCCGGTAGCCGATGTCCCTCTGTCTCTGTTAGTTGATTCAGGATCCTCAATAAGCCTAATTAAACAATCGAGCATACTAAGATTACCAGATCTTATAAAAGAACCAATTCACTTAAAGGGTATAGACCCCGTCCAGGAGTCTACCCCAACGTTAGGTCATTTTAAACTAAAATTGTTTATTTCCGATACTAATCCTGAAAAGTATATAACTAACAAATTCCATGTCGTAAATAATATCAACTTACCTTATGATGGCATAATCGGCAGCGACTTGCTCACTCACTTCGGTTGTAATATAGACTATACACGTGACAGTCTAATAATAGGAAAATTCGAAATTAAACTTCATTTTTCTGAACCTACATACATTATTCCTCCTAGAATGGAAAAGGTGATAGAATGTTCAGTCTCTAATCCTAAATTAATGGAAGGACTCATATTAGACCAGAGTCCTTCGGAGAACATATTAATCGCAAATTGCATAGTAAAAGTAAAGGAAAATAGAAGAGTTAACATTTCAGTCGTAAACATCTCCGAATCACCAGTCACCCTGAAATCAAACTTGTACCTAATACTTACCTCTATTGACTGCAATCACGTACACGATGAATACTCTGTCAATACCCTTCGCGCATCTGAAAATAAAAATAACGTATTCTATCGCACTCAGGAAGTACTTAATCAACTTAGAACATCACACTTAAATCGCGAAGAAGCCACAGCTCTTAACGACTTATGTTGTCATTATTCAGACATCTTCCATCTTCCTGGAGAAAAACTTAGTTATACAAACACTGTAAAACATTCCATTAAAACAACTTCCGACACTCCTATTCACACGAAATCCTACCGTTTCCCTGAAGTTCATAAGGCCGAAGTCAATAAGCAAATTGACCAGATGCTAGAACAGGGCATAATCACACCTTCTATATCTCCATGGTTCTCACCAATATGGGTGGTACCCAAAAAACTCGACGCCTCTGGTCAACGCAAATGGCGTGTCGTCATTGATTGTAGGAAGCTTAATGACGTCACAATCTGTGATACGTATCCTATTCCTCAAATAGCAGAGATTCTCGACCAGTTAGGAAATAGTAAGTACTTTTCAACCTTAGATCTGGCCTCGGGTTTCCACCAAATCTTGGTAAATGAAGAAGATGCTTCCAAAACAGCTTTCAGTGTATCACAAGGGCACTACCAGTTCACACGCATGCCCTTCGGGTTAAAAAATGCCCCATCTACCTTCCAGAGGCTGATGAACACAGCTCTTTCCGGGCTCCAGGGCATCCGCTGTTTTGTCTATCTCGATGACGTTGTAATTTATTCACACGACTTAGATTCCCATGTCGAAAACCTATCTTCTGTCTTCCAAAACTACGAGACTTCAACCTAAAATTGCAACCCGACAAGTGTGAATTCCTAAGACTTGAAGTCGCGTATCTTGGCCATATAATCACTAAAGAGGGAGTGCGTCCAAATCCGGAAAAAATCAAAGCCGTTACCGAATTTCCAAGGCCTAATTCCCCTAAAGATATAAAATCATTCCTAGGCCTCGTTTCCTATTATCGCCGATTCATTCCCGAGTTTTCCAAGATCTCTAAGCCCTTGACGTCACTCCTAAAGAAGGACGTTACGTTCAACTGGCAAAACGAACAACAATTAGCCTTCGATGAACTCAAGCACAAACTTACTTCTGCACCCGTGTTAATTTATCCTGATTTCACGCAACCTTTTATCCTAACAAGTGATGCATCAAACCACGCCGTAGGCGCAGTTTTATTACAGGGACCTATAGGTAAAGATAAACCTGTAGCTTTTGCGTCCCGTACTCTTAACAAAAGCGAGTGCAACTATAGCACTACGGAAAAAGAGCTGTTAGCCATACTATTCGGTTGCAAGACGTTTCGTCCATACCTATACGGTCGTAAATTCATAATCGTCACCGATCATCGTCCATTGAAATGGCTCTTTAATCACAAAGACCCTAGCAGCAAATTACAAAGATGGCGCCTAAAACTGGAAGAGTATGAATACGAGATTACTTACCGTAAAGGCTCACTTAACGCAGCTGATGATGCATTATCCAGATTTCCTGTGAATCCCATCTTACCTGAAAATCCTGTCGACATTCCCGTAAGCATAGATCCTACTCATCAACCTAGCACGTCATCTTCAACTCCAACCTCTGAAATAAATTGGGAAAACCTACTAAATCCTGACTATCCTTATGCTGTTTCTAGTCCAATACCTGCGAACCTCGAGATTCCACAAGAAGATCCGAGTCATTTCCTACCAGATCCTGAAAATGAATTGTTAGATCTTAATCTCCCTAACCTTAGCCCACACAGCGAGGATTTGAACCTCGATTTCAACAGTGCTGATATACCATCTCAACCAGAAAGCACTGACACACAAATTCAACAACCAGACACATGTACAAATACTAATAATTACACCAAGTTCTTAAAATCTATCTCTGACAAAAACACTATATTCAACACTTACCTTAAAGAACACAACGAAAACTTACTAAAAACCTCATGCGAAAATATAATCATTCCAACATCATTGGACTTAGACGAATCAAACCCATATGTCCAAGAAATAATAAGCAATATGGACCAACCTAATGAATTAATTCAATGCGAAAAGGAGCTACATTCATTTCAAAAGATTGAATTCAAAAATAAAAATTATTACCTACTATTTATAAAGGTTTACTTTACACTTTGACGAATGCCTATATAAAGATTTTAGATATTATTTTATATTAGATTTTAGCCGTGTGGTGGCGGCTCCTTAAAAGAATTCTACCACTCCATCTCATCCAATGGATCTCGTAAAAGGCGAGTAAGGAATTAAACTGCACTGTGCACCCTAACAGCGCATGGTGGCGATGGGCTCACCACCTATCACACCAAGTGCATTATATTGTTTTGGTGAAACGTGGATTGTGGCAGTCATCTGTTTTTGCAGTGAGTGCCCAGTCTCTGACTACCCCTTATGGTATACAGTCGTGATCTTATGTATGTATGTATAAAGATTTATTTAACTGTTTGGAAAAATTAAAAAATGAAATATTACTGCCTACCTATATAAATGAAATCGCTATATCAGACTTTAAAAATCCCTTTTAAAAGCATTCGTTTGTGAAGATTTACAATATCCTTACATACATATTTCATAATACAAATATCTCAGTAAACATTTATCATAACAAAATAATTTATCCTTCTTTAAGTGAAATAAAAAAGATCTTACGAGACAACCATGACCTACCTATTGCCGGTCACTTAGGCTCCGTAAGGATGCTTAAAAGGATTCAGGAAAAATACTATTGGAAAGGAATGCGCAATGATATCGAGTCTTATGTTAAACAATGTGTGTCTTGCCAAGAAAACAAAGCATTATTAAGGAGAATTAACCGCGCTCCGATGCAAATCACAACAACATCCACCGTACCTTTCCAACGTTTAGCAATCGACATTGTAGGGCCTCTTCCTGAATCCGGTACTGCCAAGTTAAAATACATTCTCACCATGCAGGATGACCTCACCAAGTTCTCTGCAGCATATCCAATACGCAGTACCTCAGCTGAAGAAACCAGCAACTGCCTAGTTCATTTTATTTTCCTATTCGGAATACCTAAATCAATCCTAACCGACCAAGGAACCAATTTTACGGCAGATCTCTTTAAAAGGACATGTGATTTACTAAAAATCAAACAACTATGGTCAACGCCCTACCATCCACAAACTCAAGGGGCACTTGAACGTAGTCATTCTACTCTTAAGGAATACCTTAAGTCATTCACTAACGAAAACCAAACGAATTGGCCTCGTTATATTTATACTGCAATGATTTCTTATAACTCCGCTGTACACAGTACCACGAATTTCACTCCGTTCGAATTAGTATTCGGTCATAAGCTTCATATCCCTGACTCGATATATAACCAAAGTTCCGATACAACATACCCCGAATACATAAAAATGCTGCAACATAGGTTGAAACATTGTCGAGATAAAGCTATCGAAAATATAAGCAATTCTAAAACAAATTCTAAAACATACTATGACTCAAGTTCACGCCCTATGCAATACAAAGTGGGCGAATTAGTTTATTTGAAAAACCACTTACGTCTTAGAAAAGCCTTATCCCCGTTGTGGAAAGGGCCCTATAAAATAGTCAAAGTGCACGGAAACAACACTTTATCTTTGTTAATAAACAGACGCCATATCAGACATCATTTCGACGAAGTTAAACCAGCAACCACGTAACATAATGTGCAACACTTATTTTGCGCACATATATAAACATAAATCATTATACCTTTTGTCTACACCCTTATTAATACACATATGAAATAAATAAAGTAACACTTTTACAAAATTAATTTATACACACTATTATCAAATAATATATACTAAACCATAGGAAACATATATAATGAATATGTTAATATAAAGCAACATATGCATAGTTACTTAAAATATAAATATAAGAATAAAATATGAATAGTTAAACATATACTTTATTAAAATAATATAACTTAAATAAATATAATATAAATATAGTATTTCTCTATTACAGTGCCGGATCACAAGCACATCCAGATTATGTCCAGCGCATAACGTCGAGCGCCGGCCTTTATTTCGATTACATAGGAACCCTAAAAATACATAATGGTTACCTTAATGTTCTCACCCCTATCGACATATCCTACATAAGTCCACATATTGAAAACATTAATAGTGTGTTAGTAACCATAAAATACCTATGTAAACAAAATGATGCAATAGACTACGTAGAATGCCATAACATGCTAGAACCGTTATCCGTCCGATATCAGGACATTATAAAAGAGTATGAATCCATATCATATTTAACATCAAAAAGAAATAAGCGAGCAGCCTGGTTCGGTGGTATAGGAACTGTATTTAAACACATTTTCGGTACTCTAGATGAGGACAACGCTTTAAAATATGACAGTGCCATCGAATCTGTACAGAACGATGAGAAGAAGATAGCTTCATTAATAAAAGAAAATATTTTAGTAACCACGTCTACGTTATCTGAATTTAATAAAATTTTACAAACAATTAAAATTAATGAAGCTAACTTAAACGAAGTTATCGACAAACTCTCGGTGAATATAAAAAATATTTCCGTAATTTCTAACAAACTTCTTTTAAAATCACAATTAAGTTCTATTCTTAACAGCTTAGAAACTTCGTTATTAACTTTGTCATTCCAACTCGAAGACATAACAAACGCTATGATATTCAGTAATCAAAACATCCTGCATCCGTCGTTGATAACACCGCAACAACTTTACCAAGAGCTCGCCGATAACTATAGGCACCTACCTAGTAATATAGAATTACCTATAACTTTAAGCATAGATTTAATACATGTCATACTAAATGTATCTAGGTTAACTTGCTATTATATTAATAATAAAATAATTTTTGTCCTACAGATTCCATTAGTAGATACAAAAGAATATAGATTATATCATAACATACCGTTGCCAACGCCACATGACCCTGAAAAACCATCCTCTTATAGCACTATTATACCTACCAATAAGTACATAGCGATGACCAAAGACAACCTAAATTATTGTAATCTAAATGATTTACACACCTGTAAAGAAATTAACTCACAGTACTATATATGTAACATTATTAACGTGTATCCTTCAAGTGCAAACCCAACCTGTGAAAGTGAATTGATAACAAAAGTGATTAAAAAACTACCAGTGCAGTGCAAAACCAAGTTCATCCACGGAAATATAGACATTTGGAAATCAATATCGAACAATAAGTGGCTTTTTGTTCAGTCTCATTCAAGCAAACTCTCTCTCTCTTATGAGACGGATATCTTAGGAACAGGCATACTTACCGTGCCGAAACATTGTACTGCATATTGTAAAAACACTAGACTTCTATCTGAAATTAACGTTTTAAATGTTACCTCCAAAAGTATAAACTACTCTAATTTTAATATTATTAATGACTCCTGTTGTAATTTAGAAAACGCAAATAAATTCATATCAAGTATGTCACCCATCCCACTGTTTAATGTAGATCTAGATAATTTAAGCTCAAAAAATAAATAAATAAAAACAATGTTAAATAAAGTAGAAAAATTAATTGAATTACCGCATAGTATAAAATATGGGACACATTATTCCATTTTTAATATTATTATATTTTGTTTATTTTTATGTTTTATTACTTTTAAAATATATTCTCTATAGAAATCTGGCAGCAGCCTACGCAAATTTCTAAAAAAAAAAGAAACCCGTTACCATTTCCGCGAAAAAAGATGATGATTCTCAAACAATTGACGATATTTTCCCACCTAAATTACGGGAAGTAGTTTAAATAATTCATCACTTTAAAATTCTGTATAATTATTATTTGATTTTATTAATGTAATATCTTAATTGATTACGACCTCAATATTTTATAAAAAAAAAAATCTTTTATATCTCCTTCACATAAACTTCGAGAATCGACCCCGAAGTTTAGTCTTTTGCGGGGGGCTGTTATACCCCGTACATGTAGGGACATATGCCAAAACGCAACTCTGTCTATCGCCAGGTTGCAGAGTCAGCATAACAGAGGATTGAGAATCATTGTTAGCTATCTTAGAGTCAGTCCGCTTCCAACATCCAAGACGCGCAGACGAGGCTGCTAAAGGACTCAATATCCAACTTAAAACTCAGTGTATTATTTCTAGTTCTTTATAAAACCTTTTCTTAAAAACACTTAATCCGAGACCCGTATAACAGTACCATAGTTATCTTATTCTTTGTATCAAAACTATAATCATATTCCGCCCTAGGCTTCTTCTTCATATTTTTTACTGTGATCAGGGGACATTTCTTCGTCCGATTTTCTCGAACGGTTCCAGTACCTCTAAAACCTAGTCTACCCAAATCGAGCAACAATTGATGATTGGTAAAAAAATTATCGAAATATACGATATGCTCTTTAGAAACTACAGGCATTTTAGCCAATAAAGATTTCACGACTCTCGCACCAAGGGTATCATCAGAAGGTTCTGTGGATTTTCCACAATAAGCATCAAACGCGTTGCAATAACCATCTGAACTTGTCGCAGCCCAATTGCGATAACCAAATCTTACAGGCTTTCCTTGTATAAATTGTTTTGATGGATGACGCTCAAAATATTTGATCATGGACTCGTCCACAGACAAGCTTTCATGAAATACACCCCACTGACTAGAGTTTCGCTGAATCAAATCGCATAATGATCTGAGTTTGATCATTTTATCTGTCGAACCATCTATTAGACCGTTATCCACAAAATGAAGATTTCTTTTTATCTCCAAAAACCTATTGCGTGACATACAATTAGCAATCAATGGAACACCAAGGTCTTCATCGAAACTCCAGTAAGCACGTTCAGATGGCAATTCATGGTAACCGGTCAGTATCAGTACACCAAAAAAATTTTTCAAACATGCACTATCAAGTTCAAAACCATGCCTATTATTTTGATTAGCGTACAAGACACTGTTAGTTGTTATCAAATCCATTACATCATGATCAAATATTTTTTCAAACAACATTACGGGATTGCAGTCTGCTAAGCTTTCAACAACGTATTTTTGTCTCTTTTGTACGATATCGGTAATTTCATAAGTAGAACTATAGGTTGGCTGAGTTTTCCTCCATACAGGTAAATCTACATCACATTTTTTGGCACGTTTTGCAGGCATAGGTCTTAGCGGCTCATCATCACTGTCGCTTTGATCCGAAACATCGTAGTCAGGACGACGCCGACCTACCTCAATAGTCCCTGGAACGTCCATAGGGAAACTTGAAGCCGCCAAATTATCATTTCATTACCTTCTTCCTCATCACTCACCACAGCCGGATCTGGTGGCACTAATACCATATCGTACTCTTCATCATTGCTTTCATCAGCCAAAATTGATTCCAAGGCTTCCTCCAGTCTCTTATAGCTGGTAAATACGTTCCGATTGGCCATTTCAACTTATGAGTAATACTGTAAACAAAACGAAATTTTAGTACGAATCTGCCCGCTGTATCCGCCTGTGTACAACAAATGAAACAAACCCTACTTTACAAGTTTTGTAAAGTAGGGTTTGTTTCATTTCACACATTCAGTTCAATAACATAAGAATGAAAGTTTATAAACTTTCATTCTTATGTTATTATTACCAACACAAATAAATAGTCTCCATAAAAATAAAAAAAGAAGTTGAAATATTTCACTATTTTTGATAAAAACCAACAAAATAATCTTACCTTGTATGTCGTGTCTGGACTCCGTATTTTATTACAAAATAAGTGACATTAGTTTTCGCGCCACCGCCTATTTTTATTTATTATGTGGTAACTAGTGTCATCTAGATTTGTAATTTCTAACTACCTTCAACACTTACCACAGATAAAATACATAATTTATCGATTAAGTAGTTGTACCTGTGCAGGTACAGAGAGGTAATGGGTTATGATTCCATCGAGGTCTTCCGAGGCTTGGTACAGCGTATCATGCGTCCAACCTGACCCGGGGAGAAAAAGATGTTAGGTGACCCACTTTCGACCGCCTCGGACTCCGCTTCCTCAGCGAAGTAATCCCGAAGATGTTGCTCAGCTACTGCGACATGGTCGGCGTTGACAATGGGAAAGGGCCGGGACCGCGTCTCAATATGGTCTGCAAAAATCTCTGCACGATCGGACTCTCCGTGACGTAACGAGCCGTCACTGTGCTCCAGCGGTCTCCTCGGAGGTGTAGCACCCGAGAGCTGGCGAGACAGCCTGTGGATCGAGGACCAATCGTCCTCGATCGAAGCCAGGTGTAAGTCCCAGCTCTCGGTTGTGTGCTGGCAGATTAACCCCTTGATGGTGTCCGTCAAGTTGGTAAGGACGGCCTTCTGGGTTGGGCATCTTGTTTGTTACCACTCCCTGCGAAGCCTACGCCTCTTCTGGATCATTTCCAGAATGCTTGCAGGGAGTTGGCGGAATCTGCCGTATTACCCCTTTGACAGGGTGGTGGCTTCTTCCAGGGCTCTCTGCGTTGTTACTAAGCTCTAAGTGTATAGCTTTCGTAGTAAAACAGATAAATATTACGATGTACACTTTAACCAGTCTACAACCACGGCCTTGACGACTAGCCACATTGATGGGCCCGCGCAATCCACGCCTACACTTTCGAACGGGTAGCCTGGCACAAGCCGATTTGAAGGTAAATTACCCATCAGGGGAGCAGCTATCTGGCCTTTCATGCGTGAACATCTCACACAGTGATGATAACAAGCTCTCGCTAACCTTCGTCCTCCGATAGGCAAATTAGTATCTCTCACAGAAGCCAGTAATAACTGAGGGCCAGCGTGCAATCTCTGATGTTCATAACTGAATAACAATTTAGTAAATCTATGAGTTGACTGTAATAAAATAGGATGTTTTTTATTATAAGGAAAGTCAGAATTATCTAAACGACCCCCGACACGCATAATATCATTTTTGTCTAAAAACACGTTATATTTGAGTAAGGGACTTCTTTTACTTAAGTCTTTATTTTCTAATAACTGTCTATATTCTAGGAATGACTCATTTTGTGCTACTTTTGTTATTAAATTTAAAGAATTTTTTAATTCCGTTTCAGTCAGAAAGGCAGTTTCTGGACGTTGCTCTTTGCTAATATGAATAAAACGTAAGACAATAGAGCGTTTTAATCATAAAAAAATTGAAAAATGTTCAAAGTTTATAAACTTATTTTGCTCGACCATTTTAACTTGTAAATAAACTTCCTGTCGAGTTTCAGGTAATTTAGTTATATTTTATGGTGTGACAGGCCAGCGAGACATATCATATTTCAGAAAGTTTGGTCCTGTCCACCATTTGTCTAGGTTTTCAATACGCCTTATATCTATTCCGCGCGATATTAAATCTGCATGGTTGTGGGTGGTCGGCACGTGCCTCCATTTACAATCCCCAGTTTTTTCTAATATCGTAGCGATAAGATGTCGGACAAAAGGTTGTAATTTAATTGGTAATATTTTTATCCAACCTAACACAATTGTGGAGTCCGTCCAGAATGCGGTGCTATTGACCTGAGCCCGCAATGATGTGATTGCCTTTTCATAAGGCTTTGCTCCAACCAACGCACCACAAAGCTCTTATTTGGGTATAGTCGAAGGTTTAAGAGAAGCAACGCGACTTTTAGACATTAATAAGCTTACCCACACTTCACCGCGGTCATTACAACTACGAACGTAGGGACAAGCGCCATAAGCTCGTTCAGACGCATCTGTGAAGACATGAAGTTCTAATCGGTTATATGAGTCACAGGTGACATGGTTATATGAGTCGACCGCGTGGCGTAGTGGTTGGCGTACCTGACTTCTGCGCCACCGGTCCTGGGTTCGATTCCCAGCCGGAGGTAACATTTGTGCGAAAACACAGATTGTTGCTTTTCGGGTCTGGTTGTGTTGTGCATGTGATATGTATGCTTGTAAAACGCACCCACGATACAGGAGAAAATCCTAGTGTGGGGCTTCGTTAAAAAAAAAAAAACCCGACGTGGAATGCTAATATTATTTAATAATTTACTATCTCAGTCCATAGTTTTCTTATTGGCGAAGGCAGCTGCTCATCCCAAGACAGTTTATGCAACCACAGTTTTTGAAGTAATGTTTTCATTAATATTACACAGGGAGACAACAGCCCTAAGGGATCAAATATTTGTGCGACTATTGATAACATATCGCGCTTTGTGCTGCCGGGAATAATTACTGTGTTAATAGGAAAGCGAAGTACATCATTTTGCGTTACCCAGTTTAAACCTAACGTTTAACTGGGTTGCGCAGTGCCAATGTTTAAATCATGTGATCCTAGGTTAAAGTCAGACATGAACTGAGGTGAATTTGATTTTCATTTCCTTAAAGGCATGCGAGTCGAATCTAATTCAAATGTTATTCTTTGGCGTATCTTTTGTAAATCACTTAAGCTATCGCTGCCCGTAAGTAAATCATCGGACGTAAAAGTCGTGCATAATAATTTCAGCGATCTTCACATTTTTGCACTCCAAACCTATCTGTTTAAGACACCTAGTGGCAAGAAAGGGAGCACTAGCAGTTCCATAAGTTACAGTATTTAATTCGTAAACCTGAAGTGGATCTGTTGTATCTTTGCGCCAGATTATTCTTTCTAAATGTCTGTCATCGGAATGCACCGCAATCTGTCTGTACATTTTTTCCACATCCGCGGCTAAAATAAATTTATGTTGACGAAAGCGAATGAGTATAGATAAAAGATCATCCTGTACAGTGGGTCCCACGATCTGAATATTACTTAATGAAAGACCGGAAGCTGTAATGCTACTGGCGTTAAAAACTACTCTTAATTTTGTAGCTTTTGTAGCTCTTAATGGCCGTGTGGTGGCGGCTCGTTAAAAGAATACTACCACTCCATCTCATCCAATGGATCTCGTAAAAGGCGAGTAAGGAATTAAATTGCACTGTGCACCCAACAGCGCATGGTGGCGATGGGCTCACCATCTATCACACCAAGTGCATTATATTGTTTTGGTAAAACGTGGATTGTGGCAGTCATTTGTTTTTGCAGTGAGTGCCCAGTCTCTGACTACCCCTTATGGGATACAGTCGTGATCTTATGTATGTTAATTTTGTAGTTGAACTACTTTCAGGCAATATGCCATGGTGTGGAATAAAATATGAATTATTCAATGAAAAATTTATACATTCAGACATGACCTAAAGTCACGCAATATGCCATGGTGTGGAATCAAATATGAATTATTCAATGAAAAATTTATACATTCGGACTATGACCTAAAGTTAAATATTCTGACATACAATCCTTAAGTGACGGCAGATTTTTAAGTCTGCGCTCTAAAGACAAAAAGCAACTTTTTGCTCTTTTATAGGAATCGCCTAATGAATCCGCGTTTTCTTGTAACGGGATTCTCACGCAGAAACGATCGTCTTTAAGACGAAAAGTATTATTAATAAAATGTTCCTCACATAGCTTCTCTTGAGGGGAGTAGCATGTCGCATTGCAAACTTCTTCGTGTTGCCAAAAATGCATGAGTTGGTTTTGTATGTCATGATTAATAGCTCCACATCAGAGGAACCAGCTGACGTTAAATTACATTTACTACTATAAGGCGGAGTCGATACATAGCCGCAGATAAATGGACCAGAAACTAACCAACCGAGTTTAGTCTCATGAAGTATCGGCATTCCGTCACCTAACTTAATTTTCTGAGATTCTAATAAATCCCAGAATACATCAGCGCCAATAAGTAACTCCACATCAGAAAGTGTATGGAAATTAGGATCCGCTAAACAAATGTCGCCTGGAATATTCAGACTCGAAAAGTCAATTTGGTTTGTTCCTTACGGGAAACTGGGGTTCTAAATAAATTAGGTAGATTTCTTCAACTTTGTATAATAACGAAAATTCAATCTTTACAAATAATTTAGTGGACACTGCGCTAGTAGCCGAAACGAGTTCTGTAGTCGTAATGGCGAGCTGTCGGTCCGCAGTCACTGCCGCAGGCGGCGCTGCTGTCGCATTTTGTAGTGGCGTCATAGACATGGTTATTTGGGACGTTATCTGTTTTTGAAATGTGAAGCAGTAATGAGAGCGAGACACTCGTTGCTCTCAAATTTAAATAGGCGTTGTTTCATTTTACACAAGTTGATTAAGCACTACCTATTGAAGACTCGTAATAGTTTATTTACAGACTGATATTATTGTTAGAGGTTTAAAGATTGCTAACAGGTTTATAGATTGCCAACAGTCAAAGTAACGAGGCATTCACATTATGGTACCCGTCGATTTCGGTTAGTAACGTATTAGTAAATTAAGAATTTGTGCATTTTTTAAAAACAATAACCTTGAATAAATTAAAACTAGGTTACTTCAATACCTTACATTTTAAAGAATTTTAAATATAAGAAATTATTATGTAAACTTAACTTATTTCTTTATATCTACAATTATAATATGAGTATTAACTTTATTTCAGGTATTAATGAATACAACCTTTGAGTCGATAGAAAACCTGGTTTAGCGGAAAAGAAGAAAAAAGATCTATTTTGTCTACTGAATAGTAATCACATTCCCGGACAACTAATTTGTTCCGAACTTCTTTTTTTATATTTTGTTTACTTCTTTCGAGTGGAAAACTTATTTTCTGACTCTTAACAGTAAGAGAAGTTTTATGCGATTATTTTGAGTGCTTTTTTTATTTTTTATTTAACCTACATAAAACACAAATAGTAGTTATAGCTCTCCCGGTCTTCTGTACACTCTTTTCCTAACGTCGTGATTTATGGAGTCTTATATAAATACAGCTCAAAACACTTTAAGAAGTAGTTTACTGTATCACGATCAGATACATGTAATTGCACATATAAAGAAACATTACAAAGAGTACTACGATTAGAAGCTGAAGGCAAATATAAAACAAAATTTAGTGAAGTGTTTGCCTTGAACTAAACGAATTAATCCTTATAATAATTATCGGAATCATAAAGTTAATTAATCATATTATTCACACCACACGCAAATACAAAACATTAACATTTCAAAACACATATATCCACATACACAAAGTTATGCATCCCCATTGCCCTTCACAGCTCGACTAGAGAGGGCTTACGAAACAGGATCATGTGAACTTCTATGTTATGCTTTGTAAGTCTTAGACGTAAGTTAGCAGTATAATTATATTCGATTCACTTTCATATTCATTATAAATAAAGCCTAAAAATCAGCAACACGTATTTTTAATTAGATTTAATTAGTCTTTAAAAAGACTTTTGAAAGCTACCTAAATTTGACTGGCGCAGCCGTTAGGATTTGCTCGTCAAGGTTGCGGTAATTTTCGTATATATCGAGTCTCAAAATTTACCCGATAGCGGAAATTCGGCGCGCAAAAGTGAATCCTCGAACCAAAATAAAATCGTCAAGTGCAGGACAAAAGACACACAGTATGGGAGTGGTCGCTTGGTGAGTCAAACTTTTCACCATCGTTCCCCTACTTTAAATATTACATAAATTATATTGTTATTATTGAGATTAATCTTCGGTCATTACAACGCACCTAGTAACGTAACATTTCAATTGTACAGGTAAGAATTGATAGAACCGTCAACGAAAATAAACATATTTTATTAATTGATTTATTGATTAAATTGATTTTGTGTGCTTGTTTTAATTACTTTTACTGTGTATTTTAATTGTTAAATACTTTTGTGTGATTCTAATTTGTCTCACTTCTTACCCTGTTCATTTCTCTACATAAAAATGAATCAAGCCGAAGAAATTACAACGATCCCACGCGAGATTTTGAACCTTATTCCTATTTAAGGGGGGGATAAGACTCAATTAAATTTATTCATTAGAAAGTGTGAATACGTAATTGACAAGTATAGAGGTAATATCGTTTAGGATTTATATGTGTACCAATCGGTAACAAGTCGCCTTTGCGACATGGCCGCTTCATTATTATCTGAACGCGAAGATGTCGATACTTGGAGTGAACAATTTATTATAAACATATTATTGAAAAAACATTTAGGCAATTTGGCAAATAAACATTTGAAAATGCAAATTGAATCTATTAAAACTAAATCAGGCGAAAGCTATTCGGAATTTTGCAATTGAATTCAAAGCGTACGTTTATTATTAATTTCTAAGGCTAATATGTTTGATAATAACGACTTAAACGTGCAAAAACTATTATATATATATATATATGTGTGTGTGTAATAACACATCCTTAAATGTTTTTCTTTATAAATTGGCGAAGGACATTGTTCGCATATTGCGACTAAGTCTCCCGTTACCTCAGAAGATGTTGAGTTCGGCTCTTGAGGAAGTCAACTCCAGTATAACATGCGAAAGCGTATGCACGGTAGAAATAGTAACAATTCTGTGTCAAGGCCATTTTACCTCAAAATTGCGGAACTGGTTTTTAGTTTGGTACGAACCCGCAACCGAATGGTTTTAGATTTCCAACACCGTTTCCAAATAATACAACGAATAAATTTAATTTTGGCAATCAAACTGTACCGTTTAAAATGCCTCAACGTCAACAGCAAAATTTCGGTTACCGTAGACCTCAGTTCGGTTATCGCTCGTCTCAGTTCAGCTACCAACCACAGTTGGGCTACCGCCCGCAATTAGGCATTAATCAGCCGCAACAATCGGGATTTAGGCAAGGCCCCAATGTAGGAATGACACCTCAACAATTCGGATACAAACCATCCCAAGTGCTACCACCGCACTTCCAAGACTCAGATGTGACCATGAGTTAATGTAACTCATGGTCTCATCTGAATCCATTGTTTTTGTCGTGAAAAATTTAATAATTTTAGTAGTTACTGTGTTATTTTCAAAGTAAATGTGCTATCTTTTTGAAGATGGATACAACCCCGACCGTTGTGGATAAAAGTAAAACTCGGAAACGGCAAAGAAATCCGAAACAATGGAAGATAAACCTGCAGAAATTACAAAATATTTAAATTTATTATGTTGGAACTTTTTTTGACATCGTTTCTTTGGATTTTTTTTTTTTTTTTGACTTCTTGACACTATAATATTCGTGATGTACATGTTTTTACGTGAGCAGATCGCCAAGTTTTGATGAGATTTTTATGTACCTGCGAGAGTGAAATTTCCCATTTGTACAAACTTGATTATTTTTTATATGTCTTCATGATAATTTATGGACCTTTTTGAGTATTTTGTTTAGTTTGTTGTTTCCGGATATTATTTTTAATAGGTTCATTTGCAATTTACTAAACTAAAATTACCCGAAAAACCTAACTCCACTCATAAAAAAAAAATTCAGTGTAGCTCTCTCACAATGAGCGATTTGAATGCCGTTTATTCTCGCTATTACAAGAACAAACATAAAAGATCACAGGATGCTTTTATATTAAAACACATTAAAGGATCAATTGCTTCAAGACGTTGCCCGAGACAGGGTAATCGCAAAGAAAAGGAGTTAACTACGAAATATTACGTTTACAGTTGAAGAAAATGAGACTTAGAGTAGAGTAGAGTTTAGAGTTTGTCAACATCATTAATATACTTGATATTAAAAGGTACCGAGTTGAGAGAATATCAAAAAAAATTGTGAAAGAAGGACTTATGCCAGAAGAGAAACGAGGGGGAGACCGTAAATCTCACAAATATTTAGGAAAGAAAACAACAATAATTGAATTTATTAAAAACCTGAAATGTTCTGAGCCTCATTACTGTCGAGGAAGTAGTGCAAGGCTTTAGCTAGCTGCTGGATTGAGTATCAATAAGTTGTTTAAATTGTACAATGACCAAGCTGAAGAGCAACTAAAAGTTAAAAAAAGTTATTCCAGGACTGTATTCAATACTAACTTTAACTTTGGATTCGGCACACCTCAGACAGACGTATGGCTCAGTTTGCTTGCAATATACAGAGAAAATAAAGGCAGCTGATAATGAGAGATTTAAAAATGACTTAATTATCCAATCCGTGTCCACAAAAAACGTGCTAAAACATTTTTCAATTATTTAAAAGATAAATCCCCAAATGTTTATATATTTTCTTTTGACTGTCAGAAAAACATGGAACTCCCTAAAATTCCTGATCAAAGCACATACTATTCAAGGCAGTTCTATCTTTACAATTTCATAATAGCAGCAGGCTCGTCAAAATCACAATTAAATAAAGAAAACACTTTTGCTTATGTTTGGACAGAAGACCTTAATAGCCTCAGCCATATACCATCGTTTAAATTCAATATCGTTTTCGGATGGAATTGATACTCTAAGATTAATGGCTGATGTCTGACTCCCATATATGACTCCCATATCATAGGAGAGTACTCAAGTCTCATTTCAGTAGGAGAAGAGTTCCCAGTAAAAAATTGGAAGGAAGCTGTTAAAAATATTATAAAACCCGTTGGCACTTGGCATGCGCCTTTTTCGAAGTACAAGCGTTTTGTATTGAAGTGGTCAGTGTAGTCTACCGACAACATACTACATCCTTCCCCTTTTATAAAAAAAATATACGATAAATGACTAAGCAAATAAAAGAATCTTAATTCTAGAAATTAACCGAAAAGTAACAATTATCAATCCAAGAGCCCTATTACTCAGATACACCTTAGTTCTACTTTTTCTTTTTCTTGTACATACTCAATTTTTTTTACATATAAACATTCTTTTGCTTTATATCATAGAAGTACTTTTTTTTTAATATTTAACACATAATTTAACAAAGCTTAACCAACGCCAACCAAATATAGTCGTATATACTATATACCAATTACAAGGAAAATTGTGTACAACTTGCATTCAACAATTTCATTCCATCTATTCTGAATAAATCGAAGAATTTATTTTCGATTTAAAATAAATCTGCAATATTAGTCATAAGTCGTGCTTTAGACCTAGTTACTGGAGGGTAAATACCTGGGCTTCGACCACAGGCATCTGTTTTACCATTTGTTGTAACTGAAGAATCAAACCGTTCTGGTTTTGAAGCTGTAGCGGCGCCCGGTCGCGGCGTACCAGCTGATTGACTGTCCGCGTTACGTGCTATAAGGTGTCGGCGATTCCGTCTCAATCGCTTTCCACGCGAGTCTTGTACTATGAACGAACGTGGCTCCTCTGACGGTCGAACAATAGAAACCGTTTTCTATGCCCGTTGTCAATTAAAACGGCTTTATCCCCCGGCGATAAAGTAGGTTACCGCTTGGCCGATCTATCATACTGTAACTTATTATATTGTCTCTGTTTTACTAACGTCTTATAATTATTATTTCTATCAATCGACTCATTTAGTAAGTAATCACTTATCGGTAGTTTCGTGCACAAACGTCTTCCCATAAGAATTTGTGCCCGAGAATCCATTCCGTACCTGGGCGTACTCCTAAAGTTCAATAAACTTATAAAAAAATCCTCCCCGCAATCTACACATTTTTCAAGTAATGTTTTTATAGTTTGAACAGTGCTTTCACTTTTCTCATTAGACTGTGGGTATTGAGGCGATGAAGTCACATGATTTATATACCATGCTCTAAGAAAATTTTTAAACTCCAGTGAATTATACGCCGGCCCGTTATCAGTAACAAGCTCGCTAGGGATGCCATGCCTCACAAATTGCTCTTTCATAAAGTGAATAAGTTCTGCTGTTTATATTATTCACTTCTTGAACTTCAACATAATTAGAAAAATAGTCTACTAATATGACATAATATTTATTTTTGTACTCGAAAATGTCGAAGGCAAGTTTTTGCCAAGGAACATTGGGTATCTGATGTAGATGTAGTGGTTCCCGTGTGGGGGCTGGCGCGTGCAGCGCACACGACTCGCAGCGGCGTACAGCGCGCTCGACGTCCGATGACGGCCCTGGCCAAAACATTAAGTCACGTGCGCGCCGCTTGCATCTATCTATGCCTAGGTGAACTTCGTGCACTGTTGCAATCATTTCGGCGCGTAAACTTTGCGGAATAAATACACAAGATCTTTTTAATATCAGTCCTTTGACATATTGAAGTTCTTCACAATATGACCAAAATTTTCTTACATTGACATGAACTTCACGTTTATTTTTCGGCCAGCTATTTAATATTTATTTAATTAGTAACTGACATTCATCATCACCCTCTGTCGCTTTTCAAACTCTGTCTAGTTTTTCTCCGCTGAACTGTACACATTCAATCATTAAACATGTTTGCGTATCGACGTCCTCAGACACTCGATCGTGCATCAATTTCGCAGGATCGAGCCCGCCATTCGACTATTGTCGTGAACCATCTCCTAGCACAAGCTTTTACGCTTAGTTGGAGTGGTTAACAGGAATATTAGTAATGTTAATACAGAATTGATAGCATCCCTTTAAAAAAAAAAAAAAAAAATCCGGCAGAGCCGCTCTCGACAATGTATCCGCAATATACATATACTTGCCCGGAGTATACACCACCTTAAAATCGTATCCCTGTATTCTCATCATCATACATACATACATCATACATCATAGTCGTATCGGTACCGACGATAACGACTTACGGAACAATGCCTCCAAGGGTTTGTGATCAGTTTGTACGGTGACATCTGACCTACCAAAAATGTACCGTCTGAACCGTTCTGCCGCAAACACTATGGCCAGCATCTCTTTCTCTATTTGAGCGTACCGGGTCTGTGTGTCAGTCAATGTAAGTGAAGCTAACTCAACTGGGCGGCCGGCCTGCAGTAGCATCCATCGAGTAAAGCGCTAAGACTGGTGCACGTGAAATTTTATTTTAAAGATTATCAATTGCGATTGAGTGATGTAACTCCCACAGCCATTCCGAATTCTTGTTTAATAAACCTCGAAGTACAGATACGCAGAATAATTTTGAATAAATTTTGAAAGATAATTCACCATACCCACAAACCTCTCCAGTGCTTTACGATCTGTTGGGTAAGGCATTTCCACAATAGCTTTAACCTTAAGACTCGTCTGGTTTCATTCCATTTTCATTAAACTCATGACCCAAATAAACAATTTCACGCACCCCAAACCTACACTTTTCCTTGTTAAATTTTATACCAATTTCTCGTGCTCTTTTTAAGAAACATTTTAGTCTGAAATCGTGCTGTTCTTTAGTATTACCCCAAACTATTACGTCGTCAATAAAAGAGTCTACGCTTTCCAAATCCTCCAAATATTGTCTTATTTTTGCATGAAATACTTCTGGAGCGCATTTAATCCCATACGGTAAACGAAGAAACTGATATCGACCAAACGGTGTTCCAAAAGTACAAAGATCTGCGCTGGCAGCATCAATTTGAACCATCCAAAAACCAGAGCGTGCGTCAAGTACGCTAAAATATGTTGCGCCACGCAGCCGCACTGCCAGCTCGCTCACTGTGGGCAACGTGTAGCCGCACTGCGCAGTTAAGCGGCCTCGGATCCAAACACACACGGATATCACCGTTCTTTTCTGCTACTAACACTATAGCGTTCACCCATTCCGTTGGATGGGTAACTTTCCTGATAACGCCTAATCTTTCCATTCTATGCAACTCAGCTATAAGTTTGTCTTTCATCCCCAGTGGTATTTTCCTAGTTGGACATATCACAGGCTGCACATTTTTATCTACAACAATAGAATACTCACCAGGAAGCTTACCCAATCCCTTAAAAAGGTCACTTACTTTTACATGAAGCACAATATTAGCGTCAGCAAAGTGTTCCCTTCTCAACACAGATACTTTTAACCGGTTTGTCTACTTTATTTTTAACACCGCTGTCACCATGTAGCAAAACACGCTAGCTAGTTCAACACTGACGTTTTTATTTTAAAATAAGAAGGTACAATATTCATAGAAAATATCAATCTACCGACAAAATACTACAGTCAGCACGCAAAACTGGCAACACATTAGTGAGAGGCGAACTACATTATGTTGCAAATTTAGGCATATACAAAAATGTTTGCATTTTTGTATATGCCTAAATTTGCTAAAGTGGCAAAATAGCAAATGTGGTCGTTCCTACAAATATTCAATTCTCAGCAGGAAAACTAAAACCTTCTATAAATAAAGATGTCGATAAACTATTGACTCTAGACACTTTGACATCAACTGGAGGAGTTACTCAGTTTTGTCTTTTTATGATTTTATGAAATTAATACCGAGTGCCATACTCGACGGAAACTTGCGCAACGAGGATGATGAAAATGAAGAACACTTTTGCGAAGAGCAAGAAAGTGTAACTGACCTTATAACTTAGTTCTTTAATGGCTTTCAGCTAAGTTCATTAGCAGAGGTTTCTACGCCAGATGAACAAAATAATGTTGAATTAACGTGAGCTTTCCGTAGACATACATATAATCAGTTGCAAAATGAACCAAGAGAGTGGTCCTCTATTCCTCAAAACATTACTTGGCCTAGTTTTCAGAGGGAAATGAAGGTAAAAATAAGGTACTCAAACAGAAGCCAACCAATTGAATATTTAATGGATTTTTTCCCAGAAAAATTGATTGATATTATTGTTCAGAATACAAATGTTTATGCAAATTACACACTATTAAAAAGCTTGGACAGATGTAACAAAAGAAGAGTTGAGAGCCTTCTTTGGTATGATCATACTTATGAGCATAAATCAATTATCAGATATAATATACATGTTACATATTGGTCAACAGATGAATTTTTCAGACATCCAGTCATTGTAAAAGCTATGCCAGTAAAAAGATTTTAAAAAATTACTCAAAATCTCCATATTTCAAACATATCCCCCTGAAAGTCCACGAAATTCACCAAATTACGATAAATTAGCAAAAATTAAACCTGCTTTTGATATTCTCAACAGAATTTAATTCTATTGATGAGAGTATGATTCGGTTCAAAGGAAGTAGCTATATGAAGCAATATATGCCAAAAAAGCCATAAAACGTGGCTATAAATGCTGTGCAAGAACTGATTCATATACAGGATATTTATATGAGTTTCAATTTTATACAGTAAGGGTAGACAGTGGAACCGAAGAAGGTTGAGGGGCTAGGGTAGTAATGGACTTGAGTCCTCTCTAATAAGTCTTGAGTATTTACCAGGCCATACACTGTTGGCATTCGACAATTTTTTTACCAGTCTCTCATTGATGGAGATGTTATCAAAAAAAAAATTTGTAGTGTTGTAACGCTAAGAGTAAACCGGAAAGGCTTACCCGATTTGATTACTGACAAAAATTTTAACAGAAAGAGAAAAAAGGATTTAATTTCCAGTTTGATGCACCAATATCAGTAGTGAAATGGAAAGATACAAAAGATGTTTTCGTAGCAAGCACAGCATTTGTTCCTAGAGCAGTTGAATTGACAGAGAGGAGTCAAAAATATGGTAGCAAAAAGAAAATGTATTGCCCACTATATAATAGTAGTATATATTATTATAGTATACGGAATTTATGGGCGGTGTCGATCACTTTGACCATTATAGGGCATCATACCCTCTCGGTCGCAAGTCGCGTAAGAATTGGCAAAGACTATTTTGGTTCTTGCTTGAGGCTGCAGTTATAAATGCATATATTGCATACATGACGTACCATTCAGTAAGGCGAAATACAAATAAAGAATTTCGCTTGCGATTAGGCAGAGGCCTTGTAAACAATTTTTCATCTAGAACATGCGCCAGTCTTCAAGACCAAAAAAGGAGGTGCAAACTCAGTACCTAACGAGGTTCGAAGAGTAGATGTTGGCTCTCACATGCCTGAATTGGCGAAGTTTAGAAGATGCAGGATGCGCAGCACTCGTGAAAAAGAACAAAGGAGTAAATACATCTGTAGAATTTGTAAAGGTGCCTTTATGTGCTGCCCCTTGTTTTTCCAACTTTCACTTCAATAATTATAGTGTTTATATGTTATTATTTCATACAACCATTCAGTTTCTATTATAATTTTATTGTATGAAATATATTTCCCAGAAGTTGGAAAATAATTTCCCACATATCACTTAAGGTGATGTTAGAAGAGGGCAACAGTAATTATTTTCCCACATGTTTTCCTGAAAAACTGAAAATACATAAAGGTATACTTTAATAAAATCCTACAACTGTATGCATTTATAATTTCATTAGTGCTCTGAAATTACTTCATACACTCTTAGTTGTACCATAAGGGTTAAAGAACCAAACGGAACTTTCACTTCAAAGTTTATGCTGTGATATTTACAATGAAAAATGCTTGAACCGAAGTTGTGAGGTATGCAAAAGTATATAGTTTGACAACGAACACAATATCAACTATTACGAATGGTGTGCAACGAATTATACCCTAAATGGGGTAGAAAAAACTAAGATTTTAAACACATAAACTAAAAAAATCGATAATACGAAAAATTAAAAAACCGCAAAAGTCATTGAATTCATATTTAAAAAAACAATGCTGACATGGTTACTAAGCATAAGCACTTAAAAACTCTGAAGGCGACATTAATTGCCTTGTAGGCTATAGTACACACAGAGCGGATTTCACCGTCGAAAATAAGCGCGATCTTTGCACGCTACTGTTTGCATTTTATCAACATCAAACGAACGCAGTTAAAGCTAAACGCGATTAAAATTCAGAACGCCCAATTTTCGATGTTTAACTATAAACGCGTACGTAAGAGCTGTCATTGTCAATTGCACAATTATGTAAACCCATATATTATTTTTATCTCTTATTGTTTATTGTTTGCATACCTATGTAACTCATATATAAAACAGGCTGTTTGATGTCACAGAATACGAAATACATCGAGTTTTTGTTATAGATTGTGAAGATATTTCATGTTAACTCCGTTTTCTCTAAACGCCATCAGAATGGAGCCGGTGAAATCGTTTAGACGAAAACGGAAATCAAATTATACATTTTAACCCAGTTAAGTAAATCGTGGTTTTATTAAACTTGATTTTCAAAGCGAACGGTGAAATCAGTTCTTAGACTTCTCCGAAAATTATTCGGTTCTATTTAATGAAGAGATTCAAAGCTTTCACTTGTTGTTCGTTGGCAGTGTTACCCAAATAATATTACACACTTCAGTGGTATAAATCATTGATCATTATACCGTGTTTGTATCATCAACGAACGCATCCAACATGATGCAAGAGCTATACGGGCTCATCTCATACCATTGCTTAGTTATATCCAAGATATATGTTCGCAGATTGATACAGTTCATTTCATATCGGACAGCCCAATATAGGGATCGATACATGTTTTATGTATCCAGAGTTAAAATCAATAACCTGGCATTATTTAGAAGCGGGACATGATAAGATAGAACCGAATGGAGTCGGAGCAGTCTTAAAGAAAACTGCATGCACGATTTTTTTTTTTCATGTTGCAGCCCATTGAGCAACTTAAAAAAAAAAAATTTGCTCCTGTAAATATTTTAAATTTTAATATTGTAAATCTATCCACCTCAATTTTGTGTTTTCATCACTAATATTCTGTTAATATTGTATACTGTGTGTAAAAAAAACTAAAAGTAGCTTATAGTTATAAACAAAATTGTGAAAGTTTACAAACCTAACTGACAGGTAACAAACATTTAAATTTATATGTAATTCATTTGTCTCCCATTTCTATTATATCTATAATTAATATTATTATTCTGCTTTGGGCTTGAGTTGTTTATTGATAATTCCATTTGAGGTTGACTAACACAGCATATTTAGACCTTGCACACTCTGCTACTTGTTATTATCTCTTTGGTTTCTTCTATTATTTACAATAAATAATAAAATGAATACCCGCAACGCCAAGGCGCGCCAGTTGGAGAACCAACTTCAACTTGCGCTCCAGGAACTTAAGGCATCCAAGGAGCAATGTAAGCAATTACTTAAAGAAAGGGATGACAATGAAAATAAAGTTGTAGTAATAATTAATAAAAATACTCAACTTAAACATGATATGGCAAGCCTGCATAACGAGTATTTAAGTATATTAACAGAAAGGGATCAGCTACAGAGAACTGTCACTGAGCTTGAACGGTACAGCAAGGAGTATGAGGAAGCCCTCAGTCTTATTGCTGCATTGCAACTACAGCTGCATGAGGCCCAGAACCAAATAGCACAGTTAAGCACCAACATACATAACTTAAAAGCCTCACAGGCTCAGAGTCTGTTCGATAAGCTGGTCGATTGCACATCTATACAGAAGTCTATAGAGAAGTCTCCTAGAATTTCACAAACATTTGCAACGGTAGATTTAACAGAAGAGGACTCTTTAACTTCAAGATCAGCAGAAAAAATCACATGCAGTAAGAATAATCTAAAGAAGTATTTAAAAATTAACAAATTCATTAAAAAAACTCAAAAATTAATTAAAAACAGAATTAATACTAAAAACTATGTTAATTTATGTAAAGAAAAGCAGGATTTAATTGGAAAAGTAAAACAATATTCAATTGAGGTGGATAACATTAAAACATGTTATGAGGCTCACATAGAATGTCTGAATATTGAAATACAATCACTACATAGTTCGCTTGACGTTGTGACTAGTAAATATAAATCTATACAAAAAGAGATTAAAGAGTACATGCTGGCCATGGATGAGCTGGTTAGCTTATGTAAATATAACGAAGACCGTTTTGTGTCATTGACAAAAACTCAATATGAGTGCCCGCAATCAATGCCAGTTCTTTCAGGGACAGTGTGTGTTAACAATGTAACAAATGATAAATAGTCTTTATTGACAGCGGAACTCTGTGACAGTCCCATAACGAACAAAATTGAAACAAAAATTAAATGTAATAATAGTAAGAACAATGTTATTGTTTTTAGTGATGAATTGGGAAAAAATATAGGAACATTATTTAATAATTATTTAAAAAGACAACAAGTTACCAATTATTGCAAGCCAGGAGCATCATTTACATAATAAATAAAATTTTAGTAGGTACTTATTGTCCTAATACTATATTAATGTTATTAATAGGGGGAAGGGGCAATGTTAAGAAGAAACAATTTTTGCAGTATTATGAATATTTAAACAATTTAAATGTAAGCAAAATTATCTTGTTTACATTGCCTTACATTCGGGGTATGCCACATGAAAATAATATAAAATATGAATTAAATTTATTATGTGTATGTATGTGTATAATATAATATGTAACAATAATTTAAATTTGACACAATTCTAATAATGACAAATTCCATTTAATTGACATAAATAATTTATTCAGAAATATTTTGACTAATGATAGGTATTACCTATCCAAATATATATTAAGACTGGTAGCAAATGTGCTGTTTATTTTCTTCTTTTATTGAACAGTCTCATTGTTTGACATTAAATTTGGAATCAGTTCCAAATAATTTAAATTAAGTAACAAGACAATAGAGGAAATCTCTAGCAATAATATTGACATTAATAAATTAAGAAAGTCATATGTGAATAATTGTACCACTTTAGAAAGTCTTAATAATAAAGATTGTATACACCTGGTGCATCAAAATATACAGGGAATTTTAGGCAAAGAATTAGAAATTGAATTATTTTTAAATAGCAATCATATTCATATTATGTGTATAACTGAACATTGGCTAAAAGATTATAATGTAATGTTTAATTTTAGTAACCACCAGGTGGTTAGTTCTTCCAATAGAGAAAAAGTTTTACGTGGTGGCTCTTTAATACTAGTAAATAAATCATTGCGATTCAAAGAACGTAAAGATATCGTGAGCCTCTCTGTTGAGAGTACTATAGAAATGGCCTGTGTTGAGCTTGAGCACCTCATAGTTGTCAGCGTTAACAGACCCCCATGTGCTTTATATGATGATTTTGAAAAAAATATGGAAGAAGTTTTAATTATACTTAATAAACAGAACGAACCTGTTGTCATATGCGGAGACTTTAACATCAACCTCCTAGAAGCTTCTTCCATCACTATTAAATTTATTTCTTTGTTGCAATCATTCAATTTAGTTAACATGTTTTTAGAACCAACACGTATTACTGGATCTAGTGCAACTTGTATAGACAATGTTTTTACAGATGTTAAGCCTTTGCACCGATCCATAATTCACAAAATAAGTTCTGATCATTCCGGACATTTAGTATCGTTACCTTACATATTATGTAAAAAAACAAATAATAAAAAAAATTGTGTTTGTTCCTGTAAATAAGTATCGTTTAGAGAAGTTTAGAAGTAACGTTAATAAAAAACTACTATTACTTCCTTATAATAATAATACTGACTATATGAAGTATTGTTTAACCTGCTGAGCAAGAAATTTAATGCTATTTTTACTTCTAAAACTATCTCCTTGAACAGTCGCAAGACTTTTAATGAATGGGCGACAGTAGGAATCCACAGAAGTAGGCAAAGATTGTATGAACTTTACAATGAAAGATCATACAATCATAGACGCCGTGTGGTAGCGGACGCCGTGTGGTAGCGGCTTAAGAGAATCTACCACCCCATCTCATCCCGTGGGTGTTGTAAAAGTCGACAGAGGGAAAATGAAAACCAGGAGATGGGCAGCAGCATTTTCCTGAAACATCTAAATAAATAAACTGCGGTTGCCAACCCGCCTGCCGAGCGTGGCAACTATGGCAAAATGCCCCCCAAAATGGGAGCTACAAACTTTTGTGGCGATCTATGGGGGAGGCCTATGTTCAGCAGTGGACTTATGATAGGCTGAAACGACGACGACGACGACAATCATAGTAACACATTTAAAGAATATGTTAAAAATATTTCAAATTATTTAAAAAAGTATGCTCTGAAGCCAAGTCATTACAATTGAACAATAAAATAAAGAAAGCATCAGATAAAATAAAAATGACTTGGAGTATTATTAATAGTGAAACCGGGAAAGTTAAGGACCGAAACCATGATTACAAAATTAATTTTAACAACAAGCTTGTGACATCTGATCAAGATGTTGCTACAGCCTTTGAAAAGTTTTTTAGTTATATTCCAATTTCCATAACCAAGCCATTAAATTCTTCTCCTACTGCCGCTGAGACATGACTCAAACAAAATGTAATTTCTTGTACAAAAGATTTTAAATTCGATATGGTAGATGGAAATGACATTCTTAATATTTTTAAAACTATTGATTGTAAGAGAACCGCGGATCTATGGGGTATGTCCGTGGAAGTTAGTGCGTCTATTATAGATATAATTGCACCTCAATTAGCCATAATTTTTAATTCCGGTATTGCATTTGGTGTGTTTCCTTATTTGATGAAACATAGTAAAATCATACCTTTATTTAAATCTGGTAGTACATCGGACCCTGCTAACTTTAGACTTATTTCCGTACTACCAACATTAAGTAAAATTTTTGGAAAAATTATACTTAATCAAATGTTAAAACATTTTAATTGTCATAAATTGTTTCACAAAAACCAATTTGGCTTTACAAGGGATCGTTCTACAACCGATGCAGGTGTTGAACTTATTAAAAATATATTCGAAGCCTGGGAGATTTCATAGGATGCCTTGGGTGTTTTCTGTGATCTTTCTAAGGCCTTCGATTGCGTTGATCATGAAACACTTATCAGGAAACTACATCACTACGGTATAAGAAATTCTGCACATCAACTTCTAATTTCATATTTGAGTAATAGAACGCAGACAGTAGTTATCAATAGTAAGAGTTCTTCCGGATCAGCAGTATCTATGGGTGTCCCGCAGGGTTCGATTCTCGGCCTATTTCTATTTCTTATTTACATTAATGACTTAACCTAGTAGGGGACAACCATGATATAGTGTTATTTGCTGATGATACATCTTTGATTTTTAAGATAAAACGTCAACTTTTGTTATATGACGAGGTGAATAATGCTATTTCAAAATTAGTTAATTGGTATAACGTTAACAATTTGCTTTTAAACGGCAATAAAACAAAATGTATTAAATTCACATCACCAAATGTTAAACAATTAGATGTAAATGTGCTTGTGAATGGGGAAGAGTTGAGCCTTGGGGATACTGCTGTCTTTCTTGGAATCACTCTTCACGCAAAACTTCAATGGAGAGATATATGATCTAAACTAGCAAGTAGACTTAGCTCTGCAGTTTATGCTGTAAAAAAAATTTGGAATTTGACTAACGTTGAAACTGCTAGATTGGTTTATTTTAGTTATTTTCATACCATAATGTCTTATGGTATTTTGCTATGAGGAAATGCAACTGATGTAGAAGTTATTTTTGTTTTGCAAAAGAGGGCCGTAAGAGCTATATAATCTTGGCTCTAAAGTGTCTCTTAGAGATAAATTTGAAGAAATTAATATCTTAACCTTGGCCTCTCAATATATATTTGAAAACGTTTTGTATGTACACAAGAACATAAACCAGTTCACTAAAAAAAGTGATGTTCATAATGTGAATACGAGGAACAAGGACAAATTAATTATGCCAGTTACCCGACTTCACAGAGTCAGTAACTCTTTTATGGGGCAATGTATACGTTTTTACAACAAAATCCCAAAAAGTCTTTCAATCAAAAAGTTCAAATTATATATTAAACAAAGACTTCATAAAAACGGTTATTATAATATTAAAGAATACATAAATGATGATAACCCCTGGGAATGAGGTGATCGCCGCCAAGCCATTTCTACATCTTTATAATACTGCTGTTATTGTACATTATTTTAAAAATGACAAAAAAAAAGCCCGCTGGGTTTCTTACTGGTTCTTCCCAGGACAGAGGTATTTTTTGTGAACCAGTGTAGTTTAAAATAAATAAATAAAAATGACTTTCAATAAGTATTATGTAAATAATCTATATTGAATAAAAATTTATTCTATTCTATTCTATTCTGCAAATCAAGTGGTGTCTGGCTCTGGATAAAGATATTGGTACAATTGAAGAATTTTGAATGCAAATTCAAGGCAAAGTTAAGAATGTTAACCCTCGAAAGATAATCTACGTCCGCGAGACGTAACGCGAAATATAATTTCTTTTTTTTTCTATATTATTAATCACAGCGTGCTAGCCTCGTGAGACTATTCAGTCGGCGGCCGGACCTCACGCGGAGCGGCGTGGCGCCACGGTAAGTACGCTCAATAAGTACCTACAGCTATGTCGTGTGTCCGCGAGACGTATGATTATCATTTATGCAACTTTAGCAAATTGTTCAAAATAATTGTGAATTGTTATTTAGAGTTATTTGTTATTATTTTCAGGTGTTAATTATCATTATAATGGCGAACCGAAAAGTTCTAGGACAACCTCTTAGAAGACCATGTGCAGAGTGATACTGAAGACAAATTGCTCGACGAAGCTGTGGATATGCTCGACTGCTCTGCTGAATATCCTTCGGAGCCTGCTATCGAACAAGCTTCGCCTTCAGTTAGCCGCATAATTATTCCTTCTCAGCGCATACTCAGAGGTAAAGAATAAGCATTGTTGAGCAACAAACAAGGGTCAATGTTACGGCAGAATGTCAACAATAAGCATTGTTCGATCAGCTAGAGGACCAACGAGTCCATCCATTTTCTGCAACTTTTAGAGAAACAAATGAAATTGAAGTTCGTGCGCTTATTGGGATCTTGACATTATCTGCTACAATGAAGAATAACCACCTCTCAACGGAAGAGCCTATTGAAAGCTCTTTTTCGGGAACTCGCTATATGGCAGTTATAAGTCGTGACAGATTCGACTTTTTAATCAGGTGTCTGCGTATGGATGACAAATCGTTACGACCAACGCTTAGAACTACAGACCCATTTATATCTGTCAGAAAAGTCTGTGATATGTTTATACATCAATGTATAATTAATTACACACCTGGACCACATCTAACCGTTGACAAGCAGCTACTGGGATTTCGTGGCAGGTGTCCTTTTAGGATGTATATTCCTAACAAGCCCAACAAGTATGGAATAAAAATACCCATGATGTGAGACAGCGGCACCAAGTATATGATAAATGTCATGCCTTATTACGGTAAGACAACCAATACCAACGGCGTTCCTCAAGGGGAATTTTATGTAAAAGAACTGTCAAAACCTCTCCATGGTACCAATCTTTTATTTATTTGATAAAGTAACGAGACGAGCGAAACGTTCACCTGATGGTAAGTGCAACGTCTGCCCATAACAGATGCTGTGTTACTCAGAATATTTCTATGTAGCACCACACTGCGCCCGTCACCTTGAGACATTAGTTCTTAAATCTTATCCGCTAGGCTGGCGTGCCACCAGATTCTGGTTTGTCATATCATATTAATGCGCAACTTGCAACCCGCCAGTATCTGGTATTAGGCACCAGATTTAAATGGCTCTTAAAATGAAATAAAAAACTATATTCATCCTTTTCTAACTTATAAGAATCAAATAGAGTATAGTCAAGTGTAGGTTTTTCAACCATAATACAGACACCATTTCATAAAAAATTCTTATACAATCGAGTCGACATTTGGCGGTTAGTCGGGGTCACTTCTCCGTGGTGAACTATCGTCATCAAAGTGTGTTTTTTTATTGTTATAATTAAGTATTTGTGAAAAACTGCAGCTTACAACATGGATGGGTAAGTAATAAACAATTTTTCAATTAGTGATTGTATCATTATTAGCTTTTTTACACTAAATACTAATTTTATCAAACATCGTTGACCGTCCGCCACAACAGCAGATATCTATTTTCATTTATAATTTAATAAAATTGTACTAACTATTACTGTAATACTACACGTATCATTACTGACATTAATAAAAATGTGTTAACTAGTGTTAAATTTGTACAATATAAGATATAATTAACGTAATATTAAAATTAAATACACATATCATACCGGCGGCCAGAATCTGGCTTTGCGCCATTCAGCGTTACCGTGTTCAAGGTCAGCGAAGTGGCACATTTGTTGGTCGGTAGACTAGTATGGATAAGGCTAAGGTAGATGTGTGTTTTTAGTTAACTCATAACTTTTTTTGGTTCATGTTTTGCAATTTTATATTTTTTTTTAAATACGAGTATTCTTTTAATTTTTGCTTTTAATTTTTTTTATTTGGTGCTTTTGTATTGGATTAGTCCAATATCTCAAAGGCGTGGTGGAGGTGTGCGTACGCGTGGTGGGAGCAGTGAGCATCAGGTTCAGGGAAGCGTACATGGTGGAGGTGTGCGTATACCGGGTAGAGGCGTGCGTTCACGTAGTGGACGTGTGCGTACACGTGGTGGGAGCAGTGGGCAACTGTTGGAAGGTAGTGGAAGTGGTCGTGGTCGTGGCCGTGGTCGTGGTCGTGACCAAACCAAGCCAGTTGCAATAGACGAGTTAGTATTTATGTTTCTTTTCAATGTTTATTGGTTGCGTTTAAAAAAAAAGTATGTAAATATATCCACATTTGACGTCCTAATTTTTAGATTAAACTTGGTTCATATTGATGAGTTACCGACTGGCCACCAACTGGAAGAGCCTCTTCACACAAGAAGAAAGCGCGCTTGGAGTCCGTAAGTAACTTATTTTAGAGTATTATAATTCAAGGTGAATTTTATAACAATCACAAAAATATTATTAATGTGAAAATTTGTATGTCTATGTATGAGTAGGTGTGTATAAGTATCTTTGTTTGTTAATCCTTCACGCTCTAACATGTGAACGAACTTGTATGTTTAGTATGTAGGTTCTTTAGGTCCTGGATTAACACATTGGCTGCATTACGTCATAATCACCATATCTCATAGGTAATAGAGTGCAGTTAATAATTATTTAAATGATACGAGTAACATATATGACACAGCCATGTAGGAATAACTTTGCACAAGCTGTCACTTATAAACGAACAGTTTCCCTCATTATTCATCAAACTTCAACAAATTTAAATTGTTTCTAAATACTTGGTTTTAGGTATGCTGATTCATCAAGTACGCCTTCTCGACTATCCGATGTGGCAGTGGCTAAGGGTTTAGGCCTTCAGGAGCCACATCTTGTACATGACGTACACGATGTACAGGATGCTATACAGGATGATGTTCAAGAAATTGAACTCGAAACATCATTAGTTATACCACCCTCTCCTGAAGTGTAAGTTGCTTACTTTCTATTACCATATTAGTACACACGTGCAATAATATAGTTATATAACTATTTCCAGGTTCGTTGAACGTGGTCCAGACGTAAGTTTTGCCAGTACGTCGCAAAACATGAGTCCACGCCGTACCGTGCACCACCGGGGTCTTCGGGATAAAGAAATTTACACTTTTCTTTATAGTCTTGGTAAAGATCTGCTATACATATTTGTCTACAATAAATTTTGTCTCTACCAAGGAATATATCTACTTATTGTTTTTTTTAGATCAGGAAGTGAATCGGAGGAAAGTGATGAGGAAGAGGTAATGGCTCCTGTAATCCCGAGAACCTACGTAAGCAGCATGGACACACCCACAGATCCTGATGACCACGAGATGAATGACTATGATTTAGGCCCTGACGAAACAACTGATATGTCAGCTACATATCAGCCTCATAGCATTTTTGATTTTCACTGGACAGCGTTTCCGCAAGCTCAAATTCCGCCTGAATTGAGAAGGGAAACGTTTTCAAACATTAACTGTGGTCCAACATCTCTGTTCGACAATCCCCTAGACACTTTTACTGTTATATGGGATTTAGAATTTATGGGGTACATTGCTGCAGAGACAAATAGATATGCACAGGAGTTAGCGCAACACGTGATGTTAAATGACAACCTCCAACCTCAAAGTCGCATCTGTGATTGGCGGGACACAAATCCCGATGAACTTTATGTTTATTTTGCTGTCGTTTTGGCAATGGGGGTTGTCATTAAAACTAAAATAGAAGAGTACTGGAGCGCTACTCCTGACATATTTTATACACCTGGTATTAGTGCACATATGTCTTTAAGACGATTCCAGTTGTTGTCAAAATGTCTACATTTCAATAACAATGGAGTCATGAGTACACTAGAACTGGATGCTTCTGCAGCAAAATTATTTAAAATTCAGCCGGTAATATCACACCTGAATAGTAAATTCCAAAATATGTACAATTTGCATCAAAATCTTGCTTTAGATGAGTCTCTCCTGCAGTGGAAGGGTTGGTTGGATATAAATCAATTCATTCCAAACAAGGCCGCTGCAGTAGGGATTAAAACATACGAAATTTGCGAGTCTAAGACAGGTTATTTATGGAGATTCGAAGTGCATGCTTATAAAAAACCACCGTCTACACAGACTGACAAAAGCCCCCTAGATGCATTTACACCCGCAATAGTACTGAAACTTATAAATGGTCTTGAAAATAGGGGTCATACTCTATGGATGGACAATTTTTATAATTCACCAGCGCTTGCGCGTAAATTAAAATCTATAGGGTTTGACTGCGTTGGCACACTTCGAACCAACCGTCAGTTTGTGCCGGAAGCTCTAAGCAATTTAACCAAGGCGAATATGCGGCCTGGCCAGATTACTGGTTTTACATCGGGTGACATCATTCTCATGGTATGGCGAGATTCTAACCGCATTGCGATGATCTCGACGTACCATGGCAATGCAGTTAATACTGTTCATGGGTCTACAAAACCCATCTTAATATTAGACTACAATATTATGATGGGTGGGGTAGATAAGAAGGACCAAATGCTGTCTATGTATCCGATTGAAAGAAAGAGAACCAGAATTTGGTACAATAAGTTTTTTCGTAGGCTTTTAAATGTGTCTGTTCTAAATTGTTATATACTTGTAAAACATTTCACTTCTTCTTTTACTCGCCGTTCTTTTCGTATAGCCCTTATTAAGTCTACTTTAGAAAGACACTCTCCTTCTTGTGTTGCGCCTCTGGTCGTAGATGACCAAATTTACACAGTTCAGAAACATCACATAGCTGAATACCCGTTTCTGCCAGGAAGAAGTGGCCGGTTACGACGCAATTGTGCCGTGTGTTCAAAGCGGGTGCAAACATTTTGCGTAGGATGCAAAAAGACTTTTTGTTTGAGCCCTTGCTTTGTATCTGTGCATAAGTAGCAGTAGTTTTTTTTTTTAATTTTAACTTTAAAATAAAACATATTTTTGAATTTGAATAACATATTAACATTTTAAATACTATCTATAACCACAATAAATTGATGTTACAATACACTTTAAAATTCAGGTGTGATATTACTCTGAAGTCTTATCCATACTAACCTTACTCGTAACCGCACTTTTTGCGTTGAAATTATTAGATTTTGTTGTTAATTTTTTTAAGTCTATGGCACTGTGACCTTTTATTATAATTTTAGTCGTAAACTTTATTGTGTTATGTAATATAAATAACGTATGTAAACAAAAAACAAAAAAAGTCGCTCAATAATGTTATTTCAAAGAGGACTAGTTTTGACCGTTATTTTTACGTGGTTTGTTCCTAGGCTAGAAATATAAACCAAGACATTTCACAGAACTCTGTACTTTTTACTGTGTAATGTTCAAGAACCAAACTTTAAGAATAGCTATCGTTTTAAGTAATTTGACCCAACATGTTTTCAGATATCGATAATACACATGACCCTGTTTTTTGCCTAACACAGTCAATCCTAAGAACTGGGGCGTTTTTGTGATGGCTTGGGTATAAAAAATGTATTTGGAGATATTTGTTTTTGTATTATTTTTGTAATGTTGCACTATTATGTCATGTAAATAGGAATAAATATATTAAAATATTGGTTTATCTTTTTTTTATAAGATATTGAACCCAAAAACCGGTAAAAATGTGTTTACCCTAACTTTAAACCAGATTTATAGTACCTTAAATGATTTATTTTCACGAAATAATGATATCAGATTAATCTACAAACAGTAAAATTAAAAATTATTTGTGTAAAAAACAAGTTACGATAGATTTTTTTTAGATAAAAGCATTTTAATAGCAATTGACCCATAGTGCGCGCGCCTGTCGTCATACTGCTGCCAGATGTGACATTTTGCGCAAGATGGCTGTGCCAGCCTAGCGGAAGTAAGTTTTGAATACTAAATTGATTGACTTAAGTCACTGGTACTATCTGTGCAAAATATAAATTTCTAAATAGAATAAATTAAAGAGGGAATGTTTTAATAATTTCCAGATGAACCACTTATAATTCCCGGTGATGTAGTCCCAGACATTTAAAAATCAATAGCATCTCAACAACAAAACAAAATTGGTAAGTTTTTTATAATTTTATAATTTCTTATTGTAAACCTGAAAGAAGGAAAAGGGGAAAGCCTTGAAAGTGTCTAACGCGAGATATTTCTGGTACTGCAATTACCAATATATAGCTATTAGTCTAGGAGGGTATAGATTTATGTAGATAAATAAATACCCTCTCACCATTTCATATTTTTTGTTTGTTTGACTTGTATGATACCCAACAATGTTCTGAACGAGTGATGAATAGTTCATAGTATTAATTTGTATTTAAATGAGATATATTAAAGGTAATTTAAAATTTTAGGTACAACCTCTTTGACAAGAAGAGAGAAATGTCTTCTAGAGAAACTGAAAAAGTCGAAGATCACATTGAAAAAACTAGAGAAAAACTCACTTCATTTAAATGTTCTAAAAGCTATTGTTGACAATGCTGTAAAAAATACACAAAGAAGACCTCAAAGAAAACGCTGGGATTTAAAGAGCAAAATGTCCGCCTTGGCAATATTCAAGCGATCTCCTAAGGCATATCGATACATGCAGAGTGTATTACCTTTGCCTAGTACAAGGACACTTCAGAGGATTTTAAAAGAAATGCCATTAGAAGCAGGGATACATTCACAAATTATTAAAATATTAAAAAACACAAGCTTAGATATGGAGGAAAGTTCAAAATTGTGCACATTAATATTTGATGAGATAGCACTGAAAAAAGATTGATTTACAATGAATCAATTGATCAAGTTGAAGGATAAGTGGACCTTGGAATCGGAGAAAGCTTCGGCAGGAGCAATAAGATTGCAGGACACGCCTTAGTGTTCATGGTGCAAGGTGTTAAAAAAATTTAAGCAGCCAATTGCTCATTACTTTGTTGAGGGTACAATAGAGAGTGAAAAGTTCGCAGTTTTGATAAAAATAATTGTCAAAGCTGTTTCTGAAGCTGATTACAAATTGATTTCCACGGGTTGTGATCAGGGAACTACCAACACAGGTGCTTTGAACTTACTAAAAAAAATTAATGGTCTGTCCTCTGAAGATAACTATTTTTTGGTAGATGATAAAAAAGTTTTTATAGTGTATGGTATACCACACTTATTTAACCCTTAATAACCTAGAGTTTCAATTTTGATACTAATATTTTAAACCGAATATTCACATTACTATTAGTTTTTTTTTATATGTTGGCTGTATGTATTTTACTGTTGTATAGTATTCTATCCAACGAAATTAAAAAAAAAAACAAATGTCATTATTGTTTTATTTTATCTGTGACATATTACTTGCGCGGCAAAGTGAACAAGTAAACACATTTTACTAAAAGTTTTGTTGAATATAAATTTGATATATTTTCTTTTTCTGAAGAATATAAATACTTTTGAGGTAAGTGAATACATTATTTTCGCTATGATATAATTATTTTTAGCAAATGCATGTTTTACTTGAAGAAATTAGTGCTTTTTTTTTGGTATCAATATTGATACTTCAGGCATTCCGCCCTACATAAAACCTACCTACTAAGGCTGCCAGTCCACCAGAGCGGAGCGAGGCAGCGGAGCCGAGAAACGGAGAAATATTAACCAATAGGATTGCACAAAATCTCCGCTCCTCTTAAGTGGACAGGGACTTGCGAGCTAGTTTAAAATTTCATATAAAACCGGTAAGCGGAGCGGGGAAACGGAGCGGGGAAACGTGCGGGGATGCGGAGCGGGGAAGCGAGTGCGGGCGCGGGCGCACTTTGCGCCGGCAGTGTGCCGCCGTATTCCGACCAGTGCGTATGTGACCGAAGATAATGGATGAAAAACTTATTGAAAGTGTGAAAAAGTTTCCGTGCATTTGGAACACATCTTCAGAATTTTACAAATGCAACGAAACAAAAGATGCTGCGTGGGACCAAATTATCATTGAAACAAACATATCGGATGGTAAATAATATGTATCTTTATTCTATAATACCTTCTAGTAGGTACATATTGATATCTTTTTTTTTATTTAACAAAATAATACCTAAATAATGTCCGCAGCTGGCCAAATTATCTATATCTGTCTCACATCACTGACTATTATAGATTCTTTTCAAAATTCGAGTATCTTGCCATGGTACCTTCCCCTGATTATTAAAGTATGAACAATACATTTCACGAACTTGATAACCATCGTTACTAGAATGTTGTGTTTCTATAATATCACCAACTGATAATAATGATTGCTCCATGTTATTTTCAATATTGTTTATATAATTAGGTTGTCTTTGAATTAAATAATTGTGCAAAACACATGTTGCTTTTATTACCTTGTCAACTGTTTCTATTTTGCATTCAAAATCTTTATGATACACGTACCACTTTCTCGTCAATACACCGAAAGTTGCCTCAACAATACGACGTGCTCTTGATAATCGGTAATTAAAAATTTTTTTTTCTGCGTTAAGTCCATCACGTGGGTAAGGCCTCATAAAATTTTCCATTAATGGAAAAGCTTCGTCTCCTATAAATACGAACGGCATTTTTGCTCCACCTTGATAAAATGGTACCGGCTGAGGTAAATTCAATCTCTTTTCTTTTAGACTCTTTCCGAAAATGCTGTTATCAAAAATTCCTGCATCAGAAAATCTTCCCATAGATCCCACATCAGCCATTATGATTTTCCTTTTGGCATCAGCTAAACACATCAATACTACAGAAAATCTCTTTTTGTAGTTGAAAAACGAGGACCCGGTTTTCGAGGGAGCCTTGATATATACGTGCTTGCCATCAAGAGCACCTATACAATTTTTAAATTGCCATAGTTCATCAAAATCTTTTGCGATTTCTTTCCAGTCGTTTTCTGTTGGTTGTGACATGACAAGAGGTTGCAATATATTCCATAAAGCATCACAAACCTCCTCAACAATTCTTGATACACTTTTCAATCCAATTCTAAAATTCTCTCCCATCGTTGTAAATGACTGGCCGGTTGCTAAATACCTAAAAAAAAACGTATTTAATTGTACTTCGCGTAAGTGATGTAATATTTTTGTCATAAATAGACCATGTAATACATTTTTGTGTTTGTTGATTGTTTCAGTTACAACTGCCAAGTCGCGATGGAAACAACTGAGAGATAACCATCGGGATGCCTTAAAAAGACAAAATGCAACAAGGAGTGGACAGGCTAGAAAACAACGAAAAGAATGGAAATATCAAAAAGCCATGTCATTTTTATTGCCTTACATGAGTAACAGAGACCGGTCAACAAATTTTACGCCCCTGGACCACTCAGTAAGCGAAACTTCAAATCCGCCAAATACCATTGAAGAGAGTTCACGGGAATCATGCAATTTTTTGCCATCAAATTCAAATAATCTTCCTTCTGCCGATGATCCTAAGAATCCAACAGCTTCGGAATCTCTTCCATCAACATCCAAAAAAAGAAAGAACGATGAAATTCTAGATTATTTAAAAAAAAATCAAGAACGCCGCGAAGTGTTGGAACGAGAACGGATAGAACTTAAAAACATGATGTCAGCCAGTGATAAATACGATGAAATAGACTTATTTTTTTTAAATTTGGCTGCATCGACAAAAAAGCTGCCGTATTATTTTCAACTTCAAATTAAAAAAACCTGCTTTAATGCGGTAATGTCAGCTGAAGAAAGTAATCTTCAACATAGTTGGTATTCTCCGAATAATTATGGTTATTCTACAGGCTCAACACCTACATCAGATAACATCAACACTAGTATCGATACTCCTAGTGCTTCAGATAATATCAACACTAGTATCAATATTCCTAGTGCTTCAGATAATATCAACACTAGTCTTAATATTCCTAGTGCTTCAGATAATACCAACACTAGTATCAATATTCCTAGTGCTTCAGATAATATCAACACTAGTCTTAATATTCCTAGTGCTTCAGATAATACCAACACTAGTGTCAATATTCCTAGTGCTTCAGATAATATTAACACTAGTATCATTAATCCTAGCGCTTTACAAATTCCAACAACCCAGGATATTGAAACATCTGCAGCAGAGCCAACAGAACCCAATGAAAATGCGGTCAATTTTGAGACAGATTACGATTTTTAAATTAATATAACATGGCTTCTATAACTGTATGCAAAAATAAAAGTTACTTTGATTTAAAATGTGTACTTACTTTAAACACACCGCTAATCTTTCACGGCTACTAATTGAATTTCTGTAATTTGTGTCTTGTTTCCGAATATATGGTTCAATCAGGGAGTGAAGTTCATAAAAAGTACATCTTGAAACTCTATAAGAATTTTCGAAAGTTTCTTCATCAGCTGTTTGGAAAAAAGTAAAATATTCACTGTGTTCTGAACGATGTTTGATATGATTTCTTAACCAAAATCTATGTTTCCTCATAGAATTGTTCAAATGGTATATGGTAAGTATTTCGGCTTCTTCTGACTCCAACTCTTCTTCCTCAAGCAATGTAAGGTAATAATGTATCAACTTTTTCGATGGCATGTCTGCTATCACTGACATTTCGCGTAGAACTAAACCAATCGCCCCACGCCGGGAGCTCGAAATCACTCGTCGCGTACTTGCTGCCTAGCTCCGCATATTGAAAAACACAGCAACTCCGCTCCGCATTACTTCCTCACTCCGCTCCGCAGCCTCGCTCCGCTCCGGTGGACAGTCACAGTACGCAACTCCACTCCGCATTAGTCCGTTTCTCGGCTCCGCTGCCTCGCTCCGCTCTGGTGGACTGGCAGCCTAACTCTTTAGCTATAAAACTTTTTGAACTTTCGTTTCATATTTTTTCTGCATAGCTTGGTGTGGGGATTACTTTTGTTTTTATTTATTATAGAAATTTATCCAAAATGCGGCCAGAAGAGATTGAGAACATATTGAAGCGGTTAGAAAATGGTGAAATTTCGGAAGACGATTCCACCGACAATGAAGATGACATAGACTATTATTCGAGCCAAAGAGATCGTCTGATGGAGCTAGATGATGAAGAGGATGTAGGTAATTTTCCCACTGACCCAAACTTGGATGCAGATCCGCCTGCAGCAAACGTAGATACCGACATGCAACATAATTTAGAGACTGTTGAACGAAACCCAACTCCTACAACCAGCAGCCAGAACAACCTGCAAACTGCACCTTTCAACTCTAGAAACTTAGTGTGGAGAGTAAAAAATATGGATTTAGTCCAAAATGCTTTCCAGTTTGCTGGAAATACTGAGTATTCACAAGAAATTATGAACTTAGACACTCCATTTCAGTTTTTTTCTTATTTTTTCGGTGAAGACATTTTGAGATTTCTAGTGGACGAGTCAAATAAATATGCCTTCCAAAAGAATCCCAACTTTACAGAACCTGTAACTGTCTTAGAATTACGTAAATTTATTGGAATTCTTATTTTTACTAGTGTATATCATTATCCTAGTGTCCGGTCATACTGGTCAAACATTACAAAGTTTGAACCCATAGTACAAACAATGAATCGCAACAGATTTGATAAAATTAGAGAAATTTTTCACATGAATGACGACTCTAAACATTTGCCCATTGATCACCCCCAGCACGACCGACTGCATAAAGTAAGACCAGTGATAGACTATTTGAACAAGAAATTTATTACTTTACCATTTGAGCATCGTCTATCACTAGACGAGCAGATGTGTTCCACAAAAATGAAACATTTTATGAAACAATATTTACCCAACAAGCCCCATAAGTGGGGATTCAAATTATACGTGTTATGCTCTCTGTCTGGTTATGCCTACAGTTTTGAGATTTACTCGGGAGCTAAGGACATGGACCGTTTACCTGGCGAACCAGACCTCGGAGCTGTGTCGAATACAGTTATTCGATTGCTACGACCAGTACCAAGGCATGTCAATCATATAATTTATTTTGACAATTTTTATACGAATATTCCTCTGGTACATTACTTGACCAACGAAGGTATTTATTGTCTTGGAACAGTACAGAGAAACAGGCTTGGAAAGTCGTGCAAGTTGCCGGATAAACGGGAGATTATGAAATCCAACGTACCCAGAGGAACATATCACGAAAATGTGGCCTCTCACGAAGGCCTAGAATTGTCGGCCACAAGTTGGAAAGACAACAAACAGGTATTATGACTATCCACGTATGTTGGCGCTGAACCAGCGGATACTATAACCCGCTACGAAAAAAAACTAAAGGCCAATATTCAAATATCATGTCCTCGGGTTGTAAAAGAATATAATGCACACATGGGCGGCGTTGATTTGATGGATAGCTTCATTGGTCGATATCGCATCCGCATAAAGTCGAGAAAGTGGACAACGAGGCTCTTCTACCACTTGTTAGACATGACTGTCATCAATGCTTGGGTACTGTACAAAAAGGTAAACACAAGGAAAGGAAAACTTCAGAAGAATATTATGAAGTTAGCAGATTTTAGAACTGAGCTTGCCGATACTTTATGTAGATATCAAAGTCACTCAAAAAATAAAAGGGGCAGACCCAGTACCAACAGTCAACAAGACAATACAGTACCCTCTAAAAAACCCCGGACAGGTGCACAAGTACTACCCCCAACTGACGTGCGTTCCGATTGTATTGGTCATGAAAAAATATTTATGGAGTCTAGGAATAAATGTAAATTTAGTAATTGTAGGAAACTTACCTCCTGGTTCTGTAAAAAATGCAAAGTATCGTTATGCGATAATAAAAACAATCGATGTTTCGCATTATTTCATGCATAGGTCATTTAAGATTTCTTTATGGCCATAATGCCTGAAGTATCAAAATTGATAGCTGTTTTTTTTTTTAAATAAATATGTAAAATAAATATTGTGATTTATTTAGCTATTTTTCCCTTCATCTAGGCCCTCAAGCAAATACAGTAATATTTAAAAAAGAAGACTCGCGTAAATCAGGCTACTAAGGGTTAAATCTATTAGAAACAACTTTTATCAAGCAGGTATGCTACAATTTAATGGTAAAACAGCGAAATAGTGTCATTTAAATGAATCGGAAGAGAGAAACAGAATTTTTCTAAATTTCAAGAATATTACACAAACTGTGGTAAATCCTACATATAAAATTAAAATGCGCATGAAGTATGCTGCACATGCTTTAAGCAATACAATGTCTACAGTATAAAAGATGATGTCTTGGAATAGTGAAAAAGCAGAAGAAATATCGAATACAGCTTATGTTATACAAGAAATGGACAAATTTTTTGATGTCACTAATGGCCCAACGTCACCAAAAGATATAAAAAAAGGGATTCGTGAGAATGTCTCAGAAAAGAACAACGCATATAGATTCATGGAACTTTTATTTGAAACATATGAATACTGTTAAATTTTTAAAGTCTGTTTCTAAAATCCAATTAAAAAATGTTCGCTGTATTTAAGGTTACCAAATATCTTTAAAATCGTTAAAAGATATTTGGAATTTATTGCATGATGAGTATGGGTTTAAATATTTAAATCTAAATCAAGATTCTTTAGAAAACTTATTTGGTATTATAAGGCAGCACAGTGTCACAAATAGAAATCCAACATGTGCTCATTTTATCGCTGCTTTAAAATCTCGTTTAATTTCAGGTTCGACAGGAACACAAAGTCGCGGATCAAACAGTGAATTAGATCATAATAAATTATTTGTTTCCTTCCAGGAAATTAGAGACAAGAGATCACTCAACGATTCAGAGCCTGAAAGTGAAGTAAGTTATTTATGTGATAATGAGTCTCTTTGTTATCCTGTGCTATGACTGCCAGAAGAAGAAATCGATAGATTATTTAGGTTATTTACATTTTTAGGTAGATGATTTATTTTATAATTTTGAATTACAACCTATTATGTATGCCAGTGGGTATTTAGCTGCTAAGTTGTGTAAAAAACTTAATTGTAACATGTGCCAATATTATTTAAAAGAAGATAGTCCTGATACTGAAGATCCTTTGTATAAATATATTTCATTAAAAGAATGGTGGCACGATAAAAAAAAGACATCGTTAACATATCCAAAAAAAAAAATTGTTCATTATGATCAGTAATGCTATAAAAATTTACGAAGTCGCCATTGTTCAACATTTACATGAGCTTAATATTGGTCATGCTTACAGCTAAGTACCCAATGCAGTATGCAATGGTTCAAATGTTTGATGTGGTGGAATATATATTTTGTATGATAAGTAAATTATTTATAAGAAAAATCTTGTAAAATTATAAATGCTGATTTTGCTCGATTAGAAATTGATACTGCTGCCAAAAGAAAAAAGATGCAGCAGCAAAACAAGGATGAATAATTTACTTATTATACAAAAAATAAAAATATTACCCTTTCTAATTATTTCAATATTCCCTTTTCTCAGGAATGTATCAATGAAAAGAGAAATTGCTTCCTAAATTCAGCAGTTCAATCACTAAATGTATGTAATGTATAAATGAAAAAGAAAAAAATGCAGTGTTGGAGGTAAGAATACAGTAAATAATCCACGTAGCATCTTAAGTAGTCCACTTACTTAAGATGCTGAAACTGATGATAAGAATGAAGTATGTAGTCTATTCTACACATCATTCTATACATCTGAGTTGTGAGTTATGTAGTACAGCGATTGCCAATCACCTTGTCAAGCGGTTTGATTATGGCAAATTCTATTATGGAAGAGATCCTTTGTTCTGCAGTAGACTTTCACAGGCCATTAAGAAGTAGTCCACGGTAGGATAAAGTCTTTCCTATAGACAAAATTAAATAGCTTGTATATGTTAAACACTAAGCCATGTGCATGTCAGTTTTATATATACAGGGTCTGTCGTAAATAATGGATAACCCGTAAACTGGAGTTGGTCCGGATGTGAAACTGTAAGAAAATCGTATCTTCTTGCCAGGCTTTCTAACCATATCAAAATGGCGTAGCCTTTTATACTTTTTTATAAATTTCGCTACTTTTTTCATTCATTCCGTTGCCATTTCATCAAATTTAGGTATTTCAGTGTGATTTTTTTAGTATAATACTCCTGAAGACGTGTATTATTTAATTTTAGTACAACTTTAGGTGTTTTTAACGTTAAACATTTTCAAAATCGTCATTTTAAGTTCTTTTTTAAACAATTTTTTTTTTAATGTCAACTTTTGATAATTTACTGTGAAAAAAAAAAGTACTGCGCTATAGCTGCCAATGATCTTAATAAATTGTCTAGTATGTCTAGATTCTAAAAAGATATTACAATGTGTACTTTACAAGCAATATTAAGTTGTTACTAGGCAGATGCACACTGTCCCTTTCACACTCACGGTGTGTGAAAGGTTAGCATGTTTTTGCCGTTAGAGCGCGCGCTCCTGATTGTAGAGTGTACAAATCTCAGTGTCATTTTGACTATCGCATGTGCTTTTGTTTTCATTACTTTCGTCAATTTGTTACTGCTTTCTAATATCGGACTTTGATTTGCATTGTGATTTGGACTTGTGAACCTGGTGATACTGACGACTTAGCTCTCATTTACGGACATTATTTTGTGCTATCGATTGGACTTGTCGATTTGGAAAAGTTTGTGTATCATGCCTCAACATTACACGCCGGCCGAATACGCAAACATGCATTACATTTATGGTTTATGTAATGGCAACGCTAACAGAGCAGCAAGTGCTTATCGTGAAAAATATCCAAAATTTTCGACATCCTGATTACCGTGTCTTCATTAGAGTGCACAATGCATTTATGGAAGGCCGATTTCCTGGGACCGGCATAGGCGGGGCCAGTGAAGGACGACCTCAACAACACAATGCAGCGGAAGTACTAGAAATAGTCGCAGAAGACCCTGGTACGTCCATAAGTGTTATTTCACGGCGTACCGGTATACCTCGAAAATCCGTTCACAGAATTTTAAAAAGACATGAATTATATCCCTATCATTATCAAAGAGTTCAGACATTAATGCCAAGGGACGCTGCTGCGAGAGTAACATTTTGTCGCACAATGCTGCGAAAGATGAGGGAAGACCAAACTTATTTTGATAAAATTTTAAGGAGCGACGAGTCAACGTGTCGAAAAGATGGTTTTTTGAACCTCCAGAATTTACACAGCTGGCAACTTGAAAACCCAAGATTGATACGCGAAGACCGATCGCAGTATCAGTTAAAAATAAATTTGTGGACTGGAATTATTAACGGACAAATCATTGGTACATTTGAGTTGCCGGCAATATTAAATGCGGATATTTATTTGGATTTTTTAGTAAATACTTTACCTGGATTACTGGAAGACGTTCCACAGGAGATAAGAAACGAGATGTGGCTACAAAATGATGGGTGTCCAGCACATTACGCTGTTCGTGTAAGGGAACATTTAAATACCACATATCCAGATAGATGGATTGGGCGATTGGGTCCAATTTTATGGCCTCCACGTTCGCCAGACCTTAACCCGTTGGACTTTTTTTACTGGGGCTGTATTAAGGAAAAAGTGTACAGCGAAGCAATAAGTTCTGTGGAAGAGTTGCGTGCGCGCATTCAAGTAGCAGCAAGTAAAATTGAAGAAGCCGGTTATGCGCGTCGGATTAAAAGATCTTTTATTAGGCGATGTAGAGCATGTATTGCTGCCGGCGGAGGGCACTTCGAGCATTTAGTTTAAGTTATTGATAAATATTTTTTTACTAAAATTAACCTGGTTTTCTTCTGAATATCCTTAATAGTGGCACGATATTGTTTGTGTAAAGAATCTTGGTAGAATAAAATCATTATGACAAAGTTTTATAACCATTTATAAAAATACTTGGAACATCAAAATTCTGACCTTAATATTGATCTCGCTCCTGTAACTTAATATTGCTTGTAAAGTACACATTGTAATATCTTTTTAGAATCTAGACATACTAGACAATTTATTAAGATCATGGGCAGCTATAGCGCAGTACTTTTTTTTTCACAGTAAATTATCAAAAGTTGACATTAAGAAAAAAATTGTTTAAAAAAGAACTTAAAATGACGATTTTGAAAATGTTTAACGTTAAAAACACCTAAAGTTGTACTAAAATTAAATAAACCACGTCTTCAGGAGTATAATACTAAAAAAATCACACTGAAATACCTAAATTTGATGAAATGGCAACAGAATGAATGAAAAAAGAAGCGAAATTTATAAAAAAGTATAAAAGGCTACGCCATTTTGATATGGTTAGAAAGCCTGGCAAGAAGATACGATTTTCTTACAGTTTCACATCTGGACCAACTCCAGTTTACGGGTTATCCATTATTTACGACAGACCCTGTATAATAATAAATTTAAGATTCCAATAGGTATCCAAACCAATATCCTTTGTAAATGCTGTCAAATGGACTAATAAAAAAGTAAAATAGATCTTATTACAACTTTGCCTTAAGTATGTTGTTAAATGATATCGCCGAGGACTTTGACATAAGCCGCCTTCGCCGCGATCGGTGTTTTTGAGAATGTAAACAAACAGAATGAAAGCAACCTTATTACTCAAAGAATAAAGTATATATATTGTTAAATGTTGCTGTTCTGTTCTACGGTAAAAGTAGCTTTGCGTGTTTTATTGTTTCGTCTTTCACATTCGTTACAAAAATTGTGATCGAGTAACACGACTCTACCGCTCTTTTTCTAATTTATAATGTCAACTAAAAAAAAATGAGAACGAGTTTCGACACGAAAAAAATCTGTGTTACCGCTTAGAGGGAAAATAGAAATGCTTGATCGTTTACGCCTTGGGAGTCATTTGCATCCATATCACGCTCATTCAATGTCCACGAATCAACTGTACGATCGATAAAAAAATCCGAAGATAAAATAAGGTCGTCTGTGGGTGAATTTCCCGGGAACAAAAATTACGTAGCATCAATGAAATCGGTACTATAAAACATAGTTATAATGTTCTAACTTTTTTTTCTGGTTAGATGAAATAGTAATCTATGTGTAACACTAAAATATTTAATTAAATAGGATTAATAGATAGTCCAAAAAAAAATTAAACCTCGAAATCTTTCATTGCTGTGTTTGTCCACACATCACCTTGATGTGTATTATTCGTCATTGATAAAAATCTATTGGTTATTTATATTAAAACCTAGTTTTATTTGATACGTGAATAGTTAAAGTATTGTTAGGGAATACATTTATTCATATATTTAAACAATACAACGAATGGTTAATAAAAATGCATTTGTCCTAGAACCTTTCATCGACTTGTCCTAAATATATTTAAGAATATTGTTTTATCTAAGGACTTGCGTCCCCCACCCCTGTGCGATAAACGTTGCATAATAGTGTCGCTTGGTGCTCGACCTGGAACGACGTGCATACGTGCCTGCGTTTTCGCGCCGTAAACGTAAGTATTCGATTTTTATATTACTGGACATTTTTTCTTTCATCACCGTGGATAGGTCTAACTTCTATTTTAATAAGTTTGTCCTCTTGATTAAGCATTCGATAGAATGCCATTTACCTTATGTTTATTTGTGACGTGTTTATTACTGTGAATTATTAATAGGATTTTTGGACACTTGATGTTTTTGTCTTCATTTTCATCGCCGTGCTCTCATTGCCGTGGTTTCCGTGGGCAAAATTTGCTATGGCAATGAAAAAAAGACACGGCGATGAAACAAAATTTCATTGCCATGCCTTTTAAAACAATTTAGTTTCGTTGCCATGACCAGTTGTTTCATTTACGTGACTTATGTTTTCATCACCACGGCATGATTAAGAAATAAAACAATCTGTACTGTACAGTCAACTACAAAAAGATATTTCCACGTTAACCTTACAAAATGATATACATTTGGTACTCCATCACACGATAGACATACAAACATACGAACACACGAACACACACACACGCAAACAAACACCCACACAAATGCACACACACACAGACTCACACACACACACACACACACGCACACACATACATACACAACACAATCACACGCACTCACTCACTCACTCACATATACGACAGTCTAATTATAAACATAATAACGGATTGTTTATTTTTAGAAAGCCAAGATGCCTAAACCGAAACTATCGGAAGAGGAGAGAAAAAAAAAGTAAAAGTTTCAGCCTATTAATGTCGCACTACTGAGCACAGGCCTCCTCTCATTTTTGAGAGGGTTTTGGAGCTAGGAAGAATCCGCCACGCTGCTCCAATGCGGGTTGGCGGACTTCACATGTCTTCGTAATATTTTTAATTTCTCAGACATGCAGGTTTCCTCACGATGTTTTCCTTCACCGCCGAGCACGTGGTAAGTCAGCACTTAAATTGCAATTAACAATTTTAGTGGTGCCGGCACGGGGAATCGAACCCAGGTCACTCGCGTACTATGAAATTAAAAGCGAGCGCCTCGCCCCTGAGCTACCACGGCTCTAAGAAGCTCTAAGCCCTTTTTATTTCGAAAAGGTGGTTCGACGTAATGTCAACTCAAGCGACAACTACCGCGCCTGCGGAACCCGCGCCCCACAACACCAAGCTAGACAATGGAGGTAAGCGAAAGCCCAACTTCAAAAGACCGCACAACAAGGTCTTCAACACACTGCCACAACCGAGAATGAAGTCTACCACCGAAACACCACTAACCAACGATCCATTATGGAAAGATTCATTTCTCATTGATGGCGAAACTGGCTTTTTAAACGAACTCAGTTCAAAAGAGTTCAATGCTGATGCTGCTGATTACACGCAGCTAGTTGAGCAAGAGTACAAGGCGATTTCAGACGTAGATAAGTATTATGCTAAGTCGATCCCCGCAAGAGGAGAGAAAGGAAAGAAAAAGATTGGCCGAACAAAAGCGACGTCAAAAATTACGAAGCGACCCTGTTTTACGAGAGGAGTATTTAAGAAAAGAAAAACAAAGGTATGTAAAAAAGAAGGCTGTAGGAGTAGTGGTCCTCGAAGTGCAATGACTTCTCAAAAGCTTCGGGGTCTTCGCAAGAAAAACTTGGTGAGTGCACTTGCTTCTTTAAAAAAAAGACAGCAATTCTTCGTAAGAACACACGTCCAAATGTTACCTATGATGTTGAATATGCTGAAACACCAACGACGGAGCCAACTGAAACGACTTTTGGGTTATCTCAAGTAGCTTCCAATGATAACATGCCGATGACACCTCTAACAAGACGTAGCTCGCGTCTTGAATCTTTAAAACCAAACTGGAATTACTGTAACAATTTGCGGATTGGAGTAAGTAGCTCAAATTTTTTGGCCACAAGTAGTCCAAAACACACACCCCTAGGATCACCGCAACTAGCACCAAATGTCAGTTTAGATTCTACATTACGTCCTGATAGTCCAACATCAAACTCTTCTATAGCAACTTTAAAATTTCAACGTGATTTGCAACACAAATTCCGTAGATACCAAAAATCTAAACTCTCCCAACTCATTGCGTTACAAAAAAATTGGCTCAAGTTATCTGCGAAAGGAACTTATATAAGAAACGGTTCGAAAGACTTATTCAGAAAGGAAAAGATGGAGCTACCAATAAAAGATAAGAAAAACAGTCAGCGATAGATTTAAATGATAAGAGTGATACAAGTAACCAAAAACAAACACGAATCCGCCAAATTGTTTTGAAATTCTATGAAGATGATGAAAATTCGAGCATGTGTCCAGGTTGTTTCTTGTTCTAAAGTTGAAGAATAAAAAATCCACGGAAATGAAGATTTTATTGGACCTGTTTAAATTCACCCCTGTAGCTTCAACTTCACTGTCAGCGAAAATTGTTCGTTATCCAGCAATAGAAAAAATGGAAGTGGCGTTGTCATTATGGATCGAAGACCGTAACCAAAAAAGGGTGCCCCTGAGTAGTCCAATGGTCCGGGAGAAGGCAAAGCGTCTTTACGATCATTTTAAAGAACCTGATGGTAGTTGTAGTGGTGAATGTACAGATGGTTCAATAAATTTAAGGTGAGACAATCATTGCATAACATTAAAATCCTTGGAGAAGCAACATCTGCAGACACTGCTGCAGCAGAACGATATCCAGAAGAATTTGCAGACCTAGTAGCTGATGGAGGATACAAACTTGAGCAAGTATTTAATGCAGACGAAACTGCATAGTTTTTGAAGAGAATGCCAAACAAAACATTTATTTCTAAAAGCGAAAAGTCTGCTCCTGGATTTGAGGCAGCAAAGGATAGAGTTACACTGCTGTTATGTTCTAATGCATCTGGAGATTGTGTCATTAATGAAGCTGTTGCAAAAGAAACTTTTTGGTGTTGGTACTATAATGCCTACTAGAAAAATTCTCCCGTCTAACAAACTTCCGCTTGACCGAACCATGACTTTGGGAACCAGTGCTTGCGCAATGACTAAAACCAACATTTCTGTTAATAAATGGAGAGACCGAGGAAAAAAAGCTGTTTGTGTCGCTTCAAACATGCACAATCCAAGCAAAAAAGGATTTGTGCGCCGTACTAATAGTCAGGGTAATAAAGAAACAAGTCGCATGTCCTTATTCTATAATTGATTATGTAAAAAATTAAGTATTTTTTTATACCCTTTCCTCTAAATTTATGATTTTGTGTATGTCCAGTTTACTGGCCAGTGAACTGACTGTGATAGTTAGTAGTGCAGACTGGTCAGTGGCCAGTTTACTATCTTCTAGTTTTTCATGATTTTCTCGTAAAATATGCATTTAAAAAAAATATTACTAATACAACGCATTATTACTTGCGTCTTACAATATATATTTATAAAAATATATTGCATATTCAAAAAAAAAGCTTAGGTGTGCGTTAAAGGGTTAAAGCACTTCTAGTTTTGGACAATGCACCAGGTCATCCTCGCGAACTTGAAACTTTGCCTCCAAATATAAAAGTGACATTTTACCTCCCAACACGACGGCTTTGTTTCAACCTATGGACCAAGGAATAATCCAGGCATTTAAGCTCTATTACATTAGACGAACCTTCAAAATCATATTGGATAATATGGGATGTTATCCTGATATGAATGTTATGGAATGCTGGAAGAAATTTGACGTAGCAAAATGCATCGTAAACATTAAAGAATCATTGGAAGAACTGAAGCCACACACATTGAAGTTATGCTGGAAAAAAACTGACCTGCTCTGACTGCAGAAAATGACGAAAAATCTGTGCAAGTTCAAACTTTGACTGCAAACATAGCCGAAATCGCGAATAGAATAGGACGAGATGGGTCTGAACAGATAGAATCAAGTGACATTCAGGAATTGCTTGAATCGAAGATGAAGATTTGACTAAAACCGACTTGGAGGAAATGTTAAATTCACAGCCCATTGAAGAAGATTCTTCAACAAGCACTGGAAACGTGACATTTAATTTGAAAAATCTTAGTAAAGGTTTAAGAATGGCAAATGAGCTTTACGATTTCTTTATGAACATTGATCCGTCTATGAAATGAAGTCTTATTTTTAAAGGGCAAATTGCTAGTGCGATTGCTGCGTATCAGTCTGAATTGAAGGAGCTTTTAAAAACTGCTAAGCAAGAGAAAATTACAAAAGTTTTTCAAACCATTGCCTAAGCCTTAAGATAATTAATCAATATGTTCAAACACTTCAATTAAATTGATTTTTTTATATATTTGTTTTTTTTTTCACTTAGGAAAGTATTCCCTATAATCCCATATAAATAATCATTCCGTATTCACGGTTTCTGTATTCGCGGCATATTTATGGAACATATACCCCGCGAATAAAGAGTTTTTATTGTATAAGATTTTTATGAAAATTCGTCCTGAATACCTGACGATACCTGACTTACAGCGTAAAAGTAGAAATTACGTTATATAGTAAAATCAAAAAGTAAGAAAAGTAGTCTTAATTTGGCTTTTAAGACCTTCATACAATCTTAAATAACATATATGCAATGTAGAATACACATGAATTCGAAAATCCTGTTAAAATAGGAAAAAACGGGAAAGTAAATTTGGTAGCCAGTAGTCGTGCAACTACGGTTGTACACCTAGTGGAGGATGGAACTGGCTGTGTGATATGTCATGTCTTTAATAAAGCTTCTGAAGCCATTGGACCAGGGATTTCCAAAGTGGTCGATATCGACTCAAGATACTGTGTAAGTTGTGTTACGTGTACCAATTTGTTAGAAGAATGACTAATATGTTAGTAGGAAGTAACATTGTTGTACTTTTAAAAAATTCAACAAGTCGATAAGCATGCACAAGTTCGTGCAGGATAATGTGTTCGGGCGTAGAGCTCGTCTAAGCTGAAATGACGCGCCCCACTATCTCATTAACGCACTCAAGCAAATTTAAAATATGGACGCAATACATATACAAATGCCGTTGTAATTGGTCATTCAGTTGCCGGTGAGACTCAAACGTAGGATAACGCGTCGTTCGATTGTAATTCGATTTTAAATTTTGATATGGGTGTACTTCGCAGAACAATAGCGACTTTTCATACAGAATTTAATGAATTACCAACGTTAAGAAAGCTGAAACAAGTATTAACAAAAAGAATTGGTTTTAACGGTCGTATAGAAACTCTGCGTACCATTTTGAAGGAATCGGGCTACAAGTGGTCCAAAATAGATGACAAAGTAAAGTAAAGCTTTAGTAGAAAAGCATGATATCCAAATGTTACGCTTTCAATATTTGAGGCAATAAAAAATATCGTGACGAGGGCCGCTATCTCGTCAACACAACTGCAAAACATGTACTGGAAACCAGTCAAAGGAGTATCAGCAGTGCAAAAAAAATTGTCTAAAGGTACTCGAGTCATAATTGTTCACGCTGGTGAATATGAAGGATTTGTTCCAAATGCTAGTTTGGTGTATAAAACAAACTCCACAAGTGGAGATTATCACGACAACATGAATCTTGATAATTGTAAGAAATGGCTCACCACTCAATTACTGCCTCATCTCCCGGAAAAGGCTGTGTCGTAAATCGTTGTGGATAACGCTTCTTACCACAACGCTTTATTAGAAAAAGCTCCTAACGCCAACTCAAATAAGCAAGCCATGCAAACGTGGAATGCAGAAAAAAATATTCAGTTTGCCGAATCAATGGAAAAAAATTGAACTGTACGATCTTATTTTAAGAAATAAGGACAGATTGAACAGGTTCGTTATTGACGAACTGATTCAATCAAAAGGGTTTGAAATTCTACGACAACCACCTTACCAACCTGAACTTAATTCAATTGAAAAGAAATGGGGGATATTAAAAAACTACTTGGCTAATAAAAATGTTTCACAATTTTACATCCATTATGTCACTTATAAATGAACGACTCAAAATGATTGATCGTACTATGTGGGCAAATACATGTCGGCATGTTGAAGACACAGAAAAACAGTGTTTTTGCAATATTTTGACATGGACTTTGAATTTATTATTTGTGATAATGACTCTGATTCAGATGAAAGTGAATCTATGGAGATGAGTGAAAAGTGATACTTATACTTAGATTACATAATTTTTGAATTCTTAATCGTAGCAGTTGTAGTAATTATACTAATTTGTAAAATAAATATTTCGAAAGAATATCAGTCTGGTTTAATTAATCTACATAATTACAAAATAAAAACAAAATCTACTAAACCATTAATTAACAAATAGAAGAAATACCATCTTAATTAATAATTTAATTTCAATTTCTTTGTAGACCGTATTTGCTAAGAAGCAGCTTTTCTTTGATTTGTTGTCCAACTTGTCATAAGTTGAGTTGTTACTGTTTTATGTTTCGGTTATTTATGACTGTGTTATTAGTAAGTGGTGAAAATGAGTAAAAGTGTAAAAAAAAAGCAATTGTGTGGTCATCTTTTGACAAAAATTTAGAACAAAAAACCGTTATTTGTAAATTTTGCAAAAAAAGTTACAAAGATTTCGGTAATACAACTAAAATAAATTCTTAACCTCATAATACAACTAACTTGATTTCTCACATGATAAATAAACATCCAGTTCAGTACAAGGATAGCAGTGGTGAATGTAGTTCATCACAAGGATGTTCTTCGAGTGAAGGTGAGAGTTCTGCTTCCACGTCTGCCTCTAACAATTATATTTCAAAGAAACGACGTTATCAGCAATTACAGTTTGCAAAGCCAAATGCTTCATTTACTAAGCAAAAAGAAAAAAGAATTTCTTTAGCTCTTACTGAAATGATTTGTCAAGACTTGCAACCTCTACAAATAGCGGAAAATGAAGGCTTTATTAATTTTTGCCATGAAATGAATCCTGACTATGTTTTACCCAGCAGGAAATCTTTAAGAGAGAAAATTCTTCCTGATGCTTATCATGCCGCACGCACTGTAATTGTAGATATTCTACATTTATTATGTATATTTATGGATTATGGATTTATGGACTTCTGACAGTAACAAAGCATACCTAACTGTTACAATACATTTCATTTATAATTCAAAACTTTTTTCGCAAACTATTAGTACTCGAGAGGTTACGGAGTAACATTCTTCTATTATTTTAGCAAGTGTGCTGAAGTCTATATTTGATGAGTGGCAAATTACAGAAAAAATCGTGACAATAGTATCCGATAATGCTCCGAATATAAATAAAGCTATTTCTGAATATTTAAGTAAGAGAAACCACTACTGTATAGCTCACACTTTGAACTTGGCGATCATTGACTATGTAGCGACATCTATGTCGCCACATGAAATATACGCATGAAATATACGCATACGTCCATAATCGCGCTATGAAAGTTTTTTGAGATGCGAACTATATATACAACATCTAAATATTACCAGTTCGAGGAGACGACTTCCCCGGATTAGACCATTCGATCTGGCGGATACCCTTTTCATTGGCAATATCATACGCCAACTGTAAAAAAAGAATCCATCGTCACATATTCCAAACAAAGTACCAAAGCGTCTTACAAAACTTACAGAAATGCAACTTACAATGGATATGAAATGTATCAAATTAAAGCAAGTTGTCCCAACGCGCTGGAATTCTACATATTTAATGCTAGATAGAATGCTCAAAATCAAAACTGCTTTATCAGCAACTATGTCCGATATGCCTCGTTCACCAAATAATTTACAAAATATTTGAATGGGAAGTGGTTCAAGAATACGTAGATCTTTTAAGACCTCTTGAAAAACTTACTGCAGCCTTATCCGGAGAGAAATATCCAACATTGTCTTCAGTGATTCCTTTGATTAGAAATGTTCAAGCAGAACTGGAAAAAAGATCGTAAATACAAGCATTGGTCAAGAACTAAAAAAAACTTTATTAGATGCTGTTGATAAACGGTTAGGTATTTTAGAATCAAACAAAACTGCAGCTTAATCTACCTACTTGGATCCGAGATTTCAGTAAATTGATTTTGGCGTAGAATCTAATGCTGATAGGGCTATGCAATCCGTTATTGATGAAATTGAATCTACCTCTATATCCACAAATTCAGATAATATCAGAACAGAATCGGAGTCTTCATCGTCAAGCCAACCGCAACCAGAAAATAAGGACGTGAATGATTTATGGGAACATTATGATGCAAAACTTTTGGAACGTACTACAAATCAAACATCATTAGCCTCGGCTATTATCATGGTGAAACAATACAATGACGAAGAATACTTAGATAGAAAAGTTGATCTTATTGCTTACTGGGAGAAAAGGAAACTGATTATGCCAGTGCTGTATAAATTAGCTATGAAATATTTATGCATCCCAGCGACTTCTGTTCCTTGAGAACGAGTTTTTTCTAAAGCTGCGCTGATATTTAATTAAAGAAGAAACCGTTTGGAAGGGAAAAAATTGATCAAATCATTTTTTTAAGTAGTTATTACAGCAATTTCTGTTAAATTTCTTATCTCATTAAAAATACATTATTTGTTCTTTTGTTGAGTTTATATAAGTTTCATTTAAGTTAATTTTAAAGCATGTTTATTATTACCTAAATTGTGTAAGAACATAACAAAACTGTTCATATTTGGATCTCATGAAAGTTCCTCAGCTCTTAGAATACATTAAATTGGATGAGAGATTATAAGATCTCAATTTGACTGATAGTTGATATAAGGTTTCTTGATTATGTATGACAGGTTTAGTTTGAAGGAAAATTCTATTTTTTTACATTTTGTTTAGATTTTTTTGAGTAGCTTTTACATTGATGCGAAAATGAATACACATTTTCTATGTAAAATTAATATTGCTTTATTCGTTTTAAAATTTTGGTCACTCGAGTTTTATATTCAGAGTGACTCTAGTCAATAAAAATCACTCGAGTTTTATCTTCACTCTAGTGGTATTCGAGTGAGAAAGTTACCAGTACCGAGTGACTCGAGTCCCATCACTAGCGGGCAGTGTAAATATGACAAGGAACGGGCGATGATATCCCAGATAAATGCACAGCAGATAGTGTTGAGCCAGAAAAGAAAAGTTTAATGCAACCTACCTATATCTACATAGATACAAGTAGTTGGGAGTGGCACTTGTTCTTTAGTCGGTATATTGATGATGCTATCCTACCAGTAATGGTGTATTGCACTAATAAAACATATGTACTCCAGAAGGGAAAAACCCTAGGTCTAACTTTAAAAGAATTGAAGTTATATGTAGGAATTACTGATTATGTCAGCACTTCAATAAAAATAAACATGTTCTAGTCCAAAAAGAGGCACGTTCCGATTATTGCTAATGCAATGATACGTTCCAGATTTTACGCGATTAGGACAAAACTCAAATGCGTTAACGACAGCGACGTTACTCTAGAACAAAAAGTAGAAAAAGTCTAGAAAATTAAACCGCTATTCGACCGCGTTCTTCAAGGATGTCACGAGCAAGACCTCCCATTGGACATGTATATTGACGAGATGATCATTCCATTTAGTGAACGGTGTTACATGCGCCAATAATGTCCTAATAAGCCAACTCCTGTGGGGGCTCAAAGTATTTGTCCTCGCTTCACCCCAAGGAATTCTTTGTGGTACATGGATCACCATGGGGAAGGAACATTTTCGGAACTAAACATGCAAGGTTTTGGTTTGGGTTTGTATCTTTACATCGACAGATTTTTCACCTCTACAAAATTATGCGACGAGTTGCTCAAGAGAGGATTTCATGGGGCCGGTACAATCATAACAAACTGAACTGACTGCAGAAAGGGACTTCCGTAAGATGCCCCATGGAACGAGCGAAATGAAAGTTTCGCTTTTCCATCATCATTGATGATGTTCTCCTAACCAATTTCGACCACGGCGACAACTTACGACAACTGTCAAGAGCCATCAACTGCGCAGGAGATATTAAAGTGCCACAAGTGTACGCGCAAACACAGAGGCACTCACTCGTCCGAACCTACCCGCGCCCGATGTAACTCTGATGCGATAAGATGGGATGTAGGCTAGGATGCAGTGACAGAAACACGGGGACAATCACAACACAACCAGACCCGAAAACCAACAATTTTATGTTTTAGCACAAATGTTGGCTCCGGCTGGGATTCGAACCCAGGACCCGCTGCTTAGAAGTCAGGTACTCTGACCACTAGGCCACGCGGTCGTCATCATTTCATTCCATCATCATACCTAGTCGAAAAAGGCTTCAGTGTGTTTACAAACATTTTGACAAAACAAAGAAACTATTTGAAAATCAACGAATGCGGAGATTCAAGGCTGCAACTCACCAATATTGAACCGGATATGAAATGATGTCAAGTTTATTCACTTGACCAACTGCTAAGTTTTTAAATTAGTAGGTATTTTGTATCAATAGGAAAAAACTGGAGATAGGATATTTAAAGTAATTTGGGTGTGGTATCACATCATTTTAAAAAAGGGGTCTCTTGCTCATAATAGTTTGGAAATCCCCGCTTGAGACGGTCCTAGATGACATTTTTGATATGTTATGTAAACATAGAATGTTGAAGCTAGTAGAAATTAGTAAATTTATCTAGAAAAGGCAAAATTATATGAAAATTATGAAGAAAAATTGGTAAAAAGTTAAGTTTCTCTTAAAAGTTAAGTCTTTTCTGAAGTAAATCTAGTTTATATGGTAGAAACTCAGTCTATTTGATATAATAAATGTAAGGAACAATGTAAAACAGTAAATAGTAAAAAGTGCTTAGAAATGTTGAGATTTTAACAGTTTATTTAAGTAGAAATTCCTTTCTTATTAACCTTAACAAATACCCCATTTGTCAATGTTTTAGCTAAATTTTTAAGGGTTAATAACATTAAATTATGATTAACAATATCAATCTTATGTGGCTTTTATGTTCTCAACATCTTTATAGTATATATATATTTGTGTGTGTATTTCTCTTCCACTGTTATATGTTTATATTTTAACTTTTAATTAATTATTAACTAAACTATTAATTAATTGTGTTTTTTTCCCTCTTTTAGAGTACTCAACAAGGCTGTGTTCCTGAAGATCATAAACAACTAAATTTTTTTTTCCATTTTAATCAAACTTTCCCTTGTATTCTTCAACCTTGACATTGGCAGAGAATTATCAGTGAAATGATGGAGCCATCAATTTAAAAGAAGAAGAAGAAGAAGTAGAAATCTACCACTGTAGAAATATTGTATACATGTTATAGTGAAGGTTATATAAGTAGAATGAATTAGATGTTATTTGAATATGTAATCTTCACAATTGGAGTGCAATAGTAAAAATGTAGGAAAAAATAATGTCAAGTGTGAGCCGGGTGGAAGCTTTCTTTATGGTAAAGCTTGGGTGCTATACCCTGAGTATGGGAAAACGTAAAGTTATAGCAAAATTTGACGAAAACATCTGAAGAAGTAAATAGATGTTGAAGCTACTAGACTACTAGAATGTAATTAGGTTTTCTAAAGGAAAAAGAGAACTTTAATAGAGAAGTTTTCAGTAGAAGAGAGAATTTTTGTAAAAAGAGTTCTCATAAGTTGGGGATAAAGGTAATCCCACTTCCTTAAATATATTGGTGAAAATAGCCTTTTTATTTTACACATACCACATACCACAGGTATATAAAAACTCCTGGTATATAAACAGAAAATCAGGTGTTCGCTATCTTCGAATATCCAAGGCGAAGGTTGAATAAATAAAGTATAAAAAAACATCAACAGACAAAGTACATACAGTCCACTCTCTACCTGCCTTTTTTGACACACCCACTTTGTCTATTCATTTTCATAGGGTGTCCCAACCCATATAATACACACTTTTTCTCTAAAAATTAATTCACATTTATATATTTAAAAAATCTCCTCTCATCATCCCCTACACTCCCTGGTACATAAACATAAAGAGTATTCCACTAGAAGCCAAACAAAAGTTTACAGATTAAGTTATTACGGAAGTATATTTAGTGTTAATAACTTGCAGAAAGTAGTACAGTGCAACCTTAATATAACGTACCTCAATATAACGACTTCCTCGATTTAACAAATTCTTCGTAATCCCCTTGAATTGTCCATAAGAGTCAATATAAAATATACCTTTACATTGCGAACATTCTTTGCGTACAACCTCTTTATAACGAATTTTCAACTATCAAGAAAAAGTATTCATACCTCTAATTAACGAATTTTGCCAACCCAAAACCTTTATATAAAGTTTCCACCAATAATATAACTCTTAATCTTATAATGTGATTCATGTCTCGACATGTTTCGACACGCTTTTGTTTGTAAAGTAATCATTGTTGACCACTGGATCAGGGCATCATCCAAAGCTTCAAAATGCATTATAGGAAGGAAGTTGTCAGACGATTTCTTGCTGATGTTGAACGTCAAACACCAACTACAATTGACGTTTTACAAGCCATGTGGATGATCGCCAAAGCTTGGAATTTAGTCACTGAAAAGACCATTGCAAACTGCTTCAAGAAAAGTGGGTTTAAAGTAACATGCGAAGATGAGGAGGACGATTTACCAGTCGCAGAACTTGCTAGGACCTGGCAAAGAGTTCAAGAAGAATTACACCTTCAAGAGACTGACTTCGAAGACTTCATTACCTTTGATAATGATTTGGCCATCTGTGGAGAACTAACTGATGCTGACATCGCCTCATCTGTGTTGCCAGTTACTAATGCAGAAGCGAATGAAGACGAGGAAGAAGAGGGTGAAATTGATGAGCATAACTTAACAATAAAAGATGCTTATAATGCTTTGAATACAACAAAATCTGTGTTTCTCAAAAATGGAGGTTTGAGTGACGATGTAGTGAAAGCCATCACGAAATTAGATTGCGCTTTGGATGTCATAACTCATACCGGTGGTAAACAGACAACTATCAATGACTTTTTTCTAATCAATGAACAAAATTGAGATTAAGCTACTATAACCACATTGTTAATTGTTTTTGATTATTAATGTAAGAAAAAAAAATTATTATCTACCTAATTATTTTTAAATACATAGCAAATACATATAGTAATTTGATGAAAATGTGTTATCATTTATTAGTAGAAGTTGTTCGCTATAACAAGATAAGTACGTAATATTGAGGTGAATAAAACTATTCTTTTACCTCTTTATAACGAATTTTAGACCAATCTAACCTCAACATAACAAACCTAAGTTCAACGAATTACTTGATATTACGAATATTTTCTTGTTCCCCTCCTATTTGTTATATCGAGGTTGCACTGTATTTACATTCATGTAAATTGTAAAGTGCCATGTCACAAATTATTAAAGTTGTCTACATCAACTTTTTTGTCCATCTAATAATCAAGACACTGAGTAAAATAACAACAGATTCTTGTGAATGACCAACATACAAGAATCACCTTAATAACAACAGACCAACAACAGGTGAACGTTTTAGTCGTTTTGTCACTTTATCCAATAAAAAAAATTACTTTATACGGGAAAATGGTGTGACGGTATGTATGTATTTTATCAATGGGATGGGATGGAATGGAATGATCCCAACCATTATATCGGATTATATAGACTACAAAGCCTTGCATTAGAACACCGATTTCTAATAATGATGATACACAAGACTAGTTAAATTAAAACACCCTAATTTCAATGAAGATGGTTAGATACTAACATTAGCTTGGTGTACTACATGTGTAGATACAGTCAAATGGGATTCTATTATTAATAATCTAAAATAAAAACTAAGCAAACCACTGTGTCACACTTACAGTCCAAGCTCAAGACACTAAGCCCGTTTTGCGAAGATCGAACCAAAAATAATAGTTAAAAGGTTAAGATTAGACTTTTGGCGCTAACTCGAAAAGTGGCGGTAGTGTTTTTTTAGAATTTTGTAATTTCATTGTATATTTTGAATTTTGATCTGTAATATCGATAGTTTATTATTCAAATGTTTTTATAAAAAAAAAACAAAGAAAGAAAAGGAAGGCTATAAGAGCTGTAACATTAGTTTGAGTGTATCTCTTAGAGTTTCTCCTCCAAACCGAAACCTCATTAAGAAACAATGATTGTAAAAAGACATTTAACAAGCAAAATTTGAATTTCACATATCAGAGAATAAACACATTTTATTATGTTTCATTTAATTTACCTCAACAATAACGTTTTTTTAATGACCTCTAAAATTAAAAAAAACACTGAATTAAATCAACTTTTCCTGCAGTAAATTTTTTTTAACATAAAGGAATAAGACCAATACCTAGTCCATTTCAGTTTAAAAAAATTAAAAGCTGTTCTAACAAAAACATTTTACAACATTTTCTTTTGTCTAATGTTCAAAAGACATTAAGAAACTGACAACTTCAAAAATTACATCCAACTCATTGAATATTACATTCATTAATACCTTTTCACTTTATATTCAATTCTTTTAATATTTCAAAACAATTATAAACCGTTCAAAGACGTTAGTTAAGAGTAACTTTTCATTGCCAATAAATATGTATTTTGACCAATCAAGTAACTGAACCTAAGAAAAAGAAGGAAAATAACAAGTATAAGGTAATCGACTAAAAGCTTTACCTTTAATGCAATATATTTCTTTGTTAATGGAGTGCTATTACAACACGCGCCTTAAAACAAGTCTAAACGTATAAAATAATGAACAACATAAACTGTAAACTGATGTTTAATGTGTCAAAACGACACAATGGAATAGTAAAATCAAATGCAAATAGAAAAACATATGATGATTGCACATGTTGGAAACAAAATATCTAATATCTATTCAAAATAAAACACGTTAAAATAAAATGCACTGTTGACATTTGAAATGCCTATAAACTTCTCACTTCATCCTATATATATTCTTTGGAAGTAAAAGTAAAAGCAGAGTATAGAGTTTATGGTAGAGGTAAAAAAGGATACTGATGTAACCAGTGTTGCCAGATGGATAAGACATATTATTGTCTTATCAAAAAGTCAAAATTACCGGTATTATTAAGAAGTGAAAAGAAGTTTAAAAACCGTAAATGTTGTTTTACTTTCATTTATTCAGAGTCACTTTCAATAATTACAATGGACGTTATTATTGGGTTCAAACAGAGCAGGTTAAATTGTTGCTCCTTTTAATGCCTTGTTTCGCCAATAGATTTCCATTAATAGGATCGGTAATCAGCTTATTGCGCTTTTTCGTTTTAATATCATTTACAACACATATATCCTTCAAACTATGCATTACAGTGGGGCAAAGACAGTTAACAAATTTGGGCAACTCTTGAAATAAAGGTACACATAGCGGATTTTTCAATTGATTCACCTGCAACAAACACAGATTCAATAGATTGATCAAAGGAGTTGGCACCTTTATTATAAAAAAACTACACAGTTAAAATACGTTGTGTCAAAATAAATCTGGTGACAAATCCTGATTTGGGCCTTTGTTAGCTGCTACGATTGTGGGTAATTTTCGCCACTCATCATCTAACTTTTGCTGCCCATCTAATGTTGACGGTGAAATTATTGGAAACTGAAACAGAGGTCCCAAGCTTTGTTCTCTCACGGTAGTGTCTATACTTTTATCTGGGATTATTTTTGAAATGGAGAAGAGGATTATGTCATTTCAACTTATACCGTTTTCGTATAGCTATACAAGCGGCAAAAATAAAATTTTAACACTTTCTTCGCATAAACTCCATTTGAACGTGTTGCAACGTTTGGTACTGAAATTAGTTTATGTACCCCAAATCCTAAGTAAATATTTTCTACATTATTATAGTTATCTTTGTTTGTAGGATCAATTTCGTATTTTCTACATAATTTGCTTTTGTAGATTGCTTCGGGCTGATTTCCGCAATACCACGTCTATGCGCGTATTTTGCGTTGGGGCATAATTTGCTTTTAAAATTAATAACAAAAGTTCCTGGTAAAAATTTGTCATCTTCTCGTGAAGTGTATTTTTAATTTGAAAATATATTTTTATTCCTTTATGGTAACATCCATGCTAAAAAATAATAGTAGGCTTTAACTATAGGATCGTGTAAGCACGTGTGTATATCGTGGCACTCCCGTTCTTCCAAGAATTTTCGATCGAAATAGTATAAAGCTTCCCATTGCTGTAAAAATCTCTCTACCACGCTAATAACGACGACCAACATGATTGTGAAAGACGCAAAATCTTATGAACATCAATTACCAACAATTGTTGAAATTCTTAAATTCACACTGGCGTTTTGCGCTCGATTAAAAATGATTGTAGATGTCACAAGCCAATTGCTCACAATTTGCAGGTAACGATTTACATACATCGCACATTTGATGATTATTATCCCTGGGTAGGCATAATTCTCTGAAGCGGCTTGAAACCGAATTATTTGGCCCCATCATTGTATTGCAACCATCTGATGCAAACACAATTATATTTTCAGTTAGAATGTGAGAGTCTGTAAAAGTGCTAAGAACAATGTTTAAGATATTTTCAGCGGTAGCCGCGATTTCGCTACCATCTTCCGAGAATAACTGGATTAATTTCTCGTACTAATGAACCACTATGCAGACCGTTTTCTTTGATGCAAATGTGTAATTTCGTCGATAAACACAAAGTTTTTTTTTAAATCACTAGACATTATTTCATGCTCGGTGGCACCGTTTACACTATTTTTAACACATTGTACTTCAGTTCCGTTTCATTTTTAAATTTATAGCATTTTCGGAGTCTTGGAATATACTCCATCTCATCCAATGGATCTCGTAAAAGGCGAGTAAGGAATTAAACTGCACTTTGCACCCAACAGCGTTTGGTGGCGATTGGCTCACCACCTATTACACCCAGTGCATTATAGTTTTGGTGAAACGAGGATTGTGGCAGTCATCTGTTTTTGCAGGAGTGCCCAGTCTCTGACTACCCCTTATGGGATGCAGTCGTGATCTTATGTATGTATGTATGGAATATACTAGGCAGCATGTCGGATAAGTGGTTAATTACTGAGTGAGACAAATTATGCTCTGCAACAAAAGCGGATAATTCTATTTCTGACCGTTTTGTTTTATTCTCAACAGTCCTGTGATGACTTCGTAAATGCTTTAGCAATGGAAGTTTGGCGTTCGCGCAAAACAGTATTAGTTTTATTTTTGTGCTACATCCCTTCCTGGTGTCGTTTTAAAATGCTTGTATCAGCTACCATACAAGTATTACATAAATTACACCTACCTTTATAAATATTATCTGTAACAGATTACCAATTCGTAAAGTCAGTAAGTTTCAACCACTCGTTACGAAATTTTTGCTTGTAGTCCTTTTTCTTACAGTCTTCTTTTCTGCTTTTCTTATAGGTTCAAGGAACAGATAAAGAATCACTTTCGGTATGATTATGTATGTTATTTAAATTCAAAATAATTTCTACAAACATTATTACATAAAAACCCAAAACAAGGATTGTTAAATAGGGAATATACCCACGATATTATAATGCAACCCATACTCAAAATAATAGACTTTATTTTCATACTTTTAGACTTATTATTCCATTGCTATTCAGGTCAATGTTATGTTGGCAGTACCTATACCATAGAAGGGCTGATCGACGTAGTCACGTTCATAAACTTCCGTCACAGATAGATTAACACATACACTGGACTCATGGACTGTAATAATTTTTCTAAGAGTTGTTTTTTTTAAGTTGGACAGGATATATGTTATTTCGGGTAAGGTTCGAAATCAATAATGATTATTACTAGTATAATGCAACATGTCATTTGTGTACATAAGTAACAGTTCTTTTTAAAAATGATGCCCTACACTAGAATTTAAACTGTATCGTTGGTGCGGCTTACAGAATATCACGTGCTCACGACACCCAGACCTGGCACAGGTCATATATATACAACATATTCCATTAAGCAAATAACAATATAAATATAAATTTACGCGGCAATCAAAAACATGTAGTACAAAAGCAGAGCCGACAAATATGTTAGACATAACCACTGAAAGAACAGATTAAAAAGGAAAAGTCCTCCAGATCTATTGACACTCTTTTGAATTTTTTTTCTTGTATGAGGGGCGTTGTATTAAAAAATTTTTTTTTTTTTAAATATTTAATTTAAAGTAAAGTCAATACATCGGCGAAACCTTAAGGAAAAAAAGTTAATTTACTGATACAAAATATAGAATGGTATATTAAACTACCCACTTTATGAAGATCACCGCCCTCCCACAATAACTTGCACAATCATACCGCAAAATAATACCGCCTACACCAGGCACTACACACCGCTGAAGTGAAGAACACGACACGTGCTTCACCGCAAAACACGTGTCGATACGTTGCCTTCTGTGAAAACTATGCCTAATTGCCAGTAATTGCCCCGTGATGAAATGATTCCTCGGCAGGAATCTGTCTGGGTACCAACGAAATGCCGTCCAGCAGCATTCTGCCAACTCCACTGAATTGTAGTTGGAAGGTGACTGAAGTTAGCGTAATTACAGGGCATACAGACGTCTCGTGGTGACGAGCGCAGTGTGGTTTTACACAGAACTTTCCAATGGAATGTTCTGGGACCGACGTTACACTTACCATAACAAAAGTCAAAAAAATGGTTCTCCGGTTCTAATCACCCACTACGCGTAATGCTCCTACTCTACGCTGCGAGCTTTCTATTTTCCGACACATTTACAACCAGCCCCTAGCTACTGCGTGGTCGTACCATTAAAAAAACAAATTCCGGCAACTTCGACAACAGACAATTAAATTACAATACAGATTATATTTATTAAAAGTCTAAATTATCCAACGTAAACTTAATGCGTCGTGCAGGCAGGTCCCATATACGCACTGTGTTGTTTAGGTCGCCCGCAGCAATTCGAGAACATCTGCAAATTAAAATATCGCGAATGGACACCTCTGTTACAATCCCTTGCAGAGTCAAAAGTACAAATGAAGTCAAAGAATGTTACAATAATATTTAACGTCCTACAACTTTGTGAGGATAATCTTGCCAGTCCACACTGCTTTGGTGTGGATTGGTGAACTTTTTTTTTTCATAAAAACTATGCTATGGTATTCGGTAATGATTCCCTCATGTTTTCTTACACCGCCGAGGATGTTAAATCAGCACTTGAAATTACAATGTTAGTGGTATCGACGCCTCTGCGGGGTGGCCCAGTACCGTATTTAGAAGCATTGCTTGGCTATATTGAATAGAGCCAAGCAATGCTTCTAAATAAACTAATAATAATTAAATAATAGTAAACTAAAAATGGGCGGTAATGTAGCAGATTCATAGCATTCAATAATAACTATTTCGAATAAGATTTACAGAAGAAAGACTTGCAATTTTGTTGCTGCTTTTGCTAAGCAGACTGTGATTTAATAATAAACGATTTGGGATTTACCACCTTCCAAGAGGATCAAAATAAATCGATTTGATGCTATAGTAAATTTCTTTTGCCTTAATATAATAAACATTGCAAATCGATTTTGTTCGATTACCCTTCTTCTAGTACTCACCCACTCTGACAGACGGCAACACTTGTGACGCTTCCTGCTCCAAGCAAGCCCTCGATGGGCTCAACTTTTCCGCTGGACACGTTGTACACTCTCAGAGCCTCTTTCTCAGCGCCGGCCAACCCCAAAATAACACACGGGTTCTGAGGCAACCACGACATGCAGCTGATGGGTACGTCGAGACAGAAGATCTGTAGACGTTTGATAAAAATAATAAAAGATACAAACATAAAAAAGAATTGCTCATTTAGAATATGATTAATCAAACTGTCTGACAGCTGCTTGTAGGTTTTATTTTAGTGGTGCCGACAGAATAACAGCGCTGCGGCAATTTTGCTGTAGCGTAATGCTTAGTCGGATCCCTTTCGTTGCTGCAATCCAATATAAATTTTAATACTTTTTAATTGTTAATTGTTTGTTTTTTATGTGTTTGTATTGAGCGTAGCAACGAATAAAGTTATTTTCTTTCTTTCTTTCATTCTTTACATATATACTAATAGAATCACAATAAATAGTAAGACATTATATTACTTTCTTTGGCATGTAGAGAAATCAAATGACAGAGTAGTATAAGCATTATTTTAAAAAAAAAATTCAAAAAGAGATAACATAATATAGAAGAATCGTCGTAAAATTTAATGAGATACGGATTAAAAAATTCTAGTAGTTGACTATTGCAGTTTTATTTGCTGTAATGCCTCCAAACATGTCGCATCTTTCGACTTTAGTTATGTTAATAACAGGTACTAGTGATGTGGTAATACCACACCATTTTTTCAGAGACACATCATTTTTTCATTTTTTAAAAGAGATTTTTGTTTCGCTCCAATTTGAGAATACACACGGATCAACATCTAAAATATTTCGACAAAACACACTAGTTACATTGTATATAGTCTATGCAAATATTTTGGCAGTACTATTTTGTTTATGTTTTGATATACGCCGTAGATGACTGATGACATACTGATCTATTTTAGTTACTTTTATTGACGTACCTTTAAAGGAACAGACTGGTTTATACTATAAACCCTCAGTTCCGAGTCCATAGATACGGAGATAAAAATCCCGGGCTTCTGGAAACTGAACGCAACGTCCAGCACACAAGTGGAATGGCCTTCTAGAACTTCGTACACTGGATCCACCTCACTCTCGACGTAAGCCTTTATCTTACAAAGATACAACTTTCCAGACTTAGTGCCTACAACGAAGACGTCATCTGGAATTCTTTCACTGGAGGGTCGCAGCGGACATGTCTTGATGAAGTCAAAGCATGTTATATCTAGAGACGGCTTCTGGCCAGCGTTCAATGTGTAACACACAACATTTTCAAATATTTTCAAGTTAGCATTAACCTGCCACACGTTAATCGTGCCGTCGCTTCCAGAAGAAATAAGAATCTGGTCGGAAGCACCTCTTCGCCGACCCTTGCTATTGATCTGCATCGTCAGGAATGCATTCGCTAAAGACGTGTCCGCCCAATGCAAAGCCGAGACGCGTCTGGATCCATGACAGCCTGATGGGGAAGTCAATTGAGGGTCGCCGTTGTAACAGTTTGAATTAGGATTCATCGCATTGCAAAGCATAACCTCCCCTGAAGTAGTTCCATAAGCCAGGAGCGCAGCAACCGACGGATGATATTTGAGCACTGTGACACAGTTCTTCTCTGATATATCTAAAGAATGTACAAATTTATCACCTTCCATACGCTTCAAGGTGTAAACTTTAATTAGTCCAGGGTTTTGACACCAAGACTCGTGCTGGGTTTCACCGACAGAGAGCGCTAAGGAATTGCCTGCGCTGCTCCACGTCACACCTAAAATGGACGACTGGTGATCACCAGCTCCGAGCCCATGTCCCTCAACGTTTATCTCTTGTAAAAGCTTCGCCGAAATCGCCTCTTCGTCTTCGGAATCGGATGAGTTGTACAGCATCTCCTTATCGTTCTGATCCAGCTGCTCGACCATACTCGGCACGACTTTCCTCAGAAACTCGTTTAAGCCTGGCGGTGGGTATTCTTTTAGGAAGTCGTCCTCAACGTTCAATTCCTCAGGGCTGGCAATACAACCAATATCTTTCGACGTGACAGTCTGTGATGCGACCCCACATTCCTGGAACTGGGTTGTTTGTGTAGATGTTTCAGTTCCTGATTTTTTAATCGGCTTAATACTTTCAAATCCCACCACCTCACTATCATATCCACTTAAGCCGGACATTCTGAAGAATTATTAACGAAACTTAGGCAGAGAAAATTGATGATGTTTTGTTTATATTTTGTTATTCATTTGAAAGCGTTACCATAACAACGGGTAATTTTCACAAACGGCATCGCCATCAAAACTTTTTGTTAAACATTGAAAATAATATATTCACTATTTTTAAATATCACTGAAAATGTATTCAACATACATTTCAAACATTTACAAATTAACGATGTTAATATTTTTAAATACCACAATATCCTGAGGTTAAAAGTAGTCTTTCCCTTCGACACTAGATGTCGTTATATTGTTTCCTTTTTCTATTTAAAAAAGTTACCGCTCTTAAATCAGCCATACGCGACGTTTAATTTGTTCGGTTTTCATAGACATTACGATTTTAAGATACTAGGTGCTGCCTGCGACTTCGTCCGCGTCGATATAGGTTTTTTAAATATCCCTTCTGGGATAAAAAAAATAATATACTGTGCCCGTCTCCAAGACGCAGGCTATATCGGTGTAAAATGATAAGAAACAGACAGAGGGAGTTACTTTCGCATTTATAATATTAGTATACTAGTATGGATTTGGATTAATATTTTTTTTAACTAAACGTCAAAAAATAAAACTAATGAGGAATTTTGGCGCCAACTCAGAATAGTTGTTGTTGTTTATTTCCGTGTTACGTTGATGTAAACGTCCATAAACTTTTGGCTTCAACTCGACAAGTCATGATTGTGTTTCGTATTGGAAATATTTTCTTTACATTGGTATTTCCAGTTTCGTTGTTTTATTCAGTCTAATAATAAGCAAATGCTTGTGAAAGTGTACACTTTTATTTGGTTTTCGTTTAAATTAATCGGAAAAACTTTCATAGGGTGTTTTCGGTAAAGGAAAAGTTTTTAAGGGGTTAATAAAATGTAATGTAAAATGTTTATAAAATGTATGTTTTCAAAAAAATTTTTTTTATCGGATACAGTGATGAAACGAGCAAAACGTTCACCTGATGGTAAGTGCAACGTCTGCCCATAACAAATGCTATATCACCCTGAGACATAAGTTCTTAAGTCTCATATGCCCAGTGATTACGCTAGTTCACAGTGCCCTTCAATCCGAAACACAGTAATGTTTGCACGCTACTGCTTCACGGCAGAATAACTAGTCCTGAGGTGGTACCGACCTAGACGGATTCCTGCATAGGAATACTACCACTAGTAAACCCTAAAGCTGAAATTCTATTGTAATGGAATATTATGAAACATGGACATTTATGTTTAATTATAAGCAGTGATACAATTATTGCTGTTATTATAATTTGTTTAAATTACTATTTTTTATTACTAAAAGTAATTTTTATTCAATAGTTATTATACCTGTAATTAAAAAAAAAATATTTTGATACTACTCATACTGTTATGCTGACAACTTATTTCTTTGAATTAAATACTGACAAACAAAATCTACATTGCCGACACACTTAAAGTTTTTCAACTTAATAGAGGTTGGAGGGATTTTTTATAAAACTTTTAGGGGGGGGGATTCACATGTTGGCGACAGTGGAAGTAGAAGAAAATACACACTCAACTTCTTACAATGTGAGTCGTGCTACTTATGTATTTTTTGGGAAAATATTTATGACCTGAATATGCTACTGTGACACTATCAAAAAGTTTAACGGCATTTGCCAGACAAAAACTCGTTTTAATAGTCCCATCTATATTTGAAATAGTGAATATGGTTTTAGTAAATTGAAATGATGGCATCATTTTGTTTGGGGATAGTTTTATATTGATAGCTGTCCGGCAGAGTACAATAGCACCTATTTATTTATTTATATTCTTTATTGCATAGCTTATATGTAAAAGAAATGACAAAAAAATAAATTGAAAAAAAGATACACTAAGAGTGAGCAATGGGCAGTCTTATTGCTGACAGCAATATCTTCCAGACAACCACGGGAACATCGCCGTGTGGTAGCGGCTTAAGAGAATCTACCACTCCATCTCATCCCGTGGGTGTCGTAAAAGTCGACAGAGGGAAAATTAAAACCAGGAGATGGGCAGCAGCTTCTTGCTGGAACATCTGAATAAATAAACTGCGGTTGCCAACCCGTCTGCCAAGCGTGGCAACTATGGCAAAATCCCCCCAAAACGAGAGCTACAAACTTTTGTGGCAATCTATGGGGGAGGCCTACGTTCAGCAGTGGACTATTGATAGGCTGAAACGACGACGAACCACGGGAACAACATGATGTAAAGAACAATGAAAAAGTCAAGAGTGTCGGCATAGAGAACAAAAAAATTAATATATTGCCTAAAGAACAAAATTATTATACACATATATACGATCAGACATAAATAAATAAGTTTTACACATACATATTTATATAAATATATTGTACATAATATATATACAATATTAATGGACCTTCAAGAAAAGAGCCAATTTCTTTCTCAAAGGCTGGCAACGCATCTGTTATTCCTCTGGTATTGTAGGTGTTCATGTGCGGCGGTGATCACTTACCATCAGGTGAGCCGCTTACTCGTTTGCCACCTATTCCATAAAAAAAAATATAAACAAGAATTTAATAGAGGCTACTGCGAAAACTAAATTACATTGTAAAGAGACGGATAATGATTATACTGGCAGTAGGATTCAGCGTGGATTGCAGTGTGGTGTCACACAGAAATGTTCTGGGTGACACCACACTGCGTTTGTTGTGGGCGGACGTTGCACATACCATTAGGTGAACGTTTTGCTCATTTCGCCACTTTATAAAAAAAAATAAAAAAAAAAATTATTTATTAAAAGTTTCTTAAAGACTGGAAGGGATGGTGCACGTTTCACTACACAAAGGCTTCGCTTTCCATAGGCGGACAGCATGTGCAGTAAATGATGCGTCCATTATTTTTTTTGACATTGCTACTATAAAGCAGCGCCTTCAAACTCTACTGATCTTAAGTTCCGCGAATGGGAATCATGAAGTAATTCAAAACGTTTTTTGAGGTAAGAAGGGTAGAGAGGATTGAAGAGAACACTAGAGTAGATGAAGTATGTGAGCATTCCGATGAAGGCGAACTGTTAACCACTTGAGCTTAGTTCGAAAAAGAGAAACATGGTTATATTTACGTAAGCCAAATAAAAACCTTATACAAAAATTCTGGATACGCTCAAGTTTATCAACCTGGGATTCGGAGAGGTCAAGATAGCTGACATCAGCATAGTCGAAAATCGGGAAAGAAGAGACTTGGCAAGCAAGATTGCTTGCTTGCCATGTGAAGGAAGCTTGCAATCTTCGTAAAGAGGCCGCAGAAGCATATGTTTTTCGACTAATTTCTTGAATGTGACGTATCCAAGAAAGATTTTGTCCATATGGATCCCCAAGTTCTTCACGGTATCACTGATAGGGACAACAGTTCCATCATACACTATTTGCGGCAGACAATCAAGGCGCATACACCTCACCTACCTCTTCCCTATTAGGTATTCTACGGACAGCCTTTATCCATGTAGAATACCACCATAATATGCAATGCTGTCACTATACTGCTCGTGGGAGCTCAATGGGAGTAAGATTTTTAAATGGCTTCGACGTGGTTCGCCACCCGTCTGGCGTCTGCCTACCGTTTATTTATTTATTTTTTAAGGGAAACACAAATGATATAACTTATAAATAACATAATAGCTGTAGCATATAAACCAGTATTGTTTCCACAAATAATTAGAACTTACAAACTAAACACCGTCAATGCATTTATTTACAAAAATAAAAAAAAAAGCACACGAAATTTTATATGGGGAATAAGGTGTGACTGTATGTATATTTTCTTTGCATGTAGTTATCTCTAACACTAACATTCCTTTTGTTATTATTATACTACGGTATGATTATGTACGGTTTTTTTTTTATTTTTCATGAGAATCATAAATTCGGTTTGAATTATTTTTATTTTATCACTAGTCCACTGCTGAACATAGGCCTCCCCCATACATTGCCGCAGTAGTAGTCTCATTTTGGGGGATTTTGCCCCGCTTGGTAGGCACACGGTAACTACAGTTTATTTATTCAGATTTTCCAGGAAGATGCTGCTGCCCTACTCCTGGTTTTCATAATTCCTCTGTCGACTTTTACGAAACTCACGGGATGAGATAGATTCTCATAAGCCCACGGCCATGACTTATTTTTATGTGTTATATAAATGTTATTATTTTTTTCTTTTACTTATTTCTTTTGCAAGTATGATAACAGTAAAACGCTCATACAATTAACATGAACCAAAATTTTATCACATTACATCACTTTTTTATTTTTGAATTGTTCAGCCATTATTATGCAGGAATCCGTCTAGATAGGTACCACCTCAGAGCCAGTTATTCTGCCGTGGGCTGGGTGACACAGTATCGGTTACAGGCAGTTGTTGCACTTACCATCAAGCCAACGATTTGTTTGTCTCGTTACTTTCTTTCATACAAATAAGAGACGGAATTTTTTCTCTGGTGCAGATAGATCTTTTTTTTTTTTGATATTATTGGATAAAGTGATGAAACGAGCAAAACGTTCACCTGACGGTAAGTGCAACGTCTGCCCATGACAAATGCTGTGTCACCCAGAAAATTTCTGTGTGACACCACACTGTGCCCATCACCCTGAGACATAAGTTCTTAAGTCTCATATGCCAAGTGATTACGCTAGCTCACAGTGCCCTTCAAACCGATACAGTGATGTTTGCACACTACTGCTTCACGGCAGAATAACTGGCCCTGGGGTGGTTGCCTACCTAGATGGATCCCTGCATAAGAATCCTGCCACCAGATTTTCACGCCTTGTGCAAATAATAACAGCCTATAAATGTCCCCTTGCTGTGGCCTTGCACAGGCCCCCTTTCATTTCCATGAGGGTTTTTAACTGGTTCGACGCCACGCTGCCCCAATGCGTGTTGGCGTACATCACTTCTTCGAAATATTTATTTCTCAGACATATAGGTTTCCTTCGCCGCGTTGTAAATCAGCACTTAAAATTGCAATTAACTATTTTAGTGGTGCCGGCACCGGGAATTGAATCCGGGTCACTCGCGTACTATGAAATTTTAAGCGAGCGCTTAGCCCCCGAGCTACAAAGGCTAATTAAACGCAATTGAGCAAATGTATATTCATAATAAAACACATTTGTTTCTAAAATAATTATGTAATCATAAAACTGACTTTCGGACTATCTTTGCAGTTAACCAACTTCTTATTTCTTCCCAGCAATTAGCTACGAAATCGAGCCGTTTATGACAATGTTGAATTATTTTTTTTTAAATTATAAATACATCATTTCGATCGACTGTAAAATGATAGTTGACTTTTAGTGAAGATCTGCTGGACTGTTGGAGACAAAACGAAAAGTACAATTTTGGGTCACGAATTGAATTTTCCAATGTACACTTTCACGGAGCACCTGCTGCATAGTAAACCAATCAATATCAAAACTCAAAATATACACGGAAATGACAAAATTCAATAAAAACACTTTTCAATTCAACAAACAACCAACTTCACCAAATTTATATGGAGCTTTAAAAAGTTCCACACTAGGATTTCCCTTGTGTGGAACTTTCGTGTATTTTACAGAGAATTAAATTTTAACCAAAAATATATATATATATAGAAATTGCACATGTCCCAAACAGACAGACTCGACAACTTACGTACGAATATTTATCCCGTGCGGGTATCGAACCTGCGACCCATATGGCTCAGAAGTCAATAACCACTGCGCAAGCAGAGCCGAAAATATCCATTCGAGTGAAAAACCAATTAAATTGAACTCTATTCCAGAAGTAACTTTTTTTTTATTGTATCAAGTGACGAAACGAGCAAAACGTTCACCTGATAGTAAGTGCAACGTCCGCCCACAACAAATGCTGTGTCACCCAGAATATTTCTGTGTGACACCACACTGCGCCCGTCACCCTGAGACATCAGTTCTTAAGTCTCAAATGCCCAGTGATTACGCTAGCTCGCAGTGCCCTTCAAACCGAAACACAGTAATGTTCGCACACTACTGCTTCACGGCAGAATAACTGGCCCTGGGGTGGTACCTACCTAGACGGATTCCTGCATAGGAATCCTACCACCAACATACATTTTATTATCACAATTAATTATAACTAGATGTCCGTCAGTGGTCGAAATTTTATATATGCGAGTAATTATTCGATAGAAACATTTTAAATACGCTGCGACTGGTTGACCAGAGACTATTACGTGTTTGACATTGGCAGTATGAACTTAAATATTCAATGTTCAATTTTGTTCAATTTAATGTAATTGTAACATATATAAATTTTATAGCTTCCTCGCTTATTCTCCATACAATTGTAACTATACCAAATCTCAAACTCCTCCGTGTGCGCAATATGATTTCTCTTCACTATAATAATACTTATTCACTATAATAATAAGCACTATGACAATTACAATATCATTCATAGGTTCATTTGTATAGATCTAATGGCCTATCACTAATTTGAATTGTGTCAATTCAAACTATCGCCTGAAATTGTACAGCATGCAATTGGCATGCTATACCGGCCAATTGCTTGAGAATGAAAATGAAAAATAGTTTATTTCACAACAGTAAAGTACCACATTGTAATGTGCATCAGAGTCAAAATCCTACCCGATCGCCTATAATATCGTCTATAGCGTGCAAACTCGTCCAATCGTCTTAACACATGCGTTGTGGATATACTAAGTGCAAACCCACCAGATACCGTTTTGCCAACAACAAATCGAATTCGCCTGACGACTTATCCGATTTCACCACAAAGTTCATCGCTATGAAATAAGCAATTCCAAATTAAATTGCCTGAAATCATTTCCAATTGCCTGTGGCTTCAATCGCATGCGATCTCGTCGCTCCCGACTAGCGGCAATTGTAACGGCGTTGGTTCTGCGTCGTGCGATGCGCGTCGGTGCACGGAACGGAGGTGTCTCGTGGCGTAGTGCCTGCAGCTGTAAGTGCGTGAGCAAAGCCCGCAGCCGTACCGCGCCGAGCTGTGACATGCGCTTTTGTGCATATGCAGGTTGTTGTTCGCTTTGAAACGGGCTGGACACTGATCACACTGGAAATACAAATCGATATATAATTCATATACAATCACGCCTTTTAACCATATAAGGGGTAGGCAGAGGCTACACAAGTAGCCCACTTTTCACCTCTCGGGGGAAACGAGATGTGACGGGAGAGTCAAAAAATCTTACTCCCCATTGCGTTCCCACGAGCAGTATAGTGACAGCGCTGCATCTTATGGTGTTATTCTGCATGTATATAGGCCATCCTTACAATATCTTAGTCGCCTCTTAAGACACCTCTTTAGGAAAGAGGTAGGTGCTATTATACTCTGCCGAAAACCTATCGGCGGACTATATAATTCGTTACAATTAAATCAATTATGAATGTTAAAAAAAGCGTTTCATTGCAGCGGATCAAGAGGACAGTGCTACTCGTATCTTTCAGTACCTCTCTAATAAGTTCTCAAGTCCGATACGCCCAGTAATGAAACTAGCTCTCAGAACCATTCAGACCGAAACAGCAATGTTTGCACACTACTGCTTCACTGCATAACTGACACTGCAGTGCTACCTACCTAGAAAGATTGTTGTATTTGAATCCTACCCGCAAGTGCGTACGAGTGCGTTCGTATTTACATGGTTATGCGTTTGTATGTCTCAGTCTGAAGTAACAGCCTATAAATGTCCCACTGCTGAGCACAGGCGTCCAACTATTTTTGAGAGAGTTGGGGAACTACACTTGTCCTCGTAATATTTTTATTCCTCAGACACGCAGGCTTACTCGCGTTGTTTTCCCTCACCGCTGACCTAACTATTTTAGAGGTTTTACCGGGGATCGAACTCGAGGTCACTCGTGTACTATGACATTAAAGGCGAGCGCCCGGCCCCTGAGGTACGGCTCAACTAGTCACATTTTTTTAATTTGTTTATGTTTTTTTATAACAATTCTACTGCTTAATAAAAAAAATGTTCTGCCATGTACAATTTACTTTCTTTGAAGGAAAGAAAGCCAAGTTCCGCATGCAAAAGATAAAATGGAGTATATTACCTAGTTTTGAAGAGCACCGCTCACCCTTCCACAGTAGCGTGCACGAGCGAACTAACACCGCCACCAAATACCCTCCACCACTAGGCAATATACACCACTGGAATAGAGACCACGACACAGGTTTCACCTCAAAACGAGGCATTATCAAGTGATATTGACTCTACGACAGTCCGCCGTGAAGTGAACGGCGCGGTCAAAGAGCTGCCTATTTATAGTCTCGGTGACGCAACCGGTCCTTATCTAAGATAATGCGATGACATCATTGCGATAACGGCCGTTTCGTCACACATTACCCCACCCGAGTCACGTAGGCAGCCGTTTGCGACCGTATGGATAGCAAACGACTACTTTGAATAGATTTTAAACTTTAAGTACTAGATTTAAAGTTATTACTTTCTTTCTTCTATCTTTCGATGCGTAGAAAAACGGACGCGAGCGCCAAGATCGAAAAAGAATGAACTGCACGTAGGGTTGCTTGCTGCCCTTGGATTATCTATCCACTAAGTAACCAAGACACGAGTTGGTGTGTTGGCTACCGCTGTCACAAGTGACAACGGCAGCACCTTAGCTTTTTTTTTAAAGGAGAGGGGGCAAACGAGCAAATGGCTCACCTGATGTTAAGTGATCACCACCGCCCACGAACAACCGCAATACCAGAGGACTCGCGGGTGCGTTACCGGCCTTTGAGGAAGGAGTAGGCTCTTTTCTTGAAGGTCCCTAAGTCGTATCGGTCCGGAAAAACCGCCGGCGGCAGCCGATTCCATAAAATGGTCGTGCGTGGCAGAAAATTCCGCTCACCTTGAAGAGCTTCTCAGTACGGTGGGACTGACGGTGTTGAGAGAGAAGGTAGGCCGCGTGGAACTTGGCGCCGCACTGCTCACACACGAACGGCTTCTCGCCGCGATGCCGGCGTTCATGGTTCTATAACGTGAAAAAAAAAATTAGACCAACCAGTCTTTAAGTGACGTTTCTGATGCAAAAACGACGGCAAAGAGGTAATTGGCCAGAGAGGATAACAGAGAGAACTATATATTTCGCAGCGCTAGTTTCGGTTGTCCCCATCCCTTGGATGTCGTAAAAGTCGACGTAGACGAAAAAATCCGCCTGCCAAGCGTGGCAACTATGGCGAAATCCTCCCGAGATGAGAGCTACAAACTTACGTGTCTTGTGGCAATCTACGGGGGAGGCCAATGTTCAGCGGTGGACTAGTGATAGGCTGAAATGATGATGATGACGAGAGCTCGTTTCTGTACTCAGTTATAAGTTAAGTAAATTTTAATTAATTATTATTCGTTAATGGATTGAGCAGTTATTTAAGACTACTTTTGTAATTTAATCAAATCAATGCAAATAAACAAAATTTAAGTGTCTGTCTGTGAATTCGAAATAATGATTTTTTACTCACTCCCTCGCGCTAATCTTCAAAACGGCTGAATCAATTTTGAAGAAACTTTCATTGGCTGGTAGAGGACTTACTCTACTCCTATTACTACCTTTTATTTCAGAAAAATTTAGGGTTCCCGTGTAAAATATGAAAAACTAGTAGAAATACTATGGAACTATAAGGATGGACCTGATTTGGGCGCCCTTAAATCAGTATATTCATGGCAGTTTCAATATTTCTCTTAATATATTAAAAAAATCTTAATACATGTGTGTCTCTCTCTGTGTGTGTCTCTCTTTGTGTGTGTGTCTATGTCTGCTTCTATAGGCGCGCGCGCGTGGGTGTGTGAGGCTGTGTTTGTATCTCACTTTGTGTCTCTAACTCTCTCTCTCTCTCTGTGTGTGTGTGTGTGTGTGTCTATCTCTCTCAATCTCTCTTTGCGTGTAACTTACCCTCATAGACATGAGACCGGCACTCTGGAAGTCGCAGTAGGAGCATTTGAACTTCTCGTAGCCGTGCTTCGCGCGGTAGTGCTCGTTCAGACGTAGCTTGTTGCCGAAGCGACGACCGCAATGCTGATGGCGGAAAATTTTTTTTTTTAGAGGTAGGGACGAGACGAGCAAAACGTTCACCTGATGGTAAGTGCAACGTCCGCCCATAACAGTGCTGTGTGACCCAGACTATTACCGTGCCTTACCGTATTTTAAAAAATAAGCCTGCCCATCTCATACCGTGGGTGTCGTAAAAGTCGACAGAGGGAAAATGAAAACCAGGAGATTGGCAGCAGCATCTTCCTGGAGCATCTGAAGAAACAAACTGCGGCAGCCAACCCGCCTGCCGGGCGTGGCAATTGTGACAAAATTCCCCTCAAAATTAGAGCTACAAAATTTTGTAGTAATCTATGGGGGGGGGCCTATTTTCAGCAGTGGACTAGTAATAGGCTGAAATGATGATGATGAATCTCGGGGAAGGCCTATGTTCAGCAGTGGACTTGTGAAAGGCCGAAATGATGATGATAATGAATGTATAATTATTTTTGGATCACCATACATACAAAATTACACGGGACTTATATGCACACTTAATTTCTTTGACGACAGCGCCATCTACACTTTTAACTAAAGATTACCTTACCTCACAAACGGGCCCCAGGCCAGCGTGTTTGACAGCTTTGTGCAGACGAAGACTTGCCTTTTGCATGATCTTGTGGCAGACGTCGCACTCTCTCAGTTCCCGACCCTGGAAATACGTAGCTCGTGATCAGACCAGTTTCTTTCTTTTTTTAGCATCACCACCCCATCACATCCCGTGGGTGTCGTAAAAGTCGACAGAGGGAAAATTAAAACCAAAAGATGGGCAGCAGCATCTTCCTGGAAGATCAGAATAAATAAACTGCGGTTGCCAACCCGCCCGCCATGCGTGGCAACTATGGCGAAATTCCCCTCAAAATGAGAGCTACAAACTTTTGTAGTAATCTATGGGGGAGGCCTATGTTCAGCAGTGGACTAGTGACAGGCTGAAATGATGATGATAATGATGACAAATAGTCCACTCCTGGACCCTGGACTCTTGAAAATTGAAGTAACGGTAGAATTCCTATCCAGGAAAAAAAAACCGCATTCCACTATTGTGCGCTTCACCAGAAATTTGCCTTGTGACGAAACGAGCAAAACGTTCACCTGATGGTAAGTGCAACGTCTGCCCGTAGCAAATGCTGTCACCCAGAACATTTCTGTATGAAACCACACAGCGCCCGACATTCTGAGACAGGAGTTCTTAAGTCTCATATGACGCTTAAAACGCGACGACCGAATTGATTTTTTATATTTATGAAAGTTCAAACCGGTCAAATCGTTCATCTGATGGTAAGTGCAACGTCTGCCCATAACGAATGTGTCACCCGGGACATTGCTGTTTGGCGCCACACCGCACTCGTTTCCCTGAGACATCAGGTCTCATATGCCCAGTGATTACGCTAGCTCTCAGTGCCCTTCAAACCGAAACACAGTAATGTTTGCATACTACTGCTACACGGCAGAATAACTGGCCCTGGGGTGGTACCTACCTAGACGGATTCCTGCATAGGAATCCTACCACCAGTAAATGCCTACCTGAACCTTCAGGAAGAGTGCCTACTCGTTCCTCAAAGGCTGCAAACGCACCTGGAATTTCTCTGGTATTATATACGAACATCCGCAATGTTTGTGGGCGACGGTGATCACTTACCATCGGTTGAGGCGTCAGCTCGTTTGTGCGCTCTTATACAAAAAAAAGGTAAGGCGGCAAGCAGTATTACTGTTTCGGTCTGAAAGACCGGGACGTAGTGACAGAAAATGCCTATAGTAAATATAATCAGATGATACTTTTCGGAAGTCGATTTTAAATTAAAGTTAATTTGCTAAGTGAACTCACTCGGCCGTTGGCTGTCGTAGAGTAAATATCACTTGATGATGACCCTTTGCTTTGAGGTTTTACTAATGGTAGGATTCTAATGCAAAAATATGTAATTGTATGTATAGCTAGCGTAATTACTGGCTATTTTTTTTTGGATTTGGATTTGGACGAAACTCGTCTAGGTAGGTATCACCGCGGGGCCAGTTATTCTGCCGTGTAGCAGTAGTGTGCAAACTCCTGTTCTTCGGTTTGAAGGGCATTGACAGCAGGTGTAATCACTGGGCATGAGATTTAACTGATGTCTCAGAGTGACGGGCGCAGTGTGGTGTCGCACATAAATGTTCTGGGTCCAGCGGACACAGCATTTGTTGCAGACGTTGCACTTACCATCAGGTTTTTCGTGTTTCATCATTTTAACTGAAAAAAACACGTTCCCGACTTCGGTGATGCGTATCGCCTAGTGGTGGTGTTGACCCAGGATTTCAGGAGTGCATTATTAGAATAGAATAGAATAGAATGTAACCGTCGTAATGGTATGACATGGTGATTAGGTGACTACTTAACAATGATTGACTTATCAGGTCAGTCTATATATCACTAGTCCACTTCTGAACACAGGCCTCCCCCCATCTGTGTTGGCTGACGGGTTGGCAACCGCAGTTTATTTATTCAGTTGAAGATACTAATCATTAGTCAATAATAATTAATCCGGACCAAACACGATTCGAAAGTACTGCCCAAAATATGTACATATTAAAAAAAAGTTGTTTAATGGCATATATCGGCTTCAGATCGGATTTTACATACATACATACATAAGATCACGACAGTATCCCATAAGGGGTAGTCAGAGACTGGGCACTCACTGCAAAAACAGATGACTGCCACAATCCACGTTTCACCAAAACAATATAACGCACTTGGTGTGATAGGTGGTGAGCCCATCGCCACCATGCGCTGTTGGGTGCACAGTGCAGTTTAATTCCTTACTCGCCTTTCACGAGATCCATTGGATGAGATGGAGTGGTAGTATTCTTCTATCGAGCCGCCACCACACGGCTTTGAATTCGGATTTGAATCATGGACTAACAGCTCAATGTTGTAAGTTACATTAGCTGTGCCCCTTAAACTGTATTATAAGTTACAGATTACACTATGCCGATAGGTCTCGGTGTGACCGAGGTGTCGTAAGAGGCGACTAAGGTACTGTACGGTACTATACTGCTCGTAAGAACGCAACGGAGTCAAAATTTTGACTCATACCAAAATGGCGGCGACGTTAGCCACCCGTAACGTCTCGTTTCCAGCGGGCTCGAAAAGTGGGCTACATGTGTAGCCAACGCCTACCCCTTATATGGGAAAAAGGCGTGACTGTATGTATGTACGCATAACTTACAGATTCATACACTTTCCGTTTTCGCTTCTTAGAACATATTCCAATGTGGTCTACTAAAGCTGGCTTGCTCTCAAATACTGTTTTGCAATACTGAAAAGATAAAAGTATATATGTATTATCTATATTTAAATATCTATTAAATAACGGTATTATTAGTGGCATCGACAGGTGTCCGGCAGAGTAGAATACCACCTACCTCTTTCCTACCGAGGTGTCGCAAGAGGCCTTCATTCGTGTAGAATAACATCATAATATGCAATGTTATCGACTATACCGCTTATGGAAGCGCAATGGGGAGTAAGACTTTTTCCATCCACTCGTCACATCTTAACTCGTACTTGTTCCTTTCTGCCTACCCCTTATATGGGGACTGAATAGCAATAATAAAAAATAAAATAATGTCATTGTTATTTATTATTTTAATATATTTTTCTGTTATTTACTAATAATACTTCACTGTATTATTAGTGAATCAAGTCGGATAGAAGTTAATCGTTACTACATACATACATAAGATCACGACTGTATCCCATAAGGGGTAGTCAGAGACTGAGCACTCACTGCAAAAACAGATGACTGCCACAGTCGACGTTTCACCAAAACAATATAATGCACTTGGTGTGATAGGTGCTGAGCCCATCGCCATCATGCGCTGTTGGGTGCACAGTGCAGTTTAATTCCTTACTCGCCTTTCACGAGATCCATTGGATGAGATGGAGTGGTAGTATTCTTTTAACGAGCCGCCACCACACGGCGTTACTATCTTAAATATTGTTATTTTCCTTTCGCAATTTATTTATTAAAACAAAATTTTACCCGGTCGAAGCCGGTCCGGGACGTGTACCTCAAAAAGTATATTGTAATAAATCCTACCTAACATGGGACTACAGTCGAGCGCCCAGCCACAGAGCTACCTGTCCTATTCCTGGACGAATTTGGACAACGGCGACAACTTCCGAGTAATGTCGGAAGCGATCAACTGCGCGGGAGGTGTTATAGTGCCACGAGTGAACGGGAACTAAAGTAATTGACATAGCCTAAAGGATTAGAAAGCTGAAGCGGCAATGGGCCGGCCATATAGCCCGTAGAACCGATAACCGTTGGGGAAGAAAGGTTCTAGACTGGCAACCTCGTACCGGCAAACGCAGTGTTTTCATTTTGGGGATTTTGCCATAGTTGCCACGCTTGGCAGGCAGGTTGGCAACCGCGGTATATTTATTCAGATGTTCCAGGAAGATGCTGCTGCCCATCTTCTCGTTTTAATATTTCCTCTGTCAACTTTTAACACAACCACGGGATGATATGGAGTGGTAGATTCTCAGGGCGCCAGTACAGTAGCGTACAGTGGTACTATATTTATTCTGTAGTCGACCAGCATTGTGCAAACTCCTCTGTTTAGGTTTAAAGGGCACTGACAGCTAGAGTCTTTACTGGGCATATGAGACTTAAGAGCTGATGTCTAATGGTGATGGGGCCTGTGTAGTCCTTCAAAGGACTTTGGGCGCCGCCGCCGACATAGACAGGCGTGGCCCTTATTATCAGGTGAAGGACTGGCTGATCTCATCTCTTCTTATTTCATTTTTTATTGGGACCCGGGCCTTACCAATCCCAAAACAAGTATGTTTTTGATATTGACCAATAAGACTATCTTTTTATGTATCAAAGCTAATTAATGGGCACTTACTGCGCATGCGTTCAAACCGGATCCATGTACCGCTAAATTGTGTCGCACCAGTCTGTCTTTGAACACATAGGTACCACACAGCTCACACTTGACCTTCCTCTCATCGGCTCCTGGGTGGCAGCTGTCCATATGCACGTCTATGCTGCGTATGGACAGATTTTTCTGACATATCTGACACATCACACGTTTCTGTTTTGTTGGGGATTCCTTTTTAAATTTAGCTTTCTTAACAATTCCATTATTTTTTTGCAAATCCTTTTTGTTTTTCTTACCTCCATTTCTTTCTTTCAGTGAGCAAACGGTTATATTATTAAGTCCATTGGAACTCTTGACAATTTCTGACTCTGTTTCCGTATTTTCACTTTTAATTATTATTTCTGAAGCTATATTTTCACTAACATGATTCTCTCTATCGTTAAATATAATGACTGTGTCCATTAAGTATTTTAAAGGCTTCTCATCTTCATCTTCTTCATTATTCTCCATTTTCATATCTGTGTCATGCTTATTTACTAATGTTTTTGCCTTGATTTCAGACACCTTTTGTTTCTTGCTATCCATGTTCGGTATTACATTTTTTATTTTTAACAATTTTTTTTCAGTAGTTATACACTGTTTTCTGAATTCAATTGCATTATTGAGAAAGTCCACGCAATCTGAACACATTGTCTGTGGGAGACCATCATCACATTCGACCTAGAAAAGAATTAAACTTGATATTAACAAACCCGTATTATCAACTTATTTAAGGATAATGTTTTTTTTATATTATGAATCCTAAACATTTAATAAAATCTTACTGGTGGTAGGATTCCTATGCAGAATCTGTACAAGTACCACCACAGTGCCCCTGTACAAACATTAGCTTTCTTTTTTTTTGTTAAAAACACTAATATCTAGTGCAATTACTAAGCTTAAAAGACTTACACTGACATAACATGTGGTTTGTTCTGGGTGATAGCATTTGCCATTGACTTACAATTAGGTGTGTTGCATTCTTATTTATACAATAAACTCAGCGAGAATTTTTATGGATTACTTTTCATTCTTTAGATTTATATTGTAAAGATAAACATACTTTAATAACAATTAACAAAACGAGAAGGAATGATGGGATGGTGGCGCCAAGTGTCATAAAACAAAAGCATTCATCATTAGTATCTACTTATAAAATGTAATCCTTAATTAGATTGAGTGACTTTGATGGACAAAGTGTGAAACAGCATGATAAGGGATTGTTGCGGTGATGAAGAAGATTTAGTGACAAAGATAGAGAAAGGGATGCTTAGATGGTTTGGACACGTAGAGAGGATGGATGAAAGAAGATTGCAAAGCAAGCAAAGCGGAATTATGAGGCGAGTGCGAATTGGCAAGCCAATAAGGGTCGACGTAGGCAAGCATATTACGATCAGATCGAAATTGTTTTAAGGTAAAGCCATGTCAAAAGTGCCCACAACCAACAAGCTTGTATGAAAACACTAATGAAAGCAGAGGAAGCTAAAGACATGTGTCAGGATCGTAGCAAGTGAAAAGATGTGGTCTCTGCCTACCCTTAAGAGAAAGAGGCATGACTCTATGTATGTATGTTAATTAGATGAATAATTTAAATGTCTCATCATTTTATTCAAAAAGATAATTTTTACTTTTTGACCCGTCATTTTGAGAACTTTACAGCACCTATGAGTATTGTATATGCACTTACAAAAGTAAAAAAGAAGGCCTTGTACATATTATAGATCAAAAGATATGTGAATCCCTAAGTCTACCCGGACAATATAGTATACTTTTTTTTTTATTTCATAAAGTAAGGAGACAAGCAAAACGTCACCTGATGGTAAGTGCAACATCTGCCCATAACAGATGCTGTGTTACTCAGAATATTATGTAAAATATGTGTAGCACCACACTGCGCCCGTCACCTTGAGACATTAGTTCTTAAGTCTCATATGCCCCATGATTATGCTAGCTCTCAGTGCCCTTCAATCCAAAACACAGTAATGTTTGCGCACTACTGCTTCATGGTAGAATAACTGGCCCTGGGTTGGCTCGAATAAATAAAATATTCCTGCCCAAACGCAAAATACGGCCATAGACTTGGAGTTGCTGAAATCAGCCCGTAGCAATCCACAGTCTACAATCTAAAACTGGCCCTGGGGTGGTACCTACCTAGACGGATTCCTGCATAGGAATTCTACCACCAGTAGATACTTGAATAGAACAAGAAAGTATGGAATAAATACAACTGATACAACAGCCCAGACGCCGCAGATAAAAGTAAAAATAATGACACAAACCTTTACACCAGTAATTATGTAAATATCACTTGAGTGCTCTTGAGTGGAAATTAATGGATTTGTTTTCTCTAAACACGTCCGACAGACCGAAGTGAAGTCCATTTTCTCTTGTATTATTGTATATTTACTCTGTAGTTATAAAAAAAGTAAAGTTACAGCCTATAAGTGTCCCACTGCTGAGCACAAGCCTCATCCCATTTAAATAGAAAGGGATATGTTCGTTTGCAAATAAATAGTCAGTGGAGCTATTAAGCTTTCGGCACTTGTGGTATGTTCAAGTTAATAGTACGGCTATGGATAGCTAGTTAAATTCTGTTATCAACTGTTCATTCAGTTGATCACCTATTTTAATAATATTACTGTGTTTTACATTTAATATAATTACTAAAGCTTTTACAATACTCATTATATGATATCAATCACTTAAAAGTGACAGAAAATAACATTGACATTTAATTAACAGATAATGAAAATATTACAGATACATCACAAGCTCTCTACATCGGATACGGGAAGAGAAAAATGAATGCGTTGATGGGTTTCTTTGGGTTTTGTTAGAGCTATTATGGCACTGTGAATATGCTAACAATTTCCGTTGATTGTTCCGATGTGACCGTTGTCGAAATAGTTGAAAATTCCTCTACGGGAAGGGAAGCTTTTAACGGATTGAACGAAGTGTCGATCAATGCATTATCTTTAGGTAGCTATTTTCACTTTTCATAACCTAAGTAAATTAAAAAATAAAGTCTAACAAGAGAACTGCTTGTTATTCCAAACGCGACAGTTGTTTTTAAATGGGTATTGACACTTACGTTAAATTCTTATTAGCACCTACCTCTATCCTTCCGAGGTGTGGTAAGAGGCGACTATGGTATTTGTACGGACAGCCTTTATACGAGCAGAATAATGTCATAATACGTAATGCTTTCACTATACTGCTCATGGGAACGCAACGGTGAATAAGAATTTTTTGACTTGTACCAAAATGGCGGCTACGTAGTTCGCCTCCCGTCCGTCTCGTTTTCCATGGCAACGAAATGAGGGCTACGGTCGAGGGCTATGGCCTCTGCCTACCACATATATGGTAAAAAGGCGTGACTATGCGTAGGTAATTATAAATAATTAAGTTAAATCAATCTTTTAAAAATTATATTTAATGATATTCCTAAGACATTAGGAATTGGCCCTGATGGGTTGATGTGTTTCTTGAATGGTATATGTGGCTAAAGGGATCACTTTCAAACCAAAAAGACTGACAGACTTGACATGTTACTTCTTCAACTGATTTGACTTCACGGAATTAATAAAATATGACAAATTCAACCTGAACAAACAAAATTGACATTTCAAATTTAAAGTATTTCAAACATCATTCCAAATCCAAAGCAATTCAAACACAATACATAAACCAAACAGATCAGAGTTGACATCAAAAGAATATGCATAATCTGAGATTACCAATCAACAGTGTTTTGGTCTGAAGGGCACTGTTAGCTAATGTAATTATTGCGCATAAGAGACTTAAAACTTTAAAAGCTAATGTTTAAGAGTGACAGACGCAGTGTGATGTCACATTTTTTACACAGAAATTGTTACTTGCACTGACTTTCATAAAAAAGGTCGCTCAAAATAAATATAACACCCATGTAGTAAAGACTTTTATTTTAAGCATTATGAAACACACTTCGTGCTTTCTTCTCTTTTTTCCTCTTTTCCATTCTCCGCTTTTGCTTCTCGGTGCTCTTCAGAAGTTTCATTATTTTATCCTCTGCATCTTCTACGCTGTCTTCTAGATCGACGTCAGTGCTGCCCTCTGTCGACGGTTTCATTTTCTTCACCTCTTCTGTATGTATTGGCTCCTCTTCAATGTGCTTCTTTCGCGGTTTTTCACTGTCAAGCATGTTATTGGTTAATTTCAACATAGACCATAGACAAACCATAGATAAAATATACAGATATTCAGAGTCAAAATATTTTTATATAATATAGGCATTCAATACAACTAACTTTTATCGTTTTTACGTGATAAACGTCTTACACCTCAGTCATGTTTCATAGTCAACTATGTCATAGTCAATTAGAATGTATCGCCACAGTTTCGCGTGACCGAGGTCGCTACGAAGCGCTCCAAATGCACAGACATAAATAGTTAAAAACAATTAAAGGGGTATCTGTAAAATCTACTTTCATTAAATTTGTAATATTCGCGTGAATATAAGAAACCAAAATTTTTGGTTGTTTTCCAGCTCTTATGAATGTCACACTACGTCTACACAATTGCCAGTTGTTCTGCCGGGAAGCAGTAGTGTGCAAACGTCACTATTTCGGTCTGAAGGACACTGAGGGCTGATGTAATCACTGGGCATATTAGCATATACTAAGGAATTGATGTCTCAGAAATATTCTGGATGACATAGCATTGTTTATGGGCAGATGTTGCACTTACCATAACGTGATCGTTTTTCCAGTCACGTCACTTTCTCTTATAAAGAAAAACTATATCTAAGCTATTAGCGATGACGATGAGGATGGGAAGATGAGGTGGTATCTCGGAAGAGTGAGACGGCAGGCTTAAATTTGACCTTGGTTCAATTCCTACCAACCCCGTTAATCTTTATTTATAATTTTAAGTGATGTTTTACCACACGCTTTGCGAATGCATACGTCGAATACAAATCAGACAATAGTTTTAGATAAAGTGACGAAACATTTCAACGACTGCCCAAAAGAAATGGTGAGTCACCCAGAAAAAATCTTTGTGACACCACACTGGGCCCGTCACCCTGACACATCAGTTCTCAATCTACCACCCCATCTCATCCCGTGGGTGTCGTAAAAGTCGACAGAGGGAAGATGAAAACCAGGAGATGGGTAGCAGCATCTTGCTCGAACATCTAAATAAATAAACTGCGGTTGCCAACCCGTCTGCCAAGCGTGGCGACTATGGCAAAATCCCCCCAAAACGAGAGCTACAAACTTTTGTGGCAATCTATGGGGGAGGCCTATGTTCAGCAGTGGACTATTGATAGGCTGAAACGACGACGACGATGTGCCCAGTGATTACGCTAGCTCTCAGTGCCATTCAGACCGAAACAGTGTTGTTTGCACACTACTGATTCGCGGCAGGATAACTGCCCCTGGGGTGGTACCTAGGTAGACGGATTCCTGCATAGAAAACCTACCGCCAATAAATTAACTAAAACCACTCACCCGACAGTCTCCATATTGTCAAACAGTTGGTCCAGCTCATCCTCTTCTCCGATTTCCTCCTCCTTCAGTTCCTCTTTCACCTCAGCTTCAGGGGCGTTGAGGAGCGGGGTCGAGTTCTCTGTTTGGACTAGGACGCTGGACAACTTTGATGTCAGATATTGCTGAAAATGAATGCTTTTCACTCAGCACTGAATTGACTGATTCGGAAGTAAAGTTTCATCCTGTAAATGTCCCACTGCTGAGCAGAGACTTTCTTTAATTTCTGGCTGGGTTTTGGAGACAGGAAGAGTCAGCCAGTCTTCAATGTGGATTGACATAGGATGTCATCATTTCAGCCCACCACAAGTCCCCTGCTGAACAAAAGCCTCCTCCATAGAGCCACAAAAGTTTGTAACCCTCATTTTGCAGTGATTTTGCCATAGATGGCATACTTGCCACTCTTGGCAGACGGGTTGGCAATAGCAGTTTCTTTTCTGGTTTTTATTTTCCCTCTGTCGACTTTTACGACACCCACGGTATGAGATGGGGTGGTGGTGGTTTACCAAATACAACTTTATAAAAACGCTGTAAATGGTGTGGTTTACTGGCGGTGGGATTTCTATGCAGGAACCCGTCTAGGTAGGCTGTTTTTCTGCCGTGAAGCAGTAGTGTGGTAGCATTACTGTTTCGGTTTGAAGGGCACTGAGAGACTGACCTAAGAACTGATATCTCAGGGTGACGAGTGCAGTGTGGTGTTACATTCTAGCGGCTATACCCTGTCACTGCTGGTTTGCAAAAAGTGACAGTTACCCCCACACCTCCTAAGAGACTTAATATTTTCTTTAATGTTGCCCCACACAAGGATTTTATCTGCATTGTGGGGGTGCGTATTACAGACACACATTTCCCATGCCCTACACAACCAAACCCGAACACCGACAATTTATCTTTTTGCATAAATGTTGGCTCTGGTTGGGATTCCCCGGGGAACCCCGGGCCCTTTATATACTTACTTCTACTAATACCAGGAGCTTTATGCCCTGTTCTATGAAAGTGGTAAGGAACACATACCTTGTAAACCATCTCCTTACTATCGAATTCGTGGGCCCTGAGGTGGCGGTCGAGACTGGTGGTCACCACCAATCGCAGTGGACGGTGGAGGGCGATGCCGGTCACGGATCCCACGCAACCCTTGAAGCCCTTGTCCGGTTTCCCTTTGCGAAGGTCCACTTGATGGATTTGGCCACGACCAAATCCGACAAGGACTTGCCTGGAAGTCAAGAAAATAGTCATAAGGAAAGAAAGTTAATTTGGTTAGATTTTGGGCGGATGATATTGCCAATGAAAAGGGTAGCTACCCGCCAGATCGGTTGGTCGGATCTGGGGACGACGTCTCCTCCGACTATTAATATTTAGATGTTGTATATATAGTTCGCGTCTCAGAAAACTTTCATAGCGCGATTATGGACGTATGGGAAAATTTCTTGAGCTTCTCATGTGGCGACATAGATGTCGCTACATCACTCCCCCGCTGAGACTGGAAGTCGTAGTTAGAACTCGGAGAGCTTGAGATTTCAGGCGATGAGGTGCAGTCTGGCGTTGCGGTGAACCTGTGCCCAGGTCTTCAGTGCGTCGAGACGTATATGGAGACAGGTGTTGATGCCGCAGGAGTCAGCCAGAGGAGAAGGGGCCGCCGTTGATCTTCAGTGGCTGAGAGATTGGAAGCACTCGTTGTGCTGACAGTAGTCTGGTGCTGAGACTGCGATGGCGATGACGTTGTTTTTTTTTTATTTTTTTTTATTGCATAAAGTGATGAAACGAGCAAAACGTTCACCTGATGGTAAGTGCAACGTCTGCCCATAACAAATGCTGTGCCACCCAAAAAATTTTTGTTTGACACTACACTGTGCCCATTACCCTAAGACATAGGTTCTTAAGTCTCATATGCCTATGATTACACTAGCTCACAGTGCCCTTCACACCGAAACACAGTAATGTCTGTACACGACTGCTTCACGGTAGAATAACTGGCCCTGAGGTGATACCTACCTAGACTCCTGCATAGGAATCCTACCACCAGTTCCGGAGAAGACGGTTGCGATGATAACGTCGGGGTCACCATTTTGGCGGATGATGATGTCAATAAAAAGAGTGGCTACCCGCCAGATCGGTTGGTCTGATCTGGGGAGGACGTCTCCTCCGACTGTAATATTTAGATGTTGCATATATAGTTCCCATCTCAGAAAACTTTCATAGCGCGATAATGGATGTATAGGAATTTTTCTTGAGCTTCTCATGTGGCGACATAGATGTCGCTACAGATTCATTCTCGGCTGTCTGTTCGTAGACTTAATATCACTTGATAATCGCAAGTTTTGAGGTGAAACCCGTGTCGTCATCAGTGGTGTGTATTGCTGCGTGGCCTAGTGGTCAGAGTACCTGACTTCTAAGCCGCGGGTCCTGGGTTCGAATCCCAGCCGGAGCCAACATTTGTGCTAAAACACAAATTGTTGGTTTTCGGCTCTGGTTGTGTTGTGATTGTCCCCGTGTTTCTGACACTGCAGCCTAGCCTACCTCCGATCTTATCGCATCAGCGTTACATCGGGCGCGGGAAGTGCCTCTGTGTTTGCGCGTACACTTGTGGCACTATCATATCTCCTGCGCAGTTGATGGCTCTCGACAGTAGTCGGCAGTTGTCGCCTTGGTCGAAATCTGCTAGGAGAACATCATCATCATCATTGCCTAGTGGTAGTGTTGTAGTGGCGGAGGTTCCCGGTGGTGTTATTAATATTGCTTGTGAATATTACCTTACTACTTCTTTCCTACCGAGAGGCGCTGATGCAGAGGCGAGAATGCTGTCACTGTATAGTAAGAATTTTTGACACGTTCTAAAAAGACCGTCACGCCTCGTTTCTCACGGGGGCGTAAATGGGCTACGGCACACCCGTAGCCTCTGCCCTTATGGAAAAAGGCGTGACTGTATGTATGTCATATAATAAGAATGTTATATACAAAATGGTTTCACTGACCGTTCATCGAAGCTCGGTTCAATGCAAGTTGCGGCCATGCCTGGGAAGTCGACATTGCAGACCGGCCGCCTCTGTGCTCTCGAGTCGTACAACCTGCAAAAACAGTAATGGTGTCGCAGGTTCGAAACCACCGCTCGACAATTGTAATGTATCTCACAGCTCAGACTTTTATGATGAGTTGGAGTAGTGGTATTGGCAATGTTTATAGCATCGTTAGTACTGTCTACGACCGCGTAACCAAGTGTTCAGAGTACCACGACTTCTACGCCACCGGTCCTGAATTCGAATCGCAGTTGGAGCCAGCATTTTCCTGTCTGAATGTATTGTGATTGTTCCAGTATTTCTGACACTTGATCTTAAGGCATGAGCATTGTATACTTAAGACGAGTGAGAGCCTCTGTGGTTGCCAGTACACTTGAGGCACTATAATATCTCCTGCGCAGCTGTTAGCTTCGGTCAGTATTCGTAAGTTGTTGCCATGGTCAAAAATCAGCCAACAGGACATCATGTATTATGTCTGTGCAAAACATAGATAGTTGTGGTAGGATTTCCATTCTGGAATCCGTCTAGGTAGGTACCACTCCAGGGCCAGTTCCTCTACCGTGAAACATTAGTGTGCAAACATTACTGTGTTTCGGTTTGAAGGACACTGAGAGCTAGCATAATCACTGGGCATATGAGACTTAGGAACTGACGTCTCGGGGAAACGGACGCAGTGTGGTGGTGGTTAGGCTCGTCTCCTCTCTTTCTACAATAAAAAGATGTAGGTACATATATAAATAACAGCAGAAAATGTTTTAATTACATTTTTGAGAGGGTTTTGAGACCGAAAAGGGTCTGCCACGCTGCTCCAATGCGGGTTCGAAATATTTTTATTCCTCAGACCTGCAGGTTTCCTCACGATGTTCTGAGCCGAGACATCCTAGAACATTCAACATTCACAAGCGGTGGTAGCTCAGGGGCCTGGTGCTCGCCTTTAATTTCATAGTAAGCGAGTAACCTGGGTTCGATCCCCGGTGCCAGCACCTCTAAAATTGTTCTACAATTTTAAGTGCTGATTTACCACGTGCTTAGCGGTGAAGGAAAACATCGTGAGGAAACCTGCATGTCCGAGGAATAGAAATATTTCGAGGACATGTGAAACTTTACTTTTTTTTACTTTTATTTACCTGACATATCCATATCTTGAACAAACAGCCAAAAGATGCCCGCCTTCCCCCGGCATAAATGTGAGGTCCGACACCCAGACGGGCCTCCTCAACTGCAACCAGTCGTGAGGAAGGTTCTTGGCGATGAACACAGGCGCTGCCTCTCCTATTCGCCAGACCTTCAAATCATTTTCCTCACCACCTAATTACAGAAAAAAAAGGAACATAAGATTTTTTTTTGAAATCAATGTCTTGTAATAGGATTTTTCATAGGGCATGCCAAAACCAACACCATCCTACAGCTGTCTGTAGGCTAAACAAGTATTTGTCCCGTGCGAGAAATCAAACACCCAACCCGAGTTAAATGAGGGGTCGCAGGGTCAGTTTATAAATATATGAGCCTATCACTAAAGTCACAAAAGTTTTAATTTTAGGATGATTTCGGCATGGTTGCCACGCTTGGCAGGCGGGTTGGCAACCGCAATTTATTTATTCAGATGATTCAGGAAGATGGTGCTGGCAATCTCCTGTTTTTTTTTTCTCTCTGTCGACTTTTCGACCCCCACGGGATGAGATGGGGTGGTTGGTTACAACTAATTATTTTAACGAATTCAACTGCTTATATACTTTGAGTATACCCGATATCACGTTCTTAGGCGACAAAGGGTCCAGTGTAATAGGTGCTGTCAACACTACACCATGCAGTTCACCATTTTCAAAAGCTTATAATACTATTTCTAATACAATGCTAAGGTTCTCACGATTTCAAGTTCATAGACGACAGAGTCCAGTGCTGTAAACACTACACTGCACACTTCACTGTTAGATTTTTTTTTTATTTGATAAAGTGTTGAAGCAAGCAAAACCGTTCACCTGATGGTAAGTGCAATGTTTGTTCATAACAGATGCTGTTATACTCAGAATATTTCTGTGTAGCACCACACTGCGCCCGTCACCCCGAGAGATAAGTTCTCAAGTCTCATATGCCCAGTGATTACGCTAGCTCTCAGATTAATAGCGCTGAAACAATTACACCATCCACTATCATATAAGCACTTCATTCTTTTTATAATAACCCGATTGTGGGGTAAATTTCGTTATGACGACGTAACCACCGTAACGCAGTTTTCTTTATATAGAAGTAAGGGACGAGACGAGCAAAACATTCAGTTGATAGTAAAAGAGTCTGCCCACAACAGCCGTGTCACCCAGAACATTTCTGTGTGGCACCAGACTGAGCCCATTCACCTGAGACATCAGTTCCTAAATATCATATGCCCAGTGATTACGCTCACTTTCAGTGCCTTTCAAACCGAAACACAGCAATGTTTGCACACCACTGCTTCATGGGAGAATAACTGGCCCTGCGTTGGTTCCTGGTGGTATATGAGACTAAATAATCGATGTTTAGTGACAAATGCAGTGTGGTACCACACAGAAATGTTCTGACATAACATTTGTCAAGGACAGATGTTGAACTTACCAGGTGCACTATTTGCTCCTCAGACACCTTTCTTTCATAAAAAAAGACACTTACTGGTGGTAGGATTCCTATGCAGGAATCCGTCTGGGTAGGTACCACCCCAGGGCCAGTTATTCTGCCGTGAAGCGGTAGTATGCAAACATAACTGTGTTTCGGTTTGAAGGGCACTGAGAGCTAGCATTATCACTGGGTATATGAGATGATATGATGTCTCAGGGTGACGGGCGCAGTGTGATGTCACACAGAAATATTCTGGGTGGCAGCATTTGTTATGGACAGACGTTGCACCTACCATCAGGTGAACTTTCGGCTTGTTCCGTGACTTTCATCGAATAAAAAAAAGTAGAGGTAAAGTGAAACAAGTTAAGACCTGTCGCAAATAATGTGCTTTCGTCGCTACAAATTCTCATCCTGTCAATCTTGCCGCCAATCTCCACAGTTGCTTCCTCCTTCTTGCTCCAAATCTTCACCACACCGCTACTGATGGCTGCAAGGAGTTTCCGCTTGTGACGACCCAGACCCACAACCTCTCCAGTGCCAAAGTCAGCTGTATACGTTTTTGTGAACTCGGCTTTTTGAGTATTGTATATTTGTATCTGAAAATATTTTATTTATAAAAAAATAATATATCTCAGTTACATACATTTTGCATTACGACAATGCATGTCTTAGGAATAAAAGTATTTTGAGGACATGTGAAGTCTGCAAACCTGCATTAGAGCAAGTGTGGAAGACACTTCCTGGCTCAAAAACCTGTGTGTTTCGGTTTGAAGGGCACTGTGAGCTAGTGTAATCGCTGGACATATGAGACTTAAAAACTGATGATGTCACAGGGTGATGGGCGCAGAAAGGCAACACACAGAAATGATCTGGGTGGCACAGCATTTGTTATGGGCAAACATTGCACTTGCAATCATGGGAGTTTTTTGCTTGTTTCATCACAGAAACAAATCCCTCTCAGAAATAAGAGGTTTGTACTCAAAGGTGTAATATTTGTAGACTGTTACTTTTTTCTTTAAGAATCTGTTATATTTAGTTAATATGACATAAATAAAGTTTGTGTCTGAACATGTCGTAAGCTGAACACTAGTGTGGGCTGTGGGTGGAATGGGGAATAAAGAGTAGAGCAACCCAAAAGACAAATCTGTGGGAAAATTCAAAAATCACATAACTCCAGATTTGAATAAGACGGTTTAGCAAAAAATAGGGTATTACTATACTATAAACCTTTCTCTAATTTTATTGTTTACACTTCCAATTATTATTCCAGTATTACAACATGTATATAGCACACACTGATGTTTGTACATATATTGTATGCATTTATTGGAATGGTAGAAAACCTGCATTTTTTTAGTTTGGCAAATAGTGAGTGTAGTAACAAATTGTTAAATAAAAATTGATTACTATGCCTTATGAAAGTTAACTTTGTGCTGGTTTTCAAATAAACTGTTTTCTTTCTTAATAATATAGGAATATTTCGGGAATATCGTGTGTTATAAATTAATTAAAAAGTAAATGAAAGTTGAAATGTTCCCAACACATTCACATCAATCTTAACAGTCGGAAACATAACCCAAACCTGTTGATTTTTCCTCCCGATGAGTATCTCAGACTGCTCTGCATTACCCCACACCATAGATGTGATAGTATCATCTTTCTGGAGGCTCTTTATCGCAACAAGATTCTCTATGCATTTTTTGCTGTTCTTCGAATGGTCCGTGTAGTATTTAACGTCTGAAATGATGGAAATTAATTTGTTATATACATATACCAACAAATGTTTTCAAAAACCTTAATAAATTCCAACAACTTACGTTTAAAAGACCCAATCCTACTAGCGGCGAAAATATCAAATTCTCTTTCATTTAATAATAACATTGTTCCGTTATAAACATATGTTTTTTTTTTTTTTTAATAAATAGTATTTACTGAACAACAAACACGTGAATATTTACGTCAAATCAAATTAAAATGCCAATTTTAAATTTTGACATGACAAAACAGAAGTATAAAGTGATGTGAATAAACAGAGTATAGTAAAATCGACTACCATTTTGAATCAAAATATCGATATTTTTAATGTTTAAGAAATCAGTAAGGTTATCTAAATATGATATTTTGGAGGATCAAAAGTTTTATTACAAGTTTTTATTCAACTCGCTTTTATATCTGTATTATATGTATTTTAAAGGGAAAACATTTAATTTTTTGGATGTTTGTTTAGTTATAAACAATAAACTCAAAAACTACTTAACCGATTTTAAAAATTCTTTCATCTTTATACAGCTACAGTAGCAGCGAGTAACTGAACTGTAGACTTTTGGCGCCAATTCGAAAAGTGGCGGTAGAGTTTATATTGGATTTTGTAATTTCTGGGTATATTATGAGTTTTGAAGTTTAATATTGATAGTATTTTATGCAGGAAGGGCTCGTGAAAGTGTACAGTGATCGGAAAATTCAATTAAAGACCATAATTGTACTTTTCGTTTTGTCTCTATCAGTCCAGCAAATCTTCAGTAAAAGTCAACTATCATTTTACTGTCAATGAAATTTTAAAGTGTTGCTGCTAGATGATTGTATACCTGAATAATATTCAGCATATCTTTACCCATCGTAACTTCTTATGTTAACTAACATATTACGTTACTTGACACTGGAAAATAGTATAAGACTGTCATAAATAAATAATAAATAAATAACATGAACTGTATTTAATTTAAAAAAAAACTGAGATCCCTACGAAAATTGCTATAATGTACCTCATATCAAAAATTATAAATATATATTTGCCGTGCGCTGCAAAAACTATTGATGATAAATAAAAGAATTTACTACATTTTCATAGTACTCATCACCACTCACAAAAAAGTCCGCTAGCCTATATGTCTAACTATAATAGTTAAGTCACAATAACCGCTTTTTGATCAAATTAGTCAATAAAAACACGGGTAGAATCGAAAGATGGTGACATTCGTATCATGATATTAATCCATAACCTACTAAATAGTTTAAATCAATAATCAAGGTTGATTACGTACATTTTGTTTCCTTTGCCTTGGCCCTTGAGAAAGGAATACGCTCTTTTCTTGAAGCTCCCTAAGTCGTATCAGTCCGGAAAAACCACTGGCGGCAGCAGATTCCATAAAATGCTTGTGCGTGGCAGAAAATTCCGCGAAAAACGCACTGTGCTGGAATGCCAACCATCAAGGTGGTGAGGATGGAATTTAGCGCTGTGCCGCAATGTGCGATGGTGAAAATCAGCGGCTGGAATTAATCCGAACAATTCATCGGAACACTCCCCGTGGTAGATCCTATAAAAAATGCAAAGAAATGCAACATTTCTTCGCAAAGCCAGGGGATCAAGCCGATCAGATTTTTTTTATTGTATAAAGTGACGAAACGAGCAAAAAGTTCACCTGATGGTAAGTGCAACGTCAACAAATAAAACAAATTTTCTAAAGTTACGAAATGATTTTATTAAAACACAATTACAATGATGGATTTTTTAAGAACTATGTAAAGTAAAATGTATTGGTCCGCTTCATACGCTTTCAGTTGCATAAGGTGGGTTAGTTTTATACATTAATCATATTTAACCAATATTCAAATATACATTTCTTACATTTGAGGTATAAAATAGTAATGTGTAACTCGTATGTTACAGACAGGGAAAAGGGAGTACTTCGTTGTCTTGCGGCCCTCACGAAGACCACTTGATTTGTAATGACCTACAGTCTATTAGCCGTGTGGTCGCCGGCTTAAGAGAATCTACCACCCTTATCTCATCCCGTGGGTGTCGTAAAAGTCGACAGAGAGAAAAAAACCAGGAGATGGGCAGCGGCATCTTCTTGGAACATCTGAATAAATAAACTGCGGTTGCAAACCCGCCAAGCGTAGCAACTATGGCAAAATCGCCCCAAAATTAGAGCTACAAACTTTTGTGGCAATTTATGGGGGAGGCCCAGTGGACTAGTGATAGGCAGAAATTATGATGATGATAATCGTGACTGTCAGATCACTTACACATTTAAGGCGGATTTCACCGGTGAAAATAAACGCGATCTGTACAACGAAGTTTAAGCGTTTAACTGATCTCAATGCTACAGTTTGCATTTCATCAACATCAAATGAACGCAGTTAAAGCTAAAATCGATTAAAATTCAGAACGCCCAAACGTTCAACTCTTTAAACGCGTTTAGAGATGTCATTGTCAATTCCATAACTATGTAAACACAAAAATAATTTTTATTTCGTATTGTTTATTATTTGCATACCTATGTAACCTATGCATAAAAACAGTCTGTTTGATTTTTTTTTTATTGTATAAAGTGACGAAACGAGCAAAACGTTCACCTGATGGTAAGTGCAACGTCCGCCCACAACAAATGCTGTGTCACCCAGAATATTTCTGTGTGACACCACACTGCGCCCGTCACCCTGAGACATCAGTTCTTAAGTCTCATATGCCCAGTGATTACGCTAGCTCTCAGTGCCCTTCAAACCGAAACACAGTAATGTTTGCACACTACTGCTTCACGGCAGAATAACTGGCCCTGGGGTGGTACCTACCTAGACGGATTCCCGCATAGGAATCTTACCACCAGTAAAAATGACGTCGCAAAATACGAAACACATCGAGTTTTTCTTTCAGATTGTGGCGATATTTCATGTAAACATAGTTTCTCTAAACGCGATCGAAATGGAGCCGGTGAAATCGGTTACACGAAAACCGCGATCAAATGTATCATACGTTTGAACTCAGTTCAGTAAAGCGTGATTTTATTAAACTCGGTTTCCAAAGAAAACGGTGAAATCGGTTCTTCCCTGTCCCTATCTTCCATAGAGTGATATGTGAGAGAGCCCGGGTTCATACAAAATGTCATTGATGCTATCACTTATTATTATTATTTATTTATTAATGGAAACAGTCATAAACTATTTTCCAGTGTCAAGTAACATATCCAAGTATACAATCTTCAAGCAGCAACACTTCGAAATTTTGATCGACAGTAAATTGATAGTTGACTTTTACTGAAGATTTGCTGGACTGATGGAGACAAAACGAAAAGCACAATTTTGGTCTTGAATTGAATTTTCCAATGACTGTACACTTTCAGGAGCACTTGTTGCATAATAAACTATCAATATTAAACATCAAAACTCCAAACATAAACAGAATTTTAAAAATTAAATAAATTCACTGGTGCTAGGATTCCTATGCAGGAGTCCGTCTAGGTAGGTGTGCCGTGAAGCAGTAGTGTGCAAACATTACTGTGTTTCGGTTTGAAGGGCACTGAGAGCTAGCGACATCACTGGGCATATGAGACTTAAGAACCTATGTCTATGGGTGATGGGCACAGTGTGGTGTCACATAGAAATTTTCTGGGTGACACGGCATTTGTTATGGGCAGACGTTGCACTTACCATCAGGTGAACGTTTTGCTCGTTTCATCACTTAATGCAATAAAAAAAACACGATTGCCACTTTGAGAGTTGGCGCCAAAAGCCATCATTTTTAGGTTAGAATTTAGTTTTTTTTTTTATGGAAGAGGAGGCAAACGAGCAAGCGGCTCACCTGATGTTGAGTGATCGCCGCCGCCTATGAACATCCGCAACACCAGGAGAGTCGCGGGTTCGTTGCCGGCCTTTGAGAAAGGAATAGGCTCCTTTCTTGAAGGTCCCTAAGTCATATCGGTCCGGAAAAAACGGTGGCGACAGCAAGTTCCACAAAGTGGTCTTGCGTGGAAGAAAAAAGAATAGCGCACATTGGTGGAATGCCAACCATCGTGGTGATGTGTATGGAATTTGGTGCTTTGCCGCGATGTTAAGAGTTTAACACCTATGTAGTTAAGGTGAGTTGAATTTGTATAATTTATGGTGTTCGGATGGTGTATAATCCGAAAGGTCCGAGATAACGTATCTCACTACAAAATAGGTCGCTCAGACTCAGTTGGCGGAAAAAGTGCCTCTTTTATACCAGCTTTGGCGGATGATATGAATGAAAAGGGTAGCCGCCAGATCTAATGGTCTGATCTGGGGAGGACGTCTCCTCCGAATAGTAATATTTAGATGTATATATTGTTCGCATCTCAGAAAAGTTTCATAGCGCGATTATGGAATGCATGAAATATTTCTTGAGCTTCTCGTGTGGCGACATAGATGTCGCTGTAGTTTATAACAGACAAGTTACACATCAGAAGTCTATAACACCAATGCTCAAAATATTTCGCATGAACTCGTGATAATAAAATGTGGAGACGAGAAACCCACTCAGGGTCGAAAATGAAAAAAAAGAGTACCCCCCGCTTCGGTCTACCGGGAGAGCCTCAAATGAGGTGCAACGAGGGTGAGGGATCCAACAGGTATAAAGGATTAATTAGGCACCATGTTCTCTTTGTCCTGGGGCGATGGCCAGTCCTGAGAAGCCGTGTTCTTCATCAATGTCCATAGGGCTTCTGTATCTCCGGCGTCAAATTCGAACGGCTGCAAGAGTCTTCTGGCTTCGTTCTTCACATCTGAGATTTGCTAAGGACATTTTATTATACAATAGGTACATTTTTAATTATTCTCTTTTTAATGAGAGCCGTGTGGTGGCGGCTCGTTAAAAGAATACTACCACTTCATCTCATCCAATGGATCTCGTAAAAGGCGACTAAGGAATAAAACTGCACTGAGCACCCAATAGCGCATGGTGGCGATGGGCCCACCACGTGGATTGTGGCAGTCATCTGCTTTTGCAGTGAGTGCCCAGTCTCTGACTACCCCTTATGGGATACAGTCGTGATCTTATGTCATTATGCTACAGAACATGTATGTTTAATGACTCTGTGGGCTAGTGAACGGAGTACCGGAGGTCTGTTGTTCTGGGTTCGAAACCGCCATTTGTGTAAAATCAAAAATTGTAGATTTACTGTCACTGTGTATGTCACTGTGTATTGTCCCCGTGTAGCTGATACTGCATCGTAGTCTAACTCCGATCTTATCACACGACGTTGCGATGTTGCATAAGATATAGTGACTAAGAGAAAGGGACGCTTAGATGGTTTGGGCACGTAGAGAGGATGGATGAAAGTTTGACGTAACAGATTTATGCGGCGAGTGTGAATAGGCGAGTCGGTAAGGTCCACGTAGGCGAACGTATCAAGATCAGATCGGAGACGTTTTAAGGAAAGGCCACATCAAAAGCACAAACTTGTATGAAAACGCTCATGACAGTAGAAGCGAAAGACTGCCTACCCCAATGGGAAAGAAGTGTGACTGTATGTATATATTACACGAGCGTTGCATCGGGCGAAGGTGAGTCAGGACGAATGAGTATTTTTTTTTTTATTGTATAAAGTGACGAAACGAGCAAAACGTTCACCTGAAGGTAAGTGCAACGTCCGCCCACAACAAAGGCTGTGTCACCCAGAATATTTCTGTGTGACAATTGCAACAAATTTCACAAATGACCAGTGATTACGCTAGCTCACGGTGCCCTTCAAACCGAAACACAGTAATGCTTGCACACTTGTGCTCAACGGCAGAATAACTGGCCCTGGGGTGGTACCTACCTAGACGGATTCCTGCATAAGAATTATGATTCCTATGCAGGAATCCGTCTAGGTAGGTAGGTATGGTGGTATGCCACCAGAGATAGATCGCGCAAAGAAAGTCGAACCAAAATGGCTGTCGTCCGCGCAGGTAAAATTACAGGCAAAAGTGTTGGTTTTATGAAATGTGAAAATGGACTGAAGTAATGTAATTAAACGCAAGTTAAGCAGAAAATCAAATTTCGTAAAAATAATCTGGGATTTTCTTTCAAACTAAATTCATTCAAAAAGGATACATCCCTTAGCAATGTTGGGAGGAGCGCTGAAATCCAGACGGACTCCCGTCAATTCCTTTGCCAGCTGGTAGGTGTCTCTGAAACATTAATTTTAGATTTTTAGCACATGCAGCCATTCCGATCGCATAATACTGAGTCAAGCTGAAGATAGGATGGTGGTAGGTTGTAGTATTCCTATCCGGGAATCCGTCTAGGTAGGTACAACCCCAGGGTCAGTTATTCTGCTGTGAAGCAGTACTGTGCAAAAATTTGGCAAAGGTTTGAAGGGCACTGTGTGCTAGTGTAGCATTGGGCATATGAGACTTCAGAACTTATGACTCAGGGTGACGGGCGCAGTGTGGTGTCACACAGAAATGTTCTGGATGACACCATATTCGTGTTTTAAAAAATAAAACAAAAAAAATAACATATTTCCAACATAACTTCTAACAAGTTCAACTCACTTTCCTGAACATAATCTCATTGGTCCCTAGCACATGGTCAGTCCTTTCTAACGTCCACTGGGAGGTGGTACCACCCATTATGAGAACCACTGCTGTAATCTTTAGAAGCTTCGGTGGCTCACAAGTTCTTGTCAGGATTTACACATTGAAGTACAGAAAGTATTGGATAACATGCATGCTCTCTTAATATTCTGTAATTGGTAGAATGGCAACAAGGCTACATGATCAGAAGATGGCACATAAGAGACGTCTAAGGTATTGCAAGGACAGACTTCATTCGTGCAGGATAATACCATAACATGAAATGCAGTCACTATACACCTCGAAGGAATGCAATGGGGAGCAACAAAATGGCGGCGAAGCGGTACGCAATCCGTCACGTCTCGTTTCGTTTCCCGCGGTAGCGAAAAGTTGGCACGAGTGTGGTCTGCCTACCCCTTATTTGGGAAAAAGTGTGTCACCCAGAACATGTATATGACACCACACTACATTTGTCACCCCAAGATATCAATTCTAAGTCCCATATACCCAGTAATTATACCAACTGTAAGTGCCTTTTAGATTAAAATGCAGTAATATATGCTGCCTGATGGTAAGTGCCATAATTGCCTATAACATTATTATTCAATGGTGGCCTACCATCACAGGAGTTCTAGGTACCTAGCACCGCAGTGCAAGGTATTCTGCCTTAAAAGAGTACTGTGCAAACATTACAGTTTTTTCAGGTCTAAAATATCTTTATTCACTTACATGAGAACTAACAAATTCAATAAAAAACCAATTAAAGAATTTTTGTACAAAGTAGTGTTCTCAACCCAGGTGTCGTAAAGTCGACAGAGGGAAAATGAAAACCAGATGGGCAGAACTAACATCCTGGAGCATCTCAATAAATATCACACCAAGTGCATTATATTGTTTTGGTGAAACGTGGATTGTGGCAGTCATCTGTTTTTGCAGTGAGTACCCAGTCTCTGACTACCCCTTATGGGATACAGTTGTGATCTTCTGTATGTATGTATGTATTAATATTATAAATGCGAAAGTAACTCTGTCTGTCACTCTATCCATTTGTTACCTTTTCACAGCTCAACCATTGATCCGATCTTGATGAAATTTGGCACAGAGATATGAAGGTGGATTGAAAAGTACTCGGCCTAACCAAGAAAATAAACACATACTAAATCAGTTATATTTTTATTTTTCTACATAATCACCATCAAGTTCAATACACTTTTGCCACCTCCCCTTCCAAGCATTTAGACCGTTAAAAAAAAATGATTCTTCCTTAGACTCAAAATATGCGTCTACAGCTGCTTTGACCTCGTCGTTTGTCGAAAATCTTTGACCTCCCAAGTGCTTTTTTAGGTTAGGGAACAGAAAGAAGTCTGATGGTGCCAGATCAGGTGAATACGGCGGATGCGGTAACAGTTCAAAGCCACAGTTGTGAATTCCAGCCATTGACTGTACTGACGTGTGAACACGGGCGTTATCTTGATGAAACAGGACTTTTCTTCTGAGCATTCCTCGACGTTTTTCTTTTATTTCCTGTCGTAAACGACGTAGTAAGGTGCAGTAGTAATCAGAGTTTATAGTCTGACCCCTTTCAAGATAATCAATCATAATCACACCTTTCGAGTCCCAGAATACTGAAGCCATCACCTTATTTGCCGACAAAATCGACTTAGCCTTTTTAGGGGGTGGTGAACCACTTCTGCTCTCCACTGTTTTGATTGTTGTTTTGTTTCCGGTGTACAGTAATGAACCCATGTTTCGTCCATAGTAACAAAACGATTCAAAAAATCATCTGCATCGGCTTCAAATAACTCCAAACAGTCGCGTGAAATAGTCAATCGCGTCCTTTTTTGTTCAACTGAAAGCAGTCGCGGAACCTACCTCGCAGACACCTTGTGGAAACCCAACTCGTTGACAATGATGTTTTGAGTTCGTTCATAAGAGATGCCTATAATCTCGGCTATCTCTCTAATTTTTAATCTGCGGTCTCCCATTATTAAATCAAGTACTTTTTTAATATTTTGGTCAGTAGTTGACGTCGAAGGCCTTCCAGAGCGGGGTTCATCTTTCACAATCTCTCTACCACGCTTAAATTCTGCTATCCATTTTTTGACGGATGAATATGACAGAGCACAATCGCCTAATGTACTGACCATGTCATCATGGATGGCTTTTGATGATAGCCCCTTCTTATGGAGGTACTTAATCGACGGCACGCTGCTCGATTTGCTCCATTCGCGGAAATTATGACCGATTACTTTGTTAATAAATTTATAAAATCACAACTAATTATCGCACACGTTTCGAACTTCACACAATGAACTAGTCTGAACTGAACTAAATAATGTGGGTAGATTTGATTTTTAGAATTGAATGGATCTGTGTTAGGCCGAGTACTTTTCAATCCACCCTCGTAACTTGCATCCCTCTACCTTTTATTAATAATATCAAGCCTCTACTGGCTTACTTATACTTTAGTATTAAAATGAATAAACTAAATGAATAGAACACATTCTTACTTGGCATTGTCCAAGCGATTTCGATCGCTTTCAGCTATTGTGAGAGAATCAAATGTGGCACACACTCGCTCCAGCTCACCTCCGCGTCGATTTAGTTCCGCTAGTTGCAAGGTTAACTCCGACTGGAGGAAAGAAATAGACTTAAGATATCCAGGAACAAGAAAATATATTGTAGGTAGGATACATATGCAGGAATCCGTCATATAGGTACCACCACAGGGCCAGTTATACTGCCATGAAGCAGTAGTGTGCAAGCATTACTGTGTTTCTATTTGGAGGGCACAGAGATAGTGTAACCACTGAGCAAATGAGACTTAAGAACCAATGTATCAGGGTGACAGCTGCAGTGTGGTGTCACACTGAAATGATCTGGATGACGAAACATCTGTTAACATTTGTTTGGGCAGAAGTTCCACTTACCATTTCGTTGGTTTTTTTCACTTTATCCAATAAAGAATATAATAAGTGATGCAAGTGATAAGTGAAGCAAGTTGTTCATCTGACGGTAAGTGCCATGCTTATTCAAAACATCTGTTTCTTCAACACCCAGAAGTTTTAAATGGAAAATTCAGTGTAACACTACACTGCGCTTGTCAGCACACCATCAAACATTGATACTTAGTCTTATATGCCCTGTATAAAACAGTGTTCGCAGTCCACTGTTTGATGGCAGAATAACTGCTAGGGTGCTGGTAGCTACCTAGGTAGGTCCCCCTAGGCGGATATCAGAAAAGTAATCTTGCTACCATAAAAAGCTGGACAGTTTGTATGTTTATAAATGCTAATCACAGGAAATACTAATCATCATCTTCATCATCATCATTTCAGCCCATCACTTGTTCACTGTTGAGCACAGGCCTCCCCCATAGATTGCTACAAAACTTTGAACTTCCATTTTGGTGGGATTTTGCCAATGCCGTACGGCGCAATCATGTGATGGGGACTAAATCGCGAGGCACGGCGCGTTATATAGTATATATATATATATATTCTAGTCAACAAGACATTATGCGCAGAGTATATATTATATACTATAGTACAATATGTATTACTACTTTCAAATGCACTTAGCAACAGCTTCCTATACTAAATTTAATACTTACGATAACATCAGACGAAGGGTAAGATGCAGTATAGGAATACAGAACAATCGCAATAATATTGAGATCCAACCAACAATTTGTGTTGGACAAATATTGACTTTCTCTCTGATTGGAGCCTACCACCTACAACTCAGGCACGTAAACTGACGGCCCGGCCATTAATTTGTCAAGAGTCCAATTCGTGTAGACAAAAATTATCCAGTAATTGTAAAAGTTTTACAACATTATTAAATAACGGAAAACACCTACATTTAATTTCATTTCTTGAGCCAATTTGGACTCCAATTCATTTTTCTTCTTACAAGCTTTTAGTTGTTGTTGTTCCTTATCAATTTTCTCTGAAAATAGGAATTTAATATGTATCTACAAATTAATAACACCACACAGAACGTCGGATGCACTCATAACACTTTACCATCAACTTTTCTACAAAATGAATCTATTTCATCGGTAATTCTCAAATACCACGGTTCTTTTATGCTTATAGAAACTGTCATTGTTTTAAAAATTGATAACCATAAAAATTAAACTAGAATCGACGAAGAAATTAATAGGAGTACTGAAACGTGAAATGAAAACAAACAACAAAAGCCATTTGAATTTTTAAAACCAGTATAGTTATAGGGATGCCAGCACATTTATAAATTTTCCAATAAGAACCTATTTCGTAATTTTTTTAGTCTCAATATGCACGTTCTCGTATGAACTCTAACCGATAATAATTAATGGTAATAAATTAGCTTTCTATAAAAAAAAGCTTCAATTATGTACCAAAAATTAAAATTTCATAAATTACAACATTTGAAAGTATTTACTTGCTACACGGCTCACAAAAATAATTTTTTCTACATTTATTTTATGCATCATTGACAAATTTGTAAGAAAATAACATAATATTTCAAATAACTTTTATTTGTACAAATAAATTAATTTTGTCCCTAAAGTAAAAAGTTACTTATTATTATTTTTCTCTAGGATCAGGTTCTGCATTAAAAATGAATCAGTCGTTAAATTAAAAGTTATCTTATTGTTGGGATATTAAAACTTACAATTACACTTATAGCTTAAAATTACAGATAAATTACATAGACTTTCAACACGAAGATCCACTGAATCTCGATAGTAGCGCCACGTACTGACAGATAAAGGAATCACTTTATCGCCATTTTTGTGATGGCGGCCGATATTTATAGATCCTAAGGGTGTTGTTAGTTTTCCATAATAAATATTTTAAAATGGAGGAGACGAAAGTTATTTACTACATAGACGATGAGGAGACGCCGTATTTAGTTAAAATACCCATATCGCCCGAAAAAGTGACGCTATTGGACTTTAAAAACCAGTTGAACAGGCCAAATTATAAGTTCTTTTTTAAATCGATGGACGATGATTTTGGTGTAGTGAAAGAAGAGATCGTTGATGATAATGCTCACCTGCCGTGCTTCAACGGCCGTGTGGTGTCCTGGCTGGTCTCTGCTGAGGGATCCAATCCGTCTGACGGCGCTTCGCAGTGTACCGACAGTAATGCTGGTAAAGGGAAACCGAACCCTCACGGAGCTCCGACTGTGCCGCTCACACGCGACACCTGTACAGACACCGACAGCACGATCAGCTCCCGGCCCGGGCATCGTGCGTCCTGTGACAAATACAAATACCGAGGGCTGAGAATCAACGGACATTCGAAGTATGGCAACCATGGACTGGAGTACGAAACAGCTTCTGTTCTCAGCTCGGATCTGGACTCCACGAGCCTCTTCGACAGTCAATCCGAGATTACCACAACAACGGGCCGCCATACAAATGCTTCGGTCGATCGTGCTCTCACAGAATGCAGTAGTGTGTCACACCTGCAAGTCAGCTCGAGGAAGCGGCCGCAGAGGAGACGGAAGAGGCCGCAAGTCATGTCGCGAACCTCCTCTTATTCCTCCATCACAGATTCCACAATGTCTATGCATATAATAACAGTGACTCTGAACATGGATACTGTGAATTTTCTTGGTATTTCCATAGTGGGACAGTCAAATAAGGGTGGTGACGGTGGAATCTATGTTGGTAGTATTATGAAGGGTGGTGCCGTTGCCCTGGATGGAAGGATAGAACCTGGGGATATGATATTACAGGTATGTGCATATTTGTCTATATACATAAGCAATTTACACCTATTGACTAAATTTGTCACTAATTTTTTTTTACAACATTGGCACCCTCTGTGAACAGATGTGACACACAGAACCATTTATTTGTAAAAGTGAAAAGAGGTTGTATTGTTTTTCTCACCATATTTTCTGTACAAAGCCAGGGTGAATAAACATACATACATAGAGGTACACCACTTTCCTATTAGATCAATCAGAGACTACATCTTTCCACTTGCCACAATTCTGACACATCTTTCGCTTTTTTCATTAGTGTTTTCAGACAAGCTAGTTGCTTGTAAGTACTTTTGACTTAGCCTTTCCTTAAAATGACTTTGATCTGATTGTGATAAGTTTGCCTACGTCGACCCTCACCGACTTGCCCATTCACTCACCTCATAAATCTGTTTGTCAATCTTCTTTCACCCATCTTCTCTACCTTTCCAAACCCCTTTTAGCATCTCTTTCTCTATCTTTGTCAGTACATCTACTACACCATGAATCAGATAGGATGATAAAAAAAGTTAAATAAAATTTAAGGACTGGTTTCCTTTTAATAATAATAATATTGAAAATAGCTATTCTCTTTTAATATTAGACCAAAAAAAAGGTTTTGCTGCTATACTATAGGATAGACAAATTACAGGTTAATATGGGCTGGATTACCTTAACCCATGGGAGTGGTTTCAACCCTTTTCTAATGTTTTTTTTTAAAGAAAATAAAAGAGGCTGGCTGTACATTTCTAATACTTCAGGTGATGAATTTATTCTTTAAAGGAGGGTAAAATAAAAAAAAATAGTTTGAATTCAGTTCAGTTTCGGCTTGGGACATATGCATCTCATTAGTCTTACGGTTTTTTTTTAATGGATTATGTGACGAAACAAGCAAAATGTTCACCTCACGGTAGGAACAAACATGACAGACAGATTTTTTTATTTATTTATTATAAGTACCCTATATACTGTTATAAACATTGAGTAAAAAGGTGTTATTTTAGATCTTGACGAAATTTGTCACAGAGATAACTTGCATCCCGGTGATGGACATAGGATACTTTTTATTCCGGAAATTTATAAAATTCTCACAGGATCTTTAAACGCCTAAATCCACACGGACTTAGTTGTGGGCTTAGCGATGGGTTTCAGCTTATCTATACAAATAAATAAAAATGAAGTGTCTGTTTGTAATAACAATATAACTGCTATATAGTCAAGGCTTATGAAAGTATGTACGGTACATATAAAAAACAATTTTAAATTTTTTTGTCTGTTCCGGCTAATCTCCGAAACAGCTGGACCGATTTTGACGGGACCTTCACTGACAGATGGCTGATATGATAGCAGTAAACTTATGCTACTTAAATTTTAGAAAAATAATAAGTTTTCCGTACGAAAAAGTTACACCCCAAAATCCGATTCAAATAGAAAAGCGTATTCGGCTTTTTATTGGCGCGTGAAACCGCGGGGCTTAGCTAGTGTTATATGAAAAAATAATTGAAAATGAGTCTGTATGAACGAAATATTAACCACTTTTTTTCTTTTTTTTTTATTGCATAAAGTGATGAAACGAGCAAAACGCTCACCTGACGGTAAGTGCAACGTCTGCCCATAACAAATGCTGTGCCACCCAGAAAATTTCTGTGTGACACTACATTGTGCCCATCAACCTGAGACATAGGTTCTTAAGTCACATATGCCCAGTGATTACGCTAGCTCACAGTGCCCTTCAAACTGAAACACAGTAATGTTTGCACAGTACTGCTTCACGGTAGAATAACTGGCCCTGTGGTGGTACCTACCTAGACGGACTCCTGCATAGGAATCCTACCACCAGTACTTCCCTATACTAAGGTCACAATTTTCTTGTAATTGTATAAATGCCTGATTTAATTAATGAAGCGAACAGATAACCTTTAAGATTAACAATGTGCGCTATGAATTGCATGTGTAATAGAAGTGGATGGAATGGTTGCAATCAATCATTTTCATATGACATTTATGCAAGTTGCTTATCTTGAAGCCGATAGGTGTCCGGCAGAGTAGAGTAGCACCTACCTCTTTCCTACCGAGGTGTCTTAAGCGACTAGGGTATTGTATGTACAGCCTTTATACATTCATACATAAGATCACGACTGTATCCCATATGGGGTAGTCAGAGACTGGGCACTCACTGCAAAAACAGGTGACTGCCACAATCCACGTTTCACCAAAACAATATAATGCACTTGGTGTGATAGGTGGTGAGCCCATCGCCACCATGTGCTATTGGGTGCACAGTGCAATTTAATTCCTTACTCGCCTTTTACGAGATCAATTGGATGAGATGGAGTGGTAGTATTCTTTTAACGAGCCGCCACCACACGGTGCAGAATAACACCATAATATGCAATACTGTTACTATACCGCTTTTTTATCATCATTTCAGCCTATCACTAGTCCACTGCTGAACATAGGCCTCCCCCATAGATTGCCACAAGTTTGTGGCTCTCATTTTGGAGGGATTTTCCCACAGTTGCCACGCTTGGCAAGCGGGTTGTCAACCGCAGTTTTTGTATTCAGATGTTCCAGGAAGATGCTGCTGCCCGTCTCCAGGTTTTTAATATCAATTGTTGGTTTTTTTTGTTGAGTTGTGTTGATTGTCCCAGAGTCTCCAACACTGTATCTTAGCCCATCTCCGATGTTATCATGAGCGTTACATCAGATAGGTGAGGACCAGTGAGTGGTTTTCGCGTACACTTGCGGCACTATAATATCTCCAAGAGGACATCAAACCTCTCAATAACGACTATAGCTGACAAAGTGGTCATATCTGAATGAATAAACTGCGGTTGCCAACCCGCCTGCCAAGCGTGGCAATACTGGCAAAATACCACCTCCCCCCCGCCCAAAATGAAAGCTTTAAACTTGTGCCAATCTATGGGGGAGGCCTGTGTTCACCAGTGGACTAGTGATGGCCTGAAATGATGATGATGACATTCGTAAGCTAGGAGTCCACATTCCTTGGAGGTTTCTTACCTTAATAAAGTAAACAAAATTTGGAATCTTTTCCAGCAAACAAAAGAATCCCGTGAAAGTTGGAGACGGTAGATTACGAAAAAACAGAAAAACTACCCACCGTCAATAACTATGTAACTAATTTAAAAACTGAGCCGCGATAGCTCAGGGGCTAGGCGCTCGCTTTAAATTTCATTGTACGCGATTGATCTGGGTTCGATTCCCGGTGCCGGCACCGCTAAAATTGTTAATTGCAATTTTAAGTGCTGATTTACCACGTGCTCAGCGGTGAAGGAAAACATCGTGAGGAGACCTGCATGTCTGAGAAATTAAAAATATTTCAAAGATATGTACAGTCCGCCAACCCGCATTGGAGCAGCGTGGCGGATCCTTCCTAGCTCCAAAACCCTCCCTTTTTTTTAAATTTTAAACAAATAATTCATTGCATCGGTTTGTGTTCTTCGAATACTTTGAATCTAACAACTGATCCCAAGTCACTGAAGAAGGGCAAACGAATACACACACATACACACACATACACACACATACACACACATACACACACATACACACACATACACACACCACACACCCACAGAAACCCTAAGAAACCCTGTGTTGAACACTTCTTCGTATATAATATTATAAAAAGATTGTCTTGATCCGTAGGGTGATGTGGTTATCCATATTACAGGTTTTTTTTCTAATTTGGACACCAGCCCCCCCCCCCCCCCCTCTCCCACATTTGTATTGCGTCTCAGTTATGTACAATCTAGTTGTGGGAAATAAATATTATTATTATTTGTTTTACATAGTTGTCCGTTTACATAGGCGCGTCCCGTGCGAACTGAGAACGTATCGTTTTAAAACTGCAATCTTGCGAGAGTAGCGACGGGACGGCAAATCTCAGCCATTTATGACCTAAGGTGCGTGCGGGAGAAAGACGATATAGGTGCGGTAAAATTAAAAAAAAAATTGCAAATTGATGACGCTGCCAGTGTCCATGTAAAATATAGTGAATTCTTCCAGATTGAATCTGCTATATGTGCTGCATCTCTTCGTACGCAATTTGTCTATTTCCTTCCAATTAAATTTTTCACTGCTACCAAGTCTCCCTCAGTCGTTTCTCTCTTCATCTCTCAAAGATAGTGGTCCGTGCCTAAAATTTGTTATCTCTCTTAGATTAACCTGCCATTTGAAGTCTATGAAATCCTCCGTACGGTTCTAGGCGTCATTTGAAATCCTAAGTAACACCCGCGCGATAATGTTCCCGACGTTAATCCATCTTTCAATGTAATCCATCAATCCATCTACGCGCTTAATTATTTAATAAGGAAATTTGAAATTGGAACGTCTGCATTTTTACGAGCAAATAATCGTATATGAAAATCTACACAAATGAAGAAAATTAATGTGTCTGTAATAACAAAATAACAGCTCTTTACTTAATGCTTATAAAAGTACTAGCTGATGCCCGCGACTTCGTCCGCGTGGTATATAGGTTTCTTGAATATCCCGTTGGAACTATTTGATTTTCCATTATCAACAGTATCCCATGCCTTATGGTATAGCGGTTGAGCCGTGAAAAGGTAACAAACAGACAGGGGGATAGAGAGAGTTACTTTCGTATTTAAAATATCACCTTAAAACTTCGTCCGCTTGGATATAGGTTTTTAAATATCCCGCGGGAACTTTTATATTTTCAGGGATAAAAAATATCCTAGGTCCGTACTCAGGATGCAAGCTATCTCTGTGCCAAATTTAGTCAAGATCGGTTTAGCTGTTGAGCCGTGAAAAGGTAACAAACAGACAGGGGGACAGAGAGAGTTACTTTCGTATTTAAAATATCACCTTAAAACTTCGTCCGCTTGGATATAGGTTTTTAAATATCCCGCGGGAACTTTTATATTTTCAGGGATAAAAAATATCCTAGGTCCGTACTCAGGATGCAAGCTATCTCTGTGCCAAATTTAGTCAAGATCGGTTTAGCTGTTGAGCCGTGAAAAGGTAACAAACAGACAGAGGGACAGAGAGAGTTTTTGTTGTTTTACTTTCGCACTTATAATATTAATATGGATATATATACTTTTAAGAAAAACACAATTTTTAAAATTTTTGTCTGTACGTCTTTGTTCTGGCTAATCTCCGAAAGGGCTAGACCTATTTTGACGGGACTTTCACTGACAGATAGCTGATATTATAGCGGGTAACTTAGACTATTTATTTATAAATGGAAACAGTCATAAACTATTTTCAAGTGTCAAGTAACATATAAAATTTTGAGCGACAGTAAAAATACAGCCGTGTGGTGGCGGCTGGTTAAAAGAATACTACCACTCCATCTCATCCAATGGATCTCGTAAAAGTAAGGATATAACCGGCACTGTGCACCAACAGCGCATGGTGGCGATGGGCTCACCACCTATTGTGTTGTGGCAGTCGTCTGTTTTTGCAGTGAGTGCCCAGTCTCTGACTACCCCTTATGGGATACAGTCGTGATCTTATGTATGTATGTATGACAGTAAAATGATAGTTGACTTTTACTGACGATTTGCTGGACTAATGGAGACAAAACGAAAAGCACAATTTTGGTCTTGAATTGAATTTTCCAATCACTGTACACTTTCAGGAGCACTTGCTACATAATAAACTATCAATATTAAACATCAAAACTCCAAATATACACAGATTACAAAATTAAATAAAATCACTACTGCCTATTTTCGAGTTGGCGCCAAAAGTCCGTAGGCTACTTTACTTTAGAAAAATAATTAGGGTTACGTGCAAAAAATTTTAAACCCTAAAATCCGATTCAAATAGGGAAGTAATATACATGTATAAGTGTACATCATCGATCGGTGTCGGCTTTTTTACGCGGGTGAAACCGCGCGTTAGTGTTAGTACGTTATAACCGAACAAAAAAACTTTTTTAGCCAAAATTTTCTGCGTGGCCTGTCGTTTTGTTCGGATCTTAGAAAATCCAATAGCGTGATGTTAAACGTATGAGCTACTTCTGGAGCATAGATTTCGCTACGAGGCTATTCTTTGTAAATTTATTGGTTTTTAAATAAAAAAAGAAGAAAAAAAAAGACATTACCTGCCGAGTTTCTTTCGACTGTTTCTTTATCGTCAGAATTACTGGTGGTAGGATTCCTATGCAGGAATCCGTCTAGGTAGGTACCACCCCAGGGCCAGTTATTCTGCCGTGAAACAGTAGTGTGCAAGCATTATTGTGTTTCGGTTTGAAGGGCACTGTGAGCTAGCGTAATCACTGGGCATATGGAGACTTAAGAACTGATGTCTCAGGGTGACGGGCGCAGTGTGGTGTCACACAGTAATTTTCTGGGTGACACAGCATTTGTTATGGGCAGACGTTGCACTTACCATCAGGTGAACGTTTTGCTCGTTCCGTCACTTTTATGAAATAATAAAAAAAAAAAAAACAAAAACCTCTTTACTGTAAGCAACATGACGTTCGACAAATGAAAAGTTTAAATTTCATTTTGATATTTTCAGGTGAACGACGTGAACTTCGAGGACATGACCAACGACGAAGCGGTGAGGGTGCTGCGCGAGGTGGTCCAGAAGCCCGGGCCCATCAAGTTGGTGGTGGCCAAGTGCTGGGATCCCAACCCTAAGGGCTATTTCACTATACCGAGGACGGAGCCCGTCCGGCCCATTGATCCTGGTGAGTATTGCTTGGTTAGTTTTTTTTTTCATAAAAGCGACGGAACGAGCAAAACGTTCACCTGATGGTAAGTGCAACGTCTGCCCATAACAAATCCTGTGTCACGCAGAGAATTTCTGTGTGATGCCACACTGCGCCCGTCACACTGAGACATCAGTTCTTAAGTCTCATATGCCCAGTGATTACGCTAGCTCGCAGTGCCCTTCAAACCGAAACACAGTGATGTTTGCACACTACTGCTTCACGGCAGAATAACTGGCCCTAGGGTGGTACCTACATAGACGGATTCCTGCACAGGAATCCTACCGCCAGTAACAGGCTTAGAGTGGTGCCACACAGAAATGTATGTTCCGGGTGACACAGGATTTGTTATGAGCAGACACTGTAATTATCTGCAGGTGAACGTTTCGCTAGTCCCGTCACTGTAACTCAGTCCTTTCTTTTCCTTTTCGCCCCAAGTATTTATTTTCAGTTCCGTTCGCGTCGGAAACGTTTCATTTTGATACGACGCATATAAACGTTGGCCGTGCGGTAGCGGCTTCAGAGAATCTACCACCCCATCTCATCCCGTGGGCGTCGTAAAAGTCGATAGAGCGAAAATGAAAACCAGAAGATGGGAAGCGGCATTCTGGAACATCTGTATAAATAAACATTGGCAACTATGGCAAAATCACCCCAAGACGAGAGCTACAAACTTGTGTGGCAATCTATGGGGGAGGCCTGTGTTAACCAGTAGACTAGTGATAGGCTGGAGTGATGATGATGATGTAAAATTGCACTCGATTTCGACCTTACTCAACGCGCATAAAGAAGTTACACTCCGAAATATCATGAAGCCCGGGTCCAGCGTTGGATCCGGCAGAGTACAGGCACGTGTCGGTTGCAGGTGCGTGGGTGGCCCACACGCAGGCGCTGCGGGAGGCCTACCCGCCGCCGGGCGCTCCGGGAGGACCCCCGGCCTCCGACTCGGGCGCTCCGCCCGAGCCGCCGCTCTCCGTCAGCATGGACATGGCGCTGGTGGTGAGAGCCATGCTGCGCCCTGACAGTGGTGAGTCTTGTGTTTAGGGCGAACGTATTCTACCTAACGAATCCTACTACCGGCGCCATCTTAATTGTTCAACTAAGCTCGCCCTTTGGTGAACTGTGCTGTTTTATGAAAAAATAAATGCAACTTAGCACACGTCACAGAAAAGCCACTTTGTCGATTTGAACCAGGTTTTCTAAGTATATAGTGGTAGTGGGATTCCTATGCAGGAATCCGTCTAGCGGTCGGTTATTCTACCGTGAAGCAGTAGTGTGCAAACATTACTGTGTTTCGGTCTGAAGGGCACTGTGAGCTAGTGTAATCACTGGGCATGTGCGACTTAAGAACTGTTGTCTTAGGGTGACGGGCGCAGTGTGGTGCCACATGGAAATTTTCATGTGCAGACGGAGCCCTTACCACAACGCGGGCGTTTTGCTCGTCTCGTCAATTTCTCCAATAAAAAAAGTATAATAAGGGGTAAACGGCAGTGAGGGAAAGGAAATACTTTGAGTGTGGCGTGGCAACTATTATTCCCACAAAGTGGAAAACAAACGAGCCCAGCATAATTTACTAGCATTTTTTTCCATTGGCTTCTGCACCGCGGGTCGCGGGTTCGATTCCCGCACGGAACAAATATTTGTATGACCTACAGGTAGTTGTTCCGGGTCTGGGTGGTTTGTGCATGTGGAATTTATGTCTGTAAAACGTTCTCACGACACAGGAGAAATCCTTCTGTGGGCATCGTTTTTTATAAAACAAAAAAAAAAATTAAAATGTAATAAAAACTGCGGATTTGGCATATGGCACAGTATTTTACATCAGAAATAGTGGAATTTGTATATATTTTTTTTATCACATAAAGTGACGAAACGAGCGCAACGTTCACCTGATGGTATGTGCAACGCAGAACATTTCTGTGTGACACCACGCTGCGCCCGTCACCCTGAGACATCAGTTCTTAAGTCTAATATGCCCAGTGATTACGCTAGCTCACAGTGCCCTTCAAACCGAACACACAGTAATGCTTGCACACTACTGCTTCACGGCAGAATAACTGGCCTGCGGTAGTACCTGCCTAGACGGATTCCTTTTTCTCTCCAGCCCTATTTTTATTTTCCGTCCTTTTCGCTACAGTAGCGTTTTATATTGATACGTTACATACCTAACAACGGCAACGCATCTGCTATTCCTCTGGTATTGTAGAGGTTCATGGGCGGCGGTGGTCACTTACCATCACTTGAGCCGCTTGCCCCCTCTTCCATAAAAATAACCTACTAATATTATAAATGCGAAAGTAAATCTCTCTGTCCATCTGTCTGTTTGTTACCTTTTCACGGTTCAACCGGTCTTTGAAATTTGGCACAGAGATAGCTTGCGTCCTGGAGACGGACATGGGATACCTTTTTTTCCGGATATTTTAAAAACCTTGAAATTTTACCACCATCGGCACTTTACAGGCCTGGAGATCAGGGACCGGATGTGGCTGAAGATCACGATCCCCAACGCGTTCATCGGGGCTGACGTTGTGGACTGGATCTTGCAGCACGTGGCCGGCATCGTGGACCGACGGGACGCCAGGAAGTACGCGTCGCATATGCTGAAGGTAAACGTTAACCTTGGGGCGAGAACCGGTGGGAGAAGAGAGAAGAGGAGGTTGAGAAATTGAGCCTTTTTATACGCTTTATATTAGCTACACTTGTATGTTTGTATGTTTGTAACCGACTCCTTAGGGTTCGATTTTTCTCCTACTTTGAACGATCATTTAATTCAAATTTTGCACACCTGTCAAAGACCGATGACAATCCAATAATTCGACTAAAAAATAAAAAAATAATAGTTTAAAAAAAATAAAAAAACACGCTTTTATAGAAGATCCAACTAAATTACTCAATAGATGGCGCTAATGTATTACCTGTTATAGAGGCCATCGTCTTAAATTAGTTTGTAACTAAATAAATAATAGATTAAAAAAATCGCTTTCATAAACAAACCAAACTAAAAAGTAGAAAATAAATAATAGTTTGAAAAAACTAAAAAATACGCTTTATATAGAAAACCGAACTAAAAAATAGGAAATAAATTTTAATAAATTTGAATTAAGAATAGTGTAAAAATTCTAATAAATATAAATGAATAATAGAGTAAATAAGAATAAAATGTGTTAATTTAAAAAAGGCGCGGGGTGCATGGTGTCAATAGTTATAAATATTTCATTGACAGGTATGAGAAGAAGGAAGGATTATCATTTCGATGACATCTTGAAAAGCACGCCACGGTTTTTTAAAAATAAAATTTTTTTTTCTTATTTACGCTATTATTCATTTTATTTATTAGACTATTCTTAATTCAAATTTATTAAAAAAAAATATTTTTTAGTTTGGTTTTCTATATAAAGCGTATTTTTAGTTTTTTCAAACTATAATTTATTATTTAGGATCTCAAAAGGAAAGAAGGAACCCTTATCCTATAAGTTGATTGTCTTACTGTTTTATTTTTCACTTCATCCGTTTTATTTTTCACAATAGCAACATTAGATGATTTTACAAATTAATTTTAATGAATTAATAAAAGTAATTTTTTGATATGAGTAAAATTAGCATAAAAGTGTAATATAATTGCGACAGCGGAATTTGGAGAGCGCCGAATCGCTTGACTTTGATATGTCGGGTATACAGCACTATCTCACGGCGCAAATTTTTGTGTTTGCGTAGTTGTATAAAATGCTGTATATGACCTAGTTTTTTGAAGAGCACGCCCTCCCACAGAAGCCTGCACAAGCAAACTAACACCGCCACCAGATACCCTCCACCAACCACTGCAATACTACCACTAGGTAATACACCGCTAAAGTCGAGAACACGACACGTGTCTCGCCCCAAAACGAGGCATTATCAAGCGTCATAGACTCTGCGACAGACGGCCGCCGAGTGAGCGCGCCACTCATTTTTTTACAAATTTACTTACTTCAATTTATATACATTATCTTGCTTGTGTGCCGTGTGGTGGCGGCCCGTTAAAAGAATACTACCACTCCATCTCATCCAATGGATCTCGTATAAGGCGAGTAAGGAATTAAACTGCACTGTGCACCCAGCAGCGCATGGTGGCGATGGGCTCACCACCTATCACACCAAGTGCATTATATTGTTTTGGTGAAACGTGGATTGTGGCAGTCATCTGCTTTTGCAGTGAGTGCCCAGTCTCTGACTACCCCTTATGGGATACAGTCGTGATCTTATGTATGTATGCAATTGAAATTGAAGCAAAAATTATATACACATAATCATATTTTCAGGCCGGATTCATCCGACACACAGTTAACAAGATCACCTTTTCGGAGCAATGTTACTACGTCGCAGGGGAGCTGTGTGCGGACATGGCAGCAATGCGGCTCCGTGACAACGACAGTGTGACCGGCGACACGCTGGCTCCCTTACCCAACCCCAAGTGAGTGTTCTCGAAGAAATCCTCATATTGAAGTTAGGATTGATGATGATGATGATGTTCTCCTAGCCGATTTCGACCACGGCCACAATTTCCGACTACTGTCGAGAGCCATCAACTGCGCAGGAGATATTATAGTGCCACAAGTGTACGCGCAAACACAGAGCCACTTACTCGTCCCAACCTACCCGCGCCCGATGTAACGCTGATGCGATAAGATCGGAGGTAGGCTAGGATGCAGTGTCAGAAACACGGGGACAATCACAACACAACCAGACCCGAAAACCAACAATTTGTGTTTTAGCACAAATGTTGGCTCCGGCTGGGATTCGAACCCAGGACCCGCGGCTTAGAAGTCAGGTACTCTGACCACTGAGCCACGCGGTCGAAGTTAGGATTAGGATGGTGGTGATCCTGGTGGTCAGCCTTATGGTAGCGGCCTGAGAGAATCTACCACCCCATCCTGTGGGTGTCGTAAAAGTCGACAGAGGGAAATTAAAACCAGGAGATGGGCAGCAGCATCTTCCTGGAACATCTGAATAAATAAACTGCGGTTGCCAAGCCGCCTGCCAAGAGTGGCGACTATGGCCAAATCCCTCCAATATGAGAGACAGACATTTTTGTCTATCAATGGGGGGGGGGGGGGGCTATGTTCAGCAGTGGACTTTTGATAAGCTGAAACAAACTATCCTGGTGGTTGCATTCCTATGTGGTAATCCGTCTAAGTAGTAGTACCACCCCAGGGCTAGTTATTATGCCGTGAAGCAGTAGTGTGCAAACATTGCTGTGTATCGGTCTTAAGGGCACCGTGAGGTAGTGTAATCACTGGGCGTAAGAGACTTGAGAATCTGTCGCAGGGTAATAAGTGCAGTGTGGTGACTCAGTAATTTGTTCAGAAGCTCTGAGTAACACACAAATTAGTTTTGAGCAGATGTGGAATTACCATCAGGTGAACGTTTTGCTCATCTTGTCAACTTCTATGAAAAATAACTAATAAATATTAATAATAGGACCATTTTCAGTACATTTCCCTCTCCCATGAACGGTTCCTTCGTTCTTCGGTCAATCTCACCCTCCCAACTCCTATACATTTCCCTTCTTACTTCAAGAAATCTTTTACAGTCACAGCTGTGCGCTTGTGGAATTCTTTACCCCTACACATGCGATGATCTACGAATAGTGCTTTATATTAATTTATTTCCCCTCCCCTACCCCCCTTCTTTATATATTAATTACCACAATTCTGATTACTGTCTGGAAGAAATCGCTTTCACAGCGATGAGACCGCCTATTGTACATATTTTTAAACGGTTTTTGTTTGTTTTGTGAATATTTGGTTTACAATAAAGAATATATTTATTGATTAATACTTCTGTCTGTCCGTCCTCAGCATGATGGGTCCCGGTTACATGCCGTACGCCGGCTCCTACGGCTACCAGCCCATACCGTTCAAATACACCTCCTGTGTCACCAGTGAGCACACGATCTACGGGTGAGTATTGAAAATCAGTAATGAAAGAATTCTTCTTCATCAGCTCAATAGTCCACTGCTGGGCATAGGCCTCTCTCAAGAAGGGAGGATGTTATCGCCCGGCCCGGCAAGCGGATTCCGCATCGCATCACCAGACACTGAGAAAAAAAGTAAAAGTAAAGTTTCAGCCTATACATGTCCCACTGCTGAGCACAGGCCTCCTCCCATTTCCGAGAGGGTTTTGGAACCGGGAAGAATCCGCCACGCTGCGGGTTGGCGGACTGCACATGTCTTCGAATTTTTTTTTTTTCTCAGACATGCAGGTTTCCTCACGATGTTTTCCTTCACCGCCGAGCACGTGGTAAATCAGCACTTAAAATTGTAGCATTATTAGTTGAAATATTTAGTTTTTTTTTAATTTTACACCTGCCACATTGTTTAGCTACGCCTTGGGTTGACTGGCAGATAGTTCCAAGTCCGCCCATTGTATCCTTTAAGGGGAAACAATAAAGTTTAAATTAATAAATTAATTAACAATAGACTAGAATAATATAATTTTTATTCAACATTGATTATTTACATAATACTAATTGAACGCCATTTTTTTTTAACTACACTGGTTCGCATAAAAGATTCTGTCCTGGGAAGAACCAGCCAGAAATCCGGCATGTATATTTTTTTTCTTTTTAGTCATTTCAAAAGTTATGAACTATTAAGTTTTACCATCTGTCAAGTGTAACATCCCTCTACAAGATGCAGGAATATACAAGCTGGATTGTAAATGTGGTCTCTCTTACATAGGCCAAACAAAAAGATCAGTAAAACCCACGTAAAAGAACATGTAGCCGATGTGAAGCATCATCGCTCCAGGAAGTCTGCAGTCTGCGACCATGCTCTGGATCTATGCTATGGATCAAAAATAATAATTGAAATCTGAAGGAACTCCGGGTTAATTTTTTTTGTTTAATTTAATAAAAGTGATGGAGCGAGCAAAACGTTCACCTGATGGTAAGTACAACATCTGCCCATAACAAATGCTGTGTCACCCAGAACAGTGTGACACCACAATGCGCCCGTCACCCTGAGACATCAGTTCTTAAGTCTCATATGCCCAGTGATTACGCTAGCTCACAGTGCCCTACAAACCGAAACACAGTAATGTTTGCACACTACTGCTTCACGGCAGAATAACTGGCCCTGGGGTGGTACCTACCTAGACGGATTCCTGCATAGGAATCCTACCACCAGTAATTATGACATCGGGACATCTTTCACCTCAGTCCTCCTGTGACCATGGGTGATGTAAATCGCTCGAAACGTTTATAAGCGCATGGTGGCGATGGGCTCACCACCTATCACACCAAGTGCATTATATTGTTTTGGTGAAACGTGGATTGTGGCGGTCATCTGCTTTTGCAGTGAGTGCCCAGTCTCTGACTACCCCTTATGGGATACAGTCGTGATCTTATGTATGTATGTAATTTATAAGAATTAAGCCGTACCGAGGATGTTGGGGAAGCAATGCTAATTTTTCTGTTCCACTTTCAGCTACAACCGAGAAGAGAGCGTCCTCTCGGGTAGTGGGGGCTCCAGCGCTGGCTCGGACCATCTCACCGCCAAGGAGCATACAGGTATTGCTACATTAGGCTAAGTTCTTCACCGGTGGTGGGTTTCATATTCAGGAATTCGTCCAGGTAGGTACCACCACCCCAGGGCCAGTTGTTCTGCCGTGAAGCAGTAGTGTGCAAACATTACTGTGTTTCGGTCTGAAGGGCACTGTGAGCTAGCGTAATCACTGGGCATTTGAGACTTAAGAACTGATATCTCTGGGTGATGGGCGCAGTGTGGTGTCGCACAGAGGTGTTCTGGGTGACATTGCATTTGCTGTGGGCGGGCGTTGCACTTGGCATCGGGTGAACGTTTTGCATGTTCCATCAATTGATCCAAAAAAAAGTTCTTGTGGTGAAGGAGACTTTCAGCCTCTTCCACATTTTTATAATGGAAGAAAGTGACGGGGAGAGCATAACGAATGCTGTGTGACCTTAAGTCTGTCTGTCCAGTAATTTCACTGCTCTTAGCTACCTTCTGACCGAAACACAGTAATGTTTGCACACTACTGCTCGACCGCAGAATAACTGGCCCTGTGAAGGGACCTTGGTGGTGGTGGTGGTAGGATTCCTATGCGGATTCATGCACGGGAATCCTACTTTATCTTCCCGGAACATCTGAATAAATAAACTGCGGTCGCCAACCCTGCCAAGCGTGGCAACTATGGCGAAATCCCTCCAAAGTGTCTACAAAGTACTGTGGCAATCTTTGGGGGAGGTCTTTGTTCAGCAATGGACTAGTGGTAGGCTGAATTGATGATGGTAATGAATCCTACCACCAGTATTACTTAAAGTGGAACATTATTACAATGACTTATAAATGATGAAATGTTTCACAGGATCATGACAGTGTCATAACTATATAAGTATGATAAGCCATGTGGGGGTGGTGTATACGTGGGCGTGACCGACAATTTGCGTTCGAATGTCAGTCAGAGCTAGTGTTGCCAGGTTCAGTGTGTCGAAATTCGGGACGGAGGGGAAAAGTAATCGGGAATTTGGTTTTCAAAGCGACAGCTACCATGGCTACTATAGTATATATATATATCTATTATACTATAATACAATATCGGACGGTCAGTTTTTTCTTAAAATGCTACAAATTGATAAAAATGGCACAAAATGGTAAAATGGTAATTACCATTGGTTAGTACAAGAAACAAAAAAAACTTAAGCAAACTAGATAAGCTTAGAGGTTAGCCAAAAGTCGGGACTTTAGACGTCCCGATTTAGGGTGAATCGGGACGTGTCGCCAGACCCCTAAAAATCGGGACGTCCCACGCAATTCGGGACAACACTAGTCAGAGTCAACATTTGTGGAGGATAAATGGTTGGTTTTTGGGTCTGCCTCTGTTGGGATTGTCTCCGTATCTCTGACACTGCGTCCTTGTCTACCTATCGCGTTGTTCTTGTCATATGCCCAGTGATTACACTAGCTCTCGGTGCCCTACAGACGGAAATAGTATTATTTGCACACTACTGCTTCACGGCAGAATAACTGGCACCGCCCTAGGTACCACCCTACCTAGATGGATTCCTGCTCAGGATTCTCACCACCGGCAAGTGGCGCACTATAATATCTCCTGCGCAGTTGATAGCTTCCTTAGTGTTGGGTCAGTTGCGAAAATATTTATTGCACTGACACACCTTTTTGTCGACCGCGTGGCCTAGTGGTCCGAGTACCTGACTTCCACGCCGCGGGTACTGGGTTCGAATCCCAGCCGGAGCCATCATTTGTGCAAACACACAAATTGTTGCTTTTCGGGTCTGGTTGCGTTGTGCATGTGAAATTTATGTCTGTAAAACGCACCCACGATACTGGAGAAATCCTACTGTGGGGCATTATACTTTTTAAAAAAAAAACATGTATAATTGTTCGCAGGCGGGCGGGAGGGTGAAGTGAAGTCCACGTCCAGCGGCTCCGGCACCTCGGTGGCGGCGGAAGGGGCGGGAGGAGGGGGAGGGGGAGGAGGGGGCACGCGCCGCTCACACTCCAGCGGCAGCGACCGCGCAGCAGACCGGCCCGTGCTCTTCCTATAACGGTGACTCACCATCAGCTCCCCTCTACATGCATAGTCACGCCTCTTCCCCCATTGGGGTAGGCAGAGACCACATCTTTTCAATCGCACACACGGCACACGTCTATCGCTTCTCCTACTTACTTACATACATACAGTCGCGCCTTTTTCCCGTATAACACGCAGCTCTTTTTTCGCCCCCGCGGGAAACGAGATGTCGCTGATGGCGAACCACGTCGCCGACATTTTGTTGGGACTGTCAGAGAAAGAAAATGCCAAATTAAAAAAACGAGTGTATTACTAAGTACGAAGAACTCGCTAAAGCAAACTGGTGTCGACTTTGGTGGTGATTTGTCGTTTTATCTGAACGTAGCCAGCGTGGTGGCGGCTTAGGAGAATCTAAATCCGGGCAAAATTAAAACCACGATATGGGCAGCGGCATCTTCCTGGAACGTCTCAATAAATAAACTGCGGTTTCCCAACCGCCTGCCGGGCGTGGCAACTATGGCGAAATCTCCCCAAAATGAGGGCTACAAAAGTTGTGGCAATCTAATCAAAAATATCCTGACTCCCCATTTTTTTGAGTATGATTTTGAGAAAACCCTCCAAAATGAGAGCTACAAACTTGTAGTAATCTATGGGGGAGGCCTATGTTCAGCAGTGGACTGGTGATAGGCTGAAATGATGATGATAATAAAGCAGTATAGTGACAGCATTGCATATTATGGTGTTATTCTGCACAAATAAAGGCTGTCCGTACAATACCTTAGTTACCTCTTACGACACCTCGGTAGGTAAGAGGTAGGTGCTACTCTGCCGGGCACCTATCAGCTATATTAGTGGTAAGATATAAAATAAAATGACCCATAAGTTACCACGTTTTTATTAACTTGCTTGCGTTTATCTACTCGGGTAATATTTTTTTTATTGTATAAAGTGATGAAACGGGCAGAACGTCCACCTGATGGTGCAAGTGCAACCTCTGCCCATAACAGATGCTGTGTCACCCAGAACAATTCTGTGTGACACCTCACTGCGCCCATCACCCTGAGACATCAGTTCTCAAGTCTCATATGCCCTGTGATTACGCTAGCTCACAGTGCCCTTCAAACCGAAACACAGTAAAGAAGCACACTACTGCTTCACGGCAGAATAACTGGCCCTGGGGTGGTGCCTACCTAGACGGATTCCTGCATAGGAATCCTACCACCAATAATTGAGTCAATTAAGTAATTGTTTTTAAACTACTATCCCGAGGAGCTGGAGACTTGAAACTTTAAACATAACTCACACTTGGTCACAGTTCAGTATTAAATCGTTTCCGGGCCTGTCTGTCTGTTTGTCTGTTGGGTACAAATGTTGCAATTGATTACTTTTAATCCGTTCAATCCGTTAAAAATGTGGTAAAAAAAAAAGTAAAGTTTCAGCCTATAAATGTCCCACTGCTGAGCACAGGCCTCCTCTCATCTCTGAGAGGGTTTTGAAGCTAGGAAGAATCCGCCACGCTGCTCCAATGCGGGTTGGCGGACTTCACATGTCTTCGAAATATTTTTAATTTCTCAGACATGCAGGTCTCCTCGCGATGTTTGCCTTCACCGCCGAGCGCGTGGTAAGTCAGCGCTTAAAATTAACAATTTTAGTGGTGCCGGCACCGGGAATCGAACCCGGGTCACTCGCGTACTATGAAATTAAAAGCGAGCGCCTCGCCCCTGAGCTACCACGGCTCTTAAAAATGTGGTATATAACAAAAATTGTTTGTTAGAACATTCACAGCTTTCTAAAGTTTTTCTTACGATTATCCAAGTCTGGTAAGCACGACAGTGAGCACTAAAACGCCGATATTTAATATTTTATCCATAGATATTTAATTTTTTTTTCTTTCCAGGACTGAGCTGTGACCGGTCGTCCGCAACTGCCAAAAACTTGTAGGGAGTTCCAATGTCTATATTGTACGCCTCTAAGTCTAGTTTCCAAATACACTGCTCGTTGTAATTGAAGCAAGGGAGGATTATAGGGGTGGGGGGGGTGGGGGGCGATTTTTTTTTTATCCCCATTTGTTAAATAATAAACCGATTCGGCGAAGATCGAGGACGTCGCCGTGATCCAAGCAAAGCAAAACTCCCCCCCCCCCTTCCTACATTCTTTGACAAGTCAGCGATGTCGTTTCGGACGCTTCTATCAGATTAGCGTTTCATTTCGTATGATCAGAAATCGTCGGTCGACTTTAGTGTAATTGATTTTTCATGTATACGGGTTGTTTTATTTTAACTAACTTTTTTTTTTGGCTATTTCATTTCTGTCCTTTATCAGAAACCTTTAATTTTTGCGACAGCAAATTCGTTCAACAAATGTACCTACGGGGGGCCCAATCCGGGATCTATGTATTAATACGTAAAGAGAAAATGCACTGTCTCTAAGCATGTTGCGCGCATAAAGGAGCGTGAGATTTGGCATAGTCCAAGTCTGTATGGGGAAGTAGTGGAAGAAGGCTACAGAATACATTAAATACTATAAAAAAATTAAATACGGTCGAATTACTAGTATTGGGCAACCACTACTTTAAGTTAACCTCGGCAATTGGGGTAAGGAATCCACTGCAGTGCCAGTTATTCTGCTCTCAGGCAGTAGTGTGCAAACATTACTGTGTTAAGGTGTGAAGGGCACTGAGAGCTAGCGTAATCACTGGGCATATGAGACAAGTGCTGTCGCACGGATCTCCGATTGGCGCAGCATTTGTTATGGGCGGATGTTGCCCTAACCGTCTGTTGAACGATTTTCTCGTAACTTTCGTCCATAAAAAATCACAATTTAATTTATAAAAAAAGTAATCAGTGCCATATATGCATTTCGATATTCGTTAAAGTATGTTTAAATGATCATTAGACGGTTTCGGATTATTCGAAAACGCTAAAAATAATTTGGGATTATGAAACAGCCTGTATCTTGTAGATTTATATCGTATGACTTCCGGAGACGTTTTGTATTTATATACTTTTACGTAAATTATGGTTTAGGAGTATTACAGGTCGTGTATATAAGTTTAATAGTAAAGCGCTAGGTAAATAGACATCGGCTATGTTCAAGAGCTGTCCTCCCGCCTGGGAGGAGAGTGAGGGGCTGAGGGAAATGAGGGCTCAGTGGATAGTGTTGGGCGATGGGTTGGCGTATCAAGACTCGTTAAGTTTAGTAAGTGTGTAGTCTCCGAGTCTGGTTTCCATTTTGCTCTCCGAATGCCTTTAAGATACTGTATCTTCAGACTCCAGCCCCCCATACCTCCCGGTTCCAACGGTTAAGGGGAGGGGGTTAGGAGATGGCTGTATTGTAACTGCCTCCATTTCTCTGATACTACGAAAGGTTTATAGCCGGGATGAATCCGCCACGCTGCTCCAATGCGGGTTGGCGGACTTCATGTCGAAATATTTTTTATTTGTCAGACTGGCAGGTTTTCTAACGATGCAATGGGTAAATCAGCACTAAAAATTGCACAACCATTTTAGAGATGCCAGCACCAAAGATTGAAATCGGGTCGCTCTCGTGAAATTTGTACTGGTGATAGGATTCCTATGCGAAAATCCGTTTAGGTAGGTACCAGCCCAGGGCCGGTTATTCTGCCGTGAAGCAGTAGTGTGCAAACATTACTGTGTTACGGTTTGAAGGGCACTGAGAGCTAGCGTGATCACTGGGCTTATGAGGTTTAAGAACTTATGTATCAGGGTGACGGTCGCAGTGTCTCACACAGAAATGTTCTTGGTGACAGATTATTTGTTATGGGCAGACGTTGCACTTACCATCAGGTGAACGTTTTGCTCATCTCTTTATCCAAAAAAAGAATTAAGGCGACCGCCTGATCTCTGTACTACCACTGCCCATGATGACATGACCATAACCTAAGCTGTTTTGAATGTAAAATAACTAAGGTGCAGTGTCCTACACTAGATGGCGCGACGATCTCAGTTTGAGGGTAGTTAAAAACTCAAGTGGACTTGTGAGCTACAATGATGATATTCATATGTTCACGCCTGCTACATAACATGGATTAGACAATGCCCCAAATATCGGTGGAACTTAATCTGCAAAGTCTAAGACATAATATCTACACGATTTTCTGTCGTGGTAGGTAGATTGTCTCTGTTATAGGAGCGTTTTCTAACATTAATTGGACATGTTAAACAATTGTTTTGAATTTACTAAAAATTGACGGATCCGATCTATGGGGGCCTATCCGATCTATGTTCAGCAGTGGACTTGTGGTGGGCTGAAATGATGATGATGAATTTAATCTAAACATAGAACGCCAGACTGGATTTACACATTCTGTATAGCTGATGGAGAGGAAAGGTGAACGGAATTACGCCTTGATCAACATTTAACATGAAATGTAAATATCGTAAAGTCGTACGTTTTTGATTAAGATTCGAACTTCGACCCAGAGCCCAATAAACGAACATTATTCACTGTAACGCGTGGGTCACTTACATCTTCCTTAGCGTACTACCCTATTAAAAACATAAGCCAATTAGTAATTTTAGTGTTGCCATATTACATACGAGTCCTGTAATGTATTTAATTGTAAATATATTGTTTAAGGAATATATACAATAACTTAGGGTTATTTTAGGTTATTAAGCGTTAGGTGCTGTAAGTTATTTATGTATTTGGTTATTTTTGTTGTCCAAGTCGGTGATATGAAATATATAAGATGAAGGGAGACAGAGACAGCTTGACCAGAGAAATGTCATATATCGGTTTGCGTCAAAATTCTCGCCTTATATTCGTGAAGCGTGTCCTATTTCATATCACCGAATATTATTATCTATTACACACTCTGTTTTCAAGCATAGCTAAAAAAAAATATTTTATAATTTTTTTTTTATATATGACGAACTGTGTCTCCCATTCGTCGAACCATTTATTAATACCTATCACAAGATTTGCATATGCACAAAACGGCTTAAACTTTTATGATGAAATTGACGAATTAGGCCTATTAAGGTATTATTAAGCGAGAGTTTAGTTTTGACGCTGTTTATACATTTCATTGTGACCCTATCCATCTGCAAGTATTAATACGCCTTAATAGATGGCGTTGATCTATTTATTAGTCTGTTTCGATTGAGCACCGACATTTTAAATCCAGAGAGGTTTGGACCAAGCTCGCTCGCCCTGTTCTTTAGTTTATGGTAGTAAGTGACGAAACGAGCTAAACGTTGACCTGACGGTAAGTGCAACCAGCTTACCTCATAGTAAAAAGTTTCATATGCCCAGTTATTACACTAGCTTCAGAACTCTTCAAAACATAATCTTCTGGTAAATTTATTAAACTTGGTTGTTTAAAGTAAAGAAAAGCGGCAGCCTATTCATTTCCCACTGCTGGACACTGTCTCCGCTAGCTTTTGGGAGTCGTGGAGAGTTCGCGGAGCTGCTCCGAACCGGGTTAAAGGAAAAAGTTCACGAAATATTTCTCAGACATGTCTTTCTGAAGGGCGGTTTCCTGCCAAAATTGAATTTTCCGAAGACCACCATTAACGTATTGCCATCCCAACTTTATTCCCACCGACTATGACCCACTCAGTGAATCTGAACCAACCCCTGGCGGTGTATGGTGGACCCACTTTGGGAGTGTACTCTATAGACTATTGCTTCTTAATAATTTTCTGGCCACCGCCAATTTTCCTAAGCATAAATAACCATTACAACAGTTTATATGACGATGGTAAGAATCTTGTCGATCCTTATTACACCACTAACATCCCTTCAGCTTCACCGCTAACGGTAGGGATGGGGTACCTCCCAATTTGAAAACGACTGCTGTAGATGACTCTTTCTTCTTAAAAGGTTTTTATAGTCCGAGGTGTGTTATCTCTCGACCACTGACCCTTAGAATCTACTTTTGGTTGCAGTCTGCCTCATTCCTACTTTAATAGACGCGTCATTGTTCTGATTTATCGACTGTTGTTATCTTTACAGGCTCTAAAACATTCTAAAACGATTCAAAAATTGTATTGTATTAACTATTAATTAGTCTGGTAGTAAGCAATATTTTTTCTGGGAGGAGGTACTTGCCTTTCGAAGAGGGGCCGCGCGACACCTTGCCCCCTTACAAGCTACGCCTGTCTTTATATTAATTACTTATTATCTATCAATTAATAATGGTCGAATTATAATATTAAATTAGAGCATACATAGATATATCTAATTACAAATCCGTGATATCCTATAGTTCTGTTCGGGTAGGGGTATCCCTAGGTATATTCTTAGGGCCGATACTAATTATGTAGACTCGTTTGGGAGACACATTATTATTTATGTTAATTAATTTGTTTTCATTGATTTTTATTTAACAAATAAAAATCGTAGCGTTGAAGGTAACATGAAGGTAAACGAGGACTGTGAGCCTAAAAGTGAATTACTATACTTACAATAGACCAAGATCAGAACCAACATTACACATTTTTCCTGTTTGTTTTTTAATTTATAAAGTAAATTAATAGAAAGTTTCTTCTGCGAGAAATAGATGATATTTCGATGTAAAGAGTGTTAATTCAGTGTAGCAGAGGGACAGAGTCATTAATTTCTCCTTCATACAGAGAGATTTATTTGTATGCGTAAAAAAGGAACAGCCTGCGAATGTCCCACTGCTGAGTGAGTACATACCTCATTTCATATTTGAAAGGGTTATGGGGATAAATCCGTCACGCAGTTCCGCGTTCGCCTTGGCGGACTTCACACGTCGAAATATTTTTTTATTTCTTAAACCTGCCGGCTTCACGATCTTCTCCTTCACCGCCGGGCACTTGGACACGGACACACAACCTTTTTAATGTTGTATTTGTGTTGCCAACATCGCTTGATTTTGTACCAGTAATAAATTTTACAAAAAACATTAAATGTATTTTCGGTTCGGTCGGAGTTCACACTTAACTGTATGACGTAGTCTTTGTTAAACTTATGTCAGTTTGACATTTCGTAATAATTACGAGATTTAGGGCACATAAAAAAAAATAATGAATGTATACGTAGAAAAGTTATTCGAAATTGTATGAGGGTAATTAAAAAATAATTTAATGTGAATGTATTTAATAAAGATGTTAGGCAGTTTGTAGGACGACGGCAAAAATATACCAAGTATTGTATTTTTAATCTGTAGCGTTCGTTTGTAATCTATGTCGGCCTTGGAGCATAGGCTCTAAAGGAAAATGGGCGGGAAAACACCGTTACGTAAATATATATTAATATTTCTCAAAAAAAAGGTTTCTCGTACTGGATATATCTGTGTTGATATCCTTTTGCGGTAATTTAAAGTGACGTCGGACTTTTCAGGTATTTTTATCCTGTCGTCAAAATGGCGGCTGTTTATTTCTTAAAATTTATTCGTTATTATTTCCATTAAACTTTATTACTTTGTAAACATATCATGCTTTATGTAAATTGTAAAATTTCAATTTTAAAAATCTTCAACGTCTTGAAGGTACAAGTTAAATATTTGTTAAGTAATGAATATTTAATATTTAGCTACTGTACGTAGTTTTGTATATCCAGTGTTTTAACTTAATATAGTACCGTATTTCTATGTGTTAACTTCCCTAGAGAATTCGTTCTAGTCTCGTACAATGGTTAAAATGTAATTACTTCCGACTATCGGGTGTCGTAAATGTATTTAATGGCGATTTGATATATTTGTAACGGTTTATACTAATTTATGATTATTTTTAAAGCATTCAAATACTGATTGAAGTTTATTTTCATGATTCTGTTTTTAAGAGAAAAGAATATATCATTTATTAATAAGAGACTGATTTAGGCTAAATCCTTTGCCTTTTTTATAATCTTTTGATTTTTTTTATTAGATTTTCGTTCTTCTAATCCGCACATTAAGAATGGTTGATTTTATTTAGTATACAATAATGGTTATTTAGAATGTAAATAGGTGGCTTTATTAATGGTCAACAATTCTCTTAATACTCATTTATCCGCTAACTTCATAGTCATATTTGAAAGCATTTATTTTATTTTTCGCGCCGTTTTCTTGATATCCATCGGTCGGAGGCAGTGTGTGGATATAAGCAAAATGGCGGACGAAATGCGATTGCCACAACCTAAAATGAAAATGAATTGATTTATTTTGTATTTGTAATGTCTGTATATTAAACAACGATTTTATTTTGGAAATAGCTGACGACTGCGCTAATCGCGATTATAACGTGTAATTTTTAATAAAGGAATAGCATTTTGTAATTAATCTGTTGTTTGATTGCATCATTACGCCCACGAAAATGTCACAAGCCACAAATACTTCCAATACAAATTAAATATTTATTTATTTTTAATAACAATTTATGAGTCCAGTTGAAGGTGGTATCCTTTATTACAGCCACGCACAGATACCAAACACACTCATTACCGTAAAATGCTGCAACATTGCCTTCTGTGCTCAACATTGCCTATAATTTTTGAACCAATATTCCTCTAGATTCTTACGCATTTTTTATTATCTGAGTTTTTAGGGAAAAGCAAATATGTTTATAGTAACACAGATTTTTGTTTCGTTTCTGGCAACTCTAAAATAAAACGCCAGTGAACACAACAGTGCCCTCGAGAAATTAGGTTTCAATTAACGGTCGACTTTAAATTTCTGTCGGTGAGTAATTAATGTTTTTTTGACAATTTGAAAGTTTACATAACAATGAAAATATGTTCTATTATCTATTTTTGTTTGTTTTATCATTTGCAAACGCTTTTACGATGGTCAAGTCTTGCTAGGCAATGTTGTGTACGGTTTCAGAGATACTGAAGCCACAACATTGCCTACGGATTTTAGTGTCTAGGGTTGACACTATAAAATTATACACTCAGCGTCACAAAAATCGCACCTCTCTGAGTTTGCGCGAAAAATGGCTGTAATGGCTAGAAACGAATTATATTTATATAAATATTGGTATGTTTGAAATGGGTATTTGAATAGCTTTACATTATTAATAAAAAAATCATGAAATCATTAAAACATTTATCATTATAGAGCGTCAAAAATAAACACTGTCAAATGCTCGTTAGTAAGGACGCTAGTTACACCACCTAAAAAGGGTCGATCTGGATGAAATATGGGCCAGTCGTAATTTAGACTTTGCAGTGAATCCACGTGAACAAGTAACCCAAGTAAGAACAAGTAAAGATGGACACCATCTCTGAAGAAGCCGCTCAAGTGATTGCCCTATTGCAGTCGGGGATGCGGCAGTGTGACGTTGCTCGACAGTTGAACCTGTCCCGTTTTTAAGTTCGACGGGTGTTCCAACGTTTTCAGCAGACTGGTGGTTATGTTAGAATAGAACGGGATCTGGAAGAATACGGTGCACATCAGAAAGAGATGACCGTTTCATCGTTACGACATCTTTACGAAACCGTTTTACAAATGCTGTTGAGTTGCAACAACAGCTTCGATCAACTCGGAGAACATCTGTGAGTGTTTCTAGGATAAGAAGAAGGTTACACGAAAAGAGTTTAACAGCCCATAGACCTATTATGTTTTGGGGCGGCATTTCCGTCGACGGGAAAACGGAACTTGTGTGCGTTTCCCGGACTCGGGGTGGCCGTGGGCAAGGGTCATTAAATGCTGGTCGATACATTACTGAAATCCTGGAGGAACATGTGGTCCCGTATGCTGGTTATGTCGGTGATGGATTCATGTTAATGCATGATAATGCTCGTTGCCACACCGCGGCTATTGTACGGGATTATTTACAGGAGGTCGATATCCCTGTTATGCATTGGCCAGCACGAAGTCCAGACCTTAACCCAATAGATCATCTCTGGGATGACCTAAAACGGCGCGTGCGAGCTCGAGATCCAGCTCCAGCCACTCTTCAAGAGCTCCAAGATGCGGTACTTGAAGAGTGGGAACAAATGCCCCAAGAGGCTGTTGCGATCCTTGTAAGGTCCATGAAAGATCATGGAAGCCGTTATCAAGGCAAGGGGGGGTAACACTAGGTTTTAAGAACTTTTTTTGTATTTATTAAGTTTTTTTTAAATTATTAATTTGCAAATTTGTACATACCCTGTCTTTTTATTTAATTTCTCTTTCGTCTCGTTATAAAAGTAAAATTCAATTAAAATTCCTGAAAGCTAATGAAATTACCTTTCGAATGATACCCTCAAACCACAACATTGCCATTGGCCTGTTGTGTTAAAATAGTATTTAAATTATTATTTTCGGATGTGCGATTTTTTTGACGCCGAGTGTAATAGAATAATCAATAGTATAAAATAAAATACTTATGTTGTAGCAGATTATAATTACCTACACTTCAATTTGTATATGGTGGGGATTTTTCAATCTTAATATCTTAATTTGTTCTAACATTATAAATTTAAAAGTTTGTATGTTTGTATGTTTGTTACTCAATCACGCAAAAATGGCTCAACGGATTTGAATGAAATTTGGTCAAAAGTTTAAAAAACGTCGAGACCTTTACTTTGATACTTAATACGTCGATTTTGAACCAGTATAAAAACTTTTTTAATTCTCTATTAAATTAACCGATCATTGCGAATCGTAGAAGGGTTCAGCTAGTAGGTAATTAATAAAATAAGGTACCTACTATTAGATTAAATGCAAAGTTAACTTCTAACTAGTGTACGTTGTTAACAGGCTAAATATGGAAAATCAGAGAAGTAGAAGAAAGCCTGGGGCTCGAGCGTACGCCGACTATCCTGCAGAATTATTAAACGTAGCTAGCGACTTAGTAATGTGTAAGAAATTGTCATCCTATGAAGCTGAGAAAAAGTTTGGGATTCCAAGAAGAATAATCTTAAACAGATGCAAAAACCTTCACAACAAAGATGTTGGCCGTCCGACAAATTTAACAAGAGAAGAGGAAAAACATATCGCGGATGTTGTTAACGTCTCGGCCGAGGTTGGCAGCCCATTGACGATGTTAGATCTGAGAATAGTTGTCTACAACTATTTAAACAAAAACGATAGAGGGTACATTTTCAACGGAAAGATGCCCGGCGAACGTTGGGCACGCTCTTTCTTAATACGGCATAATTTTTCACAACGTGCGACCGTAAATATTAAAAGATGCCGTGCGGCAAAAACTGTTGAAGAGATGACCGATTACTTTGAAAACCTGGAAGTCTCCCTCAAAGATGTCCCTCCTTCAAACATTATGAACTATGATGAAACTAACCTTAAGTGAAGATCCGGGATGCATCAAAACGATATTTAAACGAGAGACTAAACACCCGGAGCGTGTTCTTGATTCCAGTAAGAGTTCAGTATCGATTATGTTTGCTGGTACCGCAGATGGGACATGCTTACCACCTTATGTTGTCTACAAATCAGACCATTTGTGGACACGGTGGTGTCAAAATGGACCAGTACATGCTCGATATAACAGAACAAAATCAGGGTGGTTTGACATGATATGTTTTGACGATTGGTTCCAATCTATAGTATTACCATGGGCATCTCACTTCAAAGGACCAAAAGTCATTATCGGTGATAACTTATCGGCACTTTTAAGTGTGGAAACTATAAAATTATGCAAAGACCACGACATCCGGTTTGTGTTATTGCCACGTAATTCAACACACTTAACACAACCCTTGGACTTAGCTTTTTTTGGTCCGATGAAAAAGCAATGGCGAAAAATATTGCACGAATATAAAATTTCGAACAACGGAGCTACTACAATAAATAAATCTCATTTTCCTCAACTTTTATTTAAACTAATGGAAAAAATAGAGATGAATGAAAAAAATAACATAAAAAGTGGATTTGCAGCATCAGGAATTCATCCATTTGTGCCATCTAGGGTTTTAACAAAAATTCCGAAAGTTACTGTAGAATCTGCCAAACATTTTGACAGTATTCTATTGGAATATTTAACTGCAAGCCGCAAAAACCAGCCATTTAAAGTTGCAAGGAAACAGAAACTCAATATTCCAGCAGGTAAATCGGTGTCTGCTGAGGATGTAAGCAAAGTAACAACGGAACAAAAGTCAAAATTAACTAAAAAGAGGAAAATGATGCCAACAATGACTACTCAAACTTACGATGATGACATTGAGTTTCTTACGACAACATCACCTGACTCTTCCAAAAAAGATATTGATGATACGGAGAAGTTTCACTACGTAGCAGGTGTAAACGTTACGGATTCGGGTAATGCCATATCAGAGAGAAAAATTAAAAAAAAGGGACACGCTGCTTCCAAACAGCCTACGTCTTATGTACGTGACAAAAAGAGTGCAAAGATAACACTTCTAAAAGATGTGAAATTTTCCAAAGAAAACACTGTATTTAGTCTTTCCAAAAATGAACCCGTGCACTCCCAAGAAATATTTGACATCAAATCATCAGAAAGTCATTATCATAACAAGACAGGCAGAAATTTTAAGAAGATTATAAGAGAACCAGTCAATACCAATATAATAGTCTATGGTGAATTGAGTAGCGCTGCGAGTTAAAGATATAGTAACAGTGTTCAATCGTAAAATTTGTCGAACTTAACGAAATATCTACGAATCTTAATCAATATTTTTTAAGTCATGATGGAGATGCTACTTATTTTTAAAAAAATGTTTAAAGCGCAATGTGATTGATTATATGTAGGTAAACGTAGGTAGGTTTCACGTAGCACAGGGATGCGAAGTTTTTAATTAAAAAAGGTTTAGGAATATTGTTATTATTACTATAATATATATTGCATAAAAGCTGGCTTCTAACCCCTTCGCGCCATCTTGATTGTGTCAAAAATCTATTTTGCAATTTGAAATATGTTTAAATCGTCAGGAGACACAGCCGATACCAAATTACTTTTAACGGAACAAATCGTTTTTCTTTAATTTATTCAACTATTTTTGAAAAACAAACAGCACATAAACACAAAATAGAGACACCTAACAAATTACACATTTATTACATGTTTTCTCATATAGAAAAACCTCATAAATTTTGGAGAAGGTACTGGGACTTCATAATAAGGATAAAATGACATAGATACCTTTTATAAATTTAGATCTACTTAGTGTCCGCTATCGATATAAATATGTTTCAGATTGCAACACCAGTTTTCGGTCACTGAGTTTTAAACCACTCGAAAAACTAAACGTCCCGTAAACATGCTTTGAAAACTATAGGTACGTATGTGATTGGTGTGTAAGCAAGAAAATTATTTTTACTTTTATATTTTTTTGTTTTACTTTTATAAAAAAAATTGTTTAACTTATGTCTTACACAATTAAACTTTTCCGTGTAGGGACAACCCTAGCTTTTGTATGGAGGGTTTCTGAAAGCGAGCCCAACATTGCCTATCTTTTTTAAAAAATAAATACTTTTATATAGTCTACTGATACTTTTTGCATCGAAAATAAACCCACTTTTGGTAGATTAGAAATAGAATAGTAATTTAAACATTTAGATATTACAGAGATTTTTGGCTAGGCAAAGTTGTTGTTCGAGACATCAATTTTGCCTGGGTATTTAAGGACTTATAATTTCGATAGTTCTTACTTTTAGGCTAGTATAGACCTAAGTCCTTACAGCTTAAAGTACAAACTTGTATTTAAGCATGAAACTACATACGCTCTACTTAAATACTATAAATTAGCGTCAAAAAACGTCAAATCAAAGGCAATGTTGCAGCATTTTACGGTACCTTTTTTATTCGCAACGCATTAATTATATTTCTTCATTATATAATTTATTTATCAACCAATAGCCTAAAGTTTTGATAACATTTCTGTTTAATGAAGTAGAGAAGTTTATTATTATAAACAGCCTAAAATACTTTTCTATGGGTTTATAATGGTTTATAATCCGGTAGGAAAAACTAAATATACCTCTATATATGACTCTTTCACCTTCAATCTGTTGAATGAAATTAATAATATTTCTTTAATAAAACGGACTTCGTGTATATGCTTCTGCGAATTTAAGAGTTTGATATTATCTGGAATTGACCAAATTTATACGGGACGACCCTTAAGGTAGGTTTTATTTTAATTTTTTAATTTTATTTTAATAAAATAAGAATTATCGAAATTATTGCATATTCATGTAATATTTTTATATATATTTCCACGGTTAGGGTTTTTGGTGGTAGTAAGTGAGACGATGAAGTAGGGGTCATCCTTTAATCACGGTTTTAGGTTAGAATTCGAGCGCCAGACCCTGACCAGACCAAGAATCCTGCCACTGCAGGCAGGCGAAAATATAGAAGTCTAAGAACAATGGCGTAACTATACCGATGAGGCCCGTGACAAATTCATCGGAGAGGCCCAATCTCAATGTACAGCAGGTCAAACAGGTTGTTCGTTTTCTACGTAAAGTACGTACGTTTACTCGTCATTACAATTATTGTGCGCATTTTTCGTTGATGTTCTTAGTAACTTATAATTTGAAGAGCGTATTGGATTGACATAACAATTTTTAATCATCGCGTGGTGGCGGCTTAGGAGAATCTACCACCCCATCTCATCCCGTGGGTGTCGTAAAAGTCGACAGAGGGAAAGAAAAACCAGGACATGGGCAGCAGCATCTTCATAGAACATCCCAATAAACAAACGGCGGTTGCTAACCCGCCTGACAAGCGTGGCAACTATGGCAAAATCCCCTAAAATGAGAGCTACAAGCTTTTGTGGCTATTTATTTTACTGTTTATGTACACATAAAAATTACAGTAGAAATTACAAAGATAGTAAATTAGTACAAAGGCGCTGCTTATTTCATGATGAAATTTCTTCCAGCAGGTCTGTTACTGGATATCCTTAAAGAGAAGGCTACCTATGAAGGAGGCCTATGTTTAGCATTTTACTAGTGATAGGCTGAAATGATGATGATGAACAATTTTTTATTTAATCACCATTTTTAGCTATTAAAAAAATAAGTTCAGCAAGTTAATGACAACATCAAAGATCCAATTTGAGCCATGGCATGTGATGCCATGCAAAATATAGGGTCTCTCGCCGACTGGGATCCCGTGGCATTGTCAGTTCTGCCAACCTTCTGTCACGCCGCTGTCTATGAAACTAACAAAATATTAATGAAACGTTTTGTTTTTAAATAGGTCATGCGCATAAAGATAAGGTTGAATTAATTTTATCGATAAATCGAACACTTGTAATAGTTATTATCACAAATAAAGAAAATGTTTTTATTTAAATGACATATTTCAATTACAATAATGTTGTGATTAAACAGCTTTCTTTTCTATGATAGTGATGTTCGCTGCGTAAGCATAGATAATAAATGACTAACTACTTACTTATTTACTGGTGGTAGGATTCCTATGCAGGAATCCGTCTAGGTAGGTACCGCCCCAGGGCCGGTTATTCTGCCGTGAAGCAGTAGTGTGCAAGCATTACTGTGTTTCGGTTTGAAGGGCACTGTGAGCTAGCGTATTCACTGGGCATTTGAGACTTAAGAGCTGATGTCTCAGGGTGACGGGCGCAGTGTGGTGTCACACAGAAATATTCTGGGTGACACAGCATATGTTGTGGGCGGACGTTGCACTTACCATCAGGTGAACGTTTCGTTACTTTATACAAAAGAAAAAAAAACTAGCTGGAGAGACCTTCGCACACGACGACTTTTGACGACGTTTTGCGCCGCAGTACATTGAACATATGTATTGCGTTCTCGATCTCAGCTCGCTTTTTCTCTCTTGTCTCTCGTGCGCTTCAATTGTGCGCGGTAAAGTTATCGTGGACAATTTTTTTTTGCCATTCTGCAATAACGATCGCATGGTTCAGTTGACATCGTACCAGCTAATGTAAAATGACTATCCAACATCCATGACGAGAATAAGGAGTAATTGTATCGTTTTTGTCGCCAGTTATGTAAGACTGCGTTAGAATTTCCTCTAATCGGATAGAACAGTCACACATACATACATACATAAGATCATGACTGTATCCCATAAGGGGTAGTCAGAGACTGGGCACTCACTGCAAAAACAGATGACTGCCACAATCCACGTTTCACCATAGCAATCTAATGCACTTGGTGTGATAGGTGGTGAGCCTATCGCCACCATGCGCTGTTGGGTGCACAGTGAAGCTTTAATTCCTTACTCGCCTTTTACGAGATCCATTGGATGAGATGGAGTGGTAGTATTCTTTTAACGAGCCGCCACCACACGGCACGATCCAGAATAGTGCAGACAGTCGCTCCCACTGTCAAGGCGGATTAATCGCTGCTAAATTGCAAGTTGTGTACTCCACATGTCTTGAAAAATAGTAATCTAGGATTCTGGTGTACTTGCGATGTTTTGCTTCACCGCAGGACACATGACAAATCTATAATAGAATAGAAAAATGTTGATTCGTTCAAACAATACACAACACCTACTTGAAAGTACAATAATAAGAGAATAGAATAAAATTGATAATCTACCACCCCATCCCATCCCGTGGGTGTCGTAATAATCGACGGAAGAATCGTGGCTATCTATCGGGGAGGCCTATGTTCAGCAGTGGATTTGTGATGGGCTGTAACGACGAAGGAGGTGTTTATCGGGGCAGTGAAAATGTATTGGCTCAGCGTAATACTGCAGGACAACGTAACCGGTGGTAGGATTCCTATCCATTAATCCGTTTAGGTAGGTACCATCGCAGTGCCAGTTATAGTTCCTGTATATATGTGTATATATGAGATTTAAGTACTGATGTCTGACGATGACGAGCGCAGTGTGGTTTTAAAATGTTCTGGGCGACGATGGACTTGTTCTCACGTGAACGGTTAGGTCGTCGTCATTTTCTTCCATTAAAAAAATAACCTAGGCAGAGCCGCTCGATCAGCCATTAACTATCTATATTATTATCTGCAATATATATCTGTACTTACTCCAATTTACGGTTCATTCATTTCAGCGGTAAGTATTGTACATGATAATCTATACACCGTTACTTGGATATTCTCTTACGTCATGTTTTGTAGGCGTAAAAGTAGCTACCACGCTATTTTATCCCGTGTCGTAAAATTCGATTAAGGGAAATGAAGAATTTTACTGATGGAAGGATTCCTATACTGGAATCTGTAGTTAGGTACCACCGCGATGGCATTTATTCTGCGGTCAAAAAGTAATGTGATTCGGTTTGACGGGCACACATAGCTAGTGTAATTACTGGGCATATGAGACTTAGAAACTGATGTCTAGGAGTGACGAATACAGTGTGGTGCCTCACAGAAATGTTCCGGGTGACACAGCATTTGTTTATAGGCAGACTTGCTTTGTTATATCGCAAGTGCTACTTCAATTTAGGTTATAATACGGTTTAATATGGGCTCTCAACCCGTAGGCAGCCGACGTCACTTGGCGATCTTCTTGATTGACCATCGAGTCCCAGACCTTGAGCACAAATCCACGCCATAAGAAAAATAATTTAAGCAGAAGCTTCTGAATACCGTTTGCCGTTTTTTTTTGTTTTCAGTGTACCCCCTTGCTACCTTGTATATATATATTTGTGGTTTTTGTAAACAGACCCCCATTTACAACCTAGGAGTTATAGAGGAGTAGATAAAATGAGAGCTTGAAAAATTACCCCTGCTCACTCGCCGTGATAAACCCCTATTTTCCTTAAAAAACCTAGTAAAAGCTCGTTACTTGGAACTCTCATTTCACACTTTTAGTTTTTATCCTTAACAGTAAGACAAAGGCCGGTCCTACCATATGGCGAACGAAGCGGCCGCTCCAGGCGCCAAGTTCCAGGGGTTGCCAAAGCCGTAAAGAAAATTTAAAATTGTTTTCGCTGTCAAATATAATATGATAATAATTGTGTTCTTTTGGCTATATGAATCATTCTTCATTTCTTCATTCGTTCTTATGCGAAGCTTTCACATACGACAGATAATTTATTTTCATAAATCCAACGTAAGTTTTAATCAGCCGACGCATCAGTGCAATGCCAACAAGTATCACCATTTCAACAGATCGGACAGAAAGTTAAGATGTGGTCGAGATCTTCCAAGTTCCATGCTTGCACGGACAATTTTTATAAGAGCTAACCAAAGGGCGCCATAATTGGATCTCGTTCAATACTAAAACTGGCCTCGGGCCGGATTTTTTTTTATATTTTGATTACATCAGTCTCTTTAACTGGTGGTAGGATTCCTATGCAGGAGTCCGTCTAGGTAGGTACCACCCCAGGGCCAGTTATTCTGCAGTGAAGCAGCAGTGTGCAAACATTACTGTGTTTCGGTTTGAAGGGCACTGTGAGCTAGCGTAATCACTGGACATATGAGACTTAAGAACCTATGTCTTAGGGTGATAGGCACAGTGTGGTGTCACACAGAATTGTTCTGGGTGACACAGCATTTGTTATGGGCAGAGGTTGCAAAAAAACACAATGGTTGTCTTGAAGAAATCGCTTAGGGAGCGATAAGATCGCCTGCTGTATGTATTTTAACACCGTTGTGTTTCAATTAATTAACGTACTATAAAGCTACATTTACTGATTGAAACACTAATAAAACCTAAAAAAATCATATATTGATGTTGAAAGACTATTTAATCAGAGGAAGGCATGAAAAAGCGGTAGTCATTGAGGATATATCTGGATAATTTTTTGACCTCTGACTGACAGATGACGGAAGAAATATTTAACATGCCTGATAAAAATTTACATAATGCAACAACGTCTGGTACCGCCATCGCACCAAAATGGATGTGACATATTTTTTTTTTATGGAAGTGGTGGCAAATGAGCAAGCGGCTCACCTGATGGTAAGTGATCGCCGCCGCCCATGAACATCTACAATTCATATATAATATATACAATGTATCTTTATTTATAAAAAAGGATTCACTAGTGGTAGGATTCCTATGCAGGAATCCGTCTAGGTAGATACCACCGCAGGGCCAGTTATTCTGCCGCGTACCAGTAGTGTGCAAATATTACTACGTTTCGTCTGAAGGGCACTAAGAGGTAGTGCAAATACTGGTCAAATGAGTGTGGCAGTATGGTAACACTCAGATTGTTATGGAGATACACTGCACTTACATCAGGTGAACGTTTTGCTCCACTAGTCACTTTCTACAATAAAAAAAGAAAGAGAAACCTAAGGAATTGCGAATTTTCGTTGGGCCTTTGAAAAAGAAGTAGGTCTTTAAATCGTATCGGTCTGAAAAAAACTATGCACTGGTGGACTATGATGATAAAATGACGAAGTCAATTTGGACAATGGCGGTGTAATGTAACGTTGAAACCGGACCCGACATAAATTGAGATGGACCTCCTTTAATGGCACACGGCTGACTTTTGCTTTTTCAGATGAATCGCGTTCGTCAAACGCGCTTTGACACAAAAGTCGTCCTGTGGAAAGGCTCTAAGGCACAATAGAGACAAAATAGGTCAAATCATTACAATGTTTGTCCCATTTTAAACTCATGAAAATAACAGGACAGGAGATTAAAGAAAAACGCATTTTATGTAAATATCGCAATTTATTCTCGTTTATTAATTAAAATAATAAATGAAATAATCTAAGGATATAAATGCTAGAAGCAATTCATTAAAAATAATACTTTTGATTCAAGGAAATAAAATCGATTAAAATACGTTGATTTACTTAGATTAGACAAAATTATATAATTAAAAAAGAAATATCGTAGACTTAAATTATTCGAGGTCGACCAGTCTTTCGCTCTAAAAATCTGAATTATCATTTCGTTATATAATCTGACATCTTAATTCATTAACACAAATCAAAAATATAGTATCGGTCAAGATAATCGAATAATTTGACAATCTGTTTACATAATATTCATCCGATAATATAAATCACTAGTTGACTTTTGGCGGCAACTCGAATAGTGTCAGTAGTGTTTTTATTTCATTTTGTCATTTCTATGTATATTTGGTGTTTTGATGTTTAATATTGATAGTTTATTATGCAGCAAGTGCTCCTGAAAGTGTTTGGAAAATTCAATTCAAGATCAAAATTGTGCTCTTCGTTTTGTCTCCACCAGTCCAGCAAATCTTCAGTAAAAGTCAACTATCAATTTACTGTCGATCAAAATTTTGTATCCAGCTGCTTAAAGATTGTATACTTGGATATGTTACTTGACACTGGAAAATAGATTATGACTGTTTCCATAAATAAATAAATAAATCAGTAGTAATTTTTTTAATATATATTTTATAGTTGTACTTTTGACGCTACCTTCAAAACTGGCGGTAAAGGTTTCTATAGAATTTTGTACATATTTCAAGTTCTGAAATCTTATATCGATATTGGATTATGCAGTAAGTGGTCGTGAAGGTGTACAGTGATTGAAAAATTAAATTCAAGAACGAAATTGTGTTTTTCGTTTTGTTTCTGTCATCCCAACAAAACGTATGTTACTGGGAAAAATTTAATGACTGTTGCCATAATAATAAAAAAAGTAAAGTTGGCGCTTTTTCATCCGGTTAGCATTAATTTCGACGTGAGTCGTTATAATTTCCTCTGTAAATTGATCAAACATTTTTTTTTATATACGCGCATTCTTTAAACCTGTCGCTAGAAGATTTTTAGATTATCGATTGTTAATTGAACCGTTACTTTTACCTAGTCGTGCATGTAAAACTTTTAATAGCTTTTAATTTTTTACAAAACAGATTTTACAAATTAAATTCAAAATAACTGTTACCACTTTTCTTTTAGGTTGTTTTCTTAAATAGGCCTTAATTTATTTTCTAAAATTATAAGTTATTAATAAAAGTATGTATTAGAAAAATTAAATGTTGTTGTTTTCAAAAGTGAAAGTGTCAATTACGTTTTACATATCTGTGGGAATTAACTGTATGTTCTTCAATGTCCACAGGTTGTGTAGGAAATTCGAAACATTTATTATCAAACTTGTGTACATTAACAAAGCGATGTCATGTCACATTTACAAGGATTACAATATTCCATTAGTGTTAAGTATTGTTTTTGATGATCTGCAAAGATAAGATTTCATAGATAACAAATTTGTAATAAAGTGTCATTATGGCTAATAAAACAAATTACTCAAAAGTAACCAGTTTTTTTTATAATTGACTCATGTTTCCGCATTACAGGTAATTAATATTAGGCGGGTTTCTTTTTAAATCAAAGAAAAGCATTATTGCTGTTGTTTCTTAATACAGATTCAAACAGAAATTAAGATTTTATGAAATGAAATAACAAAACAAGTGGAAAGAGTGTTAGCGAACAATATACAGTTATTTAAATTGACGTATCTTTTCCCGCCTATTTATGACAGTAGTGACAACTAGACTAAATTACAAGGCTAGGATGAATTTAGATTTAAACGAAGGCGTTTTCAATTGCTTAGCGATCCGTTTTAATAGTCACAATAATAACGAATTGCTGATATACGAAGTATATTCGGAATTATTAAACAACACCAATGTCCTCGTCGATTTGTATGTATTTAATTAGTGAATAAATTATTTATATAGCAGTAAAAACGTGAAGATAGGTCACGTTATTTTTTTTTCGTTGTAATTATAACATTAATTCGGCACAATGTGAAATCAATTTGTTTTTTATTTACCGTGAATTGCTTGACTCATCGTAAAAACCAAATTGATGTACGGAAAGATAATTCCATAACAAACACTGCCACGGGTGATTCACACAAATTAAATATCCTTAGATAGACCCAAGGAGACAAATACAAATAACTTTTACACATCCATATTAATGACGACCGCGTGGCCTAGTGGTCAGAGTACCTAGTTCCTACCTAGTTCTAAGCCGCGGGTCCTGGGTTCGAATCCCAGCCCGAGCCAACGTTTGTGCTAAAACACAAATTGTTGGTTTTCGGGTCTGGTTGTGTTGTGATTGTCCCCGTGTTTCTGACACTGCATCCTAGCCTACCTCCGATCTTATCGCATCAGCGTTACATCGGGCGCGGGTAGGTTGGGACGAGTGAGTGCCTCTGTGTTTGCGCTTACACTTGTGGCGCTATAATATCTCCTGCGCAGTTGATGGCTCTCGACTGTAGTCGGAAGTTGTCGCCGTGGTCGAAATCGGCTAGGGGAACATCATCATCAATATTATAAATGCTAAAGTAACTCTCTCTGTCCCTCTGTCTGTTCGTTACCTTTTCACGGCTCAACTGTTAGACCGATCTTGACTTAATTCGGCACAGAGATTGCTTGTATCCTGGAGACGGACATAGGATATTATTTATTTCGAAAAATTAAAGACTTCCCCCGGTATTCTAAACATAAAACTTAAATCCACGCGGACGTAGTCGCGGGCTTCAGCTAGTCTATAATAAATTTGTGACTTGTAAATACTGTTTTCACTCATGTATCTTTACAAAAAAAAAAAAAACAAATCAACAACAAAGATATTTTTATGAACCAATTCAATATGTCCGTGAACGCATTAAAATACTACACGGAAGCATACAGCTACGAAACGTAATGCATCATACGTACTACAAATTTTCCGTTTCTAAAAAAAATTACCGCGAAAGACCGGTCAAGCGATAATGCTAAAAAAAATATGTTTTACAAACTAGAATTTACAGTAATGGATTAGCAGTACATTTTCATTTAGGTTTGTTAGGTTTCAAAACGACAATAGCATTTTTTAATTTATGATTTTTTAGAGCCATCAATATATTTAAAATTAAAGTTTACAATTCCATTGTTTATACCATTAAAAATTGTCTATGGATTTAAATCATTATTTAAAAGAACATAAACTGCGAGTTAAAAGAAAGATTGCGTTAAGAAATTATTTTAAAACTGTTTACATGTAAAAATAAAATGTTATAATATTTGATCAAACTGCAGGAACTAGTTTATTTATAAAAATCATCATCATCATTACAGCCCATCTCAAGTTCACTGCTGAACACTGATTGCCAGCAATCACCATCCTGAGCCACCTGCATTCAACCGACTTCCCGCAAAACAACAGCTCGATAGTGGCATTACCAGCGTAATATCTGGCTTTTTGACATTACAGCTTGATGACTATGGCGGCTAGGAATCTACTAATGATATTTTTTTCTATTTCTAAAAATAAACTGTAAAATTCTATATGGGTTTTATTGCTAATAGAGATACATCCATACTATTTCTTTTAAAACATTTCTAATTTTTGTAACAGTATTTGGAAGTAGTTACGCAAGACAGTACTAACCCACAACAAATCAAGTATCAAATCTCTTGGCATAATAAAAAGTACAATCGTCTAATATCTGGGAGAAAGACATGAGTCCTTAGTGCGGTTGAAAAAAAATTATTCTTTGTCTATGGATCTTTAAAGTGGATGTAGATTCTTGAAACTCATTAAATTAGGTGTTGTGGGTAATAAGAAATTACACTCTTCTGCAATAAGTTCCTGCTCTAATGTCGAAACATCTTAAAAATTTTGACAGTTGAAACTAAAAATTGGCGGGATTCTATTGTCGATTTATATATATTTTTACATTTTACGTATTTGTCATATAAGATATTTAGGAATTTCAAACAATGCTATATGTACCGTTTGACAAATATTCTTATACTTAAATTGTTCCTCTGGCGTCCGCTATTACCTGAAATTAATAAAAATGTGTTATTAGCAAAAATAAATGCATGTAACAATAAAACAACCAAAATGTCAACTGTATCTCCATCTATATCTATATATAGTTAGGACTAACTCAGTCTTTGTTGGGACATAATAATAATCTCGTTTCGAATTACAATGAGTCCACGTGCACAAAGTAGCCATTCATACAAATAAATGAAATTGAAGTTTTTGTTTGTAATAACAAAGTAACTTTTTACTCAATGCTTATAAAAGTATGTATGGCACTTATAAGAAAAAAACATGTTTTTAAATCGGAATCTCCGAAACGGCTGGACTGATTTTGACGGGGTTTTCATTGTCAGATAGCTGATATTATAGCGGGTAACTTGACTACTTCAAACACGGGGCACCAAATTCCAATTCTTTATTTGCTATAAATAGGATAATGTAACCAACCGGTTACTGTAATGAGATAATACGTGGTTTAAACCTATTTAGCTATTTTTATGGCATGCAAACAATTTCAGATTTCGTAGTCCAAAAATTTCTCATAAATAAAAAATTACAAATTTAAATTCTGTATATGCACATGTCGAATTTCACTTAGTGGATGTAATTAATAATTTCAAATAATTAGGATACCTAATTACAATACAATACATAATTATAAAAATAAACGATATGAATTATAAAACGAAATAAGAAATGTCATACCAGTCAAATTTTAATTTATTGATGCGCCGAAAAGTCAGAGAGCTGTCAGAGTTGAAAGTCTCCGAAAAAGAAATTTACATTTCCGAGAATAATTTTAATTAGAATTACGGCATTTAAAGTCAACCAACCTTTAGTGAAGCATAACATGTTGATGTTTATTGATTATAATATTTTAAAAATATAATAAATTCATCCATCGAAAGTTCAAGTATGCTGTAATTTGTAAATGTCGTTGCCACTCAAGGGTGGGAAATTAAAAAAAAAACATTTTCAGTTTAAGTTTTATTGAAAACTGTTTTGTAGACTTTATGGCGCCAACTCTAAAAGTGGCAGTAGTGTTTTTATTTAATTTTGCAATTTCTGTATATATTTGGAGTTTCGATGTTTAATATTGATAGTTTATTATGCAACAAGTGCTCCTGAAAGTGTACACTCATTGGAAAATTCAATTCAAGACCAAAATTGTGCTTTTCGTTTTGTCTCCATCAGTCCAGCAAATCTTCAGTAAAAGTCAATTATCATTTTACCGTCGATAAAATTTTTGAAGTCTTGCCGCTTGAAGATTGTATACTTGGATATGTTATTTGACAATGGAAAATAGTTTATGACTGTTTTCATTAATAAATAAATAGTAATAACTAATTTAACGTTGTTCAGTTCAATTTTTTTTTAATCTAGTAAAGGAGAGAAAGTTAATTTGCTAAGATCCGCATGCAAAATATATAACTCCAGGGCGGTTCTCACCGTCCAGAGTTACCGACACACAAGTCGACAGTCCGAATGGAGGCCCTCAGCCTCCCTCGGACGGGCATTAGACGACTTAAAAACCTTTTAGAGATATTCTAAATCGCGCAAGCACGCAGCGAGCGCGACAGTCCGAATTTCGAGGTTATTGTAGGAGTTTATTTATGTATTTATGTTTGAGTCAAACCAAACCTGGCACGCGGGCCCCTGGCCCGTGAGCACCGATGAAGCTGTAAAAGCCAAAAAAGGCTAACAGCAATTACATCACCGAAATTATATAAAATATAAAATGGTGTATTACCTACTTTTGAAGAGCACCGCCCGCCCTCCCTCAACAGCGTGCACAAGAAAACCAATACCGCCACCGGGAGCCGCCACCAGATACCCTCCACCACTACAACACTACCACTAGGCAATACACACGACTGTAGTCGAGAACACGACACGTGTTTCACCTGCCAAGCGTGGCAACTACGGTAAAATCCCCCCAAAATGAAAGTCACAAATTTTTGTGGCAATCCATGGGGGATTCCTATGTTCAGCAGTGGACTAGTGATAGGCTGAAATGATGATGATGATGACACGTTGCACTCACCATCGCGTGAACGTTTTGCTCGTGTTGTCACTCTTACCTATAAAAAATAAACGCAGCGGACTTATTGTACCTTCTTCATTCTGGACATCATTGTATTAAAATGAAATCAGAGACCGCACTAGTATGTTCTAAATTAGTGCACCGTGTGTCCATGCCAACATATCTTCAGGGACCGACGTGACAGGTGCGACAATGGAGTGAGATTGTTGCTTCGTGTGAATATCTATTTCTATTTTCAACTGGTGCTATGATAACCACTCAAGAATCCGTCTATGCTGGCAATTCCGCTTTAAGCAAACATTACCGTGTTACACTCAGAAGGACACCGTTAGTGTAATTACAACACATGATACCTAAGAACTGATGTCTCATGGTCACGAGCGCAGTATGATACTACGCAGTAATCTTCTGGGCTACAAAATTTTGTCGCAATCAATGGAGGAGGCTTAAGTACAGCAGTGGACTAGGGGTAGGCTGTTTTTTTTTTTTGGATAAATTGATAGAACGAGCAAAACGTTCACCTGATGGTAAGTGCAACGTCCGCCCATAACAAATGCTGTGTCACCCAGAACATTGCTGTGTGTGTGACACCAAACTGCGCCCGTCACCTTGTGACATAAGTTCTCAAGTCTCATATGCCCAGTGATTACGCTAGCTCAGTGCCCTTCAAACCGAAACACAGCAATGTTTCTACAGTACTGCTTCACGGCAGAATAACTGGCCCTGGGGTGGTACCTACCTAGACGGATTCCTGCATAGGACTCATACCACCAGTATTCGAACCATCTGCGGCCTTTTTCATATATTATTATTATCTTCTTCCATGGGATGAGATAGAGTGATAGATTCTCTTAAGCCGCCACCACATGGCACACTTTACGACTGTTTAGTCCAGTACTATTAAAGCTATTGGCATATATTTTACACGTTCATAGTTAACTAGCTGATGCCAGTGACTTCGCCCACGTGGATATAGATTGTTTTAAATATAAAATTGCATCGTAGGTTTATAAACGAACACAATAAGTAAATAATTGTCTTTTCGTGTCACGAATTATTACAATTATTCAATTATTGCGTTATCACGCACAGGAAGTGTTTTCAACACATTCACGTTAGTCGATAAGGCTGCGTGCAGCGTTCCGCCATTTTGGAGACCCGCGGTAGTGTTAAAAAAACATTTGATGATTTTTTTTCTTCTTAATTTGGTAGAAACGGCCTGTGGCAAGTATGTACATAAGGTTTTTTTTTATTGTTAACAGCCAGTACACTAAACACATACATATTATACGTAATTAGAACAAAAAAAATATAATAAGCGTCCTCCTCCGACTTGATTTGCCAAATCTATCAAGTCGTAGGGATGTCGCCACCACGACTCTCGCAACATCTCGTCTTATATGCAGCTTTGATGACGTCATCTGTCAAGAGATGATTACGGCAAATTATCCATGCTGGGAGAGGCCAAAGTCCATTAACGCGACAATAAAAAAAAGATAACGTAAAATAATATAATTTCTGAAAGCGTTTTGGAGCCAGGAAGAGTCTGCCAAGCAGCTCCAATGCACTCGAAATAATTTTATTCCTGAGGCATGCCGGTTTCCTCACGACGTTTTCCTTCACCGCTGAGCACGCACTTAAAAGTTCAGAACAATTTTAGAGGTGCCGGGACCGGGGATCGAACTCGGGTCACTCGCGCGCAACTTAAGGCGAGCGCCCGGCAACTGATCACCACAGCTCTATGGCCGTGATCGTCTAGTGGTGAGGACCCTACGTTGTGGAATATACACCTGCGGATAATATATAAAAAAAGGCCGCGGATGGTTCGAACCCAGAATATATCGGTAGGCAGGTGCTACGACAGCGGAACCACACTTATGTTGACTTACTGGTGGTAGGAATGCAGGAATCCGTCTAGGTAGGTACCACCGCAGTGCTAGTTGTTCTGTCGTGTAGCAGTAGTGTGCAAACATTAATGTTTCGATCTGTAGGGCACTGAGAGCTAGTGCTACTGCGAACATGGAATTTAAGAACTGATGTCTCAGGGTGAAGAGCGCAGTCTGGTGCACAGGAAGGAAGCAAGGCATTTGCTGTGGGCAGACGTTGCGCTTATTCAGCACCATAGATTACCACAAAAGTTTGCAGCTCTCATTTTGGGGGTATTTTGCCATAGTTGCCACGCTGGCTGGCTTCAGAAAGATGCTGCTTCCCACCTCGGTCTCGTCGTTTAGTCCAAAAAAAAAAACAGAACTTTAAAAAAATATAGCAAAATGTCGACAAGTTTTGTCTAATGAACATATTGAATGCTATATACGAGTACCTGCACACAGACATCGTTATCTTTTAAAAGGTAATCTAATGACAGAAAAAATGGCGCTCTTTTACGCATTATCTTTACATCTATCGTATCTACATGTCTACATTATTGTAATAGAAATGTGACATTCGAAAATATCTATATTTGCGATAGCAAAGTATACAAGCGATCGAATTATTCGATAAAATTATTTCAGCTGTTATGACTTATATTTTTTATAGCTAGCGTAATTACTGGTTATTTTTTTTAATAGATGATGTGACGCAACGAGCAAAACGTTCACCTGATGGTAGGTGCAACGTCTGCCCATAGCAAATGCTGTCACCCAGAACATTTATGTGTGACACCACACGGCGCCCGTCACCCTGAGACATGAGTTCTTAAGTCTCATATGCCCAGTGATTACGCTAGCTCTCAGTGCCCTTCAGACCGAAACACAGTAATGTTTGCACACTACTGCTACACAGCAGAATAACTGGCCCCGGAGTGGTATCTACCTAGGCGGATTCCTGCATAGAAATCTCACCACCAGTATTTGACGACCGCGTGGCCTAGTGGCTAGTGTACGTAACTACCACGCCGCGGGTGCTCGGTTCAAATCACAACCGGATCCTGTAAAATAAAACACATTGTTTGTTTTCGGGCCCGGTTTTGTTATTGTTTCCGTGAGCTGACACTACCGAAGTATCCTATTTTTCGCATGAGCTTTGCCTCTGTAGTTGCGCCTACACTTTTCACACTGTAATATCTGAAGCGCAGTTAATGGTTTCCGACACTACCATTTCCATTTTAAGACGGCTTACCCGATGGCACGTCACATCTGTCCGTAACAAATGGTACGTCGCTCGTCACCCTGAGGCGTCAGTTGAGTCTCACATGCCTTCAGATCGAAACATAGTTATGTTTGCACAATCAATCAATCAAAAATCAATATATTCTTTATTGTACACCAAATACAGGAATAAGCACAAAAATTAACAAAAAAAAAAGTGTAAAAATATGTACAATAGGCGGTCTTACCGCTCAGAAAGCGATTTCTTCCAGACAACCATTGTAACAGAATTGTTGTAATTAAGAAGAGAGCGGAGGGGGGTGTACATAAATTAATGTAAAGCACATGATGAAGGCATTTGTAGATAAAAGCAATAGACAGTTCGGGAAAAGGGAAGCATAAAATCATAGTTCCAAGAAATGAGCTTTTACGAGTTTTTTAAAGGAAGAAAGGGACTTAGCTTGTCGAATGTGTAGGGGTAAAGAATTCCATAATCGCACAGCTGTGACCGTAAAAGATTTCTTGAAGAAAGAGAAGGAATGCATAGGAGTTCGGAGGGAGAGATTGACAGAAGAACGAAGGAACCGTTCATGGGAGAGGGAAATGTACTGAAAGCGGTCTTTCAAGTATTTAGGAGTGCAGGGATTGAACAGCACGCAGTACAAAGCAGAAAGAATATGAGTATTCCTGCGAAGTCGGATTGGCAGCCACTTGAGCTGTTTACGAAAATCGGAAACATGATCATATTTGCGAAGCCCAAATATGAATCGTAGGCACGAATTTTGAATTCGCTCAAGTTTATCAAGCTGCACTTCGGTAATGTCAAGATAGCAAATATCAGCATAGTCAAGGATGGGCAGAAGTAATGAATGAGCGAGCGCAACTTTCGTAGCAGTGGGGAGGAAATTACGTAGTCGTCGTAGAGAGCCTAGAGCAGAGAACATTTTCCTACTAGTCTCATTTATCTGTGGAGTCCATGTCAGACAGGCATCAAAATATATTCCCAGATTCTTCACCTTATTACTTTATGGGATAACAGTATCGTTGAGAATAATTGGTGGTAAACTAGACCAGTCGATTTTAGCAGCTAATCTAGAACTCCCAATGATAATGGCTTGAGTTTTCGTCGGATTAATAGTTAAGTCATATGCTTTACTCCAATTCGAAATACAAGTCAAATCTGCATTAGTGCTTTCAATTGCTATGGACAGGTTTTCCAGAGAAGATTGGAAATAAATCTGGAGGTCGTCAGCGTACAAGTGGTAAGAAGAAGACAAGTGATGACTAATAGTATTAATGAAAATTGCAAACAATAGAGGAGACAACACGCCACCTTGTGGAACGCCGGCAACATTAGTAGTCCAGGAAGAGAAAACATCCTGTACCTGAATACGTTGTCGGCGACCAAATAAGTAACTACGAAACCAATCAATTACAATCGGAGATATGTTGAGAGAACGCAAAATACCCAACAATATGTCAAAATCCACAGTATTAAATGCATTGCTGAAGTCAAGCAAAGTCAGTATAGTAAGTTAAGCACACTACCGTTTCACGGCACAATTACTGGCATTGCGGTGGTATCTAGGCGGATGCTGGAGCATAGGATCCTACCGCCGATTATCTGACAGGAGGACATCATGTGAATGTTGGCAACAACTGTAGTTAACGGTTGGCGTACATCCCGTATTAAACTATAAATACGGGATGTACGCAAATGCACCAACAGTTATAATTATACTTTTTAATAGGAATTCTTCTTTCTCATTAATGTGAAAACATTACTGTGTTTCGGTCTGAAGGGACGTTTCGGCGGACCATAATATGCAATCCTGTCACTATACTGCTCTTGGGAACTCAATGGGGAGTATACTTTTTTTGACTCCTACCAAAATGGCGGCGACGTGACACTACCCGTCACGGCTCGTTTTCCGCGAGCGCGAAATGTTGGCTACGCCAGTGGCTCTGCCTACCCGTTATATAGGTAAAAGTCTTAACTGTACCTACGCATGCGTGTAAATTTAACTTTCGACTCTAAATACATAACTTTGACCAAACCATCCAAGTTCGAAGTTATTAGCGCCGGATAACGCTCACATTGCATTCAGCACCTTGACACGTCTGTTTGTTATACAATTTGCCCGGCGTGTTTGGTCCGAGGAAAAACAAACGCCGAGGACATTGAGGAAGATTCACCTTGGACGGATCGTGACCGAGCGAACAGAATAACTAGTTATGTCTTTTTTTTTTATTGTACAAAGTGACGAAACGAGCAAAACGTTCACCTGATGGTAAGTGCAACGTCCGCCCACAACAAATGCAGTGTCACCCAGAATATTTCTATGTGACACCACACTGCGCCCGTCACCGTGAGACATCAGTTCTTAAGTCTCAAATGCCCATTGATTACGCTAGCTCACAGTGTCCTTCAAACCGAAACACTGTAATGCTTGGACACTACTGCTTCACGGCAGAATGACTGGCCCTGGGGTGGTACCAACATAGACAGATTCCTGCATAGGAATCCTAACACCTTAAGATGTCATTGCCCGCGACTTTGTTGGAGTTCGCTTTGAAATGATTTAATCGAAAAATTGTTGATTTTCTCATGGACCCCATCATAGGAACTTCCCCTAATCTATAGAACTGCCCCTAAGGCACCCTTTCTGATAAAATTCTCTGGCATAACTCGTATCCCCATCTCATCGCGTCGTCGTTTCAGCCTATCAATAGTCCACTGCTGAACATAGGCCTCCCCCATAGATTGCTACAAAAGTTTGTAGCTCTCGTTTTGGGGGCATATTGCCATAGTTGCCACGCTTGGCAGACGGGTTGGCAACCGCAGTTTATTTATTCAGATGTTCCAGCAAGATGCTGCTGCCCATCTCCTGGTTTACATTTTCCCTCTGTCGACTTTTACGACACCCAGGCGATGAGAATCTACCACCCCATCTCATCCCAAAATGAAAACCAGGAGATGAGCAGCAGCATCTTCCTGCAACATCCAAATGAATAAACTGCGGTTGCCAACCCGCCTGCCGAGCGTAGCGACTATGGCGAAACACCCCCCAAACGAGCGCTACAAACTTTTGTGGCAGTCTGTGCAGGAGGCCTATGTTCAGCGACCACGATCATAATACCATACCATTATCATTCTATTACGATTGTCGCTATTTTCCGATGCCGCCAAATTTCCAATGTTATGATAATGGCGTCGTTTACCAATGGTAGGTAGGGGAACATAACCAGTGCGATGTGTAGAATACCGAAACTGTTATTCCGAATGCTGGTGGCGGGATTCTTAAAGAATCTTCCTAGTACAGTCGCAGTGCCAGTTATTCTGCCGTTACACAGTAGTGTGCAAACAACACTGTGTTTCGGTCTGAAGGGCACTGAGAGCTAGTGTAATCACCCGGCATATGAGACCTGATGTCTCAGGGTGACGAGTCCGGTGTGGTGCCACATAGAAATGTCCCGGGTCCCATTACTATCAGATGAACGATTAGACCGGTTGGAAATGTCTTAAATATAAAAAATCAATTCGGTCGTCGCGTTTTGTCCCCTCAATCTCATAGTACCGTCGGAAGCTATCGACCGCGCAGGAAATATTATAGTGCAACAAGTATACGCGAACATAGGCACTCACTCGTCCTAACCAACCCGCAACCGATGTAATGATGGTACGTTGATCGGAGGTAAGCTAAGAAGCAGTGTTAAAGACACGGGAACTATAACCACACGACCTGACCTGTAAAATTACTATTGAATGTCTCATGTCAAGGTCAGGCGATTCGGCGGTCTTGGAATGCCTACATCACAATTATATGCTAATTTAAATAGACTCATATCAAGAAAAAACTTTAACTGATTCATAATGTTTTCTTTTATTTACGCGAATATTACACATTTAAATAAAACTATTTTTTACGGATTTTATCGCGTTTAATTTATAACTATTTTGGTTTTTTTTGAGTTTTGGTTGGTCAAGTGTAACATCCCTCTACAAGATGCAGGAGTATACAAGCTCGATTGTGAATGTGGTCTCTCTTACATAGGGCAAACTAAAAGATCCATAAAAACCCGCGTTAAAGAACATACAGCTGATGTGAAGCATCGACGCTCTAGGAAGTCTGCAGTCTGTGACCATGTTCTGGATCATCCCAACCATTACATCAGATTTGATAGACCACAAATCCTTGCAAAAGAACATCGATTCCTACCAAGGATGATTCGCGAGGCTATTGAAATTAAAAAACATTCTAATTTCAATAGGGAAGATGGTTGGGTATTACCACCAGCTTGGGATCCTATTATTAATAAAATTAAATCAAAAACCAAGCATACCACTGCAAGGCATCAAGACACAGTAAGCTCTTTCTGCGTAGATCGGACTAAAAATAATAATTAAAAGCTGAAGGTACTCCGGGTTAACTATGACATCGGGACATCTGTCACCTCAGTCCCCCCGTGACCATGGGTGCTGTAAAGCGCCCGAAACGTCGGGTTAAAAATAGTTATAAATTAAACGCGATAAAATCCGTAAAAAATAGTTTTATTTAAATGTTTAATTGATTCGTTAAAATTATTTTGAAAAATCGTCTAATTAAAAAAAAAACAGTTCAAAAAAAAATTTCACGCGGACGTCCGGATTTTTTTAGGGATGCGGTCGCGACAACTCCCGAAAAAATTGACGTATCGAGGCCGGGATCTTTTTTGTCGTGTCCAGAATTTTATCTACCGGTTTCCTATTTCATATCAAAAGTCTAGCACGTGCCGGCTCGGTTGGCGCAGTGGCTAAGCCCTTGGCTTCTGCGCCGCGGGTCGCGGGTTCGATTCCCGCACGGGACAAATATTTGTATGGCCTACATATAGTTGTTCCGGGTCTGGGTGTTTGTGCATGTGGAATTTATGTCTGTAAAACGCACCCACGACACAGGAGAAATCCTACTGTGGGGGTTCGTTTATTAAAAGAAAAGAAAAAAAAGGTAGTTATTGAGAATAATTATTTTTTCTTATTGTTTTAATCTGAAATGGAAATGACTCGAAATATTTGAACCTCGATACGATTCTGTTTTTTCTTAAGAGTTAAACTGCTTACATTTTTAAGCCGATACCGGTTCGGCATATAGCACCTACCTCTTTCCTACCGAGGTGTCGTAAGCGACTAAGGTAAGGTACGGACAGCCTTGATTCGTATAGAATAACACCATAACATGCAATGCTGTCACTATACTGCTAGTGGGAACGCAATGGGGAGTGAGAATTTTTAGACTACTACCAAAATAGCGGCGAATTGGTTCGCCACCCGTCGCGTCTCTTTTCCCGCGAGGGTGAAAAGTGGGCTGCGTGAATGGCGTCTGCCCACCACTTTATGAGAAAAAGGCGTGACTGAATGTATGTGTATGTAAGTATATTTTTGGGGGGAAAGTGTGATTTCAACCCATGATCCGCGGCGTCAAGTCAAAGGTACTCTGACCACTTGGCCACGCGGATTATATGTTGATAGCGAAATCGTGACTGTACAAGATCCTACGAAGCCGTTCACGTTGATTGACCCCATCGGCACATTCATAACGCAATGGTGACCTTGATGCACACAAAAACGTTCTAGAGAATCTATCAGAAACGTCCTCGCGTGATTTGTTTTGGATAAAGTGACGAAACGACCAAGACGTTCCACCTGATGGTAAGTGCAACGTCTGCTCGTAACAAATGCCGTGTCACGAAGAAAATTTCTGTGTGACCGCACCGCGACCGTCACCCTGAGACTTCAGTTCTTAATATATTGACGACCGCGTGGCCTAGTGGACAGAGTACCTGACTTCTAAGCCGCGGGTCCTGGGTTCGAATCCCAGCCGGAGCCAACATTTGTGCTAAAACACAAATTGTTGGTTTTCGGGTCTGGTTGTGTTGTGATTGTCCCCGTGTTTCTGACACTGCATCCTAGCCTACCTCCGATCTTATCGCATCAGCGTTACATCGGGCGCGGGTAGGTTGGGACGAGTGAGTGCCTCTGTGTTTGCGCGTGCACTTGTGGCACTGGTAATATCTCCTGCGCAGTTGATGGCTCTCGACAGTAGTGGGCAGTTGTCGCCGTGGTCGAAATCGGCTAGGAGAACATCATCATCATCATAAGTCTCATATGCCCAGTGATTACGCTAGCTCTCAGTGCCCATCAAACCGAAACACGGTAATGTCTGCACACTTCTACCGAGTGTGAACTGCTCACGTGTTTATTCAACACGCTAATATTAGCTCGACCTCTATGTATGTATGTATGTAACTAACAATCTAGTAATACTTTGAATACACTTTTCATCCACTTGTAAACGTCCGGACAATTTGATATTTTCCACACGTGTTATGAGCCAGTTGCGTGGTGTGAAGGGCACTGAGAGCTAGCGTAATCACTGGTCATGTCAGACTTAAGAACTGATGTCTCAGGGTGAAGGGAGCAGTGTGGTATCACACAGAAATGTTCTGGGTGACACAGCATCTGTTATGGTCACACGTTGCGCTTACCATAAGGTGAACGTTTTGCTCGTTTCGTCATTTTATCAAATTAAAAGAATACAATAACTTCGTGACTTTGACCTGGTGTTCCCACCAGGATCATCAGCTCATTGATGTTCAAGCGTTCAATTATAAATTGAACCGAAATCAGTGACGAGACGAGTGACTCGTGCATATGATGGTGAATACTGTCCATAATTTACATAGTCTACTGGTGGTAGGATTCCTATGCGAGAAACCATCTAGGTACAACCCCAGGCCAGTTATTCTGCCGTGAAGCAGTAGTGACGGGCGCAGTGTAGCGCCACGACATAATCCGTAAACTTAGTTAGATACCAGAATATGTTACTTTGACTGGCAGAATGGGATCTACTGTTGTCGTAAATATAAAAAGATAATACCCAGCCATAGACATCATGGAATCGGCATTGGTAACCAGTGCATGACGACGCTATCAAATCACAGAATTGAAACCGGCGAGGCTCATTCAGAGCGAGACATAAGGACATTTTTATTGAATGAAGCGACGAGACGAGATGCGTTCGCCTGATGGTAAGTGCAACGTCTGCACACAACAAATGCTGTGTCACCCAGAACGTTTCTGTGTGACACACTGCGCCCATCACATATGCCCAGTAATTACACTAGCTCTCATCACCCTTAAGACCGAGACGCAGTTATGCTTGCACACTACACACTACACACATAGATACGTACGTGCGTTGTCTCTTTACTTACGTAGTGGCTCCACTGAAAACCAGCGCTGCGGTCTTTCCACAGCATTCTTTGCTGAGTGGAGTCCATTTCGACTTCACAATACAGCGTCACTATTGTTTCCAGTGTTTTACAGATCTTGTTTCTTTCTTCTTTTTTATTGTACTGTATATTTTTTTTATTTGCATTCTCTGTGTGGTTTCTGTATCGTGTAGGTCGAATAAAGTCTATGTCTATGTCTACTGCCTCGCGGTCCCTAGGCGGTGGTGAATCCGTCTAGGTAAGTACCACCCCAGGGCCAGTTATTCTGCCGTGAAGCAGTGGTGTGCAGGCATTACTGTGTTTCGGTTTGAAGGGCACTGTGAGCTAGCGTAATCACTGGGCATTTGAGACTTAAGAACTGATGTCTCAGGGTGACGGGCGCAGTGTGGTGTCGCACAGAAATATTCCGGGTGACACAGCCTTTGTCGTGGGCGGACGTTGCACTTGCCATCAGGTGAACGTTTTGCTCGTTTGGTCACTTTCTATAATAAAAAAAAAATCCGGCTTAGGAATGCTACCCACCGGTGATAAAGTAAGGTTTCTATGGAATTCAAAACGAGCGCATAAATATAATGCGACATTAGTTTTACGGTTTTTAACTTTTAATTCATATCACCATTAAAATTTACACGCAAGGTTACATTAAAATTTAATGTGTAATTAAACGAATCAAGTAAATAAATTTTAATCTTCCACGAATCAAGTAAATACATTTCAATCTTCCTAAACATATTAATACCGTTTATAATGTTTCCGCAACGGATTCCTAATAACTTCCAACTTCTAGTAATTGACGTAACAAATCACTGACGCACGCGATTGTACTCATTACCGTACGCTTTTACTGTTAATGGATTACACAAAAATCTACTAAATGATGTGACATTTATTATTTTTAATTATGGCCTTGTGACTGATTAATTATGAAAATATATCAGAAACTAGCTGATATCCCGACTTCGTCCGCACGGATATAGATTTTTATTTTAATATTCCATTTTCCGGTATTAAAAGAATCCTATGTGGCCATCTCTGTGCCAAATTTCGTCAAGATCGGTTCAGCGGTTGAACCGTGAAATGGAAACAGACAGAGAGAGGGACAGAGAGAGTTTCGCAATTATAATACTAGTATAGACAACGTGGCCTAGTCAGAGTACCTGACTTCTACGCCGCGGGTGCTGGGTTCTAATCCCAGCCGGAGCCAACATTTGTGATAAAACACAAATCGTTTTCGAGGACCGAACCGTGAAATGATCGGGAGGTCTTTTGTGTAACTCTGGTCGGTTTCGTGATCGATTTCATTTCGGCGTTTGAACCTCACTCATTGGTTAATCCGTGATATGAAACCGATCGCGTAACCGACGGGAGTTACACGAAGGACCTCCTGGGGGGCTACTGTGTTGTGTGTTTATTTTGGCGTATGAAGCTCGTTCCTTGGTTAATGGAATCAAATGAAAACGATCGCGAAACTAAGTAGAGTTACACAATAGACCTACTGGTCGGCGAGGTACGATGCCGTACGGCCCAATGTGTTTACGGCAGTGAAACTGCGGGGCGCGCTAGTACTTCTATAATAATGTGTGTGCGTGCAAAATAAATTTATTTTATTGTCTGACATGATATGTATCCATATAGACAAATCACGGCACACTTGCTCGCGAGTCTTGTTTGGCGGCCATATTGCGGTTGGCACAATGATCGAGAGATCCGGCTCGAAGGACCGACCAAGTTTTCGGAAAATAGAACCTATTGGACTGTATTTAGAACTTTTATATTACATTTTTAATAAAACATTGCGGCATAATATGCGTACAGTTCGCTGTCGAGTTGAAAGTGTCTTCTTAAAGTGTGCTGGGCGAGGTAGCTCAGTCAAGCATGCGCAGGCGCAGTGGGAAGTCTGGTATTGATGATGACGGACGTGCGAACGTCGCCAACAATACTACCGATACTAATATTGTAAATGCAAAAGTAACAATCTCTGTCCTTCTGTCCGTTTGTTACATTTTCACGGCTCAACCGCTGAACCGGTCGTGACGAAATTCGGCAAAGAGATAGATTGCATCCTGGAGACGTCATACGATATTTTTGATTGCGGAAAGTCAAAGAGTTCCCACGGTATTTATAGACGTAAGCGACCTGAGTTGGATCCCCGGTGCTGGCATCTCTAAAAAAGTTCTACAATTTTAGGCGATGTTTTATCACGTACTCAACGGTGAAGCATGACATCGCGAGAAAACCTGCAAGTCCGAGTAATGACAAATCTGCCAACCCGCGTTGGAGCAGCGTGGCGTACTGTTCCCGGCTCCATACCCCTCTCAGAAACGACAAGTCTGCGCTCAGCAGTGGGACATTTATAGGCCGTTACTTTACTTTTTTTCAGCAATTGCTAGTACAATATTAATTTCCCTATAATATATCCGTAAATTACTTCTAAGCAATTGGTTTTTGGGCTGGGGGCCGTGGATTCGATTCCCGCACTGATTATGTATGAGTCTTTTCTTTAAAAAAAAATAAAAAAAAATTGAAGTTTCTGTTTGTAATAACAAAACAACAGCTTTTTTAAAAGATATTGAAAGTATATACGGTACTTATAAGAAAAAATAAATTTTTAAAATTTTTGTCTGTCTGTTTGTTCCGGCTAATCGCCGAAACGGCTGCACCGATTTCGATGGGACTTTCACTGTCAGATAGGTGATATTGAATCGGGTAACTTACGCTACTTTAACTTTAGAAAAAAAATTAGGGTTCCGCGCAAAAAACTTAAAACCCCGATATCCGATTCAAATTGGGATGTATATATGTATATGATCTATCGGGATTGGCTTTTTTAGGCGTGTGTAAGCGGGGCACCGCGGTTACACGCGGCTAGTTTTAAATAAAAAAACGTTGTAAAAGATGTCGGGTTAACAGCGCTTGTGCGTTCCAAAATAATTGCCTTCAGACACACATGTCGTGCATAAGAACGATCGTTTCCGGCGAACGAAAAAGTTTTTTATGACGACGTCATTTTTTTCTAACCATTCAGTATGAGTCCGCCTGGCTTAATTACGCTGCAAAATAAAGTTTCCGGTCACGATGCATATGGTAGAATGGTAAAACTGAATAGAGACAAGTAATGTCGTGTGGTAGCGGCTTAAGGGAATCTACCACCCCATCTCATCCCGTGGGTGACGTAAAAGTCGACAGAGGGAAAATCAAATCAGGAGATTTTTATTTTATTGCATAAAGTGATGAAATGAGCAAAACGTTCACATGATGGTAAGTGCAACGTCCGCCCATAACAAATGCTGTGTCACCCATAAAATTTCTGTGTGACACTACACTGTGCCCATCACCCTGAGACATAGGTTCTTATGTTTCATATGCCCAGTGATTACGCTAGCTCTCAGTGCCCTTCAAACCGAAACACAGTAATGCTTGCACACTGCTGCTTCACGGCAGAATAACTGGCACTGGGGTGGTAGCTACCCAGACGGATTCCTGCATAGGAATCCTACCACCAGTGAACCACCTAGGTATATACTGCAGTGCCAGTTACGCGAACACCACTATGTTCCGGACCGAAGTCCACTGAAGGTAATGTACATTATACAGTGCACCGTTTAAGTTTGGTTTTCTTTTTTCTTCTTTACTGTCGATTGTTATTGTTCTATTATGGCGTTGTTGCTTTTTTTAATGACTGTTTTATTTCACTTACTGTTTTAATTTTTCCGTGTCTTGTTTGAAAGAAAGAAAGAAATAAAAAAAACTTTATACAATACTACAACACAGCATACATTAAAAGTTCAAATTTATATAAACAATTAGATATGACGTATTACATTTACAAAACGTACGTTGGGCTGTAGCAACGAAAAGGCCGTCGACTCAGCATAGTGCTATGGCAGTGTTGCCACAGCGCTGTTATTCTGTCGGTGCCTCAGGTTTACCTAGCAGTTAATAATCAATTACGCCCGTATTTATGGTGTGGGTGCTTTAAATAAACTTCTCTGTCTTTCTAATAATATATATATAACTATAGTACTCAGAGCACTCCAATACAAAGTTCTGTATTACTGTTATAGGCAGACGCGGCACTTACCGTCAGGTGAACGACTTGCTAGTCTCGACACTTACTGCCAAAAAAAAAACTCGTTTTGTTTGCCGTCAACATTTTTTGTGTGAAAATATGTATTCATTGCGACTTAAATCCAATTGAGTACATATGAAATCTAGCAAAACAACGGGTGGCAGACTAGAATATTAACCTGTCCGAGAGAGAAATACAAAACTTGACAAAGGACGCAATAAAATCTGTAACGCCATCCGATTGTAAAAAAAGAAATCGACCACGTCGAGAGATTAGAGCGAGAATATTGTAAGAAGGATCACTTACAGGAAATCCAACAAAGGGAAGTCATTATATCCCGCGGAGATGAAGAAAGTAGCTCGGAAAGCGAAAGCGACGACATAATGTTAGGGATTCAAGAAATCCATTATATTAGTGACCATTGTACGTAAGTAATAGACAATAAAGAAATACAATAAAAATAAAAACGTTTAATTTTAGATTATAAGCACATAAACTTTCATGAATTACCTTTATTATTCTAAAAATAATCATAGAAATCAATCCTACTTCATAATCGAAAGCAGTGAATTCATTATACGAGTATTTTAAAAAGACGTATATTTACTACACAAAAGAGTTAGGTCAATGTAAACTTATATACTACCAGCAAATGCCCGCGACTTCGTCCGCTTGCATATAGGTTTTTTAAATATTCCTTGAGAACTATTTGATTTTCCGGGATAAAAAGTATCCTAAGTCCGTCTCCAGGATTCAAGCTATCTCTATGCCGAGTTTCGTCAAGATCGGTTCAGCGGTTGAACCGTGAAAAGGTAACAAACAGACAGAGGGACAGAGAGAGTTACTTTCGCATTTATAATATTAAAATGGATATTCCTGCAAGCTCTAATTAAAAGAAATAAAAAAAAATAAGCTGCGAAGTTTGTTAAAATAAAAACTATATGATCCTTCAACAGAAAAAAAAACACGCAATATAAATTGACATTGGCAAAAAGTTCACAACTATTGCCGTTAAGGAGTTAGGAGGAAAAAATAACACACTTGACTTTCGCGCCAACTGGAAAAGTAACGGTTGCGTTTTTTATTGAATTTTATTTAGCGGCAATAGCCTAATGGTTTAGGTTACGGACTTCGAAACATGACGTCGCAGGATCGAGCTCGCCATTCGACTATTGTCGTGAACCATCTCCTACCACAAGCTTTTACGCTTAGTTGGAGTGGTTAACAGGAATATTAGTAATGTTAATATAGCATTGCTAGTATTCTTTTTTTTTTTTTTAAAAAAAAACGATTTTTCATGTTCAATATTTATAGTTTATTTCGAATCAAGTGCTCGTGAAAGTGTAAATACAATTCAAGAGCGAGATCGTGTATTTCTTCTTTTGTTCCCGGCAATAAGCTACCAAATCGCGCCATTTTTGCCAATGACGACTAATCATTTGATTATAACAAGGATATCGTTTCGATCGACTTGTAAAATGATAGTTGACTTTTACAGAAGATCTGTTGGACTGATGAATGGTGACGATGATTTTCTGGACTGATGGCGACAAAACGAAATGTACAATTGTGGTCTTGAAATGAACATCTGAATTAATGAACTGCGGTCGCCAACCCGCCTGCCGATCGTGGCAACTATGGCAAAATCCCTCCAATATGAGAGCTACAAACTTTTGTGGCTGTCTATGGGGGAGGCCTATGTACAGCTGTGTGATAGGCTGAAACGACGACTAACGCCATTTTTCGAGTTGCCACCAAAAGTCCGTCGTGTATTTTGTTTTCTCTTCATGAGTCACCGTGTCTTTTTATTGACGATATTCATTCGAACTTTGAAGTCTTATTACTTACTAGCTATGCCTTGCGGTTTCGCCCGCGTAAAAAAGCCTACCTCCGATCGATGACATATACCAACTTGTATACTTCCCTATTTGAATCGGATTATAGGGTTTTAATTTTTTTTGCTCGGAATCCTAATTATTTTTATAAACTTAAAGTAACCAAGTTACCCGCTATAATATGAGCTATCTGTCAGTGAAAGTCCCATCAAAATCGGTCCTGTCGTTTCGGAGATTAGTCGGAACAAACATACAGACAGACGGACAAAAGTTCAAAAAATTTTTTTTTCTTATAAGTACCGTATATAATTATATTGGATATATTGGAGCAGCGTGGCGGATTCTTCCTAGCTCCAAGACCCTCTCAGAAATGAGAGGAGGCCTGTGCTCAGTAGTGGGACATTTATAGGCTGAAACTTTTACCGTATATACTATCATAAGCATTGAGTAAAAAGCTGTTATTATGTTATTAGAAACATACACTTTAATTTTATTTATTTGACTTACTTGTAATAAGATTGACGACCGCGTGGCCTAGTGGTCAGAGTACCTGACTTCTACGCCGCGGGTCCTGGGTTCGAATCCCAGCCGGAGCCAACATTTGTGCTAAAACACAAATTGTTAGTTTTCGGGTCCGGTTGTGTTGTGTTTGTCCCCGTGTTTCTGACACTGCATCCTGGCCTACCTCCGATCTTATCGCATCAGCGTTAGTGTTTGCGCGTACACTTGTGGCACTATAATATCTCCTGCGCAGTTGATGGCTCTCGACATTCGGATTCGGAAGTTGTCGCCGTGGTCGAAATCGGCTAGGAGAACATCAATAAGACTGAAGATTACTACATATTAGTGTATTTTTATTCAACTAATTAGTCTCCTTTGACTAGCGAGTTAAATCTGTAGCACGATAGACAGCGTAAATTCAAAGAGCGTATGCATAATTGGATTTTTTTGTAAGATTTAAATTCTGGCGGCACGCTTAATGGATTCTAACGGGATTCACGACCGGTCTCGATTGAAATAAGCTTCGGAATTGTGACTTTTTTTCATATCTACTTTAGGCAACTACGAGATGTTTGACATAAAAGTTTCGTCTAGACTGGTCTTAAATTAGCTTAAACGAGTTCGTCATTTCATACATGTATGTATTTTTACATCTTTTTTATTTAACTTGCCATAATACTTATTTGCATTTTGCAATTACTTACTACATTTATAAAATACAAACGGTTTTCGGCACTTCATTGTTACTTTATTGAAGTTATACTTCTTTAAGCGACTTCTGAAAAGTGATGGCAGTGATTTTTAGGGATGTGTCATTAGTGAGTCACATGAAGTAAGTCGTTAAAGTGTTTGTGGGGTATAAGTTTCATACCAATTAACATCTCTAGTAAAAAGCCCAGACTGCCAGGTTGAGCATGTTAGGGACAGGAACCCCGTTCGCCATTCTAACATTATTTTATTAACATCGGGTGTGGTAGTCTGTGGGTGTGTGTTTAATTATATGATGGAATAGAGACTTTATCAACCGTATTTACCATCGCACATCGGTCCTTTTATGTTTTATTTCAATAAATAAATCGTTTTTAATTACGCAAAAGTAGGCGCATACTTAATATATGTATTCGTAATTAGGTTATCAACAATACTATAACATGTTCAAGGATACTCGCTGCATACTATCAATATTAAACTCGAAATATACACAGAAATTATAAAATTTAATTAAAAACAAATCTGTCACTCTTCAAGTTGGCGCCAAAAGTTTTTTTTTTCGATATCCATTAATTGTTTACGAAGAAACAATCTTACATTTCATAAGTTTTAGAGGTTGGTAGCATGTCTCCTTCTTCATGTTATCGTATTCAAAATGTTACTGTGTCAACATAGAGTTGCTAAATCGACGTTCTGGCGAAAGTAGACTCGTTATGCAATGTTCAATTCGTATGAATATTGATAAAATTTTGTATGTAAATGTATGTGACAGGTAAATAATAATAAAATATATTTTTTTTCATTTGTGAAACAATGATTTCATTTTCATTCATTTTTTTATACATTCGGTGCATCTCTCGTTATAGGTTACTTTTTACGACATTTTTTGTATTAATAATAATCAATAATTTCGAAGTTTTAATTTAAGCCTTTATTTTTTTTTATTGGACAATGTGACGAAACGTGCCAAACGTTCTACTGATGGTGAAGTGCAACGTCTGCCCATAACAGAATATGTCTGTGTAACACCACACTGCGCCTGTCGCCCTGAGACATAAGTTCGTAAGTCTCTCCCTTTAATCCGAAACACATCAATGTTTGCGCATTACTGCTGCGCGGCAGAATAACTGGCCCTGGGGTGGTACCTATACAGACGGATACCTGCATAGAAATCCTACCACCAGTATTCGTATTCGGTATATTCGGCATATTTTTTTATGATCGTATTATGCCGAATAATTACCGAATATTAAAATTTAAAGAACTTAATATAATTTTAAGATCTAATAAAACTACTTTTACGGATTTTATCGCGTTTAATTTTTTAAAGTATTTATAACCCGACGTTTCGAGTACTTTACAGCACCCATGGTCACGAGGGGACTGAGTTGACAGATTTCCTGTTGTCATAGTTAATCCGGGGTACCTTATGCTTATAATTATTATTTTTGGTCCGATCTACGAAAAATGCGCTTACAGTGTCTTGAAGTCTTGTGGTATGCTTGGTTTTCGATTTAATTTCGTTAATTATAGGTCAAAAATTAAACGCGATAAAATCCGTAAAAGTATTTTTATTAAATGTGTAATATTCGCGTAAGTATAAGAAATCATTATAAAAAAATTAAGAGTTAATGATATATGTTAAAAAGGTTTGTTCTGAGAACCGTTCATTAGTTATTTGTTATTCAACAAACACTACCTTTTGTAACTATCATTAATTCATAAAATTAAAAGTTTAAAAATTAACATAATAATCATAAAATCTACTAATGAAATAAATCGCCGTGTAGTGGCGGCTTAAGAGAATCTACCACCCCATTTCATCCCGTGGGTGTCGTAAAAGTCGATAGATATAATAGCTAAGGAAAATTAAAACCAGTAGATGGGCAGCAGCGTCTTCCTGGAACATCTGAATAAATAATCTTCGGATGCCAACCCGCCTGCCACGCGTGGCAACTAGAGCGAATTCCCCCCTAAATGAGAGCTAAAATTTTTTGGGGCAATCTAAGGGGAAGGCCAATGTTCAGCAGTGGATAGTAATAGACTGAAATGATGATGATACAAATTTCTGATTCTGTTAAAATTATTGATTTTCATCAACAACTTTTATAAATGTATTCGTACCGTAAAATATACATAATACAAGGTTAATTTAAAAACAACATTTGTTAAATTCATTTTACCAGTACATTACCAGTTTTATTAAGTATTTTTATTACATAATGCTGTTTACGGCGCAAGCGTGCACCGAATAATTTGGCCGAATATTTGGTTCGGTACATTTTGAACCGAACAGTCAGCCGAATATTTCTATTCGGTTGTACCTACGTTCGGCGCACCTCTACCTACAACATTTTCCATAACAAAAAGACTTTTGGCGCCAACTCCTAAAGTGGCGCTAGTGTATTTATTGAATTATGTAATTTCTGAGTTTTGATGTATAATATTGATAGTTCATTATGCAGCAAGTGCTCGTGAAGGTGTACAGTGATTGGAAAATTCAATTCAACACCAAAATTGTACTTTTCGTTTGTCTTCATTAGTCCAGCAAAATTTTCATCTAACTCATGAATGATGATAGCGTCATTCATGAGTCCAGAAAATCTTCAGTAAAAGTCATCTACTCGTATCATTTTACTGTCGATAGAAATTCAGTCTATTTTAATTAAATAATTACTCAACATTGGTAAAATTACTCGATTTGATAGCTAATTACCAGAATCAAAAACGAAAAAGAAGAAGACTAAAAGTATCTATGGTAAATGTTATTTAAATGCAGTCAACCATAACGTGATTGAGACAAACAATTACTAGGGATTATTATCACAGCGTTAGCTAATTACGCAAGGTGACGTTTCGAAAACTACTATACTATTTATATTGTTTTAGAAGCTATATACTACTAACTACCACTTAAATAGAGCGAGTTCTTTTTTTTTTTGATAAAGTCGAACGAGACGAGCAAAACATTCACCTGATGGAAAGTGCAACGTCTGCCCATAACAGATGCTGTGACACCCAGAATATTTCTGTGTGACACCACACTGCGCCCGCCACCCTGAGACATCAGTTCTTAGATCTCAAATGCTCAGTGATTACGCTAGCTCACAGTGCCCTTCAAACCGAAACACAGTAATGCTTGCACACTACTGCTTCACGTCAGAATAACGGGCCCTGGGGTGGTATCTACCTCGACGAATTCCTGCATAGGAATCCTACCACCAGTAAAAAACCAGAGTTCAGGTTGCATATTAACCAATATAGAGTTTTTACAATTTAATAAGTGGTAATAATGGCTTGCTTCGAAGGGGATAGCACTGCAATTATGTGTTACTGGCCCATTTCGACCAGAGCGGCCAATTAAATGCACAACGAGAGCATTAGCTGTGCGATTGCCGTTTCCGCTAAGGGTCGACGAACGATACATATATTTTGGCGGTTTAGAAATATTCGTTCCGGGTGTTCGTGCATGTGTAATATAAGACTAACAAGAGAAATCACAGTTAGGGGAAAACTTTTGAGAAAAAAATTGAATGACAAAACAAGCAAATCGTTCACCCAATGCCAAGTGAAACAATTGCCTACTTTGTGAACCAGAACATTTCATGTGACCCAGAAAATTTCAGTGTGGCACCTGTGTCATCCTGATACCTCAGTTTTAAGCATCATACGTACATTATTAACACAGCTTCATGACAATAACTGCCACTGTGGTGGTAACTACCTACACGGAATCCTGCATTCCTACCACCAACAAGTCAACATAAACCGAGTAGTTCTGCTGTCATCGCAAACCTACCATCAGAAATAAGTCCACCAATGGGATGATAATAATAATAATAATTTATTAAACCAAAAGTACTAGTGGTAAGATTACTATGCAAGAATCTGACTAGGTAGGTACCATGCCAGGGCCAGTTATTTTGCCATGAAGCAGTAGTCTGCAAACATTACTGTGTTTCGATTGAAGGGCACTGAGAGCTAGCGTAATTACTAGGCATATGAGACTTAAGAGCCGATGACATAATCACTGGACATATGAGATTTAACGCCGTGTGGTAGCGGCTTCAGAGAATCTACCACCCCATCTCATCCCGTGGGTGTCGTAAAAGTCGACAGAGGGAAAATGAAAACCAGGAGATGGGCAGCAGCATCTTGCTGGAACATCTGTATAAATAAACTGCGGTTGCCAACCCGTCTGCCAAGCGTGGCAACTATGGCAAAATCCCCTCAAAACGAGAGCTACAAACTTTTGTGGCAATATATGGGGGAGGCCTTTGTTCAGCAGTGGACTATTGATAGACTGAAACGATGACGACGACGACAATGAGATTTAAGAACCTATCAGGGTGTTGGGCACAGTGTGGTGTCATCATTTGTTATGGGCAGGCATTGCACTAACCATCAGGTGAACATTTTCCTAGTTTCATCACTTTATGCAATAAAAGAAGACAATGATGAAATATAGATAGAATAATTATACCAAAAATTTGATTTTATCAAATCCTTATGTATTACATTACATGTCTTTAGCAGCAGTGCTAGGTCATGGACCTGTGTTACAATGTTGATGGCAGCCTTGCAGACCATCTTGTTTTTTTATTCAAGCTCATTTGTTTATTTTCAATTGAATAGAGAATAAAAATAAATATATTACCAATAATAAAAAAATATTTATGGCACTATAAAATTCACAATTAATAGTCATAACCTCGTTTCCTTTATGCGCTATCAAATATATTACAGCCACTAAACTTTGATTGCTGATAACGTGATGCGAGTTAAATTCCAATAAGCATTATTAAGTTTACTTAGGATTTACTAAAATAAATAATAGGTACTACACATATTTAACAGCAGATATAAACAATAAGATATCATTTCCATATGTGTGTATATATTTTGCAGTCTCTGTTAATTTTAATTTTGAATTCCCGTGGACTGTGCCACTTTGTTAATCTATATGAATATTATAAAGCTGAAGAGTTTGTTTGGTTAAACACGCTAATCTCAGGAACTACTGGTTCGAATTGAAAAATTATTTTAGTGTTGGATAGCCCATTTATCAAGGACGGCTATAGGCTATATAACATCACGCTACGACTCTAAGAGCGACTTCTTTTTAAATTAAACGGCGGGTGAAACTGTCGGGCACAGCTAGTCTATTATAATAAAGTTTCAGTTTTTATGTTTGAATGCATTAATCTCTGGAAATACTAATCAGTAAAAGCGACGAAACGAGCAAAACGTTCACCTGATGGTAAGTGCAACGTCTGCCCATAACAAATGCTGTGTCATCTAGAACATTTCTGTATGACACCACACTGCGGCCGTCATTCTTAGACATTAGTTCATAAGTCTCATATGCCCAGTGATTACACTAGATCTCAGTGCCCTTCAAACCACAACTAATAAACTACTGTTTTATGGCAGAATAACTGGCTCTGCGGTGGTCCCTACCTAGACGGATTTCTGCATTGGAATCCTACCACCAGATCCATGAGAAAATCATGTAACTGTGGTTGTGACCCCCCTTTAAATTCGGTTTTTTGATTAAATAATAATTTTTTATAGGTTTAAAATTCCAGAGTAACTACTACTAAATAGTTTACAAACTTTATCATGATTAATTAAGATTCCCTATTGTTAATTAGGCATGATTTGTAGATTGTAGATTTGAGAAATCATTAATTACAGTAAATTTTCTTACTATTTAAATATAAATTGGCAAAGGTTTTAAGGTAAATATTAAAGAAACTTTCAAAGACTAAACATAAACAGACAGACCTTTACTATGAACATGTAATTATAAAAATAAATATATGATTTTTGAGGTGTTAAGGTTTTACTTTACATTTAATAAATATTACCACCCCATGGCCTAGGGGTCAGAATTGACTTTTATGTGGGGGGTCCTAGGTTTTAAAATCTCAGCCATAGCAAACAAATGCAAAAACGCTAAGTGGTGATTTACAGGTCTGGTTGTTGTGCATATGAGACTAATGTCTGTAACATGCACTCTCCATTCACAACATAGTTATTAAATTCTCTAAAATAAAATTCTGGTTTTGAAAATTAATTGCTGGTTCTTCCCAGATAGGCATTTTTTGCGAACCAGTGTAGTTTACAAAAAATGATGGTCAATAAGTATAATGTAAATATCTATAGTGAATAAATTTATTTCTATTTTATTCTAAAGAAAAATTAAATATTGAAATATTTACTTACATAAATCCTAAGGCAGTGTCTGGCTCCCTTGTGCTCTGATACTTCCGGTCCTTGATAACCTCTTGCCAATGGTCTGCACGTGGAAACCGATGTTCAGCAACGCTTCATGGTCCAATATCTTCCTCCCATCAAATATATAAGCCGGCTTCATCATCACTTCGTAAATCTTCTTGAAGTCAAGCTGTTTAAATTCATCCCATTCGGTGCACAATACTAAAGCATGAGCTCCGGATACGGCTGAATATGCCGTGTTGTGTATTTCAATATTCTTACGGACCTTTTCAGGTTCAGAAGCGACATACGGTGTTGTCAATTCATAGATTATGTGATCAGTTTCAACTTTCGGATCATATATGTGTAATTTTGCTCCCTCATCTAGTAAAGTTTTGCAGACAAAAATAGCTGGAGATTCACGGGTATCTCCAGTGTTTTTCTTAAATGAAAAACCTAGTATGGCAATTTTTTTGTCCGAGACTGTGTTGAATAGGGATTCAATAACTTTACGTGCAAAACGGGTCTTCTGGTAGTTATTTAAGTTTACAACTTGCTGCCAGTATGCAGCTACTTCTGGCAGGTTCAGAGATTCACAAAGGTAGATTAAATTGAGGATGTCTTTCTGGAAACAGCTGCCACCAAAGCCTATAGATGCTTCGAGGAATTTCGGACCAATTCGAGAATCTCGTCCCACCGCACGAGCTACATCTGACACATCAGCACCAGTGGCTTCACATACAGCAGATAAGGAGTTAATGCTTGATATTCTCTGAGCCAGGAACGCATTAGCAGCAAGTTTGGATAATTCAGAACTCCATGTATTAGTTGTTAGAATGTTTTTAGATGGGATCCAATGTTGGTACACCCAACAGAGTTCCTGAACAGCTTTCTGACCCTCAGGTGTATCTTCCCCTCCTATCAGGACCCTTTCAGCTTCAATCAGATCTACTATAGCAGTACCTTCAGCCAAAAATTCAGGATTAGACAGGATCTGATACTCAACTCCCGGTTTAGTGTTTGCTCGGAGGATCTTCATAATTATCTCAGCCGCCTTCACTGGGACAGTGCTCTTTTCTACTACAATCTTGTTACTAGTTGCCAACTCTGCAATCATCCTAGCTGCCCCTTCTATGTACTTCAAATCTGCAGCCCTGCCTTTGCCATTTCCAAACGTTTTCGTGGGAGTATTAACAGAGATGAAAATTAAATCGGCCTCTTGTACACTTTTAGTGATGTCGGTAGAAAAGAAGAGGTTTTTACCGCGACATTGTTTTACCACATCGTCTAAGCCCGGCTCATATATTGGCAATTTATCAGAGTTCCACTGATTGATGCGCTCCACGCTCTTGTCGCACACAGTCACCTTTATGCGAGGGCATTTTAAAGCGATCACACTGCAAGTGGGACCTCCGACGTAGCCTGCTCCGAGGCAGCAAATTTTCTCAATAACCATCTCGAGTATTTAATTTCAAATTACTTTCAAGCAACAAAAAATCTTCTATATCACACCAATTTATGTTAATATGAATCTAAAGGATGGCTCAACAGTTTACAATGTAATTTATTAGTTTATAACTTTTTAGTTGCGGTATTTGAAGTTTTTGTCCGGTTGCGGAAATTAAAAGTTTATTTTAGACGGCAGGCTACTAACTGTACCGAAACTGGGAGCGCGATGGTGTAGACTACGTGAGCCCCGAGGCAATTAACGGAGTCCGCGACTAAACAATCATTTTATTTCAATGCGAACACTCAACTCTACAACATGCAAGCAACATTCTCTCAAATGTCATTGACATTTGATACGTGAATATTGGGTTGCCAACTCGGATCTAAATTTACCTGAAAAGAAATCCCAATACACGCAAATCCTTACGTGATATGAATTGAATTTTGTGAAATTTACATTTAAACATATTCAATTTGTGTAAATAACCGTTCTCGTCAGTAGTATTATACATGTAATGAAACAAGAAAAGCCTGTTTTCGTATAAATATTTAACTATTTTAAAACACCGTTAGAAAATACTTTTTTTTAGTAAATATTTTATCAATTTAAAAAAGAACGAGGAGAAAAACATTAGTAAAATAAAAATAAATAAACATGAATTAACTATAATATTACCCACTTTAAATTGATCGGTATAAAAACAATTAGTGATTAAGAAAAAAGTTGCACAAAACTTCGACATTGACATTTTATTCTCATCGAGCCCTAGAACTTGTGACACTTTAAAATAGTCTATAATGTGTCCCCCAGCCAGACAAGCTTTGATTATTTTTCAGATTGTTTTCAAAAATGAGTTTATCCGGGAAATTAATTATAAGTGGCATCAAATATTTTAATTCACATACATTTATTATTTTATACATTTTTATGTCTTGCAAAGGTAAATAAAAATGACATATTTGTAAACCACAACAAGTATTCCATCGCTGAAAATCTGAATTAATATCTTTTGACCTTGGATTTAGGTTAAATCAATGAATCAGGCGTTACATTGCATAACTCCATTATAATGAAGGAAAGGAATTAATTTTCTAAGATCAGCATGTAAAATATAAAATGGTGTATATTACCTAGATTTGAAGAGTACCGCCCGCCACTAGATACCCTCCACTAGGTAATATACAGCACTGTAGTCAAGACCACGACACGAGTTTCGCTCCAAAACGAGGACCTGCCTGTTTATACTTTCGGTGACACCTATTTATATTGCGGTAGGTAGTATTGTAGTGGTGGAGGTTATCTGGTGGCGGTTCCTGGTGGCGGTGTTAGTTTGCTTGTGCACGCTACTGTGGGAGGGCGGGCGTTGCTTTTTAAAAACGAAGTAATATACACCATTTTATATTTTACATGCGCATCTTAGCAAATTACTTAGACGTGATTAACCAGTCGTGAATGATTCAACATAGTGATGATCACTAGTGATAAAGTTTTAAATATTTTTTCTATCAATTTCTTTCGATCGATAGAAAATAGACGTCCTACCCAGGTCAGACCATCAGATATGGCGGGAAGCTACACTTTTCCTTGGCAAAATCATCCGCCCCTTCTCGGTAAAGTTCTGTCCTTAAATTTATAGCTTACAAACTTCCTTAATAAACGTACAATAAAAGTACCGTCAAAAGTTTGATTAAGCCGGTTATTAGCCCGGACAAACAAACAGACAAAATTTTTTAAAAAGGCGTGTTTGAGTTTTGCTATCATAAAAACTACCATATGAAAATAAGACAAAAATCTTTATTGCAAAATCACAGATAATTTCTTAAATTTGATTTTTTTGTATAGATCTGACCGAGACTCTCTCTCAGGAATTGGGGAAAGTGCCAGAAAACTTGCCGAGTTGATCCGAACCAAACCAATTATTCGTTTGATTATTTAACGACAAATTTTAATTATGAGCTACAGGGGTCCCAAAGTGTTTAACCAAAAACTCGTAAAATGTGCTTCAAATTCTTATCGATATGAGGCCGTAGTGAATTTAAATTTACAAATTTTTTTACAGGGCCTATTTAGAAATAGCTACACAACTGCCTAGAAGGAAATCGTTATTTTTTATATTTTCACAATTTTTATATGTAAAATATGAAGTATTACAATTACATTCCCAAAATATCTGCACGATTTTTTGGAAATGCGGATGCAAATGTCAAGAAATATGCGAATATTCACGAATGCAAATATTCGTTACATGACTTATACCTAGTATAGTAATACACTAGCTCTCAGTATCAGACCAAAGTTATTTTTACTCATTAGTGCTTCACACTTTACAGAATATAAATTTTTAAATATCAAATTATAATGAACATTGCTGACGAATTATGTGTTGGTTGAATTATGCTTTATTTTTGCCAACTTAAGCACCGAGAGCAGAAATTATGGCAATCAATTCTCATGTAATCTATGGAATGCCTGAATGTAGTAATGTACAAGCAATTGATAATATTTAACAGCAATTAAAAATAAATGATACATTCTTAATTACTAATTAAATAAATTAAAAAAAAAGTAAATTAAGAATGTATCATTTAATTTTTAATTGCAATTAAATATTATCATTCGAGCTTGTTTCTGTACGTAACTAAATGATACACCTTTAATTAGTAAGTGATTAAATTAGTATAAATTATTTATACTTCCTCTTGTTGTCACTTGATGAGACTGTACTATCATCAATTAAATTAGCAAATGTTTCGAAAAAATATAGTTTAAAAAATTCAAATTGAACTATAAAAAAAATATGAGCATAATTATCAAGTTTACTATAATTCTTGTAAGAGTTTTGGTGCTGGCAACGCTGCTCCAATACAAGTTGGCGAATGGCGAACTTCATGTTATTGAATTTTTTTTCTTTTTTGTCTATCTTTCTTCTTTTTTTGTGTATTTTTTTCTTTTAATTATTATGTCCCACGATTCAAATTGAACTATAAAAAAAATATGAGCATAATTATCAAGTTTACTATAATTCTTGTAAGGGTTTTGGTGCTGGCAACGCTGCTCCAATACAAGTTGGCGAATGGCGAACTTCATGTTATTGAATTTTTTTTCTTTTTTGTCTATCTTTCTTCTTTTTTTGTGTATTTTTTTCTTTTAATTATTATGTCCCACGATTGATTTCATTCGTATCGTGGATGCGTTACGAGCATAAATTAAATATGCGCTTACACCTAAACTTTGAACAATTATCTGTAAGTTTTATAGGTTTGTTATCACCGGGAATTGATCACACGATCCCTTTAATTTGCTGAGTGTTGGTAAGCGCGAGTGTGATGTTACCTCCACACGCTTCTCACAAATCTCTTTTGTATACAAACGCTCGGCATGTGCAAGCAAGCCAAACATTGAAATCGACACGCTTGTGAGTGTTTTAGTAAGTCAAAAACCTCCAAACATGGCGGACGTCGACATCAGTCAGAACGTCAGTCAGCATGTGAATGCCACGAAATTGCTTCTCGCAAGCTTTCTTTGATCTGTGGACATAAACCGACACTCGGTCCGATTGGTGGCAAGCACCTGCGAGCTTACGCGTGCCTAACCATTTGCCTGATCCACACGCTTGTGCTTGTGATTGCTTGTCGAGGCTGGCCATGCTTGTGGAGGAATAAAAAGGATCAGCTCGGATCGCCTCGTCTCCGCTTTCGTGTCGGTATTTAGTGCAAAGATCAAAGTGATCAAAAAGAGTTGACGTACTCCCCGTACGTCAACTCTTACGCCCCCATATGCCAATGTTCAGATTGAGTTCACAGAGTGCGGATGTGAATGAATTTTTGTTTTTTTTATCATATCGGCATCGATGGTATCATCACTGGGCATATGAGACTTAAGAACTGTAATGATTTCTTATATTTACGCGAACATTTAAAACTACACATTTAAATGAAACTAATTTTACGGATTTTATCGCATTTAATTTGACTATTTATAACCCAACGTTTCGAGTGCTTTACAGCACCCATGGTAACGGGCACACATCCTCAAGTAAAATTAGTTTCATTTAAGAACCTTTGTCACAGGGTGATGGACACAGTGTGGTGTCATACAGAAATTTTCTGTGCGACACAGCATTTGTTATGGAGCATATTTTAAGAATGTTTTGAGAAGAGCTGAAACGCTTGGCAACCGTAGTTTCTTTATTTAGATGTTCCAGAAAGACGCTGTTCTGCCCTATCTCCCTGGTTTTCATTCTCCTTCTGTCGACTTTAACGACACCCTTGGGATGAGATGGGGATGGATGATGTTGGGGACGCCTAAGCCAAGCGCTGAATTATATACCTATACGTATTATCTATAAAAATAAATATAATTACATTGACTGTCTGTAATTTCTCAATATAGACGACTTTTTCTTAATCACTTAAGGTTATTTGCATTTATTGGAAAAGGGTAGCTACCCGCCAGATCGAGTGGTCTCGTCTGGGGAGGACGTCTCCTCCAACCAGTTATCATTAGATTTTGTACATATAGTTTGCATTTCACAAACTTTAATAGCGCGATGTTGGACTTATGAATATTTCTTGAGCTTTTTATGTGGCGACATAGATGTCGCTACAGCAGACTACTCAAACTAAAAGAGGCGTTTTTAAAAAAATTGTCTGTCTATCTGTTTGTTTGTCCGGGCTAATCTCCGAGACGACTGAATTGATTTTGTCGGGACTTTTTCGCAACCCTCTCGGAAATGAGAGGAGGCCCGTGCTTAGCAGTGGTTTTTTACTTTTGTATTAGCAGGTAGAGGACTTATCGAGAGTAATCTCTGAAAAGTCTTGTTTTGAAAATTTTTATTTAGGGTTCCTTCGTAAAATCTGAAAAACCGTAGAGGCTATGCAGATGGATGTGTCGAATAAATTTTATACCAAAAAGCTTTAATTTGAATTTCAGTTATTATTGTTTTACTTCATGACATTTTAAAAATTTCTCTTAAGTTGTTTAGATTTTTTTTAAGTGATAATATTATCTTACTGTATCATAATAAGGCTGGAGAGATTGTATGTTTGAAGGCGCTCATTCAAGAAATATTCAATCTGATTTTACCATTCTTTTTTATTAGTTAACTTGTTTGCTGTAAAGTAAAGTAAAGTTTCAGCCTATAAATGTCTCACTACTGAGCACAGGCCTCCTCTCATTTCTGAGAGGGTTTTGGAGCTAGGAAGAATCCGCCACGCTGCTCCAATGCGGGTTGGCGGACTTCACATGCCTTCGAAATATTTTTAATTTCTCAGACATGCAGGTTTCCTCACGATGTTTTCCTTCACCGCTGAGCACGTGGTAAGTCAGCACTTAAAATTGCAATTAACAATTTTAGTGGTGCCGGCACCGGGAATCGAAACCAGGTCACTCGCGTACTATGAAAATTAAAAGCGAGCGCCTAGCCCCTGAGCTACCACGGCTTTGTGTTATGGCCTTGTTTGCTGACGAAGGTTTAAATAGTGAGGGGTACGATGCCTTATGGCGCAATCATGTGGTCCGTCGGTCCGTGTTATATGCGTGTGTCTAAAGTGAACCAAGAGGCCCAGCTAGTAAATAATAAGATTTCTTGCAAATCTGACTCTATTTTAAAAGTATCGGCGACAACTGAGCATGCGGAACAGTCTCGCTCGACTCTGCTCCACTCGCCAAGCGCCTCCAATTCGAAAACTGACAACTGTGTCTTTAGAGTTCCGTGGTGAAAACGGCAATTTCGTCCTGTCCGTATGTCGCAGCAATTTTATTGGAGATTTTACACTATAAAGATGAAATTTTGAGTTAGTGTTTTCATGAACCTAGAAACAGTAGAACATAGAAAACATTTTCAACAAATTAATTTTTAATGTTACCGTCACCCTGAGACATCACACACAGTAATGATTGCACACGACTGCTTCACGGCAGAATAACTGGCCTGGGGTGGTACCTGCCTAGACGGATTACCGCATAAGAATCCTTCCACCAGTAAAAGCAGTGTCGTTGGTTCGCTGGCGATAGTTTTAAATATGATGGTACGAACTTCTAGCCGAAACTGTCAAAACGAAGCAACTTCAGTGATTGATTGATCTGTGTTGCCAACAGTCGTTTAGAAATTACCGATAAAATGTCAGTGAAATGCAACATGGAGGTATATTGTGTTGTGAGCCTTTATGATTGAGAATCTAGTAATAAATAACTAAGGGTTAAAGTAAAAGTTAAGTAAAAACATCCCTGGGGTTCGTTTCTTGAATATGGTCGAGGGGGGCGATAGGCTGTCACATGCGTCTTGCTTGTGAACAGGTGCTGTTGGTGGAGGCTGGTTTGCTCGAGTTTGCAATGCATTTATTCATTTGTTATTGGATACTGTAACATTTTGTCATGGGGCTTGCTTGAGTTTTCTATAAGACTGTTTATGTTTTCCATAAGATTTTTGACGGAGAAAAGAAAAATAACTAAAAAGAGGATAGGTACCTACGGAGTTTCTTTCGCTGGTTACTTCTCCGTCAGAGGAACCTCACTACGAAACGGTGGTAGGTTGTAAAAAAAAACGTTTGACAAACGAAATTTATATGGATTCGTGGTACCGCGCGGGCGGACCAAGTTGTTGAATGAGGCGCCGTGGACGCGTGCACTCCGCAATCTAAACCTAATTGATTGTGAGACAGATTTATTTTGTTGTAGTCTGAGTGAATTCACAAGGATAGCATTATTTATAATTAGTTACAAATATTAGCTTATTTAAGCATATTTTAGTTATTGTTGCCACGCTATTGCATTGGTTTAACTGTAATGATAGTGTATGGTGTGGTAATAAATAAATATTTCTTGGCGTCAACTCGAAAAGCGATGGTAGTGTTTCAATCGAACTTTGTAATTTTTGCGCATGCATTTTTATTCTATTTTATATAATGCATGCGCATGTATGTGTATATGTGTGTGCATGTATGTATATATGTATATATATGTGTGTGTGTGTGTATCCGTGTACATGTGCGCATATTTATTTCTTTTAAATTAAACTAAGTCAATTAACAATATGTCCGGAAGCTCCTCGTTAAACCTGAGGCATCGACAGAATAACAGCGCTGTGGCAACTCAGCCATAGCATTATGCTGAGTCGACAGCCTTTTCGTTGCTACAACCCAACGTACGTCTGACAATGTAATACGTCGTATTTTTTGTTTACTTATTTTTTGTATGTTGTGTTGTAGTATTGAATAAAAAAAAAATTCTTTCTTTCTTTCTTTCTTTCTAATTTCTGTATATATTTTGTGTTTTCATGTTTAATATTGATAGTTTATTATGAAGCAAGTGCTTGTGAATGTGTACGGTGATAGGAAAATTCAATTTAAGACCAGAATTGTACTTTTCGTTTCGTCTCCATCAGTCCAGAAAATCTTGATGATCATCACCACTAATCAGTCCAACAAATCTTCAATAAAAGTCAACTATCATTTTACTGTTCATCGACGCTTTGAATTATCTATTGTCACTCGTCGACTGACTTGACATGGGCAGAATTCCATTGAATCAGGCCAGTTATTCTGCCGTGAAGCAGTAGTGTGCAAACATTGCTGTTTCGGTCTGCAGGGCACTGAGAGCTAGCGTAATCACTGGGCATATGAGACTTAAGAACTTATGTCTTAAGGTGACGGGCGCGGTGTGGTGCTACACAGAAATATTCTGAGTAACACAGCATCTGTTATGGGCAAACGTGCAACGTTAGATACTGTGCATCAGGTGAACGTTTTGCTCGTCTCGATACTTTATCAAATAAAAAAAAGGAGACAAGGCGTACATTGAGGGTCCGCGTTTTCAGTATTAAGTAGGTAGGTCTACCGTGTGGTGGCGGCCTAAGAGAATCTACCACATCTTATCCCGTGGGTCAAACCAGGAGATGATCAGCAGAGTCTTCCTGGTACATCATTATAAATAAACTGCGGTTCACATAATAATTTCTTATATTTACGCGAACACTACTCATTTAAATGAAACTACTCTCACCACTCAGAGGACACAATAGAGCACACACAAAGGATTCATATAATTTTGTCAGTGAGATTAAAGACCTACACCTGACTGACAATGAAACTATGGTCAGTTTTGATGTCCAGTCTCTATTCACATGCCTACCCGTAGACGACTGCATCTCAATTGTATCTAGGAAGCTAGCTGAGAACAACATGCCAGCGGAATATGCAGAACTACTAAGACATTGCCTTACATCTGGCTATCTATTGTGGAAGGAACAGTACTACAAGCAAGTAGATGGTGTGGCGATGGGCTCTCCAGTATCTCCCATTGTCGCCGACATTTTCATGGAAGACTTTGAGGAGAGAGCCCTCCGTACTTCTCCAGTAAATCCAAGATTCTACAAGCGGTATGTAGATGATACTTTCACAATTTTACCATCAGATAAAGTAACTGCATTTCTAGACCATCTTAACTCCATAAACTCTAAAATTCAATTTACAATGGAGTTAGAGGCAAATAACTCTTTAGCTTTTCTAGATGTTTTAGTAATTCGGAATCCTAATAACACCTCGAGTCACACTGTGTATAGAAAAAAGACCCATACTAACAGATATTTAAACGGTGAATCTCACCACCATCCATCACAGTTAGCTACCGTGGGTAAATCCTTGTTTCAGAGAGCACGAGGAATCTGTGACAGGAAACACCTGGCCGCCAAGCTTCAGCATGTCAAGCAAGTTTTGCACGACAACAAGCTTCGGGTTCCGCGCCTTCGTCGCAGTGACCGAGTGAAACCGGCCACAGTCGAGCGTGTACCTGCTGTTCTACCTTATGTCAGAGGAGTCACTGACAAGATTGGCTATATCTTGAAGCGGGCTTCCATTAAAACATTCTTCAAGCCGCCGATGAAGATAAGACAGTTTTTACCATCTGTTAAGTGTAACATCCCTCTACAAGACGCAGGAGTATACAAGCTAGATTGTGAATGTGGTCTCTCTTACATAGGCCAAACAAAAAGATCGATAAAAACCCGCGTAAAAGAACACATAGCTGACGTGAAGCATCGTCGTTCTAGGAAGTCTGCAGTCTGTGACCATGTTTTGGATCATCCCAACCGTTACATCGGATTTGATAAACCACGGATCCTTGCAAAAGAACACCGATTCCAACCAAGGATGATTCGCGAGGCTATTGAAATCAAAAAACATCCTATTTTCAATAGAGAATATGGTTGGGTATTACCACCAGCTTGGGATCCAATAATAAATAAAATTAAATCAAAAACCAAGCATACCACTGCAAAACTTCAAGACACAGTTAGCTCTTTCTGCGTAGATCGGACCCAAAAATAATAATTAAAAGCTGAAGGTACTCCGGGTTAACTATGACATCGGGACATCTGTCACCTCAGTCCTCCCGTGACCATGGGTGCTGTAAAGCACTCGAAACGTCGGGTTATAAATAGTAAAAATTAAACGCGATAAAATCCGTAAATTAGTTTAAACTGCGGTTGCCAACCTGCCTGCCGAGCGTGGCAACTATGGCAAAATCCCTGCAAAATGAGAGCTACAAACTTTCGTGGCTATGTATGGCGGAGGCCTATGTTCAGCGGTGGACTAGTGATAGGCTGAAATGATGATGATGTCTACACAGGAAAACCAGAAAATTGGGTACAGATTAAAAAAGTTCGGCAACCTCGGGATTAAATAAAAGACTGAAGTCATTAGCAAACTTTACTTCTTACAATATAAATATATCTTTTTCCGCTTAGATAGGCGCTGGTCTTCGAACGCAAGTGGGTCCGGACTAGGGCTGGTCCACCGAGGAGCCCAGCACGGCCCCGCTGTAGGCCAGGTCCCAGTAGTGCTCGACGCCGTGCTTCTGGAAATGCTCTCGCGCCTGCTTCTCCGTCGGCATCACCTGGGAAGAGAACACTGGATTGATTTTTTTTATTCGGTGAAGTGACTAGACGAGCAAAACGTGCCCATAAAAAATCCTGTGTTACTCAGAATATTTCTGCGCTGCACTGCGCCCGTCACCCTGAGACTTAAGATACATACGATCACGACTGTATCCCAAAGGGGTAGTCAGAGACTGGGCAGTCACTGCAAAAACGATGACTGCCACAACCACGTTTCACCAAAACAATATAATGCACTTGGTGTGATAGGTGGTGAGCCCATCGCCACAATGCGCTGTTGGGTGCACAGTGCAGTTTAATTCCTTACTCGCCTTTCACGAGATCCATTGGATGAGATGGAGTGGTAGTATTCTTTTAACGAGCCGCCGCCACAGAACGAGTTCTAAAGTCTCAATTGCCCAGTGATTACACTCAGAAAATTTCTGTGTGACACTACACTGTGCCCATCACCCTGAGACATAGGTTCTGAAGTCTCATAATGCCCAGTGATTACGCTAGCTCTCAGTGACCTTCATACCTGAAACCCAGTAATGTTTGCACACTACTGCTTCACGGGCAGATAAGCTGGCCCTGGGGTGGTACCTACCTAGACGGATTCCTGCATAGGAATCCTACCACCAGTATAGCATTTGTGGCAATTTTGGGGCGAGGAGGGGGCTGTGTTTCACATTGAACTAGTGATAGGCTGAAATTAGGACGACAGATAGGCATGATGTTCGCTCAGCTCCAAATCACCTTGAACTTGATCTCCCCAAAGGAGCGGTGCTTGGTGACTCCCTCCCACACCAGATGGCAGGTGTTGGGTACTTCGGCTCCCTCCGCGTCCTTCACGGTGTCCTCTTCCCATTTGATGCGGTGCAGCATCAGCCTAGAACCGAGAGAGATGGCTGGCTGTAGCAAGATCATACCCTCACAGAGTGAAATGGAAACAACTCCAGTACATTGGCAATGAGGCATTTTGGTCGGAGTACTTAACTTCTATGCAACGGGTCCTGGGTACGAAAGGCAACGTTGGTCCCGGGGCCAACAGAATAGAATAGAATATTTTTTTATTCAATATAGATAATTTACATAATACTAAACTACAATAATACATAACGTAGCGACATCTATGTCACCACATGAGAAGCTCAAGAAATATTCGCATACGTCCATAATCGCGCTTTGAAAGTTTTCTGAGATGTTTACTATATATACAACATCCTAAATATTACTAGTAGGACGAGACGTCCTCCCCAGATCAGACCACTCGATCTGGAGGGTAGCTACCCTTTTCATTGGCAATATCATATGCCACAAAGGTGACCCCGACGTGATCTGATCTACGCGAAGAAATGCCTCTTGCCCTGAGAAGAACCAGTAAGAAACCCAGCGGGAATGTTTTTTTAGTTATTTAAAAAATAATATACAATACGAAAACGCTCTCAGAAATGAGGCAAGGTCTGTGTTCAGCGGGACGACATTTATAAGCTGATATTTTACTTTATCAGGAGGAGGTCAAAAGTAGGCCCAAAAGTGGTATAACATAGTAGATGCACCTACATCTTGATTTGAGCATTTACCGTTAGGTAAGTGGCAGCAGTTACATGTAAATACATACACTCTTTTTTTTTTTTTTTTACAACAAACATAGCCCATTTTTCTCCCTCGCAGGAAACGAGTCGTGACAGGTGGCGAATCACATCGCCGCTATTTTGGTACGACAAAAAATTCTCACCCCCCCCCCCCCCCCCCCCCCAAATGCGTTGTTCGGTGTTCTACTCTGCCGGACACCTGTACCTTTTTCCACAACAATTCGTTCACCTGATGGTAAGTACAACGTCTGCCATCATCACACTGCGCTCATCACCCTATTACATCAGTTCTTAAGTCTCATACGCCCTGTTATCACAAGCTGCCGATCTTCAGACCGAAACACAGTAATACATATACAACGTTATTGATAATTGGTATAACATCCCGACACCTACCCACGCTACTTTGATCTGATAAACACAACGGTGAAGCTTTAATGATGAAATTGAATACTAAAAATGTCGATACAAAACTTTAAAATTATTGGTTTTGTAAAACTTTAAGCGACCCTAACTCAGAAAGTCGTTGCCCCGAACCAGACAAATTCAAAATAAGTTTACTACGGCGTCATACTAACAGATTTACTTCGCAACAGATTTCGCTCAATGGAAAAACGCCCAATTAAACTTACCCGAGTTCATTGTCTCGATCAGCTGTATGACAGGGTCACCTATGATTTTTAAGCAAATTCTTTAAGTCGACATATCTCCTGCAGGTATCACGCTACGCTATATATTTTTATTATATATATTTTTGGGGGATATACACATCGTCCCTAAGCCCTGCCTACTGGGATGTATAGGACATTACGAATGACCCTGTATAGAGTCACGATCCTTTCCCATTGAAGTATGCAGAGACCACATCTTTCCACTTGCTGCGATCCTGACACAAATCTTTCGCTGCTTCTACTTTCATTACAAGTAATGTTTGCACACTAATCGATGGCGGAATAACTGGCACTGCGGCGGTACCTATACGGATTCCTGGATAGGATTCCTACCAGCAGTAGCCACCATACCACATCCGCCAGTACCACCGTAACTTTCCTTCGGGAATCACCTCGGAACCGGATGATTGGGCGGAGCTCGGCACTGGCCTTATACTGCGCCAGGACCTCTAAGATTGTTCTACAATTTTAAATCTGCAATTTTTTTAAGGTGTTGAAGAACATCGTGAGGAAACCTGCATGTCCGAGAAATAATACTGTGACTGTGATTTCAAGGAAATGTGAAGTTCGCCAACACGCATTGGAGCTGCGCGACGGTCTCTTCCCGGCTCTATGACCTTCAGAAATGGGAGGAAGCCTGTGCACCTATCTCTTTCCTACCGAGGTATCTTAAGCGACCAAGGTATTGTACGGACAGCCTTTATCCGTGCAGAATAACACCACTAGTATATGATTTCTATGCAACTGGTGGTACGATTTCTATGCAGGAATCCGTCTAGGTAGGTACCACACCAGGGCCAGTTATTCTGCCGCGAAGCAGTAGTGTGCAAACGTTACTGTGTTTCGGTTTGAAGGGCACTGAGAGCTAGCGTAATCACTGAACATATGAGACTTCAGAACTAATGTCTCAAGATGACGGGCGCAGTGTGGTGCTACACAGAAATATTCTGAGTAGCAAAGCATCTGTTATGGGCAGACGTTGCACTTCCCATCAGGTGAACGATTTGCTCGTCTCGTCACTTTATGAAATATATTAAAAAAAAACAATATGTAATGCTGTGACTATACTGCTCGTGGGAACGCAATTGGGAGTAAGACTCGTACCAAAATGGCGAAACGTGGGCTACGTGAGTGACCTCTGCCTACCCCTTATGTATTATATACAAGCTGTGGCCCGCGCTTTTAATACGTGTGAAATAAGTTGACCAAATGATTGCGGCGTGCGGCGTGGTAGCTCGCTGACCAGGACCGAATGTCCTGGTCAGCGAGCAGTTCGACCCTTCTTGGTAATGTACGGTTCCAGAATATGCAATGCTGTCTACACTGCTCGTGGGAACGCAATTGGGAATTAGACATTTTTACTCTTACCAAAATGACGACTCCTCTCATCTCATCGCGGCGGCGAAAAATGAGCTACGCGTGTGACTTCACCGTACTTACCTGGTTGTACCTGGGAATCCCGCCCGGTACGGGACCCGAACCCGAGACCTGGCCTCACCTCTTATACTTCTCGTGCTGTTTGGGCCCCCCCTCCACCACGACGAGGCAGCAGCCGCGGTGCAGCAGCACGCAGCCCGTCATGTGCAGCTGCTTGGCGTTCACTTCCACCTTGAACTTGGCCGACGCGCACTCGAACAGGTCCTTAATCCTGGAGGCCAAACACATGCCTTGTACTCGGTACCTGGGTTCGAATACCAGCCGGAGCCATTGCATAGCCTACCTCTGATCTTCACACCAGGCACGAGGTTCTTTTTATAGGAGAAAGTGTCGAGACGAACAAAACGTTCACCTGATGATTTACCTAATAACTAATGCTGTGTCGTCCAGAGCATTTCTGTGTGGCACGACACTGCGCCCGTCACCTTAAGACATCGGCTCTTAAGTCTCATATGCCCAGTCAGCTAACGCTAGCTATCAGTGCCCTTTAGACCGAAATACAGTAATGTTAGCACACTACTGCTTCACGGCAGAATAACTGGCCCCGCAGTGAGATCTAACTGGACGGATTAACCGACCTTCCACCAGCAAAAAAGTGATTGCAACGTTTGATGGTAGGTGCAACTATTGGAATGCTGTCACCCAGATTATTTCTGTGTGGCACCACACTGCGCCCGTCACCTTGAGACACCGAGTTCTAGAGTCTCTTATGCCCAGTGATTACGCTAGCTCACAGTGCCCTTCGGACCGAAACACAGTAATGTTTGCACACTACTGCTTCACGGTAGAATAACTGGCCCTGGGGTGGTACTTACATAGACGGATCCCCGCATATTTATGTCAGATTCAAACTCAGCCTTAAACCTTTATCCTTTTACCTCTCATTTTGGGAGGATTTTGCCATAGTTGCCACGCTTGACAGTTGGGTCGGCAATCGCAGTTTATTTACTCAGATGTTCCAGGAAGACGCTGCTGCCCATCTCCTGGTTTCTATTTTTCCTCTGTCGACTTTTACGACACTCACGGGATGAGATGAGGTGGTAGATTCTCTAAAGCCGCCACCACACGTCATGCAAGAAGCATATACAATATGTAAAAAAAAGTTTGGCAATTCGTTCAACTGCTTACCTATACACTGCGACATGGACTCCCATTGTAGTGTCCTCTCTGATTTTTCTATCGATCTGTAACAAGAGAGGTGACGTACACAGTGAGTTCCGGGAGAATGAAATAAACATGCAATGAAAATGAAATGCAAATGAAATAAAGAAAGACGAAAATGAAATAAAAATGAAATGAAAATGAAGCGACAATGATATTGAATGAAATGAAAATTTAGTGAAATTGAATAAAAAGGAAATGGAAATGAAATAAAATGATATTCAAATGTTTAATTTATTTAAAATGAAACAAAAAGAAATTGAAATGAAAATAAAATGAAAATTAAATTAAAACGGAATGAATATGAAATGAAAATGAAATGTAATGATAGTGAAATGAATATGAAATGAAAATGAAATGTACTGAATGTGAAATGAATATAAAATGAAATGTAATGAATGAGAAATGAATATGAAATGAAAATGAAATGAAAGTGTAATGAAAATGAAATGTAATGAATGTGAAATGAATATGAAATGAAAATGAAATGTAATGAATGTGAAATGAATATGAAATGAAAATGAAATGTAATGAATGTGAAATGAATATGAAATGAAAATGAAATGTAATGAATGTGAAATGAAAATGAAATGTTATGAATGTGAAATGGATATGAAATGATAATGAAATATAATTAATGTAAAATGAATATGAAATGAAAATGAAAATAATGAATGTGAAATGAATATGAATAAGTGAAATGAATATGAATGTAATGAATGTGACATGAATATGAAATGAAAATGAGATGTAATGAATGGGAAATGAATATGAAATGAAAATGAAATGTAATGAATGTGAAATGAATAAGAAATGAAAATGAAATGTAATGAATGAGAAATAAAAATGAAATGTAAAATTAAATTAAATCGATCGGGAATCCGCGAAGCTTGGGAAGTTCAATGAGACTGCTCAGCAGTGCAAACAGCTGGCAAAAATAGGCAGAACAAAATTAATGATTTTTTTAAGTATGTTTATTTTTTAACCTGATCTTCAGAACCATCAAACTGAACGTCACGTTTTTATTCAGATTTTATCAAAGATACCAAACAAATTTCCGACTTATCCAGTCTATTTATTTAGATGTTCCAGGAAGATGCTGCTGCCTACCGGATGAGATGGAGTGGTAGATTCTCTTAAGCAGAGACCACACGGCTTTTATAAAAAAAAAATTACCTTCTCCCTCTTCTGCTCCTTGGTCAAGGCCCTAGCCTTGTTCGCTTCCAGGTGAGTCTTCTGCCGTTTCGCGATCTGCTCTCGAACTTTCGCCTCGATTGCTGTTGGATCTTGGACCGCTTCTGTGCCCAACGCACGCATCAGGTTCGATATCCTGCAGAGGTAGTTGTGTAATGCTATCAATAAGAAATCATCATTATGATGATGTCTGGTGGTACGATTCCTATGCACATGCTCCTGCATAGGATTCCTACCACCAGTAAAGTGTCTGTCAGTTAGTATGTCCGTGTGGATTTAAGTTAAATTACTGGGTTTTAAAAACTTATGTTATTTTTTTTTAATTACGGAACTAATGCTGTTGGTTTTTAACCGACCTCAAAAAGGAGGAGGTTCTATCTTAGTCTTTAGGTATTTTTTAAGTACATATGTTCAGTGATATTTTCATCAATTGTGGACCAATTTAAAAAATCTTTGTTTGTGATGATGATGTTCTCCTAGCCAACTGCCGACTACTGTCGAGAGCCATCAACTGCGCAGGAGATATTATAGTGCCACAAGTGTACGCGCAAACAAGGAGGCACTCACTCGTCCCAACCTACCCGCGCCCGATGTAACGCTGATGCGATAAGATCGGAGGTAGGCTAGGATGCAGTGTCAGAAACACGGGGACAATCACAACACAACCAGACCCGAAAACCAACAATTTATGTTTTAGCACAAATGTTGGCTTCGGCTGGGATTCGAACCCAGGACCCGCGGCTTAGAAGTCAGGTACTCTGACCACTAGGCCACGCGGTCGTCTTTGTTTGTAATTGGATACCGTAAGGTTGGTCCCACATCGTTTTAGTCAAGTTCTGATGATGAGATCCGTGAGTATTTTTTTTTATTGCATAGATCGACGAAACGAGCAAAACGTTCACCTGATGTAAAGTGCAACGTTTACCCATAACAAATGCTATGTCACCCATAACATTTCTGTGTGACACCACACTGCGCCCGTCGCCCTGAGACATCAGTTTTTAAGTCTCATATGCCCAGTGATTACACTAGCTCTCAGTGCCCTTCAAACCGAAACACGGGTAATGTTTGCACACTACTGCTTCACGGCAGAATAACTGGCCCCGGGGTGGTACCTACCTAGACGGATTCCTGCATAGGAATCCTACCACCTAAAAAATATACTCACAAATTCGGTTAAGCATGTTTGGAGCTGTTGCGTTGAAGTAATTTTAAATAATTTTTATAAAAAGCTACTTCACTAAATTATACTAATACTATTTTATTTATTGGAGATTGTAGACGAGACGAGCAGAACTTTCAGCTGATGGAAAGTGCAAGTTCCCCCCCCAAGGCAATGCTCTGTCACCCAGAATATTTCTGTGTGGCACAACACTGCGCCGTCACCATGAGACATCAGTTCTTAAGTCTCATATGCCCAGTGATTACACTAGCTTTTAGTGCTCCTCTTCAGACCGAAACACAGTTATGTTTGCCCACTACTGCTTCACGGCAGAATAACTGGCCCTACCGGATAGACCGTGGTAGCTCAGGGGCTAGGCGCTCGCTTTAAATTTCATAGTACGCGAGTGACCTGGGTTAGATTCCCGGTGCCGGCACCACTAAAATAGTTAATTGCAATTTTAAGTGCTGATTTACCACGTGCTCGGCGGTGAAGGAAAACGTAGTGAGGAAACCTGCATGTCTGAGGAATAAAAAATATTTCGAGGACATGTGAAGTCCGCCAACCCGCATTGGAGCAGCGTGGCGGATTCTTCCTAGCTCCAAAACCCTCTCAGAAATGAGAGGAGGCCTGTGCTCAGTAGTGGGACATTTATAGGCTGAAACTTTTACCGGATAGACGGATTCCTGCATTGGAATCCTACCACCAGTACCTATCTATAATACTAATAAAAACTAGATAATTTTATTTACATACTAGCTGTTTCCCGCGGTTTCACCCGCGTAAAAAAGCCGACCCCGATCGATGGTATACATATACACTTACCAATTTGAATCGGATTTTGGGAGTTTTAAATTTTTTTGCGCGGAATCCTAATTATTTCTCTAAAATTAAGTTATCCGCTATAATATCAGGTATCTGTCAGAGAAAGTCCCGACAAAATCGATCCAGCCGTTTCGGAGGTTAGTCAGATCAGAACAAACAGACAGACAGACAAAAATTTTAACCTATATAATACTTTATTTATCGTATTTTAACGTATATAATTTCTTACCAACAGACACTTCAATTTTATTTATTTGTGCAAATTTTATACTTATTCAAATCTTAAATGGTTCTGGAAGTTTCTGGAACACTTTGGCGTATAGGTGACACTTACCTTAGCTTGGGTTCCGGTGGCGCTTCGAGTCCCAGCCTAACTTTCTCCTGCTCCTCCTTCCATGCCTCGCGACGGCTCTGCCGCCTCAGTTTCTTCCTCTCCTTCTTCGTCAGGAACACCGGCATATACGTTGGCTTCAGGGGCTCGGCTGAGGACAAATGACAGATTTAGTTAATAGAATCATTTCAGCATTTCCACTATCTCTAGTCCACTGCTGAACATAGGCCTCTCCCATACAGTGCCACGTAAGTTTGTAGCTCTCGTTTTGGGGCGATTTTGCCATAGTCCCCACGCTTGGCAGGCGGGTTGGCAACCGCAGTTTGTTTATTCAGATATCCCAGGAAGCTGCTGCTGCCCATCTCCTGGTTTTTGTTTTCCCTCTGTCGACTTTTAGGACATCGACGAGATGGAATGGGGTGTTAGATTCTCTTAAGCTGCCACCAAACGCCAGTTCTCGACTTCAATGGTGTTCAATAACCGCGTTGTGGTTATAGTACCAGACTACCACGCCCCAGGTCCTGGTTTCGAATCCCAGCCGAAGCCGACATTTGCGCAAAAACGCAAAGAGTTGGTTTTCGGGTCTGGTTGTGTGATTGTCGCCGTGTCTCTAACACTGCAGCCCAACCCACCTCCGATCTAATCGTTACATCGGGCGTGGGGAGGTTGAGACGAGTGAGTCTTGCGCAGTTCATACCTTCCGACAGTACTCGGAAGTTGTGGACGTGGGCAAAAAATCGGCCAGGAAGACACCACTGTTGCAGTGTCATTCAGAAACTACTATGTAACACCACATCCGAGATCAGTTCTTAAGTGTCATAAGCACACATTACACTAGCACTCAGTGCCTTTCAAGCCTTCAAAAGGACTTCCACCGCAGGGCTAGGGTAACCGCAAAGCCTTGAGAATCTGTAAGGTAACGTGGACTTTTAGTTACTAGGTTGGGTATACCCTGTGCCTGACTGTAGCGGGTCTTCTTTTGAAATGTCCCTACTCCGCTCGCCCCTGCTAGAGGAAAGGGGGAGACTCGTATCCTATTCCGCAACGAGAAGGCTCGAAATGCACCCTTGGCGATGTACACGGAGAGGTATTATCACCTGGTAGCATAGACCTCAAGGCGTAATTAGATGGGGTAGATTCCGCCAACTCTACCCCCTCAACGAGGAGCGTAAAGGCTATCGCCGTTGGAGCTGCGGTAGAGTGCGGTAGTTCGCTTAGTTCCGAAAGTGGCGACGAACACAGTCAGGTGTTAGTAGCCCCTTCGTTTTTCCCCGCGGCGGTGGGATTTCTATGTAGATTCATCCACGATAAGTTCATATATATATACATGCCATTTTTATTGTACTCACAACCTACCGAAGAAATGGTTACTTACTTGTTTATAATAAATTAATAAATAAATAATATTCTTTTTTATTTTCTCTCACATACATTACTTAAAAAGTAGTTAAGTTTTTTTTTATTTGATAATCACTCTGAGACATCAGTTCTTAAGTCTCATATGCCCAGTGATTACGCTAGCTCTCAGTACCCTTCAAACCGCAACACAGCAATGTTTGCACACTACTGCTTCACGGCAGAATAACTGGCGCTGGAGTGGTACCTACCTAGACGGATTCCTGCATAGGTATCCTGCCACCAGATAAGGTTATCAGTTTAGTTGGTGTAAACTTTAATTTTACGTTAACTAAAACCCGCTGTTATTTTAAGAATACTGTCCGCGTTTATCGATTCCGCACAGACGGACGCTTCCTGTAGCGTTGCATAACAATGCTAAATAATATTTTTTATCTCTATCCATACTGACGAAATTGAAAGGCCACGTCAAAAGTAGCCGCAACCGACGAGCTTGTATGAAAAAATTAATAGTAGTTGAAGAAGCGAAAGATGTGCATCAGGATCGTAGCAAGTGGAAAGATGTGGTCTCTGCCTACCCCAATGGGAAAGAGGCGTGACGCTATGTATGAATTTTTCAAAGTTGGTAATCCCGCTCCTGATACAAACTTCCACTTCCCTTAATTCTCACGTCACCCACGGGATGAGAGGGGCGGCAGATTCTCTCACACCACTACCACATGGCACCTACAGTAACGCCTCTTTACCATTGGGGTAGGCACAGACCACAAGCATAACCCACTTTTCGTCACATCAGTAGAAGAGACGTGACGGGTGGCAAACCGCGTCGCCGCCATTTTGGTACGAGTTGAAATTCTTGCTTCCAGGGCAATTTTTTGCCCATCGCAAGAGCCCCGCATGCTTGGGTTAGATTAGCCTGATTGTGGAGTGGACTCGCTCCTGGGCAAGCAGCCATCGGCACGGCAATTACTGGCTCGGCGGAGACGAAAGAGAAAAAGATTACGTACACGGCATTTAACACGCTGTAACAAATTTCATTTACTGCCGTTGTATGAACGGAGGCGCATAGCGGATATGATATACATAGAGTCACGCCTATTTCCCACAGGGATGGGCAGAGACCACATCTTTCCACGTGCTACGATCCTGACACACATCTTTAGCTTCCTCTACTTTCATTAGTGTTTTCATACAAGCTCGTCGGTTGCCGGTGCTTTTGACGTGGTCTTTCCTTAAAACGTTTTCGATCTGATCGTAGTACGTTCGCCTACGTCGACTCTTACCGGCTTGCCCATTCACACTCGCCTCATAAATCTGTTTCGTCAATCTTCTTTCATCCAACCTCTCTACGTGTCCAAACCATCTAAGCATCCCTTTCTCTGTCTTTGTCACTACATCTACCACACCGCAATGTTCTCGGATATGATATTTCTTTTTAAATTAGCAAATGCCGCCGTTGACTGTACGGAGCTGCTGAGTCAGCTGGGAATTATAACAAGATCTAAACGAAAACCTGGCTTAGTTCATGTGTCGTTGGTCCGGACCACATATAGGCATAACACTTTTTGATACGTGAAGAACTTACGACGAAGTTTCCGGTAAAATAGACTTGGACTTTTAATACCAGTGTTTCTCAGCTCAAAGATATTTTCGCGAAACTGCTGAGTATGTTGTTACTGTTGTTCTTGTTTGAGTGTTTTTATTTTTATTTTTTTTATTTAATAAAAGTGACGGAACGAGCAAAACGTTCACCTGATGGTAATTGCAACGTCTGCCCATAACAAATGCTGTTTCACCCAGAGCTGTGTGACACCACAATGCTCCCGTCACCCTGAGAAATCAGTTCTTAAGTCTCACATGCCCAGTGATTACACTAGCTCACAGTGCCCTTCAGACCGAAACACAGTAGTGTTTGCACACTACTGCTTCATGGCAGAATAACTGGCCCTGAGGTGGTATCTACCTAGACGGATTCCTGCATAGGAATCCTACCACCAATAAAATGTGTTAAAATGTGTGTGTGTGTTATGTCTTCATATACCTGTTGTCTAATCTACCGACAAATGTTTTCTTTATTGGTTTAATGTTTAGCGGTGAGAGCTCTCAAAATGGCCTTCTTATTTCTACTTGACTTTAAAAAAGTAAAGTAAAGTTTCAGCCTATAAATGTCCTACTGGTAAGAACAGGCTTCCTCTCATTTCTGAGAGGGCTTTGGAGCTAGGAAGAATACTCCACGTTGCTCCGATGCGGGTTGGCGGACTGCACATTTCTTCGAAATATTTTTTATTTCTCAGACATGCAGGTTTCCTCACGATGTTTTCCTTCACCGCCGTGCACGTGGTAAATCAGCACTTGAAATTGCAATTAACGATTTTAGTGGTGTCGGCACCGGGAATCGAACCCCAGGTCACTCGCGTACTATGAAATTCAAAGCGAGCGCCTAGCCTGTGTAATGCTAGCTGTCAGTTTTCCGAATCAATTCCAATTCCAAATCGCTTACACGGTACACTACCGTTTTTCGCCGGATAAGGCAAACTTGATCAAGCACTGCCCGATAGACCACCACCACCACATTGCGGCACAGCGGAAAATTCCATTGTTCACCACCTTGATGGTTGACATTCCAGCGCAGTGCGTTTTTCGCGGAATTTTCTGCCACGCACAAGCACTCTATGGAAGCCAGCGCCAGCGGTCTTTCCGGACCGATACGACTTAGGGACCTTTAAGAGAAGAGCCTATTCCTTTCTCAAAGGCCGGCAACACATATGCTATTCCTCTGGTATTGTCTATATTGTGTTGTAGGTGTTCATGGGCGGCGGTGACCACTTACCATCAGGTAAAACATTATATTACAATATGTAACCCACTGACTAAGACAACGTGAACATATCACCGTAGTCAAACTGACCAGTGAATCAGCGGAGAGTCGGTAACAGATGACGTCACAACCTAAAATTCCATGGAATCGACTTCATTACCACATTGAAGTTCTCAAAACCGCTATCAAAGCGGAAACGTGCTCATAAATATATGTAAATGAATTCTAAATTGATGTCTGTAAGTACGTAACGTAATTAAACGACACCGTTTATTTTAATTCTCGGGGCAAAATTCTTTATATACTACAGTTAATAGAATCAGGCGTTACTTTGCGGAAATCCATTATAATGAAGGAAAGTAAGTTACTTTGCTAAGACGGTCTGTCGTAGAGTCTATGACGCTTGATAATGCCTCGTTTTGGGGCGAAACTCGTGTCGTGTTCTCGACTTCAGTGGTGTATATTATCTAGTGGTAGTATTGTAGTGGTTGGTGGAGGGTACCTGTTGGCGGTTCCTGGTGGCGGTGTTAGTTTGCTTGTGCACGCTACTGAGGGAGGTGCAGGCGGGGCTCTTCAAAAAACTAGGTAATATACACCATTTTTATATTTTGCATGCGGATCCTAGCAAACTAACTTACTTTCCTTCATTTTATATACTACTTTATGCACTGTGGTGGCATAAGAGAATCTTCCACCCTATCTCATCCCGAGGGTGTCGTAAAAATCGACAGAGGGAAAATTAAAACCAGAAGACGGGCAGCGGCGTCTTCCTGGAACTTCTAAATAAATAAACAGCGGTTCTCAGGGGCTAGGTGCTCGCTTTAAATTTCATAGTAAGCGAGTGACCTGGGTTCGATTCCCGGTGCCGGCACCACTAAAATTGTTAATTGCAATTTTAAGTGCTGATTCACCACGTGCTCGGCTGCGAAGGAAAACATCGTGAGGTAACCTGCATGTCTGAGGAATAAAAAATATTGCGAAGACATGTGAAGTCCGCCAACCCGCATTGGAGCAGCGTGGCGGATTCTTCCTAGCTCTAAAACCCTCTCAGAAATGAGAGGGGAGGCCTGTGCTCAGTAGTGGGACATATATAGGCTGAAACTTTTTTTTTACTTTACTTTGTCAACCCGCCTGCCAAGCGTGATAACTGTGGCAGAATCTCCCAAAAATTGAAGCTACAAGCTTGTATGGCAATATATGGGGGAGGCCAATGTTCAGCAGTGGACTAGTGATAGGCTGAAATGATGATGGAATACTAGAGAGACAGATTCGCGATTCCTTAGAGACACATTTCCTTTAAACAATATTAGTCTCTATATAATTTCGGTGATGTAATTGCTGTTAGCCTTTTTTGGCTTTTACAGCTCCATCGGATACTGTGCTCACGGGCCAGGGGCCCGCGTGCCAGGTTTGGTTTGACCCAAACATAAATACATACATACATACATACATAAGATCACGACTGTATCCCATAAGGGGTAGTCAGAGATTGGGCACTCATTGCAAAAACAGATGACTGCCACAATCCACGTTTCACCAAAACAATATAATACACTTGGTGTGATAGGTGGTGAGCCCATCGCCACCATGCGCTGTTGGGTGCACAGTGCAGTTTAATTCCTTACTCACCTTTTACGAGATCCATTGGATGAGATGGAGTGGTAGTATTCTTTTAACGAGCCGCCACCACACGGCTCTAACATTTTAAACAGTAGCAATATAAAAAAATGAACTACCACCAGTAAAGATCTAGATGTAATTGCTGTTAGCCTTTTTTGGCTTTTACAGCTTCATCGGTGCTCACGGGCCAGGGACCCGCGTGCCAGGTTTGGTTTGACCCAAACATAAATAGATAAATAAATTCCTACAATAACCTCTAAATTCGGACTGTCGCGTTCGCTGCGTGCTCGCGCGATTTGGAATATCTCTAAAAAGTTTATAAGTCGTCTAATGACCGTCCTTTCCTCAAAGGTTGAGGATAGGTCACGTTAAAAGTACCCGCAACCGACGAGCGTGTGTGAAAACGCTAATGAAAGTAGAAGAAGCTAAAGATGTGTGTCAGGATCGTAGCAAGTGTAAAGATGTGGTCTCTGCCTACCCATACGGGAAAGAGGCGTGACTGTATATATGTATGTATGTCTAATGACCGTCCGAGGGAAGCTGCGGGCCTCCATTCGGACTGTCGACGTGTGTGTCGGTAACTCTGGGCGGTGATAACCGCCCTGGAACACGGATGTATCGTGTGTAGGCGGTGTGATTGTCGACTGCTGCGCGCCGCTCTCTACGGCGGTCGCGGGTCGTGGTGCGTGTTATGTTAAAGCTATTAACTATGTGTACAGTGTAGCCTGGATCGTGACTGACCGTATCGTGTTCAGGGAATGCTGAGACGTCCGTGTCGTCTAGCAGGTTTCGCGGGCGACGTCTGCGTTCGGTCGCGTTACTATTTGGTCGTTGGTCTCTATGGAGACACACATACAAAGCGACCCTCCTCTGAACTACCAGTTTGTACCAAAAACGTTGGCATCGGCAGAGTTTCAGGACCCTCGTCTGTTCTGGCCGACGCTGGCCACCGATCACCGCAGTAGTTGGAAATGTATCATAAAAAATATTTTACGATTGAAGACGCGAGAAATCACTAGTTACGTACCGACCGAGATAAATCATATTTTAATAGCGTTAAATATTCAACATTACTCAATTAACTTCCGCCATGCTTAGACTGGATTATAGTTAGAATGTTACTCACTTTGTATTTGTTAGCCGCTATAGTAAATATCGGTGGAAGGTTAAGCAATTACAATATCAGAAACCATCCTTTGGATATAAGAGTGAAAAGAGACGTTCTGGATAAATCGATAAATTCAGACGTTAATGAAGACGATTCACGAGGCGATGCGTCATTATTTTTGATTAATAACGAACCAATAAACGGATATATCGAGGAAAGCCAATCACTAATAAAAATCTTGAGGCCGGCGCAAGATAAAAATAATCAAAAACGAATCGATCAGCACCCGAGGTTTGAAAAGAATTTATCGAAACAACGATTTAAGTTCCCATTAGAGGAACTTACGAGCCTCGAAAAATCCGTTGAATATGATAACCATTATTTCCAAGAACCAATGGGAAGTGATGAGATTGTGAAACCTGCAAACAAAACTCCAGAAGAAACATATGTAGAAGATGCAGAAGAAGAACCGAAAACCAAACAAGTTAACGTTATAGAGGAAGAAAAAAATAAACCACTTACTAAAGAGGATATTAATGAAATAGACGAAGAAAAGATATTTGACAACGAACAACAGCAGAAAGACGCTGCAAATCGTAGCCGAGTAATCAGGCCTTTATATGAGAGCACAGATAGTACAACGCTCGCAAAAATAAGTGGAAATATTTCTTTAGGAAGGGTGAAACGGAAAGCGCCTTACAGCGGATTGTACAACAATAATTACACACACAACAATTATTATAGCTATCCATATACAAGAGTGAACGGATCATGGGTACCTACGATGTTTTCCAACATGTCTACACCATATACAAGGAATAATACCGGACCTATGAGGTTTAACAATGGGTACGGTGCGAGATATCCCACTAGCGTAGCACCCTATTATAATAGATATAATGGAACAGTAACAAGTTATAACCAGTACAGACAGACTGAGAGAAACTATATAAATTCATATTCTAACATAAACCAGAGATATAATGGCGGAACTGTACCACTAAGTAATTACCCTTATAACGCAAATAACACATATTTTACAAATTTAAACTATAACCAAGCTAATAACGGAATATACGACTTGAATAACAACCACACAGTTTATAATAACCGAGGTCACTATACGATTTTTGATCAATCGTACACAATCAATCCCGGAAGAAATATTTACAGGCCTGCCATAAATCTAAATCAGCCCAGTTACAACACTAATCAATACAATCGAAACGCCAGTTCCATTAATAACTTTAACAATAACTACAATTCCATAAATAACTCGCGTAATAACCTGTACAATAACTCTGTGTTGAATAAGAACGAGTATAGCAATCCTCAGTATGTAACACCAAGATATGCGCCAGGTTATACAACCGGATATGATGGTAAAGTGTCTACGACGACCCCACCCACCACACCGAAAATTGATAAGAGTTGTATTCTATGCGGATCGATTGGCTGTCCTGCATTCTTCAAGAAAATTGGTATTTTTTGTATACCGGCAAGCGAGACGCAGTGAAGTTTTGAAATTCGAATACCCCAGTCTTCGTAACTCGGAATACGCGGATTTTTGATGTAATATTGATGATTGACGTGATTTCTTTCGTACATATTAAATAAGATAAATTTAGAACGGTATGAGCGAATTTTTCAAGAGCGTAAACAAATACAAACCAAAATAGGTAGTTTTATATTTTTCTTAAAACTCGTTATGGTGACTGGCAAACCCAATTAATTAAAAAAAAGTGTTATGGGACAGACTACAATGTTCTTTTGGACTTTTGGCGCCAACTCAAAAGGTAACAGTAGTGTTTTTATAGAAATTTGGTATTCCCGAGTGTAATTCGAATTTTAATGCTTAATATTGAACGTGTAATCAGATAAAAGTGCTCGTGGAAGTATACAATTAATAATTCAACACAGATAGCGTTCATCGGACTTATGGCGCCAACTCGAAAACTGGCGATGTCAAAAAAAAATGTATTTAAAGTTTTTATAAAGTTTTGATGTTTAATGTTGATGGTTTATTAAGCAGCTAGTGCTCGTGAGTGTAAAGTGATTGATACATTTTATTCAAGACCAAAATTGTACTTTCCGTTCGTATCAGTCCAGCAAATCTTCATTAAAAGTCAACTATCATATTACTGTCGATCGAAATTTTGAAGTCTATCTGCTTGAAGACTGCTACTTATTCAAAAATTATATGTTGAAGCTTGGAAATATTACTTGACACAGGAACAAAGTTTACGACTGTTTTCAGAAATAAATGTTTTTTTTTGGAATTCTGACGGAAATTCGCAAGGTTACGGTCGTGTTTTTAATTGAATTTTGTTATGTCCGTGTATATTTCCAGTTTCGATGCTTAATAAGTATGCGTATAACGCAGTAACTACTTTCCATGTTTGTCGATGTTTACCGAAAAGTCTTTAATTGCTATTTATTTTCATAAAATATTTTTATATGAATATGCTAATGTCACTGGCAGAAAATTTACGAATGCTGCCATATAAACATGAAGAGATGTGTATAGTATTTTGTAATAAAACTGTATGGATAAGTTCTCTGTTATTTTCTTTTTCTTCTGTATTAGTCTGTTAATAATTTACTGGTGGTAGAATTAGAACCCGAAGCCAGTTATTCTGCCGTGAAGCAGTAGTGTGCAAACATTACTGTTTCAGTTTGAAGGGCACTGAGAGCTAGCGTAACCACTGGACATATGAGACTTAAGAACTGATGTCTCGGGGTAGCGGTCAGTTTGGTGTCGCGCAGAAATGTTCTGGGTGACACAGCATTTGTTAAGGGCAGACGTTGCACTTACCATCAGGTGAATGTTTTGCTCGTTTCGTTACTCTATCCAATAAAATAAGGGTTGAAATTTATCTAATTTTCATTTTGAACTATTTATAACCCGACATTTCGAGCGCGCCATGGTCACGGGAGGACAGAGGTGACAGATGTCCTGATGTCACAGTTAACCCGGGATACCTTCAGATTTTTATTATTATTTTTTGTCCGATCTACGCAGAAAGAGGTGTGTCTTGAAGTCTTGCAGTGGTATGCTTGGGTTTTGATTTAAAAAGTAGAACTAAAGCCTTTATATGTCCCACTACTGAGCACAGGCCTCCTCTCATTTCTGATAGGGCTTTGGAGCTAGGAAGAATCCGCCACGCTGCTCCAATGCGGGTTGGCGGACTTCACATGTCTTCGATATATTTTTAATTTCTCAAACATGCAGGTCTCCTCACGATGTTTTCCTTCACCGCCGAGCACGTGGTAAATCAGCACTTAAAATTGCAATTAACAATTTAAGTGGTGCCGGCACCGGGAATCGAATCACTCGCGTACTATGAAATTTAAAGCGAGCGCCTAGCCCCTGAGCTACCACGGCTCTGGTTTTTTTGATTTAATTTTATTAATTATAGGATCCGAAGCCGGTGGTAGTACCCTAACATCTTCTCTATTGAAATTTGGATGTCTCGCGCATCATGCTTGGTAGAAATCGGTATTCTTTTGCAAAGATCACGGATGACGGAACATGTAAAGCGAGGATGCTCTACAATACCAAGATCAATAAGAACACGCGTAAAAGAACATATAGTGGTAAAAATAGTTTTGTTTAATTGTATAGTATTCGCGTAAATATAAGATATAACTATGGCGTGGTGGCGGCTTAAGAGAATCTACCACCCCATCTCAGCCCGTGGGTGTCGTGAAAGTCGACAGAGGGAAAATTAAAACCAGGAGATGGGCAGCAGCGTCTTACTGGAACAGATGAATAAATAACTCCGGTTTTCAATTCGCCTGCCAAGCTTGGCAACTATGGCAAAATCCCTCCAAAATGAGAGCCACTAACTTTGTGGCAATCTATGAGGGAGGCCTATGTTCAGCAGTGGACCTGTGATAGGCTGAAACGAGAAAGGATTATATATACCTACCTAACCTACACAGACGTACTCTCGCAAAGGAGTCATACAATAAATGTATGGACATTTTATTACCGATATTTTAAAATTATATCCGTTCGTACAGACGGATCTGTTTCTTTTTTTTTATTATTGTATAAAGTGGCGTAACGAGCAAAACGTTCACCTGATGGTAAGTGCAACGTCCGCCCACAACAAATGCTGTGTCACCCAGAATATTTCTGTGTGACACCACACTGCGCCCGTCACCCCGAGACATCAGTTCTTAAGTCTCAAATGCCCAGTGATTACGCTAGCTCACAGTGCCCTTCAAACCGAAACACAGCAATGCTCGCACACTACTGCTTCACGACAGAATAACTGGCCCCGGGGTGGTACCTACCTAGACGGATTCCTGCATAGACCTAACTTACACAGACGTACTCTCGCAAAGGTGTCATACAATAAATCTATGGAAATTTTGTAACCGATACTTTAAAATTATATTCGTTCGTACTGACGGATCTGTTTCAATTATTAATAATGATTACATACAGGAAATATGTTACTAATTCATAAGCGATAAGAAAACACTAACGGAAGTCAAGTTTTCATAAACAAAGTCATTAAACTAATGACTTTGTTTATGAAAACTTGGCTCAGTGTATTTTTAAATAATTAGAAAATCTGGCCGTGCGGTAGCGGCTTGAGAGAATCTACCACCCCCATCTCATCTCGTGGGGGTCGTAAAAGTCGAACGATGGAAAATTAAAACCAGAAAATGGGCAGCAGCAGCTTCCTGGAACATCAGAATACATAAACTGCCGTTGCGAACCCGCCTACCGAGCGTGGCAACTATGGCGAAATTCCCCCCCAAAATGAGAGGTTTAAACTTTTGTGACATTCTGACGATGAGAAAGTTTGGAAAATCCAAAAGTGTAAGTCTCATGACGCCCATTTAACTCTTAAGAAAAATGAAAATTTCGAGACATTTCCATTTCAGATGAAAACAATAATTTTTTTTTTTTAGTAATAACTACTATGTACTACTTAATGCTACTACTAACTACTGTAAGTACTAACTATGTACTTTTGATATGAAACAGGAAAACTCGGAACCACTCGGGGTCGGAAAAAAATGTCTGCGAAACGCACTATACAGGAAATCAGCGAGGCACTAATATGATATAGACATCACGTTATAATTGTGTAGAGTCGCGTGAGCCCATGATTTCAGAATGTTTGGAAAATCCAAAAATGCACGTCACCTCATTAATTCATAAGTAAATAAAATCGTATTGAGGTTCAAATATTTCGAATAATTTCCATTTCAGATGAAAACAATAAGAAAAAATATTTTTTCTTAATAACTACAAGCTCAGGGGCTAGGCGCTCGCTTTAAATTTCATAGTACGCGAGTGATTCGATTCCCGGTGCCGGCACCACTAAAATTGTTAATTGCAATTTTAAGTGCTGATTCACCACGTGCTCGGCGGTGAAGGAAAACATCGTGAGGAAACCTGCATGTCTGAGGAATAAAAAATATTTCGAAGACATGTGAAGTCCGCCCAACCCGCATTGGAGCAGCGTGGCGGATTCCTCCCAGATCCAAAACCCTCTCAGAAATGATAGGAGGCCTGTGCTCAGCAGTGGGACATTTATAGGCTGAAACTTTACTTTACTTTTACAAGTGATATGAAATAGGAAACCGGTAGATAAAAGTCTGAACACGATAAAAAAAGATCCCGGTCTCGATACGTCAATATTTTCGGGTCGGTCGTGACCACAACCCTAGAAAAATCCGGACGTCCACGTCAATTTTTTTTTTCAACTGTTTTTTTTTTCAAATAGCAATATTAGATGATTTTTCTAAATAAAATCAATGAATTAATTAAAGTGTTTTCTTGATATGCTCATGATCCTTATATCTAAATATATCGCTTGTTATATACACTGCGTTTTTATACTAACAAAAACACCATCAACAATATACACTTTAAACATGCATCATATTTGAAGGAATGTAAGTTACTTTGCTAAGATCCGCATGCAAAATATAAAAATGGTGTATATTACCTAGTTTTTTGAAGAGCACCGCCCGCCCTCCCTCAGTAGCGTGCTTGTGCACTAGGTAATATACACCATTTTTATATTTTGCATGCGGATCTTAGCAAAGTAACTTACCTTCCTTTATTATAATGGATTTCCGCAAAGTAACGCCTGATTCTATTAACTGCATCATATTTATTTATTTATTTTTTCACCCTCTGGGTTATAGCTGAAAGTCAGTGCTTGTTCATTGAGCAAAGATGCACTGAGCTATGGCCTTTTTGTGTCACTGCAGCACACGCTATCTAAGATGTCTTTGTTTCTTTAAAATCACCTTTTTTCTTCTTGAATAATTTCAAGATAATTCAAATAAACGATTTATCTATCTGTCTATCTATATGACCCTATGCAAATTAGCATATAATTGTGATAGAGGCATTTGAAGACAGTCGAATCGCTTGACCTTGACATGTCGGGTATAGAGCAAGAGACGTACAATTATCTGACGCTGGTATTCTCCCGTCCCTGGTCTTCTTCCTCGTGTATCGATCACTTTCATAATACGGTAAGATGTGGGTGACTTTACTTTATTTGGACGAAAATTATCGGTTCACCGCTTCCTCAGGCAGCAATTGGAGAAGCTCCAGAACGAGATCAGCCAGATAGCGCGGAAGACCGGCATATCGTCGGCAACCAAACTGGCGCTTCTGGCATCCGACGCTCCTGACAGCGATCGCGTTCCAGACATTGAATGTTCTATTAAAATTAGGATGTTTTTTAATTTCAATAGCCTCGCGAATCATCCTTGGTTGGAATCGGTGTTCTTTTGCAAGGATCCGTGGTTTATCAAATCTGATGTAATGGTTGGGATGATCCAGAACATGGTCACAGACTGCATTCAGGTCATTTAAATGTGTAAAAGATAATTATCCGCGTGGCTACTAAAGCTTGAATATGACGTATCTACATTATAATCACTACTACTAATCTATATTACAACACGCACATGCGAACGCATACACACACACACACACACACACACACACACACACACACACACACACACACACACACACACACACTTAATTTTCTCTTATTGTTTTCATCTGAATCTGGAAATGACTCGAAATATTTGAACCCCGATACGATTATTTTTAAGAGTTAAATGGGCGTCATGCGACGTGCACTTTTGGATTTTCCAAATTTTTTTATGTCAGAATTTTGTTTTAAATAAATGTGACGGGCAAAGTGGTTTACCGCGTGGCCTAGTAGTCAGAGTACCTGACTTCTACGCCGCAGGTCCTGGGTTCGAATCCCTGTCGGAGCCAACATTTGTGCTAAAACACAAATTGTTGGTGTTCGGGTCTGGTTGTGTTTTGATTGTCCCCGTGTTTCTGGAGACTGCATCCTAGCCTACCTCCGATCTTATCGCATCGGCGTTACATCGGGCGCGGGTAGGTTGGGACGAGTGTGTGCCTCTGTGTTTGCGCGTACACTTGTGGCACTATAATATCTCCTGCGCAGTTGATGGCTCTCCACAATATTCGGAAGTTGTCGCCGTGGTCGAAATCGATCAGGAGAACATCATCATCATATCATCATATGTACTAACCTACTACCTAACTACGTAAAGAAGGTTCGAATTCAATTAATATTTTCTAACTGCCTCGCTCTTACGCATTGCCCATCTCGCTCGCTCCTATAAAAAAAATTGAATATAAACTGGTACTTCAAAATAAACCAAACTTACTTGGCGGCCTCAGCTGCTGGGGGTGTTCCACTAAGTTGGTGATGGCATCTTCGTTCAGGTTGTCCACGATATCGTCTTCACCGACGTTACAGGCGTCCACTCTCTGCAGGTCCGTCCGTGTGTCCGACGTGGAGCTGCTCCTTTTCCTCTTCTCCTCGCGCTCTTCGGGAGTCATCAGGATCACGCTGTCCCACCTGAGAAGATCGAACACATAATAACGAGAACCAGTAACACTCTGCGATGATAGTAAAGATAAGAGCAGCTGGTTAAACCTGCCCATAATGCCCTAGTTGGTAGTTCTTAGTCAAAGTCAAAATTTCTTTGTTCAATTTAGGCCCGTTTAAAGCTCTTATGAACGACAAAATCTACACCCGTTCAAAAAATGACCTTCTCAGTGAAGAACCGGTAAGAAACTCCGGGGTCTTTCTTTTTTCAATACCATATTACATATAGTCATTTATAAATTACAAAAAAAAAGTCGTCGTCGTTTCAGCCTATCATAAGTCCACTGCTGAACATAGGCCTCCCCCATAGATCGCCACAAAAGTTTGTAGCTCCCATTTTGGGGGGAATTTACCATAGTTGCCACGCTTGGCAGGCGGGTTGGCAACCGCAGTTTATTTATTCAGATGTTTCAGGAAAATGCTGCTGCCCATCTCCTTGTTTTCATTTTCCCTCTGTCGACTTTTACGACACCCACGGGATGAGATGGGGTGGTAGATTCTCTTAAGCCGCTACCACACACACACACCAAAAAAAAGTACTTACATTTATTATTTAGTAGCCAGGCAAGCAAGTATGAGTTATTTTTTTATACCTGATGGTAAGTGCAACGTCCGCCCATAACAAATGCTGTGTCACCCAGAACATTTTGTGTGACACCACACTGTGCCCATCGCCCTGAGACATCAGTTCTCGAGTCTCATATGCCCAGTGATTACGCTAGCTCTCAGTGCCCTTCAAACCGAAACACAGTAATGTTTGCACACTACTGCTTCACGGCAGAATAACTGGCCCTGGGGTGGTGCCTACCTAGACGGATTCCTGCATAGGAATCCTACCACCACCACATTCCAGACATCTTTGTCCTCTATATAATGATCTATTTCATAATACGCTTTATCTTGTTCATAATAATGTCTTCTTGATAAGTTTTTTGAAATCCATGTCCGATTTGTGTGTTACACTTTTAGGAAATTTAATATAAAACTTTATACGTCTACTAAGAAGCGACTCTCTTTTAGCCAACCTAAACATAGGAATCTCCAGCGTGTCCCCTCGACCCTTCTACAGGATACAGTCAGTTTTTTCGGTAAATAAATTAATGTTTTTCCGTACGTACGTAATATTTTCAAAAATAAACAACGACGGATGTGTCCAAATTATTGGTCTCCCTGAATAGTTCTCGTAGCGACTTAATTCTCATATGCCCAGCAGTTACACTACCTATCAGTGACCTTCAGACCGAAACACAGTAATGTTTGCACACTACTGCTTCACGGCAGAATAACTGGCCCTGGGGTGGTGCCTACCTAGACGGATTCCTGCATAGGAATCCTACCACCACCACATTCCAGACATCTTTGTCCTCTATATAATGATCTATTTCATAATACGCTTTATCTTGTTCATAATAATGTCTTCTTGATAAGTTTTTTGAAATCCATGTCCGATTTGTGTGTTACACTTTTAGGAAATTTAATATAAAACTTTATACGTCTACTAAGAAGCGACTCTCTTTTAGCCAACCTAAACATAGGAATCTCCAGCGTATCCCCTCGACCCTTCTACAGGATACAGTCAGTTTTTTGGTAAATAAATTAATGTTTTGCCTTACGTACGTAATATTTTCAAAAATAAACAACGACGGATGTGTCCAAATTATTGGTCTCCCTGAATAGTTCTCGTAGCGACTTAATTCTCATATGCCCAGCAGTTACACTACCTATCAGTGACCTTCAGACCGAAACACAGTAATGTTTGCACACTACTGCTTCACGGCAGAATAACTGGCCCTGGGGTGGTACCTACCTAGACGGTCTCCTGCATAGGAATCCTACCACCACCACATTCCACACATCTTTGTCCTCTATATAATGATCTATTTCATAATACGCTTTATCTTGTTCATAATAATGTCTTCTTGATAAGTTTTTTGAAATCCATGTCCGATTTGTGTGTTACACTTTTAGGAAATTTAATATAAAACTTTATACGTCTACTAAGAAGCGACTCTCTTTTAGCCAACCTAAACATAGGAATCTCCAGCGTGTCCCCTCGACCCTTCTACAGGATACAGTCAGTTTTTTCGGTAAATAAATTAATGTTTTTCCGTACGTACGTAATATTTTCAAAAATAAACAACGACGGATGTGTCCAAATTATTGGTCTCCCTGAATAGTTCTCGTAGCGACTTAATTCTCATATGCCCAGCAGTTACACTACCTATCAGTGACCTTCAGACCGAAACACAGTAATGTTTGCACACTACTGCTTCACGGCAGAATAACTGGCCCTGGGGTGGTACCTACCTAGACGGTCTCCTGCATAGGAATCCTACCACCACCACATTCCACACATCTTTGTCCTCTATATAATGATCTATTTCATAATACGCTTTATCTTGTTCATAATAATGTCTTCTTGATAAGTTTTTTGAAATCCATGTCCGATTTGTGTGTTACACTTTTAGGAAATTTAATATAAAACTTTATACGTCTACTAAGAAGCGACTCTCTTTTAGCCAACCTAAACATAGGAATCTCCAGCGTATCCCCTCGACCCTTCTACAGGATACAGTCAGTTTTTTGGTAAATAAATTAATGTTTTGCCTTACGTACGTAATATTTTCAAAAATAAACAACGACGGATGTGTCCAAATTATTGGTCTCCCTGAATAGTTCTCGTAGCGACTTAATTCTCATATGCCCAGCAGTTACACTACCTATCAGTGACCTTCAGACCGAAACACAGTAATGTTTGCACACTACTGCTTCACGGCAGAATAACTGGCCCTGGGGTGGTACCTACCTAGACGGTCTCCTGCATAGGAATCCTACCACCACCACATTCCACACATCTTTGTCCTCTATATAATGATCTATTTCATAATACGCTTTATCTTGTTCATAATAATGTCTTCTTGATAAGTTTTTTGAAATCCATGTCCGATTTGTGTGTTACACTTTTAGGAAATTTAATATAAAACTTTATACGTCTACTAAGAAGCGACTCTCTTTTAGCCAACCTAAACATAGGAATCTCCAGCGTATCCCCTCGACCCTTCTACAGGATACAGTCAGTTTTTTGGTAAATAAATTAATGTTTTGCCTTACGTACGTAATATTTTCAAAAATAAACAACGACGGATGTGTCCAAATTATTGGTCTCCCTGAATAGTTCTCGTAGCGACTTAATTCTCATATGCCCAGCAGTTACACTACCTATCAGTGACCTTCAGACCGAAACACAGTAATGTTTGCACACTACTGGTTCACGGCAGAATAACTGGCCCTGGGGTGGTACCTACCTAGACGGTCTCCTGCATAGGAATCCTACCACCACCACATTCCACACATCTTTGTCCTCTATATAATGATCTATTTCATAATACGCTTTATCTTGTTCATAATAATGTCTTCTTGATAAGTTTTTTGAAATCCATGTCCGATTTGTGTGTTACACTTTTAGGAAATTTAATATAAAACTTTATACGTCTACTAAGAAGCGACTCTCTTTTAGCCAACCTAAACATAGGAATCTCCAGCGTGTCCCCTCGACCCTTCTACAGGATACAGTCAGTTTTTTCGGTAAATAAATTAATGTTTTTCCGTACGTACGTAATATTTTCAAAAATAAACAACGACGGATGTGTCCAAATTATTGGTCTCCCTGAATAGTTCTCGTAGCGACTTAATTCTCATATGCCCAGCAGTTACACTACCTATCAGTGACCTTCAGACCGAAACACAGTAATGTTTGCACACTACTGCTTCACGGCAGAATAACTGGCCCTGGGGTGGTACCTACCTAGACGGTCTCCTGCATAGGAATCCTACCACCACCACATTCCACACATCTTTGTCCTCTATATAATGATCTATTTCATAATACGCTTTATCTTGTTCATAATAATGTCTTCTTGATAAGTTTTTTGAAATCCATGTCCGATTTGTGTGTTACACTTTTAGGAAATTTAATATAAAACTTTATACGTCTACTAAGAAGCGACTCTCTTTTAGCCAACCTAAACATAGGAATCTCCAGCGTATCCCCTCGACCCTTCTACAGGATACAGTCAGTTTTTTGGTAAATAAATTAATGTTTTGCCTTACGTACGTAATATTTTCAAAAATAAACAACGACGGATGTGTCCAAATTATTGGTCTCCCTGAATAGTTCTCGTAGCGACTTAATTCTCATATGCCCAGCAGTTACACTACCTATCAGTGACCTTCAGACCGAAACACAGTAATGTTTGCACACTACTGCTTCACGGCAGAATAACTGGCCCTGGGGTGGTACCTACCTAGACGGTCTCCTGCATAGGAATCCTACCACCACCACATTCCACACATCTTTGTCCTCTATATAATGATCTATTTCATAATACGCTTTATCTTGTTCATAATAATGTCTTCTTGATAAGTTTTTTGAAATCCATGTCCGATTTGTGTGTTACACTTTTAGGAAATTTAATATAAAACTTTATACGTCTACTAAGAAGCGACTCTCTTTTAGCCAACCTAAACATAGGAATCTCCAGCGTGTCCCCTCGACCCTTCTACAGGATACAGTCAGTTTTTTGGTAAATAAATTAATGTTTTGCCTTACGTACGTAATATTTTCAAAAATAAACAACGACGGATGTGTCCAAATTATTGGTCTCCCTGAATAGTTCTCGTAGCGACTTAATTCTCATATGCCCAGTAGTTACACTACCTATCAGTGACCTTCAGACCGAAACACAGTAATGTTTGCACACTACTGCTTCACGGCAGAAGGCGGCATCGGTTGGTTGTTACACTTTTGGCACTATAATATCTCCTGAAAAAAAAAATTCAGGCAGGATTACTATGCAGGAAGGTACTAGGTAGGTACCTCCGCAGTGCCAGCTATTCTGCCGTGAAGCAGTAGCGTGCCAACATTACTCTGTTTGAAGGGCCCTGTGAGCTAATGTTTCCGGTGGTAGGATTCCTATGCAGGAATCCGTCTAGGTAGGTACCACATCAGTCACTTTATCCAATGAAAAAAGGGTCACTATACTGCTCGTCGGATCGCAATTTTTTTTCGACTCGTACCATAATGGCGGCGACGTGGTTAGCCACCCGTCACGTCTCGTTTCCCGCGTGGACTAAAAGTGGGCTATGGTGTCCTCTACCTACCCCTTAAATAGGAAACAGACGTACATGTACGTATTTATTTACAAGCTGTAAGGTAGACTCAATTCTTACCATTCAATGTCTGGAACGCGATCGCTGTCAGGAGCGTCGGATGCCAGGAGCGCCAGTTTGGTTGCCGACGATATGCCGGTCTTCCGCGCTATCTGGCTGATCTCGTTCTGGAGCTTCTCCAATTGAGCCTGAGGAAGCATCAACCGATAATTTTCGTCCAAATAAAGTATAGTCACCCACACCTTACCGTATTATGAAAGTGATCGATACACGAGGAAGAAGACAAGGGACGGGAGAATACCAGCGTCAGATAATTGCACGTCTCTTGGTTTATACCCGACATGTCAAGGTCAAGCGATTCGACTGTCTTCAAATGTCTCTATCACAATTATATTGTACTTATATGCTAATTTCACATTTTCTTGACTCATATCAAGAAAACACTTTTATTAATTCATTGAAATTATTTTGAAAAATCATCTAATATTGCTACTTTGAACAAAAAACAATTTAAAAAAATTTGACGCGGACGTCCGGATTTTTTTAGGGATGTGGTCACGACAACTCCCGAAAAAATTCACGTATCGAGACCGGGTTTCCTTTGTCGTGTCAAGAATTTTATCTACCGGTTTCATTTATATTATTACGTATATTATAACGTTATATCAATATCATATTAGTGCCTTGCTGATTTCCTGTAGCGCGTAGTTTCACAGAATTTTTTTTCCGACCCTAGTGGACCTTTTCCTAGCATCATCATTTTCATCATCATTTCAGCCTATCACTAGTCCACTGCTGAACATAGGTCTCTCCCATAGATTCACAAAAGTTCGTAGCGTTGTAGTGGGTACATTGCCACATTTTCGCAATGTACCGACCTTCACGCGCATGCGCTCGATCAGCTGCCAGCATTGTGACCTTATATAGGGAATTTGGTCCACCGAGTCTACTTTTTCCTAATACTTCTTCATCGGCAGGCGCTCGACTCGCTACTGCTACTGTACTCTGATACTGAGAATTTGGTTCTTGGGCCTTTTCACAATACATCCATCTACATTCGCAATCGCTTCATCAGCTGCCACAACTGTACCCTGGCAATAATAATTTGATCCTTCGAAACGAGCTTTTCCCTATACACTCACCTCCATCCGCAGATGCTGGGCCAGCTGGCGTTTCTGTACCCTGGTGTCGAGTTTGGTCCTTCGAGCCGACCTTTTCTCAATGCCTCTAGGGTGACGGTTTGAAGGGCACTGTGAGCTAGCGTAATCACTGGGCATATGATGCTTAAGAACCGACGACTCACGGCGATGAGCGCAGTGTGGTGTCAAACAGTAATGTTACGGGCAGACGTTGCACTCACCACCAGCTGAACGTTTCGCTCGTTCTCCGATCCAATAAAAAAAAACTTTGGGCCGGCTGCCGTCGCCGTAGTCCCGTAGGGAGGACTTGGTCCTCCGAGCCGTGTGACCCCGCACCCACCTTCATCCGCAGGCGCTCGGCGAGCTGGCGGAACTTGCCGGGCTCGTGGAAGCGCAGCGGGCGGCGCGCGCGCTGCGGCGGCTTGCTGGGCACGCGCTCGTCCAGCCAGGCCGCGCTGGCCGCCGCCGCGCTCGACGTGCTGCCGCTCGCCAGCTGCGCGCGGAACTCCTCGCGCCGCAGCGCGCGGATGTTCGCCTGCGCCGCGCCAAATGTTACTTCATTTTTTTTTTATATTGCTACTGTTTAAAATGTTAGAGCCGTGCGGTGGCGGCTCGTTAAAAGAATACTACCACACCATCTCGTCCCATGGATGTCGTAAAAGGCGAGTAAGGAATTAAACTGCACTGTGCACCCAACAGCGCATGGTGGCGATGGGCTCACCACCTATCACACCAAGTGCATTATATTGTTTTGGTGAAACGTGGATTGTGGCAGTCATCTGCTTTTGCAGTGAGTGCCCAGTCTCTGACCACCCCTTATGGGATACAGTCGTGATCTTATGTATGTTAAAATGTTACAGTTTCTCTTCGGGTTTAAAGATCTTTATTTTTCTTGTGAAAAATTTAAAAAAAATGTAAAGTTTCAGCCTATAAATGTCCCACTGCTGAGCACAGGCCTCCTCTCATTTCTGAGAGGGTTCGGAGCTAGGAAGAATCAGCACTTAAAATTGTAGAACAATTTTAGAGGTGCTGGCACCGGGGATCGAACCCAGGTTACTCGCTTACTATGAAATTAAAGGCGAGCACCAGGCCCCTGAGCAGACCTAAATTATAGAGACCAGCCGCAGCCGGGCAGCGCCTTATTGTCAAAGTATCTACCCCACGGGTCCTAAATTGGAATCCCAGCAGTAATCAACATTTGTGCGAAATCACAATTTGTTTGTTTTCAGGATTAGTTGTGTTATGATTGTGTTTCCGACACTGCGTCCTAACCCACCTCCGATCTTATCACATGAGCGTTACATAGAACCCTGGTAGGGTAGGACGAGATAGTGCCTCCGTCTGCGTGTACACTTGTGGCACTATAATACCTCCCGCGTAGTTTTGGCAACCGCAGTTTATTTATTCAGATGTTCCAGGAAGATGCTGCTGCCCATCTCCTGGTTTTATAATTTCCCTCTGTCGACTTTTACAACACCCACGCGATGGGATGGGGTGGTAGATTCTCTTAGACCGCCACCACACGGCTGAATCAGAGCCTTGTGAGAATGCAATTTGGACAAGCGCTACTCTCATCTCAGCTTCGATCAGAAAACTGCCACAGCTTATACAATAAACCAGAGACAACAGGTTCACCTTCAGCGTGGGTGCCACATGAGTGAGCTGGACTCTCTTGCCGCTCGTGTCCACCGTGCGGCCTTCCCGATCCAAAATCAACGGAGCCGGCCCGGAAGCCCCCGCTGCGGCTAGGGCTCCACCTGAAATAAAATAAGTGTAAAGAAGTGCAACATCTTTGGACGAAACGTGAGTGCAACGTCTGCCCATAACAAATGCCGTGTCATCCAGAAAATTTCTGTGTTACACTACACTGTGTCACCCTGAGACATCAGTTCTTAAGTCTCATATGTCCAGTGATTACGCTAGCTCTCAGTGCCCTTCGAACCGAAACACAGTAATGTTCGCACACTACTGCTTCACGGCAGAATAACTGGCCCTGGGGTGGTACCTACCTAGACGGATTCCTGTATAGGAATTCTACCACCAGTAAATCTAAGGCGGGGCAGTAACTATGAACATATCCTCACGTGACCGGAAAGTGTCAAAATGGCACTGCCATAAGACCCGCTTTTTCCATAATCAGAAAAACAATACAAGGTTAGCATTGCTTTTCAAATTTAATAATATTTGTGTGTGAGAGTCGTGTATGTGTGCGTGTGTGGCGGTGTATCAAAATGGCGGGAATGAATTACCCGCCAATTTCCTCTGTATCCTAGCCTGGAGCTCGGCGATCTTCCTCTGCTTTTCCAACTCTTCATGGCTCATCTGAGCCGCGGCTGCAACCAAATTAATGCAACTTTATATAACACAAATGTTATCGGCCTAACATGATGTTCTCCTAGCCGATTTCGACCACGGCGATAACTTCCGAATACTGTCCAAAGCCATCAACTGCGCAGGAGATATTATAGTGCCGCAAGTGTACGCGCAAACACAGAGGCACTCACTCGTCCCAACCTACACCGATGTAACGCTGATGCGATAAGATCGGAGGTAGGCTAGGATGCAGTGTCAGAAATATAATATAATATAATATAAAGAGTTTGTATGTTTGAATGCGCTAATCTCAGAAAATATTACTCCGGTTAGAAAACTTATATTTGCGTGAGTAAGCCCGTTTTATGAGTAAGGTTCTAAGATACGAGTACAGTAGTGTATCATGGTACGATCTCCATACTTTATGCATAGGAGATGGCCAGCATCATCTTCCTGGGACATCTGACAATATAAACTGCGGTTGCCAAGCGCGGCAACTATGGCGTAATCCCCCACAAAACGAGAGCTACAAACTTTTGTGGCATTCTATGGGGGAGACTTACTTTCAGCAGTGGGCTAGCGATAGGCCGAAATAAGGGCCGAACAGTGAATGTTCAGGTCAGCGAGCTATTATGGTATGTGGTCGATCACGGATTGCGTTCCCACGAGCAGTGTAGTGACAGCATTGCATATTATGGTGTTATTCTGCACTAATAAATGCTGCTAAGTCCCTTACGACACCTCGGTAGGAAAGGGGTGGGTGCTATTCCACTCTGCCGGGAAGGTGTCCCGGCAGAGTGGAATAGCACCCACCCCTTCGGCTATTTTATATCGGCTATATTATACACTCAGCGTCACAAAAATCGCACCTCTCTGAGTTCGCGCGAAAAATGGCTGTAATGGCTAGAAACGAATTATATTTATATAAATATTGGTATACATAATGATTTCTTATATTTACGCGAACACTACACATTTAAATGAAACTAAGTTTACGGATTTTATCGCGGTTTTTTTTTTTTTTTTTTAATAAAATAAAATAAAATAAAATCCGTAAACTTAGTTTCATTTAAATTATGTTGGAAATGGGTATTTGAATAGCTTTACATTATTAATAAAAAAAATCATGAAATCATGAAATCATTAAAACATTTATCATATTATAGAGCGTCAAAAATAAACACTGTCAAATGCTCGTTAGTAAGGACGCTAGTTACACCACCTAAAAAGGGTATAAAAGGGTCGATCTGGATGAAATATGGGCCAGTCGTAATTTAGACTTTGCAGTGAACACACGTGAACAAGTAACCCAAGTAAGAACAAGTAAAGATGGACACCAGCTCTGAAGAAGCCGCTCAAGTGATTGCCCTATTGCAAAGATGCGGTACTTGAAGAGTGGGAACAAATACCCCAAGATGCTGTTGCGATCCTTGTAAGGTCCATGAAAGATCGCATGGAAGCCGTTATCAAGGCAAGGGGGGGTAACACTAGGTTTTAAGAACTTTTTTTGCATTTATTAAGTTTTTTTTTAAATTATTAATTTGCAAATTTGTACATACCCTGTCTTTTTCTTTAATTTCTCTTTCGTCTCGTTATAAAAGTAAAATTCAATTAAAATTCCTGAAAGCTAATGAAATTACCTTTCGAATGATACCCTCAAACCACAACATTGCCATTGGCCTGTTGTGTTAAAATAGTATTTAAATTATTTTTTTCGGATGTGCGATTTTTTTGACGCGAGTGTATATAATATCATGCTATGTATACAAAGAAACAGTTCCTCAAAAGAAAATCAAAAGTTGCATGTGTTTGCATTTTTTATAGAAGAGGTGGGAAATAAGCCAGCGGCTCCCCTGATAGGATCACCACCCATGAACATCCGCAGTACCAGAATTGTGGATGCGTCGCTGGCATTTGTAGACTTTTCCTTGAGGTCGCTAAGTCTTGTCAGCTCGGAAGAAATTCCACAAAGTGTATGTGGGATTTTCCTTGATCGACTCTTTTAACACCATAGGACGAGATTGCGTTTTGTATTTATAAATGGTGTGAAATATAATTATGGTGGCGGCTCGTTAAAAGAATACTACCACTCCATCTCATCCAATGGATCTCGTAAAAGGCGAGTAAGGAATTAAACTGCACTGTGCACCCAATGGAGCATGGTGGCGATGGTCTCACCACCTATCACACCAAGTGCATTATATTGTTTAGGTGAAACGTAGATTGTGTCAGTCATCTGCTTTTTGCAGTGAGTGCCCAGTCTCTGACTACCCTTTATGGGATACAGTTGTGATCTTATGTATGTATGTATGTATTTATAGAAAAAAAGTAAGGTAAGTTACTTTTACTAACTTTGCTTACTTTACTTTTTTTGCTTTTATTGGTTTAAGAGATTCTGCCGCCCCATTTCCTCCGTGAGGGTCGTTAAGTCGACGGAGGGGAAATGAAAACCTGACAGGCAACAGCACCTTCTTGGAACATCTGAATAAAAAACTGCGGTTTTTTTTTTATTGGATGAAGTGATGAAACGAGCAAAACGTTCACCTGACGATAAGTGTCACCCAGAAAATTTCTGTGCGACACCACACTTGAGCCGTGGTAGCTCAGGGGCTAGGCGCTCGCTTTCAATTTTCATAGTACGCGAGTGACCTGGGTTCGATTCCCGGTGACGGCACCACTAAAATTGTTAATTGCAATTTTAAGTGCTGACTTACCACGTGCTCAGCGGTGAAGGAAAACATCGTGAGGAAACCTGCATGTCTGAGAAGTTAAAAATATTTCGAAGACATGTGAAGTCCGCCAACCCGCATTGGAGCAGCGTGGCGGATTCTTCCTAGCTCCAAAACCCTCTCAGAAATGAGACGAGGCCTGTGCTCAGTAGTGGGACATTTATAGGCTGAAACTTTTTTTTACTTTACCACACTGCGCCCATCACCCTGAGACATAAGTACTTAAGTCTCATATGCCCAGTGATTACGCTAGCTCACAGTGCCCTTCAAACCGAAACACAGTAATGTTTGCACACTACTGCTTCACGGCAGAATAACTGGCCCTGGGGTGGTACCAACTTAGACCACCAATACCTTGTAACCATAGCAAAACCCCCCCAAAATGAGAACTACAAACTTGTGGCAATCTATGCCGAGGCCTATGTTCAGCGGTGGACTAGTGATAGGCTGAAATTGATGAAATACCGCCTATATCTGTATGTGTCATTCCATACTCACAGGGTTTGGAATATAGGACAGGTTTGATGACACTCGGGGGTGGTATCGCATTGTTCTGCTGCATTTGAACCTTCAGCTGCTGAGCGGCCGCGACTGCCACGTTCACTCTGGGCTGCTGGTCCCCCTTCATAGCTATCAGCGCCCTCTTGCGCTCCTCTATCTCCTTTTGTGCATTTGCCATCATGAGCTGAAACGAGAAGCATATAAATATATCTGGTATTTTTTTTTCTAAACTATATATATAATAAATGCGATGATACGATGCTATAATATATTATAAATGCGAATGTAACTCTCTCCGGCCCTTCTGTCTGTTTGTTACCTTTTCACGGTTTAACTGCTGAGCCGAACTCGATGAAATTTGGCAAAGACATAACTTGCATCCTGGTGACTGGGGGCACAGGATACTTTTCATCCCGGAGAAGCACAGTTCCCAAGGGATATTTAAAAAAACCTACATCCATCGGCTAGTAATATATAATATTATAATGAGTGAAGATTTGATTTTTTGTATGTTTGTTTGGTTGTAATGAATAAACTCAAAAACTACTGAAACTGATTTTAAAAATTCTTTCAGCCTATAGACAGCTACATTATCAGCGAATAACATGAGCTGTATTTTATTAACAAAAACTGAGATCCTTACAAAAATTGCTGTAATGTAACTCAAGGTATCAAAAATTTACTAATAAAAGTCGTGCGCTGCGAAAACTCTTTATGATAAATAAAATAATGTACATTCCCTTCTTTTAATTAACTATCTACATTCTTTAAAAAAATACAGCAGATATTACTAATTTATGTTTCTATATCTACCCGTGGGAAGCCAGGGCGGATCTCTAGTGTTTGATAATGTTACGAGATGAACAAAATGTTCACCTGATGGTAAGTGCAACGTCTGCCCATAACAAATGCTGTGTCACCCAGCAGACAAACCTTCAGAGAGTTGTATTTAAAAAAAAAATAACTGAATACCTTAATTTTGTCAGCACTGAGACCGGCCATCTTGGATCCAACAGTTTCACCTTCGGGTAAGACTGATGGCAGATCCAAGCCATTGCCCAGCTTCTTCTCTTTATCTTCCTTGTCCTTCTCTTTCTCACTTTTGGACTCGCGTCTTTCTTCTCTGGATTCTTTTTCTTCGTGCCTTGATCTATAATAATGAATGACACAATACATATAGTTACAAAGACAAGTCATTTTTTTAAACTAAACTAAACACATCATCTCAGCCGTCTTTAATCCACTGTTGTATATAGGCCTTTTATCTTTGATAAAAAAACTCTTGTTTTTTGTAGACATAAAGCTGACAAGAGCAGTTTGTTTATTCAGATATTTCTGGTTTTCATTTTCTCTCTATCGACTTTTACAAAACCCACAGGATGAGGTGGGGTGGTAGATTCTATTAAGCCGCCACCACAAGGCAGTTGGCAATATCTTCCGCCAAAGTATTGTAGCAGGACCGTCGACTATTTAACACGAAACCTACCGGAGCGCTCAAATGATTGCTTTTGAGACTTAGTAGTAGGATTTCGTAATAATCCATCGCATATTCTGTTTAAATTGACATCAGTTGTCACTCGGCGGTTGACAGTCGTAGAGTCAATATCACTTGATATTGCCTCGTTTTGAGGTAAAACACGTGTCGTGATCTCGACTACAGTGGTGTGTATTGCCTAGTGGTAGTGTTGATGTGGTGGAGGGTATCTGGTGGCGCTTCCCGGTGGCGGTATTGGCTTTTTTAGTGCACGCTGTTGAGGGAGGGCGGGCGTTGCTCTTCAAAACTGGTGTATATTACCTAGGTTTGAAGAGCACCGCCCGCCCTCTCACAGTAGCGTGCACAAGCAAAACTAACACCGCACCAGGTTCCGCCACGGCGGCTGTCTGTCGTAGAGTCTATAACACACGATAATGCCACGTTTTGGGGCGAAACACGTGTCGTTGCCTTGTCTTCAGTGGTGTGTAATACCTAGTGGTAGTATTGTAGTGGTGAAGGGTATCACCGGCGGTTCCCATTGGCAGTGTTATTGTTTCCCATTGGTAGTGTTAACACTGGGTAATATACCATATACCATTTTATACTCTGCATGTGGATCTATGCAAATTTCTTCATCTGATTCTATCAACTAAATCCTACCAGTATAAATGATGTTGTCACAGCTATCACAGTGACTGATCTTTAGCCTATAATAATAACATTAAAAATAACCTTTTTGAATCTCTGTCCTTGTCATTTGAAGACTCGTGCTTCCTTTTCTGTGTCTTGGAGCTGGATATGAGCTCCTGTGCCAAGGCCAACACCTTGTCTGCTAGTTTGCTCGCCTTCTTTGAGTCTATGTGAGCCGAAATCTTGTCTATAATTTTGCGCCGTTCGTATCTAAAAGATTATGTCCTTATTAACAACACTTATAAATATCATCATCACTAATGCCTATATCTGACACTGGACAGTAGTCCAGTTACTCAGCAGAGATGAAACAACTGAAATCAAAAGTCTTTTCTTACTCAATAAGCTGTAATAATAATAGCAAAGGAGAGAAAGTTAATTTGCTAACCGCCGACTGTCACAAACACAACAGTCGGCGGTTGGCTGTTGTAGTGTCAATATCACTTGATAATGCCTTGTTTTGAGGTGAAACACGTGAAGTGTTCTCGATTTCAGTGGTGTATAGTGCCTAGTGGTGGTGTTGTAGCGGTGGAGGGTATCTGGTGGCGGAATTGGTTTTCCTCTACACTCTGTTGAGGGAGGGCGGGCGAGGCTCTTCAAAACTAGGGAATACACACTATTTTACATTTTGCATGCGGATCTAAGCAAATTAATATTCTCTCCTTAACTATAATGGATTTCCGCAAAGTAAAGCCTCATTCTATTAACTGTAATGATAGCAATCTGCATCTAACTTGTTACTTACATTTTAGTTTATTTTTTAAAGCCTAGTGAGGTTAAGGTTTCAGAAGTTTCTCTCTTTAATTATAGTTATTTTTTCCAGCAGTCAGGTTACAGTTTTTTTAAACTTTTTCTATTATTTATTTATGTGTGTGTAAACAAGTAGACTATTTGTTTTTTCACGATCTCATGAGTATAGTTGTTAATGTTGTATATAAACTGTAGTGCGCCATAAACGCCTCTGAAGTAAACCTTGGAATTTTTGAATATGAACAGATATATCATTACAATATGATTGTAAAAAATTTATTGAAAATACTGACAAAAGTATCCGCAACTTCATACTCATTGGTATTTTTTTTTATTTGATAAAGTGTCGTGACAAGCAAAATGTTTACCTGATGGTAAGTGCAACATTTGCCCATAACAGATGCTGTTATGCAGAATATTTCTGTGTAGCACCACACTGCGTCCGTCACCCTAAGAGACAAGTTCGTAAGTCTAATATGCCCAGTATTTACACTAGCTCTCAGTGCTATTTACTTAACTTAAGAATACTTAAGAACTGATGTCTCAGGGTGACGGGCGCATTGTGGTGTCCCACTGTTCTTGGTGAAACAGCATTTGTTTTGGGCAGAAGTTGCACTAAGAAAAAAAAAAGTAGTAGTATGTCAATAATTCATTGAAAAATAGAAACCTGTGACTGTGTTGGTTTAGCAGTTGCCGACGTCGTCTAAGTGTACTGCGCAACTTACGATTCTGGTTATATTATAGTATATATTCTTATTATGTCCTACCTTCAAATTATAGTACATGTGCAATATTATCGTTGTATGAATATGGGATGATTGTAAAACGGGTTAAAAAAGTTCTTACCCATTATTAAGACATGACGAGACTGTTGATAACAACGAGCTGTCAGATTTTCCAATAGTCCTGTAAATAGCTCGGTCTAATGACGACCTCAGTTCTTCAACTTCACGTCTAGACAGCTGCAGAGCCATGTTTTGTTCGTAATCCTCAACCAACAATATAGTACGAAATTTTTGAGGTTATACTTTGGATAATACACAAAACTAGATTAATAAATCACTTAATTAATTGTGATGCCAAAATGGTTTATAATAACATTATCTTCACTAAAAAATATTTTTCTATCCATGAAAATGTTTTGTAAATAAAAGCAGTTTATGATTTTTTTACGTTTGACGTAAATAATAGACAAATTTTATTGGGGTTACTATTATATAAACACTTTTGTATTTATGACGTTACTCTTAACAAACACGAAACACAAGTCCTGTACAACGTATCAAATAACATAATGGAACCTAATTATGTACAATTAATTAACACCAATTAAATTTTCCATATTGGTCAATCTAATATTTGTTAATCTAGTGTTTTTCCCGTGTAATTAGGAAAATTATAAAAGTCATTGTTGTATATTTGTGGTACAACGTTCGAATGTATGTAATCAAAGAATATTTAGGTAAATTACCTAAACCTACTACCGTATTAATATGTTTAATTAGGTAATTACATCACATTAATAGAAAAAGAAAAGTCCTAATATAAATCTTAAAAATGTTATCACCCTCGCGTCCTCTATTTCAAAAACTATAGAGGGTACGTTTAAGAGTAAAAGTACAATCGGTTATATGTTGAGAATACGGTTATGGAATATCTGATTATTCTGATGGAATTGAAAGACTTGCTTGAGATACTTCTCTAACTTTCCGAGAAATGATACAGAATACAACGACAGGTATAAGTATAACTTAAATATTTCCACAAAAGATGCAACCATTTTACATCAATCAAAATATCAGCAGTCCTAATTTAGAATTTATTATGATAGGAAAATAAATGACAATACGGAGGAAATATTTACGACATTTTTTTTTATTTGTTAAAGTAACGAAACGAGCAAAACTTTCACCTGATGGTAAGTGCAACGTTTGCCTATAACAAATGCTGTGTTACCCAGAACATTTCTGTGTGATACCACTCTGCACCCGTCACTTTCACACATAATTTCTTGAGTCTCGTTTGCCCAGTTTACCCCAGCTCTCAGTGCCCTTCAAACCGAAACACAGTAATGTTTGCACACTACTATTTCACGGCAGAGTAATTATCCCTTGGGTGGTTGACCCTAGACGGATCACTGCATAGGAATAATCCTACCACCAGTAAAATATAAATAATTGGTGATATTGTACTATAAATTCTTGTTTTATTTAAATATACTACATTTTACTTAAAAAAAACATATTTTTGGGTTAACTAGAGTGTTAGGAGAAGTTAAAAGAAAGATTAGACATGATTAGACATTGCAAGTTGCAACACTGAATTGTTTGTTAATTCATTGTTGTTGTAATTGATTCTTGACAGTAAACATTATAAACTTTAAATTTTTTTAAATTAATGATAAGGAACGTAAATGTAACATTTAAATCGTTTTGTTACAAATCATTACTATTTCATCTAAAAACTGTAGGTAATTAGCGTTCTAAAATTAATCAAACATAACCTTAAAATGTCGGATGATGAAGAAATTGTGATAAAGAAGAGCAAGCAAGTTCACTATGGATCTCTGGAGGAGCAGGAGAAGGCGCGGCTGGCAGCTCTTGCCGCAGCTGCCAGAGAAGGTGTGGAAGATACGGGCGGAAAAGAGCTTGGCGACATTCAGATATCTAGTGGTAAATTTTTATTAAGTTAATTCATACTGAGACTATGTTTTATATATGAATGTTCTCACTACATATACGCCATGTATGAAGAAAAACTATTATAAGGCTATACAAATATCTATCCGAAAAAAACCCATGACCCACATTGCACATGGCTTGTAATGATCACAATAAATAGAAAATTTATGATTCATCATTTCAGCCTTTTAGTCCACTGCTGAACATAGGCCTTCCCTATAGATTACTACAAAAGTTTATAGCTCTCTTTTTGGGGGAATTTTGCCATAGTTGCCACACTGGTGGTAGGATTCCTATGCAGGAATCCGTCTAGGTAGGTACCACCCCAGGGCCAGTTATTCTGCCGTGAAGCAGTAGTGTGCGAACATTACTGTGATGATTTCGGTTTGAAGGGCATTGAGAGCTAGCGTAATCACTGGACCTATGAGACTTAAGAACTGATGTCTCAGGGTGACGGGCGCAGTGTGGTGTCACAAAGTAATTTTCTGGGTAACACAGCATTTGTTATGGGCAAACATTGCACTTACCATCAGGTGAATGTTTTGCTCGTTCCGTCACTTTTATGAAATAAAAAAAAATAAATGAAAAAGAAACACTTGGCAACTGCAGTTTATTTATTCAGATGTGCGAGGAAGATGCTGCTGCCCATCTTCTGGTTTTAATTTTCCCTCTGTCGACTTTTACGACACCCATGGGATGAGACGGGGTGGCAGATTCTCTTAAGCTGCCACCACACTGCACAAATTTATCATTACAACAATATAAATAACAATTAGTATTGCAATCATACACATATTCAGATATACACTTAAGAACCAAAGACATCAATATAGTCCAAAGTATCTGTAGGAAACCTGGCATTCCATCAGGATATTCGGGCTCGATTCACGGTATCAGAACTAAAGACATGGAGTTGCGGAAATAGGTTTGTAGCAATCAACAATATACAAAGTAGCTGTATAGCATGCAGAAAAAATATATGTGCCACTGGTTTTTTTTTATTGAATGAAGTAGTGAGACAAGCAAAACTTAGTAAGTGCAATGTCTGCCCAGTGAGGCTCTATTCAGGCTGACATAAAGCTGAATTCCATGAACTATATGTAGTACAATTAGTCCCCTCAAAGATCCTACTAAGTAAAAGCTTTACCACACATAATTTATTTAATTGATTTTACATTCAGAACAGAACATGTATGCAGGCTGTAATTTTTACAAAAAATGCCAATACAATTTTTTTACTCATGTGTGAAGTTCTGGTGATCGCTAGTTGTTCGCTCGCGTGAGTGAGCTCATGGAATATAGAGCATAGAGCAAGTGAATATGCAACACGATGCAAGACATCCGACCGAGTTAATAGAATGAATGAGCGCATATAATCTAGCCTTGGAACAGGGCATTCTTTCTTTCTGGATCTTCGTTTTAGGCCTTAGTACAGCAGTGGACTAGTGGTATGTTGAAATTATGATGGTGGTGATGATGATAACTTCTTTAGGAATTCTATCAATCGAAGCATAGATAGCTTAAACTACAAATCTTTATTACACAACTTTAGCAAAGCAAATAGCCGAAGGTAATTTGTTTTTATTCACAAAAGGCCCTTTTCTTTCAGTAAATCTTGGGAATAGGTACTGAAAGAAAAAGGCTTCGCTGCCGCTACTCCCATCTGGTCTAGATAAGCCCACGCTGTGCCACTGCCTAGAGCATTTCTGAATGGCGCCGCACTGCGTTCATCAATCTGAGATATCAGTTCTTAGATCTCATATGCCCAGTTACCCTAGCTCTCAGTGCTCTTCAGACCGAAATACAGTAATTTTGCTCAAAACTGCTGCACGGCAGAATAAATGGCCTTAGTACCTACCTACACGGATTCCTGCATAGATGCCTCAAGCAGCACCTATATATTTTCTTAATGTATTTGTTACGTACATATAGTTCTTATTTTATACATACATACACGCCTTTCAGCCATAGTAGGGGTAGGCAGAGGCTACACCTGTAGCCCCACTTTTCGCCCTCGCGGGAAACGAGACTTGACGGGTAGCGAACCGCTCCCCATTGCATTCCCACAAGGAGTATAGTGACAGGATTGCATATTATGGTGTTGTTCTGCTCTAATAAAGGCTGTTACATACAAAACCTAGCCGTGGTAGCTCAGGGGCCTGGTGCTCGCCTTTAATTTCAGTAGTAAGCGAGTAACCTGGGTTCGATCCCCGGTGCCAGCACCTCTAATATTGTTCTACAATTTTAAGTGCTGATTTACCACGTGCTTACCGGTGAAGGAAAACATCATGAGGAAACCTGCATGTCCGAGGAATAGAAATATTTCGAGGACATGTGAAGTCCGCCAACCCGCATTGGAGCAGCGTGGCGGATTCTTCCTAGCTCCAAAACCCTCTCAGAAATGAGAGGAGGCCTGTGCTCAGTAGTGGGACATTTATAGGCTGAAACTTTACTTTACTTTACTATACAAAACCTTAGTCGCCTCTTACGACACCTGGGTAGGGAAGAGGTATGTGCTATTCTACTCTGCCGGACACCTATCGGCTGTATTTGTTAGGTTAAGGTAAAAATACTGCTAAGTGGACACCTTGCACTAATTTTTCAATAATATCTTAAATGAATTTTTTTTTTATTAGAATACATGGAGCTTGAAGAAGAAATGTCCAGAGATAAGAAGGCGTTGCTTGAAGAGTTTGAGAGGAGAAGAAAAGCTCGCCAGCTGAACGTGTCTACAGATGATGATGAGGTACTTTTATAGAGTAAAGAGGGGTAAACTGCTAGGACTTGCTCGACGAAACGAAGACCGTCATGCAATTTTTTTTTTCATCAGTGAGTCCTATGCAGGTATCCGTCTAGGTAGGTACCACCCCAGGGCCAGTTATTCTGCCTGTGAAGCAGTAGCGTGCAAACATTACTGTGTTTCAGTCTGAAGGGCACTGTGAACTAGTGTAATCACTAGGCATGTGAGACTTAAGAACTGATGTCTCAGGGTGACGGGCGCATTGTGGTGTCACACCGCTCTGGGTGACACAGCATTTGTTATGGGCAAATGTTGCACTTACCATCAGGTGAACGTTTTGCTCGTTCCGCCACTTTGAAAAACAAAAAAAAATCAGTTCTTAAATCTCATATGCCCAGTAATTACACTAGCTCACCAAGAGCCCTTCAGACCGAAACACGGTAATGTTTACACACTACTGCTGTACTGTGGTGGTACCTACCTAAATGAATCCTAGCCCCACCAAAAATGATGTGTGTTACCTAGTTTCTAAAGAGCATCGCCCTCCCGCAAGCAAACCAAGGCAGTCAACCACAGCAACAACCATGTCTTAGAACAAGGTAGTATACCACAGCTATTATACATCCCTCGGTGCAAAACAAACCTCAGCTTATGGTCATCTCTAATTCTTCTCTTAAACTGATGGCTCCATCGTCTCACTAGTCATTCTCTGCCAATGTCAAGGTTGAAGAATATGAAGGAAAGTTTGATATGAAAAAAGAATGGGGGATTTAAAAAAGCTTAGTTCTTCAGTAACAATACCGTTGAGTACTCTAAAAAAGGGGGGAAGCACATAAATTATTAGTTTAGTTAATTATTAAAAGTAATTAATATTAACTTTTATTTCATAGTACACGAATAACCTGGGTTCGATCCCCGGTGCCACGTCTAAAATAATTTTAGTGCTGATTTACCACGTGCTCAGCGGTGAAGGAAAACATCGTGAGGAAACCTGCATGTCCGAGGAATAGAAATATTTCGATGACATGTATAGTCCGCCAACCCGCGTTGGTGAAGCGTGGCGCACTATTCACCGCTCCAAAACCCTCTAAGAAATGAGAGGAGGCCTGCGCTCAGCAGTGGGACATTTATAGGCTGTTACTTTACTTTTTTTTTGACCCTGGCCCATGCTGTTATCAAAAGAAGAGCTTACATTCTATCCGTAAAATGTATTCTTTGCTATAGGTTCGAAGAAGCTTTGCGTCAGCTCGGCGAACCAGGTGTGCCTCTTCGGTGAGGGTCCAGCAGAGAGGAGAGTGAGATTGAGGGATCTGCTCAGTTAGTAAGTAGCTCCTTCTCATTCCAGCACAGCAATAAGACCGCCCATTGCTCGCTGTTATTGTATTTTTTTTTACTTTTTTGTCATTTCTTTCACTTATAGCTGGTTTGCCATTATCATCATTTCAGCGTATCACTAGTCCACTGCGGAACATTGCCCCCCCATTAATTGCCACAAAAGTTTGTAGCTCTAAATTTGGGGGGAATTTGCCATAGTAACCACGCTTGGCAGGCGGGTTGGCAAGCACAGTTTAATTATTTAGACTGTCCAGGAAGATGCTGCTGCCCATCTCCTGATTTTTATTTTACCTATGTCGACTTTTACCGTCACCCACGGGATGGGATGGGGTGGTAGATTCTAATAAGCCGCTACCACAAGGCGGGTTGGCTATCGCAGTCTGTTTATTTAGATGTTACAGGGCAATGCTGCTGCCCTTCTTCTAATTTTCCCTCTGTCGACTTTCACGACACCCACGGGATGAGATGGGGTGGTAGATTCTTTTTAGCCGCTACCACAAATTACTGTTTATATACTGAGCAGTTATTTTACAGTGATTAATATTTTTTTTTATTTCACAGTGATTAATGATTGTTTTTATTATATATATTTTTTAATACTTGGCTCAATCATAATTTAAAATAAGACTGCTTTTTCTGGGATTTTGTTGTAAAACGATTACATCTACCTCTGAACGGTACACTGACTCAGCGAATCTGAGTAACTGGCATTGTTAGCTAACCCATTCAAAAATTAGACGAGGCCAGTGCCCAGCAGTGGGACAATCAATTGTTGACGTATTATGATAAAACAAATCGTAGATATATTAATAACTCGCTGTGCCCCGCGGTTTCCCCTGCGTACAAATGTCAGGCCCTTGTTTTTTTTTTTTTTTTTTAATCTTTATTTAAGAAAAAAGGCTTTGGTCGCAGAGCGACTATGTCAGCCCCATTGTATGATACAAAATTTAGCTTACCATCTATGTTTAATTAATTTTTAAAATTAGTTTATACAGACTAATAGCTAAATCTGATGTGGGATATGATAATATAATATTGCATGTACCAATCTCTCTAAATCGAATTCCAGTTTTTAATTCTAATGCCTTGCGCTCTTTCCCAATGCGGGCACACTCCACCAAAGCGTGGTAGACATCATCTCTCTCATTACATCTCATACAGTAAGGAGAATCAACAAGGTTCATCATGTGCTTGAACACATTTTGAGGAATGTGTCCGCAACGCAATCTCATACTTGTGACTAGCAACTGTCTGTTCATCCTTTCTTTAACGAACCAGGGTATTTTCGGCGGTTCCGTTTGAATGGTTTTGTACCAAATACCTTTCTCCACGGATCTTTTGTCAAAATATTCTTTCCATATTTTAAAGCATTCTTTTTTAACGTCCTGAAAAAGATCAGTAAAGTAGGGTAAACAATCTACCGGTATTCCTTCGTATATCCCTGCTTTTGCTAATTTATCAACTTGTTCGTTCCCAATCAGACTAATATGAGATGGTATCCACTGAAATTTAATAATTTTTCGGCTCTTTTTCAATTGTAGAAACAAATCTAGGACGCAATAAGCTACAGGAACGCCTCGTTTACCCGAGGTACACCGAGCTAAATGCTGCAAAGCACTTTTACTGTCACAAAGCACCACAAATTTACTCTTATTACAGGACAATATATACGAAAGACACTCTGAGATCGCATATAATTCTGCCCCCATTACTGATATTTTACTGTTTAACTTAAAACCGGCCATCGCATGAGTTTGAGGATCAAAAAATGCTGCTCCAGTCCCGTCATGATCCTTGGAACCATCGGTGAATATCTGATAAAATCCGTTATAATTTTGTAATATTGTGGTTACAGATTTTTCCAATAGCCTATGAGAACTGTAAAACCTCTTAGGCCCTTTTAAGTCTTTGAGCTTTAAACAAATATGTGACTTGATGTCAATATTAGTAATCCATGTTGACAATGAAAACATTTCCAGACCGTGAGAGCTATGTACTGTTTGGTTTGCTAATTCCGTGTGTACTAGAGCCAGCAAAGGTTTCTTTTTGTTTCTCCAATATGATGAGTGCTCGCAGACTGACGCTAATTCAGATATGATGGAAGATGTCTTATTTCCATGAATCGATTTAGATTTTAACAAAAACTTATTGGCTAAATATAATCTACGCACAAACATTGGTGGTAAGCATAACTCCGATTCCATAACATGTATGGGACTGCTTCTTATAAAGCCTCCGATGACTCTCAAAGCTTGATTTTGAACTGTATCCAACTTTGCAATACGATTCCTAGCACTATTGTCAAAGAGAAAACTTGCGTAGTCTAATCTACTGCGAATAGTTGCAATATAAAATCGTCTTAAACTTATAGGGTGAACGCCCCAAGACGATCCTGCCAAGACTTTAAAAATATTAAGAAGTTTTTGAGACTTTTTACAATTTTCGTTGATCTGTTTTGCCCAACTTAGCGATTCGTCTAACCAAAGTCCTAAATATTTAACTACAGGTAAGACCTCGAGGCTGATTCCTTCAATGTTAAGATTGACCTGATTTTGTTTCCTACCTCTGGAGAATAAACATACTTTTGTTTTATTTGAAGACAGCTCAAGCCCCAATTCTCTTAGCAGGATTATCAATTTATTTAATGCTTTTTGTAAAGTTATCGTCATAAATCTTGAATTTTGACCAGATACATATAAAACAAAATCATCCGCGTACTGAGATATAAATACATCTTCAATATTTTTACAGATATCACTGGTTACTATATTAAACAAAATTGGAGACATGGGGTCGCCTTGAGCCAAACCTCCGCACGTCCATCTAGTTATCGAAATATTTCTTTCAGTTTCTATTACAGTTAAATGTCTTTCCTTGAGAAACTCCCATATATATCTACATATTGAAGATCCGACTCCCATCTCATCTAGTTTACTTACCACTTTTACAATGTTAACTTTGTTATATGCATTTTCAATGTCCACAAAACATCCAAGTGTTTGTTGCCTACTAGAAAAACCAATTTGAATTTGTGACACCAATCGTACTAGATTATCTAAGCATGACTGACTTCTTCTAAACCCTATAGTATTGCTAGAAAATAACTGTTTATTCTCGAAGTACCATTCAAGTCGTTTCGTTATTATGTTGTGCATTGTTTTGCAAAGACATGGTATCAGAGAAATAGGTCTAAATGATGAAATACTATTTGGGTCTTGACCCGGTTTCGGTACGGGAACCACTTTAATGTTTCTCCATTGCCGCGGAACTTCACCATGAGTCAAACATTTGTTAAACATGTCTACTAATAACTGTTTATCAGGAAAATTATAAATCATCGAATACGAAATATTGTCTATTCCCGGTGCAGTATCTTTAATTTTTAATACATTATTCAGTTCGCTTACCGAAATCGGGATTTCTGTTTGTGAATTTCGTGATACAAAGACAGGAGGCCGTGGTAAGGCACAGTCCAGTGTCAACTGTCTCAAAAAAAGGTTGGTTTGCTTCCAGTCCAAATTTCTATGACCCGAACTATATCCTTTGATCCACTGCATTTTACTCCACATCTCACTCCTAGACACCATTTCACTAATACTGTCACAAAATTGTCTGAAGGAATCCGACCGTGCTTTTCGAATAAGTCGTTGGGCTTTAGCAACTTTTTGTCGAAAACTAATGAGGTTTGCGGGAATGGGGTTTCGCCTAAGCTGGGCTAACGCCCGCCTACGCTCTGCTACAGCTTTGGACAAATCCTGAGACCAGTACGGTTTTGGAGAAAATTTGTTGGATGGGTCTTCACAGGTTTTAATTTTCGGAATCGACTCGTTCGCGGCTAAGTAAATTAAATCTATTATTATATTATAAATTTCTTGAGCATCACCCTCACTATTAAAGTCGCTTAGTTTTTCCTTTAATATTTCTCTGTATTTTTGCCAGTTGGCTTTTTTAAAGTTAAGTTTCGTAGTAAATTTCTTAGTTAGAGCAATATCAGTCGAAATAATAACCATTAAATGATCGCTGCCCAAGTTTTCATTAAAAACAGTCCATGTGAACCGGAGAGCAATATCAGAAGATGCAAATGAGATGTCTGGTGAACTCTTTTGTAAGTAATTCGATACCAACTTAATCCTAGTCAAATCACCGTTATTAAGCGAAACGTAATTAAAATCAGCAGCGGCATCGTTTATTTGCACACCCCTAGCATTATTTTTGTTAGACCAATTTGTATGGTGTCCGTTAAAATCACCTCCTATCAACGTTTTACGCGACCACTTAGAAAACAGCATTTTCCAATCCTCAACTACAGTATGAACATTAGGAGGGCAATATACACCAACAACATTTTCCAAGAAATTGCAGTTCATAATTTTAACATATAACAATTGTATATTTTTATTACGCTAATTGACACTTCTGATCTGTGATTTAATAGAGCTATGAATTATAATTGCAATGCCGCCATATGAGTCATCACGGTCTTGTCTATAAATATTGTACGATTTAATTTTCAGCTCACTATTTGTTTTTAGCCATGTTTCAGAAATTATACAAATATGAATTTTTTCTTGTAACAAAATGTTTTCAAACTTAGTTATTTTTGGTTTTAAACTTTGTGCATTCCATTGCAACGCCTTCAACCTAACAATTTTACTATTGGGATCCATTGACGTATCTACTAATAAACTCTAAAATACTGTTCAAAAATGGCCAATCAGAAATATTGTCTATCACAACAAGAACTAACCATTCAATGCAACACTTAACCATATTTTTAATTTTTTGCTGCATGTTAATATTACTCATAAAGATGATGTTTTTCAATCGACTTAAAAGTTCGCTAAAATGTACCTCGCGGTTATTATTTATGTTTTCACCGTCGACGTAATCGGCTATTCGCTCCGGACTGCGTTCCGACGGCTTGCGATCCTCTCGCTCTAATTTACCTGCCTCGTAAGTACTACTGTCCTCTTTTTTATGTTTGTTGCCTACTGCCGGTGACTTCGTGCGTTTTGGTGTAAATAACAGTGAGAACTCCGGTAAAATGGGGGTATATTTATAATTAGTTGTACCTTCTAATTGTAAACTAGCGAAAGTATTGTTTGTATCGAGTTTCGGAGCATTATTTTTCTGTATTGTATAATATGATGTTTCTGCTCTCGATTGGGGTGGAACATATAAGTTGCAGGCACAACGATAAGTACAATTAAATTCGGCCATTAATTCTCTTAGCCTCTTCTCTTTTACATAAATTGGACAAGTTCTATCTAAAGCCATATGATTTCCATGACAGTTAACACACTTAAATCTCGTAACATCACAATTCTCATGGAAACTTCCGCACTTCGGACATAATTTTTCGAGTAGTACATCTAGCCTTGGAATGTCCAAACTTCCAGCATCTTGAACATTGAGTTGTAGGGAAGATGAATGGTTCTACCATTGTACGTAAGCAGTCCACAAAAACATATGACGGTAAGTAAGAGCCGCTGAATGCTATCCGAGCTACCTCACTAGGTACCCACTTGCCTTCTATATCTCGCCGATTTAAACGTTTCAAAGACAATATTGGGATGTCATTGGGACATCTAATTGCACTCAAGACCTGCTCATCTGTCAACTCCAGATCTACATCTCTTATAATCCCATAAGATGCGTTTACGTCCATCGCTCGTGAGACCCTCCACTCTCTTTTTTTAAACTCTATACAGTTGATTACTCTACCTGCATAGTCTTCGTTAGGAACCTCTAACCTTAGTTTGTATGGGTTAATATATTTTATCCTGGTAATATCTAGTAAGCCCAAACTTTTAAACAATTTAGCGATTGCAAACTGTTTGGGTAACTTTTCTTTACTTGACACAATGACCTCCGTTTGAAACTGTTTATACTTTTTTGATTTTTTCTCAATTTTTGTCCAGTTATAATCTTCTTCTCTGTTACGTTTTCCAGGTCTTTCGTTTGTTTCCTCCATAATATCATCGCAGTATTCTACGTTCTCAGTCATTTCTTTCTGCTCCTGTGTGATTTCCGAAAACTCATCAATTATTGGTAACATCAACTCCCGTAGCTCCTCGTCTTCACTCATATCCTCTTCGTCAATAACATTTGTCGGCCTCTTGTGCTCTTCTGAAGCCATAATGACTCAAAGAAATATTCTGCATTGCAGACATACGCGTCAAAAACAGCAGCGAAACACTTTAATACTTGTTTGTCGCGTGCGATCGACACGAGTGCCGTGACAAGACTGTGACTTCCCTTGTTGAGTCGGACTTTTCGGTTTTAATCTTTTTTGCGCGAAACTAATTATTTTTCTAAAATTTAAGAAGCTATCTGTCAGTGAAAGTCCCGTCAAATTAGGTCCAGCCGTTTCGGCGATTAGCCGGAACAAACAGACAGACAGACAAAATTTTTTAAAATCGTTTTTTTCTTATAACCGTACATACTATCGTAACCATTGAGTAAAACTCTGTGATGTTGTTATTACAAACAGACACTTCAATTTTTTTTTATTTGTATAGATAAAGGATTCGTTATGATTTCAGTCTCGGCGAGGATGCCATTCACAAGAAACTGGAGGAGGAAGAGGCAAGAATAGAGAGGGACAGAGGAAGAGAGGGCACATGGTATCACGAGGGCCCCCCCGATCTGAGGGACGCACGGCTCTGGATCGCAAGATACTCACTGCCCAGGGCTAAGCAAAGGTGAGAAAGTTTATTCTCCTTCTTCTTTCTTCTCTTGAACTAATCAGTATGACGACCTCTTCATGCTGGTTTTTAGGGTTTTCGAGTCTGGTTTTGTTGTGATTTTTTTATAAAAGAGAGGGCAAACTAGTTAACGGCTTACCTCATGGTAATCGATCACCGCCGCCCCTGCAATACCAGGGTTATCGCGGGTGCGGAATAGTCCCAGTGTCTCTCACACTGCATCTTAGCCATAACATTATTATGAAAAGGATGAGCTTGTATGCAAACACTAATGAAAGTAGAGGAAGCTAAAGATGTGTGTCAGGATCGTAGCAAGTGGAAAGATGTGGCCTCTGCCTACCCCTATGGGAATGAGGCGTGACTGTATGTATGTAACATTATTATGTCACTACCTGTGACTTAATAATGTTACATAAGGCTTATATTTCTTTAATTTTTTTTTTAATTTATTTGATAACCAAAAAACAAGTATGTAATACAGCTTAATAATATACAAATACTAACATGATTTTAATCATTACTAATTCAACATTAATGGTCGCCTATAGAACTATACAAAATAATTAAATTTTAGTGAAACCCATTTGATTTTTCTCAGCGTGTAACGTTTTCACTTAGTTATTTATATATATATATATATATATTCATACATCTATGAGTAAGGATAAATGAAATAAAAATTATATAAATTATTACTTAATAGTAAAAAAAAAAGTTCTTTTTAATTAAGTAATATCTGCTATATCTTACATATGTATGTGTGTGTATGTGCACAAAATAAAACAGTAATGTATTTTAATATAATCAGTATGTGCTATAACTAATATGTATGTGTGTGTCTGTGTGTGTGTGCGTGTGTGTGTGTGTGTGGGTGTGTTTCTGCTACATGAGAGCCCTATTCGATTAGTGATTGACATTTTAGTTTTGTTATTTAAATATATCGATGATCGTTGAACGATAAGAACTAACTTGAAAGTTGGCCTGTTGCCATTGAACACACTTATTATAGATGATAGAATGAAACTTATGATGGAATTGTAAAACCACTTATATAAATATACACTTCTTAAATTCTAATGTAAACTTTAGAATTTAAGAAGTATGAAAACACTATAACACTTACTAACATAAATTTTAATATTATCACAAAACCTAGTTAACTTAACAAGCTCTTAGTATAATAATTTTCAACTAAAAAACACTGTTTCGGCACTGTAAATCTTTTGCATATTAATTATCATAAGATCTATACTTACTTTAGATTATAAAATGTATTTTTAAAATGATTGTTTGTGCCAAAAAATAAATATACATTAAGATGGGCCGAGTTAGAATGACGATAAATGAATTATTCTTAAAAGTAAAACTTTATTTCGAAGCCAGTGCAATGGTTTACTGCTAACTAACGTATTTAACAAGAATAACTTATATACCTAAATTTGACCGACCGAGTACCGTTGTATTGCAAAACTAATGGTCTAGATTTAATGTAACAACTTAGAAATGTCCTACTGCCGAACACAGGGCTGGTGGTAGGATTCCTAAGCAGGAATCCGTCTAGGTAGGTACCACCCCAGGGCCAGTTATTCTGCCGTGAAGCAGTAGTGTGCAAACGTTACTGTGTTTCGGTTTGAAGGGCACTGTGGGCTAGCGTAATCACTGGGCATATGAGACTTAAGAACTGATGTCTCAGGGTGACGGGCGCAGTGTGGTGTCACACTGTTCTGGGTGGCATAGCATTTGTATTGGGCAGACGTTAAACTTACCATCAGGTGAACGCTTTGCTCGTTCCGTCACTTTAATTAAATAAAAAAAAAACATTACGATGTCTTTTAAAAAAATGTCCATCGAACATTTTTAATATGGTTCCTGAGGTTTTACATGTAATATTAAAATATATATGTCTTCGTCGTCGTTTCAGCCTATCACAAGTCCACTGCTGAACATAGGCCTCCCCCATAGATAGCCACAAAATTTTGTAGCTCGCATATTGGAGGGTATTTGCCATAGTTGCCACGCTTGGCAGGCGGGTTGGCAACCGTAGTTTATTTATTCAGATGTTCCAGGAAGATGCTGCTGCCCATCTCTTGGTTTTAATTTCCCTCTGTCGACTTTTACGACACCCACGGGATGCGATGGGGTGGTAGATTCTCTTAGGCCGCTACCACACGCCCTATATATATGTAGATTATAATTATACCCTTTATCCATTAGTTTTTGATCGTCCCTTCTCTAATCGAATAGCTTGAAAACATTTTCAATGTTGCCTACTCAAAACTGGACCTTATTCCTTATGTTTTAAGTGGAAAATATTGTAACGTGTTGATCTTAAATAATATCGTCATCTCATAATTGCTTTTTAATTCATTTTATTATATAATATTATATAAGATGATACGAAACTCCACCATGGGACAAATTTTTGGCTCGACTATCGTTTTTACACTCTAAAATAACACAAAAGGGTATGATGTTTCAACTGTGTGTCGAATTTCGTGCAGTAATGTTACGAACCGAGGTTAGAACACGACTAAAGTGCGCGGAGTCGAATGTGCGTTTCAACCCGCCTACTTGTGAAAGACGCGCCACGCCCACGTGTCATTTCTACTTGTTTTTTCTGTTGTGTTTTTTTCCATTGAGCTGTACTTGCAAGCACTAGGATAACATGAAGCTTAAGGAAATCTGTTGAGAAGTAAATCTGTTAGTATGACGCCGTAGTAGGATAACATAAATTTAATGGAGAGAAAACGTATTTTGAATTTGTTTCGTTCGGGGCAACGACTTTCTGAGTTAGGGTCGCGAAAAGTTTTACAAAACAAATAATTTTAAAGTTTTGTATGGACATTTTTAGTATTCAATTTTGTCATTAAAACTTCACCGTTGTGTTTATCAGATCAAAGTAGCATGGGTAGGTGCCGGGATGTCATACCAATTATGAATAACGTTTTTTTTTTTTTAATTTTTTTATTGTATAAAATGACGAAACTAGCAAAACGTTCACCTGTGGGTAAGTGCAACGTCCGCCCACAACAAATGCTGTGTCACCCAGAACATTTCTGTGTGACACCACACTGCGCCCGTCACCCTGAGACATCAGCTCTTAAGTCTCAAATGCCCAGTGATTACGCTAGCTCACAGTGCCCTTCAAACCGAAACACAGTAATGCTTGCACACTACTGCTTCACGGCAGAATAACTGGCCCTGGGGTGGTACCTATCTAGACGGATTCCTGCATAGGAATCCTACCACCAATAGACTTATATACACTACACTTACCATTATACTTGTATTTGATTGTTTCTAGATTAATAAAGGCACGCGAGGAGCTGAAGCTGGCCGGGAGCGTCAGGGCAGCAGCAAAGCAAGAGTCGCAGCGGAAGGCTTCGGCAATGTCTATATACTGCAGCCAGGTACGTACGAACGGTTTCATTCTGCAATTCAGGACCACTAATGATTAAATCGTCATCATCATTTCAGCCTGAACAGGTCCACTGCTGAACACAGCCCTCCCCCATAGAGTGCCACGAAAGTTTTTAGATCTCATTTTGAGGGTATTTCGCCTCAGTCGCTTGGCAGGCAGATGTTCCAGGAAGATGCTGCTGCCCATCTCCTGGTTTTCAATTTCCCTCTGTCGTCTATTACGACACCCTCGGGATGAGGTGGGGTGATAGATTCTCTTAAGCTACCACTACATGTGTACCCCCGGGGCCAGTTATCCTGCCGTGAAGCAGTAGTGTGCAAACATTACTGTGTTTCGGTTCGAAGGGCACTGTGAGCTAGCGTAATCACTGGGCATATGAGACTTAAGAACTGATGTCTCAGGGTAGCGGGAGCAGTGTAGTGTCACACAGAAATATTCTGGGTGACACGGCATTTGTTATGGGCAGACGTTGCACTTACCATCAGGTGAACGTTTTGCTCGTCTCGTCACTTTATCAAATTAAAAAAAAACACGTCGTACTTTCGGTCTCTCTTGAATTTTGAACCTAAGTACACAAACTCTTTTACGGTATGTCTTCAACTTCCAGATCGGTGACACGAGACCCATCAGCTTCTGCCGGTTCAGCAACGACAGTCAGATGCTGATCACATCGAGTTGGTAAGTGGCATGCCTGTTAGCCTTGCACAATTTGCAGTTCTTGAGTTTTACACAGGATCTGGTGTTACAGGACCTGGACTCCAGATCCTGTGGAAGGACAGGAGGAACGGTGTATTTCGTCGGTATGACATATCTCCCTTAATACTGTATCAAAATCAATGTTTAATACGCCATTTTGAATATTATTTCTCCCTCTAATGATGAAAAATAAGTAAATGTTTGAAATTGAAATATTTCGTAAAAAAAATTGAATTAATAAATTTAAGTGTTGAAAGCGCCATCTGTTGACAATCTGTTCAACAAACATGCTCGATCTGGCACAAATCACGTTACTAATGACGACGAGGTCACAACATAAGAATAACCGCCGAATCGGAGACGAGGAAATGCCACACAGAACATTCTTGATGATGAGCGCAGTGTAGTGCCACACTACACTGCGCTCATCACTCTCAGACATCAGTACTTAAGTCTCATATGCCCAGTAACACTGGCTCTCAGTGCCCTTCAGACCGAAACACAGTAATGTTTCCACACAACTGCTTTACGGCAGAATAACTGGCACTGCCGTGGTACCTACCTAGACGGATACATGCATAGGATCAAGCTTAAAAATATAATAACAAGAATTAAATTAAAATGGAAAACCGACTCTATTTTTATAAATGAAATCTATACAAATAAATAAAATTGATGTGTCTGTTTGCAATAACAAAATAACAGCTTTTTACTTAATTCTTATGAAAGTATACGGCACTTATAAGAAAAAAAAACGATATTTAAAAATTTTGTCTATCTGTAATCTGTATCCGGCTAATCTCGAAACGTTCAAAAAAAATCGAAAACGGCTGGACCGATTCCGACGGGACTTTCACTGACAGATAGCTGATATTATAGCGGGTAACTAAGGCTATAGAAAAACGCGAGTGAACCCGCGGGGCACAGCTTGTTAATGAAATATGTTTTTAAAAATACGAGGGTAATAGCATTATGAGACGATTTCTTCGGTTTCTAATCCTAGCAACTAACTTTCCATCATCATCTCGGCCTATCACTAGTCCACTGCTGAACATAGGCCTCCCCCATGGAATGCCGGTAAATTTGTAGCTCTAATTTTGTGGGATTTTGCTAGTAGACCGCAGATTATTCAGATGTTCCAGTAAGATGCCTTTGCCAATGTCCTGGTATACTGCGTATACTGCGAACTGAATGAAACCGATCGCGTAACCTACCAGAGTTACAAAATAGACAAGTTTTTCATTTTTTTCACTGGTGGTAGGATTCCTATGCAGGAATCCGTCTAGGTAGGTACCACCTCAGGGCCAGTTATTCTGCCGTGAAACAGTAGTGTGCGAGCATTGCTGTGTTTCGGTTTGAAGGGCACTGTGAGCTAGGTGTTCTGTGGTGTCACACAGAAATATTCTGGGTGACACAGCATTTGTTATGGGCGGACGTTGCACTTACCATCAGGTGAACGTTTCGTGACTTTATACAATAAAAAAAAAACGTTCACCTGATGGTAAGTGCAACGTCTGCCCATAACAAATGCTGTGTCACCCAGAATATTTCTGTGTGACACCACACTGCGCTCGTCACCCTGAGACATCAGTTCTTAAGTCTCAAATGCCCAGTGATTGCGCTAGCTCACAGTGCCCTTTTGCTCGTTTCGTCACTTTGTCCAATAAAAAAAAAATCTCTGTCGACTTTTACGACACCCACGGGATGAGATGGGGTGGTAGATTCTCTTAAGCATACATTTCCAATATGCTAGTGATTAAAGAACAGATGACCTGGTTTTTTTTTGGTGTTAGACAGGTTTTGCCCCACTGGCATGATAAAGATGATTATTTCGCCAGCAATTGGGAGTCCGTGTGTCCTGTCTGGCATATCCCACTCCACCTATTAGTCCTCTTCCTACACTAAGGGATATGAATACATACATGCAGTCATACAGGCCATTCACGTAGCCCACTTCTCGCCCTCGTGGGAAACGAGACGCGACGGGTGGCGAACCATTTGCCGCAATTTTATCGCGAGCTAAAAAAAATCTTACACCCCATTGCGTTCCCACGAGCAGTACAGTGACAGTATTGCATGTTATGGTGTAATTCTGCACGAATAAAGGCTGTCCGTACAATACGTTACTCGCCTCTTACGACACCTCGGCTAAGGGTATGCCAGAAGAGAAAAATGGGTTGCAAGACTCTACACAACTTCAACCAGGACATAATTAAGTTGTCTGATCGCAGGTCGGGTCTGATCAAAGTATGGTCGGTGCCGGAATGCACGCCACTGCAGACCCTGAAGGGTCACACATGCAATGTCAGCAGCGCCGTGTTCCATCCCAACGCAGTGCTGCCGCGTCACTTCCAGGACCAGGTGAGAGTTGTGATGGGAAGCAGCCGAGGAATAATGTCTAATTGGCTGGATTATCCTATGCGAGAATCCTTCTAGGAAGGTACCACGGCAGTGCCAGTTATTCTGCTGTGAAACAGTAGTGTGCAAACATCACTGGGTTTAGATCTGAAGGGCACCGAGAGCTAGTGTAATTACTGGGTATGTGACATTTAAGAACTGATGCCTCAGGGTGACGCGCGAAGTGTGTTGCCACACAGAAATGTTCTGTGCGACACAGCACTTGTTATGGGCAGACGCTGCAGTTGCCATCAGGTAAACAACTGGCGCGTATCGTCCCTTCATCATTTCAGCCTATCACTGGTCCACTGCTGAACATAGGCCTCTCCCATAGATTGCTACAAAAGTTTGTAGCTCCCATTTTGGGGGGAATTTTGCCATAGTTGCCACACTGGGCGGGCGGGTTGGCAACCGCAGTCTATTTATTCTGATTTTCCAGGAAGACGCTGCTGCCCATCTTCTGGTTTTAATTTTCCCACTGTCGACTTTTACGACACCCACGGGATGAGATGGGGTGGTAGATTCTCTTAAGCCGCTACCACTCGTCACTTGCTATCCTAAAAAAATATTTAGTCAATATCAGCTACTATCTGGTGGACTGTGTTCATCCTCCACCACCAATGTGGTACCACCGCCAAAAACAATAATATTGTACCAGCTGATTCTCTTTTATTTTCCTATTATTATTTTATATAATAATAAAAAAAAATGAATACTGTAATTTCTAATGACGAAAAATAATTAAATGTCTTAAATTTAATGTTATTGTTATAAAATATATTGAAAAGATTGAATTAATTAATTAAATTGCATAGAACGCCATCTGTTGACAATCTGTTCAACTAAAGGCACGACAGCTGTCGGTTAGACTTGTTTGCATTCTTTAAACAAAGTAGATGTTCATGATTAAGATACTATTTTTTTTTTATATCATAAAGTGATGAAAATAGCAAAACGTTCACCTGATGGTAAGTGCAACGTCTGCCCATAACAAATGCTGTGCCACCCATAAAATTTCTGTGTGACACTACACTGTGCCCATCACCCTGAGACATAGGTTCTTAAGTCTCATATGCCCAGTGAGTGCATCACAGTGCCCTTCAGACCGAAACACAGTAATGTACATAGTAATCCCGCTTCACGGCAGAATAACTGGCCCTGGTGTGGTACCTACCTAGACGGATTCCTGCATAGTGATCCTACCACCAGCAAAATTGTTATTTCTAGATAAATGCCGCGAAAGAAGGAAAAGACGCGGCGGAGTCAATGGAGGTGAACGAGGAGAAGTCGGAGGCTTGCGCGATGGCGTCCTGCGCCTACGACGGCAGCGTTCACCTCTGGAACTTTTCCAGGTGGGTCGTATGTCGGACTTCTGCTTATTTTCTCTAAGACTTCTCTACCCTTTTACATTTTACGTCTTGCATGTCATCTCTTTCCGAAAAAAGACATACTCGCCGCCAAGAGTCTTTGTCCAGCTCCACGAAGGACCACTAAACGCCTACGACAACGACCCAAACCCTAACCCCACTGTTGGACTAGCGCGGAATCACTACGCACAGACCTTTTTTTTACGTAGGGAAGTTTCACTTGTTGTAGGATTCCTGTGCAGGAATCCGCTGTGAAGCAGTAGTGTGCAAACATTACTGTGTTTCGGACTGAAGGCCACTTAAGAACTTATTTCTCAGCGTGATGGGCGCAGTGTGGTGACACACGGAAATTTTCTGGGTGACAGCATTTGTTTCGGACAGACTTGGCGTTACAATCATGTGAACATTTGCTCGTTTCACCACTTTATATACGACAGCCGGGCTATATCGGACCCTTACCGACTAAAACCCCACGGTGGACTCCATCAGCGCTCAAGAGCGGTCACGGGATCTCCGTTCCTCGAGGTAGTAGGCAGTTTCACTGCCCCCAGCACCCTCTCGGTGCTGTCACGATGACTCGAGACCACTTCGAGCCATCGTCCTTCCGGGGACGCCTTACTGGGCATTCGGGACCCCCCATCGCGACACTCCGCGAGGCCACGTTTCTGGTAGGGGAACACCGTTGCCGGTAGGAGTGCCCAGTCGAGGAAAATCCACCGAATCAACCCTCGGTTCCTACGTTCTGTCACCTATCTAATTTATTACCCGCGCGCAGACACTGCACACTCGGCGTGTCGACGCTAATGACCTCTTGCGGGGGTGGGACGAACGGTGGACTCAGTAGACAATGTGCTCAGTAGAGGTTTATTTATGTATTTCTTTTTTTAAGGTTCACCAACAGTACGATATGTTACGCACTATGATGTGCAATGCTCAATGTCGTTACGCACTATGATGTGTTACGCACTACGATGTGCTAAGTACTATTATATGTTACGCACTATGATGTGTTACGCACTACGATGTGCTAAGTACTATTATATGTTACGCACTATGATGTGTTACGCACTACGATGTGCTAAGTACTATTATATGTTACGCACTATGATGTGTTACGCACTACGATGTGCTAAGTACTATTATATGTTACGCACTATGATGTGTTACGCACTACGATGTGCTAAGTACTATTATATGTTACGCACTATGATGTGTTACGCACTACGATGTGCTAAGTACTATTATATGTTACGCACTATGATGTGTTACGCACTACGATGTGCTAAGTACTATTATATGTTACGCACTATGATGTGTTACGCACTACGATGTGCTAAGTACTATTATATGTTACGCACTATGGTGTGTTGAGTTACTATGATGTACTATACACCGTAAAGTATTACGCACTATCTTCTTTATATTTCATATTATGTTTCTTTCTCAATAACCATCAATTTCGATCTGCCGGACGTCCTGTGACGGCCACTTTTATTATGGGCAGACGTTGCACTTACCAAGTTAACCAATTATTGGTACCTCACTGTCTTCCATACAAAAGCGCCTCGTCGAACCAATTTCACATAGACATTCTTTTACCCATGTATAATATAACAACTTATCTCACACATAACAACTTATTTAAAGCAATATGTTTAATGAAAAAATATAATATCAAAAATTCGTACATGTCATACTTCTGCCACTGCTACCGCGACCTTACATACATACCAGTACTTGTACTTAACGCACAAACGCACGCGCGCTCGCACGCACGCACGCACGCACGCACGCACGCACGCACGCACACAATTATATTATACTAACACTACCTTATATAATCTTAAGCTAGAGTTAAAGCACAATATATAAACATTTAAAGTATTGTAATGACTACCTAGGGGCGGAGACCTGGTGTCCTGAAATACAGGCGCAAAGCCTAGTTTATGCACCTGTCTCTCACAGTATTCGAATGTTTTATACTTAAATAAAATGTTCATAGTTATGACTATATTGTAGGAAGAAATAAATAAATAATAAGTATTATTATTATCATGTATAATAAATAATTACAGCAACTGATCTCTCTCCTTCAGTGAGGCACCAATGGCGTCTTTAGAAGGCCACAAGCCGTCTCGAGTGGCGAGAGCCGAGTTCCATCCGTCGGGTCGATTCCTCGCCACGACGGTCTTCGATAATTCCTGGAGGCTCTGGGATCTGGAGACTGGTGAGTTATCCTCTTAGTAATTGTCGCCGGGAGCCGGTCAATATGGACTGAGACCTCCCACAAGAAGGGAGGGTTTGCTGTAATCCTGTAATGGAAGATGTACGGTAGGCATTATTCGATATGTTCATTCCGCCATCTGCCATGTAAGTCATGAAACGAGCAAAATGACGGTAAGTGCAACATCTGCCCATAACAAATACTGTGCCACCCAGAATATTTCCGTGTGACACCACACTGTGCCCGTCACCCTGAGACATCAGTTCTAAGTCTAATATGCCCAGTGATTACGCTAGCTCTCGGTGCCCTTAAGACCGAAACACAGTAATGTTTGCACACTACTGCTTCACGGCAGAATAACTGGCCCCGGGGTGGTACCTGTCTATACAGATTCTTGCATAGGAATCCTACCACCAGTATCTCCCTAAGTACCTGCGAAATCTACGGAATGAAAGTTTAAAAAAAAGTAATTTTGATACGCCAATTGCTTTACCGGTGGTAGGATTCCTATGCAGGTACCGGTCTAGGTAGGTACCACTGCAATGCCAGTTATTCTGCCGTGAAGCAACACTACCGCTTCACGTCTACATTGCTGTTTTGATCTGAAAGGTTTTTTTTTTATGTAAGAGGGGGGCAAACGAGCAAGCGGCTCACCTGATGGTAAGTGATCACCGCCGCTCATGAACGCCTACAATACCAGAGGAATAGCAGATGCGTTGCCGGGCTTTGAGAAAGGAATAGGGTCTTGTCTTGAAGGTCCCTAAGTCGTATCGGTAAGGTAGGTAGGTACTGAGAGCTAGTGTAATTACTGGGCATATATAGGGTGACGGGCGCAGTGTGGTGCCACACGGAAATGTTTTGGGCGACACAGAATTTGTTATGGGGCAGAGTTTTTGATTTGATTTTTTTTTAATTAAAAAAAAACGAAGCCCCACATTAGGATTTTCTCCTGTATCGTGGGTGCGTTTTACAAACATACATTTCACATGCACAACACAACCAGACCCGAAAAGCAACAATTTGTGTTTTTGCACAAATGTTACCTCCGGCTGGGAATCGAACCCAGGACCGGTGGCGCAGAAGTCAGGTGCGCTAACCACTACGCCACGCCATCACGTGAATGATTAACTCGCCTCATCAATCGTATCGTCTCGTTCTCCATACAAACTGTCAGCCTGCATACCTATAGATCATGTTTCTGGGTTCGAATCCCAGCTGTCATTTCGTTTTCTTTCTCGTTTTCAGCTACGGAAGTGCTGCATCAAGAAGGCCACGCCAAACCGGTGTACAGCGTCGCGTTCCAGTGCGACGGCTCGCTGGCGGTGACTGGGTAAGAAGCATCGACTTGTCTGTCCGTAAGGGTGGGGAGATTTTTTACTATGCCCCACAGTAGGATTTCTCCTGTTTCGTGGGTGCGTTTGTCATACATAAATTCCACATGCACAAACACCCAGACCCGGAACAACTATTTGTAGGCCATACAAATATTTGTCCCGTGCGGGAATCGAACCCGCGACCCGCTGCGCAGAAGCCAAGGGCTTAGCCACTGCTCCAACCGAGCCGACATATAGCCGAGAGATAACACTCGGGTAGTGTTGCCACGCCGTGTGGTGGCGGCTTAAGAGAATCTAGAAGCCCATCTCATCCCGTGGGTGTCGTAAAAGTCGACAGAGGGAAAATGAAAACCAGGAGATGGGTAGCGGCATCTTACTAGAACATCTGAATAAATAAACTACGGTTGCCAACCCGCCTCCCAAGCGTGGCAACTATGGCGAAACACTCCAAACTGAGAGCTACAAACTTTTGTGGCAATCTATGGTGGAATGGAGGTCTATGTTCAGCAGTGGACTATTGATAGGCTGAAATGATGATGATGCTGAGGGTTGCCACCTTTTTTTTGAAAAAATATAGTATTTTTTCATTTAATTGCAAGAATATGGTACTATTAGAAAATTTAGGAAAAAATAGTACACATTTATTTTTTATCATTATTGTTTTCCCCCGTGTGATGGCGGCTGTAGAGAATCTACCTCCCCATCTCATCCCGTAAGGAAAAATCTCTCCAAAATGAGAGCTATAAACTATTGTGGCAATCTTTGGAGGAGGCCTATGTTCAGCAGTGGATTAGTGAAGGGCTGAAATGATCATCATCATCGTAATGCTTATTTGTATAGATAGTTCTAAATGTACAATTCAGTTTTCCGGTTCGACACGACTTAGGGACCTTCAAGAAAAGTCTACACCTTTCTCAAAGGGGTTACGAATGTTCATGGGTCGCGGTGATCACCTTTTGTGTGGTGGCTTATTTGCCTCCCTGTCTTACCTCAACCAGGAAAAAATTCTTAGCAAATGATACACCAATGGTGTGGGCTTGAAGGACCAAAAAATGTTTCCTTTCTTCCTTTTAAAAAAATGATGCCAACAGCATATTGTTTTCTGTATTGTGGGTACCTTTAACAGAACTTCATAAATTTCACACGCACAACGCAACCAGGCCCGAAAACCAACAATTTGTGTTTTTGTACAAATGTCGGCTCCCGGATTCGAACCCAGGACCCGCGGAGTAAGAGTAGCGCTAAGCTCAGAGCTCCTGACGACAGGAGCTCTGAGCTTAGCGCTCGTCTTTAAGAACATTTTCGAGAACTTCGGTTGGTCCTTCGAGGCTGCAACTGATCCAAGCGATCCTCGAGTAATGTTTAATAAATAATGAGTGCTATTCTCCCATCTAGCGGCATGGACGCGTTCGGGCGCGTCTGGGACCTGCGCACGGGGCGCTGCGTCATGTTCCTGGAGGGGCACCTGGGCCCAGTGCTGGGCACCGACTGGGCGCCCGCCGGGCACCACCTCGCCACCGCCGCCGCAGACCACCAGGTGCGCAGCCGGAGGGTCACATTTTTTTATTGGATGAAGTGACGAATCGAGCGAAAAGATCACCTGATGGAAAGTGTAACGTCTGCCCATAACAAATGCCGTGTAACCCAGAACATTTCTGTGTGCCACCACACTGCGCCCGTCACCCTGAGACATCAGTTCTTAAGTCTCATATGTCCAGTGAATACACTAGCTCTCAGTGCCCTTCCGAACCGAAACACAGTAATGTTTGCACTCTACTGCTTCACGGCGGAATAACTGGCCCTGGGGTGGTACCTACCTAGACGGATTCCTGCGTAGGAATCCTACCACCAGCTAAAGTTTAAATTAAAACTAGATAGTGCTCTTCAAAAACTAGGTAACATACACCATTTTATATTTTGCATGCGGATCTTAGCAAATTAACTTCCTTACCTACAAAACAAAGACAAAAATCACAAACTCCGATTAAATAAACGCAAATTGAATCTTATGCCCACGACATAAAGTAGATTTTTAAATGAAATCAACTATCGTTCCGCGACGTTTTTTAATGTCTCGTTGTTGACATGACTGACGTGATGCTTATCGAAATGAGCGCATTGTGCGCTCTTTTTTTTAGGACGTTTTTGAGTCGCCGTCTGTGTATTTTTTTTATAAGATAAAGGGACGGAACGAACAAAACATTTGCCTGATGGTAACAAATGTGGTATCACCCAGAACATTTCTGTGTGACACCACACTGCGCCCGTCACCCTGAGACGTCAGTTCTTAAGCCTCACATGCCCAGTGATTACGCTAGCTCTCAGCTGCCCTTCAAACCGAAACACAGTAATGTTTGCACACTACTGCTTCACGGCAGAATAACTGGCACTGCCGTGGTACCTACCTAGACGGATTCCTGCATGGAAATCCTATCACCAGAAAAATTTTTGATGATAATTGCAATCATATTTCTAATATATATAAGTTTCTTTTCTGACACATGTATTGAGTTCTTTTTTTTAATTATACGTGAAGATATGTGAACGGAACGGTATATTCTATTCGCAGGTTAAAATCTGGGACCTCAGAAGGCGAGCGCCGATCTACACAATTCCAGCGCACACACATCTCCTCAGCGGTGAGTGCTTACATAAATGAGATTCGCATACAATCACGCCTTTTACACATAAGGGGTAGGCAGAGACCACGTCGCCGCGATTATGGTACGAGTCAAGAAATTCTTACTCCGTATTCCGTTCCCACGAGCAGTATAGTGACAGCATTGCATGTAATGGTATTATTCTGCAGGAACAAAAGCTATCCGTACAGTACCTTAGTTACCTCTTACGACACCTCGGTAGGAAAGAGGTAGGTGCTCTTCTACTCTGTCGGACGCCTATCGGCATTAGGTTTGCATAAATTCTTTATTGGGCATAAGCCTTTCCCGCGCTAATACGATTAGTATCACGCTACGCTGGCAGATTGGCGATCGCAGTTATACCATGAATCTCAAACACTGCAGTCTCGACACTAGTTGTGTCTTTCGGTCCAGTTATCTAGTGGTAAGTATGACTGTGATATTGAGAGAAGAGTATTGGCAGGAAATCAAGTGAATGGGGCCCTGCATAACTTTATGTGTAGCCAGAACGTATCTAAAAAGGCACGACTGGGCTGTACATAGGGGAGTTCTGGTCCCCACACTTATGTATGGTAGTGAATGCTGGGTCTGGCAGAAGAAGCATGAAAGTAGGATTAACGCTGTGGAAATGAGAAGTTTGAGAAGTATAGCTGGAGTAACTCTGATTGACAAAGTGAGAAACAGCGTGATAAGGGAACGTTGCGGTGTGGTTGAAGATGTAGTGAAAAAGATAGAGAAAGGGATGCTTAGATGGTTTGGTCACGTAGAGAGGATGAATGAAAGGAGATTGACGAAACAGATTTATGAGGCAAGTGTGAATGGAAAAGCCGGTAAGGGTCGACCTAGGCGTACGTATCACAATCAGATCGGTGAACTTTTGAGGAAAGGTCACGTTAAAAGTACCCGCAACCGACGAGTGTGTGTGAAAGGTGTGTGTCAGGATCGTAGCAAGTGGAAAGATGTGGTCTCTGCCTACCCCTATGGGAAAAAGGCGTGACTGTATGTATGTATGTATGTATGTATCTAGTGGTATATATACTGTTGGCAGGATTCCTATGCCTGCCGTGAAGCAGTAGTGTGCAAACATTACTGTGTTTCGGTCTGAAGGGCACTGAGAGCTAGCGTAGTCACTGGGCGTATACTTAAGAACTGATGTCTCAGGGTGACTGTGCAGTGTGGCGTCACACAGAAATGTTCTGGGTGACGCAGCATTTGTTATGGGCAAAAGTTGCACTTACCAACCAGGTGAACGTTCTGCTCGTCTCGTCAATTATTCCCATAAACAAAATACGAATTCGACCCGTTTTTTTCAGACGTGAGGTACCAGCGCAGTCACGGCCATTACCTGCTTACGTCTTCATATGACAAAAGCGCCAAACTGTGGTCTAATCCCGCCTGGCATCCCTTGCGGACACTCTCGGGGCACGACAACAAGGTAAATTCATCATTTCAGTCCATCACTAGTCCACTGATGAACATAGGCCTCCCCCCATAGATTGCCACAAAAGTTAATAGCTCTCATTTTTTGGGGGGATTTTGCCACAGTCGCCACTCTCGGCAGGCGAGTTGGCAAACGCAGTTTATTTATTCAGATGTGCCAGTGAGATGCTGCCGCCCATCTCCTGGTTTTTATTTCCCCTCTGTCGACTTTTACGACAACCACGGAATGTGATGTGGTGATAGATTCTCTTAAGCCGCTACCACATGGCAAAAGGTAAATTGACAATCTATTAAATATACCATTTTTATAATCTTTACTCCAGCTCATGCGCAATAATAGTTAAAATTTTACAGTTTTTATTTAATTAATTTAGATATTTCTTGAGTCTCTGAAATGATCTTCAACTTTAACAGTTGCGGGCCGGTCTGAAAACCAGCGTCGGGATCAGAGCAATTTAAGTCTCTGTATTTAGATTTTTACCGAGTACTGTCCATTTCACGGTCTTATGCCGCTACAGTCTACACAGGCTCGTTTTATATTATTTTTTTCACTTTTGTTAATTTTGGGCAATATTATTTTATGTTCCGTGTAATTCCATTTTTTTTCTTATTTTGTTTTGTATCAATTGTGATTAGACCGTGAATAAATGTGTTTCTTTCTTTCTTTCAAACATAAGAAATGTAAATTTCGTTTGTCAGATGTCATTTCTTTTACAATCTGAACAAGACTGAAAGAAACTCCGTATATATCCTCTTTTTTGTTTTTTTTTTAATCTTAGTGAAAAGTATATCCTACACATATGGTAAAGCCGAAAGTGTGTTTGTTGGTTTATTGGTGTTTGTTGGTTTGTCCGTCGTTCCCGCTTCAACGGGCTTCCCGATCCACCTGAGTTTTAGTATGCGAACACGTTTAGAGATCCGAGAACACTATAGGCTACTTTTCATCCTGGTGGTAGCTGAGGGATTGCATACATACTTACTCGCGCGGGCGATGCCGCGGGTATCAGCTTTATAAATAAATTTACAAAGAACAGTCTCATGGAAAACCAAAGCACATCTCTGTCATCAATATTCTTCCATAAGAACTCTATATGGATTCTGATAAATATATATGAACGATTTAAATATGAATTGTGTGATGGTCCTTCAGAGTCGGATAAAATATTGTATGTTTCAGGTGATGAGCGCAGACATATCATTCGACAACAAGTACATAGCGACATGCTCGTACGACCGCACCTTCAAACTGTGGGCCCCCGATCTGGCGTAGTGGAAACCTCAAGTGTTTTTATATTTAAATAAAAAATATGTAATTATTAGCGACTTTTATTTCTACTAACGATATGAGTAGTGATAGAAAAAAAAAAACGATTCTGACTAATCATGTTAACATTATGTATACCTTTTAACTAAACATACTAGCTGCGCCCCACGGTCCCACCTCCGTAAAATAAGCCGACAGGCCCTTCGCGATAAGGTTCGATTGTAAGCGTGCGGCTACTTAAGGCCGTCGTATGTTTTATAGAACCTTCCTCGATAAACATGCTTCCTAATGCAATAAGCACCTAATTCAATGAGACTTATGAACTTACGTCTCAGGGTGATGTGGCACAGTGTGGTGTCACACAGAAATTTTCTGGGTGACACAGCATTTGTTATGAGTAGACGTTGCACTTACCATCAGGTCAACTTTTTGCTCGTTTCATCACTTTATCCAATAAAAAAAAACAACCATTTATGTGTTGTGTACGTACGAAACATTTTCATATGATTACGTACATACAGTCACGCCTTTTTCCCATAAAAAGGAGTAAGTAGATGCCGCACTCCACTTTTCGCACCCGCGTGAAAAAGAGTGCCGAACCACGTCGCCGCCATTTTGGTACGAGTCAAAAGTTCTTACTGTTCTTACTTTTTTTTTTATTTAATAAAGGTGACGGAACGAGCAAAGCGTTCACCTGATGGTAAGTGCAACGTCTGCCCATAACAAATGCTATGCCACCCAGAACAGTGTGACACCGCAATGCGCCCGTCACCCTGAGACATCAGTTCTTAAGTCTCAAATGCCCAGTGATTACGCTAGCTCACAGTGCCCTTCAAACCGAAACACAGTAATGTTTGCACACTACTGCTTCACCGCAGAATCACCTCGGCAGGAAAGAGTTGGGTGCTAATCTATTATGCCGGACACCTAATTATTTTGTTATCTCTAACAGTTACTCTTAATTTATTAATAGCTCTTATGTCGCCGTCTTAGGTCGCACTTCCCATGCAGGGATTGAAAACCGGTTCCAAATTTCGTAACGGTTCGTCATTTGAGTTACTTTAAAGATACCAGTTTTCGGTACGGTTCCGGTTTGGGTTCCGGTACGGTTTCGGTTCCAAAATACCGGTACTAACATAAGACGTTGGATTGGGAAGTGCTTGATAGTTATTTATTTTATTTTTAGTTATCCTTAGTTTTATTAAAAATGTTTAAGTAATGAGATTAACATAACATTTTTTTTATTGTATAAAGTGACGAAACGAGCAACACGTTCACCTGATGGTAAGTGCAATGTCCGCCCACAACAAATGCTGTGTTACCGAGAATATTTCTGTGTGACACCACACTGCGCCCGTCACCGTGAGACATAAGTTCGTAAGTCTCAAATGCCCAGTGATTACGCTAGCTCTCAGTGCCCTTCAAACCGGAACACAGTAATGCTTGCACACTACTGCTCCACGGCAGAATAACTGGCCCTGGGGTGGTACCTACCTAGACGGATTCCTGCGTAGGAATCCTACCACCAGCTAAAGTTTAAATTAAAACTAGATAGTGCTCTTCAAAAACTAGGTAACATACACCATTTTATATTTTGCATGCGGATCTTAGCAAATTAACTTCCTTACCTACAAAACAAAGACAAAAATCACAAACTCCGATTAAATAAACGCAAATTGAATCTTATGCCCACGACATAAAGTAGATTTTTAAATGAAATCAACTATCGTTCCGCGACGTTTTTTAATGTCTCGTTGTTGACATGACTGACGTGATGCTTATCGAAATGAGCGCATTGTGCGCTCTTTTTTTTAGGACGTTTTTGAGTCGCCGTCTGTGTATTTTTTTTATAAGATAAAGGGACGGAACGAACAAAACATTTGCCTGATGGTAACAAATGTGGTATCACCCAGAACATTTCTGTGTGACACCACACTGCGCCCGTCACCCTGAGACGTCAGTTCTTAAGCCTCACATGCCCAGTGATTACGCTAGCTCTCAGTGCCCTTCAAACCGAAACACAGTAATGTTTGCACACTACTGCTTCACGGCAGAATAACTGGCACTGCCGTGGTACCTACCTAGACGGATTCCTGCATGGAAATCCTATCACCAGAAAAATTTTTGATGATAATTGCAATCATATTTCTAATATATATAAGTTTCTTTTCTGACACATGTATTGAGTTCTTTTTTTTAATTATACGTGAAGATATGTGAACGGAACGGTATATTCTATTCGCAGGTTAAAATCTGGGACCTCAGAAGGCGAGCGCCGATCTACACAATTCCAGCGCACACACATCTCCTCAGCGGTGAGTGCTTACATAAATGAGATTCGCATACAATCACGCCTTTTACACATAAGGGGTAGGCAGAGACCACGTCGCCGCGATTATGGTACGAGTCAAGAAATTCTTACTCCGTATTCCGTTCCCACGAGCAGTATAGTGACAGCATTGCATGTAATGGTATTATTCTGCAGGAACAAAAGCTATCCGTACAGTACCTTAGTTACCTCTTACGACACCTCGGTAGGAAAGAGGTAGGTGCTCTTCTACTCTGTCGGACGCCTATCGGCATTAGGTTTGCATAAATTCTTTATTGGGCATAAGCCTTTCCCGCGCTAATACGATTAGTATCACGCTACGCTGGCAGATTGGCGATCGCAGTTACACCATGAATCTCAAACACTGCAGTCTCGACACTAGTTGTGTCTTTCGGTCCAGTTATCTAGTGGTAAGTATGACTGTGATATTGAGAGAAGAGTATTGGCAGGAAATCAAGTGAATGGGGCCCTGCATAACTTTATGTGTAGCCAGAACGTATCTAAAAAGGCACGACTGGGCTGTACATAGGGGAGTTCTGGTCCCCACACTTATGTATGGTAGTGAATGCTGGGTCTGGCAGAAGAAGCATGAAAGTAGGATTAACGCTGTGGAAATGAGAAGTTTGAGAAGTATAGCTGGAGTAACTCTGATTGACAAAGTGAGAAACAGCGTGATAAGGGAACGTTGCGGTGTGGTTGAAGATGTAGTGAAAAAGATAGAGAAAGGGATGCTTAGATGGTTTGGTCACGTAGAGAGGATGAATGAAAGGAGATTGACGAAACAGATTTATGAGGCAAGTGTGAATGGAAAAGCCGGTAAGGGTCGACCTAGGCGTACGTATCACAATCAGATCGGTGAACTTTTGAGGAAAGGTCACGTTAAAAGTACCCGCAACCGACGAGTGTGTGTGAAAGGTGTGTGTCAGGATCGTAGCAAGTGGAAAGATGTGGTCTCTGCCTACCCCTATGGGAAAGAGGCGTGACTGTATGTATGTATGTATGTATGTATGTATCTAGTGGTATATATACTGTTGGCAGGATTCCTATGCCTGCCGTGAAGCAGTAGTGTGCAAACATTACAGTGTTTCGGTCTGAAGGGCACTGTGAGCTAGCGTAATCACTGGGCGTATACTTAAGAACTGATGTCTCAGGGTGACTGTGCAGTGTGGCGTCACACAGAAATGTTCTGGGTGACGCAGCATTTGTTATGGGCAAACGTTGCACTTACCATTAGGTGAACGTTTTGCTCGTCTCGTCAATTTTTCCAATAAACAAAATACGAATTCGACCCGTTTTTTTCAGACGTGAGGTACCAGCGCAGTCACGGCCATTACCTGCTTACGTCTTCATATGACAAAAGCGCCAAACTGTGGTCTAATCCCGCCTGGCATCCCTTGCGGACACTCTCGGGGCACGACAAAAAGGTAAATTCATCATTTCAGTCCATCACTAGTCCACTGATGAACATAGGCCTCCCCCCATAGATTGCCGCAAAAGTTAATAGCTCTCATTTTTGAGGGGATTTTGCCACAGTCGCCACGCTCGGCGGGCGAGTTGGCAAACGCAGTTTATTTATTCACATCCAGTGAGATGCCGCTGCCCATCTCCTGGTTTTTTTCCCCTCTGTCGACTTTTACGACACCCACGGGATGTGACGGGGATTCTCTTAAGCCGTTACCACACGGCAAAAAGTAAATTGAAAATCTATAAAATTTGCCATTTTTATAATCTTTACTCCAGCTCATGCGCAATAATAGTTAAAATTTTACAGTTTTTATTTAATTAATTTAGATATTTCTTGAGTCTCTGAAATGATCTTCAACTTTAACAGTTGCGGGCCGGTCTGAAAACCAGCGTCGGGATCAGAGCAATTTAAGTCTCTGTATTTAGATTTTTACCGAGTACTGTCCATTTCACGGTCTTATGCCGCTACAGTCTACACAGGCTCGTTTTATATTATTTTTTTCACTTTTGTTAATTTTGGGCAATATTATTTTATGTTCCGTGTAATTCCATTTTTTTTCTTATTTTGTTTTGTATCAATTGTGATTAGACCGTGAATAAATGTGTTTCTTTCTTTCTTTCAAACATAAGAAATGTAAATTTCGTTTGTCAGATGTCATTTCTTTTACAATCTGAACAAGACTGAAAGAAACTCCGTATATATCCTCTTTTTTGTTTTTTTTTTAATCTTAGTGAAAAGTATATCCTACACATATGGTAAAGCCGAAAGTGTGTTTGTTGGTTTATTGGTGTTTGTTGGTTTGTCCGTCGTTCCCGCTTCAACGGGCTTCCCGATCCACCTGAGTTTTAGTATGCGAACACGTTTAGAGATCCGAGAACACTATAGGCTACTTTTCATCCTGGTGGTAGCTGAGGGATTGCATACATACTTACTCGCGCGGGCGATGCCGCGGGTATCAGCTTTATAAATAAATTTACAAAGAACAGTCTCATGGAAAACCAAAGCACATCTCTGTCATCAATATTCTTCCATAAGAACTCTATATGGATTCTGATAAATATATATGAACGATTTAAATATGAATTGTGTGATGGTCCTTCAGAGTCGGATAAAATATTGTATGTTTCAGGTGATGAGCGCAGACATATCATTCGACAACAAGTACATAGCGACATGCTCGTACGACCGCACCTTCAAACTGTGGGCCCCCGATCTGGCGTAGTGGAAACCTCAAGTGTTTTTATATTTAAATAAAAAATATGTAATTATTAGCGACTTTTATTTCTACTAACGATATGAGTAGTGATAGAAAAAAAAAACGATTCTGACTAATCATGTTAACATTATGTATACCTTTTAACTAAACATACTAGCTGCGCCCCACGGTCCCACCTCCGTAAAATAAGCCGACAGGCCCTTCGCGATAAGGTTCGATTGTAAGCGTGCGGCTACTTAAGGCCGTCGTATGTTTTATAGAACCTTCCTCGATAAACATGCTTCCTAATGCAATAAGCACCTAATTCAATGAGACTTATGAACTTACGTCTCAGGGTGATGTGGCACAGTGTGGTGTCACACAGAAATTTTCTGGGTGACACAGCATTTGTTATGAGTAGACGTTGCACTTACCATCAGGTCAACTTTTTGCTCGTTTCATCACTTTATCCAATAAAAAAAAACAACCATTTATGTGTTGTGTACGTACGAAACATTTTCATATGATTACGTACATACAGTCACGCCTTTTTCCCATAAAAAGGAGTAAGTAGATGCCGCACTCCACTTTTCGCACCCGCGTGAAAAAGAGTGCCGAACCACGTCGCCGCCATTTTGGTACGAGTCAAAAGTTCTTACTGTTCTTACTTTTTTTTTTATTTAATAAAGGTGACGGAACGAGCAAAGCGTTCACCTGATGGTAAGTGCAACGTCTGCCCATAACAAATGCTATGCCACCCAGAACAGTGTGACACCGCAATGCGCCCGTCACCCTGAGACATCAGTTCTTAAGTCTCAAATGCCCAGTGATTACGCTAGCTCACAGTGCCCTTCAAACCGAAACACAGTAATGTTTGCACACTACTGCTTCACCGCAGAATCACCTCGGCAGGAAAGAGTTGGGTGCTAATCTATTATGCCGGACACCTAATTATTTTGTTATCTCTAACAGTTACTCTTAATTTATTAATAGCTCTTATGTCGCCGTCTTAGGTCGCACTTCCCATGCAGGGATTGAAAACCGGTTCCAAATTTCGTAACGGTTCGTCATTTGAGTTACTTTAAAGATACCAGTTTTCGGTACGGTTCCGGTTTGGGTTCCGGTACGGTTTCGGTTCCAAAATACCGGTACTAACATAAGACGTTGGATTGGGAAGTGCTTGATAGTTATTTATTTTATTTTTAGTTATCCTTAGTTTTATTAAAAATGTTTAAGTAATGAGATTAACATAACATTTTTTTTATTGTATAAAGTGACGAAACGAGCAACACGTTCACCTGATGGTAAGTGCAATGTCCGCCCACAACAAATGCTGTGTTACCGAGAATATTTCTGTGTGACACCACACTGCGCCCGTCACCGTGAGACATAAGTTCGTAAGTCTCAAATGCCCAGTGATTACGCTAGCTCTCAGTGCCCTTCAAACCGGAACACAGTAATGCTTGCACACTACTGCTCCACGGCAGAATAACTGGCCCTGGGGTGGTACCTACCTAGACGGATTCCTGCGTAGGAATCCTACCACCAGCTAAAGTTTAAATTAAAACTAGATAGTGCTCTTCAAAAACTAGGTAACATACACCATTTTATATTTTGCATGCGGATCTTACTCGTAGCAAATTAACTTCCTTACCTACAAAACAAAGACAAAAATCACAAACTCCGATTAAATAAACGCAAATTGAATCTTATGCCCACGACATAAAGTAGATTTTTAAATGAAATCAACTATCGTTCCGCGCCGTTTTTTAATGTCTCGTTGTTGACATGACTGACGTGATGCTTATCGAAATGAGCGCATTGTGCGCTCTTTTTTTTAGGACGTTTTTGAGTCGCCGTCTGTGTATTTTTTTTATAAGATAAAGGGACGGAACGAACAAAACATTTGCCTGATGGTAACAAATGTGGTATCACCCAGAACATTTCTGTGTGACACCACACTGCGCCCGTCACCCTGAGACGTCAGTTCTTAAGCCTCACATGCCCAGTGATTACGCTAGCTCTCAGCGCCCTTCAAACCGAAACACAGTAATGTTTGCACACTACTGCTTCACGGCAGAATAACTGGCACTGCCGTGGTACCTACCTAGACGGATTCCTGCATGGAAATCCTATCACCAGAAAAATTTTTGATGATAATTGCAATCATATTTCTAATATATATAAGTTTCTTTTCTGACACATGTATTGAGTTCTTTTTTTTAATTATACGTGAAGATATGTGAACGGAACGGTATATTCTATTCGCAGGTTAAAATCTGGGACCTCAGAAGGCGAGCGCCGATCTACACAATTCCAGCGCACACACATCTCCTCAGCGGTGAGTGCTTACATAAATGAGATTCGCATACAATGACGCCTTTTACACATAAGGGGTAGGCAGAGACCACGTCGCCGCGATTATGGTACGAGTCAAGGAATTCTTACTCCGTATTCCGTTCCCACGAGCAGTATAGTGACAGCATTGCATGTAATGGTATTATTCTGCAGGAACAAAAGCTATCCGTACAGTACCTTAGTTACCTCTTACGACACCTCGGTAGGAAAGAGGTAGGTGCTCTTCTACTCTGTCGGACGCCTATCGGCATTAGGTTTGCATAAATTCTTTATTGGGCATAAGCCTTTCCCGCGCTAATACGATTAGTATCACGCTACGCTGGCAGATTGGCGATCGCAGTTACACCATGAATCTCAAACACTGCAGTCCCGACACTAGTTGTGTCTTTCGGTCCAGTTATCTAGTGGTAAGTATGACTGTGATATTGAGAGAAGAGTATTGGCAGGAAATCAAGTGAATGGGGCTCTGCATAACTTTATGTGTAGCCAGAACGTATCTAAAAAGGCACGACTGGCTGTACATAGGGGAGTTCTGGTCCCCACACTTATGTATGGTAGTGAATGCTGGGTCTGGCAGAAGAAGCATGAAAGTAGGATTAACGCTGTGGAAATGAGAAGTTTGAGAAGTATAGCTGGAGTAACTCTGATTGACAAAGTGAGAAACAGCGTGATGAGGGAACGTTGCGGTGTGGTTGAAGATGTAGTGAAAAAGATAGAGAAAGGGATGCTTAGATGGTTTGGTCACGTAGAGAGGATGAATGAAAGGAGATTGACGAAACAGATTTATGAGGCAAGTGTGAATGGAAAAGCCGGTAAGGGTCGACCTAGGCGTACGTATCACAATCAGATCGGTGAACTTTTGAGGAAAGGTCACGTTAAAAGTACCCGCAACCGACGAGTGTGTGTGAAAGGTGTGTGTCAGGATCGTAGCAAGTGGAAAGATGTGGTCTCTGCCTACCCCTATGGGAAAGAGGCGTGACTGTATGTATGTATGTATGTATGTATGTATCTAGTGGTATATATACTGTTGGCAGGATTCCTATGCCTGCCGTGAAGCAGTAGTGTGCAAACATTACAGTGTTTCGGTCTGAAGGGCACTGTGAGCTAGCGTAATCACTGGGCGTATACTTAAGAACTGATGTCTCAGGGTGACTGTGCAGTGTGGCGTCACACAGAAATGTTCTGGGTGACGCAGCATTTGTTATGGGCAAACGTTGCACTTACCATTAGGTGAACGTTTTGCTCGTCTCGTCAATTTTTCCAATAAACAAAATACGAATTCGACCCGTTTTTTTCAGACGTGAGGTACCAGCGCAGTCACGGCCATTACCTGCTTACGTCTTCATATGACAAAAGCGCCAAACTGTGGTCTAATCCCGCCTGGCATCCCTTGCGGACACTCTCGGGGCACGACAAAAAGGTAAATTCATCATTTCAGTCCATCACTAGTCCACTGATGAACATAGGCCTCCCCCCATAGATTGCCGCAAAAGTTAATAGCTCTCATTTTTGAGGGGATTTTGCCACAGTCGCCACGCTCGGCGGGCGAGTTGGCAAACGCAGTTTATTTATTCACATCCAGTGAGATGCCGCTGCCCATCTCCTGGTTTTTTTCCCCTCTGTCGACTTTTACGACACCCACGGGATGTGACGGGGATTCTCTTAAGCCGTTACCACACGGCAAAAAGTAAATTGAAAATCTATAAAATTTGCCATTTTTATAATCTTTACTCCAGCTCATGCGCAATAATAGTTAAAATTTTACAGTTTTTATTTAATTAATTTAGATATTTCTTGAGTTTCTGAAATGATCTTCAACTTTAACAGTTGCGGGCCGGTCTGAAAACCAGCGTCGGGATCAGAGCAATTTAAGTCTCTGTATTTAGATTTTTACCGAGTACTGTCCATTTCACGGTCTTATGCCGCTACAGTCTACACAGGCTCGTTTTATATTATTTTTTTCACTTTTGTTAATTTTGGGCAATATTATTTTATGTTCCGTGTAATTCCATTTTTTTTCTTATTTTGTTTTGTATCAATTGTGATTAGACCGTGAATAAATGTGTTTCTTTCTTTCTTTCAAACATAAGAAATGTAAATTTCGTTTGTCAGATGTCATTTCTTTTACAATCTGAACAAGACTGAAAGAAACTCCGTGTATATCCTCTTTTTTGTTTTTTTTTTATCTTAGTGAAAAGTATATCCTACACATATGGTAAAGCCGAAAGTGTGTTTGTTGGTTTATTGGTGTTTGTTGGTTTGTCCGTCGTTCCCGCTTCAACGGGCTTCCCGATCCACCTGAGTTTTAGTATGCGAACACGTTTAGAGATCCGAGAACACTATAGGCTACTTTTCATCCTGGTGGTAGCTGAGGGATTGCATACATACTTACTCGCGCGGGCGATGCCGCGGGTATCAGCTTTATAAATAAATTTACAAAGAACAGTCTCATGGAAAACCAAAGCACATCTCTGTCATCAATATTCTTCCATAAGAACTCTATATGGATTCTGATAAATATATATGAACGATTTAAATATGAATTGTGTGATGGTCCTTCAGAGTCGGATAAAATATTGTATGTTTCAGGTGATGAGCGCAGACATATCATTCGACAACAAGTACATAGCGACCTGCTCGTACGACCGCACCTTCAAACTGTGGGCCCCCGATCTGGCGTAGTGGAAACCTCAAGTGTTTTTATATTTAAATAAAAAATATGTAATTATTAGCGACTTTTATTTCTACTAACGATATGAGTAGTGATAGAAAAAAAAAAACGATTCTGACTAATCATGTTAACATTATGTATACCTTTTAACTAAACATACTAGCTGCGCCCCACGGTCCCACCTCCGTAAAATAAGCCGACAGGCCCTTCGCGATAAGGTTCGATTGTAAGCGTGCGGCTACTTAAGGCCGTCGTATGTTTTATAGAACCTTCCTCGATAAACATGCTTCCTAATGCAATAAGCACCTAATTCAATGAGACTTATGAACTTACGTCTCAGGGTGATGTGGCACAGTGTGGTGTCACACAGAAATTTTCTGGGTGACACAGCATTTGTTATGAGTAGACGTTGCACTTACCATCAGGTCAACTTTTTGCTCGTTTCATCACTTTATCCAATAAAAAAAAACAACCATTTATGTGTTGTGTACGTACGAAACATTTTCATATGATTACGTACATACAGTCACGCCTTTTTCCCATAAAAAGGAGTAAGTAGATGCCGCACTCCACTTTTCGCACCCGCGTGAAAAAGAGTGCCGAACCACGTCGCCGCCATTTTGGTACGAGTCAAAAGTTCTTACTGTTCTTACTTTTTTTTTTATTTAATAAAGGTGACGGAACGAGCAAAGCGTTCACCTGATGGTAAGTGCAACGTCTGCCCATAACAAATGCTATGCCACCCAGAACAGTGTGACACCGCAATGCGCCCGTCACCCTGAGACATCAGTTCTTAAGTCTCAAATGCCCAGTGATTACGCTAGCTCACAGTGCCCTTCAAACCGAAACACAGTAATGTTTGCACACTACTGCTTCACCGCAGAATCACCTCGGCAGGAAAGAGTTGGGTGCTAATCTATTATGCCGGACACCTAATTATTTTGTTATCTCTAACAGTTACTCTTAATTTATTAATAGCTCTTATGTCGCCGTCTTAGGTCGCACTTCCCATGCAGGGATTGAAAACCGGTTCCAAATTTCGTAACGGTTCGTCATTTGAGTTACTTTAAAGATACCAGTTTTCGGTACGGTTCCGGTTTGGGTTCCGGTACGGTTTCGGTTCCAAAATACCGGTACTAACATAAGACGTTGGATTGGGAAGTGCTTGATAGTTATTTATTTTATTTTTAGTTATCCTTAGTTTTATTAAAAATGTCTAAGTAATGAGATTAACATAACATTTTTTTTATTGTATAAAGTGACGAAACGAGCAACACGTTCACCTGATGGTAAGTGCAATGTCCGCCCACAACAAATGCTGTGTTACCGAGAATATTTCTGTGTGACACCACACTGCGCCCGTCACCGTGAGACATAAGTTCGTAAGTCTCAAATGCCCAGTGATTACGCTAGCTCTCAGTGCCCTTCAAACCGGAACACAGTAATGCTTGCACACTACTGCTTCACGGCAGAATAACTGGCCCTGGGGTGGTACCTACCTTTCACTTGTCCCACTGTTTATCCTTCAATCAGAACTCTGCAATCCGTCATAATTTTTATTTATCAAAAGCCATTACTTTCGTCTTACTTATATTCACTTTCATTCCCTTGCTTTTTAGGGCACCTTATCATACTTTTTACTTTTATATTTAACTAGCTGAAGCCTGCGAACTCTAATATTTCGGAATAAAAACGTCACCAGGACGCAGAGATAGTTATCTCTGTGCTGAATTTTGTCAAGATCGTTTAAACGGTTGATCCGTGAAAAGGTAACAAACGGACAGAGAGAGTTACTTTCGCATTTATAATACACTCAGCGTCACAAAAATCGCACCTCTCTGAGTTTGCGCGAAAAATGGCTGTAATAGCTAGAAACGAATTATATTTATATAAATATTGGTAAGTTTGAAATGGGTATTTGAATAGCTTTACATTATTAATAAAAAAATCATGAAATCATTAAAACATTTATCATTATAGAGCGTCAAAAATAAACACTGTCAAATGCTCGTTAGTAAGGACGCTAGTTACACCACCTAAAAAGGGTATAAAAGGGTCGATCTGGATGAAATATGGGCCAGTCGTAATTTAGACTTTGCAGTGAACACACGTGAACAAGTAACCCAAGTAAGAACAAGTAAAGATGGACACCAGCTCTGAAGAAGCCGCTCAAGTGATTGCCCTATTGCAGTCGGGGATGCGGCAGTGTGACGTTGCTCGACAGTTGAACCTGTCCCGTTTTTCAGTTCGACGGGTGTTCCAACGTTTTCAGCTTTTTTTTTTTTTTTTTTTTTTTTTTTTTTTAGGACTGATGGTCACTGTTAGCCCGAAGGCTTTTACAGCTTCGCCGGATTGAAAGGTGGCATAGCGCTGAGGGCGCTTAGCCGAAACCTTTATTTATGGATGACTGGCGCAAGGGCCCCCGAGAGGGGACCTCGGCTTGGACCGTCATCCTGTTCGCGAGAGTAACAGACTCGAGGGTGCCCAAGGGGGCCGGTCTCGGCTCGGTCAGTTACTGCAATCGGGAGGGCAATATTACTACTACTATAATTATTAATACCATGATTATTATTAGATAAGTTTACCACCAATTCGGAATGCGTTTCCGCTGGAGAAGAAATGGCGCAAGAAACTCCAGCGACGCTTCTGTTTATGACACTACTGCTAGGGGAAAACCGGCCTGAGATGCGGCGGTATCGCGAATAACTTTGTCTGATACGGTATGATGGTGATAATGGGTGTTTGTGTAGTGTTGAGTAGAGCGCTTGGGCAATAGTGGTCGCGTCGTCAGGGTCCTCGAGGACGTGCCTCGGTCTCCTTTTTCCGCGGGTCGAGTTTTGGTGTATCGCGAGGGGGTTGTAAGTGGCGGCACTGACAACCAGTGGGTTGGGGTGCGTGGCGGCAGAGTCGAAGTATCGGCGAGAGGCCAACTTTAGATATTGGGCTATGGTAGGAAGCGCTAAATCGATATGAAGGTTAGCATTACGCACGAACCACGGTGCTCCCGTGGCTTTACGCATGAATCAATTTTGTATTACCTGAAGTCGGTGAATTTGACGCGGGGAGGCATGCGCAAATACGGGGCTTGCGTATGTCATAATTGGCCGAATACAGGCTTTGTAAAGTGTAATTTTATTACGTAGGGACATTTTGCTATTTTTATTTAGTAACGGATGTAATCGACCGAGTACGAACGCCGCTCGGTTCCTTACTCGGTTAATATGTGGACCGAAGCTGAGTCTCGAGTCTAATAGGACGCCTAAGTATTTGACTGTCTTTTCCCAGGGGATTGGACGATCGAATAACTCTATTGTGGGGAGATGCTGCGTTATGCGCCGCGAGAAGTACATGGCTGCACTTTTGATTGGGTTGACCTCGATCCTCCATTTCCGAAACCAGTTCCCGAGGGTTCGGGCTGCGGATTGGAGGCGTTTAGAGATAGTGTCTGGATTACGTCCAGACACATATAGGCAGGTATCATCTGCGAAGAGGGCGAGTTCGACGCCGCTGGTGTGCGGTATGTCGTTCGTGAAAAGGGTGTAGAGCACGGGACCTAGGACTGAGCCTTGTGGTACGCCGGCTAGGATGGGATGTGATTCGGATCGCACCCCCTCGACGCGGTAGCGGAAGGTTCGACTGCGTAAGAAATCTCGTATGATGAGTACGAGGCGATCTGGCACACCGAGTCCATATAACTTGTATATGAGCCCGTTGTGCCAGACCTTGTCGAACGCTTTCGCCACGTCGAAGAAGAGCGCTCCGGTATGAAGCCCGCGTATGAAGCGGGATTGAATGTGCTCCGTTATGCGGTGCACCTGCTGGGTACATGAGTGTTTGGCACGGAATCCAAACTGCTCGTGGATGGGGATCCCTCGAGACTGCATGAAGTCTCTTAAGCGGGCGAGAAGTAGGCGTTCGTATATCTTGCCTAAGGCCTTGAGGAGGCTTATAGGCCGATATGCGGTGGGATCGGACGGGTGTTTAGAGGGCTTTAGAATCCCTACGACCTCTGCTTCTTTCCAGGTGTTCGGAAAGATTGCGTTGGCCAGAGCTGCGTTGTAGATTAATACCAATAGCTGAATGATGGTAGTAGGCAGGAGCTTAACTACTTTGTTAGTGATACCATCGGGACCGGGAGATTTCCTCGGACGGAGGTTTTTAATAATAGACTCTACTTCGGTGCTGTTAACCGGCGGTATGGAATCGCGGAGCGGTTGAGAAGCCCTCCGATCGACCTCGCTGTCGACTAACGCGACGTGGGCGGAGTCGACCGGTAAGGTGCTTGGGGAGCATTGAGATTTTAGGCTGTCAGCTAGACATTCTGCCTTTTCTTCGTCTAGGAAGGCAGGCGGTTGGTTGGGTCGTACTAAACTCGTTGGGGCATTGAACGGGATGTGCCTCCTTTTAGTGATTTTGGAAGTCGCCAGAAGGCGAGGTGAGACGGTTCGATGTTAATGAGACTGTTATCCCACCGATCGTTTCTGAGCTCCTGCATACGTATTCGGACCTCACGTTGCAGGGTGCGTAGTGTTGTTCTATTGCTGACGGTAGGATATAAGTCGTGAGCGCGAGTGGCTGCGTTCTTGCGCCTCATTAGGTCTCTAATGTCGTTAGGCAGGATCCAGCGGTGGTCGTCCGCCACTGGGACCTGTCTCGAGGAATCCTCGACGACAGTTTGGATGTGCCTAGTGAGTGCATGAGCCGCAAGGTTCGTGTCACTGACTGAATTGATGGTGGATGGAATCGCATCAAGGTGCGGAGAAGTTTGCTTAAGTTTTTCGGCTAGCTTTTGCCAGTCGACTACTGTTTTTTTGGGTGGTGAGGCTTGGACGGAAGGTCCTAGCCGAAGTAGAACGGGGCGGTGATCAGATGTTAGTTCGTGGATCACCTCTATATCGCGGATGGCGAGATTTATGTTGCTAAGGATGGCTATGTCAAGCACATCCGGCGTGTGTCCCAGTGTATGCGGGAAGTGGGTCGGTATTGTAGGCGCCAGGACGTCGAAGTCGAGGAGGTCGACTAGCGAGTCTAGGGCCACCCCACGCGGGTTGGTTGTTATTGAGTTCCACCGGGTGTGCTTGCTATTAAAGTCACCGGCAAGGATAGTTGAGCTCCCGAGGGAGAGAAGTGCTTCGAAGTCGCTGCGTGTGATTTTGGCGTCATTTTTACATGGTAAGTAGACAGACGCGATAGTAATGGGGGAGTGGCCGGTCATGGCTAGCTGACAGACCGATGCTTCAAGATGGCTGAGTGGCGGTGTGACGACTGGTACGCAGTGCAAGGACTTTTTGTAGTAGATAAGAGTGCCGCCTTTCGCAGCGGTAACTCTATCGTTCCGAATGATGTTGTAATTTGCGATTTTGGGATCGCGAGTGTGTGGTTTCAAAAAAGTCTCTTGCACGAGTAGTACGTCGACTTGGTGATCGCGAACGAAATTGAAGATTTCGTCGCGCTGGTTTTTTAAGCCGTTAGCGTTAAAAAACGCTACGTTTAGGGAGCGCGGTTTCTCTCTGCCGTTGTGAGTCATTTTTATGCCCTAAAATTGACTATAGCGTTTATGACGCTTTGGTACCGCACCGCCGCGGCGATCCTCTCATTAGGATTATTGTTGGTGTTTCGGAGAGCCGTGGCGAGGGCTGTAATGTCGGCACCGTTGAAAGCGGTGGCGAAGCGACAGACGAGGTCTAGATCGCTCTCTGCGACCGGTCGGCATGCGACGGGTGCGACTGGTGCGACCTGTGAAGGTGCCGGTATGTTCCGCGTGATCGCGACCGGAGGAGGCGCGTTTGAAGTTGCGCGGGTCGGAAGTGGCCTCCATACAGAGGGTGGTGGGGGAGGTACTATGTACCTTTGTGTTTGGGCCTGTTTAGCCGCAGGCCTTTTGGGGCCTTCGGGCAGCCGAGATAGTTGGCCGTGTGACCTTCTGCGTTACATAGTACGCAGGCAGGCGGGCCGAAGGAGGCTAACAGAGCTTTGTCCTTTGGACGAGGACAGTCTGCTGTGGCGTGATTGCCTAGGCACTTGACGCACCTGGGGCGGGCGTAGCAATTTCTTGCTGAGTGGCCGTACAATTGGCACTTATGGCATTGGCCGGGAGGGCCGTTTTTGTGTGGGGCCTCAACTGAGAGCCCCGAAAGGTTGCAGCAGGTCCGCAGATTAAATATCTGCTTCCCTGCCGGGGAGCGGTCAAGTGCGACTAGCACCATGTTATAGGGCACCTTAGTGCGCCCGCTGAACATGCGGTGTACAGCGACGACGGGGAGGTTTTGCGCGATGAGGTCTTTTTTGACCTCTTCCGCGCTGATTTCCTTGGGTAGGTTCTTGAGAACCACCCTTAGTTGCCGCTCATCGGCTGGAGTGTATGTGTGGAAGTATACACCTTTTTCCGACAGGTAACGTGTTACCTGGCGGTAGACCTCAGTGGTCTCCACCTGTAATTTAATGCCGTTTGAGGTAGAAACGGCAGTATATTTTAACCTGGACATGGCCGATGTGAGCTCTTGCCATCTGTCCAGAGCCCGAATGAAGATAGGCGGTGGCCGCCGAGAGTGTGCAGCGAACTGCGAAGGATTGCGCGGGGCAGCGGGGGCCTGCTGTGAAGCGGCGGGGGTCTGCTGTGAAGCAGCGGGGGCCTGCTGTGAAGCAGCGGGGGCCTGCTGTGAAGCAGCGGGGGCCTGCTGTGAAGCAGCGGGGGTCTCTTCGGAGGCTACAGGGGCGACCTGCGGTTGCGGGATAGGCGTGCTATCACTGGCTTTGGCAGCCTTGGCGTGGCTATCGGGCGTCGGTGAGGCGCGCTTCTTGCGCTTCTTTTTTGATTTCTGCACTTGCAGAAAACCAATGTCGTCGCCGGTGTCGCGGGGGTCCTCGGGTGCCGAGGGAGAATCGAACTCCATTTCGGAGCCCGAGGACGAGGCCCTAGAGGGGGGCCTAGATAGCGCCTCAAAAGCTGAGGCTACTGACGGCAGAGCGGTTAGTAGCGACCGGAGTAATTCCGGTTGCTCCGCCTGGGCCGCTAAGAGTGCGTTAGCTAACGCCTCCGACATACTTTTCCTTCTCTTTTTTCCTACGGGGAAGTGGCCGCCGGTGGGATGCCGGGGTGTGTGGCCTAACTTCCCTCCCTACCGGGTATAGGCAGGGAGGATGAATGCCTAGGTGTGTAGCCCTAGTGCGTCCTCGTGTGGATCTTATTTTGCACACTCGGGTGTGTGCTTACAACTAATTACAACTACGCGTGGACTTTTGAGTCGGTCGAGTAAACCCACATTGACTAGGGCACTACCCAAGGCCAATTTCTGTGGGTTTCTTCCGATTGCGCGTTTCCCAGATGGGGAACCGCGGGCGTACGGGGCTAGCCTACACTAGTTTCGTTGTCACCGTTAGGTATCCGCTAGTGTAACCACAACAGGTGGATTCGCAAATGACGTGGAAACAATTCTGGGAAATTAGTACAATACAACGAAAGTCGCCTTGACTAATTCCCGGAAGGGTTGGGCGCAGGTAGCTGCACGCTTCGATCGGATTACCGGAGCGGGTCGTAGCGGGGCGCAATGCGACCGTCTGGCGTCGAGCGTCGAGTGCAACTCACGTTTTCAGCAGACTGGTGGTTATGTTAGAAAACCAGAATCTGGAAGAAAACGGTGCACATCAGAAAGAGATGACCGTTTCATCGTTACGACATCTTTACGAAACCGTTTTACAAATGCTGTTGAGTTGCAACAACAGCTTCGATCAACTCGGAGAACATCTGTGAGTGTTTCTACGATAAGAAGAAGGTTACACGAAAAGAGTTTAACAGCCCATAGACCTGCTAAAGGTCCAAAACTTACTGCACAGCATCGCAGAGATCGCCTAGAGTTTGCTCGCAATCATTGCGAGTGGACTCTAGAACAGTGGCGGACCGTACTCTTCTCTGATGAGACGAGGGTCTGTCTCTTCTGCAATGACAGACGTAGAAGGGTCTACAGAAGACAGGGGGAGAGGTTCCCACCTGCTTCGAAGAATCCGTCGAATACGGGGGTGGCTCGTGTATGTTTTGGGGCGGCATTTCCGTCGATGGGAAAACGGAACTTGTGTGCGTTTCCCGGACTCGGGGTGGCCGTGGGCAAGGGTCATTAAATGCTGGTCAGTACATTACTGAAATCCTGGAGAAACATGTGGTCCCGTATGCTGGTTATGTCGGTGATGGATTCATGTTAATGCATGATAATGCTCGTTGCCACACCGCGGCTATTGTACGGGATTATTTACAGGAGGTCGATATCCCTGTTATGCATTGGCCAGCACGAAGTCCAGACCTTAACCCAATAGAACATCTCTGGGATGACCTAAAACGGCGCGTGCGAGCTCGAGATCCAGCTCCAGCCACTCTTCAAGAGCTCCAAGATGCGGTACTTGAAGAGTGGGAACAAATACCCCAAGAGGCTGTTGCGATCCTTGTAAGGTCCATGAAAGATCGCATGGAAGCCGTTATCAAGGCAAGGGGGGGTAACACTAGGTTTTAAGAACTTTTTTTGTATTTATTAAGTTTTTTTTTAAATTATTAATTTGCAAATTTGTACATACCCTGTCTTTTTCTTTAATTTCTCTTTCGTCTCGTTATAAAAGTAAAATTCAATTAAAATTCCTGAAAGCTAATGAAATTACCTTTCGAATGATACCCTCAAACCACAACATTGCCATTGGCCTGTTGTGAAATAGTGTTTAAATTATTTTTTTCGGATGTGCGATTTTTTTGACGCCGAGTGTATTAGTATTGATGTTCCACAGTGGATTACAGTACATGTGGATTGGCTCTGTTCTTCTTTGCAAATAAAATATTTATAAACGCAGTTTCTTTTTCTTCGACCCTATTTTAAATATTTCTAATTAGACGTAATAAATGTATAACGAGTAGGAAAGGTCTATATCGAACATAATAATTAAGTAGGGTGGACACTGGTTGCAACAACTAGTCTAACAAACAAATGTTAATTTGAAGCCCGATCAGGTAGGATCAGGCTTGTCAGTGTAAGCAATATTGCCATCTCTATCAAACCGACGTTAAGTCCCCACGCTAGGGAACTAGAGTAAAAGAGTATTCAAAATGTTAACTGGTTTCAATGCTACGTCGTCGCGACTGAATAGTAGTTTCTAAATAGTCCACTGCTGCGCAAAATAGGGATTTAACGTGAACGCCACTCTTAACAGTCGGGTTGGCGATGGTACTTCTGGTCTGGTATTTTTTTAGATGTATATTCCGATAACTGTTTGAAGAAATGAGAAATAGCCATTTCGATTACTCGACACACTGCACCCACATGACGAGATTGGGGTAGATTTTTACTGTTTGTGTGTACCAGTGTCAAGTAACATATCCAAGTATACAATCTTCGAGCAGCAAGGCTTGACTTCAAAATTTTGATCGACAGTAAAATGATAGTTGACTTTTACTGAAGATTTGCTGGACTGATGGAGACAAAACGAAAAGCGCAATTTTGGTCTCGAATTGAGTTTTCCAATTACTGTAGTTTCGGGAGCGCTTGCTGCATAATAAACTTCAAAACGATATTAAACATCAAAACTCCAAACATACACAAATTACAAAAGTAAATAAAAACACTACGTCCACTTCTCGAGTTGGCGTCAAAAGTCGTAGATATTTTTATTAACTTGTAATGGCAATAGTTTTAACTTTTTGCCAATTTCAAAGTTTGGGAGAACTAGTTTGCGGTTAAAGTATAAGACGGAAAATTCGGAAGCATGGAATTGGGGTAGATTTTCTTAGGCCCGCCACATAAACACCTTTTTCCAACTTTCCGTGAGGTAAAAATGAAACAGCCCAAACGATTTATAAATTTATTACCAATAAAATCTTAAATCCTTCATAATTTTACAATAACCAATACAATAGAAAACTTACAAAAACTAGCTTGTTAACGCTATTACGCGACATACTGAAAAGCCGATTTGGTGTTAACTTTGACGCGGACGTGGCTTAAGTCTACTTAAATCAGTGGCTCAAATCGTAACGCACGCTTCACGATGTCGATGGGAGTAAATTCGTTTAATTTCCTATTTTTTTATTTTTCATTTAACCTCAAACGGCACTTCCCATTCAAGGCTCAAATATAATATAGATTAGAAACATCAAACGTTACAATTTGATGATGATGTTCTCCTAGCCGATTTCGACCACGGCGACAACAGCCGACTACTGCCGAGAGCCATCAACTGCGCAGGAGATATTATACTGCCACAAGTGTACGCGCAAACACAGAGGCACTCACTCGCCCGATGTAACGCTGATACGATAAGATCGGAGGTAGGCTAGGATGCAGTGTCATAAACACGGGGACAATCACAACACAACCAGACCAGAAAACCAACAATTTATGTTTTAGCACAAATGTTGGTTCCGGCTGGGATTCGAACCCAGGACCCGCAGCTTAGAAGTCAGGTACTCTGACCACTAGGCCACGCGGTCGTCAACAATTTGACAGAATAAATGTTCATGTAATGCAAATCAGTAATATCAATTTATTAGCTGCGGACAGAGGTCTTGCTGGACAGCTGTATTTTGTATATTAATCACATAAAAGAAACAAACGACGTAATAGTTGTAAAAATTTAACTTCCAAACGGGGCGATAATCATATATATAATTTGTCGACCGCACGGCGTAGTGGTTAGCGTACCTGACTTCTGCGCAACCGGTCATGGGTTCGATTCCCAGCCGGAGGCAACATTGCAAAAAAAAAAAACTGCAAAAAACAAAAATTGTTGCTTTTCGGGTCTGGTTGTGTTGTGCATGTGAAATGTATGTTTGTAAAACGCACCCACGATACAGGAGAAAATCCTACTGTGGGGCTTCGTTTTAAAAAAAAAAAAAATATGCAAATAAAGATAATAAAGCACCATGACACGATTCTGGCGGGATTTTCTAATGAGTCAGATTTACTTTTTTAAACGTAAGGGTGTCACAAACCCGAAGACTATTTCGGCCATATCTACATACTTTCATATCATTAGCTGTTCTTAATTCAACTATAACAATATTGTTTCCTAAAATTTCGATTCGGTTTTAAAAATCTTAGGTCATGAAAGTTATAATCAAAAATAGACTGCAATAAATGTTATTAGAAAATACATCTTGCACACCCTTTTTTTAAAGTAACATCTCTTGATTTTAATTACTTTTCAAAGACACGTAAGTAATATGGTAAGAACGGCAACGCAGTGTGCATTAGGAAACCAACCAATACGTATATTTATTACTGCTGAAAAAAATAATTTAAAATTTAGAATAAATCTTTGCCTTTGTTTTTCAAATAATTTTGTAAATGTTGCCAAGCCCCCTCCACTGACTGATAAGCCGGGGTCTACGTTTTCTATTTTAATATTAAGGGAAAAGTAATAAAGGCATATTTATATTAATGAGATACACGAAGCAACTGTGTTAAATAATTCGCGATCTAACCTAATTTTGATAATTTTCCTCCCAACAACACCGTTAAGCTATAGTTAAATGACAAACGTGAACAATCGCACACGTAAGATTGGTGCGCGAAAGCTTAATTTCTTAATATATAATATATCAGTATACCGTATATAATCTATATCCCTTTATGGCTGGGCAGGTCTAGAAAAGTCAAATGAAGCTTCGCCCCATTGTCGATTTCCAGTCCGAAATATAACCTATAAAGCTTTCTAGGTATGTGGTATATAACCTGTCCCGTTTCTAACAATACGGCGGGAATTTTTATCTATGTTAGTTGTTAAAGGCTCTTTTAAGGCTTTATTTTTAATAATGATAAATCAAATGTACTTATTTTAGAGTTAAAAATATTAATATTTAATGTATTTTTTGTACAGAACAGAACGGTAAACGTTTACTTTTCATTATAATCGAAAAATAAAAAATTACCGCTTTTTGAAAATTTATTCTCACAATTAATATCCTGACATTTTTGTCGCTTACCTTTCCTACTATTATTACTCTATATTCCTTTCCTTACCCCACTCATTTTACCGTAACAACACCTCATTTCTGTATTTATTTATCATTGGTAGACAAGTTAACAAAATCGCACAAAAAAAATTACACTTAAGGCTAATCCATAATCTAAAATCAAATTACTTGTAAGTAAATAATAAAAATGCGAATGGACAAAAAATCTATAATGTTGGTACTATTAAGTAGAAAAACGTGTGAATAAATTTAATAATGATTACGTCGTAAAGACAATAAAGACTAAATTTAATAAAACACAATGTTACATATCTTTTACGAACCTCTTTTAATGGCCGATACACACTTATTAGTAGCGATAGAGGTAATCTAACTAATCACTTCACGCTAAACACTAAGCACTGGGCACTTAACACGACCAATCCAAGTGTGTATCGGTAATTACGCGAAAATAATATTTAAGATTAATCTGTGGCGGTTTTAAATTCTGTGGCGTAATGTAATGGAATTATTGCTAATAAGTTTATTATTAGACATTTGAATAAGTTTGTTTTCTATGAGAATTCATACTTTAATTTATGAGATTATAAAAATTGTAATGTGTTCCTTGTGAATTGTACGGCCGATGAGTCGTGGCCTGTATGAACTTCGCGCAATGGCTGCTTATTAAACATGTTTTAGAAACAAAATGGCGGAATGAGATAAAATTACGTCGCTATCTGTCTTGAACACAGTCGATTACAAAAGCTTTCGTTGTTGTTATTATCGTGATTGTAATTGTCATTATAAGTGGAAATAAACTATTATTAAATTTGTAGTGTAAATAAATAAATTGAACTTGTGTCTGTTGTAAAAAATCTGCCGTTACATAAAGGTGAGTCGAATCGGAAATGAATCCTATCTTATATGGTATTGTTTCATTATTTTCTGTGCGTATATTTGTTTATAAGAGACTTCTCCATGTGTGTTCATGCGCGAAAGTTCGGAGAGCCTAGGTTCAGAGTGGTCACGACTCACCGGTCGTACCGTACAACGGAGCGTGTATAAACTAGAAGCGATAATATTGTAGCTTGAATTCAGCCGTGGATACAGGATTTCGTTTAGGGGATTGGGGGAGGGGAGGGGGATACTTGAATTTGAATATTGCAATATTTTCTTAGTACATTGAAATGATTTTTCGTACATAATTAGTGGTCGTGGTGTCTCTATGATGATTGAATTTTAAAATTAGTCCAAGTAAAGTGCTCCGCTTGGGTCAGAGGGGGCAATTACACCATTGCCGCCTCCCTTGTAACTGCGCCCTGCGGAATTATATATATACATTTGAACGCCGCGAAGTTTGCAGGTGTCGAAACGTCAGACCTAATGTCTAAGTGAAAGCGACGTCTGTTTTATTCTATCCAGTCGTCCCCTCCGAAGTCAGCGGTCTCCGAGAAAGACGATACATGGACCTGTGGTAGTTAAAAATTTTTTAGAAGTGGATAGTCGATCGCATGTCGGTAAAAGCCACGCCTGCCCATAGCATATGCTGTGTCACCCAGACGAACACTCTGAATAACAACCCACCGCGCCCGTCACCCTGAGACATCACTTCTTAAGTCTCATATGGACAGTAAATGCACTAGCTAACAGTGTCCTTCAGAACGAAACAATGTTTGAACACCACTGCTTAACAGCAAAATAACTGACACTGCGGTGGTAGCCTACCTAATCAGATTGCTACATAGGAATTCTACTACCTCTCACTCATAGTCTTCCGCATCCCATACCAAACCCCATGAAAATCTGAAGTAGTACCTGGAACCCAGGTTTTGTATTTTAATTTTATAAAATGACGAAACAAGCAAATCGCGAAATGACAAATGCTGTGTCACCCAGAACCACCCAGCACATTTCTGTGTGACACCACACTGCGCCCTGTCACTCTAAGACGTCAGTTTCTAAGTCTCATGTGCCCAGGGATTACACTAGCTGTCACTGCCCTTCAAACCCTTTCGGACCGAAATCTGAGCATCGTTTTCGTTTTAAATACATACTATCTTCTTCGTTTTGAAAAAAAAAAAACCCCACACTAGGTTTTCTCCTGAATCGTGAATGCGCTTTGTAGACAATCAACACCTAACGCCACTAAACCCAAAACCAACAGTCAGTGTTTTTTATAAATATTGTCTCCCGCTGAGATCCGAACCAAGGACCTGCGGAGTAGAACTCTGGCAATCTTCTTACCTCTTCACTGGTGGGACTGTCGCTGCTGAAGCCCCCACCCAACGCGTACCCGGCGAGCCCGCCGGCCGCCAGAGCGCCCACACCCAATCCGACCGCAGCGCCTGTGCCCATCCCACGACGCTGCGGCTGCTGACCCACATACGTCGTCTCGTAGCCCTGGATTAAAAAAATAATAAATGAGATACCGAGAACCGTGGTAGCTCAGAGACCGGGTGGCTGACTTTAATTTCATAGTACGCGAGTGAGTGAGTTCGAGCCGGCAGCTCGAGTGCTGATTTATCGGTGCTCAACGGTGAAGAAAAAACCGAGAGGAAATCTGCATGTCTAAGAAATAAAAATAGTTCGAAGACATGTAAAGACCGCCAAAGGAGCAGCATGGCGGACTTCACATGTCTTGGAAAAAACCTTTTCAAAAATGAAAGGAGGCCTGTACTCAGCAGTGGGATATATATGTTTGTGATAGTATCTGTTTGTAGTAGTAACTTTTTCGAAGTGAAAGTTTTCTCGTAGTGGAGTAACTTGCGTGGTAAATTCGTGTCTCACGAGAGGTGAAACAAATACGGGTGAATTTGAAACTTAAGAAGCCAGGTTAAAATGAACGATACATCGACGGCAAAGGTGTCAAACATCGACATCGTTCATTCATTTCGTTCGTGCTCTATGATTATAGTTACATACTTCCACATGTTTTCAAACATGTAAATTGAGTTCCTATTAAAATGTATCTTCCTAAATTTCATTTCAAAATTTTTATTTATGAGATCAATTTCGTTGTTTGTGGTTTAATTAAAAAGTTTGATCATGTTTTGGTTCCAAAACTGTTAAGATTGGTATTTTTTTTTATTTAGATACGTATATAGGTATAGCTACATACTTACATTTGTATTGAATATGTAGATCTAGTTCCTTTATGTTTATTAAAATGTCTCTGAACACGTTTTAAGTCTTCGGAGTGTGATGGACGAGATAATTAATTTCTAAGAACGATGTTTATATATTTATTTTATCCCTACATCTGTAGTGCCAATATAATAATTTGTCTCGAGCGCATTAGTCACGAGGTACGGGCAGTGTAGCCAACTAAATGGTTTTTCTCCCATAATGGGGGTGAAAATTTTCATTGGGGGTTTTTAGGGTGCTTATAAAATGTATGATTTCAAAAATCAGACAGCGGAGCTGACAAATATTCTATTGTAATGAAAGAAATATTATTAAATATGGACATTTACATAAATTTAATTATAATCAATGACACTGATTGATTGATTATTTTTCTTATTATATTTTTTTTTTAGGAAGAGGGGGAAGAGAAAGTAACGGGTTCATATAATGAGAAATCCAAAATAGTAAATTAAATCCTCGCAAGCTGGGAGAGGACTTTGTCCGACAGTGGACGTTTCGAAGAAAAATAATCAACCAAAGCCCACAGGTGTCACAAAACATCGATCAATTTAAGCTTTTTTTAAATGTCTATGGTATAGCAAAACACCGATCAATTTAAGTTCTGCTTTTTTTAAATGTCTATGGTATAGCAAAACACCGATCAATTTAAGGTTTGCTTTTTTTAAATGTCTATGGTATAGCAAAACACCAAGCAATTTAAGGTCAGACTTTTTTGCTAAAATGTTATACACGTTTGTAATTTTCGCACACTCACACTTGGCCGACCTTGTCGTTAGGAAATGTTTGAGCATGACGAAAATCGTCTATCTACATACCATACCGTAAAGCACAGAACTCGTATAGTTGCTAAAGGTCCAGAGTCAAGCGTTCGCCTTAAATAGTATTCCAGTGGCTGAGTTCGATCCCTGTGTTGGGAAGCGCTGATATACCTCTTTAGAGGTGAAGCAAAATATCGTATTGGAAACCTATAAGAAATACATGGGAAGTCCGTTGAATATAGAGCGACCTCCCACTAGATGAAGCGACGACCTGCCCGCTTTTGTTGGAAGTCAATGGATGCAGGTGGGTCAGGATCGTGTTTTGTAGCAGTCCATGGGGGAGGCATATATTCAGCAGTCATAATGTGAAGTCCGCCACACTGGAACCTGGTAGACTCCTATCAGCTCCCAAGCAATATCAAAAATGAGAGGAGGCCCGTGCTCAGCAGTGAGACATGAGTAGGCTGTTTTTCTTTTTTGCTGATTTACTTTCTCTTATACTGTAAAGAAGAAGTTACTTACTCCGGATGTAAAACCTGAAACAAACAAACGTATACCTTAATATTTTACTGATTATAATATTTTACCGATTGGTAGCGGCAGTACTGAAACTAAAGCTATCTCAACCCATGGCTGTCGTAAAAGCAAAAGAAAAATACTGTCGTTAGAATTTGTCTAAATAAATCTGATGTCTGCTGTAATTTATTAAATGTATTTATTATAGAAAATATACAGTGTACATATAAAAATAATTAACAGCCAGTCAAAACGTCATGGATAGTTGATTTCATTTAAAAAGGTACTTAATGACTTTTGGCGCCAACTTGAAGAGTGGTACCGAAGGTTTTTTAAATTTCTGTGTATAGTTTGAGTTTTGATGGGTACGAGTTTTTATACATAAAATATAAAAGTGTGCAATAATGATAGTTTATTATGCGTCAAGTGCCCGTAGCAGTACAAAGTGATTGGAAAATTTAATTCAATACCAAAATTGTACTTTTCCTTTTGTCTCCATCAGACCAGCAAATCTTCAGTAAAAGTCAACTATCGTTTTACTGTCGATGGAAATTTAAAACCACCTATACAGATTGCCAAATTGGAAAGCCGTGGTAGCTCAGGGGCCTGGTGCTCGCCTTTAATTTCATAGTAAGCGAGTAACCTGGGTTCGATCCCCGGAGCCAGTACCTTTAAAATTGTTCTACAATTTTAAGTGCTGATTTACCACGTGCTTAGCGGTGTCCGAGGAATAGAAATATTTTGAAGACATGTGAAGTCCGCCAACCCGCATTGGAGCAGCGTGGCAGATTCTTCCTAGCTCCTAAACCCTCTCATAAATGAGAGGAGGCCTGTTCTCAGCAGTGGGACATTTATAGGCTGAAACTTTACTTTTTTTATACAGATTGCCATGATTAGCGGCTGAGAAGTTTTTGAAATATTATTTAATGGTCAATGCGGTGAAATGCCTCACTAAAATTAGTAAAAAGTTCGAAATGTGCATCTAAAGGTTATAAAATGTGCAGTCATTTTGAAGTATTGCAAAATTCAAAAATCGATTTCCGGTATTTACGTTCACGTCATCGATTGATTAATGTTTTTTTCATTTTTATTTCAGCCCGACACTTAAGTCCACTGCTGAACAAAAGCCTCCCCGTTAGATTGCCACATAACACGTAACTTTATAGCTGTCATTTTGGGGGGATTTCGCAATAATTGCCACGCTTGGCCGGCGGGTTGACAACCGCAGTTTATTTATTCAGATGTTCCATGACGAGATTGATGTTTAAGAGGACCTAATATAGATGTTTTCACACTCGACGTAGATGTTTCGATGACTTTGTTGTAATATGGATCATCCCCAGTGGAAGGATCTATATGCAGGAATCCCTCCAGGTAGGTACCAACGCAATGGCAGTTATTCTGTTGGATGGAAGCATTAGTCTCAAGGGCTCTGCGAGCTAGTGTGATTACTGTGACTTAAGAACTGATGACAGGAGCAGTGTGGAGCAGAAATGTTCTGGGTGGCACAGCATTATATGGGCCCACGTTGCTCTTACCATCAGGTTAAAGATTTGCATCTCTCGTCACTTTCCATTAAAAATCCTCCGTTCCGGCATTAATTCCGCACTATGCTATTAAGAGAAGTTTTAATGTTAATGTGATCACCTCGGAACAACAAAATCTCGAAAGGGCTCAGCTCCCATACGAAATTCGCCTAAGAACCAACAGTCATAAAACATTCGATTATTGGGTTCAAAATAACACCTACATATCCGTGGAGGCAGATTAAAATGAACGTTTCAGAATTTGTTATCTAAAACATTTTCGAATTTGAGGTTATACTGAAGCCTTTCTGTTAGAAGGTTGTTAAGGTGTTAAGGTTAATTTCAAATCATCGGTTGTTATAATACACTCAGAATACCTAACAATAAACCACAAAGATCGCCAAAATTACATTTATTTCTGCATAGGAGTCCTACCACTAACCACCACCCCACCACCCCAGGGCCAGTTATTCTGCGGTGAAGCAGTAGTGTGCAAACATTTCTGTGTTTCGGTTTGAAGGGCACTATGAGCTAGCGTAATTACTGAGCATATGAGACTTAACAACTGATGTCTCAGGGTGATGGGCAAAGTGTGGTTTCACACAGAAATTTCTGGATGACACAGTATTTGTTATGAGCAGACGTTGCAATTATCACCAGGTGAACGTTTGCTCGTTTCATCACATTATGCAAAAAAAAAATCAAAGATTGCCGCTTGCGAGTGATTTAGTCTGTTGGTCAATATTTTAGTGTCATTTGACATTCAAAATCTCTCACTCGCACGCTTAGAGAAGCTATTTTTGTTTCTCGCTCGCACTGTTAACACTAAAATGGCGCCATTTTGTAAAGCAGTTAGCGCTTAAGCAGCTTTGATTCTTTCTTTTGAGTCTCTTGACTTACGAATCCAGCGCTAAAGCGATGATTTTAGATGTTATTCAGGAAACGGTAGAGTCCTAATTAATGAAAGGTTATTTATTTTCATTTAATTAATCTGATGTGTCCGTTGAATTCTAGTAATCAGAGTAAAGAGCATAAAATAAGCTAAAATTATTATATACTAGCTAATGCACGCGACTTCGTCCGCATGTTCATAGGTTTTTAAATATCCCATGGGGACTATTGTGATTTTCCGGGATAAAAAGTATCCTATGTCCGTCTCCAGGATGCAAGCTATCTCTGTGCCGAATTTTGTTCAGTCCGGTTCGTCGGTTGAGCTGTGAAAGGGTAACAAACAGACAAGAGGGACAGAGAGTTACTTTCGCATTTATAATATTAGTATGGATGTCAAACGTATGTTGATTCTTAGGAGAATTTGGGAAATGTCCGTTCAGCTCAATATGATTTTCCGTACGAACGGAATGAATTTTAAAACTGTATTCTCTTTTCAAGAAACGAGTCTATTTTGAGAGCCACTCTGCCTGTCTGATTTTCGTAATGGCAATAACACCTCGTAAAACACACGAGTCGTGTTCTTCACACCGTGTCGACTTCAGTGATGTGTGGTGGTGGTTTAATGTAATGTCGGTTTCCAGTGGCGATATTAGTTTGCTTGTGCACGGCATTGTGACAGGGATATTGAAGTCAAAAACTAGGTTATATTTTTTTATTGTGCAGATCTTAACAAATTAACATTCGTTCCTTTGTTATAATGGATCATTCCAAAAAAAAACACCTAATTCTATAAAATGAAAGATGTAAGATAAAGACGTACGTATCACGATCAGATCGGAGACCTTTGAAGTACCCGAACCGACGAGCGTGTATGAAAACGCTAATGAAAGTAGAAGGCGAAAGATGTGTGTCAGGATCGTAGCGAGTGGAAAGATGTGGTCTCTGCCTACTCCAATGGGATAGAGGCGTGACTGTGTATGTGTGTAAGATAAAGGGCCTTGGCTGTCTACGGGGGAGGTCCGCGTTCAGCAGTGGACTAGTGATGGGATGAAATGGTGATGATGATATGTGAGTGGTGAAAATAAAACAACATATAAATGCAATCGTATATTAAACATCAACAATCGTTAAGAGTGCAAACACATATATTTCTCGAGCTCTATGTAACAATACGAAATGCAGTGTGCGTCGTTCGCTCGATACACTTGTAAAATAATACAATGACACTTCAAGAACGACAATATATAATCTGTATAGATAAAAAATGCAATGCCGCAAGTCTTTCCATCACTAAACGGGTTTATAATAACTCTCTCCTTGCCTAATTCAGTCGTTACAAATATTTCGAAAAAACTATTTAATTTTTTCTTATACATTTACTTCAGTTGGCGTTGTTACTTAAAAATCATGACAAAACTCCATTACACGTGTTCGCAAAATGGCGACCACGGTACTTTAAAATGGCGCCTAGGCAAGAGGCAACTGACTTGAGCCAGTCCTCTATACTGACACTTTTTATTTCACTAAATCTAAAGAGCATTGCAAACGTACGCTGCCGCCCCGACTGGGGAATTATCATGCTCTCACAGAATAACGGCGTGAAAAATAAAATAAAAGTCAGGACTTCTATGACAGATAGTGATTCGACGAATACAAAAAATCCTCTCCGTCTGTCCAAAATCTCAAATGTCGCTTAAAAGGCTGTTTTCGACGGATTTCGATTTTCCCTTCTTCTCTTATATATGGCGTGCTCTATCGTTTCATCGATGATTCTCTATCAGTGAACCTTGACGTTCAAGAATACAGAGGGGCCACAAGGCTTTCGATATTTAAACAGAGGAAAGAAATCGCCCGTCACGAAACGGTTTTAATCTAATGTTATTTTTTAATAAAAAAAAAATCATATTGTTAATTTTCATGTTTAAGCCAAGTATAAATTCGGACATCATTCGAATTGGTCAAATAACAGTTTCGATATAAGTATTCGTTGCATCACTAATCAGAGTTCTTAGCGGGGGAACCCCTAAACATTGATTCTTCATCGGGTTGCCAGTGCGTTCGTTTGTCACCCATAGCTTTAGAATTATTAATAGTTTTGGAAAGTTTATCACTTGCCAATTAAATGCAATAATAAATGAGTCGTATCGTACGTAAGGAAGCGAATCAAAATGTTTAGTTACTCTCTTGTTTTAAAATTATGGAATATTTTTTACACAGAGCTATTCTGCGAAATGATTATTAAGCATTACGTTAGTGTAGAAACGGCTTCAGCTTATTTTGGAAATGTGTAGAATATGATTTGCATGGAAGTTGCATTTCTGTACACAACCAAGGCGTAACTTTTTGCTGCCAATAGACTTTGGGAGACTACATTATTAGGCGTGTGTAAGTAAAGTGAACCGACTCATTGATTCAAAACATTCAAATGTTCCCAAAAATTAGGGAGACGTATTTATTTTAAAATGGGCGAGAAAAACCTAGTGTGTTGCTAGTGCGGAGCTGTGTACTGGCAATGTTACGAAGTCTATGTACTTCGGAAGCGTGAGTCGGCCGGGACCCGTTCGGGAAACGAAAAAAAAAGAAAATTGAAAGGAAAAAAAGGTAAAAAAACCGCAACAAAATATCTTAAACAAAATCATGTGCATACACAAAATGAATTGAAATCTTCCAACTACGCCTGCTAACGCTAACCTGGCTGATATATATAATGACAAAATACGAAATAATCTTAGCAGCCTGTAATTAAAAAAGTATAAAGGAAAGATTTCATTTCATCTAAAATAAAAGCCATACAATACTGCGGCGCGGTAAGAAGTGCGAATACGAACACGGCCAAAATACTTTAAAGTATTTTAAAACCTGGATTTCGACCCTGGTATTAAATTTCCACAGTATAGCTCATCCCTGTTGTTCCAAGACACACTGTTGTTTAGGTTTGCTTGACAGTAGCGCGCTGTGTTGCTAGTTACGATTAACGAAACTACCATTTTCACATTTATTACTACCCATATTTCAATAAAAAATTTATAAGAGTTATATTAACTAAAATCTAAAAAGTTTTTGGATGAGAAATACTTTAGAATAAAACTTTTTAAAAACTTATTTAAGACGATATTAACAGTCACACTAAAACACTTACACGTTAACATATAATATGAAATTGGCATTATAAACAATTTAAAAATAAACAAAATAATATAGGAAAACCTCTTCGTGATGTTCCGCTTTTTTTAATATTTTCAAAGTGCACCTGAAAATAAATAATAATGATAAAAATATATCCGTATAAAGGAAATCAACTCTAATGCGTCGTATTCCAATGCTTGTCGGTACTTGATCAAATCCTACCAAAGCTACTGACGTTACATTGAACAGATTATAGATAGCTCAAAGCCCGCGCCCACGTTATAAATTTCATAAGTCAATATTAAGTGATGATTTACCACGTAGACGGGGAAACGGGTGGTGACGGGTGGCGATCCAAGTCGCCATCATTTTGGTACGAGTCAAAAGTTCTCACTGCCCATTGCATTCCCACGAACAGTATAGTCACAGCATTGCATATGCGTCATTCTGCACGACTAAATACTGTCCGTACTATAAGATACTATATATACTTAGTTCAGCATGAATGCATAGAAGCATCGTCGTTTTAGGAAGGCCCGCCGACCCCGAACCCGACCCCGGGTTAACTATGACTTCAGGACATCTGATACCTCGGTCATCCCGTGACCATGTGTGCTGTAAAGCACTCGAAACGTCGGTTTATAAATAGTAAAAATTAAACGCTATAAAATCCGTAAAATTAGTTTCATTTAAAAGTGTAGTGTTCGCGTAAATATAAGAAATTATTATGCGATTGGTATAGAAGAATTGGGAGCCCAGAAGTGTGATTTTTCGTATAAATTTGAAATTTTTAAAAGTATAGAAATTTATTGTTCCATTAGGCACAATGCAAGCAAGAAGTACAAACTGTTCGATTTAAGAAATTCTCGCTTGTTAATATAATACCAAAATGAAAAAGTTTTTACGGCATTATAAAAACATAAAGAAAAGCTAAATAAAAAAAAAAAAGTAAAGTTTCAGCCTATAAATGTCCCACTACTGAGCACAGGCCTCCTCTCATGTCTTCGAAATATTTTTTATTCCTCAGACATGCAGGTTTCCTCACGATGTTTTCCTTCACCGCCGAGCACGTGGTAAATCAGCACTTAAAATTGCAATTAACAATTTTAGTGGTGCCGGCACCGGGAATCGAACCCAGGTCACTCGCGTACTATGAAATTTAAAGCGAGCGCCTAGCCCGAGCTACCACGGCTCTAAATAAAAGAAAAATTACTTGATAATTATTATTTCTGGGCACATTTTAACGAAAACCAAAATCAGAAAGGAAAGCTACAACAATGAGATTAAAAAATCGTATTATAACAACTAACTACTTCGGGGACGTCGTTACTGGTCACGAGTCAATAAAAAGCAACATAATTTTCGGTTAAAATTTTTTAAGAAATATGTACCTATATGTAAATACCAGCGGCGACCGCTACAAGCCATCAGTAGAATCCTGCGTCAAAACAAAAGAAAAATAAACACAATGTTGCCAATTTAAAAAAGCTACCAAATATTACAATTAGGAAATAATAAAATCCCGCCACTTTTACAACAAATATAAAACCAATCACCGTGATAACACAAAATGTGACGTGCATTTTAGAAAATAAATAGAGATTAACTTTTAAATAATGTTTGGAAGTAAATAACATAATCAAAGGTAACAGAAGCAAAAGATTACGTAAAATTGACATACACAATTATAAATGTGGACGTACCACGTGGTCAGCGGTGAAAAAAAAAATAGTGAAGAGACCTCCATGTTAAGATGTCAATGAATCAAGGAAAAGTGGAGTCCGTGGGCTATACCGAGGCGGGACCCAGCTGTTGGTCGTTTTCGGACTCGTTTTAGTTTAGGGTTACTTTAATAAAAATGGATGCCTGTTCTTGTTTACTCGCTTTAGAAGTTATACTATGATCTATAATATATAACATGTTTAAGATTGTGTTTTTAACCTTTTAATTAGGTTAAATTAACTTTATCAAATGGTTTAGGATTCTTATTCAGGAATCCGTCCATGTAGTTACCACCGCTGTGTTAGTTATTCTGCCGCGAAGCAGTAATTACTCCATAAACATCTCTCCTGTTCTGCCATTTATTAGAGGCCTTTTTTGGTCGATTTTCACGACACCCACGGGATGAGATGGTAGTTTAAAACTACCTAACTTATAACATAACCACATTGAAAAGGCACACACATACGTCAAATGCAATGTTTTCTTACGACGCGTATTTATATTCGATGTTTCCATAATCCGAGACTTAATCTAACCGATTAATCGAATAGCTTCTCAAATGTCAACAGCACAAACAAACACACACACACACACGCAATGCACACACATCAAATATGTATATACAAAACTTACCTTATATGTAAGCCAATATACACTTTCACTCGCGATAATAATGCGCAAAAATGTTGCAATAAAGAAAATAAGCAAATTGCGAAAATAAAAATGAAGTTCTGAAATATTAAAAATAAATGCTTCTGTACAAAAAGAAAAACATGATGTACATAGTAATTGTTCAAAACTTTTTGGCATTATTATTAGCATATGTTAAAAACAGTATAACAATATCTTTTTCTAAGTTTATTTTATCTGTCCCGTAAAGATTACCCAATCACATGCAATGGTTAATTTATATAATAATATTAAGCACTGTTATTAAAAATACATTTGTCTCAAAACGGAAGGAAAACGATGACCGAAAGAGGAAGGGGGGGGGAAATGCTTATTTTTGCAGAAAATCAGACAATGACCGAGCTCCGCATTACCCATATTGGATTATTTGTTTTATAATCTATAAAGAGAAAAAACCCGCCAAACTATAATACAAGGCACTTCAATTTTTTAATCGTCAACTCGTTAAATCAAACCAAGGCTGGACATTCTCACCAAACTTTAGCGCATTACGTTAGGCGATCTTATCGTTTATCGTTTCTTATATCTATGCAAAATATTATCGCTTTTTTATATTTGGCATAGTGTCCAGTCCAAAGACAATAATAGTGGTGACAACTTTTACGGTTTCTCCCGGCAAAAACAAATGTCAGTTTGACGTTGACATATATAAATGTAGTTTTGACAAGCTGTTTTTTAATTGTTTTTTTAAATTATTGTGGTAGTTACCATACGCTTATTTAGCGTCTAGACTAGCTTGTGCCCGCGATTTCGTCCGCGTGGCTAAAGGTTTTTTAAATATCCTATGGGAAGTATTTGACTATCGGGGATAAAAGTATCTTATGTCCGTCTCCAGGATGCAAGATATCTCTGTGCCAATTCGTCAAGATCGATTCAGCGGTTGAACCGCCAAAAGGTAACAACGAGACATAGGGCCAGATAGAGCTACTTTCGTATTTATAATATTAAGTATGGATTTCACATTACTGATACCTATTCATATTTTTTCCGCACTAGTTGTGTTGTTATTGTCCTCGTGTCTCAGACACTGCATCCTAGCCTACCTAACCTTATCGCATGAGCTTTACATCGTGGGTAGGTTCGTCGTTCTGCTCAGTTAATAGCTTCAGACGGTATACGCAGGTTGTTTTCGTGTTCGAAAATCAACCAGGTGGATATTATCTTTCATAAATTATATTTAAAAGAATTAGTCATAGGTTTTTAAATGTTAGTACCACAGATAATCTAAGACTGTCAGAAAAAAGATAAGATGCATGCTGGTCCATGTACTTGTTCAAAGCATTCTGTACCATAACAACAGGCAGACTTGTGCCACAAGCAATGTAAACGACGGAGCACATTACGTCTGCCACATATGCCCATAACACTCAGTTACACTCAGTCACCCCGGAGCATCACCCCTAAGTCTCATATGCCCAATATTACACCAGTTCTCAGTGCCCTACAGACCGAAACAGTAATGTTTGCACACTACTGCTTACCATCAGAATAACTGGCTGGCTGCCTGGAATCCTACCAACGGTTGACATCTCTATGACATGCAAAAATCTGTACCCACAAAGCATAGTCCCCCCCCTTTCTTCCATCATACATTTCCTACCCACTCTCCACCCAGTCTAACCACTAGACCGCTCTGTTATGTATTAAGTGTATAAAGTATCTTACCTTGTGGCGCGCCATAGCCGGGTGCTCCGTAGACTGGCGGAGCCCCGTACGAGCCATAAGCAGGTGGCTCGGACTGCAAGAGTAAAACATTTTTTATGTGTAACATTCAATTTGTAAATAATTATAGTCATTATAATTTCATCGTCAGTCCACTGCAGAACATAGGCCTCCCTCATTGATTGCCACAAATGTTTCCAGCTTTCATTTTGGGGGAGTTTGTAATAGTTGCCACACTTGGCAGGTAGGTTGGCAATTGCAGTTTATTTATTCAGATGTTCCAGTAAGATGCTACTGCCCAACTTCTAGTTTTAATTTTCACTCTGTCGACTTTTACGACACCCACGGGATGAGATGGGGTGGTAGATTCTTAGTCGTTACCAGTATTGTGCAAACATTGCTGTGTTTCGCTCTGAATAAAGTGCCCTGTTAGCTGGTGTAATAAGTGAGCATATGCGACTTAAGAACTGATGTCTCAGGGCGGTAAGCTCAGTGTGGTGTCGCACAGAAATGTTCTGGGTGACAAGCAATTGCTATGGGCAGTCGGTGCAATTACCATCAGGTGAATGTTTTGCTTGTCTCATCCCAAAAAACAATTTTTTTTATTATGAAACGACGCGACGCGAGACGCGGAATACTTTTTTTTTACTCCATATTTATTTATTGATATTCTTTAAATTATAAAACGTTTCAATAATCAATTTTAATGTTTCACATCAGCGATGGCGGCCGCATTTTTTACGAGAAAAATACAGTGCACCGGACATTGCGATGTGAAGTTCAGGGTGACCCTGTAACTGTTATTGGCAGGATAGGCACTTACCATCAAGTGAACTTTAACACCATTAGGGTCGTCTCTTAATACCAAAAACGGAATTAGCGTAGAACTCAAGCACGCATTCGCCTGTACCTTCCCTTATCGATGAGATAGTCGGTGAGACAGATGGACAGATTTTTTTTTGCATCAAGTTACGAAACGAGCAGAACGTTCACCTAATGGTTAGCGAAACGTCTGCCCACAACAAATGCCGTGTCGTCCAGAACATCTCTGTGTGACAACACACTTTGTCCGTCACCACGAGACATCAGTTCTTAAGTCACATATGCCCAGTGATTACGCTAGCTCTCAGTGCCCTTCAGACCGAAACACAATAATGTTTGCAGACTACTGCTTCACGGCAGAATAACAGGCCCTGGGGTGGTACCTACCTAGACGGATTCCGGCATAGGAATCCTACCACCAGTAACCAGAGCCATGGTAGTTCAAGGACTGGACACTTGCCTTAAATTTTATAATAACACTAAATTTGTTTTGCAGTATTAAGTACTGATCTACGTGCTCAGCGGTGAAGTATCAAATCGTGAGGAGCAGGTCTATCAAAATTTGAAGACATGTGAAGTCCGAAACCGCATTGGAGTAGCGTGGCAAAGTTCATGGCTCGAAAACCGTCGCAGATGTTTGAGGAGGAAGCCTAAGCTCAGCAGTGGGACAATAATAGGGTTAACTTTTTACTTTAACTAAAAATTACTTTGGCTGGGTTTCAAACCTACGTCCCATCACTCAGCCAGTAGCAGCGCTGACCTTAAACACTGACGGCGTTACGTATGTATGAGGACACAAAATCAGAACTACATATAAATTTTTTCGACCTATTCAAAATGCGAACATCATCGAAATCGTTAGAGCCGTAAATTGCTCGTTGGCCATTACAGCTAAAAATCCAATGTCCTTTGTCGCACTCACCATAAAGACCTGCGAGGGCGGTGCCTGAGCGCCCTCGAATCCGATGAACTGCAGCATGACGTCACCGTCCACTGTCATGTGGCATATGCGCTGGTACGGGATGCGATGGGGGAACTCGCAGAAATGGACGCCGTTAAGTGCTACCTGTAAAAAACATTACCTTCTCAAATTACTTTTATAGTAACACCAGTTAGTTTTACCGGCGGTAGGATTCCTATGCAGGAATTCGTCTAAGTAGGTACCACCGTAGGGTCGGTTATTCTGCCGTGAAGCAGTAGTGTGCAAACATTACTGTATCAGTCTGAAGGGCACTGAGAGATAGTGTAATTATTTGGCATATGAGACTTAAGCAGTGTTGTCTCAGGATGACGAGAGACTGGTGTCAGTAGATGTTCTGGGTGACACAGTATTTTATGGGCAAACATGGACAACTTGCTCGTCTCATCACTTTCTTCCATTAAACCGGATCTGGTGGATAGCTACACTACACTACACTACACATCCGACAACCATCCATGACGAATTACTACATGAGCAAATTATTTTTCCTGAATAAAAATAAAGTAACAGCCCATAATTGTGCTGCTACGTAACCCTGTCAAAAAATAAGAACTGGCCCGTGTCCAGCAGTGGGATAATTATACGCTGTCCACCTTTATGTGAAGTTTATACGCAATGGAACAACGTGGTGGAACATTCTACATGATGAAAGATCTTTAGTGGGACTTGTAAAAGGTGACATTATGATTACTCGTATTAACCTTCGCTCGCTTCTTGCAATTATACGAAGGGGTAAAATGCAATGTCAAAGAGACGTGGGCTTTAAGACTCGCTCAAATATTGACTTCATTTTGGATTAGAAACCGAAGAATCAAAAGGCGAGGGGGGGGGGGGTTTAAAGCAATATCAATCTGAAAGATCCTTGACCACTCACCTTCAGAGATTGGGGCTCGCAAAGCACCAGGGCCTCAAACGCCTCGCCTCTTGCCAACGGCATCCCACCAGAGGTATCCTCTACGCCCCAGTTCATAGCGGTGAGGTGGTTCCTGACTACGCACATCTCTATAAAGCGGAAGTTGAGGTGCAGAGCGATGTCGTCACGGGGGTCCGTGTTGGGGCCGCACTGAAGGTTTATCGCGAATCTGTGAAAATATTTGAGATTTATAATATTATCGCAGCATAAAAGCCGTGTAGTGGCGACTTAAGAGAACCTACCACCACATCTCATCCCGTGGGTGTCTTAAAAGTTGACAAAGGGAAAATGAAAACCAGGAGATGGGCAGCGGAATTTTCCTGGAGCATATGAATAAATAAACTGCGGTTTCCAACCGGCCTGCCGAGCGTGGCAACTATGGCAAAAACCCCTCTAAATGATGTTAGTAATTAGTCTTAGTTAGTGTGGTAGCGGCTTAAGAGAATCTACCACTCCATCTCATCCCCTGGGTGTCGTAAAAGTCGACAGACGGAAAATTTAAATTAGAAGATGGGCAGCAGCATCTTCCTGTAACATCTAAATCAATCTAAACTGCAGTTGGCAACCCGCCTGCCAAGCGTGAAAACTGTGGGAAAGCTACAAACTTTTGTGGCAATCTATGGCGGAGGCCTATGTTCAGCAGTGGACTAGTGATAGGTTGAAATGATAATAATACAGCATAAATCTGATATATATTATTTCACAAAGGTGGTTTTATGTCGGTACGCCATTTCTTCCTCAATAATTCATTCATTCATTCAGTTGGCGCCAACTCGAAAAATGGCGGTAGTGTTTTTATTGAATTTTATAATTTCTGTGTATAGTTGGAGTTTTGATGTTTAATATTGATAGTTTATGTTGAGTGTAATGTAAAATTGATCTAAACACTAGGTGTTTGAGCTTAATAATACCATAGAGTGTTATTACTTATAATTAGTTGTTCTCTTCTTTGTGGCCAATATATAAAGCAAGATGGCGAAATGTTAAAAAATTAAGAGCACGATAAGAGGCGTTATTAAAGGTTATAAAAGTGTGTACCATGTTAGACATTAAAAGACAATAGATTAACATCACTGCGTTTTTATTTGAACACTGCGCTATCATACCTCAACAGTTTATTATGCAGCAAGTGCTCCTGAAAATGTACAGTGTTTGGAAAGTTGAAGTCAAGATCATAATTGTACTTTTCGTTTTGTCTCCATCGGAGATCAAGATCGGAGGTAGGGTAGGATGCAGTGTCAGAAACACGGTGACAATCACAACACAACCAGTCCCGTGAACCAACAATTTGTAATTGAACCCGCGGCGTAGAAGTGGTGTACTCTGACCACTAGGCAACAGTATGTCAAAGTCGCGTCTTAAGGCCGTAGAATAAAGTTTTTTAAAGCCTTTAAACCTTTCTCGATAAACGAGCCATCTAATGCAAAAAATATTTTTCTTCTTGTCGAGCTAATTAGAGCAATTTTTTTTTATTTGATAAATGTGGCGGAACGAGCAAAACGTTCACCTGATGGTAAGTGCAACGTCTGCCAATAACAAATCCTGTGTCATCCAGATCATTTCTGTGTTACACCATACTGTGCCCGTCACCCTGAGACATCAGTTCTTAAGACCGAAACACAGCAATGCTTGCACACTACTGTTTCACGGCAGAATAACTGGCCTTGCTGTGGTACCTACCTAGACGGATTCCAGGAATCCTACCACCTACGAAGAAATCGTAGATTTGGACGAATTCGATAATATAAAAGTAACAGGCAACACTGTATACCGTATTCTATCTCGTTGACTGAAAATCATTCTCTCGCAAGCTAAATCCTATAGATGTATGTTTGTCTCTTTCTTGTGTCGCTTTTTCGTTTCATCGAGATTCAAATCGCTTTCTAAGCGATTCTTAAGTTTTCACTTCAAAATGAAAACGTTAAAATGCTTCGCTTCTGTTGGGCGTCGCACGACACCTTGCGTTTTTTTTAATTTAATTAATATTATCGTAGAACCAACAGCATATCCATACTAATATTATAAATGCGAAACTAACTCTCTCTGTCCCTCTGTCTGTTTGTTACCTTCTCACGGTTCAACTACTGAAACGATCTTGATGAAATTTGGCAAAAAGATAGATTGCATCCCGGGGGGACGGACATAGGACTATTTGATCCCTGAAAATCAAGTAGTTCCCACGGGATATTTACCTATATCCAAGCGGACGAAATCGCGGGCATCACCTAGTCATAAAATAAATAAAAAAAGGCCAACAGAAGCTTCTTTAGAATATTTGTGATTTGAAACTCGGCAAAACGACAAAGTTACACTAGAAAGAGACAAACATACACATCAATAGGATTTAGCCTGCGAGGGAATGAGATAGAATACAGTATTATTAAGAAAGGATATCTTTTTTAAAAGCCCACAATCAACCAGTTTTCTTCTGGACTATGGCGATGGCGATAACTTCCGTGGTGAAGGGCCTTCTTACCTCTGAGCACCGGGTGGCACGCTGCCCTGAAACCGGATCATGCGACCGGGGTACATGCCCCCGGGTATGGGCTGCACGCATGGGATCACCTGAGAACAAAAATTTAGGACTTCAACACGGTATATGAGTACATACATACATAGAGTAACGCCTCTTTCCCATTAGGGTAGGCAGAGACAACGTCTTTCCACTTGCCACCATCCTGACACACATCTTTTGCTGCTTCTACTTTCATTAGTGTTTTCTAACTTTTGACGTGACCTTTCCTTAAAACCACTTCGATCTGATCGTGATACGTTCGCGTACGTCGATCTTTACCGACTTGCCCATTGACAATCCCCCCATAAATCTGTTTTGTCAATCTTCTTTCATCCATCCTATCTACGTGTCGAAACCATCTAAGCATCGCTTTCTCTATCTTTGTCAGCACATCTTCTGTCAGACCCAACATTCACTGCCATACATAAGTGTGGGGACCAGTATTCCTCTAAGTATACCTTGTTCTATCTTTGTCAGTACATCTTCTATACACACACTACAACTTCTCGCTTTTTGTTTAAATGGATAAAAAGACGAAATGAACAAAACGTTCACCTGATGGTAAGTAGCCATAACCAATGCTGTGTCACCCACAACACCTCTGCGTGACACCACACTGCGCCCGTCACTCTTAGACATCAGGTCTCATATGCCCAGTAATTACACTAGTTTCACCACGAAAATGCCGTGTGGTGGCGGCTTAAGAGAATCTGCTACCCCATCTCATCCCGTGGGTGTCGTAAGAGTCGACATAAGGAAAATAAAAACCTGGAGATAGGCAGCAGCATCTTCCTGGAACATCTGAATAAATAAACTGCTGTTGCAAACCCGCCTGCGAAGCGTGGCAACTATGGTAAAATCCCCCTCAAATGAGAGCTACTCACTTTTGTGGCAATCTATAGCGGCCTATGTTCAGCATTGGACTAGTGATAGGCTGAAACGACGACACCACCAAAATAGCACAGGCAGATTAGTCGTGAAAAAAGACACAACCGTCCCTATATTTGCGTGGAACTTTTCACACGCGGAATTGATATACGCGATCTTTTTTTACGCGGTCAGATACGAATATAGATATACTTATATAAGTTTTAGAAATGTCAGTTTTAAAAAAAGAAGATTTTTAGAAAAGTCAGAAGAAAAAGATGAGTTCACTGCGGAAAATCTTTGTTAACCTCTTGAGTTAGCCAAAAAGAATAGAATTGAATAAATTTTTATTCCATATAGATTATTTACATAATACTTATTGAAAGTCATTTTTTTTCCTTTTTAAACTACACTGGTTCGCAAAAAATTCCAGTTTTTTTTTTCAGTCATTTTTAAAATAATGTACATAAGTTTGGCATTACAGTTGCGATAGTTAGATCGAATAAAGGACATTGCCCTAATTCGCGTAAGAATCAACATACGTTTGACATACACCGGCATTCTTAGCTTATTTTATTCCCTTTACTAGCTCTGTCCCCCGGTTTCACCAGCTTATAAAAGCCGATCCCGTTCGATGATATGCATATATACGAGTAGTTCCCTATTTTAATTGGATTATGGGGTTTGAATTTCTTTGCGCGGAACCCTATCTATTTTTCTAAAATTAAAGCCTAAGTTACCCGCTATAATATCAGCTATCTGTCAGTGAAAGTCCCGTCAAAATAGGTCCAGCCTTTATCGAGATTAGCCGGAACAAACAGACAGACAGACAGATGAAAGATAGACAGACAAAAATTTTAAAAATTGTTCTTTCCTCACAAATACCGTATCTTTGTCAGCTAACGTAATGACTGGGCATTGGAGACTTAAGAAGTGATGTCTCAGGGTGACGGGCGCAGTGTGGTGTTACACAGAAATATTTTGGGTGACTCGGCATTTGTTGTGGGCGGACGTTGCACTTACCATGAGGTGAACGTTTTGTTCGTTTCGTCACTTTCTAGTTCTACACAATAAAAAAAAATCTACTTTCATAAGCATTAAGTTATTTTGTTATTACACACAGACACTTCAATTTTATTTATTTGTGTATATTACAAATACTAAAATTCAACGGACACTTCAAATTAATTAAAGAAAACTAAACAGGCATTTCATTAATTATGACACCACCGTTCCCCGAAAGCTTCAGCGCTGGATCAGTAAGTCAAGACACAAGAACCAAAGCTGCTTAAAGCGCTATTTGCTTTAGAAAATGGCGCAACTAAAAACCATAAAAAAAGTTAACAGTGTGAGCGAGAAACAAATGTGAAAACTATTGCAAAATCTTCTCAAAATTAGAGCTACAAAATTTTGTGGAAAATAAAAACCAGGATATGGGCAGCAGCATCTTCCTGGACAATCTGAATAAATAAACTGCGGTTGCCAACCCGCCTGCCAAGCGTGACAACTACGACAAAATCCCCCCAAAATTAGAGCTAACAAATTTGCCACAAAATTTATTAACGGGGTAGGCTTATGTTCAGCAGTGGACTAAGATGGGCTGAAATGATGATGATGTGCAATGCTGTCACTATATCGCTCGTGGGAACTCAACGTAGAGTCAGAATTTTTCAGTACCAAAATGGCGGCGACGTGGTTCGCCAACCGTCATTACATCTCGTTTCCCGCGGTGAAGAAAAGTGGGCTACACGTGTAGCCTTTTCCTACCCCTTATATGGAAAAAGGCGTGACTATATGTATGTATGTATCAAATGTGAACTCAGCATTAAAACGTCACCCAGCGACAACAGTTGAAGAGCAACGACGTCACAGATGTCATTCGTTTAAATTGGCGCCAATTGTTTTCGCGCGGGAAAACCTGCTTTACTGTGATGAATCAGACAAATTTGAATTACAACGAAGACGAAAATAGCTATCCTGCGCCATCGCATACGTAAAATACTCGTTTACTTTTAAATATTACGTCATATTCGAGCCAATTGTGATATGAAAGTGCATGAGGTGAGTGGGATAAATGTTGAGGGTTGAGTCGGTCCCTTAGTGACTGGTTCTGTGCTACGGGTGGATTCAGTCTAAAGGGCACTGAGAGCTAGTGTAATCACTGGGCATATGAGGCTTAAGAACTGACGTATCAGAGGGACCGGCGCAGTGTGGTGCCACACAGAAATATTCTGGTAGACACAGAATTGCTATGGCCGGACGTTGTACTTACATGAGACGAACGTGATGCTCGTCTCGTCCTTTCCTCCAATTAAAAAAATAGATATTTGTTTGGTTTGGATTTTTTTAATGTAATGTTTGCTGTTGACCCTGCGGCTTCTACGGCTTCATTTTTATGGGAGCAAAACGTTCACCTGATGGAAAGTGCAACGTCTCAGCATCATCATTTCAGCCTATAACTAGTCAACTACTGAACATGGACCTCCCACATAGATTGATCGTAGAGCATAGATGGTGCAACGGGTGCTCGACACTACCTCCTTAACCTAACGGCCCCCCTCCCCCACAGACAAAAGTGAATTTTAAGCAATTTTTTCTTTTCATAATCCTAACTTTGTGTGCCTAAGAATTTTAGGAAATCACATAAAAGAATGTTATCTGTATCAGATATTTTTTGCGTAGATTAAATAATATATGAAAATAGCGCCATATATGAGCGCGAAAGCGATCAATGGAAAGGGGGATTATCTGAAAGGATTTCTCTATGCGCTTCGCCAGAAGACACGCTTACCCTTAGCCCTGAATGTCTCTCGCACACTGGAATGCTAGGGACTCCAGTTTCTCGAGCATCACATTACGTATTTTTTATATACACTCTAGGGGTATGGACTACAAGACTGGGTGGCAGTGGGTTGCTGTATATCAGTTCTGAGGCGATGCTCGACCAAATCAAACATGTTTTTTAAAGCAACAACTACGAAAGCATGAATTATGTAGCTAGTAGGATTTACAAGAGAATCAGATTGAATGAAGGTAAACAAATTGGTGGTGTTTATAACATTAGTAATTAAAAACACATCTCATGGTAAGTGCAATGTCTGCCCATAAAAAATTCTGTGTCACTCAGAAGATTGCTGTGTGACACCTCACTGCGCTAAGCATAATAAAATGCAGGTGTCCAACATTGTCCAGCATTGGATAATCCTTTCATAGGAATGACAGTTTGGAACAAATAACACCTACAAGTCAAACTTTCCGCTTACCAAAATTAAATTATTTTTAAAGATAAGGGTTACCTTTAATACTTTACCCATTTGTTTACCCTATAACCTATAAGACTTACCAGGACTAAGAAGTGATTATTTTTAAGGCTTTTAGGTAGATTATCCAGTTGATCTGATAATCTATTGATTTGGATAACCTAAATGAATAGTACAGGCTTTTCTATTGGATAAAAGGATGATACAGACAAAACTTTCACCTGATGGTAAGTGCAATATCCAACCATAGCAATGCTGTATCACCAAGAATATTTCTGAGGTGCAACACTGTACCCTAATGACAAAAGGCTAAAATCCTTTATAAGATTTTACTTTAATAATCCATATTTATGCTATAGCAAACCAAGTTTTGACAAAACTTAGGCTATTAATTCATATCTTTTTCTTATTATGAAAAGGTCAATGTTCGACCGGGATCATACATCAGGATATTAGAGGTAATATGGCTGATAAATCGAGATACTATATTTACTTTTCCATAAAACTTATCTTTACAGCCAACAGACTATACCGGCAATGTACAAAAGTAAAAGAACAAAATTAAAAAAAAATCTGAAATATTTTAGTATAGCAAAAATATCCCATTTTATTAACTTTAGTTGGGTTATTTGGTGTCAAAATGATTGCCGTCAAGTGACAATTTCTAAGAAGATTACACAAGGGAAAAAACAAATGCATAATCATAATGCCAAATCGTGACGCTAGACCGTTCCGGCGCACCGGTAAAACCTTGAAATTTCTTGTAAAAAAAAAAGTTTAGATGTTCTTCTAAATGGTTTCTGATAAAGCAAATGTTTACACGGCAAATAAGATTCGTACCGGGTGCCCTTGAGAACGCTAAATAGAACAGTATGCAAATTTCTTTTAAGCGACAGACGAAAATAAGTTTGTTTTGCAAAATACTCACTGGATTATAGATTGGTGGAGCAGCCATCTTCTTTACAGGTTTAAGGCGATTGTTCGAGATAAATTCACTAAGTTTACACCTTAATACTATGGATACGCGACGAGCATAAATAAAATATTGAATTCAGTGATTACCGAACGTTGTAGATTGCTGTAGAATGCGTCATACGTCATACGTCATATGACAGTGTAGCGAAAAATCGTCAATGTTAGTAGGGGTTGACACTATCGGTTTCACCGTTATTATCGGAAATCTCAAACTTCCTTGCTTTCTAGACTTTCTATGAAGTAATATTTGCAACGAAGATGACAAACGTTTTTTCTACAAATGCCAAAGTAATAAAGAAAAAATTACAAAAATAACTGGGGTTTTCCTTTTTTTGCATTTTTAAAATGGCTGAGAAAATTAAGATTAAATATTTTGCTGAAACGCATCCAAAAATTAATAATAAATATTGTGTTGTGCCTCAGTGTTATAACTCCAATGTAAAAACACTAGAAAAACTGTTTTTTTGCGTGCCGAAGGATCCAAATTCTAAATTCTTCAATAGCTATATAGGCCAAAGTGCTAAATTTCATCACCGATGGTATATTATTATACTGAAAACGAACTGCGAATATTTATTATTGCATGATGACATCTGATTTCATGTTTAAAATTTAAGGTACCTTGGTATAAAGGTAGGTAAGTGAAGTACTACTTGGAAGATGGGTATTCGTAGGTAAGTTTTTTTTTATTGTACAAAGTGATGAAACGAGCAAAACGTTCACCTGATGATAAGTGCAACGTCTGCCCATAACAAATGCTGTGTCACCCAGAAAATTTCTGAGTAACAACACACTGTGATCATCACCCTGAGACATCAGTTCTTAAGTCTCATTTTACTACATCATCGAAAAATCGAAGTTTAATGATGCATTCACCACTGACATTAACAGTACTTATACTAGTAGCAGCGGAGAGTTTTTGGGAAAATAACATCACCCTGATCCACCTGAACCTTTCTGTATATTGGTTTCGTACAGAGCAATTTCTTACACTGACAAAATTAACGAATTACAAATTTCCTAAGAATTGAATTCTTAAAATAATACAGTGCAAACATCATTTATTTGCAATTATCGCGCCAGATGATTTCAAATAATGTACTGGTGGTAGGATTCCTATGCAGGAATACGCCTTGGTAGGTACCACCCCCGGGCCAGTTATTCTGCCGTGAAGCAGTAGTGTGCAAAACATTACTGTGTTTCAGTTTGAAGGGCACTGTGAGCAAGCGTAATCACTGGGCATATCAGACTTAAGAACTGATGTCTCAAGGTGACGGGCGCAGTGTGGTGCCACTCGTTGTTCTGGGTGATACAGCATTTGTTATGGGCAGACGTTGCACTTATCATCAGGTAAACGTTTTGGTCGTTTTAGTACAATCGTAGATATTCCAAAAGAATTCGTAGTTTGGACGCGCCAGATTATTAAGAATTGAAGGTTTGGAAAGGCATTTACATAATGTTTCACAATCTTACAAAAATAATATATGTAGGGCTCTATGCAGAACATTTATTTCTTGCTTATATTAAAAAGGCGTCGCTTTTTACCTAAAAATAAATATGTTTTCAGGTAAAAAAAGAACACTAAAACCAGTACTTCGTGAGAAACCTCAGGTTTTATCACATACACAAATTTGGATGCACAATCATCCGGATCTATATGTATACATATACATACATACATAGGATACAAATATTTGTCACAGTCTTAGAAATCTTAGCTTAACGATTTAAAAGCATAAACAAGAAAAGATTTTTTTTTAACAATAAACATTAAATCGTAAGCTAATTGCTGATTCAAATGTGACGGGCCAACATACTTTCAAACGTATGTTGAATTTAATTTTTTGATTTTTCGCAACAACTTTTCACGTCTAAGTAACGTAAAAATAAATGAAATTGGGCTCGTGTGGTTGCAGCTTATGAGACTCTACTATCATTCTATCATCCATCTCATCCCATGGGTGCCATAGAAGTCGACAAAGGAAAATTAAAAGCAAAGGATGAGCAGCAGCACCGTCCTAGGAACATCCAAATACCGCCAACCCGCCTGCCAAGCGTAGCAACTATGTCAATATCGGGGGATATAAAATGAGAGCTACGAATTTTTGTGGCAATCTATATATATTTTCGGTGATTTAATTGCTGTTAGCCTTCTCGGCTTTTTCAGCTTCATCGGATACTTGTGGCAATCTATGGGGGAGGCCTAAGCCTATATATAGGCTGAAACGATGACGATGATTTCGTAACAACCCTTCTCAGAAATGAGAGGAGGCATGATGTTTTGTTTTCCCACAGAGAGAGATCACCCCAGAGAGGAACCTCGGCTTGTTACCCAGTGCGCGTAGGTGACCCAAGGATGCCCGAGAGGGACCCGATCAGTTACTTCAACCGGGAGGTCGTTTTTGAAAATCAATATTTACCACCAATTTGAAATGGGTGGTAGCTGGAGAGGAAATGGTAGAGGCCTGTGCTCAGCAGTGGGACATCTACAGGCTGTAACTTTACTTTTTTTTACAACAACGACAATAATTTCTAAGCTGACAACATTGACTGATATGACTGAAACTTTTGATTTTGGGTAATTTAAATTTATTTATTGCTAAATTAACTTTGATTATTTTTTTAGTATTTAAAAATGATGCCCAATATTAACATTTCTAAAAATAAATTTTACATACATGGACATCCAGATCGAATAACTGTCTCCGAACTTTTACTACACTTAACTCCCGCTCCAATCGCTTAGCCACTTCACCAACTGAATCGACCTACACAATAGCTTTTTTAAGTATTGGCAACTCACAATTCTTTACATTTTATTTTTCAAGTCAATTCTAAAATTATGGCAACACCGATATTTTCCTTGACGCAGTTTCATTTCGCTCAATTTAATTTAGAGAATTAAGTAATGATTAATCACAAATGAAACCAATTTACGTTAATTAAATTTGCGCAACCAGATATCATACAGTTATTCCACGTTTATAACTCGTCGTAAGACAGTTTGCATATTTTAATCTGTCGAAATGACGATCGAGGGGAACAAGGACGAAGCTGATAAATGTATAGAGATCGCCCAGAATGCCTTTTCCGCTGGAAACGTTGAGAAAGCTGAGCGATTCTTATTAAAAGCTGAACGCTTATATCCCACGGCGCGTGCTAAGGAGCTTCTAACTCGTGTAAGGTCTGCGGGGCCTTCGAACGCTGCGCCAAAACGAAGTCCGCCAAGTACGCCTAGCGCTGAGGAAGTCAGGCGGAGGAAGACGCCATCACATCAGCCCCCGCAGAGGGAATACACCCAGGAACAACTCGAGGCCGTCCGCAGGATTAAAACTAAGTGCAAGGACTATTATGAAATATTAGGTTTGTACATTTTTATTATATTTACTTTTAATAGAAATAGGGTCACGTATGTTTAAACTGACCACCGTTCCCTGTTTTCGGTATACCGTACAATTCCCAAGTGAAGCTTCAAAAAGCAAAAATGCCTCTTGGAAGAAAATTAGCAACCGCAGTATTTAAATTATTTATTTACTGGCAGATGCCCGTAACTATTCAGTCGGATTTTTTTTTTCATTGGAAAAAGTCATGAGACATTCAAAACATGCACCTGATGATATAAGTGCAACATCTGCCCATAACAAATGCTGTGTCATCCAGAACATTTCTGTGTGACACCACAATGCGCCCGACACCCAAAGACATGAGTTCTTAAGTCTCATATTATGCCCAGTGATTACACTAGCTCTCAGTTCCCTTCAGACCGAAACACAGTAATGTTTGCGCTACTGCTTCACGGCAGAATAACTGGCCCTAGTGTGGTACCTATCCAGTCGGATTCCTGCATAGGAATCCTACCACCAGTAAATTTATTGTGTACTTGATTTTATTCAATAAAAGCATTATATATCTATCTCTAGGATGCAAGCTCTGAAATCAAGCTCTCTGCCAAATATTGTCAACATCGGTTCAGCAGTTGAACTGTGAAATGTTAACAAACAGACAGAGTTACTTTCAGATTTATAATGTTATAGTATGGATTTGTTATTACGTTATTACACAATGTTAAGAATTACTACATTGCTTGTTCTACCTACGAGTAACCATGGCATGAACAATTATAATTTTATGAACATCATTTTTTATTATACTAATGTAATGAACTTACAATTAAAATTTAAAATCAAACAAAAAAAATATTTACTATTTGAAACTAATATTAAACAACATAGAAAAAACACTATACACACAACTTTACTAGGTGGTAGGATTTTTTTTTTATTTTTATTGTTTTAAAAAACGAAGCCCCACAGTAGGATTTTCTCCTGTATCGTGGGTGCGTTTTACAAACATACATTTCACATGCACAACACAACCAGACCCGAAAAGCAACAATCTGTGTTTTTGCACAAATGATACGTCCGGCTGGGAATCGAACCCAGGACCGGTGGCGCAGAAGTCAGGTACGCTGACCACTACGCCACGCGGTCCTATATATATAAATACCACAACAGTGCCAGTTATTCTGCTATGATGCAGAGGTGTGCAAACATTACTGTTTTCGCTCTGAAGGGTACTAAGAGCTAGTGTAATTACTGGGCATATGAGACTTAAGAACTGATGTCGCAGGGACACTCGGAAAAGATTTTGTTATTGCACTATGGCCATGTTAGTAAAATTAACTGCAATAAAAAAGTCATAAGTAAAATCCTTACAGCATAAACGGTTAATATGCAATGCTGTCACTATACTGCTTGTGGGGAAACCAACATCTTTTCTCGTACCAAAATGACAGCAATATGGTTGTGAGGGCAAAATGTGGGCTACATGCATTCATGTGGGTAGGCCACTACCTCTGCCTACCCCCAATATGGGAAAAATGCGTGACTGTATTTATGTATAAATGGTAAACTATACTTTTAAATATATAATAAATCTCATAAGCCATGTAGCTTGATGTTCTCTTAAGGTAGCGGGATAAGAGAATCTACCACCCCATCTCCTCCGGTGGGTGGTGTAAAAGTCGATAGAGGGAAAATGAAAACCAGGAGATGGGCAGCAGCATCTTCCTGGAACATCTGAACATATGTTATGCAGTGGACCACTGATAGGCTGAAATGATGATGGTGAAGATGATACAATAAATTGATGATGAATAATAACCATAGCAAGATAATAATCATAATAACAGTAAGACAAGTCAAACAGCTAGGTTATTTTTTTCTAGAAATTTTGAGAGTTTATCAGTGAATATGTCTTATCTCCATGAAAATACTAATGTAGTGACGAAGATAGCAAAAGGAATGACTAGACGGTTTGGACATATAGAGAGGACGGTTGAAATAAAGTTTGATGAAATAGATTTATGAGGCAAGTGTGAATGGGCGTGCTGGTAAGGGGTCATCATAAATAAACATCACATTAAGATCGAAGTCATTAGGAAGGCCACAACTAAAGTACCCAACCAATGCAACCAACAAGCTTGTATAAAATTGCTAATGAATGTCAGAAAGATGTGTCAGGATCGTAGCAAGTACAAAGATATGGTCCCTGCCTACCCCAATGGGAAAGAGGCGTGACTATGTATGTAAACAACTGTCATTTGTAGATACTGCTCCATAAGACTATATAAAAAGCATGCCAGGAATTTGAATTCTTTTGAGAATTATAAATATTTTATGTTGAATTCTTTATTATCAAAAAGCTTTTCAAATATAAGGGGTAGGTAGAGACCACTTTTCACTCCCGCGCGAAACGAATCGTGACGGGAGTGAAAGTGGCCGCCATTTTCGGTACAAATCTTAAAATTCTTACTCTCCATTGCATTCTCACAAGCTTCCATTCTATAACATGTCTTAAACTTGAAGTTTGTAATCATTATTTGTAATGTTATTTTGAGGTCACGGTCGCTGTGTTCATTGTTCATGCATACAAGAATTCCACTATTTTCTCTTTAAATCCTTGTCCGTACAAAAATCAATGACCTCGTATTCATGGCTGAATGTTTTTTAATAACTACAACTAAATTTATTTTATCTATTGTTATTTTTATATTGAAGAAAGTGATGAGACAAGTGAATACATACAAACAGGAACACATTGTTCCCATAATTAAGCAGAGACATGACTTTTTTTATTCTATAAAGTGACGAAACGAGCAAAACGTTCACCTGATGGTAAGTGCAACGTCCGCCCACAACAAATGCTGTGTCGCCCGGAATTTGGCGAGATGCCATTCTGCAGGTGCCACCAAACCAAGGTTGGGACCTACCGCCGACGGGTACCACAGAGGATGGAACGAAGAGTTCCATTCCCTGAAGCACCACATCGGCGACAGACCCGGCAACGACGTCGGGATCATCCAGCGAGAAGCAAACCTGCCCCCATGGGTAGGATGCAAAGAAAGACCGCATCCCATCCCAATCCGCCGACCTATAGTGCCATACACGGCGCGAACCTGCAGATCGCGATCGCATTGGGCACAAGATAGGCACTGTACTCCGGATCAGACAGTGGTCCGAAGATCCCAGAGGGGCATCGACGGAGATCACATAGCCGTCCGGATGAGAGGTCAGCAGAAGATCCAGCAGGGAAGGTGTATGATCCTCCACATCTGGTACCCGCGTCGGCGAAGTAACCAGTTGTGTCAGATCATATGCCAGGGCAAAGTCACAGACAGATCTCCCCGCATGATCGGTGGTTCGCGATCCAAGCCATTCGGCGTGGTGGGCGTTGAAGTCACCGAGTATCACGATCTCTGCGGGTGGAATCTGCTGTACCACAGAATCTGCAGCCATTTGGATGTGGTCGATGAGTCGGTCAGTTTCGGTATTACCGCTGTGGGACCTATAGAGGCACCCATAGACACGAGGGTGGTCGTCGCTGTCTATGCGTAGCCAAAGGGTGGACAGGTCCCTACCTTCAAGGCTGCCGAGGCGTTGAGAACATATATCCCCTCTGACGTACACACAAACCCCGGCCCGGGGCACAAAGGAATGTTCCAGCTTGTACCCCGGGTAGGAAAGATAAGAGGTATCCGCCGGAGAGGATATCTGCGTCTCGGTAAGAAAAAGCAAGGCCGGCTTTGCCGTCTCCAGATGGTAGTGAACGGCATCAAGATTGGAATGTAGTCCCCTGATATTGCAGAAATCCACGGCAAGCGTGGTAAGGGGTGCCGTAGTTTTTTTGCTACGTTTGCCTCGAACAGTTGGGGAATAGAGCGGAACTTTGCCCCCCCCAGAATACGAGGGGCAGCCTGAGCACCCACGCTCAGGTAGCGACTGGTAGCCCGAGCGCGGGTGCCCAGAGGGGGATTCTCCAGCACCGGTGGTGCTGGTACCCCCCTGGGGTAGATTTTTTGTTTCCGCTACCATGTTTTGGGGGAGGGGGTGGGTGGGCCTCCGGTTACCTGCACTCACCAGACGAAACGCAGAAGTTTGTTAAACATCTACTTCACGTCGGTATTCTGTGAGGTCGTGGTACTTCCCCGGTCGAGCCGGCCCATTCATGCAACAACAAAAGCTGATGCGTGGCTCTACCACTGTTATATCTCGCCAAAAGCAGCAGTGTTACCGGGCCTGGGCTTATGCATCGGCGTCTCGGGATTTAAAAACCAGCGACTTTAAAAAGAAGTACAACTCTGCTTCCAGGTCCTTCAAAAGAGTAATTGCTAAAGCAAAGTCGGAGCACATTGGCAGAATTGGCGAGAGACTAGGTCGCCTTCCTTCGGGAACCCGTGCGTTCTGGTCTCTCGCCAAGGCTGTCCAAGGGAATTTCTGTCAGCCATCACTACCATCTCTGCACAGGGAGGACGATTCACTGGCCCATGACGCAAAGGAGAAAGCCGATCTTCTGGGCTCTCTTTTTGCGTCCAACTCGACTCTTGACGACAGGGGGAGCTCACCGCCGACCATCGCGCGGTGTGGGTGCTCTATGCCCGACATCAGGTTCTGGCAAAGCTCAGTGCGCAAAGCACTACTCTCCCTAGATATCAACAAGTCGAGTGGGCCTGATGGCATCCCACCTATTGTGCTGAGGATGTGTGCTCCAGAGTTGGCACCGGTTTTAACGCGTCTTTTCCGGTACTCCTACTCTGTAGGCGTCGTCCCGAAGTCATGGAAGACAGCTTTGGTGCACCCGATCCCTAAAAAAGGCGACCGCTCAGATCCGTCCAACTACAGACCGATTGCCATCACCTCCTTGCTCTCCAAAATTATGGAGTCCATTATGAACTGCCAGCTCTTGAGGTACTTAGAGGAGCACCAGCTGATTAGCGACCGCCAGTACGGTTTCCGTCGGGGTCGCTCGGCTGGTGATCTTCTAGTGTACCTCACTCATCGATGGGCGGAGGCAGTCGAGAGTAAGGGGGAGGCCCTGGCAGTTAGCTTGGACATAGCGAAGGCCTTTGATCGGGTCTGGCACAAAGCGCTTCTTTCGAAGCTGCCTTCTTACGGGCTCCCCGAGAAATTTTGTAATTGGGTCACCAGTTTTCTCACAGACCGGAGCATCAAGGTCGTAGTTGACGGTGCATGCTCGGACTCTAAGTCTGTGAATGCTGGTGTCCCACAAGGCTGTGTGCTATCACCAACCCTGTTTCTTCTGCATATCAATGATATGTTGCAAATTAGTAACATTCATTGCTATGCAGATGACAGCACTGGTGATGCCGTATACACCGGCCGTGCTAATATTTCTCGGGAACACGTTGACGAGTACCGGAACAAACTTGTGTCGGAAGTCGAGTTTTTGTTAGACAAAATCTCGAATTGGGGCCGACTAAATCTAGTCCAGTTCAACCCCAAGAAGACACAGGTTTGCGCGTTTACCGCTAAAAAGAAACCCTTCGTCGTATCACCTAATTTTGAGAGCACTCCCCTCGTTGCCGCAGCCAGTATCGGTATTCTTGGCGTCGACATATCGAGTGTCGTTCAGTTTCGCGGTCACCTGGAAGGGAAGGCCAAATTGGCTTCCAAAAAGCTTGGCGTCCTCAGTAGAGCGCGACAATACTTCATGCCGACCCAACGCTTGCAACTTTATAAGGCGCAGGTTCGGCCGCACATGGAGTACTGTTCTCATCTCTGGGCGGGGGCGCCCCAGTGTCAGCTACTTCCATTTGACCGCATTCAACGGAGAGCGGCTCGAATCGTCGACGACCATGTTCTATCAGATCGGCTTGATCCACTGGCTTTGCGAAGAGATGTTGCATCCCTTTGCATTTTTTATAAGATCTACCATGGGGAGTGTTCCGAAGAATTGTTCGGATTAATTCCAGCCGCTGATTTTCACCATCGCACATTGCGGCATAGCGCGAAATGTCATCGTCACCACCTTGATGGTTGGCATTCCAGCACAGTGCGTTTTTCGCGCAATTTTCTGCCCCGCACAAGCACCATATGGAATCTGCTGCCGCCAGCGGTTTTTCCGGACCGATACGACTTAGGGACCTTCAAGAAAAGAGCCTATTCCTTCCTCAAAGGCCGGCAACGCATCTGCTATTCCTCTGGTATTGTAGATGTTCATGGGCGGCGGTGATCACTTACCATCAGGTGAGCCGCTTGCTCGTTTGCCTCCTCTAACATAAAAAAAAAAAAAAAAAAAATATTTCTCTGTGACACCACACTGCGCCCGTCACCCTTAGACATCAGGTCTTAAGTCTCAAATGCCCAGTGATTACGCTAGCTCTCAGTGCCCTTCGAACCGAAACACAGTAATGCTTGCACACTACTGCTTCACGGCAGAATGGCCCTGGGTTGGTACCTACCTAGACGGATTCCTGCATAGGAATCCAACCACCAGTAACCACATGTTTTGGTACGAGTCAAAGAATTCTTACTCCCCATTGCGTTCCCACGAGCAGTGTAGTGACAGCATTGCACATTATGGTGTTATTCTGAAAGAATAAAACCTGTCCATAAAATACCTTAGTCGCCTCTTACGACACCTAAGAAGGAAAGACGGAAGTGGTATTTTACTCTGCCGGACATCTCCCCATCATTATCATCATTTCAGCAATTCACTACTATCAATAAACCACCCCCATAGATTGCCACAAAAGTTTGTAGCCCTCATTTTGTTTGGATATTGCCATAGTTGCCATGCTTGGCAGGAGCGTTGGCAACCGCAGTTAATTTTTTCAGATGTTCCAGGAAACTGCTGGTAGCACTGAAAGCTAGTGTAATCACTTATGTGTTTTCATTAATTAAATATGAGACTTAAGAACTGGCCTCTCAGGGGGACGGGCGCAGTGTGGTGCCACACAGAAATTTTATGGGTGACAGCAGTTGCTGTGGGCGGACGTCGCACTTACCATCTGGTGAAGGTTCTGCTCGTCTCGTTCCTTTCTCCAATAAAAAGAGTCGACCACATGACGCCACACGCCACACGGCGTGGTACCTCGCCGACCTGAGCATTTTCGACACAGAGAGAAAAAGAAAATCTTTCTGCAATATCTAAATAAATAAACTGCGGTTACCAATCCGCCTGCCAAGCGTGGCAACTATGGCGAAATCCCTCCGAAATGAGTTTTTTTTTATTTATTTTTATTTGATGAAAGTGACGGAACGAGCAAAACGTTCACCTGCTGGTAAGTGCAACGTTGGCAAAGTCTCCCAAATAAAGAGCTACAAATCTTAGTTCTATGGGGGAGGCCTATGTTCAGCTGTGGACTAGTGATAGGCTGATGATGATGATGTACATTTTGTGGCATTATATCAACTCCTGCGTAGTTGCTTCCGACAGCATTCTTAAGTGGTCGCCGTAGCCGAATCACGATAAGGTTGAATCCTGAAAAGGTAAGAAACAGACAGAGAGACATAGATTATTATTATGGATGTATGTTCGCACATAACTTCTTTGTGTATGAATCGACTTTAATTATTCTACTGGTGGTAGGATACCTATGCAGGAATCCGTCTAAGTAGGTACAACGCCAGGGCCAGTTATTCTGCCGTGAAGCAGCTGTGTGCAAACATTACTGCGTTTCGGTCTGATGGGCACTGAGAGCTGGCGTAATCACTGGGCATATGAGACTTAAGAACTTATGACTCAGGGTGACGGGGCGCAGTGTGGTGTCACACAGTAAGTTTCTGGTTGACGCAGCATTTGTTATGGGCAGACGTTGCACTTACCATCAGTTGAACGTTTTGCACGTTTCATCACTTTATCCAATATAAAAAAAGAACGACATCGTGTCAATGTTTAACACACAATGGACTTAATTTATATTAATTCACAATGACTGTCAAATTTTAGTAATGGCACATCATTGAGGGGCTTGTTCACCATTTATAATTAATTCACCATTAACACTAGATTAATTGACATTGACGGACGAGACGGGTATATTACATACATACATACATAAGATCACGACTGTATCCCATAAGGGGTAGTCAGAGACTGGGCACTCACTGCAAAAACAGATGACTGCCACAATCCACATTTCACCAAAACAATATAATGTACTTGGTGTGATAGGTGGTGAGCCCATCGCCACCATGCGCTGTTGGGTGCACAGTGCAGTTTAATTTCCTTACTCGCCTTTTACGAGGTCCATTGGATGAGATAGAGTGGTAGTATTCTTTTAACGAGCCGCCACCACACGGGTATATTACGAATAGGTAATATAGGACAGCTGCTAGATATAATAAGATAAAGGTGTTCCAGATAAAACTACTAGATATATATATATATTCGATGCGTTATATTTTTTTATTAATTGATATGGTGACGAAACGAGCATTACATACACCTGATGGTTAGTGCAACGTCTGCCCATAAGGAATGTCGTTTCAGCCTATATCAAGTCCACTGCTGAACATAGGCCTCCCCCATAGATAGCGACAAAAGTTTGTAGCTCGCGAGGGAATTTGCCCATAGTTGCCACGCTTGGCAGGCGGGTTGGCAACCGCAGTTTATTCACATGCTCCAGGAAGATGCTGCCCATCTCCTGGTTTTTATTTACCCTCTGTCGACTTTTTCGACTGACTGATTCTTTAAGCGACACGGCCAATCCTACCACCAGTTAAAATATGTCAGTGGCGACCGTTCAGTCACGCGGAATACAATCTGTAGCAAAATAGGATTACGGAATTGTGAATGTTTGCTTATGGACGGACGTTGCGTAACTCGTAACACTGGAAACCTTCAAATGCTAGACTGGAATAGACTTTTAGTAGGATTCCTATGCAGGAATCCGTCTAGGTGGGTGCCACCCCTGGACAGTTGTTCTGCCGTGAAGCGGGTAGTGTGCAAACATTACTGCGTTTCGGACTGAGAGCTAGTGTAATCACTGGCATAAAAAAAGTGATGTTCATAATGTGAATACCAGGAACAAGCACAAATTCATTATGCCAGTTACCCGACTTCACAGAGTCAGTAACTCTATTATGGGGCAATGTATACGTTTTTACAAACAAACTCCCAGAAAGTGTTAAAAGTCTTTCAATGAAAAAGTTCAAATTTTATATTAAACAAAGACTTCATAAAAAGGGTTATTATAATATTAAAGATAGATGATGATAACCCCTGGGAATGAGGTGATCGCCGCCAAGCCATTTCTACATCTTTATAATACTGCTGTTATTGTACATTATTTTAAAAATGACTAAAAAAAAGCCAGCTGGGTTTCTTACTGGTTCTTCCCAGGACAGAGGCATTTTTTGGGAACCAGTGTAGTTTAAAAAAAATAAAAAAAATGACTTTCAATAAGTATTATGTAAATAATCTATATTGAATAAAAAATTATTCTATTCTATTCTATTCCATTCATATGAGACTTGAGAACTGACGTCTCGGGGGGACGCGCACCCTGGTGCCACACAGAAACATTCCGGGTGACACATCATTGCTACGGATGTACGCTTACCGTATGGTGTTTTGCTTGTCCCGTCTCTTTCTCCAATAAAAAAGACTGTTCGTAAGACAAGCGTTTTATTTCGCTAGTACTGTAATCAAAGAGCCGTTGTAGATCAGGGGCCGGCCGCTTATCTTGTATTTCATAGTATGTGAATGACCGATGACGCATGACTTCCTTAATCTCCTTTTTCCTGACCTCTAAAATTGATTTACCACGTGCACAGCGGTGGTGTTTTGTCCCCAAATCCGCATAGGAGGTGCTTCACGGACTCTTCCCAACTTCTAACACTCAAAAATGAGGGGAAGCCCTCAGCTATGGGACATTAGAATAGAATAGAAAAAATATTTATTCAACATATATTATTCACATAACACCTATTTCTTTTCTTTTTTTAACTTTTTTTTAACCGAACACTGGTTCGCGAAAAAATCCCTCTGTCCTGGTAAGAACCAGTAAGAAACCTTTTTCAAAATTTTTTCGTATTAAATTCATAGTCTGTTACTTGTATTACTTACAGTTCCTTTTCGTTTTTTGACGTTGCCCACACTGGACTCACACGGACGTTCGTGCGACCACGACTTAGGTACATTCTGGAAAAAGCGAGCTGCTTTATGAAAGGCCGGCAACGCACCCACAATTCCTCGAGTATTACTGAGTTTTTTCAGTTTTTTGTATAAAGTGCCGAAACGAGCAAAACGTTCTCTTGATGGTAAGTGCAACGTCCGCCCATAACAAATGCTGCGTCAGCCAGAACATTCTGAGCCATCAGTTCTCGAGTCTCATATGGTGATTACACTAGCTCACAGTGCCCTTCAAACCGAAACATAGTAATGTTTGCACACTACCGCTTCACGGCAGTTTAACTGGCACTGGTGGTACCTTCCTAGACCGTTTCTTCCAGTAGTCTGGTGCCGTGTCTGTGATGGCGATGACGTTGTTGCTGTGGTTCGGAGAAGCTGTTGCGATTTTCACACCGGGGTCACCATTTTGGCGGATGATATTCCCAAGGAAAAGGGTAACTACCCGCCAGATCGGTCGGTCTGATCTTGGGAGAACGTCTCCTCGTACTAGACATGGATGTCGCCACACGATGAGACCTACATAGGAATCCTTTCACTAGAAAAAACTATGGTAGCGATGGTAATTCTGTTCTTGTTTTAGGTGTATCCAAGGAAGCAACTGACTCGGACATAAAGAAATCGTACAAGAAGCTGGCTTTGCAACTGCACCCGGACAAAAATCACGCACCGGGGGCGGCTGAGGCTTTCAAGGTAAAGTAGAACATTACACGATGCTAGGACCTTAATGCTTCCACGCTCCAACAGGATACCACCGTAAACTGGCGGCATAATCTGCCCATGGCTGTTCAGTGGGGCAAGACGCTTGCCTAAAATTTCATAGTATGCGAGTGAGCTGACTTCGATCCCGATTAAATATACCTATAGAATATACTTTTAGAATTGTTGGTCGTGTGGTTGCTGAAGAGAATCTACCACCCCATCTCATCCCGTGGGTATCGTAAAAGACAGCGGGAAAATTTAAACCAGAAGAGCAGCATTTTCCTGGAACAAGTGAATGATGATGTTCTCCTAGCCGATTTCGACCACGGCGACAACTGCCGACTACTGTCAAGAGCCATCAACTGCGCAGGAGATATTATAGTGCCACAAGTGTACGCGCAAACACAGAGGCACTCACTCGCCCCAACCTACCCGCGCCCCATGTAACGCTGATGCGATAAGATCGGAGGTAGGCTAGGATGCAGTGTCAGAAACACGGAGACAGTCACAACACAACCAGACCCGAAAACCAACAATTTATGTTTTAGCACAAATGTTGGCTCCGGCTGGGATTCGAACCCAGGACCCGCGGCTTAGAAGTCAGGCACTCTGACCACTAGGCCACGCGGTCGTCGAACAAGTGAATAAATAAACTGCGGTTGCCCACCCGCCTGCCAAGCGTGGCAACCGGTAAAATCTAACCAAAATGAGAGCTGCAAACGCCTGTGGCTATTGGGAGGCCAATGTTCAGCAGTAAACTAGTGATGGTAGAGAGAGAGAGTAGAGAGCCGTGGTAGCTCAGGGGCTAGGCGCTCGCTTTTAATTTCATAGTACGCGAGTGACCTGGGTTCGATTCCCGGTGCCGGCACCACTAAAATTGTTAATTGCAATTTTAAGTGCTGACTTACCACGTGCTCGGCGGTGAAGAAAAACATCGTGAGGAAACCTGCATGAAAATGAAATGAATGATGAATGAGAAATTAAAAATATTTCGAAGACATGTGAAGTCCGCCAACCCGCATTGGAGCAGCGTGGCGGATTCTTCCTAGCTCCATAACCCTCTCAGAAATGAGAGGAGGCCTGTGCTCAGTAGTGGGACATTTATAGGCTGAAACTTTACTTTTTTTAAACTAGTGATAAGCTGAAATGATGATGATGCCAGAATTGCTTCGCAGTTTTAAGCGTTAATTGCTCAGCGGAAACATCGTAAGGAGTAAAAATGCTTCTAGGACATGTGAAGTCATGCCAACCCGCATTGGAGCAGCGTGGCAGACTCTTGAGAACGTCTCCTCGGAGCTACAATTTCCTCTAAAATCGGAGGAGGCTTGTGCTCACCAGTGGGACAGTTATAGGTCGTTACTTTAAGGTGTGTTTAGTCGTGACATCATCTTCATTCGTTTCATCTTCAGTTCACAATAAACTTTAAAAGAAAGTTGCCCCACACCGAGATTTCTCCAGTGTCGCGGTTGCGTATTACAGTAAAATTTAACATGCACCGACACCCAGACCGGAACAGCTATCTGTAGGTCATACAAAAACTTGTCCAGTGCGGGGTCGTACCCGCGACTCAGCGCAGGAGCCGCCAATCACCCAATCGAGCAAACCACTGCTAGACTGGGTCAATCTGATCAGGAACATTTGGATAATCGCCATCCTTGGAGTAAGATTAGGTATCGCCAGACGCCTCTTTTACGAGCTAAAATTAGTACGTAAAGTGGTGGAATTCCTATGCAGGAATCCGTCTAGGCAGGTACCACCGCAGTGCCAGTTACTCTTCCGTGAAGCAGTAGAGTGCAAACATTACTGTTTGGGTTTGAAGGGCACTGAGAGCTTTATTTTATTGTATAAAGTGATGAAACGAACAAAACGTTCACCTGACGGTAAGTGCAACGTCTGCCCATAACAAATGCTGTGTCATTCAGAACATTTCTGTGTGACACCTCACTGTGCCCATCACACTGAGACATCAGTTATTAAGTCTAATATGCCCAGTGATTACGCTAGCTCTCAGTGCCCTTCATACCGAAACACAGTAATGTTTGCACGCTACTGCTTCACGGCAGAATACCTGGCCCTGGGGTGGTACCTACCTACACGGATTCTTGCATAGGAATCCTACCACCAGTAAAAAGTACGAGACTTGAGAACTGATGTCTGGTGTTGTCATTGAGGTGCCACCCAGAAATGTTCTAGTCGACACAGCATAGGTTATGGGCAGACGTTGCACTTCCCGTCTCGTCACTTTATTCAGTCAAAAAAAGTGGTCTTAGCCATCATCGAACTGGGGGTCTACTGCGTAAATCTCGTTGGTTTCGGGATCGGTTTCATTTGATCCCATTAACCAATGCATGAGCTTCATACGCCAAAATAAAACCGACGACTAAACCTACCAGAGTTACAAAATAGGCCTCCTGGTTTGTATACCTGACCCACTGGTGCAGAAATTCAGGGCGGACGGGCCCCCAACGTCATTTCGTTTTTCAATTCTCCAGGCTATCGGCAACGCGGCGGCGATCCTCACAGACCCAGAGAAACGCAAGCAGTATGATCTGCGTGGCGAGGAACCAGTTCACTCGCCCCACACGCACCATCAGACTTATTATGCCCGCGGATTCGAATCCGACCTCACCGCTGAGGAACTGTTCAATATGTTCTTTGGAGCTACTGGTAAGTGAACACTCATGACCATACTCTATGCATAGAATATTCGTCCTATTGATTTTTTCTACTAATCGTATTTGTAGGTATGTAAATCTCTTTCGCCGATAGGTGTCCGGCAGAGTAGAATAGCACCTACCTCTTTCCTAACGAGGTGTCGTAAGAGGCGACTAAGCTATTGACTCTCACCACGTGCATAGGCTTCACCTACCCCGTATGGGAAAACGGCGTGTCTATATGAATGTAATAACTTTACAGCTTTCCCCGGCGGAGGCCCAACGGTGTACACGCGTCGGCGAGCCCGGGAACCGGAGCCGCGCGAATCTCACTCCGGGCTGGTGCAGCTGCTGCCCGTCCTGGTGCTGGTGCTGCTCTCCATGATGTCCGGCTTCTTCATCAGCGAGCCGGTGTTCAGCCTCACGCCCAGCTCGAAGTATCCCGTGCCCAGGGAGACCGTTAATTTGAAGGTGAAATTTTGTATATTTTTTTTCGCAGTGTGGTGTGGCTAAGCCGAAGTTGCCAAGCCGCCAAGCGTGGCAATTATGGCAAATTCCCTCCCCCCAAATGAAAGCTACAACTTTTGGGACAAGTCTATTGGGGAGGCCTGTGTTCAGCGGTGGACTAGTGATAGGCTGAGATGATAATGATTGATATACATACATACAATGTTATTTAGCAACAATCTTTTATATCCCACATGCCTCCTCTCATTTGTGAGAGTTTTGGACCCAGCGGTTCTCCTCATAATGTTTTCTTTCTTACCACGGAGGATGATGGTAAATAAGCACTAAGTTGTCTCCGGGGAACAAAATCCAGATTACTCGCATACTATGTATAATTAATAATGACCACCCAGCCCAGCCCAGGGCTACCACGACCCATTGATTATTAAAAGATGAGAATTGAATCCATCCCATAGTAAGGGACAAACTGTGGTCAGTTTTTAAGCGCATTGTAAGACGGGTCATTTATCACTTGTGTCATCAAGCAGTGTCACCCAGAACTTTTAATTGCTCCACTGCACTCGTCCCCTGGAGACGTCAGTTTTTAAGTGTACAGGATAAGATGGATGGTGATGGCTTGTAGATAACTGCTGCCACCAAACGGTGTGGTTTTAATCATCATCATCATCATTTCAGCCTATCACTAGTCCACTGCTGAACATAGGCCTCCCTCATAGATTGCTGCAAAAGTTTGTAGCTCTTATTTTGGGGGAATTTTGCCGTAGTTGCCACGCTTGGCAGGTGGGTTGGCAACCGCAGTTTATTTATTTAGATGTTCCAGGAAGATGCTGCTGCCCATCTTCTGGTTTTCATTTTCCCTCTGACGACTTTTACCCACGGGATGAGATGGTGTGGTAGACTCTCTTAAACCGCTACCACGCGTTTTAATACCACATAAGACATAATTGAAGTAACCATTTCTCATTCCAGGTACCATATTATGTGAAGGAAAACTTCCATACTGACTACCAAGGATCCTTGAGACGACTTGAAATGGCCATCGAAGAAGAGTATATAGGTATTGTACACCTAAATAATCTAAAAAATACATATTAATGACATAATTCATATCTTCTTACTTTTGGTGGTAGGATTCCTATAACAGGAATCTGTATAGGTAGCTTTTTTCTTTTTTTTTGTTATTGGATAAAGTGACGAGACAAGCAAAACGTTCACGTGATGGTAAGTGCAACATCTGCCCATAACAAATGCTGTGGCACCACACTGCGCCCGTCACCTGAAACACAGTAATGTTTGCATACTGCTGCTTCACGGCAGAATAACCATTATTGGTTACTATCTATTGTAAATACAATTATAAAATCAAAATATTAATAATAAAAGAAACGTCTTTGGCAACAATCAAACACGTACAGCAAAGAGAGAAAAGAATTAAAATTTTATGAGCAAGATGCAAGTTATTTTAGCTTTTGTACTTGCTTCTTGCACATGTCATCATTATCGTGTATAAATATAATTTTGTCTACGGATGTAGGGCTTAACCGTGACCCGACCAAACAGAAACGCGACCGAACGCAAACGTCGCCCGCGGAACGTGCTAGACGACACGGACGTCTCAGCTCTTCCTGACCACGATACTGTCAGTCACGATCCAGGCCACACTGTACACACAGTCAATAGCTTTAATATAACACGCACCACGACGCGCGACCGCCGTAGAGAGCGGCGCGCAATAGTCAATAATCACATCGCGTACACAAGATTCACCCGTGTTCCAGGGCGGTTCTCACCGCCCAGAGTTACCGACACACAAGTCGACAGTCCGAATGGACGCGCGCAGCCTCCTTCGGACGGTCAGTAGACGACTTAAAATGTTTAAGATTTTCGAAATCGCGAAAGCACGCAGCGAACGCGACACAGTCCGAACTTCGAGGTTTCTGTAGGAGTTTTTATTTATTTATTTATGTTTGGGTCAAACCAAACCTGGCACACGGGCCCCTGGCCCGCGAGCACAGTATCCGATGAAGCTGTAAAAGCCGAGAAGGCTAACAGCAATTACATCACCGAAAATATATATTAACCGTGACCTTCTTGCCGTAATGGTTAGTCCCGCGACTGAAAAAACTCGCTCGCTGGGCATGCTTGTGGCGGGAACACTCATTATAGCCCTAACGCAGTTGTAGTTTCGATCTTTTGTATCAAACTCCGATCTACGTAGTCTGACATGGTGCACACACGCACACTTTGTATATAAAAGCAAAAAACCTCCGAAAACGATTCTGAGTAGTTTTGTGCCAGTCTGACAAGTGACAAAGAAATGCAATTGGCGCCAAAAAACGTCAACGAGTGTTGCCAGATACCTAAAAAAACCTAATTTTTCAAATAAAAAAAATACTATGTACTTTTGTTAAATAAAGTGCGTTATTTAATCTAGAATATTATTTGGATTTTGGCGCCGATGACGCCGATGAAAAATTCGGCGGCGTCGGCGTGGCTAAAATGACCGGCGGCGTTCGCCACGCCGGTCGGCGCACATGTCTAGTAGTTACCACCGCAGGGCCAGTTATTAGTCATAGCCATTACTGTGTTTCGGTCTAAAGGGCACTGAGAGGTAGCGCAATCAATGGGCATATGAAACTTATGGGCAGACGTTGCACTCACCATCAGGTGAACGTTTTGTTCGTTTCATCACTTTATACAATAAAAATAAAGCTCTCAGTGCCCTTCAAACCCAAACAGTAACGTTGGCACTCTACTGCTTCACGGAAGAGTAACTGGCACTGCGGTGGTACCTGCCTAGACGGATTCCTGCATAGGAATCCTACCACTTTACGTACTAATTCCTGCGTAGAAATCCTACCACCAGTAATTCTGTACTTTAGTTATATTTGCTACGCTGAAACACCCAACTAACCCGAAATTTCTTTCTCAGTGGGTCTACGTCACGCTTGCCAACGGGAGCGCAACTACCGCGACAGTATGGCGTGGAAGGCTCGCAACTTCGGCGACTCGAAGCAGTACGCCGACGCGCAGAGACTGCGAACCCCCAGTTGCGAGAAGCTGCACAATCTGCAGCGGTAGAGGTGCTGCAGTGTTCGCTGCAGAGACACTCCGCAGAGTAGTGTTTGACATGTTGCAAACTTTGTTCACGTATATTTCCTTTGTGGTAGTCTGCTGTTTGCAGGGTAGAGACCCCGCAGAATGTCATGTAGATTTAAGTGTTTCCATATTTTAAAACTCGCTCCACAATCATATTCAGTATAGACATACATACATACATAAGATAACGACTGTATCCCATTAGGGGTAGTCAGAGACTGGGCACTCACTGCAAAAACAGATGACTGCCACAATCCACGTTTCACCAAAACAATATAATGCACTTGGTGTGATAGGTGGTGAGCCCATCGCCACCATGCGCTGTTGGGTGCACAGTGCAGTTTAATTCCTTACTCGCCTTTTACGAGATCCATTGGATGAGATGGAATGGTAGTATTCTTTTAACGAGCCGCCACCACACGGCTTTTCAGTTTAGAGTTATGTCAAAACAATAGATCATAGTTTAGTATGGTCCACTTCGTCTATGACTTCATTCCCCTTTCTATGTTTTATCCAAAAATGTCTTAAGATTTGCTCTTTATGAATAGTTTGTTTTAAATAAAATGTAACAGCCCTTAATGGCGCACTCAGAGACATTTAACGACGTGACTCTTTAGTATCGATTTAAAATAGTTATCATATCAAAACTTACACTAATGCTGCAGTGACTAACCGTAGAGCAGATTGCAGGGTAGTCTCAGAGTTGATTGTAATACAATAGTGTGTGGTGGCAGTTGAAGTATCTATCCGTAGTGAAGACTGCAGAATAGCCACAGTATTGGTCCTAATTCAGTGGTGTGTGATGGCAGCAGAGAGAAGATTTATTAGGTGGCAAAATACCAAAAAATTGTCATGGCATCCGGCAGATGACGAAGATGAAGAGAGAAACAATATTTTATAGAAGAAGAAAAATGTCATATTTGCTGCACAACCCGCAGCACAATGATTAAAAAAAACATACAATAAGATATAACAATACAACTAATTGATAAATATAAAGTGTGCTGGCGTGTGTCTTAAGAGAATCTACCACCCCCATCTCATGCCGTGGGTGTCGTAAAAGTCGACAGTGGGAGAAAAAAAAAACCAGGAGATGGGCAGCGGCGTCTTCCTGGAACACTTGAATAAATAAACTGCGGTTGCCAACCCACCCGCCTACCAAGCATGGCAACCATGGCATAATCTTTCCATAACGAGAGCTGTAAACCTGTGTGGCAATCTGCGGGGGCTGTGTTCAGCGCTGGACTAGTGATAGGCTGAAATGATGAAAATACAAAATAAAATTAACTTAACCAATGGAAGGCAATACTGAGATGCTGTCTGCGCTGCAGCATTGCCGTGAAAAGTAAAAGTTTCAGCCTATAAATGTCCCACTACTGAGCACAGGCCTCCTCACATGTCTGAGAGGGTTTTGGAGCTGGGAATAATCCGCCACGCTGCTCCAATGCGGGTTGGCGGACTTCACATGTCTTCGAAATATTTTTAATTTCTCACACATGCAGGTTTCCTCGCGATGGTTTCCTTCACCGCCGAGCACGTGGTAAGTCAGCACTTGAAATTGCAATTAACAATTTTAGTGGTGCCGGCACCGGGAATCGAACCCAGGTCACTCGCGTACTGTGAAATTAGTAGCGAGCGCCTAGCCCCTGAGCTACCACGGCTCGTGAAAAGAACAATCACTAATATATCAGACCTACATTATCCAGACTGTAGATGGAGATTTAGAAAGCTAGCCTGTTCCTCGCGGTTTCGCCCGCCTAAAGTAATCCGACCACATGACTACGTTAGTGACCATAGTTCGACCCTTTTAATATATTACTGTAACCTCACACCTTCCTCATTAAACGGGCTATATATCCCGTTGCGGTGTGGTAGAAGATGTAGTGACAAAGATAGAGAAAGGGGTACTTAGATGGTTTGGACACGAAACAGATTTATGAGTCGAGTGGTGAATGGGCAAGCAAGTAAGGGTCGACGTAGGCGAACGTATTACGATCAGATCGAAATCGTTTTTAGGAGTCAAAAGTACCCCCAACCGACGAGCCTGTATGAAAACACTAATGAAAGTAGAGGAAGCTAAAGATGTGTGCCAGGATCGTGGCAAGTGGAAAGATGTGGTCTCTGCCTATTCCTATGAGAAAGAGGCGTGACTCTATGTATGTATATATCCCTCTGAATTTCTTCCAAGACGTAGGCATTTTTTTGCGAACCAGTCACCAAAGAAATCGTATTATGTAAATAATCTATATTGAATAAAAATTACTGGCTGACCCGTGGTAATATTTCGCACAGTATAGTCATCGTGATCAGATGACGTGACCTTCTTTAAATAATGTAAACAACTCCCAAACGCTAACTGTCGTACGTGTTAGTTGAACAGATTGTCAACAGATGGCGCTTTTTTTCAATTAAACTAATCAACACATTCTTTTAAATCAGTTTTTAACGAAAACATTAATTTTAAGACGTTTTTCCATATTTGCCATACTTTTCGTCATTGGCACGAAAAATAATCTTCAATATGGCGTATCAAACATTAAATTTTATACAATATTAAGGTAGATATTTTATACCGACAAAAAACTCATGTGAAATAATATATAGATTACTGTTGGTGGTTATGTAGCCATTAATAAACCATGACATTTTTCTGGCATTCCCTTAGTTCAACTTTTCAGTAGTAATTTAACTACACACGAGATGAAGCAGAAGCGAAAGGACCGTAACATGTGTAAAGATTTGGTCTCTGCCTACACCAAGGGGAAAGAGGCGTGACTTTGATTATAATGAGATCATAGTGATTTATCACTCATATAAATGCATTTTTATTATTGTAACTTGAAAGTATGTCTTCATGTAGTTTCGAAATCACCCAAACATTTCGAAATATAAAGCGTAATGTCGTCACGTTTTTTAAACTTACCCTGCATTTTACTAGATTTGGAATTAAGATAATATATTGTTATTATTTATGTGATATGTTGAACTTTATAAATGTATTATTTGAAAAATATAGAATTGTTTTGTTTTCGGTGATTGGAAATGAAAAGTTTTTGCTATGTTTTTCTTTATTTAGGCTACTTCTTTATTTAGGCTACGGGTTTCGTAAATCTAGTGTTGAACAGTACAGTTATGACCTATAAACCTCACTGCTGAGCACAGGTCTTTCAATTCCAAGAAGGGTTTTTGAGCCGGAAAGAGTCCGCCTCGCTTTTTTTTTTAATTTGAAATGTGACGAAACGAGTCAAACGTTCACTTGCTGTGCTGTGTCACTCCGAACATTTCTGTATGACACCACAGTGCACCTGTTCACCCTATGACATCGGTTCTTAAGTCTCATATGCCCATTGATTACGCTCGCTCTCAGTGCCCTATAAACCAAAACACAGTTATGTTTGCACACTATTGCTTCACGGCAGAATAACTGGCTCTGGGGTGGTACCTACCTAGAAGGATTCCTGCATAGGAATCCTACCACCAACTGCTCCGATGGAGGACTTCACATGTCGAAATATTATTTTTCGGACGTGCAGGTTTTTTCACTTTGTGTCCCTTCAAGTACCGAGCACGTTTTAGTGGTACCGGCATCTGGAATCAAAGCCCAGGTCGCTCCCCTACTATGAAATGTAATTTTTTTCAAAACTTTGATCCACAAGCAGTATTTCGTGAGATTCTACGGTGGTGACTGGTGACTAAAATGTCTACAAATCGGACAGCAACAATTGTTCTCCAACAATTGTCGCTTGGCCAATCCGCTTTCCAAGCGCGGCGATTACTACACTCCCTCACAAAACTCCGACCAACAAATAAGAAAGACGGATCATTGCGACCATCATATACCCAACAGTCGCGCTACTTTACGGAGCACGTACAATCCAAGTTCCTTCACAGCCACCATACCGGAGCACTCTACGAGCTTGCGAAGTCATTCGACAAGGTCTGGCACAACGAGCCCGTATTCAAGTTATACGAACTCCGTGTGCCAGATCGGCTCGTACTCATATTACGAGATTTTCTTTGCAATCGTAGCTTTCGTTACCGCGTCCAGGGGATACGCTTTGATGTACATCCCGTTTACGCCGGTGTACCCCAAGACTCAGTCCTAGGTCCCATGCTTTACCCAACGATATACTGCGACCCACGGGGCTGAACTCCCCCTCTTAGACTACAACACGTCTGTACCGGCCTTATCAATAATCTACAGAGCGAAAAGGAATACCAGGAGATGGGCAGCAGCATCTTCCAGGAGAATCTGAATACATAAACGGCGGTTGCCAACCCGCCTGCCAAGCGTGGCAACTATGGCAAAATTCCCCCTCCCAATTGACAACTACAAACTTTTGTGGACACCTATCGGGGGAGCCTATGTTCAACAGTGGACTAGTGATAGGCTGAAATGATGATGACGAAACACCGAGATACACACGATAAGTGGAGACAACTTTCTACCCACCACTGTCTACCCAAATTTTCGGGTGACAATAGTCGCCCAAACGTCCGGCCGACTACGGCTAGCCCAGTCGACTTGCTCGCATAAAAATTATTTTTAAGTAGGACAACTCTAACAACGCTTTCAAATGTTGTTACGAGATGACTCTTTATTAAAGTAGCCTTGTATTGGTCGTTCTAATAGGCCACTAATACCGAAGAAACGATTAAAATTAATAAATTCGAAGTCAGTCAATGTGAGTCACAGTTGACGGTACTGTGACTCACACTGACTGGCTTTTGTATCAGCCAATGCCAACAAGTGGCAATATCTGCGAAAATGAAAAAGCGCTCTACAAAAGAAGCAATCGGCTATATCCAGATCAATATTACCTGATTGAATAAATATTGTTAGTTAAAATTATTAAACGTAAGCAAACTTTTATTGGGTTTAGGAATATAAAACGAATAGAGAAATAAAATAAGCACTTATTTTAACCTAGATGAAGCAAAAATGTGGTGAATCCAAAAATATCGTATATGAGACATTATATTAATTTACTGGCAAAATTAAAGTAGTAATCATTTTTAATATATGGCAACTAATTACTTATTATATTTTATTAACTCTATTATCTATATTAATAACTCTAATTATCTATAAAATTTATGTAACTTGCCATTAAAAAGCGACTGTCCCGAAATTTTGGAATATTTTTTTAAAGCTCTAAACGATTTACTACCTCGATTCATTATTACTTTTCGCGACATTTAGGTATAGTAAATACAAAATTTCTTTTTAAATAATTAATCTACTGTTGCTTCGGCAAATTGTACTGGCTATCTATTTGCACTCTACAGTTTTTGGACTACCTATTTCGCTATTAATGTTTTTTGGAACGAAGTTCCTGGGGCGTTGCGGAGGGGTACCCTAGCCGGCAAAAAACGTCCGTAACGTTAAAAGAAAAAAGCGTAAGATTTTTATCTATACTAATATTATAAAGAGGAAAGATATGTTTGTTTGCAATGATTTAACTCAAAAACTAATGAACCGATTTTGAAAATTCTTTCACTTATATACAACTACATTATCACCGACTAACACAAGTTGTATTTGATTTAAAAAAACCGAGATTCCTACGAAAATTGCTATGATGTAACTCCAGGTATCAAAAATTTACTGATAATAGTCATTATTTGGCATGCGCTGCAAAAAGTGTTAATGATAAAGAAAATAATGTACTACATTTTCATAGTACTCATCATTACTCACAAAAAAGTCCGCGAGGCTATATGTCTAACTTTAACTTTTTATTATAGTTAAGTCAGAATAACCACTTTTTGTTCAAATTATTCTATCAAAACACGAGTAGAATCGAAAGATGATGACATTCGTATCATGATATTAATCCTTATCCTACAAAATACACAAGACAAGGTTGGTTATATACATGTACAGTCCTCTTGAAATTATTCGAATCGGACCTATCGTTTAGAAGTTACGACAGGTATAAAAATGCTAAAAGTAACAAAAATGCCGCGGTGTGACCTACCAGGGAGCGAACTACGCTCGCCTACTATACTACCTATTTGTTACTTACCTACTCTTATTTTTTTTTTGTAAACTAGAAACAATTGAGACCGTTTCAAAGTTTTAAATAAAAAAAATATTATTAATATTTCAAACCAATAGTAATTTTAATAATATTTTTTTTATTTAAAACTTTGCTAATCAATAAAAGCTCTAAAAAATAGCTGTTTCTTTGTATATTATTATATATTTTTATAAATCATTGTAAACAAAATAAAGATGTTAAGATAATTTTATAAAGTAGTTTTTTTGATTTTTATCGATAAAAAAATCATTTAAATGAAAAATGTATACCCGAATAATTATTTTTTTATGCCTCGAATAGAACTTGAAATTAATATTCAATTAAGTAACTTCGTTCCTATCTGGTGTCCCACGACACCACACGACTTTTTTTTATTTCTATTTACTAAGCCAAAACAATTTACAATCTATAAAAACATTAAATCTAAAAAAATAACATATTTTTATACAGATTATTAATATCTATTATAATTGCGGCAATTTTTTTCTTATTATTAATGTTAATAACATAAGTATCTATAGACATATAATTTTATTATAATAATGGCCTTCTATTAAATTTATTAGAATTTATAGCTACCGTGGGTTGTTGCGTTATTATCGTTAAACGGAACGCAACAATAGGACAGGTGCCGGGGCCATAGTCTATGCACATTTTTAAAATTGAAACGGTACACACTTCTTGCACATTACATAGATACTCTCTATTGCACACCAATTGCACACTTCTAACGATCTCGCTTTGGGTAACGGACAAGCCTCAGCTAATATTTTTAAATAATCTAAACTTTAATTCGTATATTCTTATTCATTTTTATAATAGGTTTGATTATTATACAACAGTGCGATTGCAAAAAATTACAAGAAGTTTTATTGCAGAAAAGAATTAAAACAGTCCTACAAATAACCTAAGAGCTCCTACCGCATTCAGGATTAGGAACTTGGGCAAAAAAAAAGCTTTTTTGATTAATTTTTTCAAGGGACTTCAGTTTTTTCTTTAAAATTAACACTGTGTACAAAATAATGAAGTTGTGAAGTGAAAATCTCAAAACCGTTTTGCTGTTTCTTCTCTACCGCCCGAATCATTTACAAAAGTTCAGTGTTTGAATTAATGTAAATAGTTCTTGCTGAAAAGAGAGCAACTGCAAAAAAGCTAATTTTGCTGTATAGTTTAATCATCAATTACGAAGAGACTCCAGTGCAAAATTGACTCTTTAGTATTGTGATACCAACAATAAAGAAATATATTTACTGGCGATATTGACGCTTTTGTGTTGTGAAATTAACATTAACGAGATTAAGATACAATAAGACTTTGCTGTTTTTAATTATTATAGTTAAATAAAATTGTTAGCCATGTACACTCCTTGTTTTATTTCTCTACATGAAATTATTCCTTCAAATTTTGTACTTGCATACCTTTTTAAATTCTCGCGCCATACGATAGTTCCTGTGGCATTATCAGGAGCGTCGGTGTAAGCCTTTTTTTACTATGAAGTTTTTGTTTCTTTGTTTTTGTTCTTCGATCTTCGTTATAGGCGCTAGAAGTAATAGTTTTCTGTGTTGTGAGTCTGGTCAGTTGTTCATTTTTTCTATCTCGGGAGTTTTTCTACGTTTTACGATGTGAGTATTATTTGATTAACTAAGTAATTGTAACATGTTGAATATGAAAAAATCAAATATATATAGAATGTCTGTTAATACGATAAAATAAATACAATTCAAAAATTTATTGAACATGGCGAGAGCGCGTCCGGTTTTCGCTCGATGTTTTTGTATGATTTAATGAATCTACCATTAAAGTATATCTCGATTTACGTAAATTATATTGTTTTATTGTTTCAACATACTAAATCAATAAGCAATTGAATAGATTTCAAGTTCATTTGGTGTGGATGCCTTTCATGTGGCTTTTGTTGGTTTGCAGGTTTAATTTTTTTATTTAAGTAATTTTTTTAAAAAACAAAATTAAATATCTTTGATGCATTAATTTCACTATTGTTTTGTGTTGTTTTTAAATAGGTGTTTTAGAAGCACAATTTTTTCAGTTTATTTTATTTAATGGTATTCAACATGGCGGTCGCGCGTCGGTTTTCGTTCGATGTTTTTGTATGATTTAGTGAATCTACCATTAAAATATATCTCGATTTAGGTAAATTATATTGTTTTTATTGTTTCAACATACTAAATCAATAAGCAATTGAATAAATTTCAAGTTCATTTGGTGTGGATGCCTTTCATGAGACTTTAGTTGATTTGCAGGTTTAATTTTTTTATTTTTATTTAAGAATTTTTTTTCAAAAACATTAAAAAAATGAAATATCTTTGATGCATTAATTTCACTTTTGTTTTGTGTTGTTTTTAAATAGGTGTTTTTGAAGCACAGTTTTTTCAGTTTATTTTATTTAATGGTATATTCAACATGGCGATCGCGCGTCGGTTTTTGTTCTTTTTTGTATGATTTAGTGAATCTACCATTAAAATATATCTCGATTTACGTAAATTATATTGTTTTTATTGTTTCAACATACTAAATCAATAAGCAATTGAATAGGTTTCTAGTTCATTTGGTGTGGATGCCTTTCATGTGACTTTTGTTGGTTTGCAGGTTTTAATTTTTTATTTTTATTTAAGTAATTTTTTTTTAAAGACCTATTAAACAATTTAAATAACTTTGATGCATTAATTTCACTATTGTTTTGTGTTGTTTTTAAATAGGTGTTTTTGAAGCAGTTTTTTCAGTATTATATATATTTTAACCGGCTGACAACTGTGATGTATGTAAATATCCTAACATCAGCTTAGCTTCATGCTACTAATATAACAAACTACAGAATCTTATCTGATTGTAGGTCTGTAAGCCAAAATATTTTCGGTGGCCGAGATGGTCATAGAGCGCCGCTTGACCAACAGTGAGTATCCAAAATTTATATTATTTTTCTTGAAAAAATATTTAAATATATATATTAAATTTATTTTTATTTTATAGACCAAGTACAAGTCAAGAAGGGCGGGGTCGAGGACAAGGGCGTGGGAGAGGCCGAGGGCGTGGGAGAGGATGAGGTGTACAGGCGTATGTATCTTATCTTTTTATCAAAATACTATTCCCGTAATTTTATTATGGTTTGGTTATACAGCTGTGTAATAGTGCTAAGATGTAATTTTTTTATCAGGGCCGTTCTGGAAGACACACTTACAAAGATCAGGGCAGAGAGGCTTGCCACGCAGCGCCGCATATCCGCGCTGTCGCCGGAGGCCAAGCGCGAGCTGGTGGCGCGAAAGCGCGAAGCTCACCTGGAGCGTATGCTTTTGCCGGACGCTCCGCCGCGCAAACGACAAGCAAGGTATATTTTTATTCAGTAGTCACGTTTGAAAATTATTCATATATATGTAACGTTAATAATTTTAATGCTGAATACTTTTTTAGCTCAGGGGCTAGGCGCTCGCTTTAAATTTCAGGTAGTACCGAAGTGACCTGGGTTCGATTCCCGGTGCCGGCACCACTAAAATTGTTAATTGCAATTTTAGTTCTGATTTACCACGTGCTCGGCGGTGAAGGAAAACATCGTGAGGAAACCTGCATGTCTGAGAAATAAAAAATATTTCGAAGACATGTTCAGTCCGCGAACCCGCAAAATTAGAATTAGTGTTAAAACCTTTATATATATTAATAAAATAAATTATCATAAATTAAATACATAATCTGATGATGTCTACGAATGAAATATAAAATATATAATTATAACTATTGATTCAAATAATGCATGTAATGTATAATGTATTCTTTATTCTTAAATTAATAAATATAAGACAATCTTAAAAGATATACAAATGTAAAATTAGATTGCTTATTTTTATTATAATATAATTGGTTAATATTAGTTAATGATTATCTATAGTAGCAACAGTTATTGTACTGGTTAAGATATTAATTAATTTATTTTTTTTGCTTCAACACAAGTGTTTTCCTCAAAATATGTTATTCAAATTTTATTATTTGTTAGTCATTTTAAAAATTAATATATTATAAAAAAATAATGGCGCAGAAATGAGAGGAGGCCTGTGCTCATTTGGGACATTTATAGGCTGAAACTTTACTTTATTTGCTTTTTACTTTTTTTATTTTACAGAAGGGTGTCTCCAAAACGCTCGCCGTGCATAATGGTAGAACGCCGCCCCGTCGTAGCATCAACTTCCGCCGAAGCTGACGCTGTGAAAGAATTAGGTAAGTTATCGTTTTTTTTTTCTCTTCTAAAGTGACTAGACGAGCAATACGTTCACCTGATGATAAGTGCAACGTCTGCCCATAACAAATTCCGTGTCACCCAGAACATTTCTGTGTAACACCACATTGCGCCCGTCACCCTGAGACATGAGTCCTTAAGTCTCATACGCCCAGTGATTACACTAGCTCACAGTGCCCTTCAAACCGAAAGACGGTAATGTTGGCACACTACTGCTTCACGGCGGAATAACTGGCCCTGGGGTGGTACCTACCTAAACAAATTCCTGCATAGGAATCCTACCACCGGTAATCTATTAAATCATGCTCATCGCATCGCCGCATCATCCTAGCATATAAATGTTCTACCATCGGCAATGGGTAAATAATAAATAACACAATTTATTAATGCCGGACACAACAAAATTTCATCGACACCACCCGGGTGACTGGCGTTCCACCACCGTGCGCTTTGCCAGCAATTTTCTGCCACGCACAACCACTCTGTGGAATAGGTTGCCGCCAGCACTTTTTCCGGACCGCAACGACTTAGGGACCTTCGGGATAAGAGCCTACTCCTTCCTCAAAGGCCGGCAACGCATTCGGAGTTCGCCTGGTATTGCGGATGTTCATGGGCGGCGGTGATCACTTACCATCAAGCGGCTCACGCTTGGTCGTTTGCCCCCTATTCCATAAAAAAAAAATTCAAACAGAATTTAATTGTCAATCTGTGTATCGTATTCTTTGTTCCAGGTGTCAATGACAACTTTTCATCCGTTGTGGAAGACTTGATAAGACTTACTGACCTATTTGACAGCGATGACGATGACGATGACGATAAAGATGACGATGACGACTTAAATATTGAAGACGACGCTGGCTTCCTTCTGACTATGCGGAACGCTGCAACTGAACCCGCTTGTGTCAGTGACTTGACGCAACTCCAGTCTGAAGTGTTACAGAGGGAGGATGACGCCAATGATCGCGCCATGCGTGACATTGCACCAGACGACTGTTACACTTTTAATTGGAGTAAGGACAGAACGACTTTTCTTGGACAGCGCGAGACATTTACAGAACTGTCGGGTCCGACTTTTGACGTTACTAACGATACCCGAGCCATCGACATGTTTGACAAAATGTTTGACGTTGACCTTATCGACTCTCTGTGTGACGAGACTAATCGGAATGCGCAGCAAAAGATAGCGACGATGCAAGAGCAGGGTAAGCTGTCGCCGCATTCCCGATTCCATCGTTGGACTCGTACCGACAGGAACGAAATGATAAGTTTTTTAGCTATACTCATTTTGCAAGGCCTCTACCCCTTACCGGATGAACAGGCGTATTTTACTTTTAACGGCTTTGGCACCTTGACTTATTTTCCGAGGATAATGTCATACAACCGATTTCTATTGCTCAAATCCTTTCTTCATTTCGTCGACAACCAGACTATAAGGGACACGACTAGACTCTGTAAAATTCGACCACTGATTGACTACTTCAATGCCAAGTTCTCCAGCTTATACATGCCCTCACAAGAGATAGCCATTGACGAATCCCTCCTGAAGTGGCACGGGTCACTTACTTTTGCCCAAAAGATCTCCTCTAGGGCCGCTCAGGTGGGAGTCAAAACATACGAACTGTGCGAATCGTCCACCGGCTATCTTTGGAGGTTCTTTGTATACGCTGGAAGAGATAGGCCAACAGCGACAGTCACCGAAACCCAAACAGACAGCACGCCAGCCGTCGACGACGCCATTGACTATGAACGACCCACAAACGCTACGGCCAAAATTGTTTACGACTTGATAGAGCCACTGCTTTACCGTGGACACACTTTAATAATGGACAACTTTTACAACAGTCCATTATTATTGCGTTGTCTGAAAAGACAAAAAACTGACTGCTATGGGACACTGAGGCTGAATCGTGAATTCGTTCCCGACTCGGTCAAGACACTGACAAAGACAGAACTTCGACAGGGTGAAGTTGTGGCCACGTATTGTTCCGATTTGTCGGTTCTGGTATGGCGGGATGCTAGCATAGTTAGTATGATCTCGACCTACCATAACCTAGAAATTGGGACTCAAGACAAACATAACAGACTGACATATAAACCTAGTATAGTACTCGACTACAACAAGAACATGGGAGGAGTTGACAGGAAAGACCAATTCCTGTCAGCTCAATCTATGGAACGGAGGAACAGAGTTTGGTACAAGAAACTCTTCCGCCGTTTGTACAATGCGGCTCTTTTTAACTGCTTTGTGATATTTTCCAGTTTTCACCGGAAAATATCACATCGTCAGTTTCGGACCGTATTGGCGGAAGAATTACTTAAGAGACACAGACAAATAGACCTGAAGACTGAATCACGACTAATCAGATCCAACAAGGTGCCGAAGAAAATACTACAACCTAAAGTTCGTCACAAGACGCAAGCCAGACCGATACTTGACCACAACCATTTCCCAATGCGTTCTCCTTCAAGATTTACCGTTTGCTGTCATTGTCCGAAAAAGAGGAGGACAACCTGGAAATGCGAGGAGTGCGACGTCAATCTCTGCATCGACGGATGCTTTCAAGCCTATCACAAAGGCTAGTCCTCCCACTCGCCACCTCTGTACATACATTTTATTATTTTTTTTTTCTTTTTTATATCCTTTTTTATACAACAAACTTATTTTTTACAATAAATTAAATATCAATCCTTGTATGCAATTTTTATTTCATACACCTACAGTACTTCTGCTGAGTGGTAGAAAGTGCCTCCTATTAGAAGTAAGTCCGCAACTTGTATCAATTTCTTGTTTAAAATAGAGTATATATAAATATTCCAATAAATGTCATATAATATCATCATTACTAAATGGTGTAGATCTGTAAATAGTATCAGGAAAAATCACTAATGTTGGGGATGATCACTTGAAGACAGCTGAAAAGTTTTCGTTTCCAAAAAATGTTAAAAAAAATAGTTTGAAAATATTGTTATATCATTTTTAATACTGAATTACTCTAGTTTTAAACTTATATTTAAACCTATTATTTCATTTTTGAAATAATTATTGGTATGTGATAAAAGTACTCGCAGAATTTGAGTGTTTGGAAAAGAAACGCAAAATTCAATTAAACGTATATATATTTAAAAAAAAGTACTTGGCCAGGGGGGTTAATTATTTCGCATGAGGGCTCTCTTCTCCCATATACTCTTTGTTCACGTGCCTGAGCATAGACTAGATGTTCAATGACATTTTTTGTTACAAATTATAATTTTTTTTTTTAATTTTGCAATGGCATTTCTGTACTGAATTACACTGTTTAAAGTCGTACTCCGTAGCTCGTACGTTTTTCGTTGTTGCTCGAATATAATGTATAGAAATTATTTTATTCATGATTTGAGGGTAATAGACGGAACACATGAGCTGGCGAACCAAATTTCACATTTACCATTAATGAGGTGTGTTAAGTGGTCAAGATTCGTAAAAATCCATTAGAACGTCATGAAACTGAGATTAAACCTAAACCAAAAATATTTTCACGTTCGTTTGTTTTCGCGTTTTTGGTTCATAACAATTATGTATTAACACTAATGATAAATTATTTGAGAGTTTCTAATCAATATCCAAAGTTTTATTATATTTGACCAACGATCTGCTACTTGCTTCTAGTCAACTGTCAAGTTTGAAGCTGCAATTCAATTATGTCAACCCCAAAACAATTCAATCACTGACTTACTCTTTGTACTTTCAAAATATGTATTTTTTTTAATAGAAATAGGTAGCAAACGAGCTAGCGGCTCTCCTTATGTTAAGTGATCGCCGCCGCCCATGTTACCATAATTCACCCGTTAAACCAGGACTAAGGAATTTATTGTAATAACGATGTTAATACTTTCTTACTCTAAGATTAACTAGTCCAAGTTTAGCTTCAGACTATGTTTGTAATAAGCTATTTTATTAATTAACTTAATAAGTAATAAAGTAACTTAATAAGTAAGGCCGTACGTGTCTGGGCGTTTTTTTTATTGTTGGACAATATGACGAGACGAGCAAACCGTCTGCCCATAACAAATGCTATGTCACCCAGACCATTTCTGCGTGGCACTGCGCCTTCACCCTAAGTCACATAATTCAAATAAGGTACATGCAAGGAATTTTATATACCTACTTGCTGATTACAGCGTCTTCGTCAACGTTGATTAAGGTTTTTTTAATTATCCCGTGGGAATTATTTGATTTTACTGGATAATATGTCCTTCGTCTGTCTCGAGGATGCAAGGTATCTCTGTGCCAAATTTCGTCAAGATCGGTTCAGCGGTAGAGCCGTAAAAAAGTAACAAACAGACAGATGGGCATAGAGAGTTACTTTCACATTTATAATATTAGAATGGATTAGTGTATACAGTAGACCTTTCATGACTGTCTTTATGGACGAACTGATTTAAGTAGAGAACTTCTAAAGCTATTGACATGAATACAGAGGTTATAGATAATAACTCTGGAAGCAACTTAAACTAATCTTCATCTCATATTCAGAAACAAATTTCACCGGTTCTGAACATTCTTTTAACAATATTCCACAGAACGCCATCTATGGTATGGTAGCAGAACCCCTGAAAGATTGCGACCCCGCAGATAATTCGGTATCGGTATTTGCGGGACTGAACATTATGAATACCGCGGGCTTCGAGAATCTGCGGGATCGTGACACTTCGTAAATAAATCGATATTCAGTACTGTTCAATACAGAACATAATAATTTAGATACATTTATATTATAATTTGTTATTTTTGTTTAGTATAATTAGTTATGAGATATTTTTTACCTATGGCAACATAATGTCATATAAATAATGCTTCCTAGTAATAGCAATGTTCGTTCACTTCCATTGCATTCGTGCACCTGTTCTTTAAGGAGTTTAATTAATAAAATATTAAATAGTTATTAATAGCTCTTTACTTAATATAAGCTATTAAAGTGGTCCTTCGAGTAATTAGAGCTTATTGTTTACGAAAATTAAAAGTATTTTCGCGAGTGATCGACGAGAAAAGCTATACAGACTTGCTATATCAAGTACACACACACAATATCACATACACATGCTTCAGTTGAGGTGCATCGGCGGGTTTCATCGTGCATATATATTCCGTCCTATGAACGGAGCTGCTTCGGGTGAATTTCATTTCGTCGGTTCCTGTAAAAACCTTAGATCATTTAACGATTGGTATGTAAGCACCATTTATAAAAATTAACAACGGCCGTACTTCGAATACGTTGTCTATGGTTCTTCGTAGAAGATTGGGAAGTTGCAAATTCGATGGCAAGTCGGCCATCTTATTCTATAGTCTATGTGTGGCGGCCATATTTGACAGTTACAGCCGGACGTCAAACAATATGTAAACAATAACAAAGTGAAGTTTTGTTCGTTATGTGATGATCAGTTAATAATTTACAAGCTCTTAAGTTCAAAGTGAATACAGTAATAATGGAGGCTGACTTACAACGTTTGCGAATTAAGCGCGGTCAACTTAAAGCAGCACTTACCAGAATCGAACATTTTGTGAATGACTGTGTTAGTAACATCGGCTGGTAGTGATGTACTCCAGGCCCGAGTAAGCAAATTAGAGAGTACACTTACGGATTATGAGGACGTAAATCTAGACATTTTGTCATGTCTTCATTTGAATCAAAATATTTCACAGTTTTAGGCAAGCTGAAGGAGTCCATAAGGGTTGTAATTAAAGCACAGCCTTCAGAAAATTACACTTCTAATTCAAAGCTACCAAATATTGAAATATCTAAATTTGATGGTAAAGAATTTACTGAATTTAAGCCCTTTATGGACCTTTTCAATGCCCTTATAGATAGCAACATGACATTGTTAATAATTTAAGAAAATATTTAACAGGTGATGCTCTCTCAATAATTGTAAACTTGCCTGTTGTTAATGAGTCTTACCCTGAGGCCATTCAATTATTAAAAAAGAGATATGATAATCATCCTCAAATAGTGTCAAATCATATCAATCTTCTTTCGGACATGCCCCAAATGCACAAGGGAACTGCAGTTGCAATCAGATCATTTGTTTCGAGTGTTAAGCAACAACTTTATGCACTTAAAAACTTAGATCAGCCTATAGACAAGTGGGATGTGCTATTGATATCTCTCCTGTCACGAAAATTAGGTAGTTACACCAATCATGCTTATCATTTGGATAGAAACAATCCTGACACATTACCTACAATTGATGAATTTTTGTCATTTTTAGAAAAAAGGGCTATTGCGTTGGAGGACAGTTCTCCAGAGAAGAATACCTACTATGAAGGTAAATTTAAAATAAAATCTAAAACATCACAGAAAGTTTCAAATGTTACCATAAAGTCTGATAAAAAATATGCTTTATGTGCATTTTGTAGTAACCATCCTCTTTTTATGTCCAATGTTTAAGATGGCTACAGTGGATGATCGCTCAAGTTTTGTTAATGTCAATAATTTGTGTACTATTTGTCTAAAGGCTCATGCACAAAAATGCAAATATAACTTTAAATGTAAAGTCTGCAAAAATAGTCATAACTCACTTTTGCATTTGGACAGTCCAGAAGAACAGGAGGCTGTAACCTTACAGTCAAGCAATACTAATTCAGATATTTTGTTACCTACAATAAAGGTCAAAGTAATTGATAAATATGGTAAAATTATATATGTTCGGGCACTACTCGATAGTGGTAGCCAAGCATCTATTATAACACAGTCTCTTGTTGATCAACTAGGGCTAAGTCCATTTACTCAGAATACAAATATTAATGGGATCGGTAACAATGTGAATAAAGCAAATAAATTTGTCAATATTTTATTGCAATCTTCACTCTATGATGTGAAATTTAATGTCAAATGTCATATTGTAAATTATATCACTTCTAAGTCGCCACAAAATTATTTTGAAAAATTTACTATTCCTGAAACTATTACACTAGCAGATACTAATTTTAATATGCCAAAAGAAATTGAAATTTTATTATGTGCCAACTTTTATATCAAAATAATGTTAGATGGGCAAATTAGATTAATTAATGGTATAACCTTGCAAAATACATTATTTGGCTATGTAATTGGTTCAGTTTTACAAAAATTATCTATTAATGAAGTTAATATATTAATGAAGGATCAAATGAAGTGTTGGATGAAAATTGTAATGATAATGATTTAAAATGTATAATGGAAAGATTGTGGTTGAGTGAAAAATTGCCAGGGACTGAAAAGGTAATGGGTAAAAATTCTGAGTTAAGAGCTGCTGAAGAGAGTTTCAAAAACTCAGTTACATTAATTAATAATAAATTCTCAGTAGACATACCTCTGAAGAGCCCATTGGAGACCTTACATGTAGGTGATTCATTTAGTCTTGCTTTACAGAGATTTTACTCATTAGAAAGAAAATTTCAGGCACACCCGAACTTTTTTATAAAATACAAAGAGTATATAAAATTAGGACAAGCTAAAATTGTTGACTTTAGTAAATACGATGTGTATAATGATCCTGTATATTTCTTGGCTTACCATGTCGTTATTAATAATAGTAGCAAAATAACAAAACTGCGGGTTGTATTTACCGGTAATATGAAATCTAAAAGTCGTTGTTCTGTGAATGATGTAATGTTAAATGGACCTATAATCCAGAATGAGCTGTTTAACATTTTTATTCTCTTTCGTACTTATTACTTCACACTTCATATGTGATATTGAAAAAATGTTTAGATATTGTTTGGTAAATGAAAGATTCAGATCATTGCAAAATATTTTATGGAGAAACAATCCAGGAGGTCCCATCATTTGTTTACAGCTACAGGCAGTTACTTATGGCCTTAAATCTTCAACCTTCTTGAGTACTAGATGCCTTATTGAACTTGCACATAGATATAAAGATAGGTATGCTCTTGCTGCTCAGGCTTTAAAACTTAATACTTATGTAGATGATATAATTTGTGGGACAGATAGTTTAGAGGAGATTCATATCCTGAAAAAGTAAATAACAGAATTGATGATGTTAGGTAGTTTTAGCTTACATAAATGGTGCTCTAACTATCCCAATGTGTTGAATGATGTACCTGAAAATAAAAAAACATTTAGAACAAATTGATTTAAGTAAAGATTGCGTAATTAAAACATTAGGTTTAAAGTATAACATACTTACTGATTCATTAATTTTTCTTGCCCAGTTATTGTAGATTGTAGATTGTAGATTGCAACGGGCCGGTCTCCGCAACTCCACGTCTAGCGCGTATTTTGCGTGTGGGCAGGAACGTTGTGCTACTCGAGCCATCCAAGCTCCTCCAGAAATCGCAGCAGGCCCTTGATGTTCCTCGCGACCTCAGGGAGCGGTCTCGGCGAGCCGAGATGCTTGACCCGGTATATGGCGACCGTAGGGCAGTCCAATAGGACATGGGCCGCCGTTTCGTCCGTCTCCATACAGGCTCTGCACAGAGGGCTGTCTGTAACACCTAAATTAAACAGATGTTTGTTAAATGATCCATGTCCAGTTATAGCACTACTGATCGTTCTGATTTGGGGTTTATTCAGACGAAGTAGCGCCTTGGAGATGCGACTGTTGATAACGGGCAAAGCTGTCTTTGCTTGTCTACACTCTGGGTGACTTGCCCAGATTTGTGCATGTTGGTTCCTAGTGCGTTTGCAGACTAGCGAGCGAACATACCTGAGGGGAAGTGGCAGTATAGGTTCTGGACCCACAGCACACTGGTTGGAGCCTCCTCGAGCAAGTTCGTCGGCCGCGTCGTTGCCCCTAGCTCCGCTGTGTCCCTTAATCCATTGTAGGGTTATTTCATTGAATTGACATACCTCATTTAATTTCTGGTAGCATTCGTAGATGAGCCCTGAATTCATAACATTGCTATTGAGGGCCAGTAGTACCGCCATGCTGTCGGAGAGTATTCGGATGGAATAGTCTTTTACCTTCCTTTCAGCTATAGCCGATGCTGCGTGAATAATGCCCATACACTCTGCCTGAAACACTGTATTGTGGGCACCGAGTGGTGTGCTTATTTGTATATTTAGGTCCTCTGAAAAAGTTCCAGAGCCTGTACCTGACCCGGTTTTGGAACCATCTGTGAAGATTCTGAGTTCCCTTGGGTTTAGTCCTTCAGAACGTTGGTCTTCGTGTAATTGTATTTTGTACTTCTTATCGAATACAAATTGCTCCTATCATACACAGCCTGTAGAACGGGCATTTCTGCAAACAGTTCTGTAAGTATATTGGTATGTGGGATCTTGTTATTACTCCAGAGATTCAGTGTTTTGAGCCTTATGGCTGCCAAAGCTGCTTCCTGTTGGATGTGTAGGTGCAGCGGTGGCAGGTCTAGCATGGCTTCTAGGGCCACTGTGGGAGTAGTCCTCATGCATCCTGTCGTGGCCAGACATGCTAGCCTCTGACATCTTTGGAGTTTGTTAATAGCAGTAGTTAATCTTGTTCTTGGCCACCAAACTACTGCACCGTATGTAATCATTGGGCGGATAATCATCTTGTATAGCCACATGATGATTTTCGGTGACAGGCCCCAGCGATTGCCGATCATCCTTTTGCATTGCCAAAAGGTGATAGTCGCTTTTTTGATTTTGTTTTCAATGTGATTGTTCCAGTTCAGTTTGCTGTCCAGTATGATGCCTAGGTATTTTACCTCTGATGACAGCCGTAGTTCGGTACCGAATAAACTGGGAAGATGATATTTATTCAGTACCCGTTTGTGGGTGAACATTATCAGTTCAGTTTTGTTTGGGTTGACTGTTAGGTCGTGTTCCTTGCACCAGCGTTCTACTATAAGTAGCGCCGCCTGTGCAAGGTCGCAGACTATACTAGCTTGCTTTCCTGAGAGTAGTATTGCTAGATCGTCCGCGTACCCTATTGTGTAGAAATGGTTTACATTTAGTTTTGTGATGAGGTCGTTGATGACTAGGTTCCACAGGAGCGGTGACAGCACACCACCCTGTGGACAACCTTTCGCTATCTTAACTATTTGACTCTCACCTGCGATGCGCACTATACGTTTGCTTAGTGCGTTTATAATCCAGTTCGTTAAGGTTGGCTCCACATCATGTTTGACGAGGGCATTACCTATGCTGGTGAAGTTGGTTTTGTCAAAGGCTCCTTCTATATCGATGAAGGTTCCTAGACAGATGTTTTTCTGGTTAAGGGCTAACTCGATCTGGGTGACTACCCGGTGGAGTGCCGATTCTGTTGATTTACCTGAGCTATAAGCATGCTGATTGCTATGCAAAGGTTTGTATAATAGTGCCCTTCCCCTCAGCTCCCTTTCACATACCTTTTCCAAGGCTTTCAGCATAAAGGATGTGAGGCTGATAGGTCTGAAGGATTTGGCATTAGTATAGTCACTTTTGCCCGGTTTGGGGATGAAGATTACTTTCACTTCCCTCCAGATTTTTGGGACGTATCTATGCGCTAGGCATGCTGTTATAATTACGGCAAGTACCTTTATAATCAGTGCCCCCCCCCACTGAAGGAGAGCAGGGAAGATACCATCAGGTCCTGCCGCTTTGTAAGGTTGGAAACTGCTTATGGCCCATTGTAGTTTTTCAACTGTAACCACATGTTGGGCGTATTTCCAGTCTTGGTCACTTGGAATTATGTTTTCCTCTTGCCAGTCTACTTCCTGAACCAATCTGCATCCTGGAAAGTGTGTCTCCAGCAGGATGCGTTAAGCTTCAGCTGGTGAGGAGGTGTATGTGTTGTCGGGTTTGCGAAGAGTGTCAGGCCCTGAGATTGTTTGTTGGGCCAGAACTTTCCTTACCCGATTTGCTTGTTCACAGGATTCTATGTTACTGCAGAATTTGCGCCATCCCACAGTTCGTCGATACCTGATGCATTTTTTGTACTCATACTTGGCCTCTTTGTAGGAGTCCCAGTCTTCGTCAGTCGATGTGTTCATTGCCCTATTTAGGGTTTTCCTGACTTTTTTCCGTTTACGTTCTAGCTCAATCCCCCACCAGGATTGCTTGCTAGATTTCTTTACGGCGTCAGTTTCTGGACATGCATTGTGGTAGCTTTCTATCAGAGTATCTGTTAGAGCCGTTACCTGTTCTTCTATTTTGTATGTATCCTCCAATCTGTCGATTTCAGTAAGCCCCGCAAGCTTGGGTACTAGCGTTTGTATATATTTCGCCCGATCCGTCTTGCGGGGGTTACGTTTCGGAGGTATTGAGGAAATATTCACCTGTAACTCGAATCGAATCCATCTGTGGTCTGAGCATGAAGCCTCATCGGAAACGTGCCAGCCCTGGATGGATTTGGCCACGCCTTCGGAAGCGAGCGTAAGGTCAATAATTGTGCGACTTCGTCTCGTTACGATGTTGGTTCACAACCTATATTTATAAGTGTTAGGTTAGTTGTAAATAAATATTCAACCAAGATCTTACCTCTGTCATTGCTTGTTTCCATACCCCATAATGGGTGGTGTGCATTGGAGTCGGTACCGATGACAACCTCCAGTCCGGTCTTTTCACAATGGTGAACCAGCCTGGTTAGGTCGTGTGGAGGTGGTGTGTCTGCCTCCGGCATGTATGCCGAGGCGACGACCACATTCAGTCCCGCTGTGTTTAGGATCCTTAAAGCAACCAGGTCTCTGGAACAGAAATCTGTTAAAGGTTGTGCACTAATGTTATTTGTGATGTAGATACACGCTCTAGGGTTGTCGTGATCGTAAGAGCAGTATAACTTACCTCCTGAATTAGAGAGGCCCCGTATGCGGCCGGCCCTGATCCACGGTTCTTGAATCAGGGCTATGGCCGTTTGCTTTGCCTCCACCCACTTGCGCATTTGAGCCGTCGCAGTTTCGCTGTGGTGGAGGTTTGCCTGTATGGTGTTAATCGGGTACGAAGGGCACGCCATCGCATGATGTGTCCCCTTCCCCCCCACCTATGTTTAGCCCTGCCAAAAGGCCCTGAGTCTCCTCCTCCCCTACTGGGTCAGAGTTGAACAGCATACTGCAGTCCAACTCCTTCTCAGAGAGGCGATCTTCCGACTCAGGAACGGCAGGAGTCATCGCCCCGTCTGCGGGTGCCGTGCTCTCCTTGACCGTTTGGGCGCTTGTTGGTTTGTCCTCGGCTAGTGCCGGTGTTACCCGTCACTGAACCACCATGTTTAGCGCTGGCTTTTTGGTCGCAACCTGCGGTTTTCACCGCTGGTGGACCTTCGGCACTGCGCGCTCCCTTCAATGGGTTTACGTCTCCGGTTTTACCCGAGGGACCACCAACGTTGGGAGTAGTTTTTGAAGTAGACGGGATTCCCAGCAAGCTGGTAAACACGTCTTTGTTTGTTTGGCATTTTTGGTTTACACCAGCGATGCCTGTGTGGGTTTTAGTATTTATGGGCCTTGAACCATCCATTGTTGTTTTGAGAATTCGTCCCCCCGGCTTCCCGCCCTCCATGGAGCCCGCACCTTTGGGAACGTCCTACTTTATAATTTCGGACGTTAGGACTACCGGGAGAATATAGGTGCGCAGGGCTGGCTTACAGCGCGACATCGGGTGCTCGATCCGGCTGGCAGATAGGTCTGAAAAATAGGCCCATCCCTACTGCCTACAAATAACCTTCACTTGCTCCGTCAGCATGGCCTTTGCCACCGCTCTGGTTACAATAGTAACCTAAGCGGACCCCACGCCCCTCACCTGTGGCCCTCTGACGGGACACGTGGCCATTTCCCCATCCGTGGTTAGCAGACAGGGCAACCGTTTCGCTTGAAATCGGGACCAAAGAGGGCGTGTTGCCTAACGCCACTTATAACCCCATGTGACGATCGGCTCAACCCTCCAGGACTCCGTCATCCCCGCTTACGGCGCTCTACTGCGCAGGTCCTAGCGCAGGTGGGCGTTATAGTCCGCCGGATATGCCCACACTCTTCGGCGGAACTGTGGGGAAGGTGTGGTTAGGGGATAGGAATGAGGAGGGTAGAGGAGGGTGTGAGTAAAGGGTAGGGGACAGCCTGTGGGTCGTCTGAGTGTTTCAGTTTTATCTGTTTCCTAGTGAACCAGATCAATAACGGGCAGCAACCACGGGAAGGACAACTCCTCAGACTTGTTTTGGGGATCATCACGACCTGCGCTCTCCCCCAAAACCATTCGCCATACTGCTCTCCGGACAGGTGAGCAGCATAGGCGTTGATCTATCTTGAGGTGTTCAAATATAGCGAATAAGATAGACAAACGCCCGCCCTATATATTGCCCTATAAACAATTGTGTACTGGATGCCCTGTTACGGCGTTGTACACTGCTATGTTAGGCTCAAAGTATGCCCGAAACAAAACTATCTGTTTCTTCTTGACTTGTAGATTGTAGATTGCTTCGGGCTGATTTCCGCAACTCCACGTCTATGCGCGTATTTTGCGTTGGGGCAGGAATAATAGGTTTATTCGAGCCAACCTATCTCCTTCAGGAACCGCAGCAAACCTTTGGTGTTGCCCACGACCTCGGGGAGAGATTTAGGCGAACGGAGATACTTATTCTGCGACCACTGGGCAGTCCAGCAGGACATGGGCCGCTGTTTCATCCTCTTCCATGCAGGCTCTGCACAGAGGGCTGTTTGTGACACCTAAAGAAAACAGATGTTTGTTGAAAGATCCATGTCCTGTTATGGCGCTACTAACCATTCTGATTTGGGGCTTTTTCAGACGGAGTAGCACCTTGGAGATGCGATTGTTTATAGCAGGCAGAGCTGCTTTTGTCTGTCTACACTCTGGATGGTTTTTCCAGAGATGTGCGTGTTGGTTTCTAGTGCGGTTACAAACTAGCCTATGAACATACCTGAAGGGAAGCGGGACTATGGGTTCTGGTCCCACAGCACACCTGATGGATCCCCCCCGAGCAAGTTCGTCCGCAGCATCGTTCCCTCTAGATCCGCTGTGTCCCTTGATCCATTGAAGGGTTATTTTATTGAATTGACATACCTCATTTAGTCATTGGTAGCATTCATGTATTAGGCCTGAATTCATGACATTACTGTCAAGGGCCATTAGTACCGCCATGCTGTCGGACAGTATTCTTATAGAATGATTTTTAACTTTCCTTGCTGCTATGGCCGATGCTGCTTTGATAATGCCCAACACTCTGCTTGAAACACAGTGTTGTGTAAACCAAGTGATGTGGTTATTCGAATGTTTAGGTCCTCTGAGAAGGTTCCAGAACCAGTACCAGTCTCTGTTTTGGAGCCATCTGTGAAGATCCTGAGTTCTTGTGGATTCAGTCCCTCAGTGCGATGATCCTCATGTAATTGTATTTTTTACTTTTTGTCAAAGACAAATTGTTTGGGGATCCTGTCATACACAGCCTGTAGAACTGGCATTTCTTCGATGAATTCTTTAAGTATATTGGTGTGTGGGATCTTGTTGTCGTTCCAGAGATTCAGAGTCTTAAGTCTTATGGCCGCCAAAGCTGCTTCCTGTTGGATATACAGGTGCAGTGTTGGCAGATCCAACATGACTTCAAGGGCTGCTGAGGGGGTTGTTCTCATGCACCCTGTTGTGGCCAAACACCACCAAATCCGTCTTGCGGGGGTTACGTCTTGGAAGTGTTGATTTAATATTGACCTGTAATTCAAATAGAATCCACCTATGGCCTGAGCTCGAAGCCACATTAGACACATGCCATCCATGAATGAGTTCGGCCGCACCTTCGGTGGCAAGTGTTAGGTCAATAATTGTGCGACTTCGTCTTGTGACGAATGTTGGTTCAGAACCCACATTTACCAATGTGAGGTTTGTTGTAAATAGATATTCAACTAGGGTCTTACCTCTGTCGTTGATTGTTTCCATGCCCCAGAGTGGGTGATGTGCGCTGGAGTCAGTTCCAATGACGACCTCCAGTCCAGTCCGCTCGCAGTGATGTACTAGCCTGGTGAGGTCGTATGGTGGTGGTGCAGCTGCCTCTGGCATATATACCGAGGCGATGACCATGTTCGGTTCCTGTTCGTGTTGGATCCTTATGGCATACAGGTCTCTGGAACAGAAATCTGTTAAAAGGTTGTGCTTTTACATTACTTGTTGTGTAGATACACGCTCTTGGGCAGTCGTGATAGTTAGTTCAGTATAGCTTACCCCTTAAATTAGAGAGGCCCCGTATGCGGCTAGCCCTGACCCACGGCTCTTGTATCAGGGTTATTGCCGTGTGTTGAACTTCCATCCACTTGCGCATCTGAGCCGTCGCAGTTTCACTGTGGTGGAGGTTTGCCTTAGTATATTAATTGGCGACGAAGGGGACGCCATCACTGAGGGCGCCTCCATCTTCCTCGCCAATGTGTAGCCCAGCCAAAAGGCCCTGAGCCTCATCATCCTCTTCTGTGTCGCGGTTGGACGACATCGTGCAGTCCAACTCCTCTGCAGAGAGGCGATCTTGAGTCTCAGGGTCGGCTGGAGGGTCCGACCCTGTTACGGGTGCTTCGCTCTCCATTGTCGACTGGGTGTTTTGTGCGGCTGTGGACTCGGCGCTGGTCGAGCCCGAGGTGCCCGCAGAGTCACTATCCAGGGGAGCTTCGACAAATTTGCCGCCCCGGCCCTGGAATTTGACATACACCGCCCAACACAGGCGTTCAGCCTTCAGCATGGCCGGGATTTGGTCCTCTGGGATCGAGTCCACCACGAACCACCCTTCGCTCTGTTTCTCTGCACCGAGTAAGAGCCATTTCGGTACATCGATCAAGGGATTCTGGTAGGCCAAAACGCGTCCAATGTCGCGTGAGTCCTTCCAGATGCCCTGCTCGTCTGGGATTAAGATACCACAACGTATGCGTCGTGGTAGTTCGGACTGTCGCTTTGTCACCAGCTGAAGGCCAGGGACAAGGTTCGGGTCCGAAATATTCCCGTGCAGCCACTGAAGTGTTTTCTGGTCTTCGCACCAGAGTTTTATTACACCTTCAGTGTGTATTGGTTTGCCTCTGAACACAGGTCCTGCTGTTCCAGGATCCTTTGCGTTCCAGGCTTCGTTTATAATCCTCATTTGGATGCCAGTGAGGACTTTGTCGGCGTCTTCCTTCGACAAGTGACCTGTGCGTGCGCATGTTATTGCGACGCACAGTTCCGTCTTGGCAACCGAGGAGTAGCTGACCGTCGAGATCCGCTTTGAGTGCTCCAGCCGTACTTTTTTATTGTCGCCTCTCGGCGATGTCGACTCATCGAACACTCTTTTGACGGCCCGTTCATTTTTGCCAGGTCGTTTGGCAGCCTTTGCCTTCTTTGCCAGAGACTCTGCACCGACACCTTGGGACGATCCTTTGGCTGGACGTTGGTTTACACCACTTCCCACCTTGGGACGCCCGCTGGCACCGGCACAAGAGCTTGACGCGGTCGGCAATGGCTGGCTGGCAAACTTGGCATTTGTCTTTGAAGCAAAGACAAATGCCAAGTTCCATCTCAGTTCTCAAAAGGGCCTTCATGCGCTGCTTCTTGTATACTAGGTTGTATACTACTTATATACTAGGGGTTTCAAGAAAGTCTCTTGCACTAGCATAACGTCGATGTCGTGGTCAAGAAGGAAATTCGTTACTTCAACTAACTGCGTCTTAAAACCGTTTACGTTAAAATACGAGACAGTCAGAGAGCGAGGTTTAATTCTACCTATATGGGACGCCATTGGTAACAATTAAAAGTTTATTTATGATCGACGCGGCGCGTAATGTTTTAGGCGCATTGAAACGTCCAAATCGCGTCGATTACGCTCATGTGCTCCACGGTCGCCATGAGTCGGTCCTGAGGGGACTTTGCTTCGCGGGAGCGGGTGTTGGCCACTTTCCACAACTGTGACAAATCGCTTTTACAGACTGCTGTCCATAACTTATGCGAGCTGTCAGCTTGATTGCGCATGGAGCGCGGTCGGTATGGGTCCGTTCTGCACCAGAGCGCAGGAGCGAATGACTGATTTTAGCCACACGTCCGGGAAACTGTCCGGAGACTATGCTCCTCTCAGTGAGGTCACACGCCCCGCTTAAATACGCGCGGGTCATTCGAGTGCCTTTTAGGCGATAGTTGTTCCAGCCCAAACGACTGGATACGGTCAGCAACCTGGGGTACTGCTTCTTAACTGCCCGCTATGTGGACCGGCCAGCCGGGTAAAACCCCAAAAGAGGGTAAACCTAGCCGGCCTACCAGCAAGCAGGCAGCAGTCAGTTTGCCTCTAATTGCCGGAGACTGAAGTCCTCGGTCTGGCAAGTCCTGCTTAGTATTGGTATCGCAAAAACTTACTTACGGCTGCACAGCTCGCGAGGAGGGGTTTTACCCTCCGGGGGTCGAGCATGCAGAGGTGCGAGATTCACCAGATGTTCGTGCGCGGACGCATCCGCACGCTCGAACATCCCGGTCGCGAGCCGCCTGATGAAGGTGTCCAGGTTATCGTGCATCAGATCCCTGCGTATCGTTGCATTACGCAACCCGCGAGGCGCTCCGACAATGGAACGCAGGCTGAGGTCTTCTTGAGCCTGAAGATTTCTCTTTGACGTCGCACTAGTCATAGCGTACCATGCCGGCGCGGCGTACGTAGCTCTGCTACGAATGTAAATTTTGAACACGCTGAGCTTAGTCCTCAGCGGGAGGCGGGATCTGAGCACTGGACGCAACAGTGCACGAACCGTACGGATTTTTGCGATTGTATCGCGAACATGTGGTCGCATTGTAAGTCTTCGGTCAATCACGACACCCAGGTACTTGACCTTGCCGATCCAGTCGATTTGGTCGCTACGGAAAAGTAGCTTCGGTGGCAGTCTTTTGGCCGCCCCTGTTATAATGGCCTGTGTCTTGGCGGTGTTCACCGACAACTTCCAGTCATCGAGGCAGGTCTCAAGCTTGAGTAAAATATCCTGCGTCTTTTTCGCCGGAAATACGGAGCTCACAGACACTGTGAAATACGCCGCATCGTCGGCGAAGAGCGCAAGCTGAGTAGGAGGCTCACATGGAATGTCGTCGGTAAAAACCGCATAGTACACAGGGGAGAGGCAGCTACCCTGCGGCACTCCGGCTGTGGCCACTCGCAGTGTAGATGACGACCTTCCGACTGCCACCGTAAACTGGCGGCCTTCCAGAAATGATGCCATCACCCTAACTACAGACCTGCCGATAGGCAGCAGTGACAGCTTATAGAGCAGTCCGTCGTGCCAGACGCAGTCAAATGCTTGTTCCATGTCGAGAAGCACTGAAACCATGGCCTTCCTACTCAGGGCGGTGGCCGCTTGGTTGAGTACCCTCGACAGCTGCATAGTTGTGGAATGTCCGGCCCTAAATCCGACCTATTCTGGTCGAAGTTTTACCTTCGGCGTGATATGTCGCAATAGGAGCTTCTCGAACACCTTCGAGATGCTCGGCAGCAAAGTGATTGGTCTGTAACTCCCCGGATTGAGGATGTTCTTCCCAGGCTTAGGCAGCATGATGTCGCGGCCCTTTTTCCAAACCCTTGGAAAGTGGCCGGTGCCCAAGATGCCGTTGTGTACCCTAGTGAGGGCAGCAACGGCATTCGGAGGCAGATGTTTAAGGGCCTCGTTGGTGATACCATCGAGGCCTGGGGCCTTCCGAGGCTTGGCACAGCGTATCATGCGCCTTACCTGGTGGTAGGATTCCTATGCAGGAGTCCGTCTAGGTAGGTACCACCCCAGGGCCAGTTATTCTACTGTGAAGCAGTAGTTTGCAAACATTACTGTGTTTCGGTTTGAAGGGCACTGTGAGCTAGCGTAATCACTGGGCTTAAGAGACTTAAGAACCTATGTCTCAGTGTGATGGGCACAGTGTAGTGTCACACAGAAATTTTCTGGGTGGCACAGCATTTGTTATGGGCAGACGTGGCACTAACCATCAGGTGAACGTTTTGTTCGTTTCATCGCTTTATGCAATAAAAAAAAAACCTGACCCGGGGAGAAAAAGATGTTAGGTGACCCACCTACGGCCGCCTCGGGCGCCGCTTCAACGAAGTAATCCCGAAGGTGTTGCTCAACTACTGCGACATGGTCGGCGTTGACTATGGGGAAGGGCCGGGACCGCGTCTCGAGGTGGTCAGCGAAAATTTCGGCACAATCGGACTCTCCGTGACGAAGCGAGCCGTCACTGTGCTCCAGCGGTCTCCTAGGAGGTTTAGCAACCGAGAGCTGGCGACACAGCCTGTTGATCGAGGACCAATCGTCTTCGATCGAAGCCAGGTGTAGGTCCCAGCTCTCGGTTGTGTGCTGGCAGATTAACCCCTTGATGGTGGCCGTCTAGTTGGTAAGGACGGCCTTTTGGGTTGGGCATCGTGTTTGTTGCCACTTCCTTCGAAGCCCACGCCTTTTCTGGAACAGTTCCAGAAAGCTTGCAGGGAGTAGGCGGAATCTGCCATATCTGCCCTCAGGGTGGTGGCTTCTTCCAGGGCTCTCTGCGTTGTTACGGTAAGAAGAGAGCTCAACGCGTCCACCTCACCGGGTGTTGATGTGGGGAACGAACGCGTGTGCATCCCCATGCTCACCGCAAAACGTTACCAGTTTATGCGCCGACGTGGCGCTGGTGGCGGCATGTCCGGCGACATGCCTTGGAGCACGACCAGGATTTGCAGATGGTCTGAGTCCATGTCGTCTAACAGGACCTCCCGAGTCATCGTGCTGTTTACCCGATGAGTTATGACGACGTCGAGTACATCAGGGGTACCATTCGTCTGGGCCGGATAATCAGAAGGGGTTTCCGGTCCAAACACCTGGTAACCCGTCACCTCGGCGTCGTCAAATAAGACTCGCCCATTCCTACAGATGGTGTTACTGTTCCAACCCGTGTGCTTGCAATTAAAGTCGCCCGCAATAAGGGTAGGGGAATCAGGTACGAAGTGCAGGCTGACCTCCTTAGGGTCAATCCTCCCTCCGGCCGGTCTATAGGCCGCGAAGATTTTAAGTTTATTGGCCCCAAGGTAGGCCTCGACTCCCAATTTGTAGATGGATAGCACACGGGAGGAATGGGGTCGTGGGGAATGGATGACTCGCCTCACTAGAACCGCCAACCCGCGATAGGCGTGTCCCAGTGGAGACTCCTCATCCTTCCTGTAGACGACATATCCTGCTACGTGCAATTTGTTCGCAGTGCGCATATGCGTCTTTGAAATGAGCACCACGTCGGCTTTCTGCTCTTGCATGAGCTGTCGAAGAAGAGGAACTCTCCTCGCCAGCCCATTGGCATTCCAGTGTACTATCCTGAGCGACATATTATGCATTTGAAGGCCGTAGCATGGCAATGCCACTCAGGAGAATTGTTGTTAAGTCCTCCCCGGACTGGAGTGCTTGCAGCACTCCTTGGAGGAGCTGTATCATGTTGTCTCGGGGAGGTAAGTTAGTGCCACTGGATATCTCGGGCGCTGGTGCTGGTGCTGTGCCTGGGGCCGGGGCTGGAGCGACAGTTGGTCTTGTCGCCTCCTGTGCTGCCCGGCCGTCGTCCAGCACAACCTGGGACTTGGCGTTTCTCTTCTTCTTTTTCTTTTTCTGGCTCTTACTCAGAGGCTGCGGGCCCGCCTGGGAGCCTTTGGGTCGGGGTGCATTAGCCGGGGCTATAAGTGTGGCTTGTCCGGCTACTGCCTCCACAGACGCCATCTGCGTACGCTGCGGTCTCGATGATGGGACCGTACCCGCTTTCGAGTTCCTCGCCTCCCTTCTGAAGACAGGGCACTACGTATTATTGGCCGTGTGCTCCTGTCCACAGTTGGCACAGGTCGGCGGGTCCTCCCTCGGACGGGGACATTCCCTTGCGGGGTGATCTCCACCGCAACGCACGCATGCCATAGGCCGGTGGCAGCAGTGGGAGGAGTGCCGGAACTTCTGGCAACGGTGGCATTGAGCGGGGCCCTTTTTGCCCCCGCCAGGCATCTATTTTGATGCCCGGCATGTACAAAAGCTCGTCAATTTAGTAAATGCCGGGAATCAACTCGCCAGTGCGCTTAAATTGCGCAAAGAATATGCACCCTGGGCGTCCCTGGCATGCTTGATTTGCCGGACGAATTCAGGCTCAAAGCCCTGCTCGCGGAATGAGTCCGCGATTTCGTCCGGCGTGGTGTTCACGGGCAGGCCTCTGACGGCCACCTTAACACTCCGTTCCGCAGGCAGTGAGTAGGAGAACCAGGAGATTTTCTCCTCGCTCTCCATCCTCGTAAGGTACCTTTGGAGGTATCGATATTCCTCCTCGGATTCGGGGATGAATCTAACCCCCTTCCCATAAGGTCGGGCGTTAGGTCGATGTCCCAACTCCTGGGCCATAGCACGAAAATGCTTAGCCCATTTCGGGAAGACCTCCACCACTAAAGGTGGGTACCTAGTCTTCTTTCTGGGAGGGGGGTCGCTGGCGGCTGCCTACGAGGTACCAATCCGAAAGCAGAACTTTCGGATTGGTATCCGGGATTTCCCTCTCGTGGCCGGCAGATACAGCCGCAATGGCTGCATATGACGGCCCAGGGGTAGGTGTTGCCTGCTGAGGAGCAGTGCCAATGTTGCTCTCAGCGGCGTCGGGCGCAACTTGCCTAGCCGGTTGAGTGGCCGGTTGTGGATTAGGTTGCGGGAAAGGCATTGGCATGGCGGGGCGTGTGCCTTGGGACATAGTCGCTGGCGAAGCACGCGGCGACTGAGGTGTCGGTGGTGCCTGTGCCCTCCCGGGAGTCGAAGCCGCCCGGGACAGGGTGACGGCATGGCAGCGGCAACCGAGATATTGGTGCAGCGCGAGACGCCGGCGCCGGCACGGTCTTAGGTACCGGCGCAGGCGTCCTTCCAGCGACTTTGCGCTGTCGCGGATCTCTGTGGGAGAGGTGGAGGCATTGACTCTTATAACGGCACTGCACTTACCTCTGGCGGTTCCGGGAATGCGTAGGCCGGGCGAGCGGGGGGACGGGCGGGCTCTTTGGCGCCGTCGTCGCCCCTGGATGATCCGCTCGCTACCGATCCTTCGCGCAGCTTCTTTCTAGCATCGCTCTCGTCTTCTTCGGGGCTTCTCAAGATGGCCTAAGGCGTTCCTCATTTTTGCCCTCCTTGCCTCGTCGAGGTTGTATTGGCAACGAGCTCTCGGAGATAGTCTGTCGCTGCTGTCCTCGGTCGGTTGGCTCATCTTTGAATCGGATGACTCTTCGCGGGTAATCTCCTCTTTGCCAGTGCTACTATCCACAGAGTGGGAAGACGTGGCAGTAGTTGATGTCATCGATGTCGATGTGGCTGCAGCTGATGTCGCTGGAGAGGCTTCGGGCGTAGGCTCCGAAGACTTGGCTGGCATTATACCCTCCATAGCGGTTTAGAACTCTGTTTGTCCGTGGCCAAAAAAGTGGCACCCGCGGGAGAACCCCTCGCACCTCGCCCGTCTGTGAGGCGGGTGAGGGGAGTGGCGCCGCGGGGCACGAAGAGTCGCTGTGGTTGCAGTAGCTGCCGCCTTACCCCTTAAGGATAAGGGCAGGCGCTTATCAGGTGTCTAAAAGCTGACACCTGCAAACGCCTGAAAAGAAAAACTTGGTCCGTACGGAAATTACTGTGGGCACGGAGATGCTTACAGTACGGCGTACAGCGGGCCAATCCTCTGATTTTAGCCGGGAATGGCCGCTCTTTTATAGCGCTAAAACTCCTCCGCCCTCACGTCTTTCCCTTCCCCTCTGACCTCCTTTTTTATTTACTTCCTATATACTTATACTATTTTACAGGTGATCATCTTAAAACTATTGCAATTACATAAATAATCATTCCTGTAGTCATTTATTCATGCGAGGCGCACCGCGCGACGCTCGGTTTTGCTCTGACGACGATTTTACCGGCGCGACATAGGTATTTATATCACCCGTCTCCCCGCTTCAGGAGTATAAATGCGTGGCCCTATTTTGGGTCGCGTCTCTGTCAGCTAGCCATGACCGGCCACTCTCCCATTACTATCGCATCTGACTATCAAAGTCCCTAGGTGTATTGTCAAAAATTATATTAGTTCAATAGAGCTTGTAGGCTATTGTGATGCATCATTCAAAGCAGTAGGTTGTTGTTTATAGTTACGGGTGCATCAGGAAGATGGCCTGGTAACAGTAAATCATCTCTGTTCCAAATCTCGGGTTGCACCTTTAAAAAAGACACTTACTATTCCTAATCAAGAACTTAATGGAGCTCTGCTTCTTGCTGAACTTGCTTCAAAGGTTTATAAAACTCTTCTTTCTAGGTATCCAAACTTACAAGGTAATTTTATACAGTGAATCTCAGATTGTTTTGTCCTGGTTGAGTTCGGGACATTCTAAAGGAGTGTATGTTTCAAATAGGATTAGAAAAATAAACTCTTTGATCAATGAGTTTCAGTGGTCTTATGTTAAAAGTGAAGACAATCCTGCTGACCTTTTGTCGAGAGGAATTGCTTTGCATAAACTTCATGGTCCTGATTATTTGCTACGTAGGGAGTAAACTCCCTACCTAAACATAATATTTATAAATGTAACTTACAGAGTCAATCAACTGTTTATTCTGAAACAAGATCATGTGATTTGTGTACCAATGTATGCAATTCTCAATCACAGTGTCTAGATAATAATAATATTTTCCAAAAATATTCTGACTATGACAAACTTCAAAGAATTGCTCTCATCTTGAGATTTCGAGATAATTGTCTTCAACCAAATAATAAACATTATGGTGTATTATTGTCACGTGAGTTAAATCAATCTAATTTAACTATAAGTAATCAAATATACTCAAACATATAAAAAAGAGATTGAGTCATTACAGAGAGGTAATCAGAAAATAAGTAGTAATATTAGTAGTTTGCATCCTTTCCTAGATGGAAATAATGTTCTTAAGAGTTGGTGGTCGTCTACAAAATGCGAGCAATATATTTTATGATAAAATGCACCCAATAATTTTGCCTATATCTAATAATATTACTCACATGATCATAAGAAGAGAGCATCAAAGGCTTTTACATGATGGTGCAAGGTTAGTCTTAAGTTCATTATCCCAAAAGTATTGGTTACTAAATGGTATTCGTGAAGTCAAAAAGGTAGTACATAAATGTATAAAATGTTTCCGTGCTAAGGCTGAAGCTGCAAAACAACTGATGGGCTCACTTCATTATCATAGAGTAGAAATGACTAGACCTTTTCAAAGAACTGGCGTAGATTTTTGTGGTCCATTTGATATAAAGGTAGCTAGAATCAGGAAATCAATTATAAAGAAGTCTTACATTGCTGTGTTTGTTTGCTTTGCTACAAAAGCCACTTCACATAGAGCTTGTGAGTCAACTCCTGCATTTTTGGCCTCTCTTCAGCGCTTTATAGCTAGACGAGGTATGCCTACACATATTTATTGTGATAACGCAAAGACCTTTAAAGGTGCTTCCAATACTTTAAAAGAACTGTGTGATTTACACACTTCTAAATCTCATGTAAACTCAGAAAATGATTTTTGTTCTAAAAACTTAATAAACTCTAAATTCATTCCCAGCTATTCCTCTGAGTTTGGTGGCCTCTGGGAAACTGGAGTTAAAAGTGTACAAGTCCCACATAAAAAGGGTTCTTGGTAACACTGCATTAACATTTGAAGAATTTTATACTGTATTAACATCTATTGAAGCTATAATCAATTCTAGTCCCTTGTTATCATTAAGTAGTGATATTTCAGATTTAAATTATTTAACACCAGGTCACTTTCTTATAGGTGCCCCTTTAAGCAGTTATCCTGAAATAGATCTTTCGGATAGGAATATAAATAGAATTACATTTTGGGAACTTTGTACTAAATTAAAGCAGAAATTTTGGAAATTCTGGTCAAAAGACTATTTAACCCTTCTTCAAAATAGGCCTAAGTGGAAATATGATAGTGTAAATACGAGGGTGGATTGAAAAGTACTCGGCCTAACCAAGAAAATAACATACACATAATCACCATCAAGTTCAATACACTTTTGCCACCTCCCCTTCCAAGCATTTAGACCGTTAAAAAAAAAATGATTCTTCCTTAGAGTCAAAATATGCGTCTACAGCTGCTTTGACCTCGTCGTTTGTCGAAAATCTTTGACCTCCCAAGTGCTTTTTTTAAGGTTAAGGTTAGGGAACAGAAAGAAGTCTGATGGTGCCAGATCAGGTGAATACGGCGGATGCGGTAACAGTTCAAAGCCACAGTTGTGAATTCCAGCCATTGACTGTACTGACGTGTGAACACGGGCGTTATCTTGATGAAACAGGACTTTTCTTCTGAGCATTCCTCGACGTTTTTCTTTTATTTCCTCTCGTAAACGACGTAGTAAGGTGCAGTAGTAATCAGAGTTTATAGTCTGACCCCTTTCAAGATAATCAATCATAATCACACCTTTCGAGTCCCAGACTACTGAAGCCATCACCTTATTTGCCGACAAAATCGACTTAGCCTTTTTAGGGGGTGGTGAACCAGGTCTTCTCCACTGTTTTGATTGTTGTTTTGTTTCCGGTGTACAGTAATGAACACCCATGTTTCGTCCATAGTAACAAAACGATTCAAAAAATCGTCTGCATCGGCTTCAAATAACTCCAAACAGTCGCGTGAAATAGTCAATCGCGTCCTTTTTTGTTCAACTGAAAGCAGTCGCGGAACCCACCTCGCAGACACCTTGTGGAAACCCAACTCGTTGACAATGATGTTTTGAGTTCGTTCATAAGAGATGCCTATAATCTCGGCTATCTCTCTAATTTTTAATCTGCGGTCTCCCATTATTAAATCAAGTACTTTTTTAATATTTTCGTCAGTAGTTGACGTCGAAGGCCTTCCAGAGCGGGGTTCATCTTTCACACTCTCTCTACCACGCTTAAATTCTGCTATCCATTTTTTGACGGATGAATATGACAGATCACAATCGCCTAATGTACTGACCATGTCATCATGGATGGCTTTTGATGATAGCCCCTTCTTATGGAGGTACTTAATGACGGCACGCTGCTCGATTTGCTCCATTCGCGGAAATTATGACCGATTACTTTGTTAATAAATTTATACTCGTAAAATCACAACTAATTATCGCACACGTTTCGAACTTCACACAATGAACTAGTCTGAACTGAACTAAATAATGTGGGTAGATTTGATTTTTAGAATTGAATGGATCTGTGTTAGGCCGAGTACTTTTCAATCCACCCTCGTATCAAACCAGGTGACTTAGTAGTAGTAAAGTGTAAAGACACTCCTACTTTTCAATGGCCCATGGGTCGTATTATAAAAACCTATCCTGGCGCCAGAAATTATGATAGGATCTAAGAACAAACCCTTTATCCGCTCACATACAAATTTGTGTCCATTACCCGTAAATGATAGTTCCTAAGAAATATTATAGATTGTTATAGGTAAAGGTTCAGTTCTGGCCTGGCCCAACTTATGTTCAATACAGAACATAATAATTTAGATTACATTTATATTTTAATTTTTTTTTTTTATATAATTAGTTATAAGAATTTTTACCTATGGCAACATAATGTCATTTATTGCATTTTACTAATAGCAATGTTCCTTCACTTCCATTGCATTCGTGCACCTGTTCTATAAACAGTTTAATTAATAAAATATTAAATAGTTATTAATAGCTTTTCAATTAACAAGTACTGTGACGCACTCGCGGGACGATAAATAAAAGTCTGTTGAGGGCCAACTATTTTGTTTAATGATTCAGTTATTAAAACGGTTGTAATCACAATATGTACTTAATTACTAGCGAGTCACGTACGACACAAACAAGACACAAAGGTCGGCGCGCGTCATCGTGACATGCGCACATTCCGAGATACGAGCGGTACCACAGACTATCAGATGTCGGTGACTAAACGCATTCCTGTTGTATTATTAAACTCTATGACTAAACGTCAGAACTAAAGCGCAACAGTCGCCGGCTCCTGCGGCCGTAACGTGAGAGGTGAGAGGGGCACAGGGACATGCACGTACGTGCTTTAATAATTATATTATAACTTTATGAGTAGGCAGAACGTATCTAAAAAGACACGACATAGGAGGGTTCTGATCCCCAAATTAATATAGATAAGTGAATGCTGGGACTGGAAGGAGATGCGAGAAAGTAAGATAATTGCTGTCGAAATGAGAAGTTTGAGTAAGTATAGCAGGAGTAACTTTGATCGAAAAAATTAAGAAACAGCGTGATAAGGGAACGTTGCGGTGTGGTAGAAGACGTAGTGACAAAGATAGAGGGATGCTTAGATGGATTGGACACGTAGAGAGGATAAATGAAAGATTGACGAAACAGATTTATGAGACGAATGTGAATGGAAAAGCCGATATAGGCGTACGTATCACAATCAGATAGGGAAAATCACGTCAAAAGTAACCAAGAGAAGTTGTATGAAGAAGCAAAAGATGTGTGTCACGATCGTAGTGTTGGGAGGTATATAAGGATTTTAATTGGGAAAGGGTTTAAAATAATGCAACTAGATGTTAACTTCGCGGACGATTCTTACTATGTAATAAAATGGAATGACAACGAGGGTAAATAATAAAACATAAGGAGCATTAACAACCTGTCTTAAAAATAACTTAATCTAACACTCGAAAACATTGCCTGGACGGAAGACGCAGGCGCTTTAACATGCCCCCGGGCGTTGAAAGCCACGATTTCAACCAGAATCAGGTGACACTGGCAATGGACAGATTCTACTGAATGCCCTTCGGATGACTCCAGCGGAAGTTCTGATGTCGGCAACTCGAACTACGCCGTCAGGCCCAGGATGGATTGCGACGATTCTTCCAAGCCTCCATTTCAGCGGAGGAAGGTTATCTTCCTTTATAACCACCAAAGCATTTAACTTTAGGCCATCCTTGCAGGCACGCCATTTCATCCCTTTGCTGTAGCTCTGAGACATACTTCTTAATCCATCGTTCCCAAAAATGCTGACGCAGTTGCTCAATGCGTTGGAATCTAGTTAAAAGAGTGGAGCTATGCTGGTAGTCTGGTTGTGGTAAAGAAGTAAATGCACGTCCAATCAGAAGATGTCCTGGGGTCAGTGGCATGCAATCTGCAGGGTCTGAAGACAGCGGAGTGAGGGGTCGAGAGTTCAAGATTGGTTCAATCTGAGTCAGTGTAGTGTAAAGTTCCTCATAAGTAAGGTGACAATTGCCCAACACTCTAAGCAAATGATGTTTTGTCGACTTGACTCCCGCCTCCCAGAGACCACCGAAGTGAGGAGTATATGCCGGAATAAAACGAAAATCAATGTTCTCATTGGCCATGCTTTCGCTCAATAAATTGCATTTGCTTTTTAAGAATTTAGCTAAATCATTGTATTCGCCAACGAATGAGGTTCCTTTATCGAAATAAATATTGACTGGTTTACCCCTTCGAGAAAGAAATCTACGTAATGCCAGCAAAAAGTTATTACTTGTTAAGTCACCTACTAACTCCCAAGTGAATAGCCTAGTTAGTAAAGCAGATGAAAATACAAATATAAACTTTAACTATCCGACAACCGCAACCCTGACGAGAGGCACTCATAATGGGACCCGCGTAGTCAACTCCTACGCTTTCAAAAGGAAAGCCACCTGAAAGAAGACGCTGCTCTGGTAAATTGCCCATAAGCGGGGTCGAGATCTTACCCATCATAACATGTCTTCGCTAGGTTTCGACTTCCTATGGGCCAATAAGCGTCCCTAATGCATGCTAACAGTAACTGTGGACCGGCATGCATCAACCTTTTGTGCTCATGATCAAACAATAATTTCGTGAACCTACTCGTATGAGAGAAGCATTCTATAGTTTTACAGTCCACTGTAAAACTATAGAATGCTTCTTGTCATATAAAAATTTTGAATTACCTAATCGACTCCCGACACGCATTATTCTATTATCATCCAAAAACACATTAAATTTAATAACGGGACTTTTCTTAGGTAAATTGTGATTCACATAATGATTTCTTATATTTACGCGAACACTACACATGAAACTAATTTTACAGATTTTATCGCGTTTAATTTTGTTATTTATAACCCGACGTTTCGAGTGCTTTACAGCACAGTAAAAGAACATATAGCTGATGTGAAGCATCGCCGCTCCAGGAAGTCTGCAGTCTGTGACCATGTTCTGGATCATCCCAACCATTACATCAGATTTGATAAACCACAAATCCTCGCAAAAGAACACCGATTCCAACCAAGACGCTGATTCGCGAGGCTATTGAAATTAAAAAAACATCCTAATTTTAATAGAGAAGATGGTTGGGTATTACCACCAGCTTGGGATCCCATTATTAATAAAATTAAGTCAAAAACCGAGCATACCACTGCAAGACTTCAAGACACAGTTAGCTCTTTCTGCGTAGATCGGACCACAAATAATAATTAAAAGCTGAAGGTACTCCAGGTTAACTATGTCATCAGGACATCTGTCACCTCAGTCCCCCGTGACCATGGGTGCTGTAAAGCACTCGAAACGACGGGTTATAAATAACAAAATTAAACGCTTTATGATGATCAATTAATAAAAAAATTAGTTTCATTTTAATAAATTGTGATTATTCAAAAGTAATCTATACTCCGGAAAGGAATCGTTTTGGCTTTTCAATATTATGATATTTAACGCGTTTTTTAGTTCATCGTCTGTTAAAAATAAAGACGAAAAGACCTGTTTCTTACAGTATCTTATAAATCGCAAAGCGTAGGCAACGGTGCGCAGAAGGTGTAAATAATTCGAAAAACGACTAAAATCGATAAAACACTCATTTATTTCAGTATTAATTAAATTAACAGTTAATGAAACATTGTGACGAATTTCGGGCAATATTTCAACGTGGTTAGGCTGAGAAGGCCACTCTGATGAGTCATGCTTTAAAAAATCAGGACCAGACCACCACAAATCAAGACCTGGCAGGACACTAGTTAGGACATGTCTCCATTTACGATCACCGACCTTTTCTAAAATTTCAGCAACTGGATTGCGTACATAAGGCTGAAGTTTACTAGGTAACATTCGTAACCATCCCAAGACAACACAAGAGTGCACAATCTTTTTATAAAGCCGAGCCCCTACCAAGGCACCGCACAACTCCAGTCGTGGTATGGTTATCGGTTTTATTGGCGCTACGCGACTTTTGGACATTAATAATCGAGTCATAACCTCTCCCTTGTTATTGATACTTCGAACATAAACACACGCACCATATGCGCGCTCAGACGCATCAGTGAAAATATGTAACTGTAGCACCTTGTATGACTCACAAATAACCATACGAGGAATGCGAATGTTATTTATAATAGGCATATATTTGATGATGTCATACCAACGCTTCTTATTGTCTGGAGTCAGGGGCTCATCCCATGAAAGCTTGTCTAACCATAATCTTTGGATCAACATTTTCATGGTGATGACATACGGAGCCATAAGACCTAAGGGGTCAAAAAAGACTTGTGAAATTACCGAAAGCAGGCCACGTTTGCTGTCGCCATCGGGAATTAATGAATTCAATGGAAAGTGAAGCTCATCCGAATCCGAATACCAGCCAAGACCTAACAACATGTTTGGCTCACAAGATCCAATATTTAAATTTGGTGATGCCTGCGCGAGCTTTGGCAGTAGTTCAGGTTCGTTTGATCTCCACTTCCGTAATGGCATACAAGCAGAGGCTAATACAGCGGTGACTTCATGACGAATAAATTTTCTAAGTCATCACGACCTGTAAGCAGATCATCAACATAGAAGTCGTGCACTATGATTTCAGCTATGTCTTTGTTTTTACACTCAAGACCGAGTTGTTTAAGGTAGCGCGTTGCAAGGAATGGTGCACTCGCCGTACCGTACGTGACGGTGTTTAATTTAAAAATCTTAACAGAATCACCGAGATTGTCACGCCACCGCCACGATCTACTGTAGTCGCCTGTCATCGAGATGGACGCTTATACATCTATACATTTTCTGCACATCAGACAAAACGTACTTATGCTGCCTGAAACGTAAGAGTATCGACAACAAATCGTTCTGAACGACAGGACCGACCATCTGTATCTCATTTAAAGAAATACCTGACGATGTAGGGAAACTCTGAGCTTAGTCGTAGTGCTACTTTCACGTAGCACTTCGTGATGTGGTATGAAATAATAACCTTTACCCGAATGAGGTATTTCACATAGAGTCATATGGCCTAGTGACTAATACATATGTTTGGTGTCCGGTTTACGGTTTAGTCTATGCTCCAAAGAAAATAAGCAACGCGTAGCTCCTTTAAATGACTCTCCCAAAAGCACAGGATCGTGTTTGAGTGGTAAACGAACCTGAAAACGCCCATCAGCGAGACGTGACGTATTTTTAACAAAATGATCTTCACACAACTTCTCTTCCGATGAATAATAAGATGATTTCGAACTTATTTCTTCCAACTGCCAAAAACGTGTTAAATCGGCTTGAACGTCATTAATTTTATTACCATCGTAATAAGATTCAGTTTTGGCAAAATTACACTTTACTATATTATTTGTCGAAAATGCAGCATGATTATTACTATTAGGGCCAGAGACTATCCACCCTAGCCTGGTTTCCTGCAGCACGGGCTGATGACTGCCTAGCCTAATTCTCTGTGACCCTAACAAATCCCAAAAGAGATCAGCACCGATTAAAATATCTATTTCGGGAGATTTATAAAATGCGGGGTCAGCAAAGAGAATGTTAGACGGTAGCTTAAGATCCGACAAGTTTAATTCGCGACTTGGGACATTACTGGTGACAGAGGGCAAAATAAAACAATGAAGGTTAGCAGCATAACTATTATCTAATGACTTTAAATATACACTACACCTTTTGCCTACGTAAGAAGTCACGTTATTTATCTTGAATGGTAGATGTGGCTAATGGGATCACTTTCAAACCAAAAAGACACTTAGGACTGATTAGAAAACTATTTATTTTAACTTAAACACCTTTGAATTTACTTTTGATGAAACCTAATCATTATGAAATTTATATAAAATACAAAAGTTATGTCAGATAACTTGACGTTATTTCTTCAAGTGATTTTCACATATAATAATTCTTTACAGCAATCAGCAGCAGCAATATACTCGGCCTCAGTACTAGAGAGCGCAACGATAGGTTGTTTTCTAGATGCCCATGCAATCGGACCTCCTCCAAAACAAATCAAGTACCCAGTGGTACTTCTCCGAGTATCTAAGTCTCCTGCAAATTCCGCATCATAGAAGGCCACAAGATTACTATCTCCCCTAACATACTCAATACCCAAACCAGATGTACCTTTTATGTATTTTAGAATAGATTTAATATTAGACTTATCATTTTCATTGGGATTATTTTGGTGTCTACTACAATAGCCCACATGAAAAGCGATGTCAGGACGAGATTTATTAGCTACATACAGTAAAGAACCCACTGCCTCCCTATACTCCTCAATTAAAGAATCATCATTTATAATAGGATGTTCACCAGTAAATATAGAGGGCGTAATCGTTGTCTTTACATCTTGCAAATTTAATTTATTCATTAATTTGTTAATGTAGTAAGCCTGAGCTATTTTAATCCCATTATCTGTAATATTAACATCTATACCGATATAATTACTGACACTGTCACAAACACACATTTCAAATTCACTATTAAGTTCTTTTAGAATTTTATACAGTTCCTCAAAAGAGTTACCAGCGAGCAAACCATCATCTACATATACAGCAAGAAAAACAACATCACCATTCAATTCTTTAATGAAAATACAATGATCAGATTTTTATCGTAAAAAACCCATTTTCTTCAGAACACTGGTAAACCTAATGTTCCACATCAAAGGAGCTTGTTTGAGACCGTAAAGACCAACAAATCTTCCCCTTCTTCACAACATAACCTTCAGCTTCATCAGCATCATTAAAAACATCAACAACCTCCTCTATTCTATCCTCCTCACTTGCATCCAAAAAATCATCAAAACCCATCTCTCGGTCGATTCCTCCTTGGACCCACACTCTCTGCAACAACCTCCGCTTCCTCTTTATCAGCTTCATTAAAAACATCAACAACCTCCTCTATTCTACCACCGTATCCACTGCCACCGTTTCCTCCAAAGCCTCTACCGATTCCACCAGATCCGCCTCCGTATCCATATCCACTTCCGGCGTTTCCAGAACCTCCGCCTAAGCCGCTTCCACTATCTTCATCACAAACTACTTAATTTGTTTCTGTACTCTTAATTTTCAACATATTTTCAAAACCCACAGCAGTTATTTTCAAAGTAATCTTTTGTTTCCAGCTATGGATAATACTCGTAATTCCTCACTTGTCATCGTGGTCGCAGTATGCTCATTATTTTTCAAAAAAAAAAAAAAAATTTATAGGCCCATAACCTCTTGAAGGAATTGTTACACGTTGTACCTCAAACAACTTTGATGGTCGATAATCAGTCTGCTAACTTTTTAATGAAGAACGGAGTTTTAAATAGGAGAAGTAAACATATTGATGTGTAACGAATGAACAGAGGTCCGTGGATAGGAACCATGCTCTGCTACCACAAGAATTTATGCCCAAAATCGACCTATCTATCTCTACGTAATCTAAACTTAATCGCTGGCGCATAGTCTCCGTTATAAAACTAGATGTGCTACCACAGTCTAATATTGCGCGGGCGACATGCTCAACATGATTGCAACCTAGCACTTTAATCAAGGCGGTCGATAATAATACGTCTTGTTGTTTGCTATGATGCGCGACGCTCGTAGATAACACTACGCTATTTACACCAGTGCTTGCGGCAGGCGTCATGGACGAGAGCGTCTCGCTTGTTGCACTCTCTATAGAGCGATTGTTTACACTACGAACGTTCTCTACGTTGTGTCGGCGCTTACATAATTCGCAACCTGGCTTTTTACAATGGTTCGCATAATGTCCTGTTTTAAAACAATTATAGCAAATCTTATGAGACGGAAGTAACTTCAATCTAGCCTCATTACTGAGTGCGAGAAACTGTGGACAACTGACTAAATTGTGATCTCCATTACATTTCAGACAAAAGCTTTTGGGTGAATCTTCATTGGGGTTACATGAGTGCTGTACCGAAACCATAGACTTTAATTTAAGATTCGACTTATTCGACACCGAATTAATGTTACGCGACATCTCTAACGTTTCGATTAAATCAGCCCTGTTACGCATATACCGAAGAAATAAATCGAATGTAAGGGATTTGTCTTTATATAGACGACCCTTAAACTCCTTCCACTCACGGTAGGTTTTCTGATCTAATTTGTGCGTATAGACAAGCAGCGTGTCCCAATGTTTTACAGTCTCGCACAAAGATTCCAATGCTCGTAGGTTTTTACTTAACAGGTCAATTAAACGTTTTAATGTGACAGGGGACTCTTTAGTAATAGTTTCGATGTTAAATAAGGCTGAAACATGATTCTGAATTAACAATCACTTGAAGAAAAGTAAGTTAATTTGCTAAGATCCGCATGCAAAATATAAAAATGGTGTATATTACCTAGTTTTTTGAAGTGCACCACCCGCCCTCCCTCAGTAGCGTGCACAAGCAAACTAACACCGCCACCAGGAACCGCCACCAGGTACCCTCCACCAACCACTACAATACCACCACTAGATAATATACACCACTGAAGTCGAGAACACGACACGTGTTTCGCCCCAAAACGAGGCATTATCAAGCGTAATAGACTCTACGACAGACGGCCGCCGAGTGAGCGGCGCGGTCAAAGAGCTGCCTATTTATACTACAGGTGACGCAAACGGCCCCCACCTACGACATTGCGATTACAATATCGTGATAGCGACCGCTTGCTCACACAATCCACCACCCGAATTACATAAGCAGCCGTTTGCGACCGAATTGATAGCAAACGACTACTTAGAGTATATTTAAACTTTAAGTACTGGATTTAAAGATATTTAAGTGGTGAATTCGAGACGTTTGTTTGTTCATTCAGCAGTGCAATGTTATTATTTTTATTTTTAATTATTTTTAATTGTTCCAGCACACACAGCCGAAGCCCCTTGTCGCAAATATGTAGGACTTTAAATGTGTGGTCGCTAGTCAGGTTATGCCCAGTTTCCAAAAGATGTTTTGCGAAGTGTGATCTGTCGGGATTGCAATTTCTGTACGCGGCCAAATGCTCCTTGTATCGGGTATCGAAATTGCGACCAGTCTGACCCACGTAAACGGCGCTGCATTCACTGCAAACAAGTCTATAAACGCCGGATTTTTGGCGTTCATCAATTTTGTCTTTGACGTTACAAGCCCCACTCACCATTATAAAAAAGAAACAAATTCATATAGTTCGCAAAGATCTGTACGCGGCTACATCCCGAAGTGTTCGACGATATGTGAGCAGTTTGACCTACTTGGGTCCTGTATCTGAGAGAATAGCAAGGACTCTTAGGCGTAACGATATTTACGTTGCGTTCAGGACAAGCAATTCGCTGAGTGGGGCTTGTAACGTCAAAGACAAAATTGATGAACGCCAAAAATCCGGCGTTTATAGACTTGTTTGCAGTGAATGCAGCGCCGTTTACGTGGGTCAGACTGGTCGCAATTTCGATACCCGATACAAGGAGCATTTGGCCGCGTACAGAAATTGCAATCCCGACAGATCACACTTCGCAAAACATCTTTTGGAAACTGGGCATAACCTGACTAGCGACCACACATTTAAAGTCCTACATATTTGCGACAAGGGGCTTCGGCTGTGTGTGCTGGAACAATTAGAAATAATTAAAAATAAAAATAATAACATTGCACTGCTGAATGAACAAACAAACGTCTCGAATTCACCACTTTTAAATATCTTTAAATCCAGTACTTAAAGTTTAAATATACTCTAAGTAGTCGTTTGCTATCAATTCGGTCGCAAACGGCTGCTTATGTAATTCGGGTGGTGGATTGTGTGAGCAAGCGGTCGCTATCACGATATTGTAATCGCAATGTCGTAGGTGGGGGCCGTTTGCGTCACCTGTAGTATAAATAGGCAGCTCTTTGACCGCGCCGCTCACTCGGCGGCCGTCTGTCGTAGAGTCTATTACGCTTGATAATGCCTCGTTTTGGGGCGAAACACGTGTCGTGTTCTCGACTTCAGTGGTGTATATTATCTAGTGGTGGTATTGTAGTGGTTGGTGGAGGGTACCTGGTGGCGGTTCCTGGTGGCGGTGTTAGTTTGCTTGTGCACGCTACTGAGGGAGGGCGGGTGGTGCACTTCAAAAAACTAGGTAATATACACCATTTTTATATTTTGCATGCGGATCTTAGCAAATTAACTTACTTTTCTTCATTATAATGGATTTCCGCAAAGTAACGCCTGATTCTATTAACTATAACAATCACTTATTGTTAAACCTCTCACACAAAACGTTCCATGCCACGGTGTAGTTATTGGCAGAAAATTCAAATGATTGAATGACCACAGCAGCAGACCCTTCCACGAGACGCGTGCAAATAATGAAATTTGTTAATTTCATCGATCTGTGAGCTAGCGTAATCACTGGGCATATGAGACTTAAGAACTTATGTCACGAGGTGATGGGCACAGTGTGGTGTCACACAGAAATTTTCTGAGTGACACAGCATTTGTTATGGGCAGACGTTGCACTTTCCATCAGGTGAACGTTTTGCTCGTTTCATCACTTGTTAAAATTAAAAAAAAAAATTAAATGACTACATGCCTACTCGTCAGCTTTATGATGATCAATTAAAAAAATTTGAGCTTTGGCTAGCGCTTTGTAATATTGAGATTCAAAGCATGAACGCTCCGTTAATTGCATGTCGAGCTTATCGACAATACATTCCAGACGTAACTGAACCTCGACATATTGGTTATACAATGTGTCCAGCTTACCCATACACAATTGCAATTCCGTCGCGTCATGATTTTGTAAAGGTGTTGTCAGCGAATCTAAGTAACTGATAAAAGCAGTTAAACGGCCTTTAAAACTGCCTCGCTTCTTAATCAACTCCTTTTCCTCGGTCATTCTGGAAGACGAGTGTTCGACCTGGAATGTATACAATAATAAATGTATATAAGCTAACGTAGACGTGCTATGTAAGTACTTAACTACACAACGCACTTATTAAGTAGGTACTCACACGAAAATATTAATCAAGTAGTGAAATAGTAAGATAATCGGTACCCAATAACTAATTCTATCGATGTTCTATATACTAATTACTTAATAATTTGCCTAGAAAATAAATCACTCAATCGTCCAGTGCTATAATTACGTATTATTATTATTATTATTACGGTGGGATTTAATTTAAACACTTATAAAGGCTAAGGTATATAATAACTTAATTTACCTTCATGCTACAATTATTTCTACGATTAGATTCCTACTGCACAGCTTTATTTTAAGTGATTGACTAATGTAAATAATCAAAATAATGTAGCTTTACTGCTAACTGTATTTTTACTATACCATTTTTGTCTTATTTACCGCAAAGTATTACAAACTTGTTAATGTTAACCACAATGCAAATAGGTAACTATTTAAGATAATCGAGTTAAACAATATATAACAACCTTATAAGTCCGGTGATTTACAATAAATACTAGTACTTTAATTAGAGCGTTGGGTGATAAAAAAATAACTAAATCCAAACTTTTACACCACGTAATTACTGCAAATTGATCCACATCTATGTTGCTGCCTCCGTAATCCAAATATAATTTTCAAAAAAGCTCCTCTTTTAACTATATTATAGAACAAATTCTGGTTCTTTTAAATTTATATCCGGCTCGAAGGACCATGTTGGGAGTATATAAGGATTTTAATTGGGAAAGGGTTTAAAATAATGCAACTAGATGTTAACTTCGGACGACTCCTACTATGTAATAAAATGTAATGACGAGGGTAAATAATAAAACATAAGGAGCATTAACAACCTGTCTTAAAATTAACTTAATCTAACACTCGAAAACATTGCCTGGACGGAAGACGCAGGCGCTATAACACGTAGCGAGTGGAAAGATGTGGTCTCTTCCTACCCCAATGGGAAAGAGGCGTGACTTTATGTATCAAGTTCTTTTTTAATATATTTCTAGGATATTAACAAAAATATTGTAAATAATATAATCATATTCATTTTCTTTATTCAAATAAAGATATTTCTTTCTTGCTGTGTGTGTGTATCAAACACTGGGCCCGTAGAGCTGTCGCTCGGCCACTGTGCCATTCAAGCCGAAAAGTAAAATGAAAAATGGTAAATAAAACACTTTTGAGATTCCAAAATGATTTATTTTGAAATTTAAATCCTTGGATCATAAGAAATTCCTATACAATTTCGTTTAGCCTTCAAAATTCAAATACACTACAAAAATTTACATCAATAAATATAATTAATACAGTAGATATTTGTCAAGGGCGACGGATGACAATATAAAACAAAATAAAATCAATTCAGTATGATTTATTTCTAAGAAAATTTGACTGAATTACGTATGTCATTAGAAACACAGATTCCTAAAAAAAATTTTGTGGCCTTGTACAAGTGATTTTATACATTCTCTGTTTTTTTTAGATACGTACTATGAAGTGTAGAGATAAGGAGCGAAGACTCATAGAACGATTCACTAAAAATAATAATTTGAGTTCTAAAAATTAACAAAATGGCGTTAACGTAGCAAAAGGTATGACCTGAAGTTGGCGGTATTAGATGAAATCAAGTATGATAAAGGAAATTACTAAAAGTACTGTAATTTATATGTCAATTGGTAACATAGTGCAGTTATAATTAAAACTAGAGACAACAAATTTATCACATTTTTAAATTTAGCACTTCATTTCAAAAAGGAGTTTAGCTACGGTGGCGCCATCTTATTTTTACCCTATTTCTTCGACACTCGTTAGATGGAGTTGTTTCTGCTTTAACTCTACTCACGTAAGAGGTACCCAAAACATTTGACAATTATTTGATATTAAATACCTAGATGAAAATAATGACATGTTAAGTAATTTATTCTCTAAATTATCACAATTTATAATTTTTTATTACAAATTTGAAGTAGTTACGGCTAATCTTTGCTAAGGAAAATCCAAAGAAACAATATTAATCTTTACAAATTTATACACAGTGCATACGAAATAATTCTGAAACCTTTTTACAAAATATATCTTAAACAAACTATACAAAATGCCCAAGGATTCAATAGATATATTAATTTTAATTACGCATAAATAGAAAAAATAAGTTCCTAACAACCAAAAATTTACATTTTAATTAATTTTTATTTTCGTCTTATTGAACGTATTGGTGGTATATACAGTGGGAATGAATCGATTATAAATTAAAATCAATTTTATGAAATTATTGTAATAAAAAAAAATGTTTAAATGGTAAGTTTGAACTAAACAATTCAATAAAGTTTAATATTTTTAGAACAAAAACTTTGTTATAGAAAAAATACGAAAACCATAGCGCCACTGACAGGAAAATTGGCGCCATTTTTTGTTTGACGGTTTTTTTAATGAAATATTTTCTATGGTGACAAAACAATCTGTATTCTGAACGGAATGTGGTAGTTATTTTTAACTGCAATTGTCGGTAATAATAATTATTAAAAATATTATTTTCTATTGGATTACTTGTATAATTTTTACAAGTAAAAGAATTATTCAGTGCGATTTGTTTTCTGTGATTTATATTGCAGTTTCATTAGATTCATTCAAAAGTGCGGATGGTGTGACAAACCCGTTAGTGTGCTTGGGCGCGACTAATCATCGCTGCCTGTGCCCCCCGCGCGACGTGGGTGCAATAATATACATTATTATTAAAAAAATATCACATTTTAAGCAACCAGTGTATATCATATATGGGCTATGGAGACTAGCAGGGCAGAGTGCAATGTTTTTAAAAATACTATTTTATTAAAGGTATTAAAAATAGAAATAAATAATTTTATTAAATAGTGAAAAGATATTTGATTTTTTCAGACTTATTGTTGAATATCAGTCTAGTTAGTTACTTATGAATATAGAGATCATTTGGCACAATTCTTCATCTGGAGTTAGGTTTTGGTACGCAAATTGGCTCTGATTACACTAAGAAAAATATTGAAAGGATAAATAATTGCATTAACTACTCATATATAAATTGATTCAATTTGATGTTTAGAAACGGTTTTCGATATTTGCGATAGCCTCAATCCTATAACGTAACAAACATTGATATAAATAAATTACCTCTAATAAATCAATTGCTGTTTGAAAACATCACACTCTGACTTGAAAGTCTTGACTATTGTATATTGTGGAGGATAGGGGGGGTAGGGAGAGGGGTTTGTGTATAGTGTGTGTATAGTAAATAACTCTGTATCTACGCTATTGCTAAGTTGTGTGTGGCACGCCGCGCGGGCAACGACAATATGAGGAACGGGCGGCGTCAGTCTTATGGTACAGTCTCCAGCCTTGCTTGGACATTGAAAAAATTGCATATGAAATTCTTGTTGTAAAACCAATTGCGAAGCTGTATGAACATCTTGTGAGTTAAACGAATCTAAAAATTCATAACCCTTACTCGGTATAAATATCCATACAACTTTAAAGAAATGACCATATTACACAAACGCAGCTAAATTCTAAAAGTTAAATGTCACATGCTGATATGGAAATAGGGTCAATCTTTTTGATGTAGGCGATTGAGACAGCCCTTTAGTTACAAGACACGGAGACCACAGAGGGTCGGTCCCAAGCTCACTAAACAGAGTTTCTTGGTGCGCCGAGCGCCGGACTGGACCCGCGCGGGCCGGAGCTGCGCGCGGGGACTGTGGTAACGGACTTAAAACTAGCTTAACACTAACATTTGGCCACGAAACTGTCATTACAATCTGTTAATATTGTTCGGTTTTATGATCTAAACTATTAGAAGAGCGATTTACTATTGAAAGAATTTCCAAGTTTCGACAAAAGTAAGAATTGGTGTAAAATAAACGTCTCAAATGTTTGATCATTCAGTTTCGTGGCGGAATATGGAGTTGTGGCTGAAATATCTTCAAATAATTCTAAATATGTGTGTAACAAACCAATGCATGATCGCTATTGATTGCTAATTAAGTCTGCAGTAAAGTCCAGACATTTCTAAACATTATTGCATAACTATTGGAGATATTAGGAATTACATATACACCCCTGTTAATATTTATAATATTTCAGAACAATCACTTTAATTTCAAAAAATGATTTAATACTAAGACAACCATATGATCTTTTTCTGCAGTAATTTTCATAAAGTTATATGAATAATTTTATTGACGCCTGAGCATGAATTCAGCAAGACAGCCAAAAATATAAAATTCATTAAATTGTTACAAAAATCATGTCTGGTGTTTCATTCAGAATGGAAAAATTTGTGAAAGAATCTTCACATTTTTTAGTTTCTTTTCCGTTTTTTTTTTTTTAATAATATGACTGCACAAACAGAACAGCATTGAAGTTATATCATTGATAAGATTGGACTAGAAACAATGAAGAATCTTATATATTATATGATCTAGATAGGTTGTTTTTTCATTCTTTTTTTCAAGGTACTGCCTGATTCACTTTCACTATCACAAAGACAGCTCTACCTGTGTCACTATGCTCAAACCAGAATGCTAATCGCAGCATTAAGAATGGACAGATAAATTATTTGAATGATTGCAGCCACAGCCCCTAGGAAGTTCGTTTTCATTAAAAACGTGAAAAACAATGGATATAACACTTATTGCTAAGTAAAAAAACTTTCACATGCTTGTTCTTGGTGAAAACTTCACATAATAATGTTTTTTAATGGAAAAAGTGATGAAACCAGCAAATGTTCCCCTGATGCAAGTGCAGCGTCTGCCCATAGCAAATGCTGTGTCAACAGGAACATTCCCCTGCGACACCACACCATGTCCATCACCCTGAGGCATCACTTCTTAGGTCTTATATACCCAGTGATTACACTAGCTCACAGTATCCTTCGAATCGAAACAATTATGTTTGCATACTGCTTCACGGCAGAATAACTGGCCTTGGGTTGCAGTATTGTATATTGACTAAAAATGTTTTTTTTTGGACATATTGGGGCTATAGTTAATTGAAACATGCTAAATGTACACTGTAAATATCACCTTATGGAGTTTAATCCGTATGGTAGAGAGACATCTATTATGGAATAATATTGTATATTAAAATATTTGAACATCCCATCTCTTTCCATTCAGATTTTAAAAGTTAATGCAAAATTCATAGTGATATATAATAACTTAACAATAATAAATGTCCACAAGAATTATTAAATTAAATAGATAGTAGCACCATTGTCAATGATTTTTTTTTTAAATACTCTGTTTTGAAAGTGCTAATAATTTATAATTGAATTATAAAATAAAAACCGTTTGCTGTGTGATGAAATTCACCCAAGAACAAGCTGTTAAGTAAATATCACAAGATATTGTTTAAGTTACATCCATCTTTGCAATCTCCTTTGACCCTGTAGGTCTACACAAATTGTCATAATTGACGACAGTCAGTTTGTATGTCACTGTGCTAAGCCACAAAGTCGAGGGGCCTGTTAAACCCTCCTTTTCGGTTCATATACTGCCTATATTTTCTTTTTAAAACAACATGGACATCGCCTTCAACGTTGTCCTCGACTTTCTTACCTTTTGTGGTGTCAAACCCGCAGAAGCCCATTACCTTTAGCATCTCCTGCTCTTCTGGGGTCTTTCCCTCCAAGTCCGCGGGCGTGACTATCGGTCGCTCGCCAAATGTCTTTTTGGGCTTAGGCGCGAAAGAGGTTGTGGCTAGTGGCGATGGCGACCGAGAACGGCGTCGGCGAGGCGAAGGGGACCGCCGTCGCTCTGGCGACCGACGCCTCCTTTCTAGGGACCGTGATCGCGACCGAGTGCGCGGCCGCCTTCTTTCGCGATCCCTATCGCGGTCTCGATCTCGGTCCCGTCGGTCTCGTCTGTCATCACGCCGCCGCGGACTTGGCGAACGGCCCATGCTGGACTGAAATATTTTAAAGTTAACACAATATTCGTGTAACAAATAAAAATAAATTTAAAATGATAAAAATAGTCAAATACCTCAGTCTTAAGTCAACAGTTTCTAAATTTAAAAATAAAATAAAAAAGGTAACAGTAACAAACAACCTAAACGTACGCCATTTTGAAAACGATTACATTTTTTTGACAAGATGTAACGAACGGTTAGTTGCGTTCCGATCTTTCATTAATCTGCCGCTACACTTGCGATACATTAGTAAAAAAAAATCTTTTTCGTTTTGAATTTATGAATTAATATTTAATTACAGCGTAAGACATGTAACTAAACATATTCGAATACTAAAATACGAATGATAAAAGAATATTTTTTTGATGAATAATAAGTAAAATGGCATTAATTTATTGAAAGAAAATAGAGGCATTGAAAGAAAATAATGTTGCACTATTTAGAAATATATCACAGCATTTTTTTGTGAAACCGCGAGATACGTTTTACAGAAACTTAATGAATTCGGATTTACAATTTTGTTTTTGGTGGAAATCAAACATTGCAGAGAGTGTGACAGCTGCTATTGGCTATTTCAAGGTCGCCCTTTAGCCTAGCGTTGCGGTGAGACAGGGCAGGTGGGTAGCGTCGACAATAATTGAATAAATGATCGACAGTAATTATTTATCAATTATTCAAATAATAATCCGACACCAACATTACAACCGTATTGCTAAAACAAACAAGTTGCATCAATCCACGTTTTTCTCACTGGACGTTGATGGAATCTTAAATATTTTATATTTAAATTTTAATACCAATATGTTTGCGATTAAATAAATAAAGATTATATTTCAAGAATATTTTGAAAATGAGTTTTTAAAATTATTACATAAAGTATCGATAGCGACTCGATCATATCCACCACGATACACATTAGATGTGCCTTTTTCAAAAAGATACAACTTAATATATAACTATACTTAATATACACATATAACTTATATAAACTTAATTAACAGAATTGAGAGAAAAGAACTTCGAAAAAAAGACATAAACGGCCCTGAAATTGAGTCGCATTGTTTACGATAATGAAGCATTATAACCGGAACTCTGAAGGACACCATAGTTACAAAGCTGATGTACTAACCGATGAATTATAACGTGACCCTTTATGTAATTTTATTTTCTAGACGACTACATTTCATGGAAAACGTAGACATATTAATCTATTTTTTTTTATTTATTTTAAACGTTTATAGTTTCCTTTGCAATAAAGGGATGCAAAGGGCGTACTTCATGCCTTTAGGCATTTTTTCTCAGTCGATACACAGACAGTACAATATATATATATATATATACGAAATGGTAATAAACATATAGTTTTCATAAACTGAATCAGAAAATAAAAAAGAATGATAAATTTGGAAAAAATGCCTTCACTACACTTGGTCTATACTGAAAACTTGTTTCTTATCGGTAATTTCGTATCCGAGCAAATCCACATTTGCATGCTGAGCGTCAGTTACCTTGTATGCGGTATCTACTAGGGGATCTCTGCGGAAAGCAATTTAAAGTAGTAAAATTAAAAGAATAGCAATTTAAGTATCAAATAAATTAAAAAAGTGATTGAAAAATCAGAGAACCATAAAAACCAATCAGCTTTAGTTGTTGTTTAACTTTGCAATTAAATAATAATAAAAATAACCGGTTGTGGAATTGATAGCCAATTGGTTTCTTTAAAGAAAATTGCGCTGCACTGGTTTTTTTTTGCGTGACTCGAACCCGTGATCCTTAGCGCAAAAGCGAATCACTTTGCTACTGTCATGAAAGAGACCCAAGTGAAAGAATGGATTTTTTTAATTGAAAGTGACGAAACGAGCAACACGTTCACCTGATGGTAAGTGCAAAGTCTGCCCATAAAAAAACTGTGACACCCAGTGTTCTGAAATCCCTACAAACCGAAACAAATTAATGTTTGCCCACTACTGCTTCACGGCAGAATAACTGACCATGGGGTGGTACCTAGTCAGACGGATTCCTGAACAGGAATCCTACTGCCAGTAGATTGCCGCAGGCTATGCATAATAGGAGTGAATAGACAAACAATTTTTAACGCATGTTTGGGATGGAGACCTAAATCAGAAAAGTGAAAAGTCACGAACGGTAGTATGAACGTAGGTTGTAACCCTCTACTTATTGGCAGGGCGAGTGATTATTGCCCTTGCCAGACATAGCACATGCGAAATATTGTTATAATTTGTCACATTAATTATGTTACTTTTCAATTGTATCTAAATTTAATTTATGTACACTGTTTAATTATGTATGTTTTTTATAATTATAGTTTTATGTAACGGTATCAGCACAAAATTAGTGGTAGCTCTCATGGTATAATCTATATTGAGTGTAACAAACACTTATTTTATTGATCTTGATCACGTATTTTATTTATAGTGCACTATCGGCTTTATATATAAAATCCCATCATCATATTATATACTTTGTTTCAAATTTTTCAGTTCTACACGTAGTATACGCACTGGTAAATGATAAATGTTTTAAGCATGGCAACATTATACACAATGGCGCCACCTGGAAAGACGGAAATGTAATTATCGTAAGTTATTATCAACGCCATTACGAGTTGCGGCCTAAAGGCGAAACTTCCTACATCGATTTACCGAAGTAGCCGTGAGTAGACGGACCTTTTTTTTACGAACGAATAAGAATTAAAAACGTTTACGCGTAATGTTGGTGGTGCTAGTGCATTAAAACGTATTGGGAGACTATCTGTGCGTGTTATTTTTACGTTTTACTATGTCGTTTGTGTGCTTAGTGTAAGTTAATTAAAACAGGTACTCGTTTCCAAGTGAAGTGATATCTTGGTGACAGAAAAATCAGCTTTTATTCTTGTCAGGAGCCGCCTGCCGGTAAGTATTTCTTTAATTACGTCCACCACAAAGATCAAACATGATAATTAATCTAATAAGACGACTTTTTTCACGTTTAAAATGATTTTTATGCGCTTTCTGAGTTTGGGTGTGTCTCGTCTGTTCATCGTTCTAATTGGGTCGTTTTTTTAGCCCTACACGCATTAAGACGCATTATTTCTGGAGCTACACGGCTATCACACTGTTTTGACGTCCGGCCTTTACTGTTTCCCATATTTACATTTATGATTTTCCCTATTTAATTACTAATACAAATGTATATTTAACGTGTAAACCGAAGTCGCTGTAAAAGTAGAATATTATTTGCATCATTTTTGTACGAATTTGGGCGTGACTTGAAATCAATTGCTCGTTATCTGGCTCAATAGAGGTGATGTCACCATTCAGGGCGCGGATGGCCATGTAATCCGGCGAAGTTTAATGAGCTACTATTACTTATAGAACGAGCAAAAAAAGTGGTGCCTTCTTCGTTTGGTTGGTTAATAATTGTGGTAGCAGTACTTAAACGAGTCCATATTACAGATTCTAAAAAAGATTTGATCGTTTTAACCGCTGTTTCGGTTCGTGATTTCAGCTCAATTATCAATTTATATATCAATTAAACCGTTATCAAGCTTTGTAAATCGATTTTTATTTACAATAGGCGCGGATTTGATTTAGAGGTGATAGTTTTGTAAAAATTACGATGATATCAATTCAAAAACTTTTTTGAATCTAATTTTTTTTTAAACAAATAAGACAAATATTCGTCATACATGATGCCCTGTTTTTATTAGTAACCGGCTGTGATGAGTTCTAATACCTTATTTTTTTCGTTATACAGACTTATTGTATTACTTTAAAGATTTTGGTTGTAAATATTCATAGTGATTCTCTTCGGTAAATAAATCCCATTTTGAAATTAGTCTGATATCCCATTTAATATTATATAATCATTTAGTTACTGCTGTTATCAAAAAAATTGCAAGATTAATACATTGATAAACAGACAAGAAAGACATGAGCACACTGATAAAAATGTTTGCATTAAACTTTGGCCACAACCACCACTGAAGTTATTGTAAATTTATAATTTACTTTTTACTTCATTGCCACCATGGGATAAACCTCCAGAATAACTGCACAGGAAATATTATAGTGCTACAAGCTTTATGAGCAAACACAGATTCACTAACTTGTCCTTACCAACCCATGCCTTATCTAAAACCCATGTGATAAGATCGGAGGTAGGCTAGGATGCAGTGTCACACAACAAACAACCAACAAGTAACAATTCATGTTTTGAAACAAATATTGGCTTAGGCTGGGATTTGAAACCAGAACTCGCAGCATAGTAGTTAGACACTGACCAGTATATAGTAAGTTTAGGGTTTGTTAAAGGCATCATACAATAAATATACATATTATAACATAGATGTTTGCTTCTGTACAATTCACTATAGGACATAAGCCTCTACCAAGTTGGAAGGATTTGCAATACATACCATTTTGCAGGTGGATTGAGAAATGCAATCCAATATGCCATGTGCCTTAGATGTTCCTACCACCAATTACAATAATTTATTTCTGGCAATTGCAATAGTTATTCTGATAATTGCACTCTGCTATTCCGTATGCTGGTTTTAGTATTTTGTGGGTGTTTATTATAGGAGAAAGTGACCAGACAAGCAATATGTTCACCAGATGGTAAGAGCAACATCTGCCCAAAGCAAATGCTCTGTCATCCAGAAAACAGAAGAACCAGCATCACTCCACAACCATACTCCTGAGACAGTTCTTAAGTCTCATATGCCACTATTACGCTGATTACACTAGCTCTTACTGCCCTGCTTCACGACATATCTACTTAGAAGGATTCCTGCATAAGAATCCTACTGTGATGATGATACCCATTTCCAACTCCCAGGCATACCATATACAACTTCATCAAGTGTTTACTATTATATCTGCTGGTGATACTGTAGTAAGTGTCCATGTTAACATGCTTGTGTAATCAACAAATCCCACATCCATAAATATTCAGACTCAGAATTATGTACTACAAATAGTTCCATCTGTGACCTGCAGCGGAAAAACCATATCACTCAGCCACTGTATGAAATCATCATCATCATTTTAGTCTACTGTTGAACACAGGCCACAGATTGCCACAAAACACAGTCCTGACCCATTTGCTTCCATTAGCTTCCCGCAAAACTGTGCAGGTCGTCCACCTACTGGAGGGGCACCCTACACAGCGTTTGTCGATACGTGTTTGCCACTCGAGAACCTTCCTTTCCCAACAGTTATAAGTTCTATGAGCTGTATGGCCAGCCCATTGCCACTTCAGCTTGCTAATCGTGCTGTATGAAATGAGCCTATAGAAATTAGTTACAGCTATAATTTAAGCCATTATTTGTAGCTGTAAGATATAAATAAAATTATACTTTATCACTATTATCAAGGCAATATATTAATAACAATAGCCTTTTAAATTATGCACAGGGCATTATTGATACCAATTTGTAATAAATGCCATAAAATTGACTGATATATGTATATTTCATCATACAATAAATATTTTAATTGCAAATAGTTAATTTAAAGAGGAAAGAAAGTGAATTTGGTTAGATCTGCATGCAATTTTAAAAATGGTGTATATTACCTATTTGTAGTGTTAACACAATGGTGTTGTAGTGGTGGAGGGTATCTACTGGTGGTTACCGGCGGCGATATTAGTGGGAAGGTGGGTGGTGCTTTTCAAAAGCTAAGTAACACACACCATTTTAAATTTTGCACCGATCTGAGCTAACAAACTTTCTTAGCTTCATTATTTTAATAACACCATTACGATTTTCTGTGACGATGAATGGCGCACAGGGGCAAAGAGTTCACAGTTAGTACCTTACATTCAATGTTGTGAGGCAATCTTGATATTTTCCAAGATAGAATAATAGAAGAAGATGTTTGAGAAGTTTAGCTGTAGTAAGCTTAATGTACAAAGTGAGGAACAGTATGATAAGGGAATGTTGCAGAGTGGTACAAGACGTAGTGACTATAATAGATGACAGAAGGTCATGCACAACCTAGCACCATTGGTACCCATAGTTTGCATCCTGTATATACCTGATAACAAACTGTAGTAGTTCCCATGCTAAGCACAGGCTGCTTTAATTCTTTGAGAGGATTTTGGTATCACAAAGAGAAAGACAGCTCTAATTTTGGTTGGCAGATTTTACATGTCTTAAAATATTTGCAGTGCCAGTTTTTCTGCTGTCAAGCAAACATTATTGTGTTTCAGTCTGAGGAGCACTGTAAGCTAGTAATATAGAGCATATGAGACTTAAGGACTGATGTCTCAGGGTGACGGGCGCAGTGTGGTGTCACATAGAAATAAAATAGTATAACTGGCCCTTTGGTGATACCTACCTAGACAGACTTCTGCATAGAAATTTGTAGGATCCTTGGGCTTTTCTTCACTTTCCTTCACAAAAAAGACAACACAAGTATAGTATACTTAAGTGCATACTAAAACCGCATGACCTTGTTGTCTAAGTACCTGACTCACCCCACGGGTGGGTCCTGGTTTCGATTCCCAGTATGAAACAAAAAAAAGTGTTCATAAATACAATGCGGCATGAAGAGAATAGTTAATCACCACTTACCATTACACTACCGTTGTACGAAAATTATTATGCTAACTGTACAGAAATGCTCTGTTATCGAATTTCTTGTCACTAAAACAGTAAAATGGGAAAATTGTTAAAATTTTTTGCGATAAAGCAATTTTGGATGTGGACATAATTCTTTTTACTATTTTTTATTGTTGCTTCTTGTCTGTGTAGGTTTAAGATTAGGGTTGCCAATCTAATAAATTTATACTAACAATGAAATACTGCGGCATTGGCTGCAAAGCTTGTATAACCCATAACTGAAGGGGAAATAATGTTATCACTAGATAACCTAAATTCACTTGGACAATCACTTATGATAATAGTACTGTAAATTTTTTTTTCTTATTAACACAATGACTCCACTACAATTTCCCTTGCATTGTGAGTGTGTTTTACAGACATAAATTTCACAAGCTCAACACAACCAGACATAAAAACCAACAGTTAGTTTTGCGCAAATGTTAGCTGCGATTGAGGTATGAACCCAGAACTGGCGGCGTAGAAGTGACGTTTCTCTGACCACTAGGCCACGCGGTATGTATTTTCAAGGTCTTAAGATTACTGGAAGAAGGAGGCAGGCGCCGAAGCAATGTCAGACCACCCCCTTTCAGCATTTTCATCGGCAAAACTGCCATCACCTAGATAAACTATAAAACAGAATTGATTTTTTTTATTCAATACAAATTATTTATATAGTTTGCAAAAATTATTTTTGTGATTTGAACTCAACAAAACAAAAAAAGAGACAAACTTATACATCTATAGGATTTAGCCTGCCAGAGAATGAAATATATTATACGGAGAATATAATATACATTGTTACCTATTATATTTATATTTTCGAATTCATCCTGTACCTAAATCTTCGATTTCTTTGTAGATTTTGCTCTCATCAGCTCGACAACAAGAACAAAAACAGTAACTGACGCTGTATTTCAAAGATATATTGATCAAATCCATCACAATTATTTCAGTGTTTTGTAATCATAAGCTGCTCCTGTCAATTGTTTAAAATGAAAACTTGAAGTCTGTATAATATGTAATGTAATATATGTAGAATAAAATAGAAAATAATTTATGAACTTGGTAACAATATTATGATAAATAAACCTTACAATTATCCTACTCGTAATACTCTGCATTCGTCTCATACTTTCGATGTTTAGTTTTCTGAAGGTTTCACCTCCACCGCGTGTGAACTGCACACATGTATTTCTCCTTTTAGTCATATTATAACGATGTAATATACAGTTATGTAAGATGCAAGTAGATGTAATCTATAAATAGCTTGGCAGAGATCACTGGGAATGAGTTTAGGGCTTGGTGGATTGTATTGCCAATGAAAAGGGTAGCCTACCCGCCAGATTGAATAGTCTTGATCTGAGGAGGACGTCTCCTCCAACTAGTAATATTTATATGTTGTATAGATAGTGCGCATCTCAGAAAACTTTCATAGCGCGATTATGGAGGTATGCGAATATTTCTTAAGCTTCTCGCTACATCACTCCCCCGCTGAGACTGGAAGTCGTAGGAAGTCGTAGTTAAGCGTGGAGGAACTTGAGACGTCAGGCGATGAGGTGCAGTGTGCGTCGAGACGTATGGAATCAGCCTGAGGAGAAGGGGCCGCCGTTGATCCTCAGTGGCTGAGAGACTAGGAAGCACGCGTTGTGCCGACAGTAGTCTGGTTGCTGTGACTGCGATGGCTGCCGATGACGTTATTGCTATGGTTCGGAGAAGCCGGCTGCGGGATGTTCATATCGGGGTCACCATTTTGGCGTATGATGTTGCCAAGGAAAAGGGTAGCTACCCGCCAGATCGAATGGTCTGATCTGGGACGTCTCCTCCAACTAGTAATATTTAGATGTTGTATATATAGTGCGCATCTCAGAAAAATTTCATAGCGCGATTATGTCGCTACAAGGGGTTATCATCATCCACATATTGTTTAATAAAACTGGAGGGTTTCTATGTTTGGATGCGTCTAACCTCAGGAAATACAAATTAGATTTGAAAAATTATTTTCGCATTAGATAGCCTGCTTGTTGGGGAAGGATCTAGGCTAAGATTCCATGCTGCGGCCTTAAGGAGTTGCATGCTGAGAACCGAACGGGTATGATATGAAACGGCTGAACTGTGTTTGCTCAGGTCGGGGAGGTACTATATCGTACCGCGCAATCCTGTGGTCGCATTATGTTACGCGGGTGAATCAGAGGGGGGGCACCTTTTTCTTTCATATTACAATTTCTTTTTATCGGAGTTACTGACAAAACGCACAAAACGTTCACCTGATGGTAAGTGCAACATCTGCCCGTAACAAATGCTGTGCCACCGAGAACAATTCTGTGTGACACCACACAAAGTCTCAAAAGCAGTAATTTGACTGCTCTGGTAGGTTTATTGTTAATTCTATCAAATATGCATAAATTATTGAGTGTTATAATCAACCAAGCCTTAAATTGTGAAACATGATCGGGATTCTAGTGTGTTGTTATCATATGGACATACAGACAGTGTTTTAGTATAATATGATATTGTGCATTGTGATTGTCCTCGTGTTTCTGACACTGCATCCTAGTCTACCTCCGATCTTATCGCATCAGCGTTACATCGGGCGTGGGTAGGTAAGGACGAGTGAGTGCCTCTGTGTTTGCGCGTACACTTGTGGCACTATTATATCTACTGCGCAGTTGATGGCTCTCGACAGTATTCGGCAGTCGTCGCAGTGGTAGAAATCGGCTAAGAGAACATCATCATAACGTGACATTTCCTCAAAAGTTCTCCCATGTGACCTAGCCTAGGTCGACCCTTACCGGCTTTCCCATTCACACTCGCCTCATAAATCTGTTTCGTCAATCTTCTTTCATTCATCCTCTCTACGTGTCTACGAGCCGTGGTAGCTCAGGGGCCCGTTGCTCGCCTTTAATTTCATAGTAAGCGAGTAACCTGGGTTCGATCCCCGGTGCCAGCACCTCTAAAATTGTTCTACAATTTTAAGTGCTGATTTACCACGTGCTTAGTGGTGAATGAAAAACATCGTGAGGAAACCTGCATGTCCGAGGAATATAAACATTTCGAAGACATGTGAAGTCCGCCAACCCGCATTGGAGCAGCGTGGCGGATTCTTCCTAGCTCCTAAAACCCTCTCAGAAATGAGAGGAGGCCTGTGCTCAGCAGTGGGACATTTATAGGCTGAAACTTTACTTTTTTTACTTTTACGTGTCCAAACCATCTAAGCACCCTTTCACTATTATTGTCACTACATCTTAAACCACATCGGTTGTCACTATTTCCTTAGGTATAACCGCTATAAGACGTTAATCACGCTTTTAATATAGCCGTGGTGGCGGCTCGTTGAAAGAATACTACCACTCCATCTCATCCAATGGATCTCGTGAAAGGCGAGTAAGGAATTAAACTGCACTGTGCACCCCGTGTGGTAGCGGCGCGTAAGAGAATCTACCACCCCATCTCATCCCGTGGGTGTCGTAAAAGTCGACAGAGAGAAAGTGAAAACCAGGAGATGGGCAGCGGCATCATCCTGGAACATGTGAATAAATAAACTGCGATTGCCAACCCGCCTGCCAAGCGTGGCAACTATGGCAAAATCCCCCCAAGATAGAGCCTCAATTTTTTGTGGCAATCTGTGGGGGAGGCCTATGTTCAGCAGTGGACTAGTGATAGGCTGAAATGATGATGATGATGATGTGCACCCAACAGCGCATGGTGGCGAATGGCTCACCAACTATCACAACAAGTGCATTATATTGTTTTGGTGAAACGTGGTATGTGGCAGTCATCTGTTTTTGCAGGTGAGTGCCCAGTCTCTGACCACCCCTTATGGGATACAGTCGTGATCTTATGTATGTTATTGTTGGCTAATTTATTTTGTTCGAAGCCAACCATGACTATTACAAAATGGGGTACGAATATATTTCAAATCTACATTAATCGTTTCAGATTTGAATAGAATCGTTTTTAGGGTTACTTAAGTTACCACGAAAATAATCGTCGTCGTCGTCGTCGTCGTTTCAGCCTATCAATAGTCCACTGCTGAACATAGGCCTCCCCCATAGATTGCCACAAAAGCTTGGAGCTCTCGTTTTGGGACGATTTTGCCATAGTTGCCACGCTTGGCAGACGGGTTGGCAACCGCAGTTTATTTATTCAGATGTTCCAGCAGGATGCTGCTGCCCATCTCCCGGTTTTCATTTTCCCTCAGTCGACTTTTACGACACCCACGGGATGAGATGGGGTGGTAGATTCTCTTAGGTCGCTACCACACGGCTATGACCTAACCTATTGTATTTTGAATGGAACACTTCTTTAGAATCGTTTGTGATTTGAAACGAAAAAGCGACACTAGTAAGGGACAAATGTTAACATCTATAGGACTAAATCCTATAGATGTTAACATTTACCTGCGAGAGAATGAGATAGAATATGTATAACCTATCATATTTATTTGTACGAATTCGTACATAGTACTGTTAGTAGCTCGACAACATGTTCGAAAACAGTAACTGACGCTGAATTTCAAAGATATATTGATAATATTTGAATCCGTCTAGGTAGGTACCACCCCAGGGCTAGTTATTCTGCCGCGAAGCAGTAGTGTGCCAACATTGCTGTGTTTCGGTTTGAAGGGCACTGTGAGATAGCGTAATCACTGGGCATATGAGACTTAAGAACTGATGTCGAAGGGTGACGGGCGCAGTGTGGTGTCGCACAGTAATTTTCTGGGTGACACAGCATTTGTTATAGGCAGACGTTACACTCACCATCAAGTGAACGTTTTGCTCGTGTCGTCACTTTATCGAATAAAAAAAACCAAGATATTTACGGAACCCAACGTTTATTGAAAAGTCTCGCCTGTAACGTTTAATCTCTCCATCCACGTTTAGCGTCGCGTCGGGCATTATTCAGATTTACTTTTTTCTGTTGTGACAGATAAAAAATCTTCGATTGTCAATCATGGACACAGTTATGCAGACGTCTTGTGATAAAAAACATATTATACTTTATGGTTTCGAGACGTCGGGGTCGGCGAACTTGAACACCGCGAACCGAAGGTCCGAATTTGACTAACGAGTAAACTGGTTCTTAAATAATGTCTTCGTATATGTCTACTGAATCAAGGCTCTTATGTCATCGAAGATATATATGAGTTTCTTATCGCCGTTGGGTCTGGCAGAGGAAGCATAAAAGTAATATTAATTCTGTAGAAGTGAAAAGTTTGAGAAGTATAGGTACTCCAGCTACCTTTCTCAAACTTTTCATTTGCTTAGTCTGATGGTGAGGAACAGCGTGATAAAGGGTACGTTAAGGTGTGGTAGATGTAGTGACAAAGATAGGGATGCTTAGATGGCCTGTACTCGTAGGATGGATGAAACAATATTTTTACAGGTGGTAGGATTCCTATGCAGGAGATAATCCGTCTAGGTAGGTACCACCCGAGAGACAGTTCTTCTGCCTTGAAGCAGTAGTGTGCAAATATTGTGTGTGAGAATTGTTCTGGGTGACACAGTATTTGTTATGCGTAGACGTTGTACTTACCATTAGGTGAACGTTTTGCTCGTTCCGTCACTTTATCAAATAGAAAAAAGAAGAAACAGATTTATGAGGCGAGTGTGAATGAGCAAGCGCAAGCCGGTAATGATCGACGTAGGCGAACGTATCACGAACAGATCGAAGTCGTTGTAAGGTAAGGCCACGTCAGAAGTCCTCGCAACCGACGAGCTTGTTTTCATACAAGCTCGTCGGTTGCGAGGACCGTGGAAATGAGAAGTTTGAGAAGTATAGCTGAAGTAACTCCGATTGACAATGTGAGAAACAGCGTGATAAGGAAACGTTGCGGTGTGGTTGAAGATGTAGTGAAAAAGATAGAGAAAGGGATGCTTAGATGGTTTGGACACGTAGAGAGGATGAATAAAAGGAGATTGACGAAACAGATTTATGAGGCGAGTGTGAATGGGAAAGCTGGTAAGGGTCTTCCTAGGCGTACGTATCACAATCAGATCGGTGAACTTTTGAGGAAAGGTCACGTTAAAAGTACCCGCAAACGAAGAGCGTGTTTGAAAACGCTAATGAATGTAGAAGAAGCTAAAGATGTGTGTCAGGATCGTAGCAAGATACGTAAGAAGTAGAGAAGTAGAAGTAAAAAGATATATTAGAAAAGAGATATTAGAAGCAGGAATGATGTGGTCTCTGTTTACCCCTATGGGAAAGGGGCGTGACCGTATGTATGTATGTATGTACTATAACAAGAGACATGTGCAGTCTGTCAACCCGCATTGGAGCAGCGCGGCGGACTATTCCCCGCTCCAAAACCCTCTAACAAATGTGAGGAGGCCTGTGCTCAAGAGTGGGACATATATAGGCTGTTATTTTACTTTTTTTTACCATACTAATATTATAAATGCGAAAGTGACTGTCTCTGTCCCTCTCTCTGCTTGTAACCTTTTCACGGTTCAACCGCTGAACCGATATGACGCAATTTGCCACAGTGATAACTTGCATCCTGGAGACGGACGTGGGATACTTTTTATCCCGGAAAATCGATCAGTGCCCACGGGTTATTCGAACGTAGTCGCAGTCGTAATATATTTTTGTTAGTGTTCCGAACATCATCAATGCGTATCTAACTCATTATTGAGGCCAATTTTTAGAAAAAATTCATTCATCCCATCCTCCATTTTAACGAATACACTTTTGCGCTAATATTGCCGCTTACTCGATATGTCGTCGCAATAGTCTTACAGATTTCGAGACGCTCGAAAAAGCGCAGAGACCGGTTTAGTTAGCGTAACTTCATCTTTTTGAAACACGCGTTTTGCTTCTTTGGTCACTTCTACAATAACAGAGTGGTCTAGTGATTAGAATATATGACTTCTACGCCGCGGATCCTAGATTGGAATCTCTAACTGAAGCCGTCATCTGTTCAAACATCTATACAAATAAATAAAAAATTGAAGTGTCTGTTTGTAATAACAAAATAACAGATTTTTAATCAATGCTTACGAAAGTATATACGGTACTTATACATACATACAGTCACGCCTCTTTCCCATAGGGGTAGGCAGAGACCACATCTTTCCACTTGCTACGATCCCGACACACATCTTTAGCTTCTTCTACTTTCATTAGCGTTTTCACACACACTCGTCGGTTGCGGGTACTTTTAACGTGACCTTAATAAGAAAGAAAAAACATTTTTTTTTTAATTTGTCTGTCTGTCTGTTTGTTCCGGCTAATCTCCGAAACGACTGGACCGATTAGGACGGGACTTTCACTGATAGATAGCTGATATTATAGCGGGTAACTGAGGCTTTTTGAATTTTAGAAAAATAATTGGGGTTCCGCGCAAAAAAATGAAAACCCCAAAATCCGATTCAAATAGGGAAATACATGTGTATATCATCGATCGGGGTCGGTTTTTTTACGCGGGCGAAACCGCAGCTGGTAGTGTAATAATTTAAGAATATCTTTGTGGGCACCATATTTAAGACGGTTATGGAGTTGGGAAAATTCTTCATACTCGCTGGCGTTAGGATTCCTATACGTTTGCTCACAACGAATGCTCTGTCATTCAGAACATTTCTGTGTGGCGCCACACTGCGCCCGTCACCCTATTACACCAGTTCATCGGTCTCTTATGCCCGGGAATTGTACAAGCTCATAATGCCCCTTCAGACTGAAACACAGTAATGTTTTTCTGTTAGGAATCCTACCAACGTTAGGTTACTTAAAATGGCAAATGACTCGTTTGATGTAGTAGGTAGCGGGATTCGAACTCGTGCAGCTCGTGTTATGATATTTATGGCGAAAATGTATTAAAATTATCTTTGCAACATATTCCGGATACAGTGGCTGGCCTACTGCCAACTTTCGCTACGATGCATTGACGACGTGTATTCAAACTTAAATTTCATAGTACGCGGGTGACCCGGGTTCGATTCCCGGTGCCGGCACCACTGAAATTGTTAATTTCACATGATGGTAAGTGCAACGTCTGCTAATAAATGCTGTGTCACCCAGAAAATTTCTGTGTGGACACCACACTGGTAGCTCAGGGGCTAGGCGCTCGCTTTAAATTTCATAGTACGCGAGTGACCTGGTGACGGTTCGATTCCCGGTGCCGGCACCACTGAAATTGTTAAATGCAATTTCAAGTGCTGATTTACCACGTGCTCGGCGGCGAATGAAAACATCGTGAGGAAACCTGCATGTCTGAGAAATAAAAAATATATCGAAGACATGTGCAGTCCGCCAACCCGCATCGGAGCAGCGTGGCGGATTCTTCCTAGCTCCAAAACCCTCTCGGAAATGAGAGTAGGCTCAGCAGTGGGACATTTATAAGCTGAAACTTTACTTTACTTTACTTACATACAAACATACAGCCACGCATTTTCCCATATACGGGGCAGACAGAGGCCACAAAAGTATCCCAATTTTCGCCCCCGTGAGAAACGAATCGTGACCTGCGACGAACCGCCTGGCCGCCATTTAGATAAGAGTCAAATTTATTTTTATCCCTCATGGCGTTTCCACTTATGGTGTTATTCTGCACGAAAGGCTGTCCGTACAGTACCTTAGTCACCTCTTACGACATCTCGGCAGGAAAGAGGTAGGTGCTATTCTACTCTGCCGGACACATAACGGCTAAACTAATCCATACTAACAATATAAGTGCGAAAGTAACTCTCTCTGTCTGTTTGTTACCTTTTCACGGTTCAACCGCTCAGCCGATGTTGACGATACTTGGCACAGAGATAGCATTCTGGAGGATAGGATACTCTTTTATCCCGGAAAATCAATAAGTTTCCACGGGATATTTAAAAAAAAACGGTATTCAGGCGGACAAAGTCGCGAGGGTTAATAAAAGTTAATAAATGTGACGGAACGAGCAAAACGTTCACCTGATGGTAAGTGCAACGTCTGCCCATAACAAATGCTGTGTCACCCAGAACATGTGTGTGACACCACAATGTGCCCCTCACCCTGAGACATCAGTTCTTAAGTCTCATATGCCCAGTGATTACGCTAGCTCACAGTGCCCTTCAGACCGAAACGCAGTAATGTTCGCACACTACTGCTTCACGGCAGAATAATTGGCCCTGGGGTGGTACCTACCTAGACGGATTCCTGCATAGGAATCCTACCACAAACCAAAATCCACCATCATTTCAGCCTATCTCAATCCACTGTTGAACAAAGACCTCCCCCATAGATTCCTCTACGATTCTCTGTCTATCGACTTCCATGTATTTTTTTTTTAATTGATAAAGTGAAGAAAAGAGCAAAACTTTCACCTGATGGTAAGTGCAACGTCTTTGCAACTTTTGTGGCAATCTATGGGGGAGGCCTGTGTTCAGCAGTGGACTAGTGATAGGCTGAGATGATGATGGTAAGGAATGTGTTTATTATTTAAGGTAATTTTATTGTTTAAGGTGTATGCATTGTTGGTTATCCAACTCATAAATTAAAAAAAAGAAATTGATAGTTTATTTATTATTTATTAAGTAGTGTGCAAACACTGCTTTATACAATATAATCAAAAGATAGACTCCGGAGAATTAGACACGGCCATTTAAAGGCAACATAACAGCATGTGCCAACACGCAAGCACTAGAGCGGTGGGAACCCGGCTGGGTTTTTATCGAGTCCCGGCGGGGTCGAGTTGCGTAAACGTGAAATGTTAAAACTTATGGTTCGGCCATTTCGCAGCCGTTGGACCGGTGCGGCCGGTTGACGGGCCGCGCGATAGCGAAAGCTATGCGATACGCGATATGTTTCGTTAATAGCGGTTGATGGTTCGGTTTCGGTTTTTAGTTTTTCGAGCAAAACGTTCACCTGAACGTTTTGCTCGAAAAACTAAAAAAAACTGGATCTACAGGTAGTCTTTTTTGTTTGTGCATGTGCAATTAGTCTGTGAATGCATCCTACGAGGGTGGATTGAAAAGTACTCGGCCTAACACAGATCCATTCAATTCTAAAAATCAAATCTACCCACATTATTTAGTTCAGTTCAGACTAGTTCATTGTGTGAAGTACAAAACGTGTACGATAATTAGTTGTGATTTTATAAATTTATTAACAAAGTAATCGGTCATAATTTCCGCGAATGGAGCAAATCGAGCAGCGTGCCGTCATTAAGTACCTCCATAAGAAGGGGCTATCATCAAAAGCCATCCATGATGACATGGTCAGTACATTAGGCGTTTGTGCTCTGTCATATTCATCCGTCAAAAAATGGATAGCAGAATTTAAGCGTGGTAGAGAGAGTGTGAAAGATGAACCCCGCTCTGGAAGGCCTTCGACGTCAACTACTGACGAAAATATTAAAAAAGTACTTGATTTAATAATGGGAGACCGCAGATTAAAAATTAGAGAGATAGCCGAGATTATAGGCATCTCTTATGAACGAACTCAAAACATCATTGTCAACGAGTTGGGTTTCCACAAGGTGTCTCCGAGGTGGGTTCCGCGACTGCTTTCAGTTGAACAAGAAAGGACGCGATTGACTATTTCACGCGACTGTTTGGAGTTATTTGAAGCCGATGCAGATGATTTTTGAATCGTTTTGTTACTATGGACGAAACATGGGTTCATTACTGTACACCGGAAACAAAACAACAATCAAAACAGTGGAGAAGACCTGGTTCACCACCCCCTAAAAAGGCTAAGTCGATTTTGTCGGCAAATAAGGTGATGGCTTCAGTATTCTGGGACTCCAAAGGTGTGATTATGATTGATTATCTTGAAAGGGGTCAGACTATAAACTCTGATTACTACTGCACCTTACTACGTCGTTTACGAGAGGAAATAAAAGAAAAACGTCGAGGAATGCTCAGAAGAAAAGTCCTGTTTCATCAAGATAACGCCCGTGTTCACACGTCAGTACAGTCAATGGCTGGAATTCACAACTGTGGCTTTGAACTGTTACCGCATCCGCCGTATTCACCTGATCTGGCACCATCAGACTTCTTTCTGTTCCCTAACCTAAAAAAGCACTTGGGAGGTCAAAGATTTTCGACAAACGACGAGGTCAAAGCAGCTGTAGACGCATATTTTGACTCTAAGGAAGAATCATTTTTTTTTAACGGTCTAAATGCTTGGAAGGGGAGGTGGCAAAAGTGTATTGAACTTGATGGTGATTATGTAGAAAAATAAAAATATAACTGATTTAGTATGTGTTTATTTTCTTGGTTAGGCCGAGTACTTTTCAATCCACCCTCGTATACGTTAAGAATTTATTAAACTAAATTTATAAAGTAACGCACCAGCCTTCATCGCTGATGGATAAACTTCAATAAAGAAAAGAACGTTAATTTGCCAAAGATCCGCATGTAATATTGTAAACACAATAGCGTAAACAAGCAACACGTCGACAATACTACCACTAAGCAATACATACAGAAGTCGATAACAAGGCATTATCAAGTGATATTGACTCTACGACGGCCAGTCGCCGAGTGAGTCTTTCGTTCCTTTATTGTCACTAGAGTTGCAAAACCCGTCAATTTGACGGGTTTTTAATTTAATGTTTTAAATTCTGAACAAATAAATATTATTCTTTTGCCATTATATATTTTGGTTTATAATGATATTATGCAGCGAATATATATAACCTAGTAGTTTTATCTTGAACACCTATATTTTAGATTATCTAGATGTTGTCCTATATTACCTATTCGTAACATACCCGTCCAGTCCCGTCCGTCAATGCCCGTAAATCGAGTGTTAAAATAGACTAGCTGATGCCCGCGACTTCATCCGCGTGGTTATAGGTTTTTTTTAAATACCCCGTGGAAACTATTTGATTTTACGGAATAAAAAATGTCCGTTTCCCGACTTTAACGGTGCCAAACTTTATCAAGATCCGGCTCAAACAGACAAGAGGGACAGAAAAGGTTACTCTGGCGTTTGTAATATTAGTATGGATTTTAGCAAAGCTATGCCTTATTTCAATTAACCTGACGTTTCGATGTCAGTTTCTTGCCAGAAACGGGGTCGCGATCGCGATTAATCGGTATGGCTCGCACGCCTAGTAAAGCGATTATATTGGTTAGTAAGTTCGACATAAAATTAGGCGCGCATTTTAATATTTTTAATTCGCTTTTATTAGCATGACATGTACTTGTGTATTTATTTAATACTTGTCCCGCCATAACGAAATACATAGCTTTGAATCGCGTATCTGTCTGAACGCGAACAGCTTTCACCGACCGGTCCCGGTGTGAGCTTTTCTCGTAATAAGTTCGCTTATGTTTGCGTCTGTCTGTCTTACATAACGGTAAGGCGGATTACGAATTGCCGGCTCTGCCTCGTGGTGGGACCACAGTCCCAGGCTGTGCTCTTTAAATTAACGACCGCTCCGCCTAGTGGTCAGATTACGTGACTTCTAAGCCGTGGGTCGTTGGTGCAAAAACGCTTTTTTTTTAATTGGATAAGGTGACGATACGAGCAAAACGTTCACCTGACGGTAAGTGCACCGTCTGCACATAATAAATGCTGTAACACTCAGAGCAATTCTGTGTGACGTCACACTGCGCCCGGTCACCCTGAGATATCAGTTCTTAAGTCTCATATGCCCAGTGATTGCGCTAGCTCTCAGTGCCCTTCAAACCGAAATATGGGTAGGATTCGTGCATAGGCCTACTGCCAGTGAAAAGTAGGTGCTATTCTGTCGGACACCTATCGGCAGTGAGCAAGGAATGAAATAGCAGGTGTGGTGAGAAAATGATATCTCACGTCTTCCCATAACAAACGCTGTTTCAGCTAGAACACCTCCGTGTGAGACCGCACTGCGCCCGTCACCCTGAGACATCAGTTACGTCTCATATGCCCAGCGATTACGCTAGCTCTTAGTGCCCTTCAAACACAGTGATGTTTGCACGCTATTGCTTCACGGCAGAATATCTTGCCATGCGGGGGTACCTACCTAGAAGAATTCCTGCATAGGAATCCTACCATCCGTTACTGTATTAGCGTGTAGACATGAGATTCTCGTGTGGGGAATTTTGTTTTAAAAAGGCGTTGGAGATTGGCAAGTATCGTCATTAATAGCTCGGAAGAGTCACAGATGCCAAGCTGTCTGCTACCAGTCAGGTGCAGTGCAAGGCAGAGTAGAATAGCACCTACCTCTTTCCTACCGAGGTGTCGTAAGAGGCGACTAAGATACAGTTCCGACAGCCTTTATTCGTACAGAATAACACCATAACATGGAAAACTTTTGTACCAAAACGGCGGCGACGTGGTTCGCCATCCGTCACGTCTCGTTCCCCACGGTGCCGAATATTGGACTACGCTTGTGTCCTCTGCTTACCACAAAAATGAGAAAAAGGCGTGACTGTATGTATGTATATTACCTAGTTTTTTGGAGAGCACCGCCCTCCCACAACAGTGTGCACAACAATTCTGCTGGGCCAGTTATTCTTCCGTGAAGCAGTAGTGTGCATATATAGCTGTTTCGGTCTGAAGGGGCACTGGGCATAACAGCATTAAGAACTGACGTCTCAGGGCGACGATCTCCAATGTGGTGCCGCACAGAAATGTTTTACTGGCGGTAGGATTCCTATGCAGGAATCCGTCTAGGTAGGTACCACCCCAGGGCCAGTTATTCTGCCGCGAAGCAGTAGTGTGCAAGCATTACTGTGTTTCGGTTTGTAGGGCACTGTGAGCTAGCGTAATCACTGGGCATTTGAGACTTAAGAACTGATGTCTCAGGGTGACGGGCGCAGTGTGGTGTCACACAGAAATCTTTTAGGTTGACACAGCCTTTGTTGTGGGCGGACGTTGCACTTACCATCAGGTGAACGTTTTGCTCGTTTCGTCACTTTATACAATTAAAAAAAAATGTTCTGGGTGACACAGCATTGCCATGGGCGGACGCTGCACAGTTACGTATTGCTCGTCTCGTCATTTTCTACAAAAACAAAATGTCCGACTTATGTTGAAGACGTTCAATAGAATCCAATGAGTTATCGCATTACATGGTACAGATACCGAGGCCTGTAGATACTGATACAGCGATACAATGATATCTGGATTTGGTGCTTTATCTTATCGCGGTACCGACCGTGCGGCGCGCCTCTGAGCCGATTGGGCTCTGATATGAAAAAGTTCTTTAAAATCGTCGATGATTTGTAACTCCGCCCTGATACTTTACATTCGTCTGGTTCTCTCGAAATTCAGTTCTATGATATATAATTGAAGCCGTGTGGTGGCGGCTCGTTAAAAGAATACTACCACTCCATCTCATCCAACGGATCTCGTAAAAGGCGAGTAAGGAATAAAACTGCACTGTGCACCCAATAACGCATGGTGGCGATGGGCTCACCACCTATCACACCAAGTGCATTATATTGTTTTGGTGAAACGTGGATTGTGGCGGTCATCTGTTTTTGGCAGTGAGTGCCTAGTCTCTGACTACCCCTTATGGGATACAGTCGTGATCTTATGTATGTATGATATATAATTTCGGTGATGTAATTGCTGTTAGCCTGCTTGGTTTTTACAGCTTCATCGGATACTGTGCTCACGAGCCAGGGGCCCGCGCGCCAGGTTTGGTTTGACCCAAATTTACGGATTTTATCGCGTTTAATTTAGAACTAGTTTTTTATTTTATTTTTTTTAACCCGACGTTTCGGGCGCTTTACTACTACTGTAAAGGGGAAAAAAAATAGTTCTAAATTAAACGCGATAAAATCCGTAAAAAGTAGTTTTATTTAAATGTGTAATATTCGCGTAAATAAAAGAAAACATTACTTAAATAAACTCCTGCAAAAACCTCGAAATTTGAACTGCGTCGCGTTCGCTGCGTGCTTGCGCTATTTCGAATATCTCAAATGATTTTAAGTCGTCTATTGACCGTCCAAGGGAGGCTGCGGGCCTCCATTCGGACTTCAGTTTTCTGAAGGGATCACTTCTACCGCGTGTGAACTGAACACTTTCCAATAATGTCTTCTTGAAAAGTTTATTAAATTCTATGTCAGTTTTTCGAGTCACACTTTTAGGAATTTCAAATTAAAATTTTATGGACCTACTAAGAAAAGATTTTCTAGTTTTGGCCAACCCATACGCAGGAACCTCTAGCCTTATAAATTCTCATATGCCCAGTGATTACGATAGCTCACAGTGCCCTTCGAACCGAAACACAGTAATGCTTGCACACTACTGCTTCACGGCAGAATAACTCGCCCTGGGGTGGTACCTACCTAGACGGATTCCTGAAAATGAATCCTACCACCAGTAATATTAAGTGTTGATTTTTGTTTTTATAAAAAAGTGCTGATATTTACTTTAAGAAAGTGACGAGGCGAACTAAACGTTCACTCGAAGGTAAGTGCAACGTCTGCCCATACCAAATGCTATGTCACCCAGAACATTTCCGTGTGGCATCGCGCTGCTCTCAGACATCAGTTCTTAAGTCTCATAGACTAACTAACACTGCGGTGGCATCTGTCTTGACGGATTCGTGTCAGTGAAAGTATTTCCTAACTAGTACACAGTAATGCTACACTACTGCTTGGCGGCAGGACAACTGGCAGTGTGATGGTGTTTACCTAGACGGAATAAATCTTCATTTCTATCTCGAAAGGGAAGCATCAGATTTTCGGACATAATATCTTATCGCATAAGCACATAACCAGCATCCGGTCCACGCCAACTGACCTTGGCACCCAATTGAAAGCGGCGGCGGTGCTGTCATCGCGACTGGCGTGAGGTCTGACCTAATTGGGCCACTTAATACGACCAGCATTTGGAATGTGCTATTAGCGTGGTTGTAGTGTAAGGTCGTAGTCCGTGATGCTATATTATGTTTTATTATGTTGAAGACCGCGTGGCCTAGTGGTCAGAGTACCTGACTTGTAAGCCGCGTATCCTGGGTTCGAATCCCAGCCGGAGCCAACATTTGTGCTAAAACATAAATTGTTGGTTTTCGGATCTGGTTGTGTTGTGATTGTCCCCGTGTTTCTGACACTGCATGCTAGCCTACCTCCGATCTTATCGCATCAGCGTTACATCGGGCGCGGGTAGGTTGGGACGAGTGAGTGCCTTTGTGTTTGCGCGTACACTTGCGGCACTATAATATCTCCTGCGCAGTTGATGGCTCTCGACAGTAGTCGTCAGTTGTCGCCGTGGTCGAAATCGGCTAGGAGAACATCACATAATACTCGTATTTTAATTTTTTCTTCGCATAATAATGAAGCCTTCATAGTGCAGGGGCGCTGGCGTTAATCTTGCATACATATTTTGCTTAAAATTATTGTATACACTTTAATTAAAAGGGTAACACAAAGAGCGGACAAAATGCCTTTTTTTTATTGTACAAAGTAACGAAACGAGCAAAACGTTCACCTGATGGTAAGTGCAACGTCCGCCCACAGCAAATGCTGTGTCTCCCAGAATATTTCTGTGTGACACCGCACTGCGCCCGTCACCCTGAGACATCAGTTCTTAAGTCTCTTATGCCCAGTGATTACGCTAGCTCACAGTGCCCTTCAAACCGAAACACAGTAGTGTTTGTACACTACTGCTTTACGGCGGAATAACTGGCCCTGGGGTGGTACCCACCTAGACGGATTCCTGCATAGGAATCCTACCACCAGTAAAATGCCTATTGGCATTCTCTTGAAATGAAATGAAATGAATATTATTTAATCTTCAACGTAACAAATATAAATTTTGGCTTGTCAAACGTCTTTTCTTTACAATCTACCGCTATGAGGTCCCTCTGACGGAGAAGTAACAGGCGAAATGAACTCCGTAGGTATCCCCTATTTATTAAAGAACAAACTCACAGAAAAACAAAGCACGCTCCACGACAAAATGTCATACAAGATTCAATGAAAAATGAATAAATGCATTGCAAACTCGAGCAGACCTGTCTCCACCTACTCTCCCAGTCAACCTGAGGGAGTGGAGAAAATTATGAAGGAAGACAAATAATATTTAAGACGACAAGCCGAAAACTTATTAAAAACATACAAAAGATTATAACATAAATAATATACATATCAAAATAATAAAATAAATATACATACAGCTATGTCTCTTTTCCACTGGGGTAGGCAGGGACCACATTTTCCACCTCCTGACACATCGTTCGCTTCTGCAACTTTCATTAGCGTTATCGTACAAGCTGGTCGATTGCGGGTTTTTTCGATGTGTGTGTGGGTGTGTGTATATATATAAATGAATAATCACAAGCATACATGTATGTTAATAGAGATATGTAAATATACATATACATAAATATACATATACATAAATATAAGCAAGACATATTAAGATAGTAATAAATTAAACGCGATAAAATCCGTAAACTTAGTTTCATTTAAATGTGTAGTGTTCGCGTAAATATAAGAAATCATAAGCAAGACACTTCTATAGGTACTTCTATATAAATCACACATACATAAACCCCGCACCAACTTTTTGAAAGTCTTTTAATAAATCATATTAAATAGATGTACCAATTATGTCTGTCTATACGAACGGATTTAACTCGAGAACTGGTAAAGCTTTGCACACTGCGCCCGACACCTTGAGACATCAGTTATTAAGCCTCATATCATACCTTCAATGCCTTCAGACCGAAATACAGGCAAACCGTATAAAGCGGTAAATAATCAAAATTACGTTTGTCATTCTAGAGTTTGCATCTGCTTGCTGAAGTATACTGAAAGCGACATGATAGTGTGATTTTGGAGTATTGTCTGAAACAAAATAAGTATGTGTTATTTAAAATGTAACCTTTTTTTAATGGAGCACAGTGACGAAACAAGCAAATCGTTCACTTGATGGTCACCGTCACCCTGCGACATCAGTTCTTAAGTCACATATACCCAGTAAATACACCAGCTCTCAGTGCCCTTCAGACCGAAACAGAGTAATGTCTGGAGGAATCCATCTAGGTAGGTACCAGCCCGGGGCCAGTTATTCTTCCGTGAAGCAGTAGTGTGCAAGCATTACCGTGTTTCGGTCCGAAGGGCACTGAGAGCTGATGTATTTACTGCGCATATGTGACTTAAGAAATGATGTGTCAGGGTGACGGGCGCAATGTAGTGTCGCACAGATATGTTCTGGGTGACACAGCATTTTCTATGGGCGGACGTTGCACTTACCGCCAGGTTAACGTTTCGCTCGTTTCATCACTTGATCCAATAGAAAAAAACTGGCCAGGGTTGGTACCTACCTAGATGGATTCCTGCACAGCAATCCTTCTAGTAAAATTGTTTAAAATTTAATGTAAACTTTATTTTTTTTTAATAAAACATGGAGTATTTCAATGGAGTTAGTTTTGATTTCGTTGCCTTTACAGTCTCTCCACGGTCGGAAAAAAAAATTCTTAAAGTATTTCCAGACGCCCAAAGATCAATTTCATAGTACACAAATTTTAATGAATATCATAGCAATTTAGACGTTATTGAAAATGTGATATGCTCTGTTATTCTGTAATTCTTAACTCCGATACGATTTTATGAAAATTAATTAAACATTTCGAGCAATTCTCGCCCGTATAACCATCGTTTTAAGTAATAAAATTCCCTTAATAGCTTCAGTACGCCGAATATACTTTTTTTCTCGTCGCCAAAGTCAAGGACTCGTTTAACCGGTCCTTCGAAATCCTCGCTAGAGTGGGACGTCAATATGAATTTTTGGCGGGAGTGAACGATACGCGAGATGGTCTGGCCCGGACTGGTTGTATTCCGTGCACTCGGACTCTTACACAATTAGGGTTGAATGTGTTTGGTTTTAGTTAGCGTTGTCGAATGTCCAAATGTATGGGCTCTTTGTGTAATGGTGACACGATAGTAGGATGACCTATGCAGGAATCGGCCTAGGTACGTACCACTCCAGGGCCAGTTATTCTGCCGTGAAGCAGAAGTGTTCAAACATTACTGTGTTTCGGTTTGAAGGGCACTGAGAGCTAGCGTAATCACTGGGCATATGAGACTTAAGAACTGATGTCTCAGGGTGACGGGCGCATTTTGGTGTCACAGCATTTCTTATGGGAAAATGTTGCACTTGCCATCAGGTGGACGTTTTGCTCGTTCCGTCACTTTAATCAAGAAAAAAAAACTCCTAGGCCAGTTATTCTGCCGTGAAGCAGTAGTGTGCAAACATTACTGTGTTTCGGTTTGAAGGGCACTGCGAGCTAGCGTGATCACTGGGCATGTGAGTCTTAAGAACCGATGTCTCAGGGTGACGGGCGCATTGTGGTGTCGCACGGAACAGTTCTGGATGACACAGCATTTGTTAGGAGCAAACGCTGTGCTCACCATCACGTGAACGTTTTGCTCGTTTTGACACTTTATACAATTATCAAGTTACGCGGTAGAGGTGATACCTTCAGATTACGAAACTTCGAGAGAATGAGACGTATGCAGATTATAGCGAATAGCATAATTGTAAAGTTTATTTATCATAATATTGTTACCAAGTATATTGTTGTTACAAAGTAGTTGTATACCATTGTAACCAAAATATTATAAATTTTATTCTACATATATTCTACAATCAAAAAAATCAAATAAAAAAACATCCTTATTTCAATAGAGAAGATGGTTGGGTACTACCACCGGCTTGGGACCCTGTAATTAATAAAATTAAATCAAAAACCAAGCACACCACTGCAAGACTTCAAGGCACAGTTAGGTCTTTCTGCGTAGATCGGAACAAAACAAAAAATAATTAAAAGATGAAGGTACCCCGGGTTAACTATGAGAGCAGGGAGAGAGACCGCGTGGCCTAGTGGTCAGAGTACCTGACTTCTAAGCCGCGGGTCCTGGGTTCGAATCCCAGCCGGAGCCAACATTTGTGCTAAAACATAAATTGTTGGTTTTCGGGTCTGGTTGTGTTGTGATTGTCCCCGTGTTTCTGACACTGCATCCTAGCCTACCTCCGATCTTATCGCATCAGCGTTACATCGGGCGCGGGTAGGTTGGGATGAGTGTTTGCGCGTACACTTGTGGCACTATAATATCTCCTGCGCAGTTGATGGTTCTCGACATTAGTCGGCAGTTGTCGCCGTTGTCGAAATCGGCTAGGAGAACATCATCATTATGAGAGCAGGACATCTGTCACCTCAGTCCTCCCGTGACCATAGGTGATGTTAAGACGATCACGATTCGAATCGCAGCCGAAACCAACATTTGTGAAAAACACAAACTGTTGGTTTTCGGGTCTGGTTGTTGTTGTGCATGTGAAATATATGTCTGTAAAACGTGCCCACATTACAGACAAACCTACTAGAAATCCTACTGCGGCTTCGTTAAAAAAAAGCGCTCGAAATGTCGGGTTGAATTAGTTTTTAGTTTTACGGAAACGTTGCACTCAAATTCTATCTCGAAGATTTACTCTCGTTGCTTCACTTCGAACGTTTTCAAATAAACACGACAAATATGATCTAATCGCACTGATGATGTCATTGTTGAAAACGTATGTACGTCAAACGGCTCGCAGCCAGATGCATTGCATTGCGCTCGTGATAGGGCATGCAAGCGTCTAATCCAGGGGTTCCCAAACAATGGTCCGCGGAACGCAAATCGTCTTTGCGCTTGCCGAGACCCGTATGTGAATTTCATCAACTTTCCAGGAGGCGGAAAAAATTGTTGTATATCTGATAGCTAAAAGAACCTCCCACCGCCTTTTCGAAGCCTGCAGTTGTCAGTACACAGTTTTCGTTTTAAGTATAAATTATTTTTATTAAACCAGCAACTGCAATCTTAGTCCATTACCATCAATTTAAAGCAATATTTTTTTATTTTTTGTTGTATGATGAATTTCGTAAAACTGTATTTTTAAGTTATTTAATCGCCGCTGATAGCTGAAGGTATCCCGGATTAACTATGGCATCAGGACATCTGTCACCTCAGTCCTCCCGTGACCATGGGTGCTGTAAAGCACTCGAAACGTCGGGTTAGAAATAGTTCCAAATTAAACGCGATAAAATCCGTAAAAATTAGTTTTATTAAAAAAGATAAAACAGTTTCGGCAAGGGCACCGACGAAGTGCTCCGTTATCTCTGAATATGTTTTCCTCAATAATTTGGAAAGAAAAGCCCCTGGTACCCATTTGAATATATTCTGCTTTATATCGAACTAACTGAAGCCCGGGTGACGACCGCAGAGAATCTACCGCCCCATCTCGTCCCACGGGTGACGTAAAAGTCGACAGAAGGTAAATGAAAACCAGGAGATGGGCAGTATGTTCCTGGAACAGCAAAATAAACTACGTTTGCCAACCCGTCGTGAGATACGGCGTGATAAGGGAACGTTGCGGTGTGATAGAAGATGTAGTGACAAAGATAGAGAAAGGGATGCTTAGATGGTTTGGACGCGTAGAGAGGTTGGATGAAAGAAGATTGACGAAACAGATCTATGAAGCGAGTGTGAAGGAGCAAGCCGGTAAGGGTCGACGTAGGCGAACGTATTACGATCAGATCGAAATCGTTTTAAGGAAAGGCGACGTCAAAAGTGCAAAAGTAAAGCAATCGACGAGCTTTTATGAAAACACTAATGAAAGTAGAGGAAGCTAAAGATGTGTGTCAGGATCGTAGCAATTGGAAAGGTGTGGTCTCTGCCTACCCCTATGAGAAAGTGACGTGACTCTATGTATGTACGCCAACCCGCCTGCAAAGCCTGGCAACTGGCAAAATCCCACCAATCTGCGGAGAGGCCTATATTCAGCAGTGGACTTGTGACGGGCTAATGTGGTGGTGGTGGAAGCCCGCGTCTGCGTGAATTTTGTTGAACATACCGTAGAAATTATTTGATTTTGTAGAATGAAAAGTCTCATGTCCGTCTTCAGAGGCAAGCTGTCTCTGTGCCGAATTTCGTCAAGATCGGTTCAACGGTTGTGCCGTGAAAAGGCAACAAACAGACAGAGTTATAATACTAGTGTGGATGTCGGGATTGTCGGGCAAAAGTCTGATTATAGTGGACGTGTGTAGTTTTTTAGTGAGTCAATTTCAAACTCAACTTTGACTTTGTACGAAACCTGTCGCATGCGTGAAAGAAATGAAATTTCATGCGGAGTATTCGTAAAATTATCAATTGAGATGAAACGATGACCCCTGCGAAAGATTGTCGCTTCATTTTATTTAATTATGTATTTATTTGATGCCGGTAATAAAAACAGATCATCGTGAAGAATTAAGATTCATTTTACTTTGATTTATTGTTTGAGATCGAGTCATTAATCTTTTTTTTTTATTTCATAAAAGTGACGAAGCGAGCAAAACGTTCACCTGATGGTAAGTGTAACGTCTGCCCATAACAAATGCCGTGTCAACCAGAAAATTACTGTGTGACACCACACTGCGCCCGTCACCCTGAGACGTCAGTTCTTAAGTCTCATATGCCCAGTGATTACGCTTGCTCACAGTGCCCTACAAACCGAAACACAGTAATGTTTGCACACTACTGCTTCACGGCAGAATAACTGGCCCTGGGGTGGTACCTACCTAGACGGATTCCTGCATAGGAATGCTACCACCAGTAAAAAGTTACTCTGACACGGTATTCCAAATGTTCCAAATGAAACTATTTTTATTTTTTCACTTTTTTTAATTTTTGGCAATATTATTTGATGTTCTCTGTAATTCCTTTTTTTTTCTTGTTTTGTTTTGTATCTATTGCAATTAGACCGTGAATAAATGTGTTTCTTTCTTTCTTTCTTTCATAACATGTCACTGGTCCGAAAGTTAGCACTGTTCCAGATGCAATTGTCCCAATCTCGTTTTCGCTCATTGACCCCAAACCGAAATGATTATTGGTTAGTAAGAAAACCGGTTTCGTTCCGTTAATTTAACCGGTTAAAGCAAATTTTCATGGACGGCCGCGTCGAGCGACCTCTGTTATTCTATATTGATATTAATTTTTGATGGAACATTTCGACATTTCCAACGTCATTACGTTTTCACGACTGAACTTGGAGTTCTGAAGTGATACCAACCGAATAATCTAAATAGCTAGCGTAATCACTGGGCATATGAGACTTAAGAACTGATGTCTCTGGGTGACGGGCGCAGTGTGGTGTCACACAGAAATGTTCTGGGTGACATAACATTTGGTATGGGTAGACGTTGCACTTCACATCAGGTGGACGTTTTGCTCATTTCGTCACTCTATCCAATAAAAAAAAAAATTATGTGAACGTTTCTGTGTCAGGTTTCTCGTATATCGATGATTCGGCCAAACTACCCACAACTGCTAAAAGAAATTCTGAAATTAATCGGTTTTGTCATGACTGTTCCGCACAAAAACCTGTGTTCGCGTAGTGTTCCATTGCAGATAAAGTTTGAGAACCCCTGGTCCAATCTCCCGATATATTAATAACAACGGCACGGACGATCTTGATAATTTATGTTATTGTTCACTGGTCGTATGATTCCTATGCAGGGATCCGTCGTGATCGTGGCTTTCCAAACTAATTTGTGCAAGAGAGACTATTTCCAAAATTAACTGATGCCTCAGACCCCCATAGCTAAATTATTTATTTATTTACACTTTATTGTACAAACTGTACAAACGGCGTACTTAATGCCATAAGACATTTTCTACCAGTCAACCAGAAAGTTAGTGGGAAAAGCGTGTACGGCGGTGGGCAGGGGCGAAAAACATACACAAGTGAAAAAAAGATACATATATTTAGATATATGAATAAACACACACTCATGTACACACACACACACACACACATAACTATATATAAAGAACTGTATATTACTTGAAAATCCTAAAATAAATTAAAGAAATTAATTTGCTAAGATCCACATACAAAATTTAAAATGGTGTGTATTTCCTAGGTTTTGAAGGGCACCGACTGCTGGGCTCGCGGATCTTCGCAAATTAACTTTCTTTCCTTCATTATAATGGATTTCCGCAAATTAACGCCTGATTCTGTTAACTATATTTAAATATATAGGATTTTTAAATATAGTTAACTCTAGTTTTTGTCCCTATTCATTCAAAATACAATTTAAAAACAAATCAGTTTTCGTTTATGTGAAAGCGATGTCGACCTTCGATCGAATCCCTCTAGATAGTGCCAGTTATTCTGCCGTGAAGCAGTAGTGTCCGAACATTACGGTCTTACGGTCTGAACGGCACTGACAGCCAGTGTAATTACTGGGCATACGAGACTAAAAACTGATGTCTCAGGGTGATGAGCGCACTGTGGTGCGCCGAGCTCAGAGATAGCAAAAATAATGAATATCAGTAAAAAATCATTATGATTTAATTTTCTCACCACACCTTCTGTTTTATTCCTTGCTCGCTGCCGATTCGTGTCTGGCAGAATGACACCTACTTTTCACTGGTGGTAGGATTCTCCTATACAGGAATCCGTCTAGGAAGGTATCACCCCAGGGCCAGATATTCTGCCCTGAAGCAATGCCCTGTAGCGTGCAAACATTACTGTGTTTCGGTTTGAAGAGCACTGAGAGCTAGTGTGTAAGACTGGGCATATGAGACTTAAGAACTGATGTCGCCAGGGTGACACAGAATTTGTTGAGAGCGAAACGTTGCACTTACCGTCGCGTGAACTTTTTGCTCGTTTCGACACTTTATCAAATTAAAAAAAAAGAAACATACCTCATTCCTAGCGAGGTGTCGTAAGAGACGACCAAGGTATTGTACGGACAGACTATTAGTGCAGAAAAGCATCATAACATGCAATGCTGTCACTATACTTCTCGTGGGAACGTAATGGGGAGTAAGAATTTTTGACTCGTACCAAAATGGCGGCGAGATATATTTTTTTTATTGTTCTGTTCTCCTAGCCGATTTCGACCACGGCGACAACTGCCGACTACTGCCGAGAGCCATCAACTGCGCAGGAGATATTATAGTGCTACAAGTGTACGCGCAAACACAGAGGCACTCACTAGTGATGCGATAAGATCGGAGACAGGCTAGGATGCAGTGTCAGAAACACGGGAGACAATCACAACACAAACCAGACCCGAAAACCAACAATTTATGTTTTAGCACAAATGTTGGCTCCGGCTGGGATTCGAACCCAGGACCTGCGGCTTAGAAGTCAGGTACTCTAACCACTAGGCCACGCGGTCGTTTGATTGTATTGAGTGACGAAACGAGCAAAACGTTCACCCGATGTAAAGTGCAACGTCTACCCATAACACAAATGCTATGTCACCCAGAACATTTCTGTGTGACAAAACACTGCGCCCGTCACCCTGAGACATTAGTTCTTAGGTCTCATATGCCCAGTGATTGCGCTAGCTCTCAGTGCCCTTCGAACCGAAACACAGTAATACATGCACACTACTGCTTCACGGCAGAATAACTAGCCCTAAGGTGATACCTACCTAGACGGATTCCTGCATAGGAATCCTACCACCAGTAAACCACCCGTCACTTGTGTCGTATGTATTCTCCGTCTCCGTCTCCGTGCAATGATTTTAATATTTGCTCTTCCATTATTTATGATCGGAACGAGCGCTCGGCGAATGCTGAAGCGTTTCAAAAGGGTCTTTACGATGTAAAATATTGCAAAGTGAGAATAACGAACCTTTGTTCGAATGCGCGGGTGGGTCGTCATGCTCTTTCGAATAATACGAGATCCAATCTTTACAAATAAATAAAATTGGAGCGTCTGTTTGTTATAACAGAACAGCTTTTTACTCAATTCTCATGAAAGTGTATGCGTTACTTATAAGAAGAAAAAAATTGTCTGTCTGTCTGTCTCTTTGTTCCGGTTAATCTCCGAAACGGCTATACCGATTTTGACGGGACTTTCACTGACAGATAGCTGATATTATAGCGCGTAACTTAGGCTGCTTTAATTTTACAAAACTAATTAGGGTTCCGCGCAAAAAATTAAAACCCCAAAATCCGATTCAAAATTGGAAATGTATATTATCGATCGGAGACATTTTTTACGCCGATGAAACCGAGGGCCCAGCTAGGAATGCATAAGAATAGAACAATCTTTATAAATCTTCACAAACACCATTTACAAAGGACGACAAAATAGAAAAAAAAACAAATTTTCGTAAATAAATGATATATTAGTGTCGATGTAAGCGACGACCAAAAGGTTGTCAGCTCAGCATAAAGCTACAGTTAAGGTAGCGCCGATTTTGAGTTGACGCCTACGTTTGTGACAATGTGGAACTTTTCTAGCAGCATAGCTAGAAAAGTTGGGAAAATTCAAAAGTGCACGTCACATGAAGCTCATTTAACTCTTAAGAAAAAACGTGACGTAAAAGTCGACAGAGGGAAATTAAATACCAGGAGTGGGCAGCAGCATCTTCCTGCACCATCTGAATAAATAAACTGCGGTTGCCAACCCGCCTGCCAAGCGTGGCAACTACGGCAAAATCCCCCAAAATGAGTGCTACAAACTTTTGTGGAAATCTATGGGGGAGGCCTATGTTCAGCAGCGGACTGGTGATAGGCTCGAAAGATGATGAAAATGATGATGCTTAGAAAAGGTCCACTCGGGTCGGAAAAAAAATGTCTGTGAAACGCACTATACAGGAAATCGGCGAGGCACTAATATGATATCAATATCACGTTATAATTGTGTAGTGTCGCGTTGGGCGCATGATTTCAGACAGTTTGGAAAATCCAAAAGTGCACTTCATGTCATTTAACTCTGAAGAAAATAAAATCGTATTGAGGTTCACATATTTCGAATCATATCCATTTCAGATAAAAACATAAGAATAAAATAAATTTCTTAATAACTACAAGTGCTAGAATTTTCATACGAAATAGGAAATCATAGATAAAATTCTGAACACGACAAACAAAATCCGGTCTCGATACGTCAATTTCATTCCGGAGGTATCGTGACCACATCCCTAAAAAATCTCGTATCTCACGCTGCATCGCGCCATGAGACGTGCAATTCAATGTAATAATTCACTGGCGAAGACGCTTGATACGCGCGGGTCCGGGTCCCGGGTTCAAAACCCAGCCGCAGCCGACATGTTTGCAAGAACATATCTTCAGGTCTGGTTGTTGTGCTTTCGCAAAACGCACTTATGTTAAAGAACTAGAACATTGCATGAGGCATGGTTCCTTTATAAATAAGAATAAATAATGCCTGAAGAATAAATTATTTATTATTATACTGGTGGTTTTCTGGTGGTAGGATTCCTATGCAGGAATCCGTCTAGGTAGGTACCACCCCAGGGCCAGTTATTCTGCCGTGAAGTAGTAGTGTGCAAACATTACTGTGTTTCGGTTTGAAGGGCACTGAGAGCTAGCGTAATCACTGGGCATATGAGACTTATGAACTGATGTCTAAGGGTGACGGGCGCAGTGTGGTGTCACACAGTAATTGGGTGACACAGCATTTGTTATGGGCAGACGTTACACTTACCATCAGGTGAACGTTTTGCTCGTTCCGTCACTTTTATGAAATAAAAAATAAAAAAAAGGGGTTGGCAGAGGCCACACATGTAGCCACACCATCACATTATTTTCACATTAAATATCAACCAGACGTGATGGACAGCAACGCCTGAGACACTAATATCGCCAATCCGACTGGCAAGTGTAGCGATTAAGCCAAATATCTACTTGAGAGAGGGCTACCTCCAGCCGTGCTAGCTCAGGGACTAAGCTATCGCTTTAAATGTCATGGTACGAGTGACCTGGCTTAAGAGAATCTATCAGCCCATCTCATTCCGTGGATGTCGTAAAAATCGACAGAGGGAATGTTAAAACCAGGAAGGGTCTTCCTGGAACATCTGAATAAATGAACTGCGGTCGCCAACGCAAAGAAAAATTAATAACAAAATGTATTAGTCCTACCTAAAATCTTCGATTGACGCGATACGAATTAGTTTGCGTACGCTTGCGGTAGTAATGTAAATTCGGCTAATATAGCACGGCAAAAAACAAATTTAGTGGTCGCGCCAAACGGGCGTTTTAATTTCAATAAAGGAGAGAAAGATTATTTGCGTGAGTATAACCGTGTAGTGGCGGCTTAAGAGAATCTACCACCTCGCCTCATCCCATGGGTGTCGTAAAAGTCGACAGTGGGAAAATGAAAACCAGGAGATGGGCAGCGGCATCTTCGTGGAGTCTCAATAAATAAACTGCGGTTGCCAACCCGCCTATCACGCGTAGCAACTATTTCAAAATCCCTCCCAAAAGGAGAGCTACTAACTTTTGTGACAATCTCTGGGGGAGGCCTATGTTCAGCAGTGGACTAGTTATAGGCTGAGATGATGATGGTAAGGAATGTGTTTATTTTTTAAGGTAATTTTATTGTTTAAGGTGTATACTTTGTTGGGTGTCCATTTCAATAAATAAAAAATTAAAAAATATTGTAAGTTAATTTATTATTTATTAAGTAGGCGTGCAAACACAACTGCTTTATACAATATATACAATATAGATAGGCTGAAACGATATCATCTGTAATTATATTAAACTCGGCGGTTTTTAAAAAACGCTCGTTCATTCCAGCCGTACGGACGCGCCTACATCCATTGAGCGGGGCGACCTTGCGGGCTATTTCAGATACCGTAACCGCCCAGTTACAACGGCACGGCGTGGAGTAATTCAGCACGACTGTAAGCTGTAATACAATGTTGCGGTGTCCGTGTATGAATGTGTATCGATGAAGTCACTGAAGTCAAACTGCGCAGTATGTATTGAAGTGCTGTATGAATTTGCAGCCGTGAGATACTTACTGGTGGTAGGATTTCCATTCAGAAATCCGTCTAGGTAGGCACCACCCCAGGGCCAGTTATTCTGCCGTGAAGCAGTAGTGTGCAAACATTACTGTTTCGGTTTGAATAGCACTGTGAGTTAGCGTAATCACTGGGCATATGAGACTTAAGAACTGATGTCACAGGATGACGGGCGCTGTGTGGTGTCACACAGTAATTTTCTAGGTGACACAGCATTTGTTATGGGCAGACGTTGCACTTACCATCAGGTAAACGTTTTGCTCGTTCCATCACTTTTATGAAATAAAAAAAAATGTATTCTTATGTCATAGTATTTGTATTTTGGTTGTGCACCTTCTAATTTGGTACATTTGTTCAATTGGTGGTAGGATTTCTATGCAGGAATCCGTCTAAGTATTTACCACCGCACTGCCAGTTATTCTGCCTTGAAGCAGTAGTGTGCAAACATTACTGTTTCGGTCTGAAGGGCACTGAGAGCTAGTGTAATCACTGCATATGAGACTTAAGAACTAATGTCTCGGGATGACGGGCGCAGTATGGTGACACACAGAAATGTTCTACGTGACACAGCATTTGTTATGAAAGAATTTACTATGTAAAATCTGGAAAACTGTAGGAATAAGGGTCTATGCGGTCGACGTGTTACGCGCGGGTTTAATTTTCCATTTTTGTCATAATGATTTTAGCTCAAGGCAGTTTAAATAATCCTCTTGATATATTAATAACTGGTTTAGAAAATTCATACATACATACATACATAAACATAGGCACGCCTTTTTCCCATATAAGGTAGACTTATGTGGGAAAAAGCTTCGCTATGTGTAAGTATTGTTATGTGTACCTTGCACCTGCACCTTCTTATTTTGTACATATGTTCAACTGGTGGTAACATTTCTATGCAGGAATCCGTGTAAGTAGTAACCTCCGCACTGCCAGTTATTCTGCCTTGAAGCAGTAGTGTGCAAACATTACTGTGTTTCGGTCTGAAGGGCACTGAGAGCTATCGTAATCACTGGGCGTTAGACTTAAGATATCAAATGTCTCGTGGAAACGCAATTGGGAGTAATAATTTTAATGGCGCGGTCCGGCACCCTTCACGTTGCCCGCGCGGGCGAATAGTGGGCTACCGATATGGTCTCTGCCTACCTACCCTTAAAGTTCTTCGCATTAGCATATCCTCTGTGAACCTCTGTGAGCGCTTACCATCAGGTGAACGTTTTGCTTGTATCGTCACTTAAAAAAAAGACTAGTCCGTAAGAAGCTAAACGCTTTACCACCGCGCCAACCGATAGTTATAGATGATGGTTAAACGCCAAGCGAACATAGTGACGGGCTCAGTGTGATAATGACACACCGTCACGTGTGACAGTGTGCGTGTCACCCACACAGTGCAGCTCAATGTGTAAACATTACGTCATGCCGTCAATCAATCACACCGTCGGAGCGTGACCATCCCATTATGCAGCTTCCGATCCAAACTACGCTAATGGGATTCATGTTGCGGCTTGTACCCCTTTACGGTCCGGTGTACAATCATTGAAATGGCGGAAAGTTTTTTTAATTGTTTTTTTTATTTGTACTTAAAAGTTCTTAAGTCTTATATGTATATATACATCTCGTATCTCGGTCGAGTAGATTCAGATTAAATTTTAAGGCTGTGACAGACGGACGTACAGACTTTCTTTTTTTATTTATTTTTTGTAGCAAAACGTTCACCTGATGATAAGTGCAACGTTTGCCCATAACAAATGCTGTGTCACCCAGAAAATTTCTGTGTGACACCACACTGTGCCCATCACCCAGAGACATAATTTCTTAAGTCTCATATGCTAGGCTCACAGTGCCCTTCAGACCGAAACACAGTAATGTTTGCACACTGCTGCTTCACGGCAGAATAACTGGCCCTGGGGTGGTTCCTACCTAGACGGATTCCTGCCAAGGGATCATACCACCAGTAAACTTTCCTCAGATAGAACCTTTAACGGTTCCGTTTTTTCAGAACCGTAAAAAAGACAGACGGTAACAATGAATAATAAAAAAAACATATTTATACTAAAGCTCTATAAAGGATTGCCAATCAGGAGATACTGCCCTGATTTTCAGTGGAATCATATGAAAAGACCCGCCAAACCCAACCCGCCCGCCAAGCGTGGTCGTCGTTTCAGCCCATTACTAGTCCACTGCTGAACATAGGCCTCTCCCATAGATTGCCACGAAAGTTAGCAGCTCTCATTTTGGGGAGATTTTGCCATAGTTGCCACGCTTGGCAGGCCGGTTGTCAATCGCAGTTTATTTATTCAGGTGTTCCTGGAAGATGCTGCTGCCCATCTCCTGGTTTTTTTTCCCTCTGTCGACTTTTACGACACCCACGGGATGAGATGGTGTGGTAGATTGATTCTCTGAAGACGCTACCACACGGCAGGCGTTGTAACTATGGCAAAATCCCCCCAAAATGAGAGCGACAAACTTGTGAGAAACTGTGGGGGAGGCCTATGTTCAGCAGTGGACAAGTGATAGCCTGAAATGGCATATTAAAAAAAAAATTACCAAAATAATAAATAAAAGCTGAAGGTACCCCGGATTAACTATGACATCAGGACAGGGAGTGCTGTAAAGTACTCGAAACGTCGGGTCATAAATGGTTTAAAAATTAAACGCGATAAAATCCGTAAAAGTAGTTTTATTAAATGTGTAATATTCGCGACGTTTGACGACCGCGTGGCCTAGTGGTCAGTTCTGGGTGCGAATCCCAGCCGGAGCCAACATTTGTGCTAAAACACAAATTGTTGGTTTTCGGGACCTAACAGAGTTGTGTTGTGTTTGTCCCCATGTTTCTGACACTGCATCCTAGCCTACCTCCGATCTTATCGCATCAGCGTTACATCGGGCGCGGGTAGGTTGGGACGAGTGAGTGCCTCTGTGTTTGCGCATACACTTGTGGCACTATAATATCTCCTGCGCAGTTGACGGCTCTCGACATTCGGATTCGGAAGTTGTCGCCGTGGTCGAAATCGGCTAGGAGAACATCATTACTATAAAAAACGTCCGCATTCACAACACTATGACGCAATATCCTATAGACAGTGATTGCGTCGCAAACAAGACACTGCAATCAAGAATAGATTTATTCAAATGCAAAGCGCCGGCTAATGGGGCACGCGGTCGACGGATGCGCGGCGTGCGGTCGTTGCGTCATAGTGCATTATCGGAATGACAATGAGTGGTCGTGTATTAAGCATAGGAGAACATCATCATCAACATTAAGTAAAGTAATATATTTGAAGAATATCATAATTCACAGTGTTAATGCTCTCGTTCCAGGTTGTGTGACTTCAGGGCGGCCTGCGTCGTATTGACCGCATCCCCAACACGACACACTAAGTAAGATATTTCATACACTAGCCTAGACTATAAACGCGGCCCCGTCGTAGTAATAAGGTACCAGCCTGACCGATCTTTGGAGAAATTACTTTTGTTATTTCTATCTTACATGGTGGTTTCCCATGACATGTCCTGCTTCCTGGGCTGTCCTGGATAGTTTTGATTTGGCGTCCTGGAACATCGGAAGCGTACTGCTGAGCGTAGTGTCTTACAACATTTCAATTGTATGGGTTTTTTTTTATTCGATAAAGTGATGAAACGAGCCAAACGTTCACCTGATGGTGAGTGCAACGTCTGCCCGTAACAAACCCTGTGTCACCCAGAAAATTTCTGTGTGACACCACACTGCGCCCATCGCCCTGAGACATAAGTACTTTAGTCTCATACGCCCAGTGGCTACGGTAGCTCACAGTGCCCTTCAAACCGAAACACAGTAATGTTTACATATTACTACTTCACGGCTGAATAACTGGCCCTGGGGTGGTATACTACCTAGACGGATTCCTGCAAAGGTTTAAAAGTGACATTGCAACGAATGAAAGAATCTAAGGTAAAAGGTTATGGAAGTGTGAAAATATTGTTAATATGAAGAGAAAGATAGAATGAAACGGTTTGCAGGCGAGATACTATACAGTTATACCAAGTCATTAGATAGAAAGAGAAATAAAATATAGTGTGCAATTGCAAACACGTCTTTCACTTGTATATTACACAATCATAGTCTCCTTTATCGACCCTCGTTGAAGTCTCTACCCTCTAGCTTGCATGAAAACGCTCATGAAAGTAGAAGAAGCGAAAGATGTTTTTCAGGATATATTTCTTTTGAACAAAATGACGAAACGAGCAAAACGTTCACCTGATGGTAAGTGCAACGTCTGCCCGCGAGAAATGCTGTTTCACTCAGAACATTTCTTAAGTGAAACCACACCGCGTCCGACACTCTGAGACATCAGTCCTTACGTCTCGTATGCCATTTACGCCAGCTGTCTACTGCTACTACTGCTTCACGGAGAACAACTTTTCTGGGGCGGTACCTATCTAGATGGATTCCCGCATAGAAATCCTACCACCAGTAAAATCGATCGTATCGGATCGTAGCAAGTGGAAAGATGTGGTGCCCGTCTACCCCAATGGGAAAGAGGCGTGATTCTTTGTAAATATGTATGTTTCGACCCTCAATCGTCCCTCCCTTTTTTTTAAACTTGTCAACGAGCGTGCAGTCCTCAAGAGGGATGTATTTTTTATAACTTTATAAGAGTGTGAAGAGGACTTGTAGAGGCGATACCACAAGAGGACTTTGGGTCTGACACGTTCGGTGTTATCTCGGAGGGTTCAATAATCTTACAGTTTGTTAGGTCGGTGGCGTTTGGTTCTGATCGAACTTCGTCGGCGTAGAAACGCTAACTTCAAACAAATTTTACTCCATTTTAAGCTGTCTACAGCGATAGGTGTCCGGCAGAGTGCAATAGCACCCACAGAGTACTTTTTAATATATGGAAATAGAGGCTTATCTCGACAGCTAAAATAGGCAACAACGTACAAACCATCTGAATTTGTTTTACAATACTAATATAAGACAATATCTAACTATAACTATTGTATACATACATAGACTTGTTAAACATATGATTTGTAATATTTCGATTCGTAGCGATTGCTGTTTTCCTTCACTTTAAGTACGTGTAAACTTTAAATATTGATAGTATAATTCCGAAAACCTTTGAAAATACTGAGACTTAAGTAAATTCCCTAAGGCTGCCGGAAAAGTCATAATTAAAACAAGAACAACTTAAAAGTCAAAGAATTTCGTTAAGGGTTTGCCAAAATTTCTAATTCATATCTTACCACTAAAATAAATACATACATACATACATAAGATCACGACTGTATCCCATAAGGGGTAGCCAGAGACTGGGCACTCACAGCAATAACAGATGATTGCCACAATCCACGTTTCACCAAAACAATATAATGCACTTGGTGTGATAGGCGGTGAGCCCATCGCCACCATGCGCTGTTGGGTGCACAGTGCAGTTTAATTCCTTACTCGCCTTTTACGAGATCCAATGGATGAGATGGAGTGGTAGTATTCTTTAAACGAGCCGCCACCACACGGCTTAAATAAATGAGCTTAGTAAAGGACTAAATAAGTTGAATAAAAAAGAACAACACTAGATTTCTGAATATATTGCAATAGTGGTATATTTTAGTTTTCAACTATATACTACCGGAGTTTATTTCATTTATTCAAAGGAATTTGGCCGTGTGGTAGCCGGCTTAAGAGAATCTACCACCCCATCTCATCCCGTGGGTGTCGTAAAAGTCGACAGAGGGAAAAATATAAACCAGGAGATGGGCAGCAGCATCTTTTTGGTACATCTGAATAAATAAACTGCGGTTGCCAACCCGCCTGCCAAGCGTGGCAACTATGGCGAATTCCCCCCAAAATGAGAGCTACAAACTTTTGTTGCATTCTATGGAGGAGGCCTATGTTCAACAGTGGACTAATGATAGGCTGAATCGACGACGATCGGCGAAAGGAATTTGTGATCACAAAATTTTACCCAAAAGTACAAGCGTAATTAAACGTCGTGAAAAAATTATGGAACCATTTTTAGCAGACACTCAATTTGCTGTTAAGTACACTATAATCCACTCTTTTAATGTTATTTTCTCTATAGTGGTGCCATCTTATACCGTGATATGTAACTAACAAATTATATTACTGCTTAACCAAAGAGATCTGTACTTTCAATACGTCTGATTGTATTTTTTGTTCATCTTAAATTAGTACAGTGGCGATCTCTAATACCATTTATTTTGTATGAAGATTGAATAGCCTTAATAGCACCCACCTCTTTCTTACCGAGGTGTCGTAAGCGACTAAGATATTGTACGGACAGCCTTTATTAGTGCAGAATAACACCATAACATGCAATGTTGTCACTGTACTGCTCGTGGGAACGCAATTGGGAGTAAGATTTTTTTTAACTCGAACCAAAATGGCGGCGCCGTTTCATGTTGTCACGTCACTTGTGTAGCTTCTGCCTACCCCTTACATGGGAAACAAGGTTGATGAGTATGTATCTATGTTTAAGCTCTTAGTGCAGTTCAGACCGAAACAGCAATGTTTGTACACCATTGCTTCACAGCTGAATATGGCGCTGCGGTGGTACCTAGACGGATTTCTTCATGGAAATAAAAAAAATATTATTCGTCGGCTAGCTGAGCCTCGCGGTTTCACCCGCGTAAAAGCCGACCCCGATCGATGATATCCATACTAATATTATAAATGCCGTGTGGTAGCGGCCTAAGAGAATCTACCACCCCATGTCATCCCGTGGGTGTCGTAAAAGTCGACAGAGGGAAAATGAAAACCAGGAGATGGTCAGCAGCATCTTCCTGGAACATCTAAATAAATAAACTGCGGTTGCCAACCCGCCTGCCAAGCGTGGCAAAATCCCTCCAATATGAGAGCTACAAACTTTAGTGGCTTTCTATGGGGGAGGCTTATGTTCAGCAGTGGACTTGGATAGGCTAAAACGACGACGACGACGATTATAAATGCGAAAGTAACTCTCTCTGTCCCTCTGTCTGTTTGTTACCTTTTCGCGGTTCAACCGCTGAACCGATCGTGACGAGATTTGTCACAGAGACATCTTGCACCCTATTGATGGACATGGATACTTTTGGTCACGGAAAATCTAAGAGTTCCCACGGGATATTAAAAAACCTTCATCCACGCGGACGAAGTCGCGGGCATCAGCTGGTACATATACACTTCCCGATGTGAATCGGATTTTGGGGTTTTAATTTTTTTTTTTGCGCGGAACCCTAATAGGTTTTATAGAAATAAAGTAGCCGAAGTCACCCGCTATAATATCAGCTGTCTGTCAGTGAAAGTCCCGTCGAAATCGGTCCGGCCGTTTCGATGATTAGCCGGAACAAAACAGACAGACAGACAGACATTTTCAAAATTGTTTTTTTCTTATAAGTGTGTGGTGGCTGCTCGTTAAAAGAATACTACCACTCCATCTCATCCAATGGATCTCGTAAAAGGCGAGTAAGGAATTAAACTGCACTGTGCACCCAGAAGCGCATGGTGGCGATGGGCTCACCACCTATCACACCAAGTGCATTATGTTGTTTTGGTGAAACGTGGATTGTGGCAGTCATCTGTTTTTGCAGTGAGTGCCCAGTCTCTGACTACCCCTAATGGAATACAGTCGTGATCTTATTATGTCTTATAAGTGCCGTATATACTTTCATAAGTTTTGATCTAAAAGCTGTTATTTCGTTATTACTAACTGACACTTCAAATCATTATATATTTATACTATTCATTTGTATAGTTACAAAAACGTCTCGTTATATGATCGTGGCGATTAGACGCCAAAAGGGCGATCTTTTAAAACCCTTAAATCTTTCAAGTCACCTAACCTTTTCAGCAGCTCGATCGCTTAATACCCCTTGTTAAGAACCGCGTCAGTTCCCCAGTGCCTATTGTGGGAAGACCCCTTTAGTAATGAATACGCCTTGTTAGGCCGCTCATCCGTTGATAAACTCAACCCCTACCGTTCTCGTCCCCTTGCCGTCTGACTTTAGACTGCCTTTTTTACGAAATATTTAAAGAGTTAGTAAGTTATTCGTTTACTGGTAGTTAGCTACCCTAGACGGGTTCCTATGCAGGGGAATCCGTCTAGGTAGGTATCACCCAGGGCCAGTCATTCCGCCGTGAAGCAGTACTCTGCAAACATTACTGTGCTTCGGTTTGAATTGAACTGTAAGCTAGTGCAACTACTGGGCATATGTGATTTAAAATCCGATATCTCAGTGAAGTGTGGCATCACACAGAAAGTAAAAAGAGACGAGACGAGCACGTTCACCTGATGGTAAGTTCAACGTTTGCACGTAACAAATGCTGTGTCACCAAGAAATGTCCAGTGCGGCAGACGTTGCACTTACCTTATAGAGAACTGGTATCCTGGTTTATTTATATCCTAGATCGGCTTTAACAGCAGCCGCATGACGATGGTGATGATTTTTTTTTAATTGGTAAAGTGACGAGACGAGCAGAACGTTCAGCTGATGGTAAGCGCATAGTCTGCCCATAAAAAATGCTGTATCACACAGAACATTTCTGTGTGACACCACACTGCGTCAGTCATCCTTGGACATCAGTTCTTAAGTCCCATATGCCCGGTGATTACACTAGCTCTCAGTGCCCTTCAGAACGAAACAGCAATGTTTGCACACTACTGCTTCACGACTGAATAATTGACCTGCAGTGGTTCCTACATAGACGGATTCCGCACAGGAATACAGGATATATATATATATATATATATATATATATATATGATTACGTATGAGTTACAAAATATATCTATACAAAGAAAAAAATTAATAAGGAAAAAAAATTGTGTTTGTTATAACAAAATAACTGCTTTTTACACAATGATTATGAATGTGTATACGGTACTTCAAGAAATAAACAATTCTCAACATTTTTGTCTGTCTGTTTGTTCCGGCTAATCTCCGAAACGACTGGACCGATTTTGACGGGACTTTCACTGACAGATAGCTGATATCTTAGGCTACGGTAGCGGGTAACTTAGGCTACTTTAATATTAGAGAAATAATTAGGGCACCGCGCAAAAAAAATTAAAACTCCGAAGTCAGATTCAAATAGGGGAGTATACTCGTACATATGTATATTTCTTTTTTTTATAAAAGTGACGAAAAGACGAGCAAAACGTTCACCCGATGGTAAGTGCAACGTCTGCCCATAACAAATGCTGTGTCACCCAGAACAGTGGGACACCACAATGCGCCCGTAACCCTGAGACATCAGTTCTTAAGTCTAATATGCCCAGTGATTACGCTAGCTCTCAGTGCCCTTCAAACCGAAACACAGTAATGTTTGCACACTACTGCTTCACGGCAGAACAACTGACCCTGGGGTGGTGGACCTACCTAGATGGATTCCTGCATAGGAATCCTACCACCAGTAATCATCGATCGGGGTCGGCTTTTTTACGCGAATGAAACCCAAATAATATTAATAGACTATTTCAGTGATGTCACTGCCAATATTTGTCGTCATCCGCCATCCACTTTTACGGAATCCCTGGTTTGTTTTCATAACGTCGATCGCTTTGTTCGTTCGTCTCGTTCATCCCACTTGGTGAAAAAGCGAAATGGCTTTTAAAATACTCGTTATAAAAAAAAAAGTCGTGTGTATCTCCGTTCGAATAAATCCGCTGTCGTGTCGAGATCGTGCATGCGTGAGTCCGCTTGAATGAAAATGGGGGTCGTTGTGCGTTGGAAAATGTTTTTCGTTTTTCTTTTCGCGTTAATTAAAAAGGTAGCGGCGGTGGGGAGGTGGGTGCGGAGTGAAGGAGGGGTTCTTGGTTAATGTTCTATCGGTTTGGTTTCCGCGTGCTCAACCCTCGTTCACGAAACTGTATTATCATACTATCTAATGTGTACGTCACACGAACTTTGGATCGTTACGATTGTGTCGGAGTCGCCAACATAATAAAAAATACACGCGTACAGTTCACACCCGGTACAAGTAAAACCTTCAGAAAACTAAACTCGGAGAGAACGAGACGAATGCAGTGTATCGGGAGTAGGATAATTGTAGGATTTGTTTATTGTAGTATTATACAGACTACAAGTTTACAATTTCCTATGCAGGAATCCGTCTAGGTAGGTACCATCCCAGGGCCGGTTATTCAGTCGTGAAGCATTAGTGTGCAAACATTAGTGTTTCCGTTTGAAGGGCACTGTGAGCTAGCGTAATCACTGGGCATGTGAGACTTAAGAACTGATGTCTCAGGGTGACGGGCGCAGTGTGGTGTCACACAGAAATGTTCTGGGTGACACAGCATTTTTTATGGGCAGACGTTGCACTTAACATCAGGTGAACGTTCTGGTCGTTCCGTCACTTTTATGAAATAAAAAAAAAATATTACACGAGTGGCTTATGGTAACTAAAGTATGAAATATGTGCTATGTTTTGCATTTGATCAATATATCTTCGGCAGACAGCATCAGTTACTGTTTTTGATCTTGTTGTCGTGCTAATGAGAACAAATTCTAAAAAGAAATCGAAACACTGTATGCTCCATTCTATCTCATCATCTCGCAAGTTAAATCCTGTGGATGTATATAATTGTCGTGATGTGTACGTCTGCTTATAATAAATGCTGTGTCATCCAGTAAAATTTCTGTGTCCTCTCCTATGCCCAGTGATTACGCTAGCTCACAGTGCCCTTCAAACCGAAACACAGTAATGTTTGCACACTACTACTTCACGGCAACTGACCCTGGGGTGGTAGGTACCTACCTAGACGGATTCCTGCATAGTAATCCTACCGCCAGTACATGATTGAGTAATATTTATATTACTCAATCAATAAATAGTATAACGGATATAGATTATTCTATGTAGCGTTGCTAGTGGCATGTAACACTACGTTTTGGTTGGGGTCGACAATTGCGCAATGCAATTTACAATAAAACTCGGCCAAGATAACAATGAGCGATTAATATAGCATAAACATAAACTCTAAACATTTATAATACCATTAACGTTTAATACGTCCGCTTCAATTGGAAGCCGACTGTCGAATGAGTCGCGTACGAAATTCAAATCGTTGCGAATCGCGGTGCCGCCTTCCCTCCGCTCGTTTCCGCCGCGTCCCCAATTGGAAGCGTCCTGCGGAACATCGTGTTTCCGGAACCGTGTGTTGTGGGCGCTCCGTGGGTTTAGTGAACAGGTGGATTAATTTTAGTTGATTTTTTCTTTGTTAAAATAAATGACGCTTCACACCATGATTTCTTCAGTGACGAGAGTTCGTTTCTCAGACAAAAAATCACATTTTTTTTTAATGTTTAAAGTGCCGAAACGAGCAGAACGTTCATCTGATGGTAAGTGCACCATCCGCCCACAACAAATGCTGTGTCACCCAGAATATTTCTGTGTGACACCACACTGCGCACGTCACCCTGAGACATCAGTTCTCAAGTCTCAAATGCCCAGTGATTACGCTAGCTCTCAGTGCCCTTCAAACCGAAACACAGTAATGTTTGCACACTACTGCTTCACGGCAGAATAACTGGCCCTGGGATGGTACCTATACGGATTACTGCATAGGAATCCTACCACCAGCAATATTAAGTGCTGATATTTACTTTAAGAAAGTGACGAGGCGAACTAAACTTTCACCTGATGGTAAGTGCAACGTCTGCCTGACAGAACATTTCTGTGTGACACCACACTGCGCTCGTCACCCTGAGACATCATCAGTTCTTGTTGGCAACATTTTAAAAGTCTGTGGCGGCATGCTCTACTCTGTGCGAGTGTTTGACCACAGACTGTTATAAGTTTGATATTGACAACATACATACATAAGATCACGACTGTATCCCATAAGGGGTAGTCAGAAACTGGGCACTCACTGGAAAAGCAGATGACTGCCACAATCAACGTTTCACCAAAACAATATAATGCACTTGTTGCGATAGGTGGTGAGCCCATCGCCACCATGCGTTGTTGGGTGCACAGTGCAGTTTAATTCCTTACTCGTCTTTTACGAGATCCATTGGATGAGATGGAGTGGTAGTATTCTTTTAACGTGCCGCCACCACACGACACATAAACGTAAAGAAACGATAGTCAATTATATGATGGACATTGTCAGTATGGACGTAATTAATTAATGTTTGTATTTTAAAATTGAAATATTAAAATGAAACAGTTTTTGTGAAATATTTGCTGTTTCATTGTGGCGCCGACACCAAGGATCGAATCCAAGTACCTCGCGTACGATAAAAATTTAAGGCGCGCCCTTTCCTTTGAGCTACCAAGGCTCTCCAGATAGCGCCTTTGTGGATACAAGTGATTCATCTCATTGTATCAATTTAATTAAGATACATTCGTCTTTTACGGATATTCAGATATCTGTTTCGTGTATGATTGGAATCCATCATTCATCAGGAATCGAACCCGTGACCAGTAGAAGATTGTTCTACGGTTAGCGGGTTCGATTACTGCAGACGTCAAATGTATGGCATACGGGAAGTAGTCTCTGGTGTGTGCTTGTGTATCTGCTAAAAATTCTACGGTAGCACTCACATTGCAGAAGAAATTATTTATTTATTCTTAATCGCTGACACCTTAAGCTAAAGGGCCACAATGGACGGACTTTGTGCCAAGTGGCATTCGCATTGGCAGGTGCCAACCAAAGAATCACATCTTAGTACAAGACAAAAAAAAAGATTGAATCCGCGTCCCACAACCGCGTTTATTCGCAACACAACCGGAGCAATTCTCGAGGCCGGTCCGGGCGGTAGTGTGCGGGTAGGGCACCGACGCCCACACGGGGTCAACGACCCCGGTGACTCGGCGCCCTGTACCGCAGTGTGCGTTCCTTCACGTGGGCGAGTTGCGTTTTTATTCGCCTCCGAAAATGTCCTCCGTTAAACACGCATTTTACCACGTTTTTATGAACTCGCTTTCGCGTATGTCTGTTCGGGTCAAGTTTAGTAATTGATTTTAAACCAACTTTGCCTAGGAGACTTGAAACTTTAAAAACAGCTTAGAACTGGATGACGATTCATTATTAACTCGCTTCCTTGTCTGTCTGTTTGTTTGTCTGTTGGGTGCAAATATTGCGATTGATTATAAAGTAACTGTAGTGTCGGAATGTATACGGAGATAACTGAAACCAAGACTTTAATTTTAATGTATTGCTTTTAAAAATATAAATTATAACTACTAACTAGATTGGTAGCGGCTTAAGAGAATCTACAAACCCATCCCATCCCGTGGGTGTCGTAAAAGTCGACAGGAGAAAATAAATTTCAGGAGATGGGCAGCAGCATCTTCATGGACTATCTGAATAGATAAACTGCGGTTGCCAACCCGCAAAGCATCCTATGTCAATCTCCAGAATGCAAGCTTACTCTGTGCCGAATTTCGTCAAGATCGGTTCAGCGGTTAAACCTTGAACTGGAAACAGACAGAGGGACACAGAGAGTTACTTTCGCTTACTCGCCTTTTACGAGATCCATTGGATGAGATGGAGTGGTAGTATTCTTTTCTCTCGTTACAAAAAAAAATCCTAATAAAATATTGCTAAACACAAGGGGCGTCCAAATATTACGTAAGCACGGGTACGGGGTAGTTAAATTATTTCTTACCTTCTCTGACAATCCGTCTAGGTAGGTAGGTACCACCCCAGGGCCAGTTATTCTGCCGTGAAGTAGTAGTGTGCAAGCATTACTGTGTTTCGGTCTGAAGGGCACTGTGAGCTAGCGTAATCACTGGGCATATGAGACTTAAGAACTGATGTCTCATGTGTTCAAATGTTGTGGGTGACACAGCATTTGCTATGGGCAGACTTTGCACTTACCATCAGGTGAACGTTTTGCTCGTTTCATCACTTGATCCAATAAAAAAAATCCTACGTAAAAACTAAAAAAAAACAGGATGATTAAGAATCCAACCGAATTAACGAATTTAGGCCCGACTTGTAAATATAAGCTATCAATTGTCAACGTAAATTATTATTATTATTATTATAGATTGCCACAAAAGTTTGTATATCTCATTTTGGGGGATTTTGCCATAGTTGCCACGCTTGGCAACAGCATTTTATTAATTCAGCTGTTCCAGGAAGACTGCTGCCCATCCCCTGGTTTTCATTTTCCCTCTGTCGACTTTTACTACACCCACGGGATGAGAAGTGGTGGTAGATTCTCTTAAGCCATCGCCACACGGTACATGATTGTTATCTGTCTATTTCTATTCAAACATTTCATCATAATTTTTTTTTAATTAGATTTTACGTATTTTTATTTTGGGTTATTTAACATATTGTTACAGACTTATAATTTTGGTAACATTTAGTTTGACATAATGATTTCCCATATTTACGCGAATGTGTAATTTATGTGTTTGACATTGGCAGTATGAACGTATGCATACCACAGACTATGTTATTGACATTCAGTATGAACGTAAATACTGAGTGTTTTATTTTATTCATTTAATGTATGTGTGTGGTGTGGTAGAAGATGTAGTGACAAAGATAGAGAAAGGGATGCTTATATGGTTTAGACACGTAGAGAGGATGGATGTAAGAAGATTGACGAAACAGATTTTTGAGTCGTGTGTGAATGGGCAAGCCGGTAAGGGTCGACGTAGGCGAACGTATCACGATCAGATCGAAATCGTTTTAAGGGAAGGCGACGTCAAAAGTACAAAATTAAAGCAACCGACGAGCTTGTATGAAAACACTAATGAAAGAAGAGAAAGCTAAAGATGTGTGTCAGGATCGTAGTGGAAAGATGTGGTCTCTGCCTAACCCCATGTGGGAAAGAGGCGTGACTCTATGTATTATATATACATTTCAGATTCCTCGTTTCCGCTTCAATACGAACTTTATATTTCAATTCTAACACTTCCCTGCGCGGAATATGCTTAAAAAGCCACAAAGTAACACGTATTGATGCATAGATTTTCAGTCGCTTACATAGTATCGAGGATATATGCCACAATTTTTGCACCGTGACGCATTCAACGCGATCGATGTTGTATCTATTTCCACTTGGCACCACCCCGTGCCATTGACTCATAATATCGTGGCTTTCAGCCAAAACTTGACCTCATTATACCAATTACAAGAACGAACGCCTCGCTGTGCTGTGTACGATCTTGATGAATGAAAACGGCAGGTCCGCTTCGACGTTGCGCTTCTCTGGTTACCTTCGGAACATAGTGACGAGAACGACAAATCGTCAACCTTTCGGTAAGCGCAACGCGTGGCCTAGTGGTCAGAGGACCTGACTTCTACGCCGCGGGTCCTGGGTTCGAATCGCGGCCGGAGCCAACTTTTGTGTTAAAACACCAATTGTTGGTTTTCGGGTCTGGTTGTGTTGTGATTGTCCCCGTGTTTCTGACACTGCATCCTAGACTACCCACGATCTTATCGCATCAGCGTTACATCGGGCGCGGGTAGGTTGGGACGAGTTAGTGCCTCTGCGTTTGCGCGTACACTTGTGGCACTGTAATATCTATTGCGCAGTTGATGGCTCTCGACAGTATTCGGAAGTTGTCGCCGTGGTCGAAACCGGCTAGGAGAACATCATCATCATCATCATATCATCAAGCGCAACGTTCGACCATCACAAATGCTGTGTCACCACACTGCGCCCGTCACCCTGAAACGTCAGTTCTTAGCCTCATATGCCCGATAATTACGCTAGTCGTCAGCGCACTTCAGACAGTAACACAGCTTGCACACTCTCATTTTTAGGGGAATTTTGCCATAGTTGCCACGTTTGGCAGGCGGGTTGGCAACCGCAGTTTATTTATCGAGATGTTCAAGGAAGATGCCACTGCCCATCTCTTGGTTTTAATTTTCCCTCTGTCGACTTTTAGGACACCCACGGGATAAGATGCGGTGGTAGATTCTCCGAAGCCGCCACCACCAGTAGTGTTCGTTAAATCTTAATAGGGGTACACATTAAAATATTATCTACTGTATATCGAATGGCGGGTGATGGCAAAAAAATTCCGAATACATACATACATACATACATAAGATCACGACGGTATCCCATAAGGGGTAGTCAGAGACTGGGCACTCACTGCAAAAACAGATGATTGCCACAGTCCACATTTCACCAAAACAATATAATGCACTTGGTGTGATAGGTGGTGAGCCCATCGCCACCATGCGCTGTTGGGTGCACAGTGCAGTTTAATTCCTTACTCGCCTTTTACGAGATCCATTGGATGAGATGGAGTGGTAGTATTCTTTTAACGAGCCGCCACTTCCGAATGAGTGGAAGAAGTCGGAAGTCTTTACGGCATCAAACCCTCTCATCAATTAGAGGAGGCCTGCGCTTAGCAGCGGGAAATTTATAGGCACTTTCAAGTCCAGAAATTCCGCGTTCGCAGAAAGTTTGGGAACCCCCTGAGTTACGTGTTGTTTTCTTTGTGTGGCGCTGTGACGTCACAGCTTCCCCCAAAAAGGCGCCAGCACGGGGCCGGCCTATCGATCGGGCGAGGTCGACGGACGGACCGGCGCCCGGGGACCGTGAGTGAGATTTCTCGGTACTGATGCGAATACGCCTATCGCGATATTGGAGGAGGGGGGGGGGGGGGTGACACTTGTTTTTGATGAACAGACACGGAAAGTTGAATTAGAGTAGGGATGTCGGTAGTGCTAAAAAGTCGATATTATATCGTATCGATTTATTTTTAAAGTATATAGATAAGCCTTGCCTAATCTAGCTCGATAATGTCAGCATTACTAAATACATACTTTAACGTACGAAGAAACCGAAAACATATTTAGATGAATGATCTTACTGTCTAAATACAACAAAGTTCTCGCAGTATCTAAGTGAAATAAACAATACTATTGAATATAGTAATATACCAGTGAGACATGTGTATATAACTCTCTCTCACACACACACACATATAGTCCCTACTGCTTCACGGCAGAATTACTGCAGGCCAGGTGGTGCCTACCTAGACGGATTCCTACATCCAGGAATCCTACCACCGGTTCACTTCATACACATTGACAAAAACAAGTTTGGGGAATTGGGTGCTGTACTTTTTACGGCTCTGAATTCCACCAGTTAAGTCAGTGGTGACAACAGTGTTGCTATAGTATTGTTTTTAATATTTTATATCGATATATCGAAATATTATTTTTCGCAAAAATATCGATATATCGATAAACTTTTGACAAACCCAGTACAAGCACAGTACAGTCGGCAGCACGTCGTCGATGCCGTCAATTGCATCGTTACTGTGGGCGACAGTATAGTATAAGGATTGCGGGGACTTACCGTCGATTATAATTTAGTGGGTGGGGTCGGTTGTGTTCTGGTATTTTGTCTCCTCTATGTCATACTTATTTCATATAAGTATTTTTATATGATTGATATTTGATGATATTTATATTTTTGTTTATTATTATGCTTTTTAATTAAGCATATAACATATTGTGTGATAAATCGTACCAAAATCACGGCGATGTGGTTCGCCACCCGTCTCGTCTCGTTTCCTGCGGGAGCGAAAAGTGTACTGCGTGTGTGGTCTCGTACCCCTCGTGCGATTCCCCATATATGGGAAAAAGGCATGACTGTATACAAATGAAAACTGCAACTTTTGTATTTAGTTATTTGTTTTGTATCATTTAATGCTAAAGTACATTAAAATGGTGGCGGCTTAAGAGTTCCTACCACCCCATCTCATCCCGTGGGTGTAAGAAAGAGATGCTTATATGGTTTGTACACGTAGAGAGGATGGATGAATGGGTCGGCGGTTGTGAACATATCATGATCAGATCGAAATCGTTTTAAGGAGAGGCCACGTGAAAAGTACCCGCAGCCGACGAGCTTGTTTGAAAAACTAATGAAAGTAGGAGAAGCGAAAGATGTGTCAGGATCGTAGCAATTGAAAGGATCTTGTCTCTGCCTACCCCAAGTACATTAAAAATCATGATTCCCTTTTCTAGGCTTCTTTTGTCTATCATCGTATATAACTGCGAGCTTGTACCTTTTGGTTTGTATTTAGGTCTTAGTTGCCTGAGCTTTGACGTACGGTTTTTCAATTCCAGCTTCGAGCGCTGGAGGATCGAGTGGCAAGATGTAGCGTTTGTTCAATTTATTTCTATACCCCGATCGGTTACACTAGGCAGGCTTATGCAATGTGCGAACCTGTAAGGTCCGCACATTGCATAAGCCCATAACCTTCCCCAATAAATGGGCTATCTAATACAAAAATAATTATTCAAATCGGATTGCTACTTCCTGAAACTATCGAGTTCAAACATACAAATTCTCCAGGTTTATTGCAGTAGTACGAGTGGTAGGATTCCTGTGCCCATACCACACGGCGCCCAATCACCCAGAGACAACAGTTCTTAAGTCTCCATATGCCCAAACTGGTGGTAGGATTTCTATGCAGGAATCCGTCTAGGTAGGTGCAAACATTACTGTGTTTCGGTTTGAAGGGCACTGTGAGCTAGCGTAATCACTGGGCATATGAGACTTAAGAACTGATGTCTCAGGGTGACGAGCGCAGTTTGGCGTCACACAAAAATATTCTGGGTGACAAAGCATTTGTTATGGGCAGACGTCGCACTTAGGTGAACAGTGTCAGGTGAACGTTTTGCTCACTTCGTCATTTTATCCAATAAAAAAAAAACGCATTCCATTGGAATCCTACCAACAGTAAAACTTAAATACATTCCATTCCCGCTAGCGCTTATCGCTTATACGCCCTTACTCCATGTCGGGCGTCACAGTGACCCGACTCGAACGGATCGATACCGGTCACGCGTCAATATATCTTCTCCCTCGCACCCAGGGGACGCGTGTATGTGCGAGCGGGAGACACATGTAGTTATTAGCTATGCAGTCTGGCTATGTCGCCGCACACCAATTTTGGGGTGAGCGTTGGCCCATTACTAACGACACGACATCTATGACTCAATACTTCTTACGCATACTGGCCGATGCGTCCGGGCTTCGCACGGAAGCTATTGTTATTTTAAAGCAGAATAGAAACAAATGCGAATGCAACCCTTCTGTCTGTTTGTTACCTTTTCACGTTTCAACTACCGAAATCTGAGAAATGTCAAATGTTCAAACAAAGAGAACGCGCTGCTTAGTATTTATAAAAAAAACTTCACCTACAGATCAAATACATGTGTAGCTAGCCGTGAGATGACTCTACCGATATGGTATTAATTCCTTCATCACCATTTAAATTTTTTTTTCACATAAGAATTCCTTTGTCTTCAAATTATTTAACAGTTTGATATAGTAATAGAATCAGGCGTTACTTTGCGGAAATCCATTGTAATGAAGGAAAGTAAGTTAATTTGCTAAGATCCGCATGCAAAATATAAAATGTTGTACATTACCTAGTTTTTGAAGAGCACCGCCCACACCTCCCTCAGTTGTGTGCACAAGCAAACCAACACTGCCACCAGGAACCGCCACCAGATACCCTCCACTACAATACTACCACTAGGTAATGATGTCGAGAACACGACACGTGTTTCGCCCCATAACGAGGCATTATCAATTGTCATAGACACTACGACAGACTTTCCTTCATTATTCAGAGATAGCTTGCATCCTGGAGACGGACATTGGATACTTAATGGAAAACCAAAAAGTTTTAACAGGATATTAAAAAAAAACTATCCACGCGGATGAAGTCGCGGGCACCAGCTAGTGACTAATGTGTTTAAGTTGTTAAAAGATTCCTACGTAAAGCCTAGTAAGAGTCAATGTTTGTGAAATCTTAGTGGGTAAGAATAAAAAAAAAGTTTCAGTTAAGTTACAGCCTATAAAGGTGCCGTGTGGTGGCGGCTCGTTAAAAGAATACTACCACTCCATCTCATCCAATGGATCTCGTAAAAGGCGAGTAAGGAATTAAACTGCACTGTGCACCCAACAGCGCATTGTGGCGATGGGCTCACCACCTATCACACCAAGTGCATTATATTGTTTTGGTGAAACGTGGATTGTGGCAGTCATCTGTTTTTGCAGTGAGTGCCCAGTCCCTGACTACCCCTTATGGGATACAGTCGTGGTCTTATGTATGTATGTTACTCCTAAATGCTGGTGCTGTTTTTCCCTATACATAATTTAACAATAACTCCGCCAAGCCATTTACCACTGGTTAACTCATCATGATATCTCCGAAACTACAAGACTTATTTTTAATTTTTTCTTTAAATTTCATAGTACGCGAGTGACCTGGGGTTCGATTCCCGGAACTTTGTTTAGGGTGGCGGGCGCAGTGTGGTGCCACACAGAAAATTCTAATGCAATGTTCTAGGTATATTTGCAATGTACTGTCTGGCCCGAACGTAAATTACACTTCAATCGCAACAGAAAAGTACCTCATATAGCAAATGCAAACCGACAAAGCTACTGACCGATATGAGAGAGGTCGTAAACGAAAGGAAGCCGGCGTAGCTCGCCGTACAATTTAATCTCTTACGCCATTGTAATAGGAGTTATAATTGAACGGATGGCTGCAGATTCGTAAGTAGGTTCACGATCGATTATCGAGCGATTATTTTATAGCACAAACATTAAAATGCATTTACTATTGTGTGTCTGTACGTAACGGTTTTATTATCGGCTAGCCTCGGCATCCGGTTTTGCCTGTGGGCGGTCAAGTCATACAATGTTACTAAAGAACTAACTGTAATATATATTGTTACACGCGCCACAGTCATAGTCAGTCCCCCTGCTATTCTCATTAATAATTACACTAACCACATGCTAAATAATCTTGTATGCAAAATAATAATGACATATATAATATAATACTATTAATTAATTTTCTAATTAACGTAGCAAATGAACTTTAAATCTAAATGGCCAGTACAAACATTGTATTGACTGACCCCTACCGCAATGTAAAGAGGAATCAGTCCCTCTACTAATCTAATTTTATGTATTATTACGCACGTAGACAAGAGCAAGAGATTGGCAAAAGATCTTAGACAAACTACATAAAACCCATTATACTTAAATAATTAGTCTCACGTAATAAAAAGTGATTGTGGCTACTGTTGTGTATTTTTGGCTAACCTACCCATCTTCTGTAATAATATTCATATAAAGTGTCAAGAGACATACAAGACAAGACGAGCAAAACGTTCTCCCGATGGTAAGTGCAACGTCCGACCAAAACTAATGCTGTGTCACGAAACTCCACCTGTCACCTTGGCACATCAGTTCTTAAGTCTCATATGCCCAGTAATTAAAAAAAAACACCAGCAATCAGTGCCCTTCAGAACGAAGCACAATGACGTTTGCGCACTACTGCATCTCTGTATACCATACATACAGGTAAGCATAGGCCAACCACGTAGCCAGCCCACTTTCCGCCCTCTCGGGAAACGAGACGCGACAGTTGGCGAACCACGCCACCGCCAATTTAGGACAAGTCAAAAAAATCTTACTCCCCATTGCCTTGCCCACGAGTAGTTTAGTGATATAGCATTGCATATTTTGCAGCAATAAAGTCCGTAGAATACCATAGTCGCCTCTTACGACACCTCGGTAGAGGCCATCTAACGGACATCATAAACTGTATTCAACACTGTAAATACCACCTATACTCAGATGACCTACAGATATACATTACGTTTAGACCAAGGGAAGTAGACTCAGCGATAAAAGCTCTGAATGAGGATCTAATTAGAATTCATCATTGGTCATCAAACAACAGTTCAGTCCTCGATCCCAGTAAATCTAAATATATAGTTTTCGGATCCAGATCGAACGTGAGCAACCGCCCTTGTGATTGTGATGTGAGACTGGGCTCGGACCCGGTGGTGAGTGTTTTTGAAGCCCGTAATTCAGGCCTAGAACTCGACTCGGGGATGCGCTATGAAAGCTACATTGCAAAGACTGTACGGTACTGTTTTAATAGATTTTTTTTTATTGCATAAAGTGATGAAACGAGCAAAACGTTCACCTGATGGTGAGTGCAACGTCTGCCCATAACAAATGCAGTGACACCCAGAAAATTTCTGTGTGACACCACAATGCGCCCGTCACCCTGAGACATCAATTCTTAAGTCTCATATGCCCAGTGATTACGCTAGCTCACAGTGCCCTTCAAACCGAAACACAGTAATGTTTGCCAACTACTGCTTCACGGTAGAATAACTGGCCCTGGGGTGGTACCTACCTAGACGGACTCCTGCATAGGAATCCTACCACCAGTAAAGTGCTCTATAAACTACGTCAATATTTGAGCGAAGAAATTCGTACACAGCTCGTCGAATCAATAGTTTATCCAAACTGAACTACTCAGACATAATATACGGTCCTCGTATATATGCACGGACGGAAAAACTAATTCAACGTGTACAAAACGCCTGTGCACGTTTCTGCTTTACCATACCGCCGCGGAGCCACGTAACGCTTTTCCTCAATAAACATAATATTTTGAAAATTAAAAATCGCAGGAGACTCCATTTAGCTTGACTACTTTTTGATATAATAAAACACCATAAATAAAGTATAATAAAGTACCTAGAACGCAAACTGGAGTGGATTGGTGAGGGAAGCCGTTGTGAGACTCGGCAGCGCTATCAACAACTCGCCACACAGAGACACGGATCCCGCAGCGTTCCGAGGTAGCTTCCGATATGCTGCAGCCAAGTGTTGGAACAATATCCCACCGCCCGTTAGAGTCCCGCGAGTCAAATGCGCATTTAAAAACAAAATGAAATTATTTTTAATGAAAACGCAGACAAATGATTGAAACGCCTGCTGTGTTTCAAAAAAATTGAATAATAATCGTAAATAAATATATTATCTTATCATATTATATTGTCTTATTATCTTGAATGTATCATTTCTTGTCCTGGTACTTAACTTTATTCCTTGCTTTCGTATTATTTAATTTATTGTTATATTCTTTCGATAGGTGATTTCGTTATGATTACATACATACATACATAAGATCACGACTGTATTCCAATAGGGGGTAGTCAGAGACTGGGCACTCACTGCAAATACAGATGACTGCCACAATCCACGTTTTACCAAAACAATATAATGTACTTGGTGTGATAGGTGGTGAACCCATCGCCACCATGCGCTGTTGGGTGCACAGTGCAGTTTAATTCCTTACTCGCCTTTTACCGAGATCCATTGGATGAGATGGAGTGGTAGTATTCTGTTAACGAGCCGCCACCACACGGCACATTACATGTACACGTAAATTCTGCCATTGACACACGGAAGGCACCCAGCGGTGTCAGCAGAACACCAGCGTTGGCTTTCTTGCCAACATAATGCCGAGCTGAAACCATATCGATCCAGCATCGTAATTTTTTTTTTATTGCATAAGTGATGAAACGAGCAAAACGTTCACCTGATGGTAAGTGCAACGTCTGCACGTAACAAATCCTGTGTTACCCAGAAAATTTCTGGGTGACTCTACACTGTGCCCATCACCCTGAGACATCAGTTCTTAAGTCTCATATGCCCAGTGATTAAGCTAGCTCACAGTGCCCTACAAACCGCAGCACAGTAATGTTTGCACACTACTGCTTCACGGTAGAATAACTGGCGCTAGGGTGGTACCTACTCAGACGGACTCCTGCATCGGAATCCCACCAGTAAAATAGGAATCCTATAGATTATAGATTGGACTAACTATAGATTTAAGGTAATAATTTTTTCTATTTTGTAACATTTTTCTTTTGTGTTTTATGTATCATCTTTGCTGGATTGATTAAATGAGTTATTATTATTATTATTACTCAGTGCCCTTCAGACCAGTGACACAAAATGTTATGTATGCACACTACCGCTTCACAGGGAAACTGGCGCTAGGATGGTACCTACCTAGGCGCATTCCTGCATGGGAATCCTACCACCAGTAAATCCTCCTCCATAGACAGTCTTAAGCCACCTGCATCCGACGACACGTTCACCTCATGGTAAGTGCAACGTTCGCCCACAACAAATGCTGTGTCACCCAGAATATTTCTGTGTGACACCACACTGCGCACGTCACCCTGAGACATAAGTTCTTAAGTCTCAAATGCCCAGTGATTACGCTAGCTCACAGTGCCCTTCAAACCGAACACACAGTGATGCTTGCACACTACTGCTTCACGGCAGAATAACTGGCCCTGGGGTGGTACCTACCTAGACGGATTGCTGCATAGGAATCCTACCACCAGTAAACTTCCCGCAAAACCATGCGGGTCACTTAAAGGTCACTCGAGAATCTTTCCTCCCCGTCGGTTATCGATTCCACGAGCTATGTGGCCGGCCACTGCCACCTCAGCTTGCTAATCCTTATGTCAATCAGCTCAGCCTAATATAGTAATTTAGGGCACGTGTACGAACCACGCTCGCGATGTTGCAGTCTCCGCTAGTGTTCGTTGTAAAGGGTAACTCGGACGGACCGTGCCGATGATTCAGTGTATTTACGTTTCCTTATGGAAGAAAGTGACGAGACGGTACATTCATCAAGCGAATGATTCAACTGTGTGGTCATAACAAATGCTGTGTCACAAGTCCCAATAAGACATCTGATTATTTCATTTTTTTTGGATTAAGTGATGAAACGAGCAAAACGTTCACCTGATGGTAAGTGTAACGTCTGCCATAATACAGTGCCGGCACCGGGAATCGAACCGTGGTAACTCGTTATATGAAATTTAAAGCTACCGCCTAGCCTACCACGGCTCCTTGCTGAATACTTTCCGATTGAAATCGTAACGAGTAATTCAGCGTAGGCTTAAAAAATTCTATCTGCGCAGCGGAACCCTGCCGTACTTGTCCCGACACGCACTTTTTTAATTCAACGTATGCACAGGTGACACCGTCGTAAAAGGTGTTGGAAGTTGACCCCCCACTAAATGGAGCGTCGACCTTTCCTTTTGAAAGTCGATAGAATTTTTTTCTTTTAAATCATCGACCGCGTGGCGTAGTGGTCAGCGAACCTCACTTCTGCGCCACCGGTCCTGGGTTCGATTCCCAGCCGGAGGTAACATTTGTGCAAAAACACAAATTGTTGCTTTTCGGGTCTGGTTGTGTTGTGCATGTGAAATGTAGGTTTGTAAAACGCACCCACGATACAGGAGAAAATCCTACTGTGGGGCTTCGTTTTTTATATAAAAAAAAAAAAAGCGATACCCCAACGTTTATATACATCGTTTTCGTACTACCGCTACCACTACCAGCGGTAAAATATGTGCCGAAAGTATTAGCGGCTTTGTTTACAAAAGTTCTTCTTTTCTTAAAAATCCGCTATCCGGCTCGAAGGACCTTGTAGTTCGAGCCGGAATGATGCAAATACATACACACAATGCCTTATAAAGTAAAATAACGACCCTGGCGCGAGTACAAACAAGGTTTTGGCGACCGCGTGGTCTGGTGGTCTGAGTACCTGTCTTCAACGCCCCCGGGACCTGTTTTCGAATCCCAGCCGGAGCCAACATTTGTGCTTAAACACAAATGTTAGACTTTCGGGTCTGGTTGTGTCGTGATTGTTCCCGTATTTCTGACACTGCATCCCAGCCTACCTCCAATCTTATCGCATCAGCAATATCAGCGGGTGTTTCCTCGTACCATTTTGACACTGGCTTTGGTTGGGTCACTCTGACCACTACGTCACGCGGTCGTCGAAATCTTAATGGCACGTCTGAGTTGGGTATACACGGTCAACGCGGCCGGGTCGCCTAGACCCCAAAACGTTATGGTATCGTGTCTGATGAATATATAATAGTTTAGCTGTTAGAACGCCGCTGTAAAACATACTTATAGTGACATCTTTTTCCCGTATAAGGGGTAGGCAGAGACCAAACCCGCGGCCCACTTTTCGCAATCGCGCGAAACGAGGATGTGTCGGGTGGCACCACGTGGACGCCATTTAGGGTTCCAACGAGTCGAAGAGTCAGGGTTTGCGTTCCAGGCACCCATAAATAAAGATTTCGGCTAAGCGAGCGCCCTCAGCGCCCTGCCACTTTTCAATCCGGCGAAGCTGTGAAAGCTTTCGGGCTAATAGTGACCATCAGTCCTAAAAAACCTTTTCTTTATCGCACATTATATTTATATATAATAATCGATTTTTTTTTATTGTAGGAAGTGACGAAACGAGCAAAACGTTCACCCGATGGTAAGTGCAACGTCTGCCGAGTCACCCAGAAAATTCCTGTGTGACACCACACTCCGCCCGTCACCCTGAGACATCAGTTCTTAAGTCTCAAATGCCCAGTGATTACGCCAGCTCACAGTGCCCGTCAAACCGAAACACAGTAATGCTTGCACACTACTGCTTCACGGCAGAATAACTGGCCCTGGGGTGGTACCTACCTAGACCGATTCCTGCATAGCAACTTGTATAACTACTTTGATATTTACCTGTAATATTTGTCTGTAAGTTTACCTAAAATAAATAAATATATAAATAACTCTCAGTCGTTTGACAGTTGGCGCAATTGACAGAATGCGAGTCGCAAATATCGTGTAAAACAGACGCATCGTTTCTAATTATATTGATCAAATTGTTTTGTTTACTGGTGGTAGGATTCCTATGCAGTAATCCGTCTAGGTAGGCAGCATCCCAGGGCCAGTTATTCTGCCGCGAAGCAGTAGTGTGCAAGCATTACTGTGTTTCGGTTTGAAGGGCACTGTGAGCTAGCGTAATCATTGGGCAGATTAGACATAAGAACTGATGTCTCAGGGTGACGAGCGCAGTGTTGTGCCACACGGAACCATTCTGGGTGACGCGGCATTTGTTGTGGGCAGACGTTGCACTTATCATCAGGTGAAAGTTTTGCTCGTTTCGTCACCTTATACAATAAAAAAAATTATCATTTCTTAGTGCACATTACATACATACATACATAAGATCACGACTGTATCCCATAAGGAGTAGTCAGAGACTGGGCACTCACAGTAGTCACGCAAAAGCAGATGACTGCCACAATCCACGTTTCACCAAAACAATATAATGCACTTGGTGCGATAGGTGGTGAGCCCATCGCCACCATGCGCTGTTGGGTGCACAGTGCAGTTTAACATTACATTACAGACGATTCAATCGGAAAATTTATGAAAATTTGTACATTGACTTTTTTGAGAAGTGTTTGTTCATCACGATTAGTTCAGAGCAATCACTCCTAATATTAATAATAATTATTATTAATTTAATATTAATAATAATTATAATTCAATTTAATACGGAGCTTTGGTGATTTTTGATCGAATTACTGTTTTTTTTTATTTCATTTTTTTTTATTTTATGAGTGACGAAAAGAGCAAAACGTTCACCTAATGGTAAGTGCAACGTCCGCCCACAGCAAATGCTGTGTCACCCAGAATATTTCTGTGTGACACCACACTGCGCACGTAACCCTGAGACATCAGTTCTTATGTCTCAAATGCCCAGTGATTACGCCAGCTCTCAGTGCCTTTCAAATCGAAACACAGTAATGCTTGCACACTACTGCTTCACGGCAGAATAACTGGCCCTGGGGTGGTACCTAGACGGATTCCTGCACAGGAATCCTACCACCAGTAAGATATTGATTATTAATTATACCAATTCAAATTCAATATTCATGGTTGAGACATGACAACGTCTGTCGGGTCAGCTAGTTTGAATATGAAAAAAAAAAATTACGTTAGGCCTAACAAGATTTTCATATCCGTTCATGGATAAAATGATAAAAAAAAATATCTATGTGAATATTTCAAAATTGGAACGGGCGGAAGCGCATTCCCCGTCCGCGTGTCGTCTATTTCGGTCGCCGCCACTCTGCTCGGTTTTATTTCTTTTTACGTTAAATATAAAAGTGGAAATACTTCGGCGCGCTGTCGGTTATTGTTTGTTTTGATTAACGGCTTTGGTGTTCTATTCATGGTTGCCATGCAGTGTTAATGTTTTTTTTTTTGGGTGTGACGTCATCCCGACTACGGTTATATATTTATTTCTATTTTATTTATTAGGAAAACTTACAGTTATTAAATAAACATTTGTTTACATTTCACATGGAATAACGTTAACCATTTACAAGTTTACACAAAAAAAATTGCGCTGTTATTGTCCGATACTTGTCCGGCAGAGTAGAATAGTACCTACCACGCGACTAAGAACGATCCCTTAGCAATATAGCTATTGACATTACTAATATTCCTGGTAACAACTCCTCCTAGCTTTAAATTAAGCAGTGGAGTGGCGAGGATACATACATACATACATAAGATCACGACTGTATCCCATAAGGGGTAGTCAGAGACTGGGCACTCACTGCAAAAACAGATGACTGCCACAATCCACGTTTCACCAAAACAATATAATGCACTTGGTGTGATAGGTGGTCAGCCCATCGCCACCATGCGCTGTTGGGTGGACAGTGCAGTTTAATTCCTTACTCGCCTTTTACGAGATCGATAGGATGAGATGGAGTGGTAGTATTCTTTTAACGAGCCGCCACCACACGGCGAGGATAGGCGTCGTAAGAGGCGACTAAGCCACTGTACGGACAGTCTTTACCCGAGCATAATCAGACCATAATATGCGATGCTGGTTGGTGCTGCCGGTGGTGCTGCTGCTATAGGTTCTCGAGTGGCAACCTCGTACCGGCAAACTCAGTGTAGGGCGTCCGCCCCACTACACGGAGCGACGACCTGCACAGTCTTGCAGGAAGTCGATAAATGCAGGTGTTTTGTGGCAATCTATGGGGGAGGCCTATGTTCCAACAGTGGACTGGAATAGGCTGAAATGATGATGATGATGGATGATGCGATGCTGTCAATATAGTGCTCATGGGAACGTAATTGGGGGTAAGAATTTTTTGACTAATACGAGAATGGCCGCGACGTGGTTCGAAGCCACCCGTCACGTTCATCACGTGAGATGCTTCTGCCCACTGCTTATATGGGAAAAAGGCGTGACTGTATGATGTTATTGGCTGAAACCATTTAGCCGAGTCGAAGTATTGTAACTCCGTAAGAGCCATCAGTTCGGAAGTCTCATATAAGCTCTTCAATTACACTAGCTATCGGTGCCCTTGGCACAATGTCCTGGAAAGTGCAACGTCTGCCCAAAACAAATGCTGTGTCACACACAACATCTCTATTTAGCACCATACTGCGCCTGTCTCATAAGTTCTCAATTCCCATATGGCCAGTGATTGCACTAGCTCTCAGTGCCCTTCAGATCGAAACAGTAATGCTTGCACACTACCGCTTCACGGCAGAATAACTGACACTGGCGATGGTACCTACCTAGACGGACTCCTACTTAGGAATCCTACCACCAGTGAGTTTGGTAAAGTGAAGACCTTACTAATTTTAGCAGCCAATCGGAGTCGCCGCGCCAATTCAGCCGTACTGAAAATTATAATATTGTTTCCATAATGATACAGCCTTGACCCACGTCACCAGTCAGCGCCACATAATTCATGCTTCGTTGACAGCCGTTGTCACCAGCTGTCATATTGACATGACAGATGTTTGTAGAGGTCGCGGATGATCGCAGCGTCTCAGTTGTACTCTGCCTAAGTTACGAGTACCGAGTTCGAATACCAGACCGCTCATATTAAAATAAAGTCGCATTTAGATTTAAACGCGCAGTGTTCGAGTAAATATAAGAAGTCATCGACTACCTACTTATCTACAGTCACGCCTTTTTCCCATGTAAGGGGTAGGCAGAGGCCATTCACGTACCACACGTCGCCGACATTTTGGTAGGAGTCAAAGAAAATCTTACACTGCATTGCGTTCCCGCGCAGTATAGTGACAGAATTACATACGAACAAAGGCTGCCCGTACAATACCTTAGTCGCCTCTTACGACACCTCGGTAGGAAAGAGGTAGGTACTATTCTAATCTGCCGGACGCCTATCGGCTAAAATCATTAAGTAAGCCTATAAATATCTTACTGCTGAGCACAGGACTTCCTTCGTTTGTGATAGAGGGCTTTATAGGCGGGAAGAGTCCGCTACAATGCGGGTTGGCGGACTTCACATGTTTATGCCTACCGCATAGATTGCCTCAAAAGTTAGTAGCTCTCGGTTTGGTGGCATTTTGCCATTATTGCCACGCTCGGCAGGTGGGTTGGCAGTCGCAGTTTATTTATTCAGATGTTACAGGAAGATGCTGCTGCCCATCTCACTGTTTTGGCGAGTGATATTGCCAATGAAAGGGGGCAGCTACCCGCCAGATCGAATGGTCTGATATGGGGAGGACGTCTCCTCCATCTAGTAATATTTAGATGTTGTCTAAATAGGTCGCATCTCAGAAAACTTTCATAGCGCGATTATGGGGACGTATGCGAATATTTCTTGAGCTGTCGCCACATGAGAATCACATGTCCTGGGAAAACAACTGATGTCTCTGGGTGAACTGGGTGAACAGGTCTGAAGGGCACTGGGAGCTAGCGTAATCAATGGGCATATGGAACTTAACAACTCATGTCTCAAGGCGGCTGCCGCTGTGTGGCGTCACACAGAAGTGTTCTGTGTAAGACATTTGTTATGGGTAGACGTTGTCCACCATCAGGTGAACGTTTTGCTCGTTTCGTCCCTTTATCCAATAAAAAATATTTACAAATAATTGATGATGATGTTCTCCTAGCCGATTTTCGACCACGGCGACAACTTCCGACTACTGTCGAGAGCCATCAACTGCGCAGGAGATATTATAGTGCCACAAGTGTGCGCAAACACAGAGGCACTCACTCGTCCCAACCTACACGCACCCGATGTAACGCTGATGCGATAAGATCGGTGGTAGGCTAGGATGCAGTGTCAGAAACACGAGGACAAACACAACACAACCAGACCCGAAAACCAACAATTTATGTTTTAGCACAAATGTTGTCTCCGGCTGGGATTCGAACCCAGGACCCGCAGCTTAGAAGTCAGGTACTCTGACCACTAGGCCACGCGGTCGTCGATAATTAGACTAAAGTGGTTAACTACTACTCTTATAATGTCCCTGTTTATAAACTGCAATGTCTAGATATTTACACCTTGAAATCCTGTATGGCGACCATACTGTAGTACACATTTACGTTTAAAAAATTGTCCAATTACCCCACATATCACAATGCCGTAGTCGGGTTAACAATGGACGTATTGCGTTCCCCGAACTTTCCCAAGACATGGTCTGATCAATCTCTACGGTACCCCCGTAGAACGGATGCTGAGGGACGAAGTAATAAAAATTGATTTGAGTGTAATCTACTGGCTACTTGGCTCGACGCATGGCACTCTTTATTACAATTGTTACAAATTGCTCTCTTAAAAAATCTCGCAATGGTCACCACGCGTTTGAGTTTTTCGGGACCTGTGCAGGAATCCGTCTAGGTAGGTACCACCCCAGGGCCAGTTATTCTGCCGTGAAGCAGTAGCGTGCAAACATTACTGTGTTTTGGTTTGAAGGGCACTGAGAGCCAGCGTAATCGCTGGGCATATGAGACATACTGTTAGGAATGCTGGATTCAGCACTTATAAAAAAAACACTGAATTCCCTTTGGATTCACCGTGTGATGGCGGCTTAAGAGAATCTGCCACCCCATCTCATCCCGTGGGTGTCGTAAAAGTCGACAGAGAGGAAAAGAAAACTAAATCTTTCTGGAATATCTGAATAAATAAACTGCGGTTGCCAACCCGCCTGAAGCGTGGCAACTATGGCAAAATCCCAACCAAATCGAGAGCTACAAATTTTTGTGGCACTCTGTAGGGGAGGCCTATGTTCAGGAGTGGACTAGTGATAGGCTGTAACGATCCATTTGGATTAAAATAATTTCACAATTATTACATCGGTTGCGTGTAATAAATTTACGACTACTGGTGGTAGGATTCCTATGCAGGAATCCGTCTAGGTAGGTACCACCCCAGATCTAGTTATTCTGCTGTGAAGCAGTAGTGTGCAAACATTACTGTGTTTCGGTTTGAAGGGCACTGAGAGCTAGCTTAATCACTGGCCATATGAGACTTAAGAACTGATGTCTCAGGGTGACGGGCGCAGTGTGGCGTCACACAGAAATGTTCTGGGTGACAGAGTATTTGTTACGGACGTTGCACTTACCATCAGGTGAACGTTTTGCTCGGTTCGTCACCTTATCCGAGATTTATACAAGAGTAATGAAAAAGCGGCTACACACGCTCTGGATTAGTTCCCGTCCGGTAGAGAGGAGAGCATTGATAAAAGCCGCCCATAGGGAAAAGACATTCCGACGTGAACGTGTTAAGCTGGTGAAAATGCGGGGCGCTGCAAGTAATTGAAACAAAATTGAATTTCGTTTTAACATTCTTAACGTCGTCGTAATCATATATACATCGTTATAGTCATCGTCATCGTTTCAGCCTATCACTAGTCCACTCCTGAACATAGGCCTCCCCCACAGATTGCCACAAAAATTTGTAGCTCTCGATTTGGTTGGGATTTTGCCATAGTTGCCACGCTCGGCGGGCGGGTTGGCAACCGCAGTTTATTTATTCAGATGTTCCAGGAAGATGCCGCTGCCCATCTCCTGGTTTTCGTTTTCCCTCTGTCGACTTTTACGACACCCGCGGGATGAGATGGGGCGGTAGATTCTCTCAGGCCGCCACCACACGGCATACAGCATACATATAGTCACGCCTTTTTCCCATTTAAGGGGTAGGGAGAGGCCACTCACGTAGCCGCCATTTTGGATCGCGTCAAAAAAAATTTACCCATTGCGTTCCCACACGGGACGAACGGGCAGTATAATGACAGCGTTGCATATTATGGTGTTATTCTGCACAAAAAATATGTTCGTACAATACGTTAGTCGCCTCTTACGACACCTCGGTAGGTAAAGAGGGTAGGTGCTATTCTACTCTGCCGGACCCCTATCGGTCTTAATAAGAATCAGTCGTAATCATCGACTTTTAAAAAAATAATCATTATTCCACTCCAAAGCCCTCTCAAAAGTGACAGGAGGCCTGTGCTCAGCAGTGGGACATTTGTTGACTGTTACTTCAAATTTATGTCACTAATATCTCCCAGTTTGGTAAAACGGTACGTCACACTACTTATGCTTAATACACGACCACTCATTGTCATTCCGATAATGCACTATGACGCAACGACCGCACGCCGCGCATCCGTCGACCGCGTGCCCCATTTACCGGCGCTTTGCATTTGAATAAATCTAATTCTTGATTGCAGTGTCTTGTTTGCGACGCAATCACTGTCTATAGGATATTGCGTCATTGTGTTGTGAATGGAATTTTTTTTATAGTAATGATGTTCTCCTAGCCGATTTCGACCACGGCGGACAACTTCCGAATCCGATGTCGAGAGTCTTCAACAGCGCAGGAGATATTATAGTGGCACAAGTGTACGCGCAAACACAGTGGCACTCACTCTTCCCAATCTACCCGCGCCCGATGTAACGCTGATGCGATAAGATCGGAGGTAGGCAAGGATGCAGTGTCAGATACACGGGGACAAACACAACACAACCAGACCCGAAAACCAACAATTTGTGTTTTAGCACAAATGTTGACTCCGGCTGGGATTCGAACCCAGGACCCGCGGCGTAGAAGTCAGGTACTCTGACCACTAGGCCACGCGGTCGTCAATTTTTATAGTAGACAGCAAGCGGCTCGCCTGATTACCTACGCCAATGAACATCCGCGATCACCTTAAATCCGCAAAACAAGAGGAGTTGCGGGTGCGCTGTCGGCCTATGAGAAAGGAGTGGGCAGGGCTGCCAGACATGGCTTATCTTACGCAAAACAAATCACCAGATACCCGCTTTTACCCGCTTCCAAACACAGATTACCCGAAAACGGAGAACATTTAAAAATAATTACAATTTTTTTTTATTGCTGTAGATGGTGACGACACGAGCAAAACGTTCAACCGATCGAAAGTGCAGCGTCTGCCCATAACAAATGCTGCGTCACTCTGACCATTTCTTTTGTGACGCCACACTGCGCCCATCACCCTGAGACATCAGTTCTTAAGTCTTGAAAGCCCAGTGATTACGCTAGCTCTCAGTGCCCTTCAAACCGAAACACAGTAATGTTTGCACACTTCTGCTTCACGGCAGAATAACTGGCACTGGCGTGATACCTACTTAGACGGATTCCTGCATAGGAATCCTACCACCAGGTTATAATTTTCCGAATGTCGACTTTTACGACACCCGCGGGATGAGATGGGGTGGTAGATTTTCTTAAGCGCGCCACCACATGGTCGTTCAGTGGTAGTGTTGTAGTGGTAGGGTATCTGGTGGCGGTGTTAGTTTGTGCACGCTATTGTGAGAGGGCTGGCGGTTCTCTTCAAAAACCAGGTAATACACGCCATTTTGAATTTTACAAGCCGGTCTCGACAAATGCACTTTCCCTTACTTATGGGTGAAAATAAAACATATACCGACGAACGCGGCGACACACCGAGCAGTCTGACCGCATGCGTAACAGCGGTACCCGGTTCGATTTCCGTTCACACCGCTTCCGCTTCCTCTTCCGCGCGTTTCGACCGTTCCGGTGTCAGCTGCTTGGCGTTGTGTGCGTGTTTTATGTAGCAGTGAGTAGTGTACGAATTCTTTAAGTAAAGGAATATTTCGGTCTGGCATTTTTGGGAAAGGATTGTCCCGCGTTCTGTACCCAAGACCTTTCTCAGTACTGTAGCGACATCTATATGTCGCCACATGAGAAGCTCTAGAAATATTACCATACGTCTATAATCGCGCTATGAAAGTTTTCTTAAATGCGAACTATATGAAACATCTAAATATTACTAGCCTTTTTTTTTATTTCATAAAAGTGACGGAACGAGCAAAACGTTCACCTGATGGTAAATGCAACGTCTGCCCATAACAAATGCTGTGTCACCCAGAAAATTACTGTGTGGCACCACACTGCGCCCGTCACCCTGAGACATCAGTTCTTAAGTCTCATATGCCCTTGTGATTACGCTAGCTCACAGTGCCCTTCAAACCGAAACACAGTAATGTTTGCACACTACTGCTTCACGGCAAAATAACAGGCCCTGTGGTGGTACCTACCTAGATGGATTCCTGCATAGGAATCCTACCACCAGTCCTCATAATAGGCAGGCAATATCATTCGCCAAAGTACTTTTCTTTCTGTCTCAAGATCTTGGGTTCGTTCCGGATAAAGGATGTGGAGCGCCGACCGCGCTGACAACGAAACAACAGCTTGCCTAGTGCACGCTGTTGTTTCGTTGTCGTAGAGAGTAAGAGTACGTAATTTCGTCGCCGCGTGTCCAGGGTTCGAAACCCGGCAGGTGCCAACATTTGAGCGAAAAACAAATTGTCGGTTTTCGAGTCCGGTTGTGTTGTGCAAGCGAAATGTATATCTGTAAAAAGCAACCACTACACACTAGTAATCCCACATTACACTGTATGCTATCTCATTCTCACGCAGCCTAAATCCTATAGATGTATACGTATATGTTTGACTTCAGTGTCGCTTTTTCGTGTTAACCATTTTTAAATCACAAAAAAAGTTTTCACTTCAATGAATCAGTCACACATACATGCAGTTACGCCTTTTTTCCATATAATGGGCAGACAGAAGCCACTCGGGTAGCCCCAACCTTCGCTCTTTCGGGAAACTTAACGTGAGCGGTGGCGAACCACGTCGCCGCCCATTTTCGTAAGAGTAGAAAAATTCGTACTCCCCATTGCGGTCCCACGAGCAGTATAGTAACAGCATTGCGTATTATGGTGTTATTCTGCACTAATAAATGCTGTAGCTTCAGAATGGTGTAGCTTTAATATTATAATAAAATTTATTTAAATGTGTATCGAAATCTCATAACCTGTACCGTAAGCACGTTTTACAGACATTAAATAACACTTAAACCCTAAAACAACTATATAACACGATATAACTAAATAGTGCCGTGTGGTGGCGGCTCGTTAAAAGAATACTACCACTCCATCTCATCCAATGGATCTCGTAAAATGTGAGTAAGGAATTAAACTGCACTGTGCACCCAACAGCGCATTGTGGCGATGGGCTCACCACCTATCGCACCAAGTGCATTATATTGTTTTGGTGAAACGTGGATTGTGGCAGTCATCTGTTTTTGCAGTGAGTGCCCAGTCTCTGACTACCCCATATGGGATACAGTCGTGATCTTATGTATGTATGAATAAAGGCTGTCCGTACAATAGTTTAGAATTAGACGCGAAACGGTATCAATTAACTATCAACTGCGCAGGAGATATTATGGTGGTACTTCCACTTGTGGAAGTCGCTAATAGAGAGGAACTCCTTCGTCATATTGCTCAAGCCTATAAAATCGGAGCCGTGTGGTGGCGGCTAAGGAGAATCAGCAGCCTCTTCCTGGAACATCTGAATCAGTAAACTGCGACTGCGAACCCGCCTGCCAAGCGTGGCAACTATGGCAAAATCCACTCAAGGTGAAAGCCACAAACTTTTGTAGCAATCTATGGGGGCTGCCTATGTTCAGCAGTGGACTAGTGATAGGCTGAAATGACAGATGATGATGATAAAATCGGAGATACGTTAGGGTGCTATATAGCTAGAACTACAGGACAATCGCAACACAATCAGATTCAAAGTCGACCGTTTCAGAAACCGCAAAAACGGTTGTGCAAATGTGGAAACGAACCCTCGACCTGCGGCGCAGTAGACGGGTTCCGACCACTCGGCCACGCATAATGACAATATCGCTCAATCGTCCGTTTCTTTATAGGCTTACAGTCTTTACGTATCAGTGGTAGGAAAACAGTACATTCTTGCTATCCGATTACAATGGCCGCGAATGTGGGTCGCGCGGGGCTTCGTTGCCCCGGATACCACCTTCTCCTTCACGGGTAGAAATTAACGTATCGTCTATACAAATCAATAAAATTGAAGTGTCTGTTTTTAATAACAAAATAACAGCTTTTAACTCAATGCTCTTGAAAGTATATACGGTACTTAAAGGAGAATCAATTTAAAATTTTTGTCTGTCTGTCTGTCTGTTCGTTCCGGCTAATCTGCGTAACGGCTGGACCGATTTGGACGGAAACTTTCACTGACAGATAGCTGATGTTATAGAGGGGAATTAAGGCTATTTTAATTTTAAAAAAATAGAGTTTCGCACATAAAAATTAAAACCTCATAATCTGATTCAAATAGGGAAGTATGTATGTATATCATCGATCGGAGTCACCTTTTTTTACGCGGGTGATACCGCGGGGCACAGCTCGTTACATATGTATAAGGGATTTGACGCAAAAACCCGACAGAATTCAACAAACGTGTCAAGAAGACTATTAGCGTATTATAAAATACATCATTACATAGTGATGTGATATTCTCCTGGCCGATTTCGACCACGGGGACAACTATCGAATATTGTCGTTAGCTATCATTTGCGCAGGAGATATTATAGTGCCGCAAGTGTACGCGCAAACACAGAGGCACTCACTCGTCCCAATCTACCCGCGTCCGATGTAACGCTGATGCGATAAGAACAGAGACGATCACAACACAACCTGACCCGAAAACCAACAATTTGTGATTGAGCACAAATGTTGGTTCCGGCTGGGACTCGAACTCCCAGGAACTGCGGCTTAGAAGTCAGGTACTCTGACCACTAGGCCACGCCAACGCACGCAAAGATGTGTCAAAATAACTCTGAAATGAAATGAAATGATTTTTTTTATTTTCGACGTAAGAAATATAAATTTCGTTTGTCCAACGTCATTTCCTTACAATCTACCGCCATTTCGTATTGAGGTTCCTCTGACGGAGTAGGAACAGGCGAAAGAAACTCCGTAGGTATCCTCTTTTTTGTAAATCCTTTTTATCTCAGTCAAAAATACATTATAATTAAATTTACAAAGGATAGTCTCATAGGAAAACCGAAGCACGCTACATGTTCAAATCTTAGACAAGATTGATTCAATCAATATATACGTAAATTGTAAGCTCGAGCAGAGTATGACGCATGTGGCAGCCATCGCCCTCCTCAACCATTTCAAGGGAAGTGGACTACCCGCGACACGACGTCGCCGCAAGTAGAGACATTTTCTGCATTTGCAAACCCCCTGGCTACCAAATATGTGATATTTTAATTCAATGAGATTGTAAGTAAAAATATATTGTGATTATGATATTGAAAAAAAAGAAAGACCCTCAGAGTTCCTTGCCGGTTCTTCTCTGAGAAGTTCTTATCTTTCGAACCGGTGTAGATTTTGACATTCGTCGTTTCGATTCAGTCTATAACTAGTCCACTGCTGAACATAGGCCTCCCCCATAGATTGCCACAAAAGTTAGTAGCTCTCATTTTGGGGATTTTGCCATAGTTGCCACGTTTGGCAGGCGGGTTGGCAACCGAAGTTTATTTATTCGGATGTTCCTGGAAGATGCTGCTGCCCATCTCCTGTTTTTTATTTTCCCTCTGTCGACTTTTACTACACCCACGGGATGAGATGGAGTGGTAGATTCTCTTAAGCCGCTACCACACGGTTGACGTTCATAAGAGCCTAAACTGAATTAAGAAATGTTCTCCATGACTTTGAATCCTTTGAACTGCCAGCATCACGTGTATTTTTTACAATTGAGATTTTCGGAGACGAATTCGCTCGCTCGGCTGTGTACCTGCTCGCCCAGTGCTATACATTGTTGGTAAAAAATATCCGCGTGGTGGCGGCCCGAGAGAATCTACCACCGCCATCTCATCCCGTGGGTGTCGTAAAAGTCGACGGAGGGAAAATTAAAACCAGGACCCATCTCCGTCTTCCTGGAACATCTTAATTAACTGCGGTCGCCGACCCGCCTGACAAGCGTGGCAACTATGGCAGAATCCCTTCAAAATGAGCGCTACAAACTTGTGACAATCTGTGGGGGATGCCTATGTTCAGCAGTGGACTAGTGATAGGCTGAAATGATGATGTGATGATGAAAAAATATTTTACACGTCACATATTAATGTGATTTTTCTGACCCGCCGAAACTTCACGTGTTTAAAGGACGACCTCTAAACGGTACTTCTAGTTTTATACAAAATTCATTTTTACTGTTCGATAATGAAAGTATATGTTGAGAACGGCCTTTTTAGTTCTTTTTTTTATATAATATAGTCACAATCGTTCACCTGATGGTTAGTCTAACGTCTGCCCATAACAAATACTCTGTCACACAGAACGTTGCCCTCCCGATTTTAGTAACTGACCGAGCCGAGGCCGGCCGCCTTGGGCACCCTCGAGTCAGTTACTTCCGCGCACAGGATGACGGTCCAAGCCGGGTTCCCCTCTCGGGGGCCCTTGCGCCAGTCATCCATAAATAAAGGTATGCAGCAGTAGCTCACAGTGCCCTGCACACCGGTGCTTGACCGCAGAATAACTGGCCCTGCGGTGGTACCTATTACCATAATTTTTTTTTTGCATATTTCCGCCTTCATTTTTAAACCCTATAGGATAAGGTTTTAGTGCTTCACCGCAGAGTAACTGGCCCTGCGGTGGTGCCTACCAAGTCGGATACCTGCATAGGAAGCCTATTACCATTAATTTTTTTTTGCATATTCCCGCATTCACTTTTAAACAAACCCTATTGGATTAAGTTTCTTTGTGTTATTTTGCGTAAGACTTCGCTGATTAGCGTCGCGGCGCCGAGCGTCGTTTGCTCAAATCGTTTTCGGCTTTGACACAGTTCAACTGTAATTGTTTACAAATCTTGTTTAAAAACTTAATATCCTGCCATTACTATAATAGGTCCGACGTTTTGCGATGTTGCGACATCGTTTGGCTCGGCTTCCTGATCTCGTGACCGATTTCGAAAACCGCCATCTTGCGGTAATGACTAGAAAGTTGCCATAGACGGGAATTTTTGTTGTTTATAACTGTATGGGTTTGTTGTTTATTTATTTATTTATAACAGTGGTCGCACTGTGGTCGAAACTCTATGGCGTCAGTCTTTGTACGACATTTGACCACAGACTAATATATGTTAGACATTGGCAGTATGATAGTAAACAAACGACAGACTGTTATGTGATTGACAATGTCAGTATGAACGTAAATAATGAATGTTTTATTTCATTCAATTTAATGTATTTGTACATCCATACTAATATTATAAATGCGAAAGTAACTCTCTCTGTCCCCTCTGTCTGTTTGTTACCTTTTCCAACGATTCAACCGCTGAACCGATCTTGACGAAATTTGGCACAGGGATAGTTTGCTTCCTGTGGAAGGACATGGGATACTGCCTATCCCTGAAAATCAAATAGTTGTTACGGGATATTATATATATATATATAAACCTATATCCACAGGGTCGAAGTCGCAGGCATCAGCTAGTATTTAGTGGCTTTAACTATGCCAAATCTCACACCCCCTTCGTTCGCGCAATATGCTTAAAAAGCGGTATAAAGTTTTCTCTTTGCGTATTAATAAATAGAACTTGACGACCGCGTGGCCTTGTGGTCAGAGTACCCGACTTTTAGGCCGCGGGTCCTGGGAACACAAATTGTTGGTATTCGGGTCTGGTTGTGTTGTGATTGTCCCCGTGATTCTGACACTGCATCCTAGCCTGCCTCCGATCTTATCGCGACAGCGTTACATCGGGCGCGGGTAGGTTGGGGGAACGAGTGAGTGCCTCTGTGTTTGCGCGTACACTTGTCGCACTATAATATCTCCTGCGCAGTTGATGGCTCTCGACAGTAGTCGGCAGTTGTCGCCGTGGTCGAAATCGGCTAGGAGAACATCATCATAGAACTCATTCTTTATTGTTGTCACCTTAAACTGAAGGCTACAATTGGTCAACTTATTATCTAAACATTATCTACAAGTCAAGCCTTGTCATGGTGAAAAGTAAGTGGCAGGTGCAAACCATAGATTAAAAAAGATGTAGCAAGAGGACTCATAAAGCCTATGCAGGAATCCGTCGAGGTAGGTACCACCCCAGGGCCAGTTATTCTGCCGTGAAGCAGTAGTGTGCAAGCATTACTGTGTTTCGGTGTGAAGGGCACTGTGAGCTAGCGTAATCACTGGGCATTTGAGACTTAAGAACTGATGTCTCAGGGTGACGGGCGCAATGGGGTGTCACACAGAAATATTCTGGGTGACACAGCATTTGTAATGGCGGACGTTGCACTTACCATCAGGTGAACGTTTTGCTCGTATCGTCACTTTATACAATTAAAAAAAAAAGTTACATTTATATGCAACTAGGTAATGCCTGGATGCAGGTCCTTTAAATATCGCGTGAGAACTATATGATTTTCCGGGATAAAAAGTATCCTTGTCCGTATCCAGGTTCCAAGCTATCACTGTGCCAAATTTCGTCAGCGGTGCCAGACAATGTACGTGCTTGCTCGTACAGTAACAAACAGACAGAGGGACAGAGAGTTACTTTCGCATTTATAATATTAGTATGGATTATCGACAAGCGCTAGTTTTACCATCGACCTCACAGACCTTCAAGGCTGCTCTCGTGGAGGAGGCTTGTCGAAGAATGATATAGATTATTTTTCAGATGTTACAAACTATTTAATTTGACCCTAAAATAACCTCCAATCGTCCTTCCAACGATGAACCAAAATGTACTTTCGTTGTCACCCCTGTGGACTATGGGCTTTCATGCTAGTTATTGGATCCTGGTGGTAGGATTCCCATGCAGGAACCCATCTAGGTAGGTACCACCCCAGGGCCAGTTATTCTGCCGGGAAGCAGTAGTGTTTTCAAACAATTACTGGTTCACATAATGATTTCTTATATTTACGCGAACACTACACATTTAAATGAAACTAAGTTTACGGATTTTATCGCGTTTAATTTTATACTATTTATAAGCCGATGTTTCGAGTGCTTTACAGCACCCATGGTCACGGGAGGACTGAGGTGACAGATGTCCTGATGTCATAGTTAACCTGGGGTACCTTCAGCTTTTAATTATTATTTTTGGGTCCGATCTACGCAGAAAGAGCTAACTGTGTCTTGAAGTCTTGCAGTGGTATGCTTGGTTTTTGATTTAATTTTATATATTATTGGATCCCAAGCTGGTGGTAATACCCAACCATCTTCTCTATTGAAAATAGGATGTTTTTTGATTTCAATAGCCTCGCGAATCATCCTTGGTAGGAATCGGTGTTCTTTTGCAAGGATCTGTGGTTTATCAAATCTGATGTAATGGTTGGGATGATCCAGAACATGGTCACAGACTGCAGACTTCCTAGAACGACGATGCTTCACGTCAGCAATGTGTTCTTTTACGCGGGTTTTAATCGATCTTTTTGTTTGGCCTATGTAAGAGAGACCACATTCACAATCTAGCTTGTATACTCCTGCGTCCTGTAGAGGGATGTTACACTTGACAGATGGTAAAAACTGACTTATCTTCTTCGGCGGCTTGAAGAATGTTTTTATGGAAGCCCGCTTCAAGATATAGCCAATCTTGTCCGTGACTCCTCTGACATAAGGTAGAACAGCAGGCACACGCTCGACTGTGGCCGGTTTCACTCGGTCACTGCGACGTAAGCGCGGAACCCGAAGCTTGTTGTCGTGCAAAACTTGCTTGACATGTTGAAGCTCGGCGGCCAGGTACCGGCACCGGGAATCGAACCGAGGTCACTCGAGTACTATGAAATTTAAAGCGAGCGCCTAGCCCCTGAGCTACTACAGAAAAATACGGTATAATAAAGTAAGATTTTCTTTTTATTCGAAAAAGTGACGAGACGAGCGAAACGTTCACCTAATGGTAAGTGCAACGTTTGCCCATAACAAATGCTGCGTCACCCAGAACATCTGTGTGACACAACAATGCGCCCGTCACCATGACACATCAGTTCTTTAGTCTCATATGCCCAGTGATTACGCTATATACTTTCCTGCATAGGAATCCTACCACCAGTAAAATAGTAAATATACGTACATACAGTCACTAAAATAAATTAAAAAAAAATCACATAATGGGTAGGCGGAGCCACACAAGTAGCCCACTTTTCGCCCTCGCGGGAAACGAGACGTGGCGGGTGACCCAAGTCGCCGCCATTTTGGTACTTGTCAAGAAACTCTTATTCCCCATTGCCTTCCCATTGGTATATATGGTATATATAGAGCAGTATGGTGACAGTGTTGCATGTTATGGTGTTATTTTGCACGAATCAAGGCTGTCCGTACAATAGCTTAGTCGCCTCTTACGACACCTAAAGAGGTAGGCGCTATTCTACTCTGCCGGAGACCTATCGGCTGAACCATCTAAAACTGCAATTAATTTTATATGTAAATATCTTACAGATTTCTTGCTTAATACTTGCGTACGGAACGAAATACGGTTGATCTTAAAGAGCGGGTCCAAACACATTAAGTCATATAGACGTCAATTGTTCGGGCAAGATGGCGCACGCGGGGTCGTCGGCCCCGGCGTAGTGACTTCGGCATGGTGACACAGAGCTCCTTACCGCGTCGATCGACCGGAATGATAATTATTAGGGTTCGCTTTCAAAGAGAACCACGTCGCTAAAGTCTTTGTTATTTTCGGGTGGGCCGATTGTCGAATGTGTCGTGTGTGTAACGAAAACCGTCGGCAGCTATCATATAGCAGGGGATATGATAACGGGGTCGCTTGTGGGCCCGATGTTTGATTCAGGTGATAAAATGGGAGGTATGGTAGGATGTAGTGTTAAAAATACGGTGACAATTCGAACAAAACCAGCCCCGAAATAGCATTAGGCTGTGGTGTGCAAACACAACTAACTCTGTTTCGGCTTCGATTGCAGTGATGATGTTCTCCTAGCCGATTTCGACCACGGCGACAACTTCCGACTACTGTCGAGAACCATCAACTGCGCAGGAGATATTATAGTGCCACAAGTGTACGCGAAAACACAGAGGCACTCACTCGTCCCAACCTACCCGCGTCCGATGTAACGCTGATGCGATGTGTCAGAAACACGGGGACAATCACAACACAACCAGACCCGAAAACCAACAATTTATGTTTTAGCACAAATGTTGGCTCCGGCTGGGATACGAACCCAGGACCGGCGGCTTAGAAGTCAGGTACTCTGACCACTGAACCACGCGGTCGATTGCAGTATAGCTAGTGTAACTACATAGCATATGGTACTTAATACTCTCGTGTGACGTTACCAGTGCAGTGTGGTGCCGCACAGAACTCTACAATTTATGGTTCTGTGTAGGATACCGCAGTGTTGCACTTAGCATCAGGTGAACGAGTCACCCGTCTCTCCGCTTTTAGTATCCCATCACGTGGGTGTTCTTGAAGCCGAATAAGATAAATCTCAGACCCGCCAAAAATGGCCGAATAACATCAAATTTACCAGACTGGCTTTGCCGGTTTCATCCGCGTAAAACAAGCCGAAAACATAAACTATTATTACTGGTGGTAGGATTCCTATGCAGGAATCCGTCTAGGTAGGTACCACCCCAGGGCCAGTTATTCTGCCGTGAAGCAGTAGTGTGCAAACATTACTGTGTTTCGGTTTGAAGGGCACTGTGAGCTAGCGTAATCACTGGGCATTTGAGACTTAGAACTGATGTCTCAGGATGACGGGCGCAGTGTGGTGTCACTCAGAAATATTCTGGGTGACACAGCATTTGTTGTGGGCGGACGTTGCACTTACCATCAGGTGAACGATTTTGCTCGTTTCGTCACTTTATACAATAAAAAAAAAACTAAATAAAACTACGATATCATCATCATCATCATTTCAGCCTATCGTTAGTTAAACCCTCCCAGAAATGAGTGGTGGGCTTTTAATTTTATTCAGAAATAATTACTTTAAAGAGCTTTTTAAGCTTCACCTATATATTATAACTAGGCAATGCAATAATCATCATCATCATTTCAGTCCACTGCTGAACATAACCCTCCCCCATAGATTGCCACAGAAGTTTGCAGCTCTGATTTTGGGGCGATTTTGCCATAGTTGCCACGCTTGGCAGGCGGGATTGGCAACCGCAGTTTATTTAGGCTGATGTTCCGGGAAGATGCTGCTGCCCATCTTCCTGGTTTTCATTTTCCCTCTGTCGACTTTTACGACACCCACGGGATGAGATGGGGTTGTAGATTCTCTTGGGTCGCCACCACACGGCATTGTAGTGATCAGTCTATTGTGTGATTAGTTGGAGTGGCTAACAGTTAATCTCTGTGTGTGTGTGTGCAATTGTATTCGCGTACATACATACATACATAGGTGGTGAGCCCATCGCCACCATGCGCTGCTGGGTGCACAGTGCAGTTTAATTCCTTACTCGCCTTTTACGAGATCCATTGGATGAGACGGAGTGGTAGTATTCTTTTAACGAGCCGCCACCACACGGCTCACGGACGGTATTCGCGCGTGTCTAAATATTGAAACTTCTAGATACCAAAGAGAGCCGTGGTAGCTCAAGGGCTAGGCGCTCGTTTTTAATTTCATAGTACGCGAGTGACCTAGGTTCGATTCCCGGTGCCGGCACCACTAAAATTGTTAATTGCAATTTTAAGTGCTGACTTACCACGTGCTCGGCGGTGAAGGAAAACATCGTGAGGAAACCTGCATGTCTGACAAATTAAAAATATTTCGAAAACATGTGAAGTCCGCCAACCCGCATTGGAGCAGCGTGGCGGATTCTTCTTAGCTCCAAAACCCTCTCAGAAATGAGAGGAGGCCTGTGCTCAGTAGTGGGTCATTTATAGGCTGAAACTTTTAGATACCAAAGCAGAATATTACGTAAATACTGCCTCTAACAACTTTACGGAACGGTTTCCTGGCAACGAAATAACTTGATAATAACAAATTAGACGGATTGAATATGAGGAGGCACCCGAGACCACCCGGGACCAGTCACGCCATACCTACACCAATTAAATCTCATTAACACCAAGCTCAAACATTGCTTGGCGTTGAAGGAATTCCTATTCCCATCCCACGGCCGTTATTCTGCCGTGAAGCAGTAGTGTGCAAGCGTTACTGTGTTTCGGTTTGAAGGGCACTGTGAGCTAGCGTAATCACTGGGCATTTGAGACTTAAGAACTTATGTCTCAGGGTGACGGGACGCAGTGTGGTGTCACACAGTAAAATTCTGAGTGACACAGCATTTGTTGTGGGCGGACGTTGCACTTTCGTTTTGCTCGTTTCGTCACTTTGTACAATAAAAAAAAAGTGTACAAACATTACTGTATTTCGGTCTAAAGGGTTTGGGATGCATTGTAATACGGCATATGCAATGGGCATATGAGACGATAGTTTATTTGTTATGGGCAGACGTTGCACCTTACCATCAGTAGAACGGTTTAGCTCGTTTCGTCATTTTATCAAAAAATAATATATGAAAAGTAGGCTTCTTACTAAACTAGTGTCTATAGTGGGGGGTCGTTGTTACGCACTGCCTTATTTATTTTAAAATAGACGTGCCACACGGTACAGGCAGCGGCATACTCCTGGAACATCTGAATAAATAAACTACGGTTGCCAACACGCCCGCCAAGCGTGGCAACTATGGCAAAATCCCCCCAAAACGAGAGCTACAAACTTCTGTGGCAGTCTATGAGGGAGGCCTAGGTTCAAAAGTGGACCTAGTGATGGACTGAAGTGATGATGATGATGACAATAGACGAATAGCGGGCACGAACCTGCGACGTCTTACTTCGCAGTCCGTACCATGATCCGTTAGGCTACTGGCGCTCAAACCTCGGTATTCAAGTTCCGAATGCTGTTAGAAGCTATCTGCAGCGTATGAGATATGGTGCCATAAGGGTACGCGCAAAGACATAGGCACTTACTCGTCCTTACCTACCCACACATGTAACGCGATAAGATCGGAGGTTGGCTACGATGAAATGTCAAAGACACTAGGACAATCACAACACAACCAGTCCCGAAAAACAACAGTATTGTGTTTTTGCACAAATTTTTGTTACGGCCCCGCCGAAGCCCGGACCCTCGTCCTAAAAAGGTCAGGCACTCTAACCACCCGGTAAAGCGAGGGTGTGGGGTCGTCGACCCCAGCGCATTACGTGTACCATGGGCGCGTGTGGGCCGAATGGCGCGGTCAATGCAGGTTGTTTGGTGCTACGGTGACCAGGCGTCGGATGACGAAATCGAGATTTGTACATACATACATACATAAGATCACGACTGTATCCCATAAGGGGTAGTCAGAGACTGGGCACTCACTGCAAAAACATATGTCTGCCACAATCCGCGTTTCACCAAAACAATATAATGCACTTGGTGTGATAGGTGGTGAGCCCATCGCCACCATGCACTGTTGGGTGCACAGTGCAGTTTAATTCCTTACTCGCCTTTTACGAGATCCATTGGATGAGATGGAGGTGGTAGTATTCTTTTAACGAGCCGCCACCACACGGATTTGAATTGATCAAATAAAACAAAGTGATAACTTACTTTTCGGAAATCCTAGTACAATAGGGAAAGAAAGTTAATTTGCTAAGATGCGCATGCATAATATAAAATGGTGTATATTACCTAGATTTTTAAGAGCACCGCACGCCCTCCCACAACAGCGTGCACAAGAATACCAATACCGCCACCGGGAGACGCCACCAGATACCCTCCACCACTACAACTCTACTCGGCAATGCACACCACTGAAGTCGTGAACACGACACGTGTTTTCATCTCTAAACGCGGCATTATCAAGTGATATTGACTCTACGACAGTCGGCCGCCGAGTGAGTTCACTCGGCGTCTGTCTGTCGTAGAGTCAACCAAGCAGCCGATTTTATATTTTGCATCGTATCATGCGGATCTGTAGCAAATTATTTTTTCCCTAAAGCCATAGCCTTGTAAATGCCCTACTGCTGAGCATAGACCTCTTCTCATTTCATCGCAGCTCACCACGCACCTCCTACGATTTCACACGTCCTAGAAATAGTTTGTTCCTCAGACATGCAGGTTTCTTCACTGATGTTTTCCTTCACCGCTGAGCACGTGGTAAATTAGCACTCAAAATTGCAGAACAATTTTCGAGATGCCGGCACCGGGGATCGAACTCATGGTCACTCGCTTACTATGAAATTTAAGGCTATCGCCCGGGGCCCCAATTCCAAAACACCAATCGTTTCAAAATGACCATGACATCGTCGCAGAATGACAGATTGTGAAACCCATTTCGTATTCTCTTGTTATTATTTGCATAATATCTATACAAATAAATAAAGTTGAAGTGTCTGTTTGTAATAACAAAAGTAACAGCTTTTTACTCAATGCTTATAAAACTATATACGGTACGTATAAGAAAAAAACTATTTTTAAAATTTTCGTCTGTCTGTCTGTTTGTTCCGGCTAATCTTCGAGACGGCTGGACCAATTTTGACGGGACTTTCACTGACAGATAGCTTATATAATTTTAGAAAAATAATTAGGGTTCCGCGCAAAAACATTAAAGTCCCAAAATCCGATTCAAATAGGGAAGTCATAGATCACCGATCGGGGTCGGCTTTTTTACGCGAGTGAGTCCCGCGGGGCATAGCTAGTTCTAAATATAATTTGAACTCCTTGGTTTGTATCATTTACAATTTTAATGGCTACACCGGTTAGATTCCTACCTACCGATCTATACTATACAGTCACGATCCGAGCAACACTGTACACACAGTCAATAGCTTTAACATCACACGCACAACGTCGCGCGACCGCCGTAGAGAGCAGCGCGCAGCTATCGTAAATAACACCGCGTACACCAGATACACCCGTGTTCCAGGGCGGTTCTCACCGCCCAGAGTTACCGACACACAAGTCGACAGTCCGAACGGAGGCCCGCAGCCTCCCTCGGACGGTCATTAGATGACTTCAGTTAATAATTTTATGGAGATATTCACAGTGGCGCAAGCACGCTAGCGAACGAAACGGTCCGAATTTAGCTGTTTAGTAGGAGTTTATATTTATTTATTTATGTTTGGGTCAAACCAAACGTGGCACGCGGGCCCCTGGCTCGTGAGCACAGTATCCGATGAAGCTGTAAAAGCCAAAAGGCTAACAGCGATTACTTCACCGAAATTATATATCCTACCTACCATTTTTAAACGATGCCATTGAAAAATTTTAAGAATGGGCAAATAGCAGCAAAGTAATAGAATAGTAATGGCGTGACAATGCTATGGCATCATGATCGTATTTCTTATAAAATAGCGGAATCGTGCCCAGCTCCTGCTACCACTGCTCATATATACGACTACAAATTATTGTTTCGGATAAAACGAACCCACGATCTCAGCATTTTTTATAAAACACTAAAAAAATAATGAAAGAAAGAAAGTTAATTTGCTAAGATCCCCATGCACAATATAAAATGGTGTAAATTACTTACTTTTGAAAAGCACCTTCCTCCCGTATCATGCGTGAGCGTACACGAGCGAACTAACACCGCCCCCAGATACCCTCCACCACTACAAAACCACCACTAGGCAGTGACACTGTAACCAGGACCAATTTTGGATCTTAGCAAATTAACATTATATCCTTCATTTTAATGAATTTCCGCAAAGTAACGCTTGATTCCATTAACTGTATTAAAAAAAAATCTAAATCCCCTTGAAGCATAGAAATCATGGTCATCCTCTACAAAGACCGGCATAACTCAGCGCTCCGTCAAATATTTTTTTTTCTAATTTACATTATAGTATTGTGTTTTCGTTACTTTTTTCAACATAATTATAGGCTGAGGAGTTTTCGGATGGGGCCTAATTGTACAGTGCGGTATCATAGCAGTGATCGGTCTTAAAATGGCCGAACTTGTGATTAAACTAAATTATTGTTACGATATTTATCAACAACATCTTAATTTTCATAACAAGGTGCCCGTTCTGCCTAGACTTTTTTGATATTACTAACTAACCCGTACCAATGTTTCCCATTTTGGTATAAAATCTGTTTTAATTTGTTTGTGTGGTAGCGGCTTAAGAGAATCTACCGCTCCATCTCATGCCGTGGGTGTACGTAAAAGTCGACAGAGGGAGAATAAAAGATGTGCAACAGCATCTTCCTGGAATATCAGAATGAATAAACTGCGGATGCCAACCCGCCTGCCAAGCGTGGCAAATATGGCGAATTTCCCCCCAAAATGAGAGCTACAAACTTTTGTTGTAATCTATGAGGGATGCCTAAGTTCAGCAGTGGACTAGTGATAGGCTGAAATGATGATGATGATGATGTGTTTTATATTGTATCTGCTATTTTAATTGTATTGTAGTTTGTTCAGTTGTGTTTGTACCGAATAATTGTATTTTATTATATTTCTTTATATAATGTAAACAAGCTCCACCCGAACGCGCATGTTAGTTGAACAGATTGTCAACAGATGGCGCTTCCTACAATTGAAATAATGAACTCGATTTTTCGAGATGTATCGAAAACATTAATTTTAAAACATTTATTTATTTTTCATCATTAGAGAGAAAAATAATGTTTAAAGTTCCGTATCAAAGGATTAATTTTGATACAGTATTAAGGGAGATATTTCATACAAACCAAATAACACCTTTATGAGTAATATATATATATAGATAGGTTGATCGTAAAAAAAACCCACGGCCAACACTTGGATTTCTCTTCTGTTGTAGGCGCGTTTTACAGACATAAATTGCACTTGCACAAACGTCAAGACCCGGGATGTTCTATCTATATGAATTTATTCCGTGCTGGGAATCGAACATGCCGACACATAGCGCAAAAGCTAACTACCCAATACCGAACCAAATCTGACGTAAAAATGTAACAACAGGTCCGATTGATTTCACTGACTGAGCGAGAAGAAAATATTTGTTTTATATATTTTTTTTTATTTTAAAGTTATTCCTCACACTAAGATTTCTGGTCTGGCTGGTGTACGAACCCGAGACCCGCCGCGGGTAAAATCAGTGACTCCGTCCACTAGGCCACGTGATCGTCAAATTATAAAAAATTCCAAATCTATATACATATGAAGAAGTGTGAGATTAGGCATAAAAGTTTGTATGGAGGAGTGAGGGAAGCTAAAACTTATTTTTAATATGTGTTATAAATACATTAAATTGAATGAAATAAAACTTTCATTATTTACGTTCATACTGACAATGTCAGACAATATAATAGTCTGTGTTCAAACATTCGCCAAAGAATTTTAAAATGTCGCCAACAAATAATTACTCAAACTTGAATAACGTTCGAAGTATATTAGTAGGTGGTAGGATTCCTATGCAGGAATCCGTCTAGGTAGGTACCACCCCAGGGCCAGTTATTCTGCCGTGAAGCAGTAAGTGTGCAAACATTGCTGTTTCGGTTTGAAGGGTACTGAGAGCTAGTGTAATCACTAGGCATGTGAGACTTAGGAACTGATGTCTCAGGGTGACGGGCGCATTGTGCTGTCACACTGTTCTGGATGACACAGCATTTGTTACGGGCAGCCGTGGTAGCTCAGGGGCCTGGTGCTCGCCTTTAATTTCATAGTACGCGAGTAACCTGGGTTCGATCCCCGGTGCCAGCACCTCTAATATTGTTCTACAATTTTAAGTGCTGATTTACCACGTGCTTAGCGGTGAAGGAAAACATCGTGAGGAAACCTGCATGTCCGAGGAATAGTATATATTTCGAGGACATGTGAAGTCTGCCTAACCCGCATTGGAGCATCGTGGCGGACTATTCCCAGCTCCAAACCCTCTCAGAAATGAGAGGAGGCCTGTGCTCAGCAGTGGGACATTTATAGGCTGTTACTTTACTTTTTATTTTTTTAGACGTTGCACTTTCCATCAGGTGACCGTTTTGCTCGTTATGAAATAAAAAAAAAGTTAAAAAATTTCGACCACTGGTTTATATGGATTCGCGATAAGTCACGGCCATAGCTTCTTACTTCGGTGTGCGAACACGACGCGTCGCATCACTAATGAGTGTTGTCAATACTAGTCTCGCACGTCTATTTATATGCACTTTCACACGCTCAGACGCGCTCGATCGACGCTGAGCGGACTGTCGGATTCAATTAGCTGCGGGTGGGCCAGTTACAGGATGTTCGCGGAATCGTTTTCTTCAAATACACAAAACTTCTTAAGCCGTGGTAGCTCAGGGCGGCCTAAAATTTCATAGAACGCGAGTGACCGTTAAAGTTAGTCGGCTCGGTTGGCGCAGTGGCTAAGCCCTTGGCTTCTGCGCCGTGGGTCGCGGGTTCGATTCTCGCACGGGACAAATATTTGTATGGCCTACATATAGTTGTTCCGAGTCTGGGTGTTTGTGCATGTGGAATTTATGTCTGTAAAACGCACACACGACACAGGAGAAATCCTAGTGTAGTGCCGATATACCACCTCCACAGCGGTGAAAGAAAACATCGCGAGGAAACCTGAATGTCTGTGGTGTATTTGTTTTTGTTGTAGAGAGTTGACGAGACGAGCAAAACCTGATTGTAAGCGCGACGTCTGTCCGTAAGAATGTTGTGCTACGGTGTAACACCTACGTGTGGCACCACACTGCGCTCGTCACCCTGAGCCAGTTCTTAAGTCTCATATGCTCAGTGATTACACTAGCTTTCAGTGCCTTTCAGACCGAAACACAGTAATGCTTGCACACTACTGCTTCACGGCAGAATAACTGGCTCTCCGATGGTAGCTACCTAGACGGATACATGCAAATTAATAAATAATGTCAAAACTGGTGAAGCATAATCGCGCGCCGACCTACATTATCTATACTAATGATGATGACCACGGCGACAACTTTAGAATACTGTCGAGAGCCATCAACTGCGCAGGAGATATTATACTGCCGCAAGTGTACGCGCAAACACAGAGGCACTCACTCGTCCCAACCTACCCGCGCCCGATGTAACGCTGATGCGATAAGATCGGAGGTAGGCTAGGATGCAGTGTCAGAAACACGGGGACATTCACAACACAACCAGACCCGAAAACCAACAATTTGTGTTTTAGCACACATGTTGTCTCCGGCTGGGATTCGAACCCAGGACCCGCGGCGTAGAAGTCAGGTACTCTGACCACTAGGCCATCGAATTGAAATTAGATGTTTCAGTCTATTGTAGGGCAACAGGCAGCAACAAGTTATGGTTAACTGGTCCTATCATTGCCTCCGTACAAGTGGTTAATTAAAATATAGAATTCTGTAAAGATACATTGCAAGGCTTAGCACTATAATGAAGATGCTGATTTGAACATTATTTCACAAGCATTACAATGGAATGGGCTACAGTTTTGTGAATTTTGCGATATAGGTCAAAATCTTCAAAATTCAGGCAATGTTGCGCTGGTGGTAGGATTCCTATGCAGGTCAGGTACTCTGACCACTAGGCCACGCAGTCGTCATACTATCGTCTGTATACTAATAATATAAAGCTGAAGACTTTGTTTGTTTAAACGCGCTAATCTCAGAACCTACTGGTTCGAATTAAATCACGCTACGACCCTTAGAGCTATTTCTTTTAAATTAAACTGCGGGTGAATCCGCGGAGCACAGCTAGTGAGATATAGAAACTATGTGAGAAAGCTCTGCTACATCACAGATATCTTCGGAGCTATAATGATAATTGAATTTTTAAACGCGATCTCGGAGAATCCGAACCGAGTAATTCACATTGAAGCAATCACAATAACGGCTGAGCCATATCGCCAATGAACATTTGCGAACATCCTGTATTAGAGTTTAGCATGATAACATTAGCGTGGTTCCCTTTTCGAGCGTTACACATCATTTTAGGTGAGGCATGTACATTTTTTTTTTCATTTATATTGTGACATTGGTTCTTCAAGGTCTTCAGCCAAAAAGTCACAAACGTAGATAAATAAATTAAGAATAATGTAGCAATTCTACTACCCGATATCATCCCGTGGGTGTTCTTTGTGGCAATCTAGGGGGGAGGCCTCTGTGTTCAGCAGTGGGCAGTGGATGATAGGCTAAAAAGATAATGATGAATAAAAGTAAAGTAAAGTTTCAGCCTATAAATGTCCCACTACTGAGCTTAGGCCTCCTCTCATTTCTGAGAGGGTTTTGGAGCTAGGAGGAATCCGCCACGCTGCTCCAATGCGGGTTGGCGGACTTCACATGTCTTCGAAATATTTTTTATTCCTCAGACATGCAGGTTTCCTCACGATGTTTTCCTTCACCGCCGAGCACGTGGTAAATCAGCACTTAAAATTGCAATTAACAATTTTAGTGGTGCCGGCACCGGGAATCGAACCCAGGTCACTCGCGTACTATGAAATTTAAAGCGAGCGCCTAGCTCCTGAGCGACCACGGCTCCCTGAGCTACCACGAATGAATAATGATGAATTATATGTAGCAATTCCGATTGCTTTAGTCCAGGGAGTTAATAACCTAGTTGCCTTGCCCGGCAGATACGATAGAGCCACCGGGTAAGCGACCCGGCCTCCTTCCGAGATAGTTCTGTCCTACACCTCGCAGTTCCTTTCCCATCTTCCGCATACCTTAACCCAAGCTCACCTGATATAAAGTGCAACGTCATTCAGAACATTTACATGTGACACAACACTGCGGATGTCACCCTAAGGCATCACCAGTTCTTAAGTCTCGTGTGCCCAGTTATTACGCTAGCTCTCAGTGCCCTTCAAACCGGAACACAGTAATGTTTGCACACTACTGCTTCACGTCAGAATAACTGGCTCTGGGGTTGTACCTGCCTAGACGGATTCCTGCATAGGAATTCGTTTCCCTTTCCCTCCAAGCCAGTGGTTGCCGTGCCCCCGTGGGAAGATGGGAAAGGAACTGCGAGGTGTAGGACAGAACTATCTCGGAAGGAGGCCGGGTCGCTTACCCGGAGGCTCTATCGTATCTGCCGGCCAAGGCAACTAGGTTATTAACTCCAGGCAGTTAATAACCTAGTTGCCAGGGCCAAAAGCAATCGGAATTGCTACATATCATTCATCATTATCTTTTCAGCCTATCACCCACTGCTGAAAACAGAGGCCTCCCCCCTAGATTGCCACAAACAACACCCACGGTATGATATGGGGTCTCTCAGGGTGATGGGCACAGTGTGGTGTCACACAGAAATTTTCTGGATTGTACAGCATTTGTTATGGGCAGACGTTGCAATTACCATCAGGTGAACGTTTTGCTCGTTTCATCACTTTATCAAATTAAAAAAAAATGCAATTGTCATTTCATCATGTTTAATCGCTGAGCCCATCTCGCTAACATTTTCGCAGCGACTCAATGGGATTGCGTAACGTCTCGTGGGAAGGTAATCGCGGTTTTTTTTTTCGTAACGCATTAAACAATGAGGCAGACGTAGACATTAATGTGGGCTTAGACTCGGTTCGAGAGTCTATTGCGTAACTATGTACTAGCCGATGCCCGCGACTTCGTACGCGTGGATGTAAAGGTTTTAAATTTTCCGGGATGAAAAGTATTCTATGTCCGTGACCAGGTTGATTGAGCTGTGAAAAGGTTACAAACAAACAGAGGGACGTTACTTTCGCATTTGTAATATTAGTACGGATGGCTATGTCTAATTATATTAGAATTAGAAATTTATATATTAGTTACGTATAAGTGTCCCACTACTGAGCGCAGGCCTCCTCTCATTTCTGAGAGGGTTTTGGAGCTAGGAAGAATCCGCCACGCTGCTCCAATTCGGGTTGGCGGACTTCACATGTCTTCGAAATATTTTTTATTCCTCAGACATGCTGGTTTCCTCACGATGTTTTCCTTCACCGCCCGAGCACGTAGTAAATCAGCACTTGAAATTGTAGAACAAAGTTAGAGGTGCTGGCACCGGGGATTCGATCCCCAGGTTACTCGCGTACTATGAAATTAAAGGCGAGCACCTGGCCCCTGAGCTACCACGGCTCACAATGATTCTTTTTACTACAACATTAAACCAATCTTCCTCTTTGCCCACAGACGTAAAGACAAGCAGCTGCGATGGCGGAAACAGATACGGAGACTCTGCCGAACGGCACCGGCCCGTTGCGCACCGCCGAGGAGGAGGACGAGCGCATGAAGCAGCGCCCAGCGGACATCGACGCCGTAAGCATTTTTTTTTTTTGTATTCCATAAAAGTGACGGATCGAGCAAAACGTTTACCTGATGGTAAGTGCAACGTCTGCCCACAACAAATGTTGTGTTACCCAGAAAATTACTGTGTGTCACCACACTGCGCCCGTCACCCTGAGACATCAGTTCTTATGTCTCATATGCCCAGTGATTATGCTAGCTCACAGTGCCTTTCAAACCGAAACACAGTAATGTTTGCACACTACTGCTTCACGGCAGAATAACTGGCCCTGGGGTGGTACCTACCTAGATGGATTCCTGCATAGGAATCCTACCACCAGTTTTTTTCTCTTAACTAATATTATAAACTGCCGTGTGGTAGCGGCTGAAGAGAATCTACCACCCCATCTCAACCCGTGGGTGTCGTAAAAGACGACAGAGGGAAAACTAATAACCAGGAGATGGGCAGCAGCGTCTTCCTGAAACATCTGAATAAATAAACTACGGTTGCCAACCCGCCTGCCAAGCGTGGCAACTATGGCAAAATCCCCCCAAAATGAGAGCCACAAATTTTTGTGGCAATCTGTGGGGGAGGCCTATGTTCAGCAGTGGACTACTGATTGGCTGAAATGATGATGATGATGAATATTATAAAGAGGAAAGATTTGATTTTTTGTATGTTTGGTTGTAATGATTTAACTCAAAACCTACCGAACCGATTTTAGAAAATTCTTTCACCTATATACAACTATATTATCACCGACTAACACGAGTTGTATTTGATTTTTAAAAAAAACCGAGATTCCTACGAAAATTGCTATGATGTAATCATCTTCCAGGTATCAGAAATTTACTGATTAAAGTCATTATTTGGAGTGCGCTGCAAAAACTATTAATGATAAATAAAATAATGCACTACATTATCATAGTACTCATTACCCACAAAAAAGTCCGCGGGGCTATATGTCTAACTATTATAGTTAAGTCACAATAACCGCTTTTCGTTCAAATTATTCTATCAAAACACGGGTAGAATCGAAAGATGATGACATTTGTATCATGATATTAATCCTTATCTTACAAAATAGTTTCATAGTCAAGGTTGATTTTTTACATGTAAATTCCTCTTTAAATTATTCGAATCGGACCTATCGTTTAGAAGTTACGACGGGAATAAAAATGCTAAAAGTAAGAAAAATGCCGCGGCGCGAGCAAACAGCCATACGCTCGCCCGCGTTACTCGCGATTACACTAAGTTCTATTGACTTTAAACGTACTCATTTTATTTTTTGTAAACTGGAAAAAATTTAATAGTGGTTTGTAATTTTAACTATATATATTTTTTTTTAATTAAAAACTTTGGAACGCTCTATAATAAATACAGCGGCCGCGGTCTCTACGCCGCGCCGCCCGGTTTCAAGCGACTTGGGCATCATCGAGGTGCGCGGGCTCCCTTTGCGCAGCGGTCGAGAGCGGTCGTTTTTTTTTTGCTAGCACGACATCTACTATAATAATATAATATTGTTTACAAGGAAGCTCTGAGCCACTAAACTTTCATGGCTTATGTTCCCATATATAAAAATTTATTTTGGTAACTTAATATTACCTGACCAGCTGCAGATTCGCCGATGAAGCATAGTCGCTACAAAAAATGTTAGTGAAGCGGTTGTTCTTATTCTGTTTGTCCAAATAAAGTACTAATTTATCTTTCTTATATCTATCTATCCGTGCGAAGCCGGGGCGGATCGCTAGTTTTTTTTTTTTTATTGTATAAAGTGACGAAACGAGCAAAATGTTCACCTGATGGTAAGTGCAACGTCCGCCCACAACAAATGCTGTGTCACCCAGAATATTTCTGTGTGACACCACACTGCGCCCGTCACCATGAGACATCAGTTCTTAAGTCTCAAATGCCCAGTGATTACGCTAGCTCGCAGTGCCCTTCAAACCGAAACACAGTAATGCTTGCACACTACTGCTTCACGGCAGAATAACTGGCCCTGGGGTGGTACCTACCTAGACGGATTCCTGCATAGGAATCCTACCACCAGTAAGTTTTTTATAAAGTGACGGCAAAACGTTCACCTTATAGTAAGTGCAACGTCTACCCGTAACAAATGCTGTATCATCCAGATTACTTCTGTGTCACCACACTGCGCTCGTCACCCAGAGACATAAGTTCTTAAGTCTCATAGACGGATTCCTGCATAGAAATCCTACCACCAGTAAAGCATTCTTCTTAAGTTCTTGAATGAATTAATGAAATATATAATAATACTCGCAGAAAAAACTAAATTCTTAAAACTAAAAGGTACAATTGGCAAGGTACGAGCGATCTCTACCGCACCACGTTGCAAATGGGAAAGGGTTAGGTTGTAACAAAATTAATTAAAAAAAAAGAAGAAAAATACGAAAACTTTACTCAGCAACTCAACTAATGTTTACGATGATGTATACATACTATATATACTATATTATATATACACTAGCGGACCCGACAGACGTTGTCCGGCCCGAACGCTGGCTTGCCTGCTGTGTACAGATTCAGCGAACGGTTTTTCGATATTCGAACTATCGATAAACTATATACGGAGTGACTTTTGTCGTTCTGAATCTAAACCATCCAGGGAACCAAACAAACACACACAAAAAAATTCATCAACATCGGTCCAGATGTTTAGGGGGAGTTCAGTGACATACACACGCACAGAAGAATTATATATATACTTACTTATATTTATATATAAATACATCCTTTACACCACAATCCTTTTTCTTGTAGGATAAAGTTACGAGACGAGCAAAACTTTCAACTGGTGGTAAGTGCAACGTCTTACCATAACAAATGCTGTGACCCAGATCATTTCTGTGTGGCACCACACTGCCCCTGAGACATAGAATTTTAAGTCCTATTCTCAATGATTACACTAGCTCTCAGTGTTTCTGAGACCGTACGACCTACATACCGAAACAGTAATATTTGCAGAATGACTGGCCAGGGGTGGGGAACCTACGAGTACATACCTAGATGGCGTCTTGCATATATATCTTACCAACCACAACTGAATTAGGTAGTGGTGATAGATTCCATATCGCCACCGCATGGCGACGTGTAATAAAATGTTATGTTTATAATAGACTGATGAAGACCTGACTTCTAAGCCGCGGGTCCTGGGTTCGAATCCCAGCCGGAGCCAACATTTGTGCTAAAACATAAATTGTTGGTTTTCGGGTCTGGTTGTGTTGTGATTGTCCCCGTGTTTCTGACACTGCATCCTAGCCTACCTCCGATCTTATCGCATCAGCGTTACATCGGGCGCGGGTAGGTTGGGACGAGTGAGTGCCTGTGTTTGCGCGTACACTTGTGGCACTATAATATCTCCTGCGCAGTGGATGGCTCTCGACAGTAGTCGGAAGTTGTCGCCGTGGTCGAAATCGGCTAGGAGAACATCATCATCATCAGACTGATGAAGAATATGTAGAACACTTGTATAAAAGACCGCGTCATTTTCAGAATGCAGACGCGGCGAAGGTCACGGTCTTTTTAATAAAGAGAATAAACCTACTGGTGGTGGGATTCCTTTGCAGGAATCCGTTTAGGTAGGTACCACCCCAGGGCCAGTTATTCTGCCGTGAAGCGGTAGTGTGCAAACATTACTGTGTTTCGGTTTGAAGGGCACTGAGTGCTAGCGTAATCACTGGGCATATGAGACTTAAGAACCGATGTCTCAAGGTGACGGGCGCATTGTGGTGTCGCACAGAAATTTTCTCGGCGACACAGTATTTGTTATGGGCGGACGCTGCACTTCCCATCAGGTGAAGGTTTTGCTCGTTTCGTCACCTTATCTACGTTCACCAAATTAATAAGCTTCACCTTTTCCAGGATGTCCGTGAAATGGAGCGCCGCAAGCGCGTCGAAGCGCTCATGTCCTCGAAGCTGTTCCGCGAGGAGTTGGAACGCGTGCTCGACCAGCAGATGCACGAGGGCAACGACGCGCCCCTGCTGCAGCGCATACGGGAGATGGTTGGCGGACGACTGCACACCGGGAGCTTGCGGGTGAGCGCTGGACCTATGCCCTGGACAAAAAACACATTATCTGACAACAGTATTCGTTTTGTAGTTTTACGGTTTGTAGGTCTACTAGAGGCTAAAGCGTAAATGTGAATAGACAGCTGCTTATGAGTAGAAGAAAAGTAATAAAGCAGGTATCCTCTCTTTTTAGAGAGGGCTTTGAAGCTGGATAGAGTCTACCACGCTGCTCCAATACGATAGTTTTTTTTGAACTGGTGCCCTACAGTAGAATTTCTCCTGTGTCGTGGGTACGTTTTACAGACATGTTTATTTATTTATTTGTTTATTTATTTAACTCTTTATTGCTTCCTTTACAATAAAGGGATACAAAGGGCGGACTTAATGCCTTTAGGCATTTTCTCCCAGTCAACCCATATGTTCACATGTTTGGCGGATGATATTGCCAAGGAAAAGGGTAGCTACCCCCCAGATCGGATGGTCTGATCTGGGGAGGACGTCTCCTCCGACTAGTAATACTCGTATTTATATCTTGTATATATAGTTCGCATCTCAGAAAACTTTCATAGCGCTATTATGGACGTATGGGAATATTTCTTGAGCTTCTCATGTGGCGACATAGATGTCGCTACACGTGCACAACACTACCAGACCCGAAAACGTACAAATTGTGTTTTGCACAAATGTTAGCTCCGACTGGGATTACAACCCAGGACCCGCGGCGTAGAAGTTGGGTACGCTAACTACTAGGCCACGCGGTCGTCTTCGGTGGTGGATTTTATATGTCCCAGGACATGCAGATTTCCTGTTGATGTTAAGAAGAGACGGCGCAGTTCAAATATCAGACGCTCTCCTCAAACTTCACAGTAAGGAAGGGAGCCGAGTTTGATCCGAGGTGCCGGACCGTTTAAATTGTAAAGCTGATAAGTGCTGGTGATTTTTTTTAAATTTATTTATGTAATAAAAAGTAACCATTACAAAATCTTTAGATATAAATAGCATTTAAAACCACTGAGGTTTGTATTAACGCTATAATAAAATATTTCGAGTTTCATATAACCGGTTTTGCGGCACAGCACGTGTATATATATGATTAATAGAATCAGGCGTTACTTTGCGGAAATCCATTATAATGAAGGAAGGTAAGTTACTTTGCTAAGACCCGCATGCAAAATATAAAAATGGTGTATATTACCTAGTTTTTTGAAGAGCACCGCCCGCCCTCCCTCAGTAGCGTGCACAAGCAAACTAACACCGCCACCAGGAACCGCCACCAGGTACCCTCCACCAACCACTACAATACGACGATACGACGGCCGCCGAGTGACTCGGCGGCCGTCTGTCGTAGAGTCTATGACGCTTGATAATGCCTCGTTTTGGGGCGAAACACGTGTCGTGTTCTCGACTTCAGTGGTGTATATTATCTAGTGGTGGTATTGTAGTGGTTGGTGGAGGGTACCTGGTGGCGGTTCCTGGTGGCGGTGTTAGTTTGCTTGTGCACGCTACTGAGGGAGGGCGGGCGGTGCTCTTCAAAAAACTAGGTAATATACACCATTTTAATATTTTGCATGCGGATCTTAGCAAAGTAACTTACCTTCCTTCATTATATATATGATGTTGAATATAGTTCTTTTATAGAGGATTTCATAAATTTTCTTTAAGTAAATTGTTAATTAATTTAATATGCACGGGTAACATCTTGTAGTAATTGAAAAGACCGATTTCATCATTATAGTATTGTTGTCTAATTTTTGGTAATACAATAGTTTTTAAAATTTTTGTTTGTAATTTATGTATTTTCTTAATGTAGCTATTTAATGTCCGACCATAGCTACTGAGGCAATATTGGATATGGGATTCAGCAAGTGCATTGTATATTATATTTGTATTGTGCATGTGGTATACATGCTCAACGGTGAAGAAACATCGTGAGGAAACCTGCTTGTTATTACCATAAGTAAAAACGAGTGCTGTGAAAGGCATCCTTATCAGATTTGATTTGAGCACCAAGTAGATTAGAATACCTAGAAGTTAGCACGGTAGTGTCAGCTGATGGCATGGGGGTGGTGAAGTCAAAGATCGTGATCGAGTTAGTTTAGAAGATGACTATTTGGTTTTGTCTTGAAGAGCCAGACCGGGTAGACAGTCGTCAAATAATTCCTTTGTGAATACGCTGTAAGTAACTCAGACACAACAACTATGAGTAGGTGGACTCATGGTTGGACAATGATGGGTGGACAATGAGACCTGTGGGTTGAATGAGAGAATGTAACTTTGCGAAGGTCTTGAGCCAAATTTGGTTAATGCATAGCTTCTGATAATTCAAGTTTAACAATTTTCAAAGACTATTCTGGTGGGAAGACGAAATGAAATCCTTCTTTTATTACCCCAGGGTCCCAGCTGCGTGCTCCCCATCAACGACATACGCGGCATCGAGGGAGTGGGCTACGAAAAAGGGGAGAAAATTCTGCGTTGCAAGTTGGCCGCTGTCTACCGTCTCGTCGATCTGTTTGGATGGACTCAGAGTTAGTACTTTCTCACCAGCCGTTCGCTATGCTCAAAGATCTAATATACAATGAGATCTCTTTGTTAACGATACATTTCTTCCAGCTGGTATAAGTGGTCAGATCACGGCCCGCCTCAACACTGCAGTGGAACAAGTCCTAACCACTCCACGTGGCCTGCTGCCTCACGAGGTGACCGCTTCATCGCTGGTGAAGGTCGACATGCAGGGAGTCGTTCAGGATCAAGGCACCACCAACTTCCCGGTGAATGTTGAAGGTAAGCTTTGATAGTAATTGTTGTTTCTGTTGTGTCCCAATGTACTATGTAGTGTCTTCCGAGGTTATTTTTCCTAATAAAGGTTTGGATAATGATGCGGCTAAGATAAAGATATGGAAATAGTTTATTTGCTTTTTTTTTATTTGATAAAGTTTTGAAAAAAATTATGGAGGGCAGATAAAAAGGTCTGGTTGTGTAACCAATGATATTATAAAATAGATATGGAGCTAGCAGCATTCCATAAGAGAAGCTTAGAAAAGGCGCCTTTTTAAACGTTTTTTTTTTATTTTTTTTATTTCACTAAAGTGACGGAACGAGCAAAACATTCACCTGATGGAAAGTGCAACGTCTGCCCATAACAAATGCTGTGTCACCCAGAACAGTGTGACACCACAATGCCCCCGTCACCCTGAGACATCAGTTATTAAGTCTCATATGCCCAGTGATTACGCTAGCTCTCAGTGCCCTTCAAACCGAAACACAGTAATGTTTGCACACTACTGCTTCTAGGTACCTACCTAGACGAATTCCTGCGTAGGAATCCTACCACCTTTTTATGTTGCTATTGTACAGGCCAAGCAGCCAATACCTTCGCGCCACTCAATATCAATCTTAATACAATAACAGCTATCTTGTGACGCACAGAATGACGATTGCCTGACGATTGATCTATAAAAGCTAGCGATACAGGGCACCCCATAAATGCTACGATAACAAAATAATGCTGATGTGATAAAATCATTTACAAGGTGCCGGAGGAAGTTGAGTTAGTGGTAGGATTCCCATGCTTACTGCATATATATTCCTGCCTTCCTATCCGTCTAGGTAGGTACCACCCCAGGGTCAGTTATTCTGCCGTGAAGCAGTAGTGTGCAAACATTACTGTGTTTCGGTCTGAAGGGCACTGTGAGCTAGCGTAATCACTGGGCATGTGAGACTTAATAACTGATGTCTCAGGGTGACGGGGGCATTGTGGTGTCACATTGTTCTGGGTGACACAGCATTTGTTGTGGGCGGACGTTGCACTTACCATCAGGTGAACGTTTTGCTCGTTTCGTCACTTAAAACAATAAAAAAAAATTAAGACTACGTTATTAAGTGGGCGCTTTCACAGCGACACCTCAAGTGGCCGAAGTCGTTAAAACCTGATGAATGATTTACAAATGAGTAATACTCGTGTGATGATATAATCTAAAAGGCGACGAAGGAGTTGAGACTACGTTGGTAGAGTGCGCTTTCTAAGCGACATCGCTTAACAAAAGTGGCCAATATTTATTATTAAACAAAACGCTTCGTCCGAATGCAGGGTATATCCACAACAAAAGGATGGAAACCCGCCGTGCGTCTTGTTGTCCGATGATGGAAAGGGGAAGGGGGAATTAACTCATGTAATTCCGAGAGACTGGCCACCCGACGTCAACTCTCCCCCGCGGCAAATTGGTAGTAACCAAGTCAGGATCACCGATTAGCAGCTTGGCCCGTCTCTCCACTGAGTCCAAGGCTGCCAGTTGATATTTAGGAGCTCCAGCCCATATGTGGCAGCAGTACTCTACAGCCGACCGGAACTGAGCTTTATATAGGGTCAGAAGCTGTCCCGGAGTAAATTAACGCCGCACTTTTGCAAGAACCCCCAATTTCCTTGCAGCTGCTTTAGCCTTAGACTCAATGAACCGCACAAAGTTAAGGTTCGACGTGATCTCGAAACCTAATAACTGAAGGCGGTCGGTGTATTCCAGAGATACATTCTGAAAGGTAGGAGTCAAGGTGAACGGGCTCCTTTTGGCGGAGAACAGACACGCTTGCGTTTTTGGTGGCATTGAATCTCACAAGATTGGTATTGCCCCAGTTGGAGACTGCCTGCAATGTAAGATTCATACGCTCTACCATGGCCCCCCGAGCAGACTGTACTTGATCCTGTCTGGCCTGAACACGCGCAAGATATCTCTTCACAACTGATCTGCATACCGTGCAGCAGAAAGAGAGTTGCGGACAGAACAGACTCTTGAGGAACTCCGGCATTAATCGCCATAGCCTCCGACGAGCAGCCGTCAATAACGACTCGCAGAGACCGTTCCCGCAAAAAGTCTTCTAACCAGGCTATCAGTCCAGGGGATATACCATATGAAGGAAGCTTACTAATATGGCTAGCATGCCAGACCCTGTCCAAAGCCTTCGAGACATCGAGCGAAACCGCGAGTGCTTCACCACTGTTCTCGAGGGCTCACCCCATAGATGTGCGACATACACTGGAAGGTCCCCAGTCGACCGATTTCGGTGAAACCCGTACTGTCGATCGCTAAGGAGATCGTTATGTTCTAGGTATGCCAAGAGGTGCGAGTTCAATATACGCTCCATAATCTTACAGAGTATGGAGGTAATCGAAATAGGTCGATAATTGACAGGGTCAACACGGCTGCCTTTTTTCGGCACGGTCTGCACGTTAGCAAGCTTCCAGGATTTGGGCACTATTCCAGTCTTCAGGGAGAGGCGATACAAGCGTGTCAGAACAGGAGACAACTCGGGTGCACAGGTCTTAAGCACTATGGCTGGTATACCATCTGGTCCACTAGCTTTGTTCACGTCCAGATGTCGCAACGGTTTGAGGACCACTTTGTTAGTAATGTGGATCTCTGACATTGAAGTAACACAGGGAGGTAGGGAAGTTGGAACTGTGTTGCTTGTGTCCAGACGCGAGTTGCTGGCAAAGAGATTCGCGAACAGTTCTGCCTTCTCTTTTGCCGCATGAGCCAATGTCCCGTCGGGTTTAACCAGCGGAGGCAGTGAAGGTTTACAAAAACTCGTCTCGACCGCCCTGGCAAGAGACCAAAAAGCTCTACTGCCAGATGGTTGAGCAGAGAGCTTCGCGCCAATATGCCTAATGCGTTCGAAACGTGCCTTCCGTAACACGTTTTTGTATGACTTGGCGGCTAGATTAAAGGCTTTCTTCTTGGATCGATCTGACATCCGGAGTTTTACGGTTTCGAGCGTCAACCCATTTGAGGTACGCCAAACTGTTTAAGCTTGGGAACATTCGGCGCTGAACCATGGGCGAGCTTTGCCACCAACGGGTACATCAGCCTTTTGCTGATATTCTTATATTTTTATAGATTATAAAATATTCCATAGCTAAACATACAAATTACAAACAATACATGTTGTTACACAGCATGAATAAAGGCTTCCGTACAGAGGTGGTGGCGGCTTAAGAGAATCTACCATCTCATCCCGTGAGTGTCGTAAGAGTCGACAGGGGGAAAATGAAAACCAGGAGATGGGCAGCAGCATCTACTTGGAACATCTGAATAAATAAACTGCGATTGCCAACCCGCCTGCCAACCGTGGCAACTATGTCGACATCCCCCCCAAAATGAGAGCTACAAACTTTTGTGGCAATCTATGGGGGAGGCCTATGTTCAGCAGTAGTCTTGTGATAGGCTGAAATGATGATGATGAATGATGTATAAGTAAGAGGTAGGAGATCTACACTGCCAGATGCACCCTTTAGAAAAGAAAAGGTGTGCACCCGTAAGAAAACGAAACAAATACATTCCCTAAAATCCCTAACAGTAACAACTTATTGTTTGTATTGTTTGTGGGAATGCAAAGTGGATTAAGAATTTCACCAAACAGTCAAATGCCACCTGTCACAGGTGTGGTTTCTGCCTACCTTTTATACGGGGAAAAGACGTGATTATATTTATGATGTTAGTGTGCATCTATAGGATATCGATAAATCGCTGCTTGGTATCTGTATTAAAAAGAGTTTTCTTTCTTCATCCACTTACGGAAGGAGATATTTTAAAAACACTATTGCCTCTTTTAGAGTTGGCGCCAAAAGTCCTATTGCTCTGGATAGAACCAATAAATGATAAACTGATAAATTTAAACTTGTATAATTGATATTAAAAAAACTAAAATAATTATAAACTTGCTTGTTTGATGATTGCGCACTGATTTTGTATTGTAAAATTATTGCTAATAAATACTTTAATTAGCGTCGTAATGACGATAATTTAAGTATTTATTAGCAATATATATCATCGCCGAAACAGCCGACTAGACAATGTAAGTGCATGCTCGTACACCTATCATATCTTAATTGTAAAAATGAAGTTTGTCATATTACGTTGCGTTCGCAGGGTTCTCGCTGCAGGCGTCGGTGCACGCCGCGCGCCCCGACGTGCGCTGCGTGCTGCACGTGCGCTCCGCCGCAGCGCTCGCCGTGTCCGCAGCGCGCCGCGGCCTGCTGCCGCTCTGCGCAGAGGCCGCGCTGCTCGGCCCGCTCGCCTACCACCGCCTGCCGCACGGTACCCGCCCCTCTCTGTGCCCGCTGCTCTGTGCGCTCCGCCGCAGCGCTCGCCGTGTCCGCAGCGCGCCGCGGCCTGCTGCCGCTCTGCGCAGAGGCCGCGCTGCTCGGCCCGCTCGCCTACCACCGCCTGCCGCACGGTACCCGCCCCTCTCTGTGCCCGCTGCTCTGTGCGCTCCGCCGCAGCGCTCGCCGTGTCCGCAGCGCGCCGCGGCCTGCTGCCGCTCTGCGCAGAGGCCGCGCTGCTCGGCCCGCTCGCCTACCACCGCCTGCCGCACGGTACCCGCCCCTCTCTGTGCCCGCTGCTCTGTGCGCTCCGCCGCAGCGCTCGCCGTGTCCGCAGCGCGCCGCGGCCTGCTGCCGCTCTGCGCAGAGGCCGCGCTGCTCGGCCCGCTCGCCTACCACCGCCTGCCGCACGGTACCCGCCCCTCTCTGTGCCCGCTGCTCTGTGCGCTCCGCCGCAGCGCTCGCCGTGTCCGCAGCGCGCCGCGGCCTGCTGCCGCTCTGCGCAGAGGCCGCGCTGCTCGGCCCGCTCGCCTACCACCGCCTGCCGCACGGTACCCGCCCCATGGCGCTATCTACCTTCTTTAAAGAATATAAACAAATCCAACCGGCAGCTGTCGTTCATGCTAGTTAACCAGATTGTCAACAGATGGCGCTTTGTATACTCAAGTTTTTCTAATATTTTTTTTTCACAAAAACATTATTTTTAAGACATTTACTTATTTTTCGTCATTAGAGGAAAAATTAATCTTCAAAATGGCGTATCAAACATTAATTTTGATACATTATTGAGGGAAAGAGAAAGAAAAGATTTCTTTACATAAAGACCTTTTTTTCAATAGTTCTTGTTTCCGAACCGCAGGCAACCTAGACAACGAGGAGCGCGACAAACTCGTCCGGGCCCTGGGCCCCAGCGCGAAGGTGCTGATGCTGACGAGCAACGGAGCACTGTGCTGCGGAGATACTTTGGAGGAGGCCTTCTTCCAAGCGAAGAACCTGAACACCGCCTGCGAGGTGCAGCTCCGCCTGGCGACGCAGCCGCTGGACGAGCTGTATCTGCTGGACGAGGAGACCAGACGCCAGGTGTGTGGACATCGGCCCTGACAGCTTGCTGTGTACCTGCCAATCGAATCAGCGGGGCCAAAGCGAATATCTAATCGTAACAGGCAACCATAGACCAGGCTTGCCTAGTGTGGGGCCATCGGATAATACTCCACTTTGTAAACATTTATATTGTTAATAAAACTTTAGTTTTTTTTTAGACTGGTCAAACAGTCGCGCAGAGAGATTGTTGGCATAAATTTTTCATAATTTTTTTTCCCTCTATTCCATACATTCGGTTTGAAGGGCACTGTGAGCTAGTGTAATCACTGGGCATATGAAACTTAAGAACTGATGTCTCAGGTTGATGGGCGCAGTGTGGCGCACTGAAATTTTCTGGGTTACACGGCATTTGTTATGGAACACTTACCATCGGGTGAACGTTTCGCTTGTTTCATCATTTGATCCAATAACCAAAAATAACATACATACATATACAGTCACGCCTCTTTCCCATAGGGGTAGGCAGAGACCACGTCTTTCCACTTGCTACGATCCTGTCACACATCTTTCGCTTCTTCCACTTTCATTAGCGTTTTCATACACGCTCGTTGGTTGCGGGCGGCTTTTAACGTGACTTTTTTCTCTACTATGAAGTTTTTAGGTTAAGATGCTGCCGTTTGTACTTTTTACTGTGGCCTAGTGGTCAGAGTACCTGACTTTTACGCCGCGGGTCCTGGGTTCGAATCCCAGCCGGAGCCAACATTTGTGCTAAAACACAAATTTTCGGTTTTCGGGTCTGGCTGTGCTGCGATTATCCCCGTGTTTCTGTCACTGCATCCAAACCTACCTCCGATCTTATCGCATCAGCGTTTCGTTGGGCGCGGGTAGGTTGGGACGAGTGGGTGCCTCTGTGTTTGCGCGTACACATGTGGCACTATAATATCTCCTGCGCAGTTGATGGCTCTCGACAGTATTCGTAAGTTGTCGCCGTGGTCGAAATCGGCTAGGAGAACATGACTTTTTGCAGCTACGAATTAAAGAATGTTCTTATTCCTAAAATGTCTTATTGCCATAGTCACTTAGACAGACGTGTATTGGACGGTTGCAGATCTACGAGTCGTCCCGCAAGCCGCCGGCCGACGCCGGCAAGTGGCGCGTGGGCGGCGAGGAGTTCGAGGCGCTCATGCGCATGCTGGACAACGCGGGCTTCCGCACCGGCTACATCTACCGGCACCCGCTCGTCAAGGTATATCCGGCTCGGAGGACCATCTACTGCTAGTAGGATTCCTGTGCAGGGATCCGTCTAGGAGTTCCGCCGTCGAGCAGTGGTGTGCGAACATGACTGTGTTTCGGTCTGAATGACACTGACGGCTAGTGTGATTACTGGGCATACAATACTTTAGAACTGTTGTCACAATTCGACGAACGCATTGTGGTATCACACAGTAATGTTCTGGATGTGAAGTGCAAAATCTGCCAAAAACATATGTCAGCAATAGAAAAATACCTCGATTTTTTCAGGTTTTTTTTAAATATGTTCTTCTACTCAGGGCTTAAATAGCATTTCTCCTGTAACGTGGGTGCGTTTTACAGACATATATTTCACATGCACAACACAACCATATCCGAAAAACAAAAATTTGTGTTTTTGTACATAATTTGTCTCCGGCTGGTATTCGAACACAGGTCCCGCGGCGTAAAAGACAGGAACTCAGACCACCAGGCCACGCGGTCGTCAAAACTTTGTTTGTACTCGCTCCAGGGTCATTATTTTACTTTATAAGGCATTGTGTGTATGTATTTACATCATTCCGGCTCGAACTACTAGGTCCTTCGAGCCGGATAGCGTCTTTTTACAAAACCGCTCATACTTTCGGCACTATAACATATTTTACTGCTGGTAGTAGTAGAGGTAGTTAGAAAACGTTGATATTTCGGTTTGAATAACAATTGTAGTGGCATATGAAACTGATGACTCAGGGTGACGAGCGCAGTGTACAGAAATGTTCGTGGCCGACGTTGCGCTTACCAACTGGTCAATGCCCTTCCATAATAATTATGTAGGGCAGATAAAAAGGTCTAAAGGTAAAAATGATATTATAAAATAGATATAGAGCTAGCAGCATTCCATAAGTGAAGCTTAAAAAAGGCGCCTTTTTAAACGTAGACATGACTATGCAATCGCAAGGAAAGAGACCACCTTACTCCTTTCATAACGAGTGTGACAAAGATAAACAGAGCGTGGCCATGAATGTGTATTATGTATCTTCTGGGAATGTGACGTATCTATTTATTATAATATTATTGGTTAACCTGAAAATGTCGCCGGGCTCCGTTAAATCTTCATTGTAGTAATTTATATTATTATTTAACTTGGCTAGGCGCCCGCTTAAAATTTCATAGTGACCTGGGTTCGATTCCCGTTAAGTTAGTTCTGATTGTAGTTAAGTGCTGATTTACCACGTGCTCGGCTGTGAAGGAAAACATCGTGAGGAAACCTGCATGTCTGAGGAATAAAAAAAATATTTCGAAGACATGTGCAGTCCGCCAACCCGCATTGGAGCAGCGTGGCGGATTCTTCCTAGCTCCAAAACCCTGTCAGAAATGAGAGGAGGCCTGTGCTCAGTAGTGGGACATTTATAGGCTGAAACTTTACTTTACTTTTTACTTCACAGAACGACGTGCCCAAGCCTAAGAACGATGTAGAAGTGCCTCCAGCGGTGTCTTCTCTGGGTTACCTTCTAGAAGAAGAGGAACTGTACAAGCAAGGGTTAGTACTTAAATAAACTCGATCATCTTCACGTTTCGTTGCCGCGGGGGCTAAAATTGAGCTACTGGTGTGGTCTCTGCCAACTCCTTATATGGGAAATATATATATATATATATATATATATATATATATATATATATATATATATATGTATATATATATATATTTAAGAGAATACTAGCAATGCTATATTAACCTTACTAATATTTCTGCTAACCACTCCAACTAAGCGTAAAAGCTTGAGCTAGGAGATGGTTCACGACAATAGTCGAATGGCGGGCTCGAACCTGCGACGTCATGTTTCGCAGTCCATACCCTAAACCATTAGGCTATTGCCACTTAATGTATGTATGTATATATCAAATAATGTATGTAATGTATGTATGTATCATACTGATCGACGGCAGCGCATCATCAGTTCTCTGCCCGATATAGGTCTCTGCTGAATAAGGATGATTTTTCCTAATCACTAAAAATCGGGGTACTAGACACCATGCGCCTCAGAAACCGCTGCCTGTCGCAGGTCTTTGTATTTTGGTTTTGGCATAATTGTAACGGTCATTGTGCCACCTATCTCTTTACTGAACGAGTACGAGTGCTTTATTGGTGGTAGGATTCCTATGCAGGAATCCGTTCAGGTATGCACCACCCCAGGGCCAGTTATTCTGCCGTGAAGCAGTAGTTTGCAAACATTACTGTGTTTAGGTCTGAAGGGCACTGTGAGCTAGCGTAATCACTGGGCATATGAGACTTAAGAACTTATGTCTCAGGGTGACGGGCGCAGTGTGGTGCCGCACAGAAATTTTCTGAGTAACACAGCATCCGCTATAAGCAGACGTTGCACTTGCTATCAGGTGTACGTTTTGCTCGTCTCGTTACTTTATCAAATAGTAAAAAAAGAGTATTTAGTCATTTGTAATAAAATAATTTATTTTTAGGACCAAACGAGCAAAACGTTCACCTACAGTGCAACGTCTACCTGTAAAAAATTCTGTGTAGCCACATTTCTGTGTGTGCTCGTCCCACTGCAATGCAATACAATAATGTTTGCACACTACCGCCTCACGGCAGAATAACTGGCACTGCGGTGGTACCTTGATTCAAGATGCAGGGTGTGGAGGCGTATGGTAATGCGATCTCCTACCCGCCTGCAGATCGTGGCGATCCTACCAGTTTGCTCGAGCAGTTACTTTTAATTAGTATATTTATGCCTAAGCCATAGGCCTATGGCCAACGGTGAAAGGTATCCATGGTAATTATGACAATCAACGTTGACAGGTCACGGGGAATGATTCTATTAACTTGCTCCGCAGGTTTTGGAAGAAGGGTCACGGCAAAACCGGCGAACGCACTCGCTGGTTGAACTCGCCCAACGTCTACCAGAAGGTGGAGGTCCTCGAGACCGGCACCACCGACCCGAAGAAGATCACCAAGGTAGAATACCTGCGCGTCGAGGCCGAGTAGACCGGTCTTCCGGCTTGACTGTCTACTGGGAGCACGAGCAGGCGGTCAACTAGAGTGGCAGATTTTAGACATAGACTGAACTGACTTCACTAGATAACACTAAAGTAGAATAGACATCATTACATTAGTTATTGTATATGAAAATATATTCCAATTTTCACATTCATTGGTATAAATTTTCACACTGAACTAATAAGATTTGAAGGTCGTTGCACAAAATAAATTCAGTCTATGTGTAAAGTCTAAAATTATTATTCAATGTGTTTAGAAGCGTATAAGCTAAAAGTCGTGATCGATTCGTGCTATTAATTTCTATATTCCGCTTATAGTGACGCATTTAAAAATAAATTCCCCTTTCTAACATCTTAACGAATACGTATAAATGCTCGGTATATCATAATTATTTTCAAAACCATTCTTCTACATACCCTTATTATAGATGTGATGTTTATATTTGGGGATTAACCCCACCATCCAAACAGGTAAGAATGTAAAACTTAGTTTTAGTTATCCAGAAACAGTTAATTTACCTATCCGGCTCGAAGGACCGTTGAATCACAACTTTTACCTTACCTAACTTTAACATCACAGTGCTTGGTGAAGACTTACAATTAAGGCTTCCGATATAAAGATATGTTAACTGTAGGTATGTTCAGAGATATTATTTGAAAATGTATCATATTGTATGAAGTAGGTAAATTGCATTTATCGTGTTTGGCTTGTGCAGTTACTTTTAATTAGTATACAGTCATTCACCAGACGTTGGCATGTTCTCAAAAAATTGAAACGAGCAAAATAGATTCTAGTCTGTTCGTTTGTGGGATACCGGTTAGACGATGGCATATTCACAAAAAAGTATAAACAAATCAAACATAGTCTACTCTACTTAGATACTGGTTAGACGTTGACTTTCACAAAAAATATAAACAAATCAAACATAGTCTACTCTACTTAGATACTGGTTAGACGTTGGCATTCACAAAAAATATAAACAAATCAAACATAGTCTACTCTACTTAGATACTGGTTAGACGTTGGCATTTTCACAAAGAAATATAAACAAATCAAACATAGTCTACTCTACTTAGATACTGGTTAGACGATGGCATATTCACAAAGAAATATAAACAAATCAAACATAGTCTACTCTACTTAGATACTGGTTAGACGTTGGCATATTTACAAAGAAATATAAACAAATCAAACATAATCTACTCTACTTAGATACTGGTTAGACGTTGGCTTTCACAAAAAATATAAACAAATCAAACATAGTCTACTCTACTTAGATACTGGTTAGACGTTGGCATTCACAAAAAATATAAACAAATCAAACATAGTCTACTCTACTTAGATACTGGTTAGACGTTGGCATTCACAAAAAATATAAACAAATCAAACATAGTCTACTCTACTTAGATACTGGTTAGACGTTGGCATATTCACAAAGAAATATAAACAAATCAAACATAGTCTACTCTACTTAGATACTGGTTAGACGTTGACTTTCACAAAAAATATAAACAAATCAAACATAGTCTACTCTACTTAGATACTGGTTAGACGTTGGCATTCACAAAAAATATAAACAAATCAATCATAGTCTACTCTACTTAGATACTGGTTAGACGATGGCATATTCACAAAGAAATATAAACAAATCAAACATAGTCTACTCTACTTAGATACTGGTTAGACGTTGGCATATTTACAAAGAAATATAAACAAATCAAACATAATCTACTCTACTTAGATACTGGTTAGACGTTGGCTTTCACAAAAAATATAAACAAATCAAACATAGTCTACTCTACTTAGATACTGGTTAGACGTTGGCATTCACAAAAAATATAAACAAATCAAACATAGTCTACTCTACTTAGATACTGGTTAGACGTTGGCATTCACAAAAAATATAAACAAATCAAACATAGTCTACTCTACTTAGATACTGATTAGACGTTGGCATATTCACAACGAAATATAAACAAATCAAACATAGTCTACTCTACTTAGATACTGGTTAGACGTTGGCATATTCACAAAGAAATATAAACAAATCAAACATACTCTACTCTACTTAGATACTGGTTAGACGTTGGCTTTCACAAAAAATATAAACAAATCATACATAGTCTACTCTACTTAGATACTGGTTAGACGTTGGCATTCACAAAAAATATAAACAAATCAAACATAGTCTACTCTACTTAGATACTGGTTAGACGTTGGCATTCACAAAAAATATAAACAAATCAAACATAGTCTACTCTACTTAGATACTGGTTAGACGTTGGCATATTCACAAAGAAATATAAACAAATCAAACATAGTCTACTCTACTTAGATACTGGTTAGACGTTGGCATTCACAAAAAATATAAACAAATCAAACATAGTCTACTCTACTTAGATACTGGTTAGACGTTGGCATTCACAAAAAATATAAACAAATCAAACATAGTCTACTCTACTTAGATACTGATTAGACGTTGGCATATTCACAACGAAATATAAACAAATCAAACATAGTCTACTCTACTTAGATACTGGTTAGACGTTGGCATATTTACAAAGAAATATAAACAAATCAAACATAATCTACTCTACTTAGATACTGGTTAGACGTTGGCTTTCACAAAAAATATAAACAAATCAAACATAGTCTACTCTACTTAGATACTGGTTAGACGTTGGCATTCACAAAAAATATAAACAAATCAAACATAGTCTACTCTACTTAGATACTGGTTAGACGTTGGCATTCACAAAAAATATAAACAAATCAAACATAGTCTACTCTACTTAAATACTGGTTAGACGTTGGCATATTCACAAAGAAATATAAATAAATAAAACATAGTCTACTCTACTTAGATACTGGTTAGACGTTGGCATTCACAAAAAATATAAACAAATCAAACATAGTCTACTCTACTTAGATACTGATTAGACGTTGGCATATTCACAACGAAATATAAACAAATAAAACATAGTCTACTCTACTTAGATACTGGTTAGACGTTGGCATTCACAAAAAATATAAACAAATCAAACATAATCTACTCTACTGGGATACTGGTTACATGTTGGCATACTCACAAAAAAATATATGTAAACAAATATTTCATACTCTATGTTTTTCCCAACGAATTAAACTTGAAATTTATTAAAACCTGATATAATCTTGTTCGAAGACTATAGATTATATTCATGTGTCGACCCCGTCGCCTAGTGGTCAGCTAACCTAAGTAATGCTGCGTTTCGTGTATTCGAATCCCAGCCGAAGCGACATTTGTGGAAAAATACAACAATCGTTTTTGGGGCTACTAATGTTGTGATTGTCCCCTCCGCACCTAATCTGTCCTGTCCTTTCTGACACTGCATTTCAGGCTACCTCCGATCTTATCGCTTGAGCTTTATATCAGGTTTAGATTACTACCGCAGGTCCAGTTCTACTGCCGTGAAGCAGTAGTTTGCAAACATTACTGTGCTGAGAGCTAGTGTATTTACTGGTCACATTAGATTTAAGAGCTGATGTCTCGGGGGACGAGCGCAGTGTAGTGCCACACAGAAATGTTCTGGGAGACAAAGAATTTTTTTGTGGCAGATGTTGCATTTCCATGATCCATTTTCTAATGGATCCCATCAATAGAACTTTCTTATGCTTCTGCGGTCTTGAATTAAATTTTCCAATCACTGTACACTTGCCGCATAATAAACTATCAATATTATACATCAATACACAAAATATAGAAAGAAATTACAAAATTCAACAAAAGCGCCACCGTCAAATTCAAATTGGCGCCAAAAGTCGTCGACCTGGTCATCATGACCTCCAAATTAATTATGAATATTGAATAATTCGTAACTGCACTAGCTAAATGACAAATATTATATAATCGTTCATACAAATTAGATATCTCTCCTGAACGTTCTAGTTTTCAATTTAATAATTAATATTGTTGAAATTTCCATTTTGTTTTTGCAATTTTTGATTTTTAAGGATCATTAACTGACAATATGTCCAATTAGATCAAATAGCTTAACCTGAGGCGACAGATGCACATACATACAAACAACCGAAAATTATAATAAACATTCCTCCCATGGTTAAATCATGATGGGGTAAAATGAGCCAGGCTTCTAATAGAAGTGTCTTTTTTTTATTTTATCTATTATCTTATCTGTTACATTCCATTTTAGGCGGGCTTTTTTATTATATTTTATTGGAGATTAGGTTAGTGGGTTTTTTTTGTGAAAATTAATACTTCAAGAGAAATTTTATAGGAGGAAAAACTTTATTTTCGATTATCTACCATATAGGTATAGGTATTCTTTAGATGGCGCGATAACGGTCGCCATCTTGTAATTTATCAGATTCAAGACTTTCTATCTTTCTCTTTTTTCTTTAAAATAGTAATGTATACAGTGTTATTAATTCATATACATTTAAATTATATAATTTAGTACTATTCATATTTTAAATACAATTAAGTATTTGTTGATATTGCGATTTTTTATAATAATTGAAAGTGCTATTTTGACTAAATTGGCGCGAATTTTTTTTTTTTTACGAAAAGTCATCGAAAACTTCTTTAGACATACTATATTTGTGTATATTTGGTGTTAATATAGCAAAATTTGTGCGGAAACTTTTTTTAATAAGTCCCTATGGTCTGTTTGGAAAAAATGTTGCTAAATAGTTTGCTCGCATAAAATGTATGCTTGTATTCTGCTTTCAATTTTTTTTTATGTCAATAAAAATTAAAAAAATCTTTAAAAAAACAATAATCTTTGAAATGATTTAAAAGTGAAATGCTTTTGATATTTAACGTACTAATAGATATTTTTTTTTTGTTTTTTAAGTTTTCTTTGATATGTGACTAATATAATAATGTTTTGCAGTGGGTGGACGCTAACAACGAAGAGGTAAATAATGATTTTTGGTTCGAAAACTTTTCTAACATTGTCTTAAGTCTTTATTTATATCTTTAAAAAAAAAACTATCTTTTCTTCTTTTAGCGTATAGTGATGAAGGAGAGTGTATGAATAAGTATTGTAATTTAGTAAATGCTATCGCTAGCTCCGTCTCTTTCTAATCGTTATTTTGACGCTTTATAAGGCTATTAGAATTGTCAAATTAAAAATATCTACGGAATGTATCGTAATAAGGACGGCATTGTTTACTGGTGACTACGCCACGGATCCTGGGTTCGAATCCCTGACACTGCGTCCTGGCCTAGCTCCGATCTTATCGCATTAGTGTTACATCGGGTTTGCGCGTACACTTGCGGCACTATAATAACTCCTGCGCAGTTGATAGCTTCCGGCAGTGTTCGGAAGATGACGCCGTGGGCGGACTGCGTAAAAATATCTCTATGGCGAGACAGTTACGTTACTTTTTAAGACACTATTTTCATTAATATATACTTTAAGAATCTGTTCCTTCTCTTTATTTCTAACTTTTTTCCGCTACTTCTTTCTTTTAGCTCTGCTCTCGGGTCAGGTCTTTCATCTGTCGGTATTTGTAGGGATTGTACTTGTGTATGGGATGTATGGAGATGTATGAAATTGGGCAACACGAATGCGGCGCCATTCTCTCTACAGTATTGGTGCTCCACGTTTCATTTTTAGTGTTAGGTTTGTGGGGTTTATATATTGTAATATTATGCAATTGAAGAAAATATATTCTTTTTTTGTTTTTTTTTTTTTCAATAATCGTTTTTAATCTTCAAGAGCATTTCATTTCACCTACCCTGGTTTACTTTGAATAAAATCATTACGAAAATAATTTTATTCGACATCTAAAAAAAACATCGAGTCTGTACAGTATAGGGAAGAGAAAATAAAAACAAATAGAAATAAATTGGATAAAAATGTTGCCACAATAACGGATCCTTTTTCCTTGCACTACCTTTTCATTCCTACAGCATTTCCCCAAATCGTTCCTTCATACTTTTTTTTTATTTATTTTTCTTGAATATTATGAGTCTTGTAACGAATCCTCTATTTGCGATTTTAAAGAGCTTTGCATGGAATGATTGTCATATGAAAATATAAAAAAGAATCTGTACACGCTCGATGAGTTTGCCAGGATGAAAAATCGATCAGCTGTTTTATTTTCTTTTCTTTTCGCATAGCACACACTCACCTTTCTCGAACCTTCTTACTAACCTTTACCTTTTATCGAATAACTAAGGCGTACTGGCAACATTTTTACTAATTTATTCTTTTTTTTTCTCCTTCCCTACGCTGAATAACGACGTGCCCGAAATTACGGTCGCCGTTTGATCGCGTGATCCTTGTGACGTCGAAATTGGATTGTGTTGCGTGGGACAGTGGGTTCAAGATGGATCGCCAGCTCACTCCGGCACTCCGGTGAAGATCGATACACTACAATTCGTGCCTAAGAACACCAACCCCAAGGAGTTCAAGCAACTCCAGCAGCAGGTATGTACCTCATGCACGATCTATCTATATAAATAAAATAAAATAGGTCTGCCGTTGTGCGGGCATCACGCAAAAACTACTGGATAGATTTCCATAGTATATAGTTTTACCTCGATCTTATCGCATCAGCGTTACATCGGGCGCAGGTAGGTTGGGGCGAGTGAGTGCCTCTGTGTTTGCGCGTACACTTGTGGCACTATAATATCTCCTGCGCAGTTGATGGCTCTCGACTGTAGTCGGAAGTTGTCGCCGTGGTCGAAATCGGCTAGGAGAACATCAGTTTTACCTCGCAGACACTTGGTCTTTATCTAAAAAAAAAATGATCACGATATCTTCATGTATACAAATAAATAAATTGAAGTGTCTGTTTGTCATAACAAAATAACAGCTTTTGACTCTATGCTTATGAAAGTATATACGGTACTTAAAAGAGAAAGACAATTTTTAAAAATATTTGTCTGTGTCTGTCTGTCTGTTCCGGCTAATCTAGGAAACGGCTGTAACAATTCTGACGTGACGTTCACTGTCAGGTGGCTGATATTAGAGCGGGTAACTTCGGTCGTCGTCGTCGTCGTCGTTTCAGCCTATCAATAGTCCACTGCTGAGCATAGGCCTCCCCCATAGATTGCCACAAAAGTTTGTAGCTCTCGTTTTGCGGGGATTTTGCCATAGTTGCCACGCTTGGCAGACGGGTTGGCAACCGCAGTTTATTTATTTAGATGTTCGAGCAAGATGCTGCTGCCCATCTCCTGGTTTTCATTTTCCCTCTGTCGACTTTTACGACACCTACGGGATGAGATGGGGTGGTAGATTCTCTTAGGCCGCTACCACACCACTACCAACTTAGGCTGCTTTAATTTAAGAAAAACGCGGGTGAAATCGCGGGGTGTAGCTGGTTTAATTTGAAGTCATTAAAGTTTCAAAAAACTACGATCTTATAAGAGAGGACTGCCGTTGTGCGCCCATCACGCAAAAATACCGGATAGAATTTGATTAAAAAAAAAATTGTTTCACTTCTGAGACACTTGGTCTCAAAAAAAAAACTATCACGATATTTTCATCCATACCCCTATCCCTCTGTCTGTTTGTAAACGAAATCCGGCACAGAGGTAGCTTGCATCCTGGAGGCGGGACATGGGATACTTTTTATTCCGTAAAATCAAACAGTTCCGACGGGATATTTAGAATCCACGCGGACGAAGTCGCGGGCATCATTTAGTCGTAAATATTTGCAAAGCTTCAAAATGAGACAGACGAAATCTCGAAAGGTTTTTTATACAGCCGTGGGGACTGCGTGGCTTAGTGGTCGAGTACAACTAATACATACATACGTAAGATCACGACTGTATCCCATAAGGGGTAGTCAGAGACTGGGCACTCACTGCAAAAGCAGATGACTGCCACAATCCACGTTTCACCAAAACAATATAATGCACTTGGTGTTATAGGTGGTGAGCCCATCGCCACCATGCGCTGTTGGGTGCACAGTGCAGTTTAATTCCTTACTCGCCTTTTACGAGATCCATTGGATGAGATGGAGTGGTAGTATTCTTTTAACGAGCCGCCACCACACGGCTACTAATATAACACCAAAATATGCAATGCTGTCGCTATACTGCTCGTGGGAACGCAACGGAGTTGTTTTCTTGACTCTTACCAAAATGGCGGCTACGTGGTTCGCCACCCGTCACGTTTAGCTTCCCACGGGGGCAAACAGTAGGCATCGTGTCTGGCCCCTGTCTAACTCCTGTATGGGAAAAGGGCGTGACTATATATAATCATCCCATGGATGTGTCGTGAGCTGTCCGTTAAAATTAAGTTGAAGGTCAATAAGGACTGGTATAGACGGCTGTTTGGGAATTGCTCAGATCAAGGAGAACCGGCGAGCGGACAAGATCAGCGCTGGGCCGCAGTCGCACATCCTGGAGGGCGTGACGTGGGACGAGGCCGCCCGCCTCGTGGGGGAGGACGCCGCCAACACGCACACCGGCGACCACGTCGTGAGTCACCTCTCTCACTTTAACTCATTCTCTATTCCTTTCTCTCCTGTATTTCAGAGCATTGTTCGGATATTGGTAGAAAACGCGACACTTCAGAGATGGATGGTAGGATACCTATGCAGGAATTTGTCTAGGTAGGTACCACCGCAGGGCCAGTTATTCTGCCGTGAAGCAGTAGTGAGTAAACATTACTGTGTTTCGGTCTGAAGGGCACTGTTATGTAGCGTAATCACTGGGCATATGAGACTTAAGAACTCATGTCTTAGGCTGACGGGCGCAGTGTGGTGGCACACAGAAATGTTCTGGGTGATACAGCAGTTGTTAGGGGCAGACGTTGCACTTACCTTCAACGTTTTGCTCGTTTCGTCACTGAATACAATAAAACAAATTTATATATTTCACTGTATCTTGTAAAATGGCCAGCTCGAGGTTCCTTTGTTCAGATTGGCCACAACTAGAATGTCGTTTTTTAGTAGATCAATTAAAATTTTATAACAAAATTCCTACTAGTATGATGCAAAAACCTGACCGAATTCAACATTCTCTTCACTCCTAATCTTAATTTGTAAGAAGACTTCCATACTAATATTATAAATGCGAAAGTAACTCTCTCTGTCTACTATATATAAAAAAAAACCTTTATCCACGCGGACGATCGTGAGTCGTGGGCATCGGCTACTAACTTATGAACCTTTACTGCAGGATGTTGTTTTTACTGATACAGGTCTTGTTTTTACTAATATTGGTGTTGTTTTTACTGATACAGGTGTTGTTTTTACTGATACTGATGTTGTTTTTACTAATACAGGTGCTGTTTTTACTGATACTGGTGTTGTTTTTACTAATACAGGTGCTGTTTTTACTAACACAGGTGCTGTTTTTACTGATACTGGTGTTGTTTTTAATGATACAGGTCTTGTTTTTACTGATACAGGTGTTGTTTTTACTGATACTGGTGTTGTTTTTACTGATACAAGTGTTGTTTTTACTGATACAGGTGTTGTTAGGTCTAGGTAGGTACCACCCCAGGGCCAGCTATTCTGCCGTGAAGCAGTAGTGTGCAAGCATTACTGTGTTTCGGTATGAAGGGCACTGTGGGCTAGCGTAATCACTGGACATTTGAGACTTTAGAACTGATGTCTCAGGTTGACGGGCGCAGTGTGATGTCACACAGTAATATTCTTGGTGACACAGCATTTGTTGTGGGCGGACGTTGCACTTACCATCAGGTGAACGTTTTGCTTGTTTCGTCACATGAACATTATACAATTAAAAAAAAAACAGGTGTTGTTTTTACTGATACAGGTGTTGTTTTAACTGATACGGGTGTTGTTTTTACTGTTACAGGTTGTAGTTTTTACTGATACAAGGCCGCTGTTTTTTGTCAGGTGCATATGGGTGCGGCCTCGAAGGGTATTATCCAGCGGGGCTATCAGCACAACGCCACGATGTACAGCGCGCCGTACGCCAGGAACCCCTTCGACCACGTCACCGACAGGGAGATCGACGAGTACAAGCGGATCGTCGAGAGGAAACAGCGCGGGAATGAATGTGAGACCCAATTACCGACTTACCCTCGATTCATTTAAAAATTGCATTGGAACTAACTTTGTGACGGTGAAAACTTTGTAAAACTAAATTGAAGACCACGTGGTTTTGTAGCTGCTCGAAGCCTTTTAGTACCTGACTTACACGCCGCGGGTCCTTGTTTCGAACCTGGGCCAATGTTTCTGCAAAAAAAAATTACAAACTGTTGGTTTCTCGATCAGGTTGTTTTGTGAATGTTCCCGTGTCTCCAACACTGGAACCCCTAGGCGTATCTCAGATATACGTAATATACAAGTTGTATGAACAATATAATTGTAGTATACAGTATTTTGTTAATCGTCTATTTGTCCGCAGACGATACCGACCTGTCCGAGTCGGAGGCGGTGAGCGGCGCGCAGGTCACCTCGCCCGCCAGCGCGCCCTCCGAGACCGAGGAGGAGTCGCGCGACGGTACGCACGCGCACGCACACACACACACACACACACACACACACACACACACACACACACACACACACACACACACACATTTATATATATACACACATACACATATATACACACACACACACACACACACTTATATATATACACAGAGAGAGAAAGAGAGAGAGAGAGAAAGAGAAAGAGACACACAGACACACATGTGTGTGTTACACACGCTTCAGTGTTACAGACATAATATTCAAGCATTTTGCTTGCGCATAGACGAAGTGTATTATAATTCTGAGTATAGCCAAAGCGTAAAATATAAAGAAATCGACTTTTCTCTATGATCCAATTTTCCCCTCGTCTACGCCTTTCTTTGTCTTATAGAAAAACTTATCAATACAACCCGAAGAAACAGATCAGACAGAGGAATAATCACAATATATGATGATCATAAATCACTAACATTAATTTGTATTTCGAGTCAAAGGATTAGCAAACTGAAGTGGCAATGGACCAGTCATATAGCTCATGGAACCGATTACCGTTGGTGGGTAAGCAGTGTAGGGCGACCTCCTATCTTTCCAGTAGTTCAGTCAACCTGTTTACATCGATGGTTTCCGATCCCACTGTAGTCTAAACCCCCCTTCTCATTCCGTGGGTGTCGTAAAAGTCGACAGAGGATAAATGAAAACCAGGTGATGGGCAGCAGCGTCTTCCTGGAACATCTGAATAAATGGACTGTGGTCGCGAAGCGTGGCAACTATGGCAAAATCCCCCCAAAGTGATAGCTACTAACTTTAGTGGCAATCTATGGGGGAGGCCTACGTTCAGCAGTGGACTAGTGGTAGGCTGAAATGATGATGATCACACCATGACCCTGTAGTCCGGTTATTGGCAATGACATTCAAGTCTGTGTGGATGCAGGAGACTCAGGGCCGTCGTACTATCATCTCCAGGCGATACATCTCCTATTGGTGGTAGGATTCCAATGCAGGAATCCGTCTAAGTAGGTACCACCCCGGGACCAGTTATTCTGCCGTGAAGCAGTAGTGTGCAAACATTACTGTTTTTCGGTCTGAAGGGCACTGAGAGCTAGCGTGATCACTGGGCATTTGAGTCTTAAGAACTGATGTCTCAGTGTACTGGGCACAGTGAAGTGTCACACAGAAATGTTCTTGGTGACACAGCATTTGTTATGGGCAGACGTTGCACTTACCTTCAGGTGAACGTTTTGCTCGTTCTTTATAAAATAAAATAAAAAATGTTTAGCAGACTTACATGGTCTGCAACGGTGTTAGTCGAGGTCCAAACCCCGGTACCTCAGTCGACATTGACAGTACATTTGCGCATTCCAGAGCATCGAGTGCTGCGGATAGAGACCAAGCAAGTGCCGGTGCGCAGCCAGCCCGAGGTGGTGCTCAGCGACGGTGAGTGCATGCTCCGTTCCCTTTACAAACATGTAAAAAGTAAACAAATCATTTTTTTTTAATGTAGCCCAACAGTAGGATTTCTCATACACAACAACACAACCAGACCCGAAAAGCAAACAGTTTGGTGTTTTTACACAAATGCCGATTCGGACTACGAGAACAGGGAGTCTACTTTGTAACTATGGTTGCCATTATGATCGATTTCATTTTGTTTTTTTTTTTAATTGTATAAAACGACGAAACGAGCAAAACGTTCACCTGATGGGCAAGTGCAACGTCCGCCCACAACAAATGCTGTGTCACCCAGTACTGTGTGACACCACACTGCCCCGGCACCTTGAGACATCTAGTTCTCAAGTCTCATATGCCCAGTGATTACGCTAGCTCACAGCTGCCCTTCAAACCGAAAACACAGTAATGTCTGCACACTACCTGCTTCACGGCAGAATAACTCGCCCCGGGGTGGTACCTACCTAGACGGATTCCTGCACAGGAATCCTACCACCAGTAAAGTTAATCCCGTTAACCAATGAATGAGCTTCGTACGCCAAAATGAAACCGATCACGAAAGCTACCGGAGCTACAAAATAGACCTCCTGGTTTGGCAAACAATCTTTAGCAATTTTTTCATTGCAAGCAACAAAGCTTGCAAAATTAATATGATTGTCATGTCATTACTTTGTAGGCGTAGGGTTAGCATAAAAAGTTGTTGATTTTGTTTCAATATTATTTTTTTTTTTTATTTTTTACATTGTACTAATTATTTTGATCGTATCATATATCAATTTAATATAAAACAAGAAACTTTATTTCTATACTAAAAATCTATAATTAGAATTATAAATTGTATATAATTTTGTTCGTAAACATATTTTATTAAATATCCACTGGATTATTATAGATTACTAGATTTTACTGGTGGTAGGATTCTTATGCAGGAATCCGTCTAGGTAGGCACCACCACAGGGCCAGTTATTCTGCCGTGAAGCAGCAATGTGCAAACATTACTAGTGTTTCGGTCTGAAAGGCACTGAGAGCTAGCGTAATCACTGGGCATATGAGACTTAAGAACTGATGTCTCAAGGTGACGGGCACTGTGTGGCATCACACAAATAGTCTGGGTGACATTTGCAATGAGCAGACGTTGCACTTACCATCAGGTGAACGTTTTGCTCGTTTCGTCACTTTCACCCATAAAACGAAATGAAAAACAAAAATGACGATTTTTAATTAAACCAACCATTTTTAGTATAACAGTTTGTATGTATGTGCATGATTCAAGTTTGATATTGTTTTAAGTTAGATTTAGCCTAGGTTTGAGCATGTTTCGATCCTGGAAACCCATTTTAGGAATTTTCTCGCTCATTACTAGTCTTTGACGAAAGAGAAGAACAAGCGATCTCAATTTTGATACTTGATATAATTAAAGATAATGTATGAGAAAAAGATTTCATTTATATTACATATATATATAATTATTATTAATTATATATATATTAATTATATATATATATATATAAAGCAATATTGATGAGTTGCACTCATCAAGTACAGGTAAACCGAGGCATTGACTCCTCTGTTTGCACGTACCCTTGCGGCACTATGATATCGCCTGCAAAGTTGATAGCTTCCGTAAATTGTCGCCGTGGTCTCGAAGTCTTAGGAGGGCGTCACATTCTCTGCTATTGACAACTTTTGGGTATTGTCTGATGACGTCAACGTCCCGCTTTCGTCAAAGACCGCTAGTTCTAGAAGAATGCGTTAGAGCCCGCATGCTAAGCCCTATCCTCTCCACAGTGGACACGACCGACTTCCTGAAGGCCGAGCGGGAGCACGCCGATCTCAGCAGAGGTTAGTTGCCGTTCGATTCACTTTATTTCAACCATTTTATCCCATTTGACACGTTCTGATGAAGTTTAGTCTGTTAGGAACAGTTTCGAAATTTGATCAATAGATGTCGTTATTTTATATAAACTTTCCACTTATTGTTGTTAATTTTTGTACATTTTTGAAGTACATCACAGTAGTCACATAATATTAAATGTTGTACACGCCTTTTGTAGGTGCACATGTGTAGATAATATACTATATATTGTCCATGTCTGTTGGTGTGTCTAATAAAATAAATAACATTTAATTTTGGTGGTAGTTTTGCAGACATTACTGTGTTTCAGTCTGAACGGCACGGATAGCTAGTGTAATCATTGGGCAGCCGAGCCTTAAGAACTGACGTCTCAGGGCGCAGTGTGGTGGCGCATAGAAAAAATCCGGGTGACACAGCATTTGTTATGGGCAATTGCACATACCATCAGGTGTTTTCAATATTAATCTGAATATGTTTTAATTTTTATTGGAAAAAGTGATCAAACGCAGAAAACGTTCACCTGATGGTAACTGCAACGCCTGCCCATAACAAATACGGTGTCATCCAGAACTTTCCAGCAATTTGACCGTATTTTTTTAGGTTTCAACGTTATTGTGGTTTGAGTAATTATTAGTTGGCAACATTTTAAAATTCTAAGGCGGCAATATCTACTCTGTGCGACCACACACATACTATTATGTGTGACATTAGCAGTATAAACGTAAACAAACGACAGACTATTATGTGATTGTCATTGTCAGTATGAACGCAAACAATGCATGTTTTATTTAATTTAATTTAATATATTAGTAACACATATGATATATACATTTTAGCTTCATCGCTTCTTCTCCATACAAGCTTTAACTATGCCAAATCTCAAACACCTTCGTGTTCGTAATATTGCTAAAAAAGGGGTACAAAGTATTCCCTTCACGTATTGATATATATATTGTCATGCCAACAGACTCCAAGAAGTTATTAATATTTAAATAAATCTTCATCAGAATGTATCACATGAGGTTCAATGTATGTATTAACATTTTGCATTGTAATTCGCATGATTTTGGTGCACTAAGTAGTTTATATGGTTTTTTTAATTCAATTTTGGGTTAGGTAAAAGGTAATAGTTGTTTACTGGACTAGGTTGAAAGATTTTACTGATCCAGAGATGAAATTTAAATCGATTTGAGGAAAAAGATATGGCATCGTTCTTTAAGTCCTGTGGTCTTACGGTGTTTAAAAGCTGGTGATGTGACTTTATGTAGTTTGATGACTGCTGACTCTTGGATAGTTAGGGCGGGAGCAGTAGATTCACAATCCACCGTGAATCCCTTCATAAAATGTTCTATGGAGGAGTTTCTCACTCTCTTCTCTATGTAAAGAGATGGAACGCGATCCGAACCTGCTTTCCGACGATGAGGTATTCTTGGAGTCGACCGCTTCTACGGGCACTTCGAGTGTGACCGCCCCGGCGCCATCTACCGTCGTTGTGCGACAGTACACAGCCGAAACGTCAGTGCATGGCACTGTCGGCAGAGGTGAGAGTGGTGAAGGGTAGAAAGAGAAGTGGAAATCTTGGATGTTGGAAGGGACAGAGTGACCTTCACGGTGCTTGTGTTGCTTTGTGACTGTGGGAGTGAAATGCTGCTGTTATGTATAAGGAAGGTATAGCGAATGAAAGTAGTGGGAAAAATGAGTGAGATAGAAATAGTCTTGAGGATATTTGTTGTTGCACAGACTAAAAAGAAATATAATTTTAAACCACCTAGAGCACCTGTGATGAGGCATGGGTCCGGGATTCGGGCCTAAGTCGATACGTAGTGGTGGAAAACAAATTGTTAGTTCACGGGTCTGGGTGTGTGTGTTATTGAATCAGATATGTGATAAAGTAACTTATTAACCGTGTGGTGGGGACTCGAGAGAGTCTACCACGCCATCTCATCAAAGAAAAGGAAATCCAGGAGATGGGCAAAAGCATTTTCTTGGAACACCTGAATAAATAGACTGCGGTTGCCAACCCGCCTGCCAAGCGCGGTAACTGTGGCAAAGTCCCCCCCTACTTTTGTGGAAATATATGGGGAAAGCCTTTGTTCATCAGTGGACTAGTGGTAAGCTGATATGATGATGAAGACTTTGCTAATATACCTTTAAGTGGTGAGGGTACGAGTTAGTGGATATAACAAATGGAGATAGCACAACAAATCCTGGGGTGCGAAAGTGACGAACGACGTATATTCTAAAGTAAGTTTGTGTGTCGCCATTACCGATGTGTTGCTGAATATATGGGTGTATTTGTATACATGTGACTGTTTTTGTCCCCACACCGTTGTGTGTCAAGTGATCGACAAACGGCTAGGATCATCAACGTTGACTTCGGTAATTTACTGTCCGTTTGGTTTTGGGAAATTTATGGCCATTGTTTGTATGACGTCCGTGTTAGCTTTACCAATTAGTACGGAATCGTCCATTTTGTGCCGTTTGGTCTACTAAACACGATCACTTGTTCAATTACGAGTTTTATTGTAATTAAACTCGCCTTCTTATTGAGTGGTCAGTTATTCCGCTTTATCATAACAAATACAATTGTTTTCGCTAGGATTTATTGATGACTAAAAAATATGACTGTCGTTAATCTACCTTGACCATCGTTTTACAATTCAAGGTATTTTTACCATTAACGTACAGAAACCATACATTTTGTGCATATAGTCCGTTTATTTTGTTGCTTCTTGCCACCTAACCTAACGCTTAATTATTAACGCAGGTAAATTAACCGCTGTGGACAAAATCTTTGACGAAGCATCTAACATCAAGCACCCGCTCGAGACATTGCTTTTCACGCAACCCTAATTTTGACAATGTCGTTCCTTAAATTCGAAGCTGCTGATATCAAAAAACACCCGAAATGCAAAACAAATCTTAATTCTAAAATTATTGCTTCAAGTGATAATAAAGATGTGGCAAGTGTACAAAGCAGACCATTTAGGTAGTCGTTCTAGTTTGAATTCTGTACCATCCATAGAATGGGATGGAAAATGTAGGACAGAATACATGTTCCGCACCCGCTCATTTCCGCGGCAGAGGGCTAGTTCATTTACCCAAACGCACACACAATTTTACAGGACACAATCGCATAGTGGCTTTATTAATTCACTCCTCAAAGATCCAGAACCAAATCATTATCATATCCCCAAATGTCGTTCATGCGGTACAAACAATCTTACTTATAGAGAAACAGACACAAAAAGTAACTTAAGGTCTAAATCACATGGTTCCATTTATTTCTCCTATGATAATATCCATCAGAAATGCTCAGATGAACTCAATTCGGAATCCAAACCTAGTATAGTCAAAATAACAGAGAAATTAGTACCAGTTCTTAAAATAGACATGAAACCGGACACCGAGTTTGTTGAAACTCAAGAATTTACGGAGGATAATTATTTAGACGATATGAGTAATAGTTACTCTACAGAAAATCAAACTATTGTTGAAAACAAACGCGAAAAAACTTTTGTACAGCTACTTAAATACAAAGAAATAATGGTCAAAGATAAAAATAACGTTGACTACGATTCAAAAATAGAAGAAATAAAGAGTGATGTGACGGAAGTCGATGCTATAGATATTAATCGTGAAAAAAACGATTCATTTTCTTCAGTTGAGGGAGAATACCATAGTTTCCACGATGATATGGATTTCGAGGAAGCCGTTTACGACAGTCCTGTAAAAAAACTAATGGAAAAAGATATAAGAGACTACTCTGTGCCGATTGATTTCTTTTGCACAGATTATGGAAGAAAAAATATCACTATGCAGCAGTCACCGAGAAAATGTGAAGTTCCAAAATCAAATGTACTTGAACCTATTTTGGAGGAATCTAAAAGTTCAAATAGCGACGAATCAAATAATATTACCTGTACAGACAATGTTAAATCCGAAACTAAGCTATGTCCAGAACCATCTATACATTTACGTGAAGAAACTTTTGTATTAACGGACGCAATAAAACTTGACAAAATTAAAAGTGTAGAAATTGAACATACTATTCAAAAAAGTTCTGATACTCATATTACATCGTTTAGTGAAGAACGCGACCACAAATACCCAGGAGAGTCCTCAGATGAATTTCCATTTCGAATTCCATTTAAACAAGTAAGTACTTCAAACCAAGATGACAAAGTGGTTGCTGTAACGAAAAAAAATCAAATAAAATTAAGTTACAACAGCTCCACTAGTTCAGAAACGGCAAGAAGCTTTGACTCTACTGCTGAATTTGAAAAAATTGAAGTCATATCGGATATCATTTGCATTTTATTAAACCAATTGGAAACTTCACGAAGAGGCTTTTCTGATAGTCATAAACATTCTGCTTTCATCGATGAAGATCATCAAATAGACGAATATAATCAAATCTCTAGTGATGATCAAAATAATATAAATAAAGATACATTGTCACAACAATGTCCAGAAAGTTTTTCTATAGTAGAGATAGTTAAAGAAATAGAAGGGGACGCAAGCTTTAATATAACAGATGTCACTGATACTAGTGACACGCCAAGTATTCAAACAAACGGAATAGTTGAAGCAATTCTTCACTATATTTTTGATACATCGTTTTACATTGCTACTCGGAAGAACAAGATTCGACAAACTATGCATAGCAAGCAGGTAGTAACAGTGGCTGACAGCGAAGATATAATTTTTACTACTGCACCGTTGTTTTTAAATCCTAGCTACGTTTCGTATGAAGAGGAAATCTTTATATTACCAGAATTTGATAAGAAAGAAAGTGCTCATTTAGAGAAGTCATTATATGGTCAGGACGACAGTGATTTTAAAAATGCAGATGTATTATATGAACATTCTGACATTCCTAAATATCATATAACTACAGGAAATGAACGAACGAAATCCGATGAGGAGTTCAAAACATACTTAAAATACAATTTATCTGAGGTTTCTTGTTCTGAAACCAGTACAACTGTAAACCCACCAACTGAGTGTGACGAAGCGGAATTTGAGGGTTGTAACACTGATTGGTCTATTAAATGCCATTGCAGTGATACAGATTATGAGGTATCGAAGGAAGAAATCGTATCGGAAATTTCGGAACTACAATCAGAAAATACGGACACTCTTCCAATATTAACGTTACAGCAAACAACAAAACATTCAAATCAGGATATCATATTTAACGAAACTTTTATTTTAGCAGTTAATGAGAAAGAAGATATGAACACAGCATTCGTAGAAGATACGAATGACGACTAGCTATAGTCAATCATCTCCCAGAAAATGGAATTCAGTCTTTGACCAATGCACAGAATCGCCGATTAAGAATACAGATGACACTTTCGCTCGAGACGAACTGAGCGTCCTATATGAAAAAGAGGACGCAATATTCGGATCGCCTTTTGTTAAGCGTGCTTCAGTGATATCCATGTCGCAAACACAAAACAGGGGTGGTCTCAAGTACTGGATATCTTTTGATGATAGTCTCACAGATTCGCAAGAAAAACCTTTTTCTAGACCTGTAAAGAGATATCACGGTACAAAAATACCAAGTTTTGTCTCCTTCGATTTCAATAGAGAAAAGGAACTAGCCAATAATTGCAGAATTAAAGAGGGCTTAATGCAAAGGACTGGTGTACTCTTCAGCGATTATGATAAAACGGTTGATAGTAATTTGAATTCGGTGAGTTTTAACACTGCCTCCGCTTCAAATACAGATTATAACACTTGCGATTCTATTGTGATCGAATCGTGTGAACCGAATGATTCTGAAGGAATTGTTGTACGATTCAAGAATCGATTGCAAATCGAAAGGCTGTAGGTTGTACTCCACCTGGCCTCCTTTCGAAGATACTGTGTTCTATAGAATAATATCCCAATTCAGAATGTCCGAAAGCTTTGATCCTAGTACTGTTAAGTTTGATAGCAGTTTTTGAATAAGCCTTTTAAACTATTATAAGCATCAGAATAAAGAGAAACGGAAACTATAGAGAACATATTCACAGATTTCGAGGGTAGTTTTGTGAGTTTTGAGGAAGTATTTCTTTTTTATTATTGTTGACAAACTGCTCTTACTCTCCACAAACATAATTATGACTCCATTTCTTGATACAATCTGTATATTTAATTGTTTTTAATTCAGAAAATGGCGCCAAACTTTGACTTTGGATAAAAGTTGTCACTGCCCCATCAGTAGATTAAAAAAAAATTGTAAAGGTTTTAGACACCTTACAGCACTAAGGTTCTGTTCTATTTCGGGTTTTATTTGATATTACTATTTTATTTCTATGCACGCATGCCTTGTTATCGCCATTTTGTTTGTAAGATTTTTTTAATTTGTTACTTTTAGTCAGTGTTTGTACTGTGCTGTGTTTTTTTAAATGCTACTTTTCACTTGTCGCCTTATTAATTGTTTATATGCGTAATATATTATTAACAGAGTCTTTGTAACCAACTTGTGACTATTTCTTATATTTACGCGAACACTACACATTTAAATGAAACTAATTTTACGGATTTTATCGCGTTTAATTTTTTACTATTTATAACCCGACGTTTCGAGCGCTATACAGCACCCATTGTCACGGGAGGACTGAGGTGACAGACGTTCTGATGTCATAGTTAACCTGGGGTACCTTCAGCTTTTAATTATTATTTTTGGTCCGATCTACGCAGAAAGAGCTAACTAACGCGATAAAATCCGTAAAATTAGTTTCATTTAAACTTGTGACTTTTTTTTTGGTTGATTTCGTGTTGCATGTTAATCGATTGCGTTACAAAAACTCTGTTATGTTATGGTAAGTTTTTCGTTCAATTATCCCTAAAATATATTATCACTATATTTGTTGATTTCAAACCATTAATGAATAGAAGTGTTCTTACATTCTGATAAAGCTTCGGTCACACTATACGTTAAATATGAAACCTCAAAATGACGCCTCTTTCCCACTGGGTAGGAGACTACATCTTTTCACTTGCTGCTATCGTTCGTCCACATCGTTGTCCAAACCATCTGAACATCCCTCTCTCTATCTTTGTCACGACATCTTCTACCGCACCGCAACGTTCATGTAATATATAATTTGAAGAAGTAGTACCAATTGCTTCATCTTTAGAATTCATCTTCCTCTTTATTAGATCATCTGGTATAGATATCTTGAATAAGGAGAACTGTTACATTTCTAACTAACTAAACTCGACAACGCCACACGTCTGCGAGCCAGTCGAGTAAAGAGTAAATCTCTTTGAACCAATTCTTAGTGCAAGTGATTTTTTGCGCGGTCTAGTGGTTAGAGTACCTGACTTCTACGCCGCGGGTCCTGGGTTCGAAACCCAGCCGGAGCCAACATTTGTGCTAAAACACGAATTGTTAGTTTTCGGGTCTGGTTGTGTTGTGTTTGTCCCCGTGTTTATGACACTGCATCCTAGCCTACCTCCGATCTTATCGCATCAGCGTTACATCGGGCCCGGGTAGGTTGGGACGAGTGAGTGGCTCTGTGTTTCCGCGTACACTTGTGGCACTATAATATCTCCTGCGCCAGTTGATGGCTCTCGACATTCGGATTAGGAAGTTGTCGCCGTGGTCGGAATCGGCTAGGAGAACATCATCAAATTTTTAGTGAACAATCTAAGATCCCGCATAAATGAATGAGCCATAACCAATGAATGAGCTTCATACGCCAAAATAAAACCGATCACGGAACCTACCAGCGTTACAAAATAGACCTCCTGATCTATTATGTTGTGTCATGTCAAAGTCACACGTTTATTAATAGTTTATTCTACCTTTACCAAAATTAACCGTAGTGTGGCCGAGCCTTTATAAAGTTTTGTAGGAGCTAGGAAACAATGTCTTTGTCTGTACGGATCATGATTCTGCATGTGCATGTAATTGTCTGTAGCAATAAAAGTGTTTTGTAAAGGCGTCCAGTTAACATGGTGTTTTATTTGAAGTCGGTGATAAATATAAGAAAATGCCAGTAATCCATACTTATATTACAAATGCGAAAGTAACTCTCTCTGTACCTCTGTTTGTTTGTTACCTTTTCACGGTTGAATCGCTGAACCGATCTTGACGAAATTTGTCGTTGTTGAGAGATAGCTTGCAACCTGGAGACGGACATAGGACACTTTTTATCTTGGAAAATAATAAGTTCCCACAGGAATATTTTCGTATATCCACGTGGACGATGAATTTTTTGTAAGGACTTTAGACCTTGAAGATCTCACATGTCCTCGGAATATTTTACCAAGCGGGTTTCCTCGCGATGTTCTCGTGCACGTGGTAAATCCGTATTTAAAATTGCAGAACAATTTTACGAGGTGCCACCGCCGGGGATCGAACTCGGGTCACTAGCGTACTATGAAATTTAAATGTGGTACACCCAATGTGGTATTGTTCTACACCAACTTTGTTAGGCTCTTGCACAGTGTAAATTTAAATGTTTTAAAATAAAAGTTTACGATTTTGTTTTACATTTTTATTGTCTGAAAAACATTGTTTTTTTTTTAATTATTATTATTTACGTTCCCACAGAATACAACAAAACAACAAATAAAAACTAAGTTAGTTAGAACTATTACACTTATATAATCTAGTCTATATTAAAAATGTGGTGTGGTGGCGGCTCGTTAAAAGAATACTACCACTCTATCTCATCCAATGGATCCCGTAAAAGGACGAGTAAGGAATTAAACTGCACTGTGCACCCAACAGCGCATGGTGGCGATGGGCTCACCACCGATCACACCAAGTGCATTATATTGTTTTGGTGAAACGTGGATTGATCTGTTTTGCAGTGAGTGCCCATTCTCTGACTACCCCTTATGGGATACAGTCGTGGATCTTATGTATGTATGTATTAAAAAGGTCTGAATAACTTAATTTTTATTTGTTGTTTTTAAATTATAAAAGTTTTGGTTTTTGTATTCTGTGAGAACCATTGGTCCATCCAAGGCCGCAGATTTACTAACAACTTCAAATTACAACATTAGATGTTTTTGTTAATTCGAATTATATTTAACCTATTTATGTAAAAACTATCTCAACGTATGACGGCAAAATAAACACGCATGCTGAATGCCGCAATTGAATAATGCATTTATTATAATACTCATGCTTCGGTCAAGGTCAAGGCATTGTACACGCATGCTTTAGCCTACACATTGGTTTTGGGAAACAAACTGATTCTTGAAAGGTAAGTTTTGCATGGAATTTTAAGTCTAGCTACAAGGTTTAAAGAGAACATATCAAAGTGATTGATATCTTTTTTGGTCGTCTACATTGTGATTGTCTATGACATAAGAAATGGCGCCAAATTTAAAAAAAAAAACTAGTGACACTGCAGATGTTTTACCATTTTTTATTTTTTTTCTGAATGAACATTAGCACTATTAATCCGTTTTAAAAATTGAAATATTACAGAACGAAAATTAATTTCGATTGTCTTGCATTTTTTTTTGCTTTTCAATACGTTTTTTTAGCTGGACATGAATGAAATGTAATGGAATTTTAAAATTCCATTGTCATTGGTGAGGTGTCACCAATTTAAAATGATTGATAATTTAAAATTTAGTTTATAAAGACCAATAACTGCGTAACAACTTTATCAACACAACCTGGGATCATCAGCTCGAAGCTGTTCAAGCTTGATTTTTTTATTTTATTATTCATTCGTTAATATATACAATTATAAACTTTCTCGACTGCCATTGCAACAGTAACACCATATATTTTTTAGGCGTGTGGAATAAAACTCATAGTGGATGAAGCAAAGTGCACTATAACCTATTTGTTTTGACCGTCATAATGAGGGGCGACGTCCAGCGGTGGGACGTGTAAAGACGTGCAGTGTTAATTATTAATTATTAATCTAACGACAACGGATTCCAGGTGAACACACGGTGAACGGTGACCATTCTGACGCCCACCAGAGCACCTTCTCGCACAGCAGTAAAGAGGTAACTAAGTCCGTTTATCAATACGAATATTTATTATTTATTTATTTGTTAGTGTTATTAACAATGCCCCGCACTGGGATTTCTCTTACATCTTGGGACGATATATAGATTTCGAAGTACATTTTTTTTTATTGTATAAAGTGACGAAACGAGCAAAACGTTCACCTGACGGTAAGTGCAACGTCCGCCCACAACAAATGCTGCTGTCACCCAGAATTATTTCTGTGTGACACCACACTGCGCCCGTCACCCTGAGACATCAGTTTTTAAGTCTCAAATGCCCAGTGATTACGCTAGCTCACAGTGCCCTTCAAACCGAAACACAGTAATGCTTCACGGCAGAATAACTGGCCCTGGGGTGGTACCTATCTAGACGGATTCCAGCATAGGGATCCTACCACCAGTAAAAAGTACAGGTATAGGTCCCGCGGCGTGGAACTCAGCCACTATAATTGCTACACCACTCGCTCATCGAGTTCTTTAGTGCTTATATTCGTATGTCATGTCTCTAACGCTCAGGTATTTCTTTTATTTCTTAAAGTGAAACGTGCAAAACGTTTACCTAATGGTAAATGCAACGTCTGCCCATAACAAATGCTGTGTCATCCAGAACATTTCTGTGTGACAGCGCTCGTCACCCTGAGACATCAGTTCTTAAGTCTCAGATGTCAAGTGGTGGCGGCTTGAGAGAATCTACCCCCCATCTCATCCCATGGGAGTCGTAAAAGTCGACAGAGGGAAAATTAAAACCGGAAAATGGGCAGCAGCATCTTCCTGGAACATCAGAATGTTGCCAACCCGCCTACCAAGCGTGGCAACCATGGCAAAATTACCCCCAAAATGAGCGCTACAAACTTTTGTAGCAATCTCCGGGGGAGGCCTATGTTCAGCAGTGGACTAGTGATACTCTAAAATGATGATGATAAGCCCAGTGATTACGCTAGCTCTCAGTACCCATTCAGATCAAAACGCAGTAATGTTTGCACAGTACTGCTTCACGGCAGAATAACTGGCACTGGAGTGGTCCTACCTAGACAGATTCCTGCGTGGGAATCCTACCACCACTTCGATCTCACCACACTAATGAAGTCTTCGGACTGAAATCGGCAGGAAGCACATCACTGATGTATTCACGACTTGCGCGAGACGTCTCGATTTTTAACTAACCTCTAAATTTATCTAGTTTTAATTTTGTTTTGTTTTTTTTCTACTGAACCGTCGGTAAAAAAAAAGTAAAGTTTCAGCCTATAAATGTCCCACTACTGAGCACAGGCCTCCTCTCATTTCTGAGAGGGTTTTGGAGCTAGGAAGAATCCGCCACGCTGCTCCAATGCGGGTTGGCGGACTTCACATGTCTTCGAAATATTTTTTATTCCTCAGACATGCAGGTTTCCTCACGATGTTTTCCTTCACCGCCGAGCACGTGGTAAATCAGCACTTAAAATTGCAATTAACAATTTTAGTGGTGCCGGCACCGGGAATCGAACCCAGGTCACTCGCGTACTATGAAATTTAAAGCGAGCGCCTAGCCCCTGAGCTACCACGGCTCTCCGTCCGTCGGTAACACACAATTAAAAAAAAACCAACCGTTAATTTATAACATAAAAAAAATCATTTTTACCTTCCGTCATGATTTATTCCGATTTACTCAGTGGACCTGGCAACACCAGTCCCCACCAACATGTTTCAATATCTTGTACAGAACCAATTTAATTATTCCAGGGCTCCCCCTCGAAGGAGGTTTCCACCGAAGACTCGCCCAAGAAGGACAAAAAAAAGAAGAAGGGACTCCGGACGCCTTCTTTCCTCAAGAAGAAGAAGGAAAAGAAGAAGGAGAAGTCCAGCACGCCGCAGCCCGCCTAGAGGTAGATAATCATAATTTCACCATCATCACCATTACAGGTGGTAGCTCAGGGGCTAGGCGCTCGCTTTTAATTTCATAGTACGCGAGTGACCTGGGTTCGCTTCCTGGTGCCGGCACCACTAAAATTGTTAATTGCAATTTTAAGTGCTGATTTACCACGTGCTCGGTGAAGGAAAACATCGTGAGGAAACCTGCATGTCTGAGAAGTAAAAAATATTTCGAAGACATGTGCAGTCCGCCAACCCGCATTGGAGCAGCGTGGCGGACTCTTCCCTAGCTCCAAAACCCTCTCAGAAATAAGAGGAGGCCTGTGCTCAGCAGGTGGGACATGAATAATTACTTTTTACTTTACCATTACAGGCACTCTCACAAGTCTACTGCTGAATGTAGGCCACCACATAGATTGCCGCAAACCACGGTCCTGACCTACCTGTATCCATTGACTTATTAATAATGTCCTCCTATTCCGCCGATTTCGACCACGGCGACATCTTCCGAATATTCCCGGGAGCCGTCAACTGCGCAGGAGATATTATAATGTCACCAGTGTACCCGGGAACACAGTGACTCTTACTCGTCCCCCACATACCCGCGCCGGATGTAACGCTGATGCGATAATATCGGAGGTAGGACTCGGATGCAGTGTCAGAAACACGGGGTCGATCACAACGCAACCAGATTTTAGCATAAAGTTTAGATATGAATCTCACCATACAACGTCTGCCCATAAACAAATAACTAACTGGTGGTGAGATTCCTATGTAGGAATCCGCAGTGCCGGTCATTCTGCCGTGAAACAGTAGTGTGAAAACATTACTGTGTTTCATTCTGAAGCGCACTGAGAGCTAGTGTAATCACTGGGCATATGAGATTTAAAAACTGATGTCTCGGGATGACGGTGACCATCATGTGAACGATTTGCTAGTTCACTATGTACATTTAAAATACCGCATACTTATTTTGTTTACAGATAAAACTCCAAAACCACACTGCCATGTCGCTTTCAAAATACTTCGTAATTTTTAAGAGCAAACTCCAGAATTACAATCGTAATTTTGATTATTTACCTGCTTTATACAGTCTGTCAGTGGGGACAGTGGGATCAATTGGGATCCCTGAGATTTTATGTTCGCGTATTTTTGACCCACCTATCGGCGTGTTAGCTACCACATCAATGGCGCTTGGCTCTGAGCACGACCAGAGTAAATCGGAACTGTCTGAGTAAACGCTCTAGTCGAACTGAGCCGCGACTAATTCGACTAATTACTCAGGCTTGAGCAGTGACTAAGCGCTTTATAGTTAAGGGCTAATTAAGGATGGCATTTTATTTATTTGACGACGAAAATAAACTATTTCCAATTTTTTTTAAATTAAATTGATTCCTTATGACTTGCCAACAAATTCTTATGTGAAATGTCTTATGTTTTATTATCTAGTTTTGTCCGAATTGTCAGTTTTTATCGAAAAAAAATTTTTTTTTTATCAAAAGGCATATTCCGTTTTGCTCGAAAAATGGGACTACGCGACTTTCTTTATGCCCCACTTATCTGATAGAGGAAATAACTATTGGATTGAAGTGCTTTTAATTATTTTTCTATTTTAAAACCATTTTTAACATTTTGACTTGACACCGCATTCATTTTTTTTTTCGATGAAAACTGCCGCTCGGGATATATGGTGCATTCTGATAAATATTTTCACCGGCATATAATGCTTATCATGTTGGGGGCTCGACCATTTTGATAAAGCCCCATGCCATTTGTGCTTTTAAAATTTAATTATAGTATAGGTATGTCCACACTATGTCAACCCGAAACACATGCCTTGATGTTAAAAAAAGAACGGTGAATGTGAAATACGGTGTAACAAAACGCAAGAAGATAATATAGATAACGTAGCGAACGCATTTCTAAATGATGTACAAAATGTCTTCTAAAACGTAAGCCGATTAGAAGGCATTACACGTCGAGTTATAATTCGTAAGTGTGGACATAGCTTATGGTATAGACTAGCACGCGTATACCTGTCAAAATTCCCACCCGGCAGCTGTCAAACGTAATCCATAAACATTTTTTTCTATGTGCAAACTGGCGGCAATTTTGACAGCGGTATAATCTGTGACATCGGTCGTTACGTATATGAAATAATTAACAAAAAAAATATAATATATATAAGCACTCTATTGATGTTACTTTAAGGAGTTATTGGCTAGCTAACTTGTAGGTTTTTTCTATTTATTCGTTACTGTTTAATTGGGACGTGAGAGATCAGTTTCTGTTTTCAACATGGCGGCGTTTCATACTTTTTGATAAATTGAGATTTGAATTGAATTCCTTAGTGAAATTTAAAGGTTATACTATTAAAGAATACAATAAACATAGACACGCATATAAACACTTAAAAAATATCCTCCTGTTCACGGCCGCCATGTCGAAAGGTAACATCATACAGTGCATTATACAGGATGTTGTTAGTTCGGGCTCAGATTATTTTTAATCAAAAAAAATAAGTATATTTTTTATGATTTTATTTCACACGCGCGGGCCCAACATCAATTTGACATTACCTAGAATTAGTCTAGAGTTGTTAAAATGACAAGTTGATTTCTTTTTATTAATGTTATGTGGGAAATTATGTTACATCCCCATATTTATAAATATTAAGTACTTGTAATATTTGAGAATTGTGGACACCGGCATTCTATGCGACTCTTGTGTAATTTGTATTTGGAATAAATTATTAGTTTTAATGCAAGTTTTTATTTCCTTTTTAATCCTCTGTGTCTCGCCCCGGCCGTCGCAAATGTTTCCAGGCGATCGCTGCTCGATGTCTTTGTAGTCGATAAGTTTTTAGCTTAAAAGAGTTTATTTGTATCATGTATTTTTTTATTTCTAAAATATATGCTGTTTGGAAGATTTATTATGGAGCATGTTGTTTCATTTTTTTTTCTTTTTATACACTTTATTAGGTACTGGCTGATGCCCGCGACTTTGTCGGCGTGGATAAAGGTTTTTTTTAAATATCCCATTGGAACTATTTAATTTTCTGGGATGAAAAGTATCCCATGTCCGTGTCCAGGATGCAACCTATCTCTGTGCCAAATTTCGACAAGATCGGCTCAGCGGTTGAACCGTGAAAAGGCAACAAACAGACAGGGGGACAGAGAGAGAGTTACTTTCGCATTCATAATATTAGTATGGATAAGACGTTATGGTACACAGGTGGTAGGATTCCTATGCAGGAATCCGTCCAGCTAGCAACTACCGCAGGGTTGGATATTCTGCCGTGAAGCTGCAATATGCAAATATTCCTGTTTCGGTCTGAAGGGCACAGAGAGCTGGTGTAATAACTGAACATATGAGACTTGAGAACTGATGTCTCAGGGTGACGAGCACAGTGTGTGGTCACGCAAATGTTCTGGATGACACAGCATTTGTTATAGGCAGACATTGCGGTAACATCAGGTGAACGTTTTGCTCGTCTCGTCATTTTATCCTATTAAAAAATATTCTTTATTTAGCGACTTCGCAGTGGACTGTCTGAACATAATTCTCGCTTGGGCAACCTCGAGTCAGTTACTCTCGCGCACAGGATGACGGTTCAAGCCGAGGTCCCCTCTCGAGGTCATTTCGCTGATCATCCATAAAGAAAGGTATCTAAGCGCCCTCAGCGCTCTATCACCTTTCAATCCAGTTAAGCTGTAAAGGCCTTCGGGCTAACAGTGACGTTCAGTCCAAAAAAAAAAAATTCTTCAGTTTTAATTTTTTTACTTTTTGTCTTACGGTTGTTAGGTATCCTAGAAATAAGATATTAAAAAAGATAAATATAATGGTATTTTTCATTCCTTAGAATTCTGACATTTCTACTAAAAACGTTGTCCACCGAAAAAGTGACAAACTTGACTCATTTGTGGGCAAAAAAAACGCTACGTATTTTTTATGTTTTACCTACAAAAAGGAAAATCTAAATATTATCTTAATTCTATATATCTATTTACTCAAGTGACCTAATACAAAAATCACGAACAATATATCGAATTAACTTTAATTACTTTATTTTATTCTTTATCTGGCATCACTGCCTACTAATTGCAGGTTTAGTAAACCTTTAAAAAAATTAATTGGTGTGGGCTCAAGTGAAGGGGCATGTCGCAAGACAGAACAGAAGTTTTAAAATGTCGGAAGTTAAAAAACTATTACTGGAAAGTATAAGTAATGTTACTCCTGATAAATGGCAAGAATGTATCAGCCATATAATCAAAGACGAAGATAAAATATGCACTCTCGACGATTTGACTGACACAGTCGCAGACTCTAATAAATCATGTCAGCGATGATGATGATGATGAAGATAGTGATATAAGTATTAATGATGATTAAATATGTTATCTTTACTTCTGCGTTTTTTACTGTTTGCGATGAAAAGGGACTTAATTAGATTTGGAGCACCACTTAATAAAATGGATACATTCACTAATAAATAAAATGTATGTATAGACTCAGATGTTCAGACTCGTATTGAAATTGAAAAACGTGCCCGGCCAAAAAGGTTTGTAATCTCTGACATGTCAAAAAATGATTGCAGTCAGAATTCTACGGAATTAAAAATCATTTTACATTTTATTATCTGCCAAGTATGAAATTATTTTAGAAAAAAAAATCTGACAATGATCTGACAGCTCTATTAAATTCATAAGTTTATTTTAGGTATTGTTAAATAGTAATGATAATGATTAATTTACAACGGTTTGGAGCCCCGTGATGGACGCTTCCACAGAGTTATGGCGAATGCAGGTAAAATAAAGTGCAGATTTGGTAAAAATAACACATACTTTGTATAGTACTTGCTGTTCTTTTTACAGTCACACTTTTTTCCCACATAAAGAGAACACCCGTTCCCCTCTTTTCGCCCCCCGTGGGAAAAAAGACATGACAGGTGAAGTCAAAATATTACTTCATATTGTGTTCCCACGAGCAGAATAGAGAGAGCATGGCCTATACTGGTACTGTTCCGCACAAATATAGGCTATCCGTACAGTACCGTAGTCACCTCTTACGACACCTCGGCAGGAAAGAGGTAGGTGCTATTCTACTCTGCCGGACACTATCGGCATATCATATGTAGTATATATTAGTAGCCACGGGGCTTGCAAATGCGAAGGAAGAGTAATTTCGACACGTTTTCTTACTTCCATATTTCTTCTTCAGCTGCTCCCGACCAATCAAAAAAAGGATCTTTGCCCCGGCTGCGACACCAAGAAGAGAATCAGATGCAAGAAATTGAAAAATTCCAATTTCGTTAATCTCACTAAAGGGGCCTCCGGACATCTGACGGAGTTTTTCAGCATTTTCGTTGACTATTTGGGGGAGGTCGGGAAGCTGATATCATGCGAACCGGAAACCCGAGTCGGCGAGACATTGCTGGAGCTTTTGCACGTTTTCATGGTTTTGGGGCACGATTTGTTACTGTTTATGAAATGTGCGTGCCGCGTCCTCCGGCGAATGATCAATAAATAAATGATTTCTTTGAACACGAGACCTTTTTTTTTATAAAGTGACGAAACGTTTTGAACGTTTACCTGATAGTTAGTGAAACTATCCATAACAAATGCTGCGTCACCCAGAACAGTTCCCCCTGAGAATCAGTCCCCCTGAGACATCAGTTCTTAAGTCTCATATGCCCAATGATTACGCTAGATCCCTTGGGGCCGAAACACAGTAATGTATGCATACTACTGCTTGACGGCAGATTAACTGACACTGCAGTGGCACCTACCTGGACGAGAATACACAGAACGCCTATGGTGAGGAGCGTCTAAGGTGAGAGCCATCACTGCATGCCAAGCGTAGTGATTACGGCAAATTCTCTTTTGGAGAGAGGCTTGTCCAGCCGTGGACTACTAACAGACTGATGAAGAAACAAGAAACGTTAGCAACCGACGTAAAGGGTTTCATGACGTCACCTTCCGTAGATTATCTAACTTTGTCACTTTTTTTTTCATTCGAAAAAGTGACGAGACGAGCAAAACGTTCACCTGATTGTAAGTGCAACGTTTGCCCATAACAAATGCTGCGCCCGTCACCGTGAGACATCAGTTCTTAAGTCTCAAATGCCCAGTGATTACGCTAGCTCTCAATGCCCTTCAAACCGAAACACAGTAATTGATTGAAAACACTACTGCTTCATGGCAGAATATCTGGCCCTTGGTGGTTTGTAACTGTCGCCCTAAATACGCATAAATGTAAACAAAAATCATATTTTTGTTACTTAGGAGTTCTATGCCCCGCAGTGGAATTCAAATGTTGGTAGGGCTAAAGTATTTGTAAAAACAAATCCAACGATCCCATGACGGAGCTATGTTGCTTAATCGAAGTGTTCCTATGTTCAACTTCCGGGTCCCTTATCAGACTAGCTCCATGGTACCATATTAAGGCATCGTCGCCGAAGCAACATCGGAAAGGGGTCCTGGCTTGCAGATTTAAACTTCACATACATACAAAACTACCTGTAAAGTTAAATGAAAAAAAGCGTGTAACAAATTAGTATTATAACTAGTAATTACGAGGGTGGATTGAAAAGTACCCGGCCTAACACAGATCCATTCAATTCTAAAAATCAAATCTACCCACATTATTTAGTTCAGTTCAGACTAGTTCATTGTGTGAAGTTCGAAACGTGTGCGATAATTAGTTGTGATTTTATAAATTTATTAACAAAGTAATCGGTCATAATTTCCGCGAATGGAGCAAATCGAGCAGCGTGCCGTCATTAAGTACCTCCATAAGAAGGGGCTATCATCAAAAGCCATCCATGATGACATGGTCAGTACATTAGGCGATTGTGCTCTGTCATATTCATCCGTCAAAAAATGGATAGCAGAATTTAAGCGTGGTAGAGAGAGTGTGAAAGATGAACCCCGCTCTGGAAGGCCTTCGACGTCAACTACTGACGAAAATATTAAAAAAGTACTTGATTTAATAATGGGAGACCGCAGATAAAAAATTAGAGAGATAGCCGAGATTATAGGCATCTTTTATGAACGAACTCAAAACATCATTGTCAACGAGTTGGGTTTCCACAAGGTGTCTGCGAGGTGGGTTCCGCGACTGCTTTCAGTTGAACAAAAAAGGACGCGATTGACTATTTCACGCGACTGTTTGGAGTTATTTGAAGCCGATGCAGATGATTTTTTGAATCGTTTTGTTACTATGGACGAAACATGGGTTCATTACTGTACAACGGAAACAAAACAACAATCAAAACAGTGGAGAAGACCTGGTTCACCACCCCCTAAAAAGGCTAAGTCGATTTTGTCGGCAAATAAGGTGATGGCTTCAGTATTCTGGGACTCGAAAGGTGTGATTATGATTGATTATCTTGAAAGGGGTCAGACTATAAACTCTGATTACTACTGCACCTTACTACGTCGTTTACGAGAGGAAATAAAAGAAAAACGTCGAGGAATGCTCAGAAGAAAAGTCCTGTTTCATCAAGATAACGCCCGTGTTCACACGTCAGTACAGTCAATGGCTGGAATTCACAACTGTGGCTTTGAACTGTTACCGCATCCGCCGTATTCACCTGATCTGGCACCATCAGACTTCTTTCTGTTCCCTAACCTAAAAAAGCACTTGGGAGGTCAAAGATTTTCGACAAACGACGAGGTCAAAGCAGCTGTAGACGCATATTTTGACTCTAAGGAAGAATCATTTTTTTTAACGGTCTAAATGCTTGGAAGGGGAGGTGGCAAAAGTGTATTGAACTTGATGGTGATTATGTAGAAAAATAAAAATATAACTGATTTAGTATGTGTTTATTTTCTTGGTTAGGCCGAGTACTTTTCAATCCACCCTCGTATATACGTAACTAGCGATCCGCTCCGGCTTCGCACGGGTAGATAGATATTAGAAAGGTGAGTACTTTTTTTGGACAAATAGAACAACGATAATCTTCACTAACATTTCCTGTAGCGACTATTCTAATCAACTGCTCTGCAGCTGGTCAGGTAAGATTAAGTTACCAAAATAATATTTTATTTATGGGAATATAGCTATGAAAGTTCAAGAGGTTCAGAGCTTCCTTGTAAACAATATTTGATGTCGTGGAAGCGCACCTCGATGATGCACAAGTCGCATGGAGCCGGGCGGCGGCGAGGCGGTCGAGAGACACCGCGGCCGCTGTATTTTTTACAGAGCGTTTCAGTTTAAAATAAAAAAAATATATATAATTAAAATTTACAAACCATTATTGAATTGTTTTAGTTTACAAAAAATAAAATGAGTAGGTAGGTAATTAGTCTATTCAGGCGTAGCACGGGCGAGCGAAGAGCTGTTCGCTTACACCGCGGCATTTTTCTTACTTTTACCATTTTTATACCCGTTGTAACTTCTAAACGATATGTCCGATTCGAATAATTTCAAGAGGAATTTACATCAACCTTGACTATGAAACTATTTAGTAGGATGATTAATATTATGATGCGAATGTCATCATCTTTGGATTCTACCCGTGTTTTGATTGACTAATTTGAACAAAAAGCGGTTAATGTGACTTGTTAGATATATAGCCTCGCGGACTTTTTTGTGAGTAATGATGGGTACTATGAAAATGTAGTACATTATTTTATCTATCATCAATAGTTTTTGCAGCGCACGCCAAATAATGACTTTTATTAGAAAATTTTTGATACCTTGAGTTACATCATTGCAATTTTCGTAGGGATCTCGTTTTTTTTTTAAATTTAATAATACTCCCGTTAAGCGCTGATAATGTAGCTGTGCATAGGTGAAAGAATTTTTAAAATCGGTTCGTAGTTTTTTGAGTCTATGTATCATTACAACCAAACATAAAAATCAAATCTTTCCTCTTTATAATATTAGTTTAAATTATATGTTTTGCGGACTTTTTGCGCCGACTCGAAAAATGTCGGCAGCGTTTTTATTGAATTTTGTAATTTCTGTGTACATTTTGAGTTTTGATGTTGACAGTTTATTACGCAGCAAGTGCTCGTGAAAGTTTTGTGATTGGATATTTAATAAGAAGACCAAGTTTGTACTTTTGGTTTCGTCTAGAATCACAGTGAAAAATCATCCATTAAATCGAGGGGCTACCATTCTTATTTGTGGTTCTCATAACTTCGATAAATATTATTGTGTAGGATTTAGCCATATTTTAGGAGGGAAACTGGGAAACAAAAAAACTCTTCTATCACGCAACTAGTTTGTTGCGGAAAAAAACGTGATATTTGCCGAGACGCCATGACAGATTGGGTGAGATTCGGCTCGACCCCCACGCCTAAACGCCTCTTGTAATAAATAACAATTATGTACACAGAAATAAATGCGACTGTTCGAAACGAAAATAAAAGCACTTTATAAAACTTAGTTCATTTAATATTTTACAAAATCAACAACCTCCAAGAGAAATGTACAACACCGAATAACCTATAATACACATTGTTAAAAAAATATTACCAACATATAACCACACCTAACCGATTTGGATAACTTTATTGGTTTTCTTAGCTTTAAATCTAATTGCAATAACATTTTCATTCACGTCCCAAATTCCATATTAACGATAAAGTGAAACTACTATATTGCTCTAACACTGTAAGTTGCAATAGTAAAAAAATATCATAAAGAAAAATCAAATGACATCCTAATCCGCCTAATAAGATTTATACATCTAGAAAAATAAAAAACTTTTTAGACTGTACAAAAATACGTGATTTTTCTTCAAATTTACTAAAATATATATATACACGTCCGATCGGTGACTAATACAAAAAAAAAAATTGCCCAAAACCTACTAGTGCATTGCAATACAATCGAACTTTTAACTGGCAAGAAGTGGAAAGTTTATAATAATTTACAATGACAAATTACTCACAGACTATTAATGACTCTAGTGACTTGTCGAAGAGGTAAAATTACAAATCACTATTAAAATCAACGTTTATTGCTCGGAAACCACTAATTAATCTATCTGGTCAGTATTTTAACGGGGATCACAAGTCCACTGCTGAACATAGGCCACCCCCATAGCCCGTCACAAAACACGGTCCTGAGCCACCTGCGTCAGCAAAACCGTGCAGGCCGTCGCTCCTAGTGGTAAGGTCGCACACTGCTTTAGCCGGTACGACGTTACCACTTTTTAAGCCAAAGTTATATAGATTGCCGAAGTTAAAACTAGTAATGTAACAGCCAATAAAAGTCCCACTGATGGACTTTATCTCGTTTCCTAGAGTCCGAGACTTCACGTCCAATAAAATTTAGATTTTTTTCAGACATGCCGGTTTGACAACGGTGATATTCACAGACGCAGTTAGAAATGAAATTATATTAGTCGTCGTCGTCGTCGTCGTTTCAGCCTATCACAAGTCCACTGCTGAACATAGGCCTCCCCCATAGATAGCCACAAAAGTTTGTAGCTCTCTTATTGGAGGGATTTTGCCATAGTTGCCACGCTTGGCAGGCGGGTTGGCAACCGCAGTTTATTTATTCAGATGTTCCAGGTAGATGCTGCTGCCCATCTACTGGTTTTAATTTCCCTCTGTCGACTTTTACGACACCCACGGGATGTGATGGGGTGGTAGATTCTCTTAGGCCGCTACCACACGGCAATTTTATTAGTACAGCCACCGAATGGGTGAAGCCTCTTTCCCATATTAGGTAGGCAGAGGCCACACACGTAGTTCACACAACCAAGAAAAGGAAAGGAAACGTGACGGTTTCAAGTCGTACCAAAATGGCACGTCGTTGCCATTTTGGTACGACTTGAAAAATTCTCACTCCCCATTGTGACAGCATTGCATGTTATGGTGTTATTCTGCACTAATAAAGGCTGTCCGTACAGTACCTTAGTTACCTCTTACGACACCTCGGTAGGAAAGAGGTAGGTGCTGTTCTACTCTGCCGGATACCTATCGGTGATTTTTTATAACCTTGTCTCATTGATATGGTTTGATATTAAAATGTTTCGATATTTTTACTGGTGATAGGATTCCTATGCAGGAATCCGTCTAGGTAGCTACCACCCCAGTGCCAGTTATTCTGCCGTGAAACAGTAGTGTGCAAACATTACTGTGTTTCGGTTCGAAGGGCACTGTGAGCTAGCGTAATCACAGGGCTTATGAGTCTTAAGAACTTATGTCTCAGGGTGACGGGCGCATTGTGGTGTCACACTGTTCTGGGTGACAATAGCATTTGTTATGGGCAGACGTTGCACTTACCATCAGGTGAACGCTTTGCACGTTCCGTCACTTTTGTGAAATAAAAAAAAATGGAAAAGCCATACATTCAAAAATCACTTCATACAGCTTGATCGATCGATCAAAACATAAAAATAGAGAGAAATGTCACAAATCCCAATAAATAACCACAAATTTATTCTTACGACCACGACATAAAGTAGCTTATTAGATGAAATCAACTATCGTTCCGCGACGTTTTAATATGTTGTTTAAATGAGCGCATTGAGACGACCGCGTCGCCTAGCGGCTCAGTGTACCCGAGCACTTCTACGCAGCGCATCCTGGGTTGGAAACCCAGTCGGAGCCAAAATTTGTTCAAAACACAAATTGTTGGTTTTCGGGTTTCATTGTGTCCCCGTATTTTTGACACTGCATCCAAGCCTACGCCCGATCTTATCGATCGTAATAGAAGATAAATTTATTTGTTGCTACGCCCAATACAACAACATAAAAAACCAACACGGAGTGACTGTGTTTGCGCGTACACTTGTGGCACTCCTGCGCAGTTTTTTTTATTGGATAAAGTGACGAGACGAGCAAAACGTTCACCTGATGGTAAGTGCAACGTCCGCCCATAACAAATGCTGTGTCATCCAGAACAACGAGTGGCACCACACTGCGCCCGTCACCCTGAGGCATCTGTTCTTAAGTCTCGTATGCCCAGTGAACACGCTAGCTCACAGGGCCCTTCAGACCGAAACACAGCATGTTTGCACACTACTGCTTCACGGCGGAATCATTGGCCCTGGGGTGGTACCTGCCTAGACGGATTCCTGCATGGGAATCCTACCACCAGTAAATCTTTCCATGAAAAAGATTGATAGCTCCCGACAGTATTCGGATGTCGCCGTGGTCGAAATCGGCCAGGAGGACATTACCATCATGGCATCAGATGCGAGTGCCCTGCGCTAATTCGCGGGAAGTCAATGGCTACAGGTAGGTCAGGGCCGTGTTTTGTGGCAATCTATGGGGGTGGCCTGTAATGGTGATGATGATGAAATGATGATTTTCTACCTATCTTCTTCCATCTTCTATAAAACGCACCCACGATACAGGATAGATACTACTGAGCTTCGTTTGAAAAAAATAAAAATGTGCGCTCTTTTTTCGAGGACGTTTTTTTAACTCCCGACCCGTGTAAGCAAATCCAAATCCGGGCGGACAAAGTCGCGGGTTCAGCTAAAGATAAGGCAACGGAGTAATTAGACAGTTTCCATTTGTAATGGTTGCGGAAAGATGCAGGATGGCCATAAGTCCGATGACCATTTATTGTGTTAAATATATAAAATATGTCCGTAAACAAATGAGCCTAAACATATTAAAAAAAAAAATACCGCCGTGTGGTAGTGCCTTAAGAGAACTCACCACCCGTGTCTCATCCCGTAAAAGTCGACAGAGTGGGAGTGAAATCCAGGAGATGGGCAGCAGCGTCTTCCTGGAACTTCTGAATAAATAATCTGCGGTTGCCAACCCGCCTGCCAAGTCTGGCAACTATGGCAAAATGCCCCCAAAATGAGGGCAACAAACTTGTAGCAATCTACGGAGGAGGCCTATGTTCAGCAGTGGAACAGTCACCAGTAAATGTTAGATAATAATTTCATACATTTTTTAACCAAAGAAAGAGACGGAGACGAGCAAAGCGTTCGATGGACGGTAAGTACGAAGATGGTAAAATTTCTGTGCGGCACCACACTGCGCCCTGAAATATCAGCTCTTAAGTCTTACATGCCAATTGATTACACTAGCGTACAGTGTCCTTCAACTGTAACACAGTATACAACACCACTGCTTCACGGCAGAATATCTGGCACTGCGTTGGTACCTACCTAGGCGGATTAATACAAAGGCATCCTACCACCAGTAAAAAATGCTTGAAATATAACAATGGGCACTACAAATAAGTAATTCTATCAAGTAACCATGGTAACAACAATTTTTAATAATCGAAGACCGAATTATTGGTTTGCCGTGTGGTAGCGGCTTAAGAGAATCTACCGCCCCCATCTCATCCCGTGGGTTTCGTAAAAGTCGACAGTAGGGAAAATTAAACTCAGAAGACGAACAACAGCTTCCTGGAACATCTGAATAAATAAACTGCGGTTGCCCGCCAAGCGTGGCAACTATGGCAAAAATTCCCCCAAACTGAGAGCTACAAGCTTTTGTGGCAATCTATGGGGGGTGGGGCTATGTTCAGCAGTGGACTAGTGATAGGCTGAAATGATGATGATGACGATGAATTATTTTTTCGTGGTGAAATATTACAGATTCCTACCACTAGTGAACTAGATTGCTCTCTCACTTTTACATAGACAAAAAAGAAACTAGAATTATATACAATTATAAATACTAAAACTTCTCCATAAATGTATCGACGATTTTTTTTAAATTTCAAAACGATTGGATTTTAGGGAATTTGAAAATATCATAACTTTAAAAACGACCCTATTGCGACGCCACCGTCAACGGAGTCCCGAACCATAGACTATATTCGGACCTCTCCCTCGCACACCTGTTTCTAGTTGTGTACGCAACATATCGATAAGGTACATTGCACACGGCTATCGATGTTTGGGGGCTCAGTCGATAATGGACTTTAACACAGTGCGGTAAGTACAAAAATCGCATTCCTAACTAAGCGACATGCGCCCTTTTGAGCGTGAGCAATGCTTGTGCAAAAATATCACGAAAGTAACCATCACCTTACTCTAGTACCCGCGGCGTAAGAATATTTCCCTATTCACTCTCATTTTCATCGCGACAGCGCCATCTATCGGCAACAATACGGCAACAAAACGTCTCACAGACTTTGAAATGCAACGGATTCGAACCCGTTCAAAAACTGAGCAACGATCAGTTAAACTGCTTGACCCAAACTACTCGCAGTCAAGCTGCCGACCCCAAATTGCTTGTCCAGCCTGAAGTTGTAGTCCTGAGTCCCGTGTATTGTCCTCACGTGGATCCTCAGGTAGCTGGGCCTGGTGAAGAACTTGTAGCAGATATGGCACTGGTACTTCTTCAGGCCCGTGTGGGTTTCCAGGTGCCTCTTCAGCTTGCCCCGGGTGATGAATCCTTTGCCGCACTGCTGGCATATGTAGGGCTTCTCCTTCGTGTGTGTGAAACTGTGCAATTTCAAATAGTAGTGTAGCTTGAAACTCTTGTTGCAGACCTGGCACACGTGCTTCTTCTCTTCCGCTTTCTCTTCGTCTTCCAGGGCTATCTTCGAGCCGTGGCTCTTGAGGTGCTCCTCTAGATAGTAGAAGTGCTGGAAGACCTGGCCGCAGATGTTGCACATCCGGCTCTGCTCTTCCGGCAGGACCTTGTCGGTCAAGTTGCTGGGCGCGTCCGGGTGTTTCGGGATTCTCCGGGCGTTTTGGAGGACCATCGCCAGGATTTCGTTGCGGTTCTCCTCGACGATCCTGCGAAAGAAATTCATTTAACTTCATTAGTAAAACGTACCACCGCAGTGCCGGTTATTCTACCGTGAAGCAGTCGTGTGCAAACATTACTGTGTTTCGGTCCGAAGGGTCAGGTATTATATGGTTTTCCTCATGCATGCGACAAAGAATTTCTGGTTAATAACCCCGTGTGGTGGCGGCTTAAGAGAATCTACCACCCCATCTCATCCCGTGGGTGTCGTAAAAATCGACAGAGGGAAAATAAAAACCAGGAGATGGGCGGCAGTATCTTCCCGGAACATCCGAAAAACACTGCGGTTGCCAACCCGCCTGCCGAGGGTGGCGACTATGGCAAAATCCCACCAGAATGAGAGCTACGAACTTTTGTACCAATCTATGGGGGGGCCTATGTTCAGCAGTGGACTAGTGATAGGCTGGAATGATGATGATGACGTAGATAAATAAATAAAATAATAATAAAATAGATAACATGAGTACGCCGCATGCGCTGGACAACTGATATGGATCAGAACGCATTGCGAGCGTACTTTAGGCCAAAGGGAGGAAAAACTGGTGCTGGATGCATCGCTTTTTTGCTGTTGGAGCCATCCATGCTCAGACGCAGAAGGCGGTGCCCCTCGATACGGCCCGCATCGTCCACCGGTTTCTTTCCCCCTAACTCACGGCCGTTTGGTCTCCCCCGCCGAGGGCTCCCTGGTCTGGTTGGGATTTTATTTATATATTTATCTATATATTCATATATCCCAACCAGACGAGAAAATAATAGAAATATCCCATAATAAATAAATAAATAAATAAATGGCAGTTTATTGTCACACCCAGGGCCAGTTATTCTGCCGTGAAGCAGTAGTGTGCAAACATTACTGTGTTTCGGTTTGAAGGGCACCGAGAGCTAGCGTGATCACAGGGCATAAGAGACTTAAGAGCTGCTGTCTCAGGGTGATGGGCGCAGTGAGGTGTCACACAGAAATGGTCTGGGTGACACAGGATTTGTTATAGGCAGACGTTGCACTTACCATCAAGTGAACGTTTTTCTCCTTTAATCACTGTATCCAATTAAAAAAAAACGCAAAAATAAACCTTTACATGATGTATTCCTAAAATGAATTTTAGGCAAGAGCAGGTTAGTCAGCATTTGCCGATACGAGATTAATCCCATGCTGACATTCAGGCACTCCAGTCTCCCAAAGATATTATGCGGGGACTGTGGTGGTTTTTACCTTTTTGATAGACAGGGAGACGTAGAAGGTTGTGAACATCAGATTTCGAAGCCTTGTCGCTCGCGTACCCTGAAATGTGAATGTTGGAGGAACGGCACTCACAGGCCCTCCTTCTGGTGGGTGGCGAGGTGCATCTTGACGTGGTACTTGGTGTTGAACATGTGCGCGCAGACCGGGCACTCGTACCCTGAAATGTGAATGTTGGAGGAACGGCACTCACAGGCCCTCCTTCTGGTGGGTGGCGAGGTGCATCTTGACGTGGTACTTGGTGTTGAACATGTGCGCGCAGACCGGGCACTCGTACCCTGAAATGTGAATGTTGGAGGAACGGCACTCACAGGCCCTCCTTCTGGTGGGTGGCGAGGTGCATCTTGACGTGGTACTTGGTGTTGAACATGTGCGCGCAGACCGGGCACCCGTAGCCTGAAATGTGAATGTTGGAGGAACGGCACTCACAGGCCCTCCTTCTGGTGGGTGGCGAGGTGCATCTTGACGTGGTACTTGGTGTTGAACATGTGCGCGCAGACCGGGCACCCGTAGCCTGAAATGTGAATGTTGGAGGAACGGCACTCACAGGCCCTCCTTCTGGTGGGTGGCGAGGTGCATCTTGACGTGGTACTTGGTGTTGAACATGTGCGCGCAGACCGGGCACCCGTAGCCTGAAATGTGAATGTTGGAGGAACGGCACTCACAGGCCCTCCTTCTGGTGGGTGGCGAGGTGCATCTTGACGTGGTACTTGGTGTTGAACATGTGCGCGCAGACCGGGCACTCGTAGCGCAGCACGAAGCGCTCCGCGCGGTGCGCGGCGATGTGCTTCTGCAGCTTGCTGCCCGACGCGAAGCTCTTCGGGCACAGCTCGCAGGCGTACTCCTTCTCCGGCATGTGGTGCTTCCTGTGGTACATCTGGTGGCAGGGAAGGGTTTCAAAGTCAAAGTCAAAATTTCTTTATTCAGTTTAGGCTTGTATAAAGCTCTTATGAATGTCGATATCTACACCGGTTCAAAAAATAAGACCGTCTTAGAGATGAGGCAAGAAACTCTGGGGTATTTCTTTTTTTCAATGCCATATTACATATACCTTACATAAAAATTACATCGTAAATTTAGTAGCTTGGGGGTTGGGAGGGTTTGCTTATAACTTACATAAAAATTACATCGTAAATTTAGTAGCCAGGGAGTTTGCTAATAAATTACATAAAAATTACATCATTAATTTAGTAGCCAGGGGGTTCGCTTATAAATTACATAAAAATTACATCGTAAATTTAGTAGCCAGGGGTTTTGCTTATAAATTACATAAAAATTACATCATAAATTTAGTAGCCAGGGGGTTTGCTAATAAATTACATAAAAATTACATCATAAATTTAGTAGCCAGGGGGTTTGCTTATAAATTACATAAAAATTACATCGTAAATTAAATTATCAACGTAAATTATGCCAGAGGGATTGCGTATAAATTACATAAAAATTACATAGTAAATTTAGTAGCCAGGGGGTTCGCTTATAAATAACATAAAAATTACATCATAAATTTAGTAGCCAGGGGGTTTGCAAGTGCAAAGAAGACTTATTTCCACATATCTCTATCCTCTATGTAATGATCTGCTTTATAATACGCTTTTTCTAATAATGTCTTCTTGACAAGTTTGGTAAATTCTATGTCATTTTTTTGAGTCAAACTTTTAGGAATTTTGTTATAAAATTTTATGGATCTACTAAGGAAAGATTTTCTAGTTTTGGCCAACCTAAACACAGAAACCTCTAGCGTGTCGCCTCGGCCCATTCTACAGGATATAGTCACTTTTTTATTAAATAAATTAACGTGTTTCCGTACGTACATTATATTTTCATATATATGCAACGACGGAAGTGTCAAAATATAAGTATCCTTGAATCGCGAGAACCCAAACTATATAAAAATTAATATTGTTTCCAGATCGGCCGCGGATCCCCACAGTATTACCCCATAGGACACAATACTGTGAAAGTGTGCAAAATAGAAAAAATTAGCTGAGCATTAGTCAACTGTCTGATCCTTCCTGTAGCAAAAATGGCAGAATTTAATTTCAAAGCCATTTTTCAATATGTGCTCCCCACTGTAGTTAGGAATAAATAGCGATTCCAAGAAATACAGTTGAATTTTCAAAGTAAAGGGTAGAATTTTCTAAATTAACATTATTATTGTGCCGACTTGGACATTCCAAAGTGTAGAAATTTCAAATAGGGACAGATTTCAAAGTAAAAAAAAAGTAAAGTTTCAGCCTATAAATGTCCCACTACTGAGCACAGGCCTCCTCTCATTTCTGAGAGGGTTTTGGAGCTAGGAAGAATCCGCCACGCTGCTCCAATGCGGGTTGGAATCGGTCAGCAATCGAATAGCTTCGTGGAATTAATTGTTGTTCCATTTGATGTAGCCGTGGTAGCTCAGAGTAGCCGTGGTAGCTCAGGGGCCTGGTGCTCGCCTTTAATTTCATAGTAAGCGAGTAACCTGGGTTCGATCCCCGGTGCCAGAACCTCTAAAATTGTTCTACAATTTTAAGTGCTGATTTACCACGTGCTTAGCGGTGAAGGAAAACATTGTGAGGAAACCTGCATGTCTGAGAAATTAAAAATATTTCGAGGACATGTGCAGTCCGCTAACCCGCATTGGAGCAGCGTGGCGGATTCTTCCCAGCTCCAAAACCCTCTTAGAAATGAGAGGAGGTGCTGTGCTCAGCAGTGGGACATTTGAAGGCTGAAACTTTACTTTACTTTTTTATGGGGGAGGCCTATGTTCAACAGTGGACTGAAATGATGATGAAGATGATTCGATCTTGTTCGTGAACTGTCCGATAGTCAGACAAAGAATAAGAGATATGGGGGAAAACGCAGAGAGAAGGAGATATTGTTATTACGCGTGGCCCAGTGATCGGAACACGTCTACTCAGCCGCAGGTCATAGGTTCGATTCCACATTAGCGCAACAAGAAACTGTCGATTATTGAGGCTGATTGTGTCCAAGTGTTCTAGGTACATTGCATACTAACATATCTTTGATTTTATAGCTTGAGCAATAGGACAAAGGAGTGCCTCTCTATTAGCCACTTGTGGCACTATAATATCTTCTGCGCAGTTGACTGATACCATATCACATCTAATTTGAGGTTCTTCCCACCGAGGTGTCGTAAGGGACTAAGGTATTGCAAGGATAGCCTTTATTTGTGCAGAATAACACCATAACATGCAATGTTGTCACTGTACTGCTCGTGGGAACGCAATGGGGACAAAGAATTTCGTAACCCGGATCAAAATGGCGGCGACGTGGATTCCTACGTAAGAATCTATGTAGGTAGGTATCACCCCAGGGCCAGTTATTCTGCTGTGAAGCAGTACTGTGCGAACATTACTGTGTTTCGGTTTGAAGGGCACTGAGAGCTAGCGTAATCACTGGGCATTTGAGACTTAAGAACTGATGTCTCAAGGTGACGGGTGCATTGTGATGTCACTGTTCTGGGTGACACAGCATTTGTTATGGGCAGACGTTGCACTGACCATCAGGTGAACGTTTTGCTCGTTCCGTCACTTTTATCTAATAAAAAAAAATAAAAAAAAATTACGTTTGACAAACGAAATTTATATTTCCTTTGTTGCAGAATAAATATATTGCCACATATATACCCAACGCAGTGCCGGTTACACTGAAGTGATGTAGTAGTGTGCAAACATTACTGTGCTTCGGTGTTAAGGGCACTCCCATTACTGGGCAGACGTTGCAGTTACCATCGGGTGGATGACAAAAAAAATATAAGACTCCTACATATATATATCTGTGCATGTGTGCGTCTGTGTGTTCATTTATTTGTGGTTTAAGAGCACTTGATAATTATATCATCAAATGAAGAAATGATAATTATATCTCAGGGGGACGGACGCAGTGTGTCAGACAGAGTTATAAAAAAAATCATACAACATACCATGGTCTCGCGTTTCTTGTACGTCTTCCCGCACAATGTGCACAGGTAGGGCTTCGGTCCCTCGTGCGTCGCCTCGTGGGCCTTCAGGCTCTCTCCGTCGTCCACCTTCATCAAGCAGAAGTGGCATTTCAGCACCAGCTCCTCCCCGTCGTGGGACTTCTTGTGCACTTGCAGCGTCTCCAGGTGGAGGAACCGCTTCTGGCAGTACTCGCAGGCGTGGGGCCGTTTCTGGTGGCGTTTCTTCTCCTTGTCGGTCGCGCTGCGCTTGGGCTTCTTCGAGAATTTCGCTTTCGTCTTCGTTGTGGTGCTGGAAGATGACATTTTTTTGGGGTTAGGATGTTGCCATGCTGCGGCAAGTGTTCAATGCTAATCTATACTAATACACTGCTGGTAGGATTCCTATGCAGGAGTCCCCAGGACCAGTTATTCCGCCGTGAAGCAGTAGCGTGCAAACATCGCTGTAGTTAATAGAATCAGGTTGCTTTGCGGAAATCTATTATAGTAAAGGAGAGAACGTTAATTTGCTAAGATCCGCATGCAAAATGTAAAATGGTGTGTTTAACCTAGTTTTGAAGAGCACCGCCCGCCCTCCCTCAACAGCGTGCACAAACAAACCAACACCGCCACCAGATACCCTCCACCACTACAACACCACCACTAGGCAATACACACCACTGCAATACGGAGTGTACTCCATTTTACATTTTGCATGCGGATCTTAGCAAATTAAGTTTCTCTCCTTTAAAACATTACAGTGTTTCGGTCTTAAGGGCACTCTCATTACTGATATGTATATAATGTAATGATATGTAAATAAGAATCCTACAACCACCAAATATATTTGGCTCTATATATCTGTGCATGTGTGTGTCTGTGTGTTCATATATTTGTGGTTTAAGAGCACTTGATAATTATATCAAATGAAGTCTGCGCACTCACTCTTTGGTGCGTTTCTTTTTCTTTTTGGCCGTGTCCGGTTCCGACTCCGCTTTGACCTCCACTTTGACATTCGACGAATCATCTGAAAACAATGCCAAATATGTAAATAGCCGTGTGGTGGCTTAAGAGAATCTACCACCCCATCTCATCCCGTGGGTGTCTTAAAAGTCAACAGAGAGAAAATTGAAACCAGACAGCAACATCTTCCTAGAACATCTGAGTAAATACACTGCGGTTGCCAACCCGCCTGCCAAGAGTGGCAACTATGGCAAATCCCACCAAAATGAGAGCTACAAACTTTTGTCGCAATCTATGGGGGAGTCCATGTTCAATAGTGGACTAGTGATAGGCTGAAATGATGATGATGATGATGATGAAAATATAAATACTGTCATGATGCTGTTTGTGATAGCATACATTATTAACATCCACCTTCCAGTTCGATTCAGCACTGACGACCTTTCCCATTGAGAAAAGATCTGCCTCGATCGCTACATTTAACAATCCAAATTGGCGATCGTAGTGTTTCAGACGGTGCTGCTCTGTACCGATCTGTGTATTCCAGTTTCGGCATATACCAGATGACTGTTCCGCCATCAGCCGAAGACTGCATTTTCAAATCAAATCGCCAAACGTCAAATCCTAAGCGACCTGCAGCGAACTGTTCGGAAGCTGATGATGAATCTGATGGTAGGATTCCTATGCAGGAATCCGTCTAGTCAGGTACCACCGTAGGGCCAGTTATTCCGCCGTGAAGCAGTAGTGTGCAAACATTACTGTGCTTCGGTCTGAAGGGCACTGAGAGCTAGCGTAATGACTGGGCATACGAGACTTACGAACTGATATCCCCGGGTGACGGGCGCAGTGTGGTGCCACACAGAAACGTTCTGGGTGACACAGCATTTGTTACGGGCAGACGTTGCACTTACCATCAGATGAAAGTTTAATAAAAATACAAATAAAAAAATAATCAGCAAAAAAAAAGAATCTCCAACAGCTCACCCCAGGTCTCCGTATGTGTGAGCACGTGTCGGTGCATCTTGCTGGAGGTGATGAACCCTCGATTGCAAATGTAGCATTTGAACGGCTTCTCCCCGGTGTGAGTCCTCATGTGTATCCTCAGGTAGGATAGAGAGCTGATGGTCTTCTCGCACACTTTACATTTGATTGGCTCGTCGGACTTTTGCCGTTTGACCCTGAAGGTGGACGGTGGGACATCTTCAGCCGCCTTCGGCGTCGACGCCCATGTGTTCGATGGAAAGTAATCTTCATCGGAAAAACTGGAAAAAATGGAAAGTTATATTAAATTAAGAATGAATAAGGAATACTATTTAATAACTGGGGGTAGGATTCTTATGTAGAGTTCCGTCTAAGAAGGTGCCACCGCAGTGCCAGTTTCCTTTGTATTGGATAAAGTGATGAAACGAGTAAAACACCTGATGGTAAGTGCAACGTCAGCCCATAGCGAATGCTGTGCCACACTGCGTCCATCACCCTGTGACATCAGTTCTTAAGTCTCATATGACCAGTGATCACGCTAGCTCTCAGTTTTTAATATTAGAATTAAGAACTGATGTCTCACGGTGACGAGTGCAGTGTGCCACACTGGTATTTGCAATCCAAAGTTCGATGTGACGCTGCAACGAATCTTTGCAGGTATGGCACTCACCTCCACCGCCATCATCATCTCAGCCTATCACTAGTCCACTGCTGAACATACGCCTCCCTAACAGGCTGAAATGAATGATGATGAATGATGAATCATCCTGTACAAACCCCTCTACGAGACATGCCTATGTCTCGTAGAGGGTTGATCCATACTGGGAGGGTTCACCAAGTGTGCACCAACCATATCACCAACCATAGTGTGTAATAACCAAGGTTAGGCAATCTTAGAAAGTTAATAGGAAACCAGATGCCCCTTGCCAATATCATTTTAGATTTAAATTAGTCATTACGCGATTTGTCAGCGATGAGACAATTTTTTGGCATTTCTCTTAACCAACAGATTTTTCTGCCATGTATGGAATGAGATTGATTGGCAGATTGCCCTATGACATCTTGGTGGTAGGATTCCTATGCAGGAATCCGTCTAGGTAAGTACCACCCCTGGGCCAGTTATTCTGCCGCCGCGGGTAAAATCAGTGACTCCGTCCACGAGGCCACGTGATCGTCAAATGAAAAAAGTTCCAAATCTATATACATATGAGGAAGTGTGAGATTAGGCATAAAAGTTTGTATGGAGGAGTGCGGGAGGCTAATATTTATTTATAATATGTGTTACAAATACATTAAATTGAATGAAATAAAACTTTCATTATTTACGTTCATACTGACTGTCTAACAACACAATAGGCTGTGTTCAAACATTCGCCAAAGAATTTTAAAATGTCGCCAACAAATAATTACTCAAACTTGAATAACGTTCGAAGTATATTAGTAGGTGGTAGGATTCCTATGCAGGAATCCGTCTAAGTAAGTACCACCCCAGGGCCAGTTATTCTGCCGTGAAGCAGTAGTGTGCAAACATTACCGTGTTTCGGTATGAAGGGCACTGAAAGCTAGCGTAATCACTGGGCATGTGAGACTTAAGAACTGATGACTCAGGGTGATAGGCACAGTGTGGTGTCAAACAGAAATTGTCTGGGTGACACGGCATTTCTTATGGGCAGACGTTGAGCTTACCATCAGGTGAACGTCTTGCTCGTTTCATCACTTTATCCAATTAAAAAAAAAAAAGGGAAATCTCACCTTTCTTCCTTCATACTATCGTCTTTAACATCGTCCACGTTGTCCACCTCATCGGAATCGTCCTCCTTTTTCACCTCAACTTCCAAACTGAATCCACCGCTTTCCTGACTTTTTATATTTACAGAATTATTTACATTAAAATCTTTATTATCAACGATATCGACTTTTGTATCTATGAGCGGCTCCCCTGCCACTTCCGTTTGGTCCGTTGTGTAGCTTATTTGTGGTTCGTCCGTTGGCCAATCGTCCCATAGGTTTCCCGTTTTAGATTTCGAGTCCAGCTCTTTAGTCTGTTCCTCTGTTTTCGCTTGCAACTGTTCCTCCAGCTCTTTTAGATATGGTAAGATTGCGTTGTAATCTGTTGATTACAAAAATGCATATCTTACTATATAATAAAGTTATAAAGTTTATTTGCTTGAACGCCCTAATCTCAGGCAATACTAACCCGATTTAAAAAAAATCACGGTTCCCGAAATTAGCCCATTAATTACAATAAAATTGCAGTGTCTGTGTGTGAATTTAAATACTCTTTCCCAATAACATTCGGCTCGAAGGACCATTTTCATACCGAAAGTTTCTTTTATTTTTCATTAAAAAAAATGCCCAGCATTAGGATGGCGCCTGTATCGTGAGTACGTTTTACAGACACAAATTCCACATGCAAAATACCGAGACCCGAAACAACAATCTCTAGCGAGAAACGGTAGCCGGTTGCGTTGTGACATTATATATTAGAAAACCAATCATTTCGATGTTGAATTAATATTGATTTCGAATGAATTCGAACCCATAGCATAGGCGGAACAAGTTTACAGGTACAACATCTAAGCCAAGCTATGGTGTATCAATGCATCTGTAACAATCTGAGCTAAGAAATCTCGCATGAATGTAATAGAACAGTGAAATAGGTTCACTGAATACGTACCATACGGTTCGCCTTCTAATTTGTCTTCGGGGTGCTTCTTATCAAAATGCCTCGTCAAGTACTCAAATCTGTAATCCAATACGGTAAAACCTGAGTCAGTGCGAAGGGAGAATGCTCTACAAGTGAGAGTAAATGCCAGGTCTCGTCATTCTAAACCTCTAAGTGAAAAATCAAAAACGTTTATAACAGAAAATCGTTTCTCCCTCCTGGACCTCTACACCTCTGGACCTCTCCAGTGTTCTGACGAGTAGCTGTCAGAGATTCGGGGACAATTACAACACAACCAGACCCGAAAACCACTGGTGGTAGGATTCCTATCTAGGAACGTACCACCGCAGAGCCAGTTATTCCGCCGTGAAGCAGTAGTGTGAAAATATTACTGTTTCAGTCTGAAGAGAACTGAGAGATAGCGTAATCTGGGTATATGAGATTTAAGAGCTGACGTGTGAGCGTGACGGACGCAGTGTAATTGTTATTGGCAGACGTTGCACTTACCATCAGGTGAACGTTTTACTCGTTACATCATTAAAAAAAACATCAGTTTCTGAACAAATATCAGCGCCGGCAGGGTTTCTGAGCATTAGGTCAAGCATTCTTCACTACCTTCCCAGTCCTAAAAGCAAAAGAGTAAAGTAACAGCCTATAAATGTCCCATTGCTGAGCGCAGGCCTCCTCTCATTTCTGGGAGGGTTTCGGAGCGGGGAATAGCCCGCCGCGCTGCTCCAATGCGGGTTTGCAGACTTCACATGGCCTCGAAATATTTCTATTCCTCGGATAAGCAGGATTCCTCACGATGTTTTCCTTTACCGCTGAGCGCGTGGTGAATCAGCACTTAAAATTTTAGAACCGAGGTGCTGGCACCGAGGATCGAACCCTGGTTACTCGCGTATTATGAAATTAAAGGCGAACCCGGCCCCTGAGCTACCACGGCTCAATTAAAGACGAGCTAATATTGAAAATCACAACTTTTACTTTTACTGATCGTAGGATTCCTATGCAAGAATCCGTCTGAGTACCACCCCAGGGCCAGTTATTCTGCCGTGAAGTGATGATGATGAAACTTGAATTAAATAATGAGCGCATTCTGGATATTGAGCAGTTGCGCAATGAGGAGAAGGTTGGAGGAGGCCTATGCCAAATGGCACGCCGAACTGCGGTACATTTTATAATCATCACTTTCACGAACATTGTAGCCGAATTTCGGATATAAACGGCTTTAAATTGTGCGCTCTTTTTTTGAGGACGTTTTTTACTCGTGTTAGGACTCCTGTGCCAGGAATCCCATCTAGGTAGGTACCACCCCAGGGCCAGTTATTATGTCGTGAAGCGGTAGTGTGCGAACATTACTGTGTTTCGGTTTGAAGGGCACTGTGAGCCAGCGTAACCGCTGGGCATGTGAGACTTAAGAACTTGTGTCGCAGGGAGACGGGTACAGTGTGGTGTCACACAGAAAATTCCTGAGCATTTGTTATGGGCAGACGTTGCACTTACCATCGCATGATTTGCTCGTTTCCATAAAAAATCCAGTAAAAAAAAATAAAAAAAGTTTTTGAGTCGCTGACTGTGTATGTCCCGTTTGTTGTATGTCAATGGATGGAGTAGACTTGTATAAAAATCAGAATTGACTTGATACGCGAAGCGATTGGAACCCACCTAGAGAAATACTTGTAGCAGATCCTGCACTGATGTCTTATAGCCAAGTGGATACGTTTGTTGTGCCTGCCCAGCTTGCTAGCCGTAATGAAACACTGTCCACACTCGGCGCAGGTGTAGGGCTTCTCATCTGAAAAGAATTGTTACAATTTTTATTATAATTGCTGTGTTTGCTGTGTTATTACCTCGTGGCCTGGTAGTACCAGACTGACACTGCCTCGGGTTTCCTAGGCAGAGTCAATATTTGTGAAAACACTCATTATGTGGCGTTTCTGCGATTCGAGCAAGAAGAAGTAGTTAGCGTACGCGACTTCTACGCCGCGGGTCCCGGGTTCGAATCCCAGACAAAGCCAAATTTGTGCAAAAAAATTTTTCTGGTCTGCTTGTGTTGCGCGTGTGAAATGTATCTCTGTAAAACGCATCCACGATACAGGTGAAATTCTGTGGGCAACGTTTTTTTTAATAAAAAACGCCGCGTTAGAGCCGTGGTAGCTATTTTAAAAGTATGCGAGTGATTTGTTGATTTGTACTGGGGATTGAACTGGGGTAGTTCAATCCCCGGTGCAGGGCAATTTTAAGTGCTGATTTATCAAAAGCTCAGCGGTGAAGGGAGACATCGCAACATTTGCCCATAACAAATGCTGTGTCACCCTGAACATTTATGTGTGACATTGAGCCCGTCACCCTGACAAAATGAGTTCTTAAGTCTCATATGCCCAGTGATTACTCTAGCTCTCAGTGCCCTTCAAACGGAAACACAGTTACTTGTGAAGAACCTGCTTTGCTCAGCAGTGAGATATTTATAGGCTGGATTTTCTACCCATGGCATACCAGTCATGTATTCAGAGTACTCATAACCATTATCACTAGTCCACTGCGGAACATAGGAGGTTTCGCACAAATGTAGTCTCCGGCTGGGACTCAAACCCAGGAGACCATGTCAGTCCAGTAGTCTGACCACCAGGTCAATAGACATTATGATAATTAAGACTTACCTGTATGAGACCTAACATGTAATTTCAGATAATAACTTAGGGTGAATTGTTTTTGACAAGCAAAACATTTGAACATCTTTTCTAAGTTATCATTAATTCGGTCCTTGTCTTCTTTCGTCTTATCAATATTTTTAACATTCTCTTTGCACTCGGACAGCTCTTCCTTAAGCTTCGATTGACTCTCTACAACTCCGTTTCTGTTCTTAGTCAAACCGTTGATATTTTCATGATCATTGCACACATTCACATTGTTATCCGGCTTATAATCTTCAGCTTTCGTGTTACCTATGTATCCTTCTTCTGGTTTAATTTCGATTTCCATTTTCAACTCCTCCTTTTTAATTGTTTTGCTCAACTTCTTAAGTTTCTTCTGTTCTTTTCTCAGTTTCTTTCGTTTGATTTGATTTTTTATTCTCAATCCGTAACTTGTTATTCTGTCTTTATGGGTGGCTATATGTCGATCTAAATCGGCTAATAATTTAAAACTAATGTTACATACGGCACAACCGTAAAATGGAAAGTCGCTGTCTGCTATTTTTTCCGATAGATAATTGCTTTTCTGACTATTTTTACCTTCCTTTTTAATTTTTCTACCAATAACAAGGGTTGGGTCATTGTTTTGATTATTTTCCACTGCATTTTCTTTAACATTATTTGGGTTTTCATTTAATTTACTTATGCTACTACTTGTCGTAATTTCTGTTTGTTCTAATGTATTTTCTGTGTCATGCCTATTTGATTCGCTACTACCATTATTTACATAACCCATTGGATACACAAACGGTTCATTTTTAACATCAAAACTGTGGTATGCGGTGTTGGTATTTTGGTATGGTGCAACATTTGTGTTTAGTGGTGGTGGAGCATAGTTTCCAAATGTTTCATATTCATATGTAGCCAGCGGATCAACTTCCACACCTATATTCAGGTTCATTGTTCAATCTGAAATTGAAGCATTTGCATTAAAACAACAAACTACATTTTTAATTATAAAAAGTAATGTAAAGTAAAAGCCGATTAATATCCCACTGCTGCGCACAAGCCTCCTCTTATTTCTGAGTGTTTTGGAGCAGGGAAGACTGCCGCCTCACTGCTCCAATACGGGTTGGCGGGATGGGAAATATTTATTATTTCTCAGACATGCCGGTTTCCTAACAATGTTTTTCCTTCATCGCCGAGTATGTGGTAAATCAGCACATAAAATTGCAATTAGCAACTTCCATTCCTCAGGATGTTTTCGTTTACCGCTTAGCACGTGGTAAATCAGCACTTGAAGATTCCAGAACAATTTTAGAGGTGCCGGCACCCGGGATCGAACCCAGGTCACTCGCGTACTGTGAAATTTAAAGCGAGCACTTAGCCCCTGAGCCACCGCGGCTCTTTTTTTAATTAATATGAAAGTATATTTTAAGATATAATATTATATTGTTACAAAACTTAATACATTACACAACTTTCAACGAAGGCAGATAATGATTTCTCGTTTATTTTTATTATATCACGTCTTATCATTGGACTTTACGAAATACATGGCTAAGAATTGACTAATGTAATAAAAAATATCGAAATACTATTTCGCAACTTTATATTGCTCATTTTCAAATATGATAAACAAATTACTCCCAAGTTTAAGGCAAGTTATACAAGAAAACTGCGCCGTCCATCAACTAATCAATAGAATGTATGTAAAAAAATATACCTGAATGACACCGTCAAAAAAAAATAAAAGATCGTCAACACATCAACATATTCATGGCAAAAAACCTCATATTTCCCTCTAAAACTTCATAATAACAACCACATATTAAATTCTGTAACTTTTGTTCAATTTCCTAATGATAAAACTAGCACTTTAAAGTTTATTTACTATGTAAAATAACGATAAATATATTATGAAGTTCACATTTTTTTCTCGCGTGACTGACCTGCCATGGCCGTCACTTTTATTGTTGCTCTGTTTAAAAATATTTTTACCATTTATTAATTTTTATGAAGGTCAAACTATTAGTTTTATATGCCATATTAAACCTTTATAATACCCCAAAATACGTATGTATGTTATGTAGTATGTGTAATTATCTGATAAACATGAAGAAGTCTATTATTCTTGATCTATTTTTTAATCAATTTGTAATGTTATTCGCGTACTAATTCGTTATAAGTTACGTTAAAATTACTTATGAGTATTTAAAACCGATGGATTTTTAAAACAAATATTCAAACAAATCACTCACTTTACATTCGTTATAGTTGTGTTTTCTAACAATTCCAAAACATTTAAATTCTGTAATTAAAAATAGTTTATACATTATTATTGTATTATACGACTATATTATAGGATAACTATTAGCGTAGATGTTATATAAAAACTTATAATAAATAGTTTCAATTAACGGCAATGGTGAACGTTTAACATTCATTGGCACATTTACTAAACAATTCCCTACTTCATTGCAAAATCTTCTTTTTAGACAACATTACACGAACTGTCATTTTTGAACTAACTATAAGTTTCTTTATACGCTGATGGCACTTTAGTTACAACAAAATAATTTACCGTTTAAGTTATTAATCACTTACTACAAAAAATAGTGTATAAGAACTTACTCGGTCGATCAATATATTTTTCAAATCGTATATTTACGATTGTGATTGTGATGTATGTTTAACTGTTTAGTTTTTAACTCAAAAAATGAAATGGATAAACTTTCCAATATGAACCATCGATTTAAATGCCCATATTATTTTTTGTAGATAGTATTCACTAAAAGAAAGCGTTTTGAAAAGTTTTAGGTTGCGGAAACTTACGGTTCTTGAGATACATTTTTTTTGTTTTCATACAAATTGGCAAATAACACGCAATTACAAAATAAATTTGACAAATAATTAATGTCAAACGTCAATCACTTCACGTTTCAATTAGTGTAGGGTTCCGAAAATTTTGAAAGTATCGATACCTACTCGATACCAAGTGTTTACTTATTTATTTACTTACTTAATATCCAAAAAGTACCCAAAACCGAATCAGATCAGCCCACTATCCACGTGGTCTTGTCTACCCTACCCCTAGAGTGTATATAAGAGTTCGGAGGCGCGGAGGGAGAGCAGTGCCCGCCCGCCGTAGGGTAACGTATACGCTAGGGCGGACGGACTGCTCATCCCGCAGCGCCGGAGCTGCCACAGAGCGCCGGAGCACGACTTCCCCGCTTCTAATCCCCCCCCCCCCCCTCTTCCCCACCTCCCCGCTACTAATATGAAGCGCTATTCTAACCTTAAAACTTTAACCATGAATATCTCCATAACCATGGGGTTCCGCAGGGTGGAAATGGCACAGAGGGGTGGCATACAGATACGTGGAATTTAAAAAGTTGGAAATAGGCGTGGCAGAGGGAGCTATAAAAATGGGTTATTTAGTATATTACGTTGAAATTTAGAAAAGTAACGGGAGAATGGATAGGTATTGTCCTCTCCAGAAGACTGGCTGCCGAAGGCAGCTGCCTTACAGGGTTTTAGTCGGTGCAAGTTTGACATAATTCGTCATTGCCTCCGCGATGTGGGTGGGTGTGCGTTTGGCATTACCCCATGTATATAAAAAAAGGTTACGTCGTGTTGGTTTCACAGGTTCCGAAGCTACAAGATTTTTCGATTATATTACTGTACAACGCCATCTATGGTACAGTAACAAAACTCTTAACTATTGAGATATTTGTCTTAGAAAGGCCGCCATCTATGCTGGTTACTGATAAAGTTCCTTTGGAATAAGATTTAATAGTGCACAATTTTCGTTGATTCTCAATATTATTCTGAGTGTCTAACTTAGTATACTCAGAATTTCCAATTATATGTTTATATTTCATGTAGCGACATCTATTTCGCCAAATGATCAACTCAAGAAATATCTCATTTGTCCAACATAACGCTGTTAAAGTTTCTGAAATCCGAACTATTAGCTGTTAATTTAGGCCTAGAATTAGACTCAGAGATGCGCTATGAAAGCTTATATCGCAAATACTGCACAGAACTGTTTTTATAGATTAAAGGTGTTCTTTAATATACAGCAATATTCGAACGAAGAAATTCGTAACAGCTTGTCGTATTATTATAGCTCTATGCAAACTGAACTACGCAGGCGTAATAGGTCCTCGTTTATGTGCGCGGACGGAAAAACTGTTTCAACGTGTACAAAACGCCTGTCCACGTTTCTGCTTTACCATACCATCGCGGAGTCCACGTAACGCCTTCCTAAATAAAAATAACATTTTAAAATGAAGCATCGCAGTAGACTTCATTTAGCGTGTCTACTTTTTCATATAATGAAACACTATACCTAGAACTGCAAACTGGAGTGGATCGGTGATAGAAGGCGTTGTGAGGCTCGGCAGCGCTATCAACAACCCGCCACACGGATCCGCGGCCTTCCGAGGTAGCTTCCGATATGCAACAGGCATGTGTTGGAACAATATTGCACACATTTTATTTTTAAGTTAGTCAAATGCGAAATGCGAAAAAAGTAAGTATTTTTAATGAAAACGCAGACAAACGAATTAAAACGCCTGTTGTGTTAAATAAAGTAAATAATAATAGAAAACAAATATATTAACTTCGGGATTCGAACTCAGTACCCACGGCGTAGAAGTCAGGTACTCTGACCACTAGGCCGTTGTTGTGGTAGTTCCTTTAATTGACTTTAACGAGGCTTCCACCACATAGCGGAACCAATAAACATTCAAGTCAAATTATGAAAGGAAGCTTTGAAAGTAAGTAAGTAGACTAACTGGTTTTCACGCAAATTAACCAGTTTAAGCTGAATTTCTTTGTAACAAAAGCGAATTTTCCGTGCAGTTACATTACTCTTTTATTTTCATATCAGTTTATTTGCTCCTAGTGAGGTTATTAAAAACATGAAGCTAATAAAATAGCGCTGCTTTTTTTATAACGATACCCGTTATTTGTAGCTCTTTGGCAGATTTAGTGATTATATCAAAAATATTGCTTCAAAAATTGTATTTAATTATAGAAACAATATAAGTTACTGTTTTTATGTTTCACTGTATAAGTTTCATCTCTTTATTATCTGTCACGGAATGTAATTTGCTATTGCTCTCCGTTAGATTATACTTTTGATCTAAACATTAAAATCACGTTGCCCTCTCAATTTATTTTAAAATATCACTACTCACGGGATAAATCTCAATTAAATTTCTATTTTACAAATTTTGATGACATTACTGGAATACGAAGCAGAGTATCGCTTACATATACCAGAAAATAACATTACTAAGAAGTGTAACAGACAATCAAACTAAACATAATAAACCTAATATATATACATTTTTTTAGTATCCGTTTGTAAAACGATTTTCAGCCGGAACGGAAGCAGTCACCGAATATTCTCTTCTAGTTTCGGCCGAAATTGTAACCAAAACAGAAGTAAGAATTAAGTTTAACTTTTATTATACCCTAAAATCTAGTGTAGCAAATAGCGTTGTAACAAATTATTTCATTACATTAAAATACTTCAATTTATTAGTAAACCACTTGATTTTGGAATGTAAAGTTTAAAGCCAGCGGTTTTTCCGGACCGATATGACTTAGGGACTTTCAAGAAAAGAGCCTATTCCTTTCTCAAAGGCCGGCAACGCATCTGCTATTCCTCTGGTATTGTAGATGTTCATGGGCGGCGGTGATCACTTACCATCAGATGAGCCGCTTTCTCGTTTGCCCCCTATTCCATAAAAAAGGTATAAATTAATTAAAAAAGAAATCCATAAAACTGTATTTTTATAAATTTTTAAATTAAACTATTTACCGATACAACTAACGATTAAGACAACATTTATTAATTAAATTTATGCTTGTATAATAGAAAAGAACCAACAAAAACTGGGGTATTTTTTCATCACCATATCACGTGCCACAGTAATGCCAATAGCAACCGTCTATATATATATGTCTATGTTCATCTTAAGAACTACCTGTTGGGAGACACTATTGAGGTCATTAAGCATAGTGCTGAGGTCCTACACCGATTCTGCCGTTATGACTATGTCGTCGGCAAATCGTAGGTGAGTGATTTATTCGATATTGACGTTAATACCGTACTCTTTCCAGTCCAGTAACTTGAAGACATCTTCCAATGCAGCGATGAAGAGTTTCGGGGTAATAACATTGCCCTGTGCACCTTTCTGCAATTGGATAGGTTCTGCACTCCAGCCCAGTGGAAATGACTGCACTGATCTCAGTCCCCAACCTAGTCAGTTAGTTCTTTCTGACAGACTGATCCTTGGCATAGACCTTGGACCATTGGTTACGCTCTATGACTTCTTCAGTGCGAGCTGTATTGAAATTGCGTAAGTCTCCTCACATGCATTAGAAGATCTGTCTGTTCAGTTGCCGATTTACGGCTGCGTCAGTTGAGGACTCCAGCTTTATGTCATGCCTAGCTTTCATGAGATTGAGAAATTTGGTCAAGGAGATTCTGGATCTTCTTTTTGCGGCGGGTCTTGCTAAACTTTGCCCCTGTCGCATTGATCGTTAACTCGAGTCATATCATCCACTATGACGCAATCATCCAGGCACTGAAAGCGATTATGCAATTCGAGCTGGATTACCTCGGGGTTTTGGATAAGTGCACAATACGTACGTAGAACGTAGCGTGGACTTCACCTGACGGGACTTCTCCAGCTTTACTTTAAGGTTCAATGTGCCTCTTACCATTCGTTGTTCACTGCCGGTTTTCACCCCAGCGATCACAGAGACGTCATTAAACAGTTATCATTTGGTCGTCATAATTAAGTCGATCTCATTCTTTGTGGAACCGTTCGGGCTCATTAAAGTTCACTTTTTGTGAGGCCGTTGTTGAAAGAAGGAGTTCGTCATAATGATTCCCTTCTTCAACATAAACTCGGCTAGCTCTTGGGTAGCGATTCGACTTGGGGACCTACTCCAAATTGCCCCACTACCAGCTCACCGTCTTTCTTCATGCCCATTTATATATCACATTAATTTATTTCATCATTTGGTAGCCAGGAGGTTTGCAAGTGCAGAGTAAGAATTATTTGCACAGGTCTTTGTCCTCTATATAATGATCTTTTTTACTTTACTTTTTTTACTACTAATGTCTATGTCAGCTTTTTGCATGACACTTATAGAAATTTTATTATAAAATCTAATATCTAGAAAGAAAAGACTATCTAGTTTTGGCTGACCTAAACATATGAACCTATAGCTTGTCGGCTTGACCCATTTTTAAGGGTACAGTCACATTTTCCATATCATAACATTTTCAAAAATAAACAAGGACGGAATTGTGAAAATATTAGTTTCCTTGAATAGTTCTCGTAATGGCTCAGTCAAAGATGTTCCTAAATGGTTATTTTTTTTAGAAAAAAGAGGTTAAAATATACAAGATGCGAGTAAATCCGTTTCGAACATTGTGTCTGATACTACACGAACACCAGAAACCGGCTAAAACCACCACTGATATTACGGAAAGTTTAAAAAAAATGTAAGAGACCTTCCTGAGCTAGTGTGCTTTATTTTTATTGAATAAAGTGATGAAACGAGCGAAACGTTCACTCGATCGTGCTCGGACGTGCGTCTGCTCCTAATGATGCTGTGTCACCTAGAACAATTTTGTTGTGTTTGTGAACAATTGTGTGGCACCACACTTCGCCCGTTACCCTAACTCATTAGTTCCTAAGTCTCATATGCCCAGTAAATATACTAGTTCTCAGTATCCCTTCAGACCGAAACACAGTAATGTTTGCAGACTACTGCATGACGGGGTCGTACCTACTTCGATGGATTCTTACATAGGAATTCTAAATTAAATAATCCCCATAGAAGGGTACAATGCGGGGTTATTTAATTTATAACAATGTTAATCAATATCTACACTAATCCTCTGAAAATTGCAATTACGTTGTACTCGGTACTCGGGCCGGCGGTGATCACTTACCAACAAATATCCGCTTACTTGTTTGCCTGTGTCCTACAATTTTAAAATATTATTATTATTATTGTGATTATATTTTATCACGTGTTAACATTAGATATCAATATCACCATTATTATTTCTTAAAACAAGAATAGCTATTTAAAACGTTAGATATAAATAGCTTGCTTGTTATTTACGCTATAGAACTTCGTAGCAACTCTAACGAACTATTTACTAAGAACAAGAAGTAGTTGCGCGGGAAACCGCTGTACGGTCGGTTCTTCCTCGATAAAGTTTTATAGCGCTAATTTTATTAATTACATTGTAAACAAAGGTATTAGATGTAACATTGTAAAACAAAATGGTTTAAAAATACAATTGTCGTATTACACGTGTTTCGTGAAAGTTCTAAAGAGTGCTGTGATTTAATAATAAGTCGTTGAAACGCTATTAGATAGATCTATTTAGATAATTCGATAGTGACTGTAATGGGTGATATCATAAGACTTGATACATAGGTCTCGAGGTAATACAAGTTTAGTTTTCTTTAACAATTGCTTTGTTTCGTGAATAACTTATTTTTTATTTGGACTCGGCTTAGCTACAGACTAAATATATTTTAGAATTTTTTAAATTTTTGTTTTTTTTTAATATTTTACAGTAATATAAGAATAGGACGGAATTGCAAAATATTACAAATAATTTTTTTTACGGTTGCGTTTTGGAAATAAAAGGAATTTGTAAATCTGATTATTTCCTTATTTAATTTGCTGCCGTCGATTACAGGATTCTCCAGGTTACAGGAGAAATCGTATTATCCTAGTACGGGAAATTTTAAAAGATTGATTTTTATTTTTAAAAAACTCACTGGGATATCTCTTCATACTGACACCTAGACACGGAACAGTTATAAAAAAGTAAAGTAAAGCCTATATATGTCTCACTGCTGAGCTGCACATGCCTCCTCCCTATTTCTGAGAGGGTTTTCGAGGCGGGAAGAGTCCACCACGCTGCTACAAAGCGGGTTGGGGCTTTGACATGTCGAAATATTTTTATTTCTCCGACATGCAGGTTTCCTCACGATGTTATCCTTCACCGCTTTTGTTAAATCAGCACTAGAAATTGCAGAACAATCTAAGAAGTTCCGACACCGGAGGATAGAACTCAGATCACTCGCATGCTATGAAATTTAAGGCGATCGCCCGGCCACTGAGCTACCACGGCTCTTAACTATCGGAGCAACTATCTGGAGGCCAAAGAAATATTGTCCCATGCAGGGTTCGAACCCGCGACCACTAATAAGCTTAAAAGGCAGCCTCCTGGCTTCCTTACGGTTTTCAACGCCTTGACGGACGTCACAGTTTTTTTTTGCATCCTACGTCGCGGGAACTGGATTCGAATCCCAGCAGATTCAACAATTTTGTGCAAAAATACATACAGTTGGTTTTTAGGGTATGGTTGTGTTTTGCACTACATTGCAGGCACGTGGTTTTAAAGACATAAAATTGTATTAAACTATTTTAGTGGTAACGGTCTGGGGTTCGAAGCTCGTGGACTATGAAAATAAGGATTCGACAACATATTTACTTACATAACTAGCTGTGCCTAGCTGTGCTAGTGTTTTTTTTTTTTCCTATAGTGATGAAACGAGCAAAACGTTCACCTGATGGTAAGTGCAACGTCTGCCCATAACAAATGTTGTGTCACCCAGAAAATTTCTGTGTGACACCACACCGTGCCCGTCACCCTGAGACATCAGTTCTTAAGTCCCATATGCCCAGTGATTACGCTAGCTCACAGTGCCCTTCAGACTGAAACACAGTAATGCTTGCACACTACTGCTTCACGGCAGAATAACTAGCCCTGGGTTGGAACCTACCTAGACGGATTCCTGCATAGGAATGCGGAATGAGGTATGCTGAGTTTTTCTAAAATTAAAGTAGCCTAATTGAACCGCTATAATATCAGCTATCTGTCAGTGAAAGTAACGTCGAAATCGGTCCAGCCGCTTCGGAGATTAGCCGGAACAAACAGACAGACAAACAGAGAAAAAAAATTAAAATTGATTTTTTCTTCTAAGTACCGTATCTACTTTCATAAGCATGGAGTGAAAAGTTATTTTGTTATTATAAACAGACACTATTAATTTGTATACATATGAATTCGTGGCAGCTTAAGAGAACCTGCTATCCCATTTCATCCCGTGGGTATCGGTAACTTCAAACTTTTGTGGCAATCTTTTTAATGGTGGTAGGATTCCTATGCAGGAATCCGTCTAGGTAGGTACCACCCCAGGGCCAGTTATTCTGCCGTGAAGCAGTAGTGTGCAAGCATTACTGTGTTTCGGTTTGAAGGGCACTAAGAGCTAGCGTAATCACTGGGCATTAGAGACTTAAGAACTGATGTCGCCGCGGTCGAAATCGGCTAGGAGAACATCACCATCATTCCCCCCAAAATGAGAGCTACAAACTTTTGTGGCAAAAAAGGCAGGCCTGTGTTCAGCAGTGGACTAGTGATAGGCTGAAATGATGAAACGAAATATAATCTGTGAAAATTAGTATTCTTTTTTGGTGGAAGGGGTGACGAGACATGCAACACGTTCACTTGATGGTAAATGCAACGCCTGCCCATAAGAAATGCCGTGTCACCCAGAACATTAGTGCATGGCTCTGCGCTCCTCACCTTCAGACATCCGGTCTTATCTTTTGTAATTATGACCAGTAATCACGCCAGCTACCAGTGCCCTTCGAACCGAAACTCACTAAACTCAGTAAAGTTTGCGCACTTCTATTCGACGGCAGAGTAACTGGACCTGCGGTGGTACCCACCAAAACGGATTCCTGCATAGGAATCCAACCACAAGCGAAACGTGTATTCGCGTAAATATATGAAATCGTTGCGTGTATAAACTTGTATGAAAAGGTCAAGTTAACTAGACTGTATCGCTCGTTTAAGAGGTTTTCTACTCTGTTGTAATCGTGTAGGTTTTTTTTTTTACTTATCTTAAATCTCAACACTTGATACTTACTTTACGCAATCGATATATTATAACTTGAAGCGAGGAGACTTCAACTAAGTTTAGAACGATTTCAATAATGTATTTATCTTATATATATATAATATATATATACATACATAATATCACGACTGTATCCCATAAGGGGTAGTCAGAGACTGGGCACTCACTGCAAAAACAGATGACTACCACAATCCACGTTTCACCAAAACAATATAATGCACTTGGTGTGATAGGTAGTGAGCCCATCGCCACCATGCCCTGTTGGGTGCACAGTGCAGTTTAACTCCTTACTCGCCTTTTACGAGATCCATTGGATGAGATGGAATGGTAGTATTCTTTTAACGAGCCGCCACCACACGTTTCACCCTTATATATATATATATAGGGATGAAACGTGGATTGTGGCAGTCATCTGTTTTTGCAGCGAGTGCTCTGTCTCTGACTACCCTTTATGGGATACATTCGTGATCTTATGTATGTATGTATGTATATATATAAATAAATACAATTGAAGTGTCTGTTTGTAATAACAAAATAACAGCTTTTTACTCAATACTTATATAATTGTAAGTATGGAATGTATCAGATATTTCTTGAGCTTCTCTGTGTGTCTGTCTGTCTGTCTGTCTGTCTGTCTGTCTGCCTGTCTGTCTGTCTGTCTGTCTGTCTGTCTGTCTGTCTGTCTGTCTGTCTGTCTGTCTGTCTGTCCGTCTGTCCGTCCGTCCGTCCGTCCGTCCGTCCGTCCGTCTGTCTGCCTGTCTGTCTGTTTGTTCCGGTTAATCTCCGGTTAGACCGGACCGATGTTGACTGGACTTTTTTCACACTGATGGCTGATAACATACTGGGTAACTAAGGCTACTCTAATTTTAGAAAAATAATTAGGGTTCCGTGAAAAAAAATTGAAACCCCAAAATCCGATTCAAATCGTCGTCGTCGTCGTTTCAGCCTATTACAAGTCCACTGCCGAACATAGGCCTCCCCGACAGATAGCCACAATATTTTGTAGCTCTCATATTGAAGGGATTTTGTAATAGTTGCCACGCTTGGCAGGCGGGTTGGCAACCGCAGTCTATTAATTCAGACGTTCCAGGAAGACGCTGCTGCCCATCTCCTGGTTTTAATCTCCCTCTGTCGACTTTTACGACATCTGAATAAACTGAGGTTGCCAACCCGCTTGCCAAGCGTGGCAACTATGGCAAAATCCCGCCAAAATGCAAACTTTTGTGGCAATTTATGGGGGAGACCTATGTTCAACAGTGGACTAGCGATACGCTGAGATGATGATGATGATGATCCGTGCAAAGCCGGGATCGCTAGTAATTTAATAAAAAACGCCGGCTTCCACGCAGCCGCTCCACACATGATTAAGCTAATTAAGGACTTTGAGGAATTTCTCATAGATCCCATCATCAGAATTTGACCAAATTTACATGGAACCACTCCACATTGCGTTAAATACATTCTATGTTATCAGGTTATGGAAGAAAGAATTTAGTATCCACGAAATGGCGGCTTCCGGTCGTGTGACGATCACACAAGACGGCGGACAGGGAAACGTCAGACTGCACCCGTATTTGGCGGCGTTGGTGTGAGTAATACATATTTTTTTAAATTCTACTTATTTATTTATTTTCATTCACATGAAATATGGTACATTGAGTGGTGGAAAATTGTTCACATAGTATCACATTATTGTATTTCGCCATTATTGGCATGTAAGTGTTTATCAATTTTTATTAATATAATAAGTCGTAGGATATAGTAGTGACAGGTCAACAAATAATCGTATAAAAATCACAACATTAACATTAATCTAAAAATTCTTTTATGTCATAATAACATGCTCCAATTAACCATTGTCGGAGCGTGTTTTTAAAATATTTCACGTTTAATGTATTTATGTCTTGTGGTAAAGTAAAATAAAAGTAAAGTTCCAGCCTATAAATGTCTCACTGCTGAGCACAGGCCTCCTCTCATTTCTGAAAGGGTTTTGGAGCTAGGAAGAATCCGCCACGCTGCTCCAATGCGGGTTGGCGGACTTCACATGCCCTCGAAATATTTCTATTCCTCAGACATGCAGGTTTCCTCACGATGTTTTCCTTCACCGCTAAGCACGTGGTAAATCAGCACTTAAAATTGTAGAACAATATTAGAGGTGCCGGCACCGGGAATCGAACCCAGGTTACTCGCTTACCGTAACTTATTGTAAATTTTTATTGACGTTTTTAAAGCCGTGTGGTGGCGGCTCGTGAAAAGAATACTACTTCTCCATCTCATCCAATGGATCTCGTAAAAGGCGAGTAAGGAATTAAACTGCACTGCGCACCCAACAGCGCATGGTGGCGATGGGTTCACCACCTATCGCACCAAGTGCATTATATTGTTTTGGTGAAACGTGGATTGTGGCAGTCATCTGTTTTTGCAGTGAGTGCCCAGTCTCTGACTCCCCCTTATGGGATACAGTCGTGGTCTTATGTATGTATTATTGACGTAAAATAACAATTCTTTTGATATATGGCACCCTTGAATGTTGGTATTTTTAAACACATTTTTTTTGTGTTAGAAAAACTTTGTTTATATTAGTTGAGTGTAGTTGGCCCAGTGGTCAGAGTACCTGACTTCTACGCTGCGGGTCCTGGGTTCGATTCTCAGCCGGAGCTAACAGTTAGTGCTAAAACACAAATTGTTGGTTTTCGGGTCTGGTTGTGTTGTGATTGTCCCCGTGTTTCTGACACTGCATCCTAGCCTACCTCCGATCTTATCGCATCGGGCGCGGGTAGGTTTGGACGAGTGAGTACCTCTGTGTTTACGCGTACACTTGTGGCACTATAATATCTTAAAAGTCTTTCAATCAAAAAGTTCAAATTTTATATTAAACAAAGACTTCATAAAAAGGGTTATTATAATATTAAAGAATACATAGATGATGATAACCCCTGGGAATGAGGTGATCGCCGCCAAGCCATTTCTACATTCTTTATGATACTGCTGTTATCGTAAATTATTTTAAAAATGACTAAAAAAAATCCCGCTGGGTTTCTTACTGGTTCTTCCCAGGACAGAGGCATTTTTTGCGAACCAGTGTAGTTTAAAAAAAAGAAAAAAAAAATGACTTTCAATAAGTATTATGTAAATAATCTATCTTTATTGAATAAACATTTATCCTATTCTATTCTATTCTATCTCCTGCGCACTTGACGGCTCTCGACAGTATTCGGAAGTTGTCGCCGTGGTCGAAATCGGCTAGGAGAACATACCCCATTTTTATTCTAAAGAAACATTGGGTAATTTATAATTGTTCTGTACCACGGACGTAAATTATTCATGCGGAGCGCCAATAACGCAATGACAACGCTTACAATTGAATTGTTACGTACCCCTCACCTCTGAACCATTGTGCGAGGTAAGGGCCGCGGGTTCGACCGTGTAACACTTGTCCCTTTTTGGGATCGGTTTGATTTGATCCCATTAACCAATGAATGAGCTTCACTTTGGCGTATGAACGATTACCGAACGCTGGTGGTGGGATTCCTATGCAGGAATCCGTATAGGTAGCCACCTAGGACCAGTTATTTTGCCGTGAAGCAGTAGTGTGCAAACATTACTGTGTTTCGGTTCGAAGGGACACTGAGAGCTAGCGTAATCACTGGGCATATGAGACTTAAGAACTTATGTCTCAGGGTGATGGGCACAGTGTGGTGTCACACAGAAATTTTCTGGGTGACACAGCGTTTGTTGTGGGCGGACGTTGCACTTACCATCAGGTGAACGTTTTGCTCGTTTCATCAATTTATCCAATAATAAAAAAAAACCAGAGTTACACAGTAGCCCCCCGTATTTGACCAGTGGTCAGAGTGTCTGACTTCTACGAGGGTCCTGGTTTTGTTCTAAAACACTAATTATTGGGCAGACCCGACCTATGGTCGTGCTGCGATTGTCCCAGTTTTTCTGACATTCCATCCTACCTCTACTACTCTACTAGTGAGTGCTTCAGAGTTTGCGCGTAAACTTCAAAAAAAAATCAGCCAGCTTATAAATGTCCCACTGCTGAACGCCGGCCTCCTCCCATTTCTGAGGTTTTAGGAGCCGGGAAGAGTCAGTCACCACAATGCGGTGTCGTCGAAATATTGTTGTTTCACAGACGCAGTTTTGTCGGCACTCTAACATCTCCTGCGCAGTTGATAGCTCCCGACAATATTCGGAAGTTGTCGCTGTGGTCGAAGTCTGCCAGGAATCCTCCTGGTATCACGGTGTAACCAATGAAATCATTCTGAGGGCGAAGATACAACGACGGTGTTACACTAGTTGGAGGAGATTTATGCAGGAATCCGTCTAGGTAGGTACCACCGCAGGGCCAGTTATTCTACCCTGAAGCAGTAGTGTGCAAACATTACTGTGTTTCGGTTTGAAGGGCACTGAGAGCTGGAGTAATCATTGGGCATATGAGACTTAAGAAGTGATGTCTGTGCAATGTGGAGCCACACAGAAATATTCCGGGTGTTCCAGAACACTTCTGTGTGTCATCACACAGAAGTGTTTTGATGGCACTGCGCTCGTCACCCAGAGACATCAGTTCTTAAGTCTCATATGCCCAGTGATAACGCTAGCTCTCAGTGCCCTTAGAACCGATACACAGTAATGTTTGCACACTACTACTTCACGGCAGAATAACTGGCACTAGAGTGGTCCATTTCCTACCTAATCCCTTTTCCCTAGATCTCCGCCAAGCCAGTGGTTGACGCGCTGCGTGCGGGCGATCCCAGAACAAGGCTATCCTTACCCAAGCATACCCAGCAAGCGGGGCTCTGTTTGGGTGGGAAGTCAATCAACTCAAAAAAGAACTGGCAATGGGTTGCGAGAAATTTAACTCTTACCAAAATGGCAGCTGAGCGACTTGAACTTCGCAAGCGGTCTCTGTTACGTATATCATCACTGCCAACACTGGTTGTTAACTTTGCTTTTAGATATTGAGGCATACTCGACGAGAAGATGTAACGTAGTTTCCCGAACGCTGCCCATCCGAGTTGGATCCGTCGATTGACCTCGTGGTCGGAGTTGGACCTACCTAGTGCGACAATCTGTCCTAGGTTTTTTTTTTATTTCATAAAAGTAACGTAACGAGCAAAACGTTCACCTGATGGTAAGTGCAACGTCTGCCCATAACAAATGCTGTGTCACACAGACATCAGTTCTTAAGTCTCATATGCCCAGATATTACGTGTTACATTTGAACTCAGTTAAGTAAAACGTGGTTTTATTAAACTTGGTTTCCAAAGCGATCGGTGAAATCGGGTCTTAGTCTCATATGCCCAGTGATTACGCTAGTTCACAGTGCCCTTCAAACCGAAACACAGTAATGTTTGCACACTACTGCTTCACGGCAGGATAACTGGCCCTGAGATGGTACCTACATAGGTATACATATTCGTCAACAACTTCGAGCTTAGTGTTACCAACAACAACCGGTAAAGGTTTGACTTGGACGTTAGACATGATCTTTCATGCACAATACAACCAGACCCGAAAATCAACGTTGTGTTTTTGCACACATTTTATCTCCAGCCGGGAATTGAACCCAGTACCCGCGCCGTGGTCAGGCTCAGGCACGCTAACCAATGACGGTCGTCGAACGAATCAAATCTTCGGATTATACGCTCATCGAAAGCAAAAGACGATTTAAAAAATATTCGGCGCCGAATTGGAACCGCGCCCTATTCCAATGTCATCGGGTCACTGATCCCGAGCACGTGATAAATATGGCGTCCGCTCGACATATGTAACGCAATTTTAAGATTATTATTTTTAAATTTCGTTCAGCACTTGGCCTTGAATATCGGTCATATTCGATTCGCCGGCAGAAAACCATTCGTTGTCTTGTTTTTTTTTAATATACACACCGGCACAGTTAGCGGGACGTTAAAGAAGGCAGAGTATAGAAATAATTACTAAAAACAAATAATAATCAGACATGAAGTAACAAACTGATAAACATCTTTTGACATCGACTATAAGAAGTTTTTATTGACATTTTATAAAAATAATCAAAATAAAAATACACTTTTTTCTATATTTTGTGGGAGCACAATGTGTACAATTAAAGATTAATGCGATTTTTAACGTTAAATAAATGAAAGACTAATAACGTGTTTCCCCCTCGCGCTCTAACTAACGTTTCCATCGTTCTCGGCATGCCTGCGAATTATGTTATCTATTGTATCTTGGGACAAGCTCTCTCTCTCAAACCACTCTTCGAGTAATGCGTTTTGCAGTTCTCTCAGGTTGTTGGGGGGCGGTATTCTGGAATTGAACACTTTTCTTTAACAATTCCCAAACATGCTAATAGGATCCATATCCGGGGATCGTGCTGGCCACTGCATCACTATTATACCCACATGGTTTAAAGATGCTTTGACTGAGAGAGCACTGTGAGCCCGAGCATTATCCTGCATCAGAATACTATATATACAATTTTACTGGTGGTAGGATTCCTATGCAGTAATCCGTCTAGGTACCACGCCAAGGCCAGTTATTCTGCCTTGAAGCAGCAGTGTGCAAGCATTACTGTGTTTCGGTTTGAAGGGCACTGTGAGCTACCGTAATCACTGGGCATATGAGACTTGAGAATTGACGTCTCAGAGGACGGGCGCAGTGTAATGTTACACAGAAATGTTCTGGGTGACATAGCGTTTCTTAAAGGTAGATGTCGCACTTTACATCAGGTGAACGTTTTGCTCGTTACGTCGCTCTATCCAATAAAAAAAGCCGTCATCGTTACAGGTGGCAAATGGCACAACGTGTTCTTCTAAAATATCCCTGATATCATATTCATATCATATCGGCAGTCATATTCCCTCCATCGACCATCCCTAACTCCGTAAAAAAAAAAGTAAAGTTTCAGCCTATAAATGTCCCACTACAGAGCACAGGCCTCCTCTCATTTCTGAGAGGGTTTTTGGAGCTGGGAAGAATCCGCCACGCTGCTCCAATGCGGGTTGGCGGACTTCACATGTCTTCCAAATGTTCTTAATTTCTCAGACATGCAGGTTTCCTCACGATGTTTTCCTTCACCGCCGAGCACGTGGTAAGTTAGCACTTAAAATTGCAATTAACAATTTTAGTGGTGCCGGCACCACTAAAATTGCAATTAACAATTTTAGTGGTGCCGGCACCGGGAATCGAACCCAGGTCACTCGCGTACTATGAAATTAAAAGCGAGCGCCTAGCCCCTGAGCTACCACGGCTCCGTACGAGCTCCGAAAGTTATCCCTCCCCACACCATAACTGTGCCGCTCCATATGCCACAGTAATTTCAAAATTAGTCTGAATGTATGGTTCTCCTTTGCGTCTTCATATTATCTGCCTTCCATCCATATGGTTTAAGAGCCACCCATCGGCTTATGTCCCAAAAACGATGTTCGCGTGCAAAGTTTAACCGATGTAAACGACGGGGTCTCTCGAGTTTTGGAGCTTTGCCCCGTACATACGAAGCTATGCTCACTTCTTCAAATCTTCTGCGAACTTTACGAGAGTTCCAGCTCAATTCGGGCCTGAACAGCCGTTACCCGCGTGTTCCTGCGAGCTCATCGAAAACGGTCATCCCCCCTCAAAAGAATCAATCAACCGGTACCGTCCAATACTGCGATGAATCGTTGAAATTGATTGCTGCAGTCTGGCGGTAGTAGATCTGTAGCTATGAACATTTCTTCATCACATCTCGCTCTTATTATCTCTGGTGGTGTTAAATCGGCCATTTTTGCCGACTATTGACACGAAAAAAAAAAACTTTTACTAATAAAATTGAGAACTTATCGTATTTATAAAACTTATCAACTTCCCGTCAGACCGAGCTCGAACCACTAACAAATCAGTATTGATGATGTTCTCCTAGCCGATTTCGACCACGGCGACAACTGCCGAATACTGTCGGGAGCCATCAACTGCGCAGGAGATTATAGTGCCACAAGTGTACGCGCAAACACAGAGGCACTCACTCGTCCCAAACTACCCGCGCCCGATGTAACGCTGATGCGATAAGATCGGAGGTAGGCTAGGATGCAGTGTCAGAAACACGGGTACAATCACAACACAACCAGACCCGAAAACCAACAATTTGCGTTTTAGCACAAGTGTTGGCTCCGGCTGGGAATCGAACCCAGGACCCTTGGTGTAGAAGTCAGGTACTCTGACCACTAGGCCACGCGGTGAATTAGTATCGTGAATCAGTATTACCGGGAAACAGAAACAAATCGATGAAAAAACTGACAGTCGCCGAATGTTCCATTTTTAAATAAAAGTTCTAAATAAAAAGGTAACATTTCTTTCTGGCCAGCTTTTATGAAATATTATGAAAAATAATGTTTTGTTTTTTTGTTCCGCTAATTGTGCCGGTGTGTGTATTATAGTGCTAGAAATATATGCACGAGCAAACACAGAGGCGATCACTAGTCTTTACTTCTTACGGAATCGACTCGTCCTTAACACACGAAGAATCACAACACAACCAGACTCGAACCCGCGGCGCGCGGTGTAATAGTCATGTACTCTGACCACTAGGCGTCGTAAATTAAATACACATCAAAACTAGAAAAAAAAAACTACTTTGCTAAAAATTCAACCGTATTTATTTATTTATTAATGGAAACAGTCAAACTATTTTCCAGTGTCCAGTAACATATCCAAGTATACAATCTTCAAGCAAGCTACAAAATTTTGATCGACAGTAAAACGATAGTTGACTTTTACTGAAGATTTGCTGGACTGATGTAGACTAAACGAAAAGTACAATTTTGGTCTTGAATTGAATTTTCCAATCACTGTACACTCTCAGGAGCACTTGCTGCATAATAAACAATTAATACTAAATATTTGATGCCATTTGTATGGCCCACCTTATATGGGAAAAACGGCGAGATTGTATGTATGTATTCTGGGTTTTTATAATTGACGTGTGTTGGCGGTTTAAGACAGTACCACCCCATCTCATCCCGTAGGTGTCGTAAAAGTCGATAGAGGGAAAGTGTTAACCATTAGACGGGCAGCGGCATCTTCTTGGACCAACTGAATAAATAAATTAACTGCAAAATGAGAGCTATATATGCAAAGTCAGCCCGTAGCAAATTCTGTGTCACCCAAAACTTTTCTGTGTGACACCACTGCTCCCATCACCCTGAGACATCAGTTCTTAAGTCTCATATGCCCAGTTACACTAGCAAAGTGCCCTACGAAGTGAAACTCAGTAATGTTTCCACACTACTGCTTCACGGCAGAATAACTGGCCCTGGTGCCTTCACACTCATCATATTCATATTTTGCAACATGAACGCCGTCCTGGGCTTTAGCACAATTTGAAGACGTAAACACACACCTGCTGATGAAGTTTGTTTAAAGCTATCTGAGACTCTGTACACTCCGCGGAAGCTACGGACGTGAAGATGTGGAAAACGTCAGAAATTCTCGTGCATAACGCGTCAAAAATATACAATCCGTAACACGCGGGAGGCGATTTGGCACCATTCTGTCGAAATTACTTCGCACGACTAAACGTTGGCTGTTCTACTCAGTCGCCGGTCCAGTGTTCGAATTAGGCGAAATCAACATTCACAATTTAATTTTCCCTCTGACGACACGCCACCCACGAGACTAAAAAGGATTTTATGAAATCGTAATATATACGTCCATTACGTATGTACTAGGTACTATGGTGGTGGGATTCCTATGCAGGAATCCTAGATACCACCGCTGTGCGTATTCTGCCCTTCAGCAATGTGTGTCAAAACTACTGTGTTTCGGTCTGAAGGGCAAGGACAGCTACACTGCATACGTTTTTTTTAAACGATTCTCCACACTAGGATATGTTGTGTCATGGGTGCGTTTAATAGACAAACACATGCACAACATAAAAAGACAAAAAACAAACGTTTCTTTCCATAAATGTTGGCGCCTGTTAAGAATCGAACACAGGACCCGCAGCATAGATCCCCTATCAGGTACTCTAATTCCTGCATATAGCAATACAGCCCCCCGCGGTAAACGAGACGCGACCGGTGGCGTGACTTGTCGCCGCCATTTTGGTTAGAGTCAAGAAATTCTTACCCCCCATTGCGATCCCACGAGGAGTATAGTAACAGCTGTGCATATTATGGTATTATTATGCACGAATTATAACCCGAAGTTTCGAGTTCTTTACAGCACCCATGGTCAAGGGAGGACTGAAGTGATAGATGTCCTGATGTCATAGTTAACCTGGAATCCGTCTAGGTAGGTAGGTACCACCCCAGGGCCAGTTATTCTGCCGTGAAGCAGTACTGTGCAAACATGACTGTGTTTCGGTTTGAAGGGCACTGTGAGCTATCATGTCTCGTTTCCCACGAGGGCGAAGAGTGGGCTAAGGGAGTGGCCTCTGCCTAAAGCTTTTATGGTAAAAAAGCATGACTTTATGTATGTGTAGTTTGTATGTTTGAAAGCTCTAATCTCGGGAAATAATTAACCGATTCGAAAATCCCTATGTTCAGCAGTGGACTGATGATGATGATAAAATAAGCCGAACTGTCAATGCGCAGCTCAGCGCGGTACCATGCCGTACGGTGCCATCACGTGGCTTATACTCACAGGTAAAATCTCGGACACATTTACTAATAGATAAACTTTTATATTTCGTAACAAGTTCTAGCCAATATTTCGCAATGCCAGCGCAGATGATAGAGCCGTCCGTATGTATGTCTCGGGTGACGCTGTGGCCATTGAATAGGAATGCACTTTAATGATACGCGGTAGTGTTGTGCCGGTGTCAGTGGAAACTGTAATATCGATAATGTTAAACGCGATGACCACGTCGGTCACCTGCGCGTCTTTTTGCTGTGCGACACCTGAATTCGAATCGCACACTAATCACGTTTTTTTTTATTGCATAAAGTGACGAAACGAGCAAAACGTTCACCTGATGGTAAGTGCAACGCCACAACAAATGCCGTGTCACCCAGAACATTTCTGTGTGACGCCACACTGCGCCCTGTCGCCTGAGACTTCAGTTCTTAAGTCTCATATGCCCAGTGATTACGCTAGCTCACAGTGCCCTTCAAACCGAAACACAGTAATGTTGGCACACTACTGCTTCACGGCAAAATAACTAGCCCTGGGGTGGTACCTACCTAGACGGATTCCTGCATGGGAATCCTACCACCAGTAAATATACCACGTATAGTGTTATAACACATTTTTCCGATTAAAAAGTAAAAAGTAAAGTTTCAGCCTATAAATGTCCCACGGCTGAGCACAGGCCTCCTCTCATTTCTGAGAGGGTTTTGGAGCTGGGAAGAATCCGCCACGCTGCTCCAATGCGGGTTGGCGGACTGCACATGTTTTCGAAATATTTTTTATTTCTCAGACATGCAGGTTTCCTCACGATGTTTTCCTTCACCGCCGAGCACGTGGTAATTCAGCACTTAAAATTGCAATTAACAATTTCAGTGGTGCCGGCACCGGGAATCGAACTCAGGCGTACACTCGCGTATTATGAAATTTAAAGCGAGCGCCTAGCCCCTGAGCTACCACGGCTCACTATGTATGTTAGAAATTATTTTTTGGAGAAAGACGTCTCTGGGCGCGGTGGCAGTAAGATTATAAGGTCTAATTTTGGGAGCAACGTTTTTTTTTTATTCTGTATTAATATTTATCGATTAATTGGTTATTGTTTATATACTTTATTTCATTTTGTTTATTATGATTTTCTGACGGAAATGGGCGGAGAATAGGTTCTTGGTCAGAGAGAGACAGAGCATGAAAGAACTATACAATACGTAGCCGGTCTCGTTTCGGTTCATAATTAATATTTTTTTAATGGATTATATAATGACCAGTTAATTTAAAATGGGTAATATTTTAATATTAATGTAAGTTCTAATATATAGTTACACTTCCGTCATGAATATTCGGTTTCGTCGCGCTTGGCTTGCTATTTACCACAAAGTAATCGCTTTATTGTTTCTGAACTCCTGGTACTTTCAACCAAAATATTTTAATTTTGTTCGTCAGTCTGTAATAACTTTACTTTTGTTTTATTGGAAAGAGTGACGAAACGAGCAAAACGTTCACCTGACGCAAAGTGCAACGTCAACCCGTAACAAATGCTGTGTCACCCAGAACATTTCTGTGTGACACTACACTGCGGCCCGTCACTCTGTGACGTCAGTTCTTAAGTCTCGTTTGCTCAGTGATTACGCTAGCTGACAGTGCCCTTCGAACCGAAACACATTAATGTCTGCACACTACTGCTTCACGGCAGATTAACTGGCCCTGGGGTGGTACCTACCTAGACGGATTTCTGCATAGGAATCCTACCACCAGTAAGGTTGAGACTCACTGGGAATATGACTTAAGAACTTATGTCTCAGAGTGACGGGCGCAGTGTGGTGCTTCACAGACATATTCCGAGTGACACAGCATCTGTCATGGGCAGACGTTTGACCATCAGGTGAACGTTTTGCTCGTCTTGTCACTTCATCAAATAAAAAAAAATAACCTCTTCGTTCATTTCATAGAATACGGATAACTAACGTTTAAAGATAATCTCAGCTGTAATTTATTGAAGATTACGTAAGACCTTGCGAACTTTCTATGGATTTCGGAACGCAACACTACGGACGGACAGTTATGTAACGTTACATGGTTAACGTTGTGGAGAATGCACAACGTAGTGTTTACATTCTCTTTGTCGTATTATGTAAAACGTCGACAGATTAACGTCAAGACGATTGTCTTTACAGATAATTTATTTAATAAATCTAAATCTAATCTAAACTACTGAACCGATTTTAAAAAATTCTTTCACCTATATACAGCTACATTATCAGCGACTAACATGAGCCGTATTTAGATTTTAAAAATAAATTAGATCCCTACGAAAATTGCTATGATGTAACTCAAGGTATCAAAAATTTATAATTATTTATTTTTTATTATTATAATAGATTATAAATAAAATAATGCACTACATTTTCATAGTACTCATCATCACTCACAAAAAAGTCCCCGAGGCTATATGTCTAACTATTATACTTAAGTCACAACAACCGCTTTTTGTTCAAATTAGTCAACTCGATTCTACCAGCGTTCGTATCATGATATTAATCCTTATCGTACTAAATAGTTAGCTTAAAATCGTATATCTCAATACGATTTTAAGTCGTCTAATGACCGTCCGAGGGAGGCTGCGGGCCTCCATTCGGACTGTCGACTTGTGTGTCGGTAACTCTGGGCGGTGAGAACCGCCCTGGAACAAAACAGCGCGGTGTGAGCGAACAGCCCTGCGCTCGCCCGCGTTGCGCGCGAATAGACTAAGATCTATTAATTACTTACCTACTCGTAATATTTTTTGTAAACTAGAAACAATAGAATGGTGGTTTGTAATTGTTATTATATATTTTTTTAAATTTAAAACTTTGAAACTCTATAAAAATACAGCGGTCGCGGTGTCTCTCGAACGCCGCGCCGCCGCACACCGTCATGCGACTTGGACATCATCGAGGTGCGCGTGCTACCTTTGCACAGTGGTCGTAAGCGGTCGTTTTATTTTGCTCGTGTCGTGGCGCTCGCTTTGTCGTGGTAGACATCAAATATTGTTTACAAGGAAGCTCTGAGCCACTAAAGTTTCATGGCTTACGTTCGCATACATAAAACATTGCTTAGGTAAAATAATCTTACCTGACCAGCTGCAGAGCCGCCGATGAGAATAGTCGCTAAAAAAATGTTAGTGTAAGGAATTGTTATTGTTCTATCTGTCCAAAAAAGTACTAATTTATTTTTCTAAAGTATCTGAAACAAAAAGTATGAATTTCAAAAGTATGAAACGAGCAAAACGTTCACCTGATGGTAAGTGCAACGTCTGCCCATAACAAATGCTTTGTCACCCAGAAAATTTTTGTGTGACATCACACTGTGCCCATCACCCTGAGACATAAGTTCTTAAGTCTCATATGCCCAGTGATTACGCTAGCTGACAGTGCCCTTCAAACGGAAACACAGTAATGTTTGCACACTACTGCTTCACGGCAGAATAACTGGCCCTAGGGTGGTACCTACCTAGACGGATTCCTGCATAGGAATCCTACCACCGGTAAAAGAGTAACAGAGAGTTAGATGGCTCAGGGGACTAGGCGCTCGTTTAAAATTCCTTGTATGTATATTGTATGCACGTGACCTCGGTTCGATTACCGGTGCGAGCACCGCTAAAATTGTTAATTGCAATTTTAATTGCTTGATTTACCACGCGCTCGGCGCTTAAACATATTTTGAGGACGTGTGAAGTCCGCCAACTCGCATCGGAGCAGCATGGCGGACTTTTCCCGGCTCCAAAACCCTCTTATACTTGAGAGAAAGCAGCTTCTCAGCAGTGGGACATTAATAGGCTGTTATTTTACTTTTTTTTAAATTTCAGCGGTATCTTCAAAATACATTTTATTCTCTGTACGAATTTTTAATCTACATGGGATCTTAGTGTAGCTTAACATTGTCATTATTTTTCATTGTATTATTTTTTTGTACTTATTTTGTTTTTTGTTTGTTTGACACAAAAAAATATTTTTTTTTGATTAAGAGGCTTTTGTAAATCTTGCTAATGTAAATCGCTTCATTAGGAGACCCCTAACTGTATTGACCACAACTGTTCAACCCTGTTCGAAAGCAAAAAGACTTATTATTATATATATGTAGCTATTTGATTTTCCGGGATAAAAACTATACTTTGTCCGTCTCCGGGATGCAAGCTATCTCTGTGCAGTTTCGTCAAGATCGGTTCAGCTGATGAACCGTGAAAAAGTCACAAACAGACAGAGGAACAGAGAGAGTTACTTTCGCGTCTATAATATTAGTATGGATTTTATGGTTTGTAGAGTACACGATCATGTGCGTTCGTATTCTTAATCTGTTAATTTGATACCAGTTAAAAACCTTCCGTAAAATTTGAGTACGATAATGAAAACAATAAATTATCGATATCGATTGTCTAGTAACGCGATACATCACTAGTCGTTCAGGCCTGTTTCAACAGCAGCGTTCGTGACCAGATGCACGATACGCGACCTTTGTTCGTATCGTAGCGTGGGTACCTATTTTTTCTTTATATGGGATACTGAACAATTGTACATAACAATACTACACATTATACATTGCTTTTTTTTTTATGTTAGAGGAGGCAAACGAGCAAGCGGCTCACCTGATGGTAAGTGATCACCGCCGCCCATGAACATCTACAATACCCGAAAAGCTAAATGTTACATACAAACATACATACAATCACGCGTCTTTCCGATTGGGGTGGGCAGATCCGCTTCACTTTTAGTCCCCGCGGGAAACGAGAAGTGACGGGTGGCGAAATACGTCGCCGCCATTTTGGTACGTGTAAAATTTATACTTATACCGTGTGGTAGCGGCTTAAGAGAATCTACCACCCCATCTCATCCTTAAATATTGCCATAGTTGCCACGCTTGGCAGGCGGGTTGGCAGCCGCAGTTAATTTATTCAGATGTGCCAGGAAGATGTTGTTGCCCATCTCCTGGTTTTAATCTTCGCTCTGCCGACTTTTACGACACCCACGGAATGAGGTGGGGTGGTAGATTCTCCGAAGCCGCTACCACTTGCCCGGCTAAGGCTAAATATTAAAAATTTATAAATGCACAATCGAATTACGTCTTCGATACAACAATATTAAGATATTGATATGGTAAATCCAACATAAAAAATAGTCATTTTTTTATTTGATAAAAGTGACGGAACGAGCAAAACGTTCACCTGATGGTAAGTAACGTCCGCCCATAACAAATGCTGTGTCACTCAGAACAGTGTGACACCACAATGCGCCCGTCACCCGGAGACATCAGTTCTTAAGTCTCAATTGCCCAGTGATTACGCTAGCTCTCAGTGCCCTTCAAACCGAAACACAGTAATGTTTGCACACTACTGCTTCACGGCAGAATAACTGGCCCTGGGGTGGTACCTACCTAGACGGATTCCTGCATAGGAATCCTACCACCAGCGAAGTTGTTGCTTCATGTGGTTTTACATAACATCTTGTACTTACACAAAATGGACCCTGTTAGGTCAATGCAATTTTTAAATAAAATTTAATTTAGGATTCCTATGCAGGAATGCGTCTAGGTAGGTACCACCGCAGGGCCAGTTATTCTGCCGTGAAACAGTATTGTGCGAACATTACTGTGTTAACGTCTGAAGGGCACTGGGAGCTGGTGTAATTACTGGGCATATAAGACTTAAGAACTGATGTCTCAAGGTGACGGGCGCAGTGTGGACACAGAAATCCAAATTTTTATTCTGTTCCCACGGAATAAAAACTACATATGGAGTTCCGAGTCTGAGTGTTTCTGTAGATGAATCGGAAATTGCATCGAACCTAGGTCACTGAGAACACGCTTACTTTAAAATACTTTACACAGCCATAATGTAATGAATGCATTTGCGTTGTAATCTATTGCAAGCTGCATGGTCGTTAGGTTTCTCGGCCTTGGCCGTACACTTGATACGATTATACGGACAGACATACGTTCTAAATATATATTACGTTATAATATAATTGTTAGCTTAAAGCATTACATAACTGCAACGTGATCCGATGCGTCATCTGCAGTGGGTAAAGAGTTCTCGTAAATATGTCCCCTAGGCTAAACCGCGTCTAAATCTAACAACTGCGCAGGAGATATTATAGTGCCAGGAATTTTCGCGCAAACACAGTGGCACTCGCTCGTCCCAATCGATTTAACGATCAAGCGATAAAATAGTAGGTAGGGTAAGTTGCAGTGTCAGGTACATAATGGCAATCACAAGACAACCAGACTCGAATATCAACAATTTGTGTACGCTCAAGCGATGAAATTGTAGGTAGGTTAAGTTGCAGTGTCCGGGACACCATGGCAATCACGAGGCAACCAGACTCGAATATCAACAATTTGTGTACGCTCAAGCGATAAAATCGTAGGTAGGTTGAGTTGTAGTGTCAGGGACACCATGACAATCACAAGTCATCCCAGACTCGAATATAGACAATCTGTGTACGCGCAAGCGATAAAATCGCAGGTAGGTTAAGTTGCAGTGTCAGGGATACCATGACAATCGCAAGTCATCCCAGACTCGAATATCAACAATTTGTGTACGCTCAAGCGATAAAATCGTAGGTAGGTTGAGTTGTAGTGTTAGGGACACCATGACAATAACAAGTCATCCCAGACTCGTATATAGACAATTTGTGTACGCGCAAGCGATAAAATCGTAGGTAGGTTAAGTTGCAGTGTCAGGAATACCATGACAATCACAAGTCATCCCAGACTCGAATACAAAAAAATTGTGTACGCGCAAGCGATAAAATCGTAGATAGGTTAAGTAGTAGTGTCAGAGACACCATGACAATCACTAGTCATCCCAGACTCGAATATAGACAATTTGTGTACGCGCAAGCGATAAAATCGTAGGTAGGTTAAGTTGCAGTGTCAGGGATACCATGACAATCACAAGTCATCCCAGACTCGAATATAAACAATTTGTGTACGCGCAAGCGATAAAATCATAGGTAGGTTAAGTTGCAGTGTCAGGGATACCATGAAAATCACAAGTCATCCCAGACTCGAATATAAACAATTTGTGTACGCGCAAGCGACAAAATCATAGGAAGGTTAAGTTGCAGTGTCAGGGATACCATGACAATCACAAGTCATCCCAGACTCGAATATAAACAATATGTGTACGCGCAAGCGATAAAATCATAGGTAGGTTAAGTTGCAGTGTCAGGGATACCATGACAATTACAAGTCATCCCTATAATATCAATCACCTGAAATATCATCACTTGAGAACGGCTCGACCGATTTGTCTGATATATTTTGTTGTGTTTGTAATTGTCCGGACAAGGTTTGTACATACATACATAAGATCACGACTGTATCCCATAAGGGGTAATCAGAGACTGGGCACTCACTGCAAAAACAGATGACTGCCACAATCCACGTTTCACCAAAACAATATAATGCACTTGGTGTGATAGGTGGTAAGCCCATCGCCACCATGCGCTGTTGGGTGCACAGTGCAGTTTAACTCCTTACTCGCCTTTGACGAGGTCCATTGGATGAGATGGAATGGTAGTATTCTTTTAACGAGCCGCCACCACACGGCTAAGAAATGAAATGAAATGGAAAGAAACTTTTGGAAAATCCAACGGAGATGTCGGATGGGATGGTAATAGATACCAGTATTAAAAACTGAAAAAGAAATTAAAAAAGTAAAACAGTTTGCACACTACTGCTTCACGGCAGAATAACTGGCCTTGTTGTGGTACCTACCTAGACGGAATCCTGCATAGGAATCCTACCACCAGTAGAAATTTCCATATTCAAAGATGAATTTAAGCCCACAATATTCCACTGTCTAAATCGGACAGAATAAATATAACCTGAGGACGAAAAGAGCAAAACGTTCACCTGATGGTAAGTGCAACGTCTGCCCATAACAAATGCTGTGTCACCCAGAACATTTCTGTGTGATACCTCACTGCGCCCGTCACCATCAGACATCAGTTCTTACGTCTCATATGCCCAGTGATTACGCTAGCTCTCAGTGCCCTTCAAACCAAAACACAGTAATGTTTACATACTGCTTCACGGCAGAATAACTGGCCCTGGGGTGGTACCTACCTAGACGGATTCCTGCATAGGAATCCTACCACCTCAAAAAATAATACTCGTAATTAAAAAAAAAAGACTTCACGAAGTTGAAGAAAAAACTGTCTTACATCGCCTAAGAAGACATATAATGTACACCTTGTAGGATTCTGCCTGACCCAGCATGGATTCGAATCGCTCGCAAACTCACTCGGTACTTATACGTTTTTGCGTCAGTAGGTTAGGAACCGCGCTATCAATTTTGTATTTATCAATTGTGTAGTGATGCGCGCTTAAGCATATCGAATGTGTTTAGGTATCGAGATACAGAGTGTTTAGATACAGAGGCCGATAAATTTAGAATAGACATGAACGCTTGTTATTATGTCGATATAGTAAACAATACGCCAGAGAAACAAAGTCTTGGATGAATGAATGAATGAAATATGCTTTATTGTACATCTATAAACAAAAATACGAAATAAAACAGCAAATGCTAACAAATTTAGAGGTAAAATTGGCGGCTTTATGGCTTACAAGCGATCACTGCTAGGCAACCACGTTACAAAGGATATTATGACCAGTGAGAAAAGGTTATGCCGTAAGAAAATTAATTTAAAAAAAAATAAGAGTGTAAAAGTGGATAGGGGCTTCTAAGTATGCAAACAGAAGTGTCTTATTTAATCAAATAACAGGAGATGGAACCCAACCCTTCCGGAATGCCCGGGAGACTCCGGGAATAATGTTCACTATCTCGAACTCCCGGTCCGCAATAATTCCTCCGGTATATATTAAATATATTTTTTTTATTGTAGAAAGTGACGAAACGAGCAAATGGTATGTGAATAAGTGGAACGTCCGCCTACAACAACATCAGTTCTTAAGTCTCAGATGCCCAGTGATTACGCTAGCTCTCAGTTACCTCCGGACCGAAACACAGTAATGTTCGCACACTACTGCTTCACGGCAGAATAACTGGCCCTGGGGTGGCGCCTACCTAGACGGATTCCTGCATAGGAGTGACTAGTGGTAGGGCACTGGGAGCTAGAGTAATCACTCTGACTCTCAGGGTGATGGGCACAGTGAGGTGTCACACAGAAACGTTCTGGGTGACACAGCATTTGTTATGGGCAGACATTGCACTTACCATCAGGTGAACGTTTTGCTCGTTTCATCACTTTATAAAAAAAAAGTCACATGCAGAAAATCCATGGGCATTGCTGGGCTGGCTGGGCTCGTACCCCGTTCGCCATTAGGGTAAAGATGGAATGGTCACATGTCGATATCGATAAACTTGTATCACTATACCTCACATGCCTCACGCTACACGTGACCAGAAATTGTACCCATCCCGACAATTGAGGTCTATTTCGAGCGATAAACGATAACACGTTGCTAACTGGTGTCGATTGGCTGGGACCGAGTGGTTGTTGATTTATGCTGATATAGTAAATACCGCTGATCCGCTCGTGTTTCGATAGGAAATAAACGAAATTCGTGAATCTAGTATGGGCAACAAATTGTATTTAAATCTTTCCCAAATGCAATTCCAAATGCTAAGTACATATTTACTTGAGTGGCCGTCATCATCATTTCAGCCTATCACTAGCCGTGGTAGCTCAGGGCCTAGGCGCTCGCTTTAAATTTCATAGTACGCGAGTGGCCTGGGTTCGATTCCCGGTGCCGGCACCACTGAAAATGTTAATTGCAATTTTAAGTGCTGAATTACCACGTGCTCGGCGGTGAAGGAAAACATCGTGAGGAAATCTGCATGTCTGAGAAATAAAAAAATAATATTTCGAAGACATGTGGACTGCACATGTCTTCGAAATATTATTTTGCCAACTCGCATTGGAGCAGCGTGGCGGATTCTTCCCAGCTCCAAAACCCTCTCAGAAATGAGAAGAGGCCTGTGCTCAGCAGTGGGACATTTATAGGCTGAAACTTTACTTTTTTACTTTTACTAGTCCACTGCTGCTGCAAAAGTTAGCAGCTCTCATTTCGAGGGGCTTTTACCACAGCTGCCACGCTTGGGAGGCGGGTTGGCAACCGCAGTTTATTTATTAAGATGTTTCAGGAATATACTGCTGCCCATCTTCTGTTTCGAATTTTCCGTCTGTCAGCTTCTACGACACCCACGGCAGGAGATATGTTGGTAGATTCCCCGAAGCCGTCACCTCAGGGCTTGACATACTCGTACCTACCTACACAGACATACATATTTATTAAATTTCACATTAGTACATCGTAATATAAATAAACGTACTAATCTTTGTCGCTGGAAATTATTTAATATTTTACGTTGAATTATTTGTTATCAAAAACCTTGTCGCGCTTATTGTAAAGTAATTACACGAAATGAAATTCTGTTTTTGGTGCCTTCTTTTCTACATTTCCCATGGGCCACGGGCCTCCTCCCCATTTTGAGAGGGTTTTTTCCAGGTTTCAGCTTAAAGTATATGGTTACATATCTCAGACATGCAAACTTGTGGTGTGCCTTGCGACGTGTGGTGGCGGCTTAAGAGAATCTACCACTCCATCCCATCCCGTGGGTGCCGTAAAAGTCGACAGAGGGAAAATGAAAACCAGGAGACGGGCAGCAGCATCTTCCTGGATCATCTGAATAAATAAACTGCGCTTGCCAACCCGCCTGCCAAGCGTGGCAACTACTAATTATTAAAATCGTATATCAAACTTCCGGCTTCAGTCCAGAGTTGGTAACCCTAACAGTACCCTTTCGTTACCAGTTACGTTTCTAATGGAAATCTCTAAAAACGGTTATTCCCGAACGTACGTAAAAAATGTGCAGACGAATTGAGAACCTCCTCATTTTTTGAAGTAGGGTAAAAACTATGTAACACCGTTGTAGCAACATATGTCGCCACATGAGAAGCTACAGAAATATTTCATACATTCCATAATCGCGCTATGAAAGTTTTCTGACATGCGAACTATAAATACAACATCTAAATATTATTAGTCGGAGGAGATGTCCACCCAGATCAGACTACTCGATCTGGAAGGTAGCTACCCTTTTCCTTGGCAATATCATCCGTCAAAATGGTGACCCCGACGTGATATGAACATCGCAACCAAAAGTTTCATATCGCGATTATGGAATGTATGAAATATTTCTTGAGCTTCTCATGTGGCGACATAGATGTTGCTACAACCGTACTGCGCTCGTCACCATCAGACATCGGTTTTTAAGTCTCATCCATACTATCTCTGTCCCTCTGTCTGTTTGTTACCTTTTCACTGCTCAGCCTCTGGACCGATCTTCACGAAATTCGGCACAAAGATAGCTTGCACCCTGGGGACGAGGATACTGCTATCCCGGAATATCAAATAGTTCAGCGGTCGGATCGGTTCAGCGGTTGAACCGTAAAAACGTGTAACAAACAGAGGGACATAAGATATGTAAATTTAAATTGAGTAAATCGAACATTTATTATATGCGTTCATACTGAAAATGTCAATCACATAATAGTCTGTCGTTTGTTTACGTTCATGATGATGATGATGATGATGATGTTCTCCTAGCCGATTTCGACTACGGCGACAACTTCCGAATACTGTCGAGAGCCATCAACTGCGCACGAGATATTATAGTGCCACAAGTGTACGCGCAAACACAGAGGCACTCACTCGTCCCAACCTACCCGCGCCCGATGTAACGCTGATGCGATAAGATCCGAGGTAGGCTAGGATGCAGTGTCAGAAACACGCGGACAATCACAACACAACCAGACCCCAAAACCAACAATTTTTGGTTTTAGCACAAATGTTGGCTCCGGCTAAGAATCGAACCCAGGACCCGGGGTGTATAAGTCAGGTACTCTGACCACTAGGCCACGCGGTAGTCAACGTTACGTTCATATTGCCAATGTCAAATACAGAACAGTCTGTGGTTAAACAATCGCATAGTAGAGAATGTCGTCAATAACGTTCAAACTGAAAAAAAAATTCCGGTCGAGTTTACAACTACATTGCGAGCAATAGTGTATATAATCACACTAAATACAGTGCAATACAAAAGGAAACAGTGGCACTTACACAACACTGTTTCCTATAGAGTGGTGAGTCGAGGCGACACGCTAGACATTCCTATGTTTAGGTTGGCCAAAATTAGAAAGTTTATAAAATGTTATAACAAGATTCCCAAAAGTGTGACGCAAAAACTGACACGAATTCTAAATAACTTCTCAAGAAGACATTATTAGATAAAGCATGTTATAAAATAGATCGTCTTATACATATATACAATCTCGCCTTTTTCCCATGTAAGGGGTAGGCTGACGCCAAACAAGCACACTTCTCGCCCAACCCAGTCGCCGAGACAAAAAATTTCTTACTCCACATTGCGTTTTCACGAGCAGTATAGTGACAGCATGGCATATAATGGTGTTATTCTGCACGAGTACAGTCTGTCCGTACAATACCTAAGTTGCCTCTTCCGACACCTCGGTAGGAAAGAGGTAGGTGCTATTCTACTCTGAAAGATGAGTGGAAAAGACTCTAACACTTGTAAACCCCGGCCACTAAACATATGATGTTTTGTATATTGGATAAAGTGACCAGTCGAGCAAAACGTTCATCTGATGGTAAGTGCAACGTCTGTCCATAACAAAGCCTGCGGCATTTCTGTGTGGCGCCACACTGCGCCCATCCCAGCCGCATGTATCATTTCTTAAGTCTCAAATGCCCAGCAATCACGCTAGCTCTCAATGCCCTTCAGACCGAAACACAGTAATGTTTGCAAACGACTGATTCCCGGCGGAATAACGTAGTCCTACCGTTAGTAATAAATTAATATAGTAATAATATAGACGCTGGTGCATCTCTTCTATCTGGACTACGGCGACCGTTATCCTCCATAGATTGATGACAACGCCCCTGCCGCCGATTTCAGGTAACCGACAGCTTCCGATTTCCTATTTTTATGAATGTGGAGTACGCTGTTGGCAGGGCGGCTTTTGCAGTTCGAAGAGACTCGCGAGCATCAAACCCCAGAAGGGAATAAAGCGACGCTGCTGGCGATGACGCCCGCTGCTCACTTTTTTTATTGTATAAAGTGACGAAACAAGCAAAACGTTCAGTTAAATTAATGTAATTTATAAATGTCACTATCTAATGTGGCATTAAAAAAAGAGTTTCTTGTCGGTCTACTGCTTGACGGCAGAACAACCGGCACAACGGTGGTACCCATAAAAACTAATTCCTGCATAGGAATCCAACCGTGGTTGGTAGGATTCCTATGCAGGAATCCGTCTAGGTAGGTACCACCACAGGAGCAGTTATTTTGCCGTGAAGCAGTAGTGTGCAAACACTACTGTGTTTCGGTTTGAAGGGCACTTAGTGCTAGCGTAATCACTGGGCATATGTGACTTAACAAATGATGTCTCAGGGTGACGAGCGCATTGTGGTGTCACACTGTTCTGGGTGATACAGTATTTGTTATGGGCAGACGTTGCAAAGTGGAATCAAAATCATTTCAGCCTACCAGTAGTAGTACCAGTCCACTGCTGAACATAGGCCTCCCCCATAGTTTGCCACAAAAGTTTGTGGCTCTCATTAAGGGGGGGATTTTGAAATAGTTGGCAGGCGGATTGGCGCAATTTATTTATTCAGATGTTCCACGAAGATGCTGCTGCCCGTCTCCTGGTTTTTATTTTCCCTCTGTCGACTTTTACGAGACCCACGGGATGAGATGAGGTGGTGGATGCTCTTAAGGCGCCGCCACGAATATGCCCAACCTACCTATATACTATGGTAAGTGCAACGTCTGCCCATAACAAATGCTGTGTCACCCAGAACATTTCTGTGTGACACCACACTATGTCCGTCAACCTGAGACATAAGTTCTTAAGTCTTATATGTCCAGTGATTACGCTAGCTCACAGTTCCCTTCAAACCGAAACACAGTATTGTTTGCAAACTACTGCTTCACGGCAGAATAACTGGCCCTGGGGTCGAACCTCCCTAGGCGGATTCCTGCATAGGAATCCTACCACCGGTAAAACTGTTATATTATGATAATACTATGCCCTATTTCCAAGGGGTGGGGTTCGTCTAGGGGGTCGTAGATGTGAAACCTCCGAATTTTGAATTAAAAGAAAATCAATAAATAGTTGAGTAAAATCAAAAATCATTCGCTTCACGCGTCGTGTCGCCAAATTTTAACCCAAAATCGTTATTTTAACCTATGGGGAAAAAAGTCGGGGTTTTGTATTGCTTATTAATGAGTTAAAAAGAGTGACATCTATTGATCTCGTAATGAACTAGTTAGTGGCTTCATTAATCATTAATTCAAGTAAAATGCTCGGTTTTCATCTAGTTTACTTACATACATACATACATACATAAGATCACGACTGTATCCCATAAGGGGTAGTCAGAGACTGGGCACTCACAGTAGTCACGCAAAAACAGATGACTGCCACAATCCACGTTTCACTAAAACAATATAATGCACTTGGGTGATAGGCGGTGAGCCCATCGCCACCATGCGCTGTTGGGTGCACAGTGCAGTTTAATTCCTTACTCGTCTTTTACGAGATCCATTGGATGAGATGGAGTGGTAGTATTCTTTTAACGAGCCGCCACCACACGGCTAATCTAGTTTACTTATGGTGCGGAATTGTAAAGTAAATTAAAAAAAAACGTTATAATTACAGCCATTTTCATCAACCGTATGGTGGCGGCTCGTTTAAAGAATACTGCCACTCCATCTCATCCAATGTATCTCGTAAAAGGCGAGTAAGGAATTAAACTGCACTGTGCACCCAACAGCGCATGGTGGCGATGGGCTCACCACCTATCACACCAAGTGCATTATATTGTTTTGGTGAAACGTGGATTGTGGCAGTCATCTGTTTTTGCAGTGAGAGCCCAGTCTCTGACCACCCCTTATGAGATACAGTCGTGATTCTATGTATGTATGTATGTATTTTCATCATTTCAGCCTATCAATAGTCCCCCGCTGAACATAGGCCCGCCCCGTAGATTTTAAGGGGATTTTGCCATAGTTGCCACGCTTAGCAGGTGGGTTGGCAACCGCAGTTTATTTTTATAGTTCTTCCAGGAAGACACTGCTGCCCGGCTCCCGGTTTTGGTTTTCCCTCTGTCGACTTTTACGACAACCACGGGATGAGATGAGATCGAACCCGTGACGTACAGAGCAAAAGCCGATCGCATAACCACTGAAGCAGCTGAGCAGACACGATATTTATTACGCAATAAAAATTTATTATGCGATACCGATACACCCGTGCAGTGTGCGCGATCCTCCGTCACGATTATCATAACGTGTTTCATACATTGTATTTTATTTATACCGGAGCCGTGACAATAGCGCCCGGACCGACGCGTCACCATAAATGTGATAGCGTACGAGGGACCCGGGTTCGATCCCACTGCGTTAACTGACATTTTAAGTGCTGATTTACCACGTGATTTATCCGTGTGGTAGCGGCCTAAGAGAGTCTACCACCCCATCTCATCCCGTGGGTGTTGTAAAAGTCGACAGAGAGAAATTAAAACCAGGAGATGGCCAACAGCACCTTCCTGTAACATCTGAATTAATAAACTGCGGTTGCCAACCCGCCTGCCAAGCGTGGCAAATATAGCAAAATCCCCCCAAAATGAGAGCTACGAACTTTTGTGGCAATCTGTGGGGGAGGCCTATGTTCACCAGTGGACTATTGAAAGGCTGAAATGATGATGATGATGATTACCACGTGCTGACAGCGAAGGACAGCATTTTTAGGCCTGCATGTGTCATAGATATGTTTACTATGCAGAGTGCAGTGCGGTTATTTTATCCACAAGCAGTAGTGTTTTTTTTATTGTATAAAGTGACAAAACGAGCAAAACGTTCACTTGATGGTAAGTGCAACGTCCGCCATAACAAATGCTGTGTCACCCAGAATATTACTGTGTGACACCACACCGCGCCCGTCACCCTGAGACATCAGATCTTAAGTCTAATGCCCAGTGACTACCCTAGCTCTCAGTGCCCTTCAAACCGAAACACAGTAATGTTTGCACACTACTGCTTCACGGCAGAATAACTGGGCCTGGGGTGATACCTACCTGGACGGATTCCTGCAGAGGAATCCAAACATTACTGTGTTTAGTTCTGAAGGGCAGTGGTTGTGTAATTACGATATCTCAGCGTGATGAGCTGTTATATCCCAATTATGTAAGGGATAAGGCTGACCTAATATGGTCACCCTACCACTCCTCTAGTAGACTCAGCGTATTAATAACAATATGTACTCTGTCTGAAGAGAAGCCTCTGCTTGTATGCTTTATTGTACATCTATAAACAAAAATACGAAATAAAACAGCAAATGCTAACAAATTTAGAGGTAAAATTGGCGGCTTTATGGCTTACAAGCGATCACTGCTAGGCAACCACGTTACAAAGGATATTATGACCAGTGAGAAAAGGTTATGCCGTAAGAAAATTAATTTAAAAAAAAATAAGAGTGTAAAAGTGGATAGGGGCTTCTAAGTATGCAAACAGAAGTGTCTTATTTAATCAAATAACAGGAGATGGAACCCAACCCTTCCGGAATGCCCGGGAGACTCCGGGAATAATGTTCACTATCTCGAACTCCCGGTCCGCAATAATTCCTCCGGTATATATTAAATATATTTTTTTTATTGTAGAAAGTGACGAAACGAGCAAATGGTATGTGAATAAGTGGAACGTCCGCCTACAACAACATCAGTTCTTAAGTCTCAGATGCCCAGTGATTACGCTAGCTCTCAGTTACCTCCGGACCGAAACACAGTAATGTTCGCACACTACTGCTTCACGGCAGAATAACTGGCCCTGGGGTGGCGCCTACCTAGACGGATTCCTGCATAGGAGTGACTAGTGGTAGGGCACTGGGAGCTAGAGTAATCACTCTGACTCTCAGGGTGATGGGCACAGTGAGGTGTCACACAGAAACGTTCTGGGTGACACAGCATTTGTTATGGGCAGACATTGCACTTACCATCAGGTGAACGTTTTGCTCGTTTCATCACTTTATAAAAAAAAGTCACATGCAGCAAAATCACTGGGCATTGCTGGGCTGGCTGGGCTCGTACCCCGTTCGCCATTAGGGTAAAGATGGAATGGTCACATGTCGATATCGATAAACTTGTATCACTATACCTCACATGCCTCACGCTACACGTGACCAGAAATTGTACCCATCCCGACAATTGAGGTCTATTTCGAGCGATAAACGATAACACGTTGCTAACTGGTGTCGATTGGCTGGGACCGAGTGGTTGTTGATTTATGCTGATATAGTAAATACCGCTGATCCGCTCGTGTTTCGATAGGAAATAAACGAAATTCGTGAATCTAGTATGGGCAACAAATTGTATTTAAATCTTTCCCAAATGCAATTCCAAATGCTAAGTACATATTTACTTGAGTGGCCGTCATCATCATTTCAGCCTATCACTAGCCGTGGTAGCTCAGGGCCTAGGCGCTCGCTTTAAATTTCATAGTACGCGAGTGGCCTGGGTTCGATTCCCGGTGCCGGCACCACTGAAAATGTTAATTGCAATTTTAAGTGCTGAATTACCACGTGCTCGGCGGTGAAGGAAAACATCGTGAGGAAATCTGCATGTCTGAGAAATAAAAAAATAATATTTCGAAGACATGTGGACTGCACATGTCTTCGAAATATTATTTTGCCAACTCGCATTGGAGCAGCGTGGCGGATTCTTCCCAGCTCCAAAACCCTCTCAGAAATGAGAAGAGGCCTGTGCTCAGCAGTGGGACATTTATAGGCTGAAACTTTACTTTTTTACTTTTACTAGTCCACTGCTGCTGCAAAAGTTAGCAGCTCTCATTTCGAGGGGCTTTTACCACAGCTGCCACGCTTGGGAGGCGGGTTGGCAACCGCAGTTTATTTATTAAGATGTTTCAGGAATATACTGCTGCCCATCTTCTGTTTCGAATTTTCCGTCTGTCAGCTTCTACGACACCCACGGCAGGAGATATGTTGGTAGATTCCCCGAAGCCGTCACCTCAGGGCTTGACATACTCGTACCTACCTACACAGACATACATATTTATTAAATTTCACATTAGTACATCGTAATATAAATAAACGTACTAATCTTTGTCGCTGGAAATTATTTAATATTTTACGTTGAATTATTTGTTATCAAAAACCTTGTCGCGCTTATTGTAAAGTAATTACACGAAATGAAATTCTGTTTTTGGTGCCTTCTTTTCTACATTTCCCATGGGCCACGGGCCTCCTCCCCATTTTGAGAGGGTTTTTTCCAGGTTTCAGCTTAAAGTATATGGTTACATATCTCAGACATGCAAACTTGTGGTGTGCCTTGCGACGTGTGGTGGCGGCTTAAGAGAATCTACCACTCCATCCCATCCCGTGGGTGCCGTAAAAGTCGACAGAGGGAAAATGAAAACCAGGAGACGGGCAGCAGCATCTTCCTGGATCATCTGAATAAATAAACTGCGCTTGCCAACCCGCCTGCCAAGCGTGGCAACTACTAATTATTAAAATCGTATATCAAACTTCCGGCTTCAGTCCAGAGTTGGTAACCCTAACAGTACCCTTTCGTTACCAGTTACGTTTCTAATGGAAATCTCTAAAAACGGTTATTCCCGAACGTACGTAAAAAATGTGCAGACGAATTGAGAACCTCCTCATTTTTTGAAGTAGGGTAAAAACTATGTAACACCGTTGTAGCAACATATGTCGCCACATGAGAAGCTACAGAAATATTTCATACATTCCATAATCGCGCTATGAAAGTTTTCTGACATGCGAACTATAAATACAACATCTAAATATTATTAGTCGGAGGAGATGTGAAATATTTCTTGAGCTTCTCATGTGGCGACATAGATGTTGCTACAACCGTACTGCGCTCGTCACCATCAGACATCGGTTTTTAAGTCTCATCCATACTATCTCTGTCCCTCTGTCTGTTTGTTACCTTTTCACTGCTCAGCCTCTGGACCGATCTTCACGAAATTCGGCACAAAGATAGCTTGCACCCTGGGGACGAGGATACTGCTATCCCGGAATATCAAATAGTTCAGCGGTCGGATCGGTTCAGCGGTTGAACCGTAAAAACGTGTAACAAACAGAGGGACATAAGATATGTAAATTTAAATTGAGTAAATCGAACATTTATTATATGCGTTCATACTGAAAATGTCAATCACATAATAGTCTGTCGTTTGTTTACGTTCATGATGATGATGATGATGATGATGTTCTCCTAGCCGATTTCGACTACGGCGACAACTTCCGAATACTGTCGAGAGCCATCAACTGCGCACGAGATATTATAGTGCCACAAGTGTACGCGCAAACACAGAGGCACTCACTCGTCCCAACCTACCCGCGCCCGATGTAACGCTGATGCGATAAGATCCGAGGTAGGCTAGGATGCAGTGTCAGAAACACGCGGACAATCACAACACAACCAGACCCCAAAACCAACAATTTTTGGTTTTAGCACAAATGTTGGCTCCGGCTAAGAATCGAACCCAGGACCCGGGGTGTATAAGTCAGGTACTCTGACCACTAGGCCACGCGGTAGTCAACGTTACGTTCATATTGCCAATGTCAAATACAGAACAGTCTGTGGTTAAACAATCGCATAGTAGAGAATGTCGTCAATAACGTTCAAACTGAAAAAAAAATTCCGGTCGAGTTTACAACTACATTGCGAGCAATAGTGTATATAATCACACTAAATACAGTGCAATACAAAAGGAAACAGTGGCACTTACACAACACTGTTTCCTATAGAGTGGTGAGTCGAGGCGACACGCTAGACATTCCTATGTTTAGGTTGGCCAAAATTAGAAAGTTTATAAAATGTTATAACAAGATTCCCAAAAGTGTGACGCAAAAACTGACACGAATTCTAAATAACTTCTCAAGAAGACATTATTAGATAAAGCATGTTATAAAATAGATCGTCTTATACATATATACAATCTCGCCTTTTTCCCATGTAAGGGGTAGGCTGACGCCAAACAAGCACACTTCTCGCCCAACCCAGTCGCCGAGACAAAAAATTTCTTACTCCACATTGCGTTTTCACGAGCAGTATAGTGACAGCATGGCATATAATGGTGTTATTCTGCACGAGTACAGTCTGTCCGTACAATACCTAAGTTGCCTCTTCCGACACCTCGGTAGGAAAGAGGTAGGTGCTATTCTACTCTGAAAGATGAGTGGAAAAGACTCTAACACTTGTAAACCCCGGCCACTAAACATATGATGTTTTGTATATTGGATAAAGTGACCAGTCGAGCAAAACGTTCACCTGTTGGTAAGTGCAACGTCTGTCCATAACAAAGCCTGCGGCATTTCTGTGTGGCGCCACACTGCGCCCATCCCAGCCGCATGTATCATTTCTTAAGTCTCAAATGCCCAGCAATCACGCTAGCTCTCAATGCCCTTCAGACCGAAACACAGTAATGTTTGCAAACGACTGATTCCCGGCGGAATAACGTAGTCCTACCGTTAGTAATAAATTAATATAGTAATAATATAGACGCTGGTGCATCTCTTCTATCTGGACTACGGCGACCGTTATCCTCCATAGATTGATGACAACGCCCCTGCCGCCGATTTCAGGTAACCGACAGCTTCCGATTTCCTATTTTTATGAATGTGGAGTACGCTGTTGGCAGGGCGGCTTTTGCAGTTCGAAGAGACTCGCGAGCATCAAACCCCAGAAGGGAATAAAGCGACGCTGCTGGCGATGACGCCCGCTGCTCACTTTTTTTATTGTATAAAGTGACGAAACAAGCAAAACGTTCAGTTAAATTAATGTAATTTATAAATGTCACTATCTAATGTGGCATTAAAAAAAGAGTTTCTTGTCGGTCTACTGCTTGACGGCAGAACAACCGGCACAACGGTGGTACCCATAAAAACGAATTCCTGCATAGGAATCCAACCGTGGCTGGTAGGATTCCTATGCAGGAATCCGTCTAGGTAGGTACCACCACAGGAGCAGTTATTTTGCCGTGAAGCAGTAGTGTGCAAACATTACTGTGTTTCGGTTTGAAGGGCACTTAGAGCTAGCGTAATCACTGGGCATATGAGACTTAACAAATGATGTCTCAGGGTGACGAGCGCATTGTGGTGTCACACTGTTCTGGGTGATACAGTATTTGTTATGGGCAGACGTTGCAAAGTGGAATCAAAATCATTTCAGCCCATCAGTAGTAGTACCAGTCCACTGCTGAACATAGGCCGCCCCCATAGTTTGCCACAAAAGTTTCTGGTGGCTCTCATTAAGGGGGGATTTTGAAATAGTTGGCAGGCGGATTGGCGCAATTTATTTATTCAGATGTTCCACGAAGATGCTGCCGCCCGTCTCCTGGTTTTTATTTTCCCTCTGTCGACTTTTACGAGACCCACGGGATGAGATGGGGTGGTGGATGTTCTTAAGGCGCCGCCACGAATATGCCCAACCTACCTATATACTATGGGCATACCAAACAGTCATGACGACGTTAAAACTTGACTTTTATGGAAGAAAGTGACAAGACGAGCAAACCGTCCATAACTATCAGATAATTTTTTTGTCTCTCCACACTGCGCTTGTCACCCTGAGACATCCGTGTCCCATAGGCCCAGTAAATAATAGCACAGATATTACTGCTTCACGGCAGAATAACTGACACTGCGGTGGCCATCATGCACATCGCATCACGGAAGCGGAATATGTCATACTAAATGATTTAACGTTTGTTATAGACGCTGGTGCATCTCTTCTATCTGGACTACGGCGACCGTTATCCTCCATAGATTGATGACAGCGCCCCTGCCGCCGATTTCAGGTAACCGACAGCTTCCGATTTCCTATTTTTATGAATGTGGAGTACGCTGTTGGCAGGGCGGCTTTTGCAGTTCGAAGAGACTCGCGAGCATCAGACCCCAGAAGGGAATAAAGCGACGCTGCTGGCGATGACGCCCGCTGCTCACTTTTTTTATTGTATAAAGTGACGAAACAAGCAAAACGTTCAGTTGATGGTAAGTGCAACGTCTGCCCATAACAAATGCTGTGTCACCCAGAAAATTTCTGTGTGACACCACACTGTCTCCGTCAACCTGAAACATACGTTCTTAAGTCTCATATGTTCAGTGATTACGCTAGCTCACAGTTCCCTTCAAACCGAAACACAGTATTGTTTGCAAACTACTGCTTCACGGCAGAATAACTGGCCCTGGGGTCGAACCTCCCTAGGCGGATTCCTGCATAGGAATCCTACCACCGGTAAAACTGTTATATTATGATAATACTATGCCCTATTTCCAAGGGGTGGGGTTCGTCTAGGGGGTCGTAGATGTGAAACCTCCGAATTTTGAATTAAAAGAAAATCAATAAATAGTTGAGTAAAATCAAAAATCATTCGCTTCACGCGTCGTGTCGCCAAATTCTAACCCAAAATCGTTATTTTAACCTATGGGGAAAAAAGTCGGGGTTTTGTATTGCTTATTAATGAGTTAAAAAGAGTGACATCTATTGATCTCGTAATGAACTAGTTAGTGGCTTCATTAATCATTAATTCAAGTAAAATGCTCGGTTTTCATCTAGTTTACTTACATACATCCATACATAAGATCACGACTGTATCCCATAAGGGGTAGTCAGAGACTGGGCACTCACAGTAGTCACGCAAAAACAGATGACTGCCACAATCCACGTTTCACTAAAACAATATAATGCACTTGGGTGATAGGCGGTGAGCCCATCGCCACCATGCGCTGTTGGGTGCACAGTGCAGTTTAATTCCTTACTCGTCTTTTACGAGATCCATTGGATGAGATGGAGTGGTAGTATTCTTTTCTATTTTGAGATCGAACCCGCGACGTACAGAGCAAAAGCCGATCGCATAACCACTGAAGCAGCTGAGCAGACACGATATTTATTACGCAATAAAAATTTATTATGCGATACCGATACACCCGTGCAGTGTGCGCAATCCTCCGTCACGATTATCATAACGTGTTTCATACATTGTATTTTATTTATACCGGAGCCGTGACAATAGCGCCCGGACCGACGCGTCACCATAAATGTGATAGCGTACGAGGGACCCGGGTTCGATCCCACTGCGTTAACTGACATTTTAAGTGCTGATTTACCACGTGATTTATCCGTGTGGTAGCGGCCTAAGAGAGTCTACCACCCCATCTCATCCCGTGGGTGTTGTAAAAGTCGACAGAGAGAAATTAAAACCAGGAGATGGCCAACAGCACCTTCCTGTAACATCTGAATTAATAAACTGCGGTTGCCAACCCGCCTGCCAAGCGTGGCAAATATAGCAAAATCCCCCCAAAATGAGAGCTACGAACTTTTGTGGCAATCTGTGGGGGAGGCCTATGTTCACCAGTGGACTATTGAAAGGCTGAAATGATGATGATGATGATTACCACGTGCTGACAGCGAAGGACAGCATTTTTAGGCCTGCATGTGTCATAGATATGTTTACTATGCAGAGTGCAGTGCGGTTATTTTATCCACAAGCAGTAGTGTTTTTTTTTTATTGTATAAAGTGACAAAACGAGCAAAACGTTCACTTGATGGTAAGTGCAACGTCCGCCATAACAAATGCTGTGTCACCTAGAATATTTCTGTGTGACACCACACCGCGCCCGTCACCCTGAGACATCAGATCTTTAGTCTCAAATGCCCAGTGATTACGCATGATTCTATGCAGGAACTGTCTAGGTAGGTACCACCCCAGTGCCAGTTATTCTACTTTGAAGTAGTAGTGTACGAACATTACAATCAGTGATTGCGCTAGCTCTCAGTGCCCTTCGAACCGCGAGCGTATGAGACTTAAGAACTGATGTCTCAGGGTGACGAGCACAGTGTGGCATGACTCAGAAATCTTATCGGTGACACAGCATTTGTTATGAGAAGACGTTACATTAAAATAGCATTCGAACCCAAGAATTTCTATGCAGGAATCCGTCTAGGTAGGTACCACCCCAGTGCCAGTTATTCCGCCGAGAAGTAGTAGTGTGCAAACATAACTGTGTTTCGGTTCGAAGGGCTCTGAGAGCTAGCGCAATCACTGGGCACATGAGACTTAAGAAGTGATGTCTCAGGGTGACGAGCGCAGTGTGGTGTCACACAGAAATGTTCTGGTTGACACAGAATTTTATGGGTAGATGTTGCATGTACCATCAGGTGAACGTTTTGTTCGATTCGTCATTTTATTAAGTTAAGATACGATGACAGCGGAGTCACTAGATAACTTTGTCGGAAAGGGTCAGAGGAGCATCGCTATCTAAATGTGTCGTATTTCGCCTAAATGTGGCTTGCATAGTTCTTTATCTATACTGACAACCTTGGCCTAGTATCCTAGAATCCTACCATCAGTAGCATATGACTCAAAATGTCTCACGGCGACAGGCGCAGTGTGGTGTCACACTGAAATGTTCTGGGTGACACGGCATTTGTTATGGGCAGACATTGCACTTGCCATTAGGTAAACGGTTTGCTTGTTTCGTCAATTTATACAATAAAAAAACACAAACAAGTCTCAGTGGCCTTCAACCCGAAACACTGTGGTGTTTGCATCACTACGGCTTCACGGCAGAATAACTGGCACTGCAGTGGTACTTGCTTAGACTGATTTCTGCAGAAATCTTACCAATAGTGATTTAGCTATCCTGAACATCCAGCTGTCTAATATCTGATCATTTATCTTGACATTTTTAGGTCCAAAGCCGCCAAAACCGCGTCCAGCCAGCTCCGACCACCTGCACCCTGAGCCTCTTGTGGAGTGTGTGGTTTTGCATCAGCCGCCGTCCCATACCCTCGATGTGATCTTCGTCCATGGACTCTATGGTAAGAAAATACTAAACTTTGACTTCATAGATGCAGGAGATTTGTTATCCTCTTGGTCGATTCCAACCAGGACGGCATTTGATTACAAGTGGTGGGTACCACCCCAAGCCAGTTATTCTGCCGTGAAACAGTAGTGTGCAAACACTACTGCTTCACTACGGCATTGGGTACGATTTTGTGGTTTAAAGGGCACTGAGAGCTAGCATAATAACTGGGCAGGCATATGAAATGTAACAACTGATGTCTCAGGCCGACGGGCGCAGTGTGGTGCCACACTGAAATGTTCAGTGTGACAGCATTTGTTATGGGCAGACTTTGCATTTACCATCAGGTGAACGTTTTGATGATTCCGTTATTTTATCCAATAAAAATACGTGTATTTAAGTTCCGTAAATACCTCCGCGAACAATGCTTATATCTTCTTAGATTTGATGTAGAGCGATATTATCAGAGGAATTAGTGGCAAAATCCTGCATGGATTAGCCATAGGAATGGTCCTCACCTGGTCGGTCGGATGGCATCCGGGTTATGTCGGACTCTTACCGTCTAAAACCCCACGGTCTCCATCAGCGCTCATAAGGGGTCACGGTATCTCTGTTTGGAACGCAACCGTGACCCCCTCCATCGATTCGCAAGAATTTTAGCCCGTCTCGAAGGCAGTACTTACTGCCCCCAGCGTTCTCTCGGTGCTATCACGATGACTCCAGATCACTTCGAGTCATCGTCCTCGCCGGGGACGCTTTACTGGGCATTCGGGACCGGTACCTCGTTGCCTCGGTGGCGTCATCTCCGAGAGGGATCTGTCCTCTGTCGATCTCTTTCAGCAGCATCCTTCTGGACCATCGTGGTTTCACAGAATTTGGCTACGGCCCTTCACGTCATATCCCCGCTCAGCATAGCCTACTGCTGGGAGGGAGAGGTTCCGCCCGATTCAACTCACCAGAATGTTCCGCTCCTTTTTCCAAGTCGGGCACACAGAAAGCGTGTTGGTTGCGGAGTCCTGGTTCCTCCCACATGTCTTAGCCCATTTTTTACATGGGGAAATGCCTAATGCATACCCACCTCCGCGGGGCCAAGGACAGGTTATGTCGGACTTGCACCTAATATAAAAACATGGTGTTCCGTCTTCGCCGCAGTTTGCAGGGCCACAAAAATGCTCGTGTACACATCCGCGACCCTACTGGCTGTGGCGGTGGCCCCTCTTCGGGAGCAGACAGCTCCTTTCCTCTCTTTCCTAAGCTTTCCCTTTTATGTGCGTAACGAAACCCCACCGAAGGAACCACGCGGTGGCCACGGGGCCAGGAAACTTACACTCGTAAGCACTAATCTCTCCGGCACCGGCAGCGGATCTGGTCTGTGGCTCCGCCGCTGACCACATTTTGGCAAAGCCCCTAGATGCAAAGGCCCCACCAACGCCCCATCTAATGTGCGGCCCCGCCAAAGTAGCTAGGTGGGACAGGGTGCCGCAGCCCGACCGGGTTCCTCTTAGCTTAATCGTGGGTGGAACTTACGTAGGTGAAACTTCAGCAAGCTACGGTTCCTAACCCCCCCCCCCCTCCCGCTACGACAAGGCGATAACCCATTCGAAGGGGGATCGCTTAGCCCCCTTTTTTCATGGGGAAATGCCTAACGCATACCCGACCTCACGGAGGCAAGGACGGGTTAAATTTCCAGCAAGTTTCAAGCCAGGATCGGCCGCGGAGGATAGGAAGAGAGGCAACGATACACCTACAATCCTCTCCCTCCCATCGACGGTGCGGCCCCGCCAAAGTCGCGGAGAATTGGGAGAGAGGCAACGATACCCTACACTCCTCTTCCCCAGAAACTCCACCTAAGCTGCGCAGGGCAGCGTACTGCTCCCCCAGCAGCCCCCCTGTTCGCATCCAGAGTGGGCTTGCGTAGCCCACTCGGAGCGACCTCCTCCGGCCTTGCTTGACGCCACAGGCCGACCATGTCGGCCCCTCTTAGCTTCACCGTGACCAAGCCACGGTTACTAACCCTCCCCCGCCACGACAAGGTGAGGACCCATTGAGAGCGGCGATCGCTTAGGCCCTGCGCCAACCGAGCCGACCGACATCGAATTGGTCAGTCGGTCAGATCGTTGCTTCTATTAGATATCTTGGCTGTGCGTGTAGATCTTATGACGCAACTACACACTAATGTGTGTTTGCACATGTGTATGTGTGTGTTGATACATTGTCAGACTACCAGCGGTTTTCGAAAGCTAAACTTCATATTCCAAGAGCGTCCACCGAAAACAATGGATGTTTTGAAAACAATGTAAACCCTTTGTCCAGACAAGTGAATCTTTTGTAAATTGTGTCAAAGTCCTCTATTTGTAATCTAATGTAGCACGTTGTTAACATACATATAGTCAAGTATTATCAAGCCTATTGCCCATAAGGGGTAGGCGACAACTACCAAATACTGTTCGAAGTTATCAACTGCGCAGGATACATTACAGTGCCACAAATGTACGCGCAAACACACGGGCACTTACCCCGCCCGAAGTAAAGTTCGGATGCGATAAGATCGGAAGTAGGATGCAGTGTCAGAGAGACGGGGACAATCACAACACAATAAGATCCAAATACCAACAATTAGTGTTTATGCACAAATACGCGGCTTTAATTAGCAATTTGGTCATTATTGCTTGAGTACATGGCAATTTTAATATTTCTCTTCATATCCTAATAAGTGGATTAGAAAATTGATGATGTGAGGTACCATGCCGTACACCACAATCATGTAGTCGTCTCATTTACGCTCCTACACCGCGGCCTACACCGCGACAATAATTTACTTGGTATTAGAGGAAGATAATCGTATCTCTTATGGGAGTCGGCTGCCTCTACCTGCTCTCCCTTGGCGATGGCCTATACATTGTCAAAACGTGGACATAACCGTCAAGTATAAGGATTTATATAGGACTTTTTATTGACGAGACGTCCCCTTAATGAGATGTGCAACGTTGGCCCATAACAAACGTGTCCCCCAGAAAATTTCTGTATCGCACCAAACATCCCGTGTTCCTGACACGTCAGTTCTTAAGTCTCCTGGCCGATTTACGACCACGGCGACAACTTCCGAGTACCGTCGGAAGCTATTAACTCCGCAGGCTAGGATGTAGTGTCAAACACCGGGGGGGGGGGGGGGGGGCTGCAATCACAATACAAACAGACCCGAGAACCAACAATTTGTGTTTTGTCGGTCGGTTAGTTAACGGTTAGCAAACGTCGTCGACAACACTGCCATAGTGGTAGTGTTGCAGTGGTGGAGGTATCTGTTGGTGGGTCCCGGTGGCGGTATTTGTTTGCTTGTGCACGCTGTAGAGGGAGGGGGCTGTGCTATTCAAAAACTAGGTAATACACACCATTTTAAATTTTGCATGCGGATTTTAGCAAATTAACTTTCATTCCTTTATTATAATGGATTTACGCAAAGTAACGCCTGATTCTATTAACTATACTTGAAATATTTTTACTTATCAGACATGCAGGTTTCCTCGCAATGTTTTTCTTCGTCACTGAGCACGTGGTAAATCAGCACTGAAAATTTCAGAACAATTTTAGAGGTGGTAGTACCGGGGAGAGCCTCCACAGCTCAGTAGCCGAGCGATCGCCTTAAAATTAAGAGAGTACGCGACTGACCTTAGTCTTATTAGTAATAAATAGTAGGATTCATATGCAGGTACCACCCCAGGGCCAGTTATTCTGCCGTGAAGCAGTAGTGTGCAAACATTACTGTTTCGGCTTGAAGGGCACTGAGCGCTAGCGTAATCACTGTCAGGCGCAGTGCGGTGTCATACAGAAATGTTCTGGGTGACACAACATTTGTTATGGGCAGACGTTGCACTTACCATCAGGTGAACGTTTTGCTCGTTTCGTCACTTTATCAAATAAAAAAAAACGTAAAATTACACTTGCTCTCAGTGCCTTTCAGACCGAAACAGTAATGGTTGCACACTACCGCTTCACGGAAGATAACTGTTCAGGAGAGGTAGGTACCACTGCATCTGACGGATTCCTGTGTAGGACCACCGGTTTTTTTTAATACCGGACGAATAAAGGATGATAAAATAACATGTTTCCTTTTGAATAAATTGTCAGTTTGAGAAAATTATGAAACCATATAGATTTTCAAGTTCCTCGCATGAATGTAAGTTGGTTTAAAAGAATTCTCATCATTTCAGCGTATCACTACTCCACTGCTGAACATAGGCCTCCCCTATAGATTGCCACAAAAGTAGTAACTCTCATTTAAGGGGCCATAGGTTGCCACGCTTGGCTGGCGGGTTGGCAACCGCAGTTCATTTATTCAGATGTTCAAGGAAGACGCTGCTGCCCATCTCCTGGTTTTGATTTGCCCTCCGTCGACTCTTACGACACCCACGGGTGGAGATGGGGTGGTAGATTCTCTTAAGCCGCCACCGCAAGGCGAAAGACATTTCACTAAATGAAAACAAAATAATTAGTGAGCATATAGACCGAAAAATTTAGAAAGGAACATTTGTAATGTACACCTGTAAATAAATTAAATAAATAGATAAATTATTAGTTAGTAGTAATTAAATAAGTGGTACAGAATAAATTAAATAATGCCTAAAATGATTTTTATTCCTATTTTGCGTTATGGCGATTTGATAGCCTGAATTAATATTTATACAATGTGTCCGGGTAACTAACTTACAGGCATAATTAGATGCCGTTTTAATGCTTATCTCAGAATTTGTCGATTGAATACTAAAAAAGTATGGTCTTATCAAGCTTCATTTTGCATTACACAAAATAAACCACTGCATTCCCTATAAAATGCGTATCGTGGTCTATTCATACATAGAGTCACGCCTGTTTCCCAAAGGGGTAGGCAGAGACCACATCTTTCCACTTGCTACGATCCTTACACATATCTTTAGCTTCCTCTAATTTAATTATTGTTTTCATACAAGCTTCGTCGGTTGCGGGTACTTATGACGTGGCCTTTTCTTAAAACGATTTCGATCTGATCGTAATACGTTCGCCTACGTCGACCCTTACCGGCTTGCCCATTCACACTCGCCTCATAAATCTGTTTCGTCAATCTTTTTTCATCCATAATGATCTATAATGCTTTAGTAAAATCTAATTTAGAACATCTCATCGAAACACTGGGGTTGTGGTGCAAAATCAAACTTCCAAAAGTTATAGACTACCCAAAACAAACTAATAAAAATATATATTTATTACTTTTAACACCCACAAACATTGTGTACAATAAATAAACTTGTTTAACCTAACCCAACTTATATATACAAAACGTGACTATTAGTAAGAAAAAATTATAAAAAAAGTTATACGTATTGATATCATTTCCATGGTAGGAATCCTATGCAGGATTCTGGATCCTGGTGGTAGGATTCCTATGCAGGAATCCGTCTAGGCAGGTACCACCCCAGGGCCAGTTATTCTGCCGTGAAGCAGTAGTGTGCAAACATTACCGTTTCGGTTTGAAGGGCACTGTGAGCCAGCGTAATCACTGGGCATATGATACTTAAGAACTTATGTCTCAGGGTGATGGGCACAGTGTGGTGTCACACAGATTTTCTGGTTGATACAGCATTTGTTATAAGCAGACGTTTCACTTACCATCAGGTGAACGTTTTGCTCGTTTCATCACTTTCTCCAACAAAAAAAAAATCATTCTAAATAACAAAACATATAAACACAATTTACGCAATAAAAACAAAATAGAACTTTACTGGCCAAGATCAACGTATGGCAAACACAAGCATAACACTGTACGAACGAGCACTACTATTTCAGAACCTCTAAAATGATATTAAAGTTAGCGATAATCATAGAATATTCACGAAAGAATACTTATGTCACACTTAAAAAGAAGCATACTTAAATAAATAGATGTACGTAGCCTACCACATTGTCTTCTGAACTCTGGAAAAAAACATATTGAATTGAAAAATGTATTTTCTCTTAAAGACAATTATACATTTGAATGAGAAAGTAAAGATCTTTAAACCTAAGTAACAATTCCGTCACTTTTATCAAATAAAAAAAAATATTGGTTAAATTGACGAGACGAGTGCAACGTCTGCCCATAACAAATGCTCTGTCACCCAGAACATTTCTGTGTGACACCACAGTGCGCCCATCACCCTGAGACATCAGTACTTAAGTCTCATATGTCCAGTGATTACGCTAGCTCACAGTGCCCTTCAAACCGAAACACAGCAATGTTTACACACTACTGCTTCACGGCAAAATAACTGGCCCTGGAGTGGTACCTACCTATACGGATTCCTGCATAGGAATCTTACCATCAAGTCTTCCTAAAATAAAAACATATATAAATAGTTTTACTTGTTTTAGACCATCCAATTACATGTTTAGTAACTTTTGTAAAATTCTATTTTTTATAAAGAACTAGCTGATGCCCGCGAGTAAGTAGGTTTTTTTAATATTCCGTGCTAACTATTTAATTCTTCAAGAAAAAATTAACCCTTGTCCGTCCTCAGGATGCAAGCTATCTCTGTGCCTAATTTCGTCAACAGCCGTTCAGAGGTTAAATCGTGAAAAGGTAACAAACGGACAGAGGGACAGAGGGTTACTTTCGCATTTATATTATTGAGTATGGATTTATCAATGTTAAGCGAACTGTACAATGTTCTTATGTGATAATAAATGACTTTAACCTGAAATATGCCAATCCTTCATCCAGACCCAAGAGTCAGCGTAAAGTGCAGTGTTGGTTACAGAAAAACACTTTCAACTTTGGAGAGTTTATGTCTTGCAGTGGAGGAATTAAGTTTGGTGAAGGATGGTGTTATTACCCATTACTGCACTGGTACGCAAAAATGCCCCTCTGGAAAGATTTAGCAAAAAAAAAAAGTGGGCAGTTTCCCTTCTTCTTGTCAATCATTATCAAGTATATCAACTTAAAGAAAAAAAAAATTACAGGGGTTATGATCCACGTATACTTTGACATTAAACTTTTTCCATAGTCCTAGTCGAATAAAATTTTGACAGGAAGACTTTAGGAATAACATTTTTTTAATTGGAGAAAGGGACGAGACGAGCAAAAAGTCCACCTGGTGGTAAGTGCAACGTCCGCCCATAGCAATGCTTTGTCAGCCAGATCATTTCTGTGTGGCAATACACTGCGCTCGTCCCCCTGAGACATCAGTTCTTAAGTCTCATATGCCTAGTAATTACAGTCGCTCTCAATGGCCTTCAGACCGAAACACAGCAATTTCTGCACACTACTGCTTCACGGCAGAATAACTGGCCCTGCCACCAAGATGGATTAATGCAGAGTACTTCTTATGCCCCTTTATAATAGCTCTAATCATTTCAGGGTCCCTAGGAAACACATGGCGTCAAGGTGAATGGAAGTGGACTTATAAAACAGACCCTAAAAAGGTGCCCTTACGACGCCCTAATGCAATACCAACTGCTTGCGGTTGCAAATGGGATAAAGATGAAAATAACATCGAAAAATGTTCATGCGATTTCATTAATGAATCGAATATATCTGATAGTATAGAAGAAGACGACTTTATTGTGAATAGCAAAAGAGATGAGGATATGGCAAAGGAAGATAAGAAGTTTTACGAAAAATTCCAAAAGGTTCTGCCTGGTAACGACGACCTGTTCATAACCGAAAAGTTTTACAACAATACGCTACTAGACCAAGTGGAAATAGTTGGTAATTTCGAGACGCAAGCGAATTTTGTTCGAGATCTTTTCGAGAAAAGCAACCGTGGTACCGATTGTGAAATGAAAAATATTGTGGAACGTAAAAGCGATACTCGAGCAGATTGCAAATGTGCAGGCGATTGTGAGGTTGGCTGCGGTTGCACTTGTGATGACTGCTACTCGCCGTGCTGGCCCAGGGACTGGATTAAAGTTGATTACCCTGGAGCCAGAGTTATTTCTATCAATTATACGAGCGATCCGTATTTGTGGCGGCCGTTGTGGATCAAAGAAAGTAAACGGTAAGTGCTAAGAGTAATTTTCAAATTTACATCTCAATATTTCAGAATATTGTTTTGGACGTTTCGTTGCCACCTTAAAGAATAAATCAATCCAACATAGAGCTTTTAGTAAACTATTTACGTTGCACTGTCTCTACTATATTTAGTCATCTTTAACTGCCCTACTGCTTCGCACAGGCCTCCTCTCAATATTGAGATGGTTTCCGAGTCGGGAAGAGTCCACCACACTGCCTCAATGACGGTCAGTATAGCTGTTATCAAGTTTCAATTGAAAGGACCCATAAGTTGGTGTTAGTACAAGGTCTTTGAAACTTAAAACCCGATATATTAGTGCAGTGCGGCGTTACTCGGAACTTTCCATAGTAAAGTTTTATTTGACACAGAAGTTGTGTTGTGGAAAGGAATGGCACTTATCATCAGGTTATTTACAATTAAGTTAATAATCATCAGGTTCTTAACTTCCTCATCTCGTCACCTACTTCCATTAAAAAGCGAGGCGGACTCTTACCTGATCTATAATGCTAAAATAAAACTGGGCATGTGTCCAAAAGTGGGTCGTAAACTGGTTGTTAATGTAGTTAATAGAATCAGGCTTTACTTTGCGAAAATCTATTACAATAGGGAAAAAATAATTTGCTAAGATCCGCATGCAAAATATGAAATGGTGTATATTACTTGGTTTTAAAGAGTACAGCACGTCCTCCCACAATAGCGTGCACAAGTAAAATAAAACCGCCACCGAGAACCGCCATCATATACCCTCCACCACCACAACACTACCACTAGGCAATATACCATTATACAGCACTGAAGTCGAGACCACAAAACATGTTTCACCTCTAAACAAGGCATTATCCAGTGTCATAAATTAAAACCGTATATAACTATTTGTTCACTAATAAATAATTAAAATTACCATTAGGCAGCGGCTGCACGACCGCGCTGATCAAATGATGGAACAGCTACTAGAACTTGGGATTGGGGACAAGCCTATAATATGGGTGGGACACTCGAAGGGCGGGCTGTTCATCAAGCAGATGTACTGTGAAGGTAAAGAACAACTTATTCTGGTATGTTACTCTGTACTCCGCCGGATCCTGGGTTCAGATTGCAGCCGGAGCCAGCCATTGCTGATTGTACTGTGCCGTGTAGTGGCGGCGTAAGAGCATTTTCCACTCCATCTCATCCCGTTGGTTTTGTTAAAGTCGATAGAGGGAATATTAAAACCAGAAGATGGGCAGCAGCATATTCCTGGAACATCTGAATAAATAAACTGCGGTTGCCAACCAACAACAAGCGCGGTAACTATGGCAAAATCCCCTAAAAATTAGAGCTGCAAACTTTTGTGCTAATCGATGGCGGAGGCCTATGTTCAGCAGTGGACTAGTGCTAGGCTAAAATGATGATGACAGAATGCAAGTTTTTGGGTCTGGTTGTGTTGTGATTCACCCATTTGACACTGCATACTGGCCCACCTCCAATCCTCTGACCGGTGAGTGTGTCTGTGTTTGTGGCACTAGGTTCTCACAATACGAAACATGTTGTTTGTGAAACAAACCATTACTTATCAACATCTGGGACAGATAATAGGCAGTCATCTGACAGGGTCAGAGTCTATTTTTTCACCTTTTGCTTAGCTGTCTTCGACTGACGACTGTTCTTTGTTTGTGCTCCCTTAATTAAATCCAGTTTTATCTTATTTTAGTTTTCTTTTATACCCTTAACCCATCAAAACACGTAAAGAATCTTCCCCTCGACTTATTAAAGTCCACTGCTGTCCCATTTCATCCCGTAGGTGTCGTAAAAGTCGACAGAGGGAAAAGAAAACCCATGAGATGGACAGCATCATCATACTGTAACATCTGAATAAATTAACTGCGGTTGCCAACCCGCCTGCCAAGCGTGGCAACTATGGGAAAATCCCCCCCAAATGAGAGCTACTACTTTGGTGGCAATCTACGGGGGCGGCCTAGGTGAGCAGTGGACTAGTAATGGGCTGAATTGATGATGATGATGATAAAAGTATAACATGTATCTGTTCCAAAATTAAAAAAACAATATGAAAAAATGTTGCCAAGGTGATTCATGAGTCGGGCGTTCGATATAAATTTCATAGTACGCAAGTGGCCTGAGTTCGATGTCTGGTGAAAGCACCTATAAAATATCTAATGCAGTTATAAATGCTGATTCACCGTTCGGCATTGAAGTAAAGCATCGTGAAGTAACTGGCATTTCTGGGGAATGACAATATTTCGACGTCATACGAATTCCGTCACCCCGCAATGGAGAAGCTTGGCGGGTTAAGCCCGCAGTAGTATATCAATGGCCTGTTACTTTTGTACAAATCAATTTTTCGTATTGCATTAATCGAGTATATAAAATTTCAGCTTACGAATCGTATTTAAAAATAAACAAAAATGAAAATGATGTATCGAACAATGACAAATGTGAACCAAATAAAAAAATAGATGATGAAGATATATGCAATGGAAATTTAGATAAAGACACTATTAATAATAACATTATTTCAAAGGAGAATGTTGCTAACGAAGTTAAATTGAGTAATCTTATAAATTATGTTTTCGGCGGTCAGAATGATTGTGAATCGGATGGAAATACAGAAGACGTAAATAAAAATAATTTAAAGACTATACGAATAGAGAACGAAACAAACAGAATTAATGATGGTCCTAAAGAGGACGAACGTGAACGTAAAGATGAAGCCAAAGAAACTGTCATGGAAACTGAAGAAAGGTCATCTAACAATGAAGGTAGGATTATATTTATCAATAATTTAACTGTTCCCTTGTAACGTCCATATGACTTGGTTGCCAAACACGATTTGGCCAGTAGACCAGTTAATTTTATTTCCCCTAAATGTAACTAATACTGAATTTTTTGGATTAACTTGTTAATATTAACGTGATAGTGTGCACTCTCAATTTTTTCTCTCTGTTATGGTCTCGTCGACAAGTACTTAAATGAATCATTTTACTGGCTATTGCAATAAGGTTCAAAATGATATCGGCTGGTCTTTGTTTTGAATCACAACATCTAATCACTGTAATATTTAATTTAAACTTTTAATTCAAAGTCAAAATTTCTTAATTCAATTTAGGCTTTTTTAAAGCTCTTATGAACGTCAAAATCTACACCGGTTCAAAAATGACCTTCTCAGAGAAGAACCGGTAAGAAACTCTGGGGTCTTTCTTTTTTCAATGCCATATTACATAATGTCATTTACAGATTACAGATTACAAAAAAATTACATCATAAATTTAGTAGCCAGGGGGTTTGCAAGTGCAGAGTATGAGTTATTTCCACACATCTTGGTCCTCTATATAATGATCTATTTTATAATACGCTTTATCTAATAATGTCTTCTTGATAAGTTTTTTAAAATCCATGTCCGATTGTTGTGTTACACTTTTAGGAATTTTATTATAAAACTTTATACATCTACATTTTAATTAATATTTATAATTCACTGTCAAATCAGCATTTTCTGGTATGCAGGAATCCTTCTAGGTCCCAGGGTCAGTTATTCTGCCGCGAAGCAGTACTTTGCAAATATTACTGTGCTTCGGTAGAAGGATACTGATAGCTAGTGAGAGGATGAAGGATACTGATACTCGTAGCTAGTGTGATCACTTGGCATTCGAGACTTAAGAACTTATGTCTCAGGGTGACGGGCGCAGTGAGGTGTCACACGATCGGGTTCTAGATGACACGACATTTGTTATGGGCAGACGTTACACTTACCATCAGGTGAACATTTTGCTCGTTTCGTCACATTATCCAATAAAAAAAATAGAGGAAAGGGTATCCGAGTAGATACTTGCGAATTGAGTGAAGGTTTGGTAATTTTTATTGGAATTACATTGGCATATGAGCCCACAGTGTTTACACTGTCTATCAGTGTCCTTCGAACTGAAACACAGTAATATTTGCACACTACTGCTTTACGGCAGAATAACTGGCCCTGAGGTGGTACCTACCTATACGGATTCCTGCATGGGAATCCTACCACCAGTAAAATGTTAATGGACTGAGCTGTATCTCATTACCATTTTCCAGAAGATCCAAAGGAAACGATGCGACGAGCAAACCTGTGGAAGAACAGCGTGGGATTCATGTTCTACTCGGTTCCTCACCGCGGCTCCCCACTCGCCGACATCAAGACTCCCATCACAGCCAGGAGTATTGAGCTGCTGGAGATTTGTAAAGGTATGTACGTCTTCAAAACAGTCATCATCATCATTTCAGTCTATCACTAGTCCATTGCTGAACATTTTTGCCATAGTAGCGACGCTTGGCAGGGTTGGCAACCGCAGTTTTTTTCAGATGTTCCAGGAAGATACTACTGCCCATCACCTCGTTTTTATTTTCCCACTGTCGACTTTTACGACACTCAAGGGATCAAGGGGTGGTAGATTCTCTAAAGATAATTTTTATAGAATCCAAGAATCTTGCCATATTTTTACTGCTGGTAGGAATCCTGTACAGGTACCACTGCAGTGCCAGTTATTCTGTTGTGGAGCAGTGTTTTATGACTTATTATTATTATTATTATTATTAAACAATACTTCATATAAATAGTCAGTATTATTATTATAAGGAAGTAATAGTAGTTTTTTATTAACGTTACTTCTAAACTTCTCCAAACGATACTTATTTACAGGAACAAACTCAATTTTTTTATTATTTGTTTTTTTACATAATATGTAAGGTAACTATACTAACTGTCCGGAATGACTCGCATCTCAAATAACGATAAGTTAAAGTTAAGGTTTAACATAGAAAATGAGATTGTAGTGCTAACAAAATGAGTCTCTGTTACTTGAAATATATGTTTATTATTATTATTTTTATTTAGTCTGGAGGGCACTGTTAGTTTGTAAAATTACACGGTTTATGAGACTCAAGAACTGGTATCTCTGTGTGACGGGCGTGCAGTGTTATAGGCAGACGTTGCATTTACCATGAGGTGAACGTTACGCTCTTCTCGTCTCTTCTATAAAAAATATATCTTCGAAATATATTTATTCCTGCGACTTGCCGGTTTTCTTACGTGCCTGCTTCATCCTTCACCACTGAGCACGTGGTAAATCAGCACTAAGGATTGCAGAATAGTTTTAGAGGTGCAGACAGCGGGGTCGAACTCTGGTCACTCGCGTACTATACAAATTGAAGTCAAACATCCGACCGTAGTTCAGGAATATCACGGTCTCCAGTAGTGGGACATTATAATTTTATTATTGAATATAAAGACGAGACGTCCAAACCATTCACCTGATGGTAAGTGCAACGTCTGCCCATAACTAATGCTGCGTCACGCATAACATTTATATGTGGCACCATACACTGAGACATCAGTTCTTAAGTCTCATATGCCCAGTGATTATGCCAGCTCTCAGTGGCCTTCAGACCGAAACACAGCAATGTTTGCACGCTACTGCTTCACGGCAGAATGCCTGGTTCTGTGAAGGTATCTAATAAATCCTACCACCAGTAAATGCACTTCTACTGCAGGATGCATCAGTGGTCAGAAATGTCCAAGTTAATTGGTAACATGGATTACTACTACAACTACTTGCCTTCCCAGACTGTTCTCTGGTGGTGTCACTGCAGGACCGCTGGCTCGAGGCTACTTCGACCTCGAGGCCAGCAGTCAGCAGTCTGGTGGAGACTTGCAAAACCCTCATGTCGCTGCTCTGGCTCAGGATCGTCAGCGAAGACTCCGCTGGTGAGTTATTATTTCTTAGAACACTAACCATGAACAGATGGCGCCATCTACCTTCTTTAAAGAATGTAAAAATCTCCAACCTACCGCTACCTGGTTGGAGATTGAGCAAATTGTCAACAGATGGCGCTTTTTACAATCAAATGAATTCAATCTTTGAATCAATTTATTTAACGAAAATATTAATTTGAAGACATTTGCTTATTTTTCGTCATTACGAAGAAAAACACATACATACAGTCACCCCTTTTCCCATATAAAGGGTAGGCAGAGGCCACTCGGGTGTCGAACCACGTCGCCGCCATTTTGGAATAAGTCAAAAAATTCTTATAGTTATAGTATGGTATAGTTTGGTGTTATTCTGCACAATATAAATTCGCACAATACTTTAGTCGCTTCTTACGACACCTCGGTAGGAAAGAAGTTTCGGTCCGAAGGACACTAACCCACAGATAATGTAATTACAGATGCTTTGATGCCTTTGGGTGATGAGTATAATGTGGAGCCACACAGAAATATTCTGGGTGGACACAGCATTTGTTATGTGCAGACATTGCACTTACCATCTGGTGAACGAATTACTGTGAACATTTTTGTGTGGCCCCGTACTGCTTTCGTTACCCTGAGACATCAGTTCCTTAGTCTCTTATGCCCAGTAATTCATACTGTCATACTATACTATACAGTATTCAATACACTAGCTCTTCAGACCGAAACTATGATGCACACTACTGCTTGACGGTAGTATAACTGGCACTGGGGTGGTTACCAACCTGCACGGAATGCCACCACCAGAAGATTTAAACATTTTAATAAAATTTTGTTCACAGATCCCGGCATCGGAGCCCTGTCCGGTGTATCCGTGGATCATCGAGAGATCTGCAAACCGTCTAGCAGGAAGTGCCTTTTGTATAGGGAACTAAAAACTCTCATACATAACGCCCTAAGCAAGCATCGACAACAATGAACTATATGAATAGATTAGGACCTATAATATGCCTTGGGTAAACCTATGCGAATGTTCAATCTGTGATTGTTATAGGTTTTTAGTGCAATATACAAGACGTTTAAGAAACTTATACCATTAATGTATTTGCCGAGAAAAAAATAATAATTTTATCATCAAATCAATAATTAGTTTCATTCTTGTAATGACAGTTACCTTTGTGATATGCAGCATGACGTTTTATAGCCTAGACTCTTCCTCAGGCTTACCAATACTTATCCTCATTACTTGAGAAATACACATCCATCTAAACAAAATGAAAGAAGATATACAAAGTAACATAGAAATACTGAATCGTAAATTAAAAACCCACTCATAATAGAAATACAACAATTTACGTTAGTTCTCTTAAACCGCTGTGTGGTGGGGGCGGTGGAATCTACCACCCCGTCTCATCCCGTAGGTGTCGTAAAAGTCGGAAGAGGGAAAATGAAAACCAGGAGATGGTCGACAGCATCTTCTTGGAACATCTGCCCGCCGAGCGTGGTAACTATGGCAAAATCCTCCCAAAATTAGAACTCCAAACTTTGGCGCAATCTACGGGGGAGGTCTATGTTCAGCAGTGGACTAGTGATGGGCTGAAATGATGATGACGATGATGTAGTTAGTTAGCAATAGCAAAAGAAAATTCCAACAAATTAATGCACTAAAGTGGAAGCTCAGGGGCTAAGGTTAAGGAGCTCTCTACAATTGTTCTGAATTTTAAGTGCTTTACCACAGCAAGCATAATTTGCGAGTAACCTGGGTTCGAACCCCGGTGCCAGCACCGCTAAAATTGTTCTACAATTTTAAGTGCCGATTTACCACGCGCTCAGCGGTGAAGGTAAACATCGTGAGGAAACCAGCACACCCGAGGAATAGAAATATTTCGAGGACATGTGAAGTCCGCCGAACCCGCAATGGAGCGCGGCGGACTGTTCCCGGCTCCGAAACCCTCTCAGAAATGAGAGGAGGCCTGTGCTCAGCAGTGGAAGTTTCCTGCCAAGACTCTTCTCTCAGTATCACAGTCATACTTTCCGTCTTACATTTATTGTAGCATACATACATACAACAGATCAACCATTCCGATCTTTGGTTATTGGAATTAATTTGAAGATAGCTCTTAATTGTATTAATATATACGTACTAAATGTCAATAAAAAGCCGAATTAAAGTTCATTATGAATATTATAGTTTAATTTTAGATAATGAAAAATAAGACTTTTTTAAAGTTTACGAAATCATATTTTTCCGTTGACATAAAAAGGCATTTTGCGTTTGTTAAGTTTAATTATATCTTTATTGTATATGTAAATAATAAATATGAAAGGTGTCTGAGTGTTTTATTTTAAAAACAGTGGCCGTAAGTGTCTTGAAAAGACTTTGAATTCACATACAGTCACGCCTCTTTCATATCAAGGGGTAGGCAGTGGTCACGTGGGCCACTTATAGCCCTCGCGGGACATGACGGAAGGCGAACCAAGTCGCCGCCATGTTAGTATTAGCCTAAAAACTCCCCATTGCGTTCCCACGAGGCCCGTAGAATACCTTAGTCGTCTCTCACGACACCTCGGTAGGAAAGAGGTAGGTGGTATTTTATTCTGCCATACACCTATCGGCTTAACCCATAACACGTGGAGATATATTAAGTCCCTTTTAAACCCGGGGTCATAAAAATCGTTCAAAGAAAATCGTGCGGAATGAAAAATTAAAAAAAAAAAAATCCAATAACTTGCACGAAATATTATCTGGCTCCAAAACCTTCTAAAAAATGGGAGCAGGCCTGTACTCAGCAGTGAGACGGATCGCCGGGATAGATCACAGCGGGATGAGCATAGAAATCTTTATATATTACACACAACAGATGTTAGGTTCCATCCATACTAATATTATAAATGCGAAAGTTACTCTCTGTACATCTGTCTGTTAGTTACCTTTTCACGGTTCAACCGCTGAACCGTTCTTGACGAAATTTGGCACAGAGATAGCTTGCATCCTGGAGACGGATAAGCAATAGAAAATAATCTTTAGGCTAATTAATCTCTTGAGATGAATACCCATTCGTTTTAGAAACAACATCCTATTACTTTTTTCATCAACATGACTGATGTGAGAGACATTAAAAGAAAGCTTCCTATCAAGGATCACACCTAGGTCCCTCACTATCTCTACTTGTTGGAACAATTTCCTCATTTAGGTTATACACAGTCGTAAATGGGTTTTCTCTTTTTGGTAAATATGAAGACATTCCTCTACGTTAAAAGTCATGTTTACCAGACTCTACCAGTCTACCAGAAGTAGCTCATTATCTGTATTCCTAATAACTGGTCCAAATAGTTTTAGATCATCGGTAAATAATAAACATTTGGAAGGTTTTACGACGTTCACGTTAATACAAATATTAAACAGTAAGGGGCCCAGATGTGAACACTGTGGAATACCGGATGTTAGACTATATGCCCTAGAAAGATATCCTTCCTTAACGATTCGCTGACTTCGACCAGTAAAATTCGATTTTAAACAAGACAAAAATATTGCACTTAATCCAAATGAATGCAAGTTTAAAAGAAACGATCTTTGATTAACCTTGTCGAAAGCACTTCCGAGCGCCTATGACAACGTAGAAAAGGCATTGACCTGGTGTTCCTCAGGAACAAAGTTATTTATCTCTAAAGTGCAATGTAGTAATGCAGAGGTAGTTGATTTTCCAGGCATAAAACCATATTGTAATGGAGTTGAGAATATAATAGGGTATATATACACATTCACATATCTTTGCAAGAATAGATAAAAGTGATACAGGATTAGATAGTGTAACTATTCAACTTTCACGTTGATAAAATTAATTTCGTGACCAGAAAAATTACTTAACCTTTTTAAAGATAATTCTAAAGGTTATATCATTCTAGGCCGTTTGAATGATATATTTTTATAAATTGTGATCGTCATAGGTAGAACCCTTTATTTTACGTTGTGTTTATTTATAGTAACTTGTTCTTTTAGGTGTATCATGGAAAGATGCTTATTCACTAGAGAAGTTGCAAGTCTAAGACAGTGTACGAAAACTAATTCATTACTAATCCCTAAACTCTTGTAAGGGGTTAACAATGGTTATCTATCCAAATATGTTCTACAAGGAGATTTGTATTCCGCACTTGTATAAGATTTACATTAAATTATTAATAACCCGCTACAAGCTCTCGTTCCTAACATTTTTATTTAAAAAAATGTGTGACAAGAAGTCGGGAACAAGGACCGAAGTCTCGCATGTCAATGCGTGTTTTCATCATACAAGTATACAGCTAAGTCCAGTCTGAGTGAATTTACGTCGTACGGATTTGGCACACGTCGAATAACTATGATCACCGGGCCCAATACACAAATAAGCCTTCCGTACGCGCCACCACATCGCCAGACCGCCTCAACTGCAGATTTTATATGATTGTCCTGTACGTGTGGCATCAACATGCAATGCAGTACGGCAACTTGCCGCAGAGCAAGTCGTGAATCCACAGCTCACTTCAAGGGTATGGGGTCCAACGTTGCACGGCTTTGGCCGCAGCCTTGAGTCTCCTCCTGCCAGCTACCATCCGCATTGAGTAGACGGAAGTAGCTCCACCATCCATTGCAAAGATGTATTTTGCCTTTTTTATCATTTATAACTATCAATCAGACATCAGGCAAGTTCTATTATATTCGTCAAAATGGGTTTGTGTAACTGACGTTGAGTATTATGTGTTTCGATCGAGTTTGTCTTACTCACCACCAAGTTTCCAGTTATCATTCATTTGTGGGAATTAACTGAGAGTTTAATTTAATATTGTTATTCAAAACCTTGGAGGGCAGGCAGTCTGCAGTCTCGTTATAAAGAGACCCGACTTGGACAAAGCTAAAGAAGTGTGAGTTAAACCAAGTGCAAGACGCAACCATTATACTAACGATATCTAAGGAACTGCCACAAAGACGCATAGTGACTAGTGCAACAAGCATCAATACGACTATTGCCAGACATACGCCAACATAAGTGCCTCAATACGGTCTTACCAGACATCTACACCCCTGCATAAACCTCCGTAAACCAGAATCATAAGTCGTATTGAATCAAACGCGACTCATCCACATAACCGCCACTAAAACACAATACCACAATAGAAGTAAGTATTATTGTGACTATCAAATAGATGGTGCTCTACAACAAACCAATATGATAAACATCGGACTTTGGCAAAGATTGTTAACTAAAAAATTACCAACATTGTCATAGTAGCAAGCCACCAAGACGCCGGCGGACCATGTATCATAGTACTGACGCTCTAAGACATGCGTCGAAAGAGTAAGCTCCAGCAGCGAAATACTAATAGCCCCACCCTCTTTAATGAGGTAGTATGAAAGTCTAATCTACTCTACCTTAATAATTTGAAGTTCCAACTCATCATTATCATCTCATTTCTTACAAGAGACCTTCAATGATAGAGCTTTTTATCATATACTTACATAGGATCTTTGTATGGAACATTAGCACTAAGCATGTTAATACTGTACAGTCATGCTCGACCCTTATACCTATAGGTATATAGCCGTCTGGTTTGCCCCTCCGCGCGGTACATAACCGGACTTACATACATACATAAGATCACGACTGTATCCTATAAGGGGTAGTCAGAGACTGGGCACTCACTGCAAAAACAGATGACTGCCACAATCCACGTTCGTTGAGCCCATCACCACTATGCGCTGTTGGGTGCACAGTGCAGTTTTATTCCTTACTCGGTTTTTACGAGATCCATCTGATGAGATGGAGTGGTAGTATTCTTTTAACGGGCCGCCTCCACACGGCTTAACCGGACTTAAAGTACAGTAATAGCTATACGTAACACTCTCAAATATCAAGATTTTTATTTTTATTTGGCATTACATGATTACTATCCAAATTTAGAGACGGGCCATATAAATTTTAAATGCACGAATTTTATAAACAAAAAAAATATTTTTAATGAAGTTATATTGTACTTCAATAGATAAGGTCTCTTGGATATATTTAAAAAAAAATTAAAATAAATTTTAGGCACTCATATATGTAATATTATGCCAAGAAAAATTAAAATGAAAATTATGAAATTCCACTACTGGGGTTGGTCCTCATATATTTTCCACACTTTTTTTTGACCACCAGTTTTTTTTAATAATTTTATAATCTTTCTAAAACGTAAAATTACGTAATCACGTAATCGTGGTAGCTCAGGGGCCTGGTGCTCGCCTTTAATTTCATAGTAAGCGAGTAACCTGGGTTCGATCCCCGGTGCCAGCACCTCTAAAATTGTTCTACAATTTTAAGTGCTGATTTACCATGTGATTAGCGGTGAAGGAAAACATTGTGAGGAAACCTGCATGTGCGAGGAATAGAAATATTTCGAAGACATGTGAAGTCCGCCAACCCGCATTGGAGCAGCGTGGCGGATTCTTCCTAGCTCCTAAACCCTCTCAGAAATGAGAGGAGGCCTGTGCTCAGCACACATGCGTGACATTTATAGGCTGAAACTTTACTTTTTTTTTAGATAATATATCGTTACAATAGGGACCACGTTTGCCTTCTTCTAGTAGGAAGGAAACTTAGATTGCCCGCCAGTGATTCATTAAACATAATCGTTAAAAGTATCAATATTTCTTATAAACATTTCTTGATAAATAATTCAAATCGGGCGTGTTATGTCGCCGTGAGGTAGCGGATTAAGAGAATCTACCACCCCATCTCATCCCGTGGGTGTAGTAAAAGTCGACATATGGAAAATTAAAACCAGGAGATGGGCAGCAGCATCTTCCTGGAGCATCTGAATAAATAAACTGCGGTCTCCAACGCGCCGGCCAAGCGTGGCAACTATGGCAAAATCTCCCCAAGATGAGAGCTACAACCTTGTGTGGCAATCTATGGGGGAGGCTATAGGCAACTACAAATTAATGGGATCTCTACCACTTGAGCCATCGCTGTGACTCACCGTTGCCCCGCCACTTCCAATCGCCCTCAGCAGCTCAAGATCATTGGTAAGAAGCAGTATGGTCGTAAGTGGGAGAAGCGGAGCTACATCATGATGTGGAAAGCATATTTCTTTATGGAGAAAAGTTTAACGGTTAAAAAAGTTAATTATTATTTCTTATAGTCTTCTTTATAATGCTAACAGGCATCGTTGGAGCGTTCTTAATCAGATTAAGTCCAAAAGTGGATTTAAGAAATAGCATTAGCTTGAAAATATATGAAAATCTTATATCGTTCGTATCCTTACCATATCACGTAAATCTGTGAGTCCGTTTTTGAAAATGGAGATGATAAAACTTTTAATTTTTTTTTTCCAATTACAATATCACCTTTTTTATCGCTCACCTGATGGTAAGTGCAACATATGCCCATAAAAAATGTGACACCCAGAACATTTCCGTGTGGCACCACACTGCTCTCGTCAACCTGAGACATCAGTTCTTAAGCCATATGCCTAGTAAAAACTTGTTTTCAGTGCCCTTCAGAGAAAACACTGACACTGCTCTTATAGTCACTCTACCTACACGGATTTCTTTAAAGGTGTCTTACCTGCTGTTAAGACGTTAAAGTAAAAAGTGGCGAGTGCGTTAAACAGCTCCTAAACGTTAAATGAGAAACTCGTCACTTCATCCAATAAAAAAATGGAATCTCACATCGTCGTCTTGGTAGGAACCACCGCAGGGCCAGTTATTCTGCCGTGAAGCAGTACTGTGCAAGAATTACTGTGTTTCGGTTTAAAAGGGCACAGAGAGATAGCGTAATCACTGGGCATCACTTAAGAACTGATATCTCAGGGTGACGGGCGAAGTGTGGTGTCACACAGAATTGTTCTGGGTGACGCAGCATTCGTCATGGGAAACGTTGCACTTACCATCAGGTAAACGTTTTGCTCGTCTCGTCACTTTTTCCATTAAAAAAAAATTCAAATTCAGCCAAAAAATTATCTTAAGGCTTTTCCATATAGCTGGGCACTCCTTAACATTAATAGATCGCCAGTGACCCGAGTTCGATACCCGGTGCCGGTTACATTAAAATTGTGCTGATTTACCACATGCTCAACGGTGAAGGAAAACATCGCGTGGAAATGTCAAGACACAAGTCTGCCAACCCGCTTCCGAGCAGCGTGGCGATTCCTAGCTCCAAAGCACTCTCAGAAATGAGAGGAGGCCTGTGCTCAGCAGTGGGACATTTATGGGCTGTTACTTTACTATCTCGGACAAAATAAAAATTACAAAGTTATATCGGTTGTTTATTTGTGCGCGTGTATTACGATCGTTATCTTTTCTTACAAATAATTATAACAAACTAATTACATTTTAATACTGTCTTATTTCGAAATCTGTTAAACAGTTACAGGTTTTGATTTAATAAAAAATATTTTCGAGTATTTTTGATTAAAACTTATATCTAAAGTAAAATTGACATCATACATTTGCTTAATTAGAGACAATAAAGTATTAAAGTATGCGTGAAATGGATAAAAACAAATCAAGTACCTGTCCGATTGTATTTTTAAAACTAATTAATAACCTAAACGCATATAATGGCAACATTTAAATACCAGCTTAGGCGTTCTGTACAATGGACTTACTAACCGCCCTGACAACGACTCATCCTACATTGGATTGGACTGATCGTATTTTAGCTTTCGCGCCAACGAAAATAAATGCAATGATCAAAATGCTTACATCTTAATTAAAAGCTACATGTAATTTTATATTAAGTTTCAGTAAAGTTGCGTTCCGTCCATCAAATGATCTTTGGCATACGAATTGACTTTAACATTAGGGACGGTGTGAAAAAATAATTTTTAATTATCAATTAAAAAAGATAACAGCAGAAACCATCAGCAGATGAATAGTTTCCGAACGCTTTTATAAAATCACACATAGCCCGCCAAAAAATTACTAAAATCAGTTTGACGTTAACAGCAAAGTTTAAGAAAATATGATTTCTAGCGATTGGAAAATAACCTATTACTAAAACTTTTCACAAATGCTGTCTAAAAATACAAAACATACAGATTCGTCTGTGATGTTAATTCAAAAATGTTAATAAAAATATAGTACATGTTATTAGAAAACTAAAGCGATTTGTGATTGAATATTAGTTACCGACATGCAAACTAAATTAGCTATGATCCGCGTTCAAAATAAAATAAAAATTTCGATTAGCGAGAACATTCTATTATTTCTGCCTCTCGATTATACCTTACTGAGGACTGTGGTTTGGGGAACTGGCAGTGGTGTGGGGAGAACCAGGTAGTGGTTGGGATGTGCACAGTTTTACTTTTTTTTTAATTTGATTTTGAATTTGGATCATAGCAAATTTACTTGGTTGGTGGTAAAGAGAAAAATAAGTAAAAACTTTTCGGACATATTATTACAACATGAAATTAACATTTCCGGATAATAATAGATATGAAATTAATAAATTAACAACCAAATAATAAAAATGCTAACAAAATTAAATTGATTTATTTGGCAAAATTGATTTATTAAGGTATTAATACGTAAATTTGTCCATCTGTCACCTAAATTGATCGCAACCTATCGTGCATAACACAATGCAGGTTTTGAATTATTTTCGTACTTTTTTTTATTGTAATTTTACAATTGAAAGAATTTGGAGAATCGCACTGGTGGTGTCATGTATTTATTATTTATTTATTAATGGAAACAGCCATAATGTAGTTTCCAGTGCCAAGTTACATATCCAAGTATACAATCTTCAAGCAGCAAGACTTCAAAATTTTGATCGACAGAAATATGATAGTTGACTTTTACTGAAGATTTGCTGGACTGATGGAGACAAAACGAAAAGCACAATTTTGGTCTTGAAACGAATTTTCCAATGACTGTACTCTTTCAGGAGCACTTGCTACATAATAAACTATCAATATTAAACATCAAAACTCAAAATATACACAGAAATTACAAAATTAAATCAAAACACTACGCCGCTTTTCGAGTTGGTCCTCCAGTTTCGAGTCCAGTCCTGTCATGTATTTTTATGTAGTGTAGATTTTTTTCTAGTTATTGACATATGATTAGACTTTCAGCCAAAAAGAAATGCTTATAGCTTGACAGAATATCAACAATAAATGATTCACTTTTAAATTTGTACGATTGGTAAGCACGATTTTTGATTTTCATAATAAACTATCGATATTAAGTATCAAAATTCGCAAAAGATACAGTAATTACGAAACTCATTGGACTCATCCTTAACTTTTTACAGTCTGCACCAATAATCATTGACAATGATGACTTTAGAGACAGATTAAAAAGTTGAATTTAAAGACGTGTCGATGTTATTAAAAGTCTGTACAACAGTGTAAAATTTCTTATCTTTAAGGTAATTTTGAATTATGCGCTTTGTTTATGAGACGATTTTTCAAATACTTTAATAACGAGTAATAATTTGTTAATATATTTGTAATTACTTTCTCGTAAACGGCTCTAACGATTTCGATGAAATTTCATATTATGGGGGTTTTATTGGTGAAAGAAAGAGATCTAACCAGGTAGTACGTCCGGGAGAATTCGCTTTAGTATTCTACTGAACTGCTTTCGATAACCAGGCACCGTAATCAGTGTCGAAGCCGACTACGCCGTGGTTTCACATCCAGTCGAAGTCAATAATTTTGCGAACAAACACACAAAATATTGGTGTCGGGCCGTATAGTGATTGTTTTAGTCAAGTCTCACGACACTCGGGTACTTGAATAGAATTTAATAATGTATGAGTTAATGTGTTTGTGTGTATGCCACCTCCAAAACTAATTGATCGATTTTGACAGATCATGTTATGCATCTTTATATTCCGCATGTCGTCACCATATATCTAATATGGCATACCCTGCATGATCCATCAAGCACTTGGCCCAATAATTTCTGTTTGACAATTTCTATTGACGGAAGAAGAGAGTGAAAGAAAGAATTAATTTATCGTTCTTTTAAATTTTCTACTGTTTATAGATCAGCCTTTCCTGCACATGCATATGCAGCATCAAGTGATTTCTCTGGATTTAATTTTTTCATAAATATCTAATTTCCTTCGTAAAAATGAACTAGGTCCGTTGTTCGGAATTTCCACTCCATTGGTCACTCCAGGATATATTGGTTCTGTTTTTTCTATATTATTTTTTGTTTTTTCACTGGTATTATAAAAAACGTTTCCGGATTTAATTTTATAATTATTTACGTCCCTTGTGACATTGCTGGTGCTTATAGTTATGTTAAAATTCGTATTAAGTGTACTATTACCGTCTCTTTGTAAACTGACTTCTTCATTATTATTAAAATCATTTCCGAGTCCAAACGTTGCATAAAAATTATCGATATCTGTATAATTTGAATTACAATCGAGTGAAATATCATAATAGTTTCTCATTTCTAATTTATTTGGAACGTCGATATTTTTTATAAAATTACTTTTATCGGATTCCTTTTTAGCTAATTTAAGGGTTTGAGTTCTATCAAATCGATCAAGATTTAAACGCGTCTTAGTGTCTGTTTTATTATTAGTGCCTTTAGATTTTTTAACTGATTCATCTTTCATTGTTAAGATACTTATAGAACGTGCTAAATTATCTATGTCTACATTAGATACTTTATCATATCTACGTTCTAAATTTTTATCATTTATTTCGAATTTTTCGCCGTCTTTTTCTTTATTTACAACAGAAATAGTATTTATTGGATTGATTTTTAAATTATTTTTTTCAGTAAAAGTTTGTTTTTCTTCAGCAGTTTCAAAGAAGAAATCAGATCTGGAATTTTCATATTTACTAATTCTAATGTTAATCACTTCGGGTATATTAAAATTCGTGGCAGTTCTAGTACTACATTCTTTTTTTTCTACATCAATATTTTCATAATTACGGATGCTACTATTTTCGGCGTAGTTCTTATCATTTACTTCAAGTAATCGAGATGGCATGTTTATTTGAGTTGTCGTGTTAAAAGTCCTGCGTTTATCACTGGAGTTTAGAGGAATGGCAAAAGGACGACTTGGTTCAAAATGAGGTTTAGCGCTATCATTATTAATGTCATGACCGCAATTAACTTTTTGAACACTTCTTAAAAAACACAGCTCTTTTTCTTCGTGTACCTTATTTTCCACATAAGATGGACAGCCAATCATATCTTTTGGAATGGCATTTATGTCAGTTTCAGAAAATTCACTATTAATATTAAGACTTGAGTGTTTTTCAACTTGACGATCTTCAGTTATACTATAGATGTCATAGTTTTTCCTATTATAATCTATTTCACAAATTTGACTTGTAGCGTTATTAAAGACTCTACGTTTAAAATTCTTTGACGCAATTTCACCACCGTCATTTTTAAGCGTAAATTTATCAAAATTATTACTACCTTCAAAATTAACAGCTACACTTGATTTGACATTATCTATTTCGTCTATTTCAAAAAAATCCCTACGTTTAGCGTTATTGTTATTAGAAATATCTCCAAATTCGTTCAACTGCGGTGTGCCCACCTGCACAGTGTTACGTTCACGCAGGTTGTTGCCCGTCTAGGCGAACAGGGCGTTCGGATCCGGGTTGGTGATGTCGCAGACAAAGTGATCCTGCTCGATCGGTTTTTTTATCCAACGTCCAAGGCTCGCCTTCTCGAACGCTTGCATGAGACATACTTTCGCCACCTGCAATATAGAAAATAGTCAAAGACAGAGAACTACAGTATGGTAGATGATATTACGCCACATCTCCACATCCATCCACATGGGTTGCGGATTATTGTATACGTATTGTGTGCAGGAGATACTATAGTGCCACAAGTATAATACTGCGCTTCGGACGGGAAAAGATCAAAGGCTATGATGCAGTGGCAAAAACACGGGGACGATTACATCACGACCAGACCTCCAGCAGGGATTCGAAAACAGGACCCGCGACGCAGCAGTTAGACCACAAGGCCACGCGTGTTTTGAACAATACAAAATTGACCTTTCGTAGAGTTTTGAGATTAATGGACCTAGAAGAGATAACAAAGAAACAAGATCAGCGACGCAGCAGACAGAACTCTGACCACAAGGCCACACGTGTTTTAAATAATTCAAAATTGACCTTTCGAAGATGTCGCTTTTAAGTTTTATAGACCTGGAATTGATAACAAATGGGCGGAATTACAAAAGCATATCACCTGGTAAGTTGTGCAGAGTTGTTTTGCCTCGTTGTAAGGAAGATTGTCCAAATCCGAGGGCACCGTGTTCATAGTCTGGCCGGGCTCAATTTCCTGGAATATAAGTAAAAAAAGAATGTAACAAATGCTATGGTACCCAGAGATAAGTCGCGAGAGATGCTCAGTGAAATGAAATTAAAATTATGTATTCTTCAACGTAAGAAATGTAAATTTCGTTTGTCAAACGTAATTTATTACAATCTACTACCGTTTCGTAATGGGGTCCTCTGACGGAGAAGAAGCAGACGAAAGAAACTCCGTAGGAATCCTCTATATTGTAATTTTTTTTATATCCTTGTCATAAGTACATTATAAATTAATATACTAAGAACGGTCTTACAGAAAATCAAAGAAAATCATCGCTCCATGACAAAATATTATACAAGATTCAATAACAAAAGAATAAATGCATTGCAAACTCGAGGAAACCAGCCTCCACAAACAGCACCTGTTCACAAGTGTGACGCGTGTGGCAGCCATCGCCCTCCTCGACCATATTCAAGGGAAGTGGACGACCCGCCACACGACGCCGCCGCAAGCAAGCATTGAAGCGAGCATGACACACACAAGTCTACTATTTGGAACTAAAAGAATCTGCCTTTCATTCTACAGAGCACACCTATAATCTTCCATAAGAACTGACACTGTGATGGTGCCTACCTAGACGAATTCTACGTTCTGATGTAGGAGATCAAAAGGATTCATTTTTGATTCAGATTTACCATGTACTTTGCGATGAAGCTAAGTCTTTCGAGAAAAAAATATTTATATGTATTTAGTTGAAGTCCCGATTAGCAGGGAGGGGTTTCTCATCTATCAGGTTTAGGACTATTCTCTAATTTTTCTTTATATATAAGATTTAATTAGTTTCTTACATCATCATCATCAATATAATTTCAGCCTATCACTTCATCGTCGTCGTCGTCGTCGTCGTTTCAGCCTATCAATAGTCCACGGCTGAACAAAGGCCTCCCCCATAGATTGCCACAAAAGTTTGTAGCTCTCGTTTTGGGGTGGATTTCGCCATAATTGCCACGCTTGGCAGGCTGGTTGGCAATCGCAGTTTATTTATTTAGATGTTCGAGCAAGATGCTGCTGCCCATCTCCTGGTTTTCATTTTCCCTCTGTCGACTTTTACGACACCCACGGGATGAGATGGGGTGGTAGATTCTCTTACACTTCTTGACATTCTTAATACTTTTAAAGACATTCTTAATACTTTTAAAAGTATTGATTGTAAGAGAACCGCGGATCTATGGGGTATGTCCGTGGAAGTTAGTGCGTCTATTATAGATATAATTGCACCTCAATTAGCCATAATTTTTAATTCCGGTATTGCATTTGGTGTGTTTCCTGATTTGATGAAACATAGTAAAATCATACCTTTATTTAAATCTGCTAGTACATCGGACCCTGCTAACTTTAGACCTATTTCTGTACTACCAACATTAAGTAAAATTTTTGAAAAAATTATACTTAATCAAATGTTAAAACATTTCAATTTAAATAAATTGTTTCACAAAAACCAATTTGGCTTTACGAGGGGTCGTTCTACAACCGATGCAGGTGTTGAACTTATTAAGAATATATTCGAAGCCTGGGAGAGTTCGCGGGATGCCTTGGGTGTTTTCTGTGATCTTTCTAAGGCCTTCGATTGCGTTGATCATGAAACACTTATCAGGAAACTACATCACTACGGTGTAAGAAATTCTGCACTTCAACTTCTAATTTCATATTTGAGTAATAGAACGCAGACAGTAGTTATCAATAGCAGGAGTTCTTCCGGATCAGCAGTATCTATGGGTGTCCCGCAGGGTTCGATTCTCGGCCCATTTCTATTTCTTATTTACATTAATGACTTACCTTACCTAGTAGGGGACAACCATGATATAGTGTTATTTGCTGATGATACATCTTTGATTTTTAAGATAAAACGTCAACTTTTATTATATGACGAGGTGAATAATGCTATTTCAAAATTAGTACATTGGTTTAATGTTAATAATTTGCTTTTAAACGGCAATAAAACAAAATGTATTAAATTCACAACACCAAATGTTAAACAATTAGATGTAAATGTGCTTGTGAGTGGGGAAGAGTTGAGCCTTGTGGATACTGTTGTCTTTCTTGGAATAACTCTTGACGCAAAACTTCAATGGAGCCCCCATATATCTAAACTAGCAAGTAGACTTAGCTCTGCAGCTTATGCTGTAAAAAAAATTAGGAATTTGACTAACGTTGAAACTGCTAGATTGGTTTATTTTAGTTATTTTCATAGCATAATGTCTTATGGTATTTTGCTATGGGGAAATGCAACTGATGTTGAAGTGATTTTTGTTTTGCAAAAGAGGGCCGTAAGAGCTATTTATAATCTTGGCTCTAAAGTGTCTCTTAGGGATAAATTTAAAGAAATTAATATCTTAACCTTGGCCTCTCAATATATATTTGAAAACGTTTTGTATGTACACAAGAACATAAACCAGTTCACTAAAAAAAGTGATGTTCATAATGTGAATACCAGGAACAAGCACAAATTAATTATGCCAGTTACCCGACTTCACAGAGTCAGTAACTCTTTTATGGGGCAATGTATACGTTTTTACAACAAAATCCCAGAAAGTGCTAAAAGTCTTTCAATCAAAAAGTTTAAATTTTATATTAAACAAAGACTTCATAAAAAGGGTTATTATAATATTAAAGAATACATAGATGATGATAACCCCTGGGAATGAGGTGATCGCCGCCAAGCCATTTCTACATCTTTATAATACAGCTATTGTAATACAGTTATTGTACATTATTTTAAAAATGACTAAAAAAAAAAAAGCCCGCTGGGTTTCTTACTGGTTCTTCCCAGGACAGAGGCATTTTTGCGAACCAGTGTAGCTTAAAAAAAAAATGACTTTCAATAAGTACTATGTAAATAGTCTATATTGAATAAAAATTTATTCTATTCTATTCTATTCTATTCTATTCTTAGGCCGCTACCACACGGCTAATGGTACTATCTGACTGATATTGACTGATGACTGATGGTACCTACCTAGACGAATTCCTGAATTATATGTTCTGATGTAGGAGACCAAAAGGATTCATTTTTGATTCAGATTTACCATGTACTTTGCGATGAAGCTAAGTCTTTCGAGAAAAAAACTATTTATATTTAGTTGAAGTCCTTAGCAGAGGAGGGGAATCAGGTTTAGGACTATTCTCTAATTTTTCTTTATATAGAAGATTTAATTAGTTTCTTACATCATCATCATCATCAATATAATTTCAGCCTATCACTTCGTCGTCGTCGTCGTCGTCGTTTCAGCCTATCAATAGTCCACGGCTGAACAAAGGCCTCCCCCATAGATTGCCACAAAAGTTTGTAGCTCTCTTTTTGGGGGGATTTTGCCATAGTTGCAGACGGGTTGGCAACCGCAGTTTGCCAACCCGTCTGTTAGTTTGTTATTTATTTAGATGTTCGAGCAAGATGCTGCTGCCCATCTCCTGGTTTTCATTTTCCCTCTGTCGACTTTTACGACACCCACGGGATGAGATGGGGTGCTAGATTCTCTTAGGCCGCTACCACACGGCCTATTACTTCCACTGCTAAACAAAGGCCTCCCCCATAGATAGCCACAAAACTTTGTAGCTCTCATTTTGGGGTGGATTTCGCCATAATTGCCACGCTTGGCAGGCTGGTTGGCAATCGCAGTTTATTTATTCAGACTTTCCAGGTAGATGCTGCTGCCCCATATGCAGGTTTTAATTTTCCCTCTGTCGACTTTTAGGACATCCACGGGATGAAATGGGGCGGTAGATTCCATTGAGCCGCCACCACTCGGTTCATTACATAAGCATACGAGATTGCATTACCAAGGAACCGATGTCACACAGAACTATGTCACAGAGAAAACACAGAACTTCGAATTCAACTTTACATCGCAACGGCAGCCATGGAGATCAGGTGAACGACTTGTCACGTGTTCATTTACATGAAAAAGTTTTCTCGAAAACAACTCTAACGATTTCGATGAAATTTACGGATCATGTTACTTTAAGTAACCGATCCACTTTTACTGGTGGTAGGATTCCTATGCATGAATCCGTCTAGGTAGGTACCACCCCAGGGCCAGCTATTCTGCCGTGAAGCAGTAGTGTGCAAGCATTACTGTGTATCTGTTTGAAGGGCACTGTGAGTTAGCGTAATCACTGGGCATTTGAGACTTAAGAACTGATGTCTCAGGGTGACAGACGCAGTGTGGTGTCACACAGAAATATTCTGGGTGACACAGCATTTGTTGTGGGCGGACGTTGCACTTACCATCAGGTGAACGTTTTGCTCGTTTCGTCACTTTATAAAAAAAAAAATCTAGTTAAAACAAAATTTTGGCCTAAATTATCCTATTGTTCGCTAACAGATGGCGTTGATACATCAATTAAAAACAATGTCTTGAAAACAGATAGTTCAGGGCGAATCTCTATCGCCTCTTATTTCTAAAGAGTTACCTGTGGCAGAAGCGGCAGTCTGGTAACCAGGTATTGCCATCTCGCGAACATGCTCTGCTTGCAGAGGAGCGACGGTTGCCCGCTCTCCAGCTTTCCTGTGGTCGCGTTCACTACCTCCGGTACCTGGTCAGAGGTTGTTAAGGCCACATATCCAGTTATGCGAAAGGTTTTATAGTTTGACATTTACTTTTTCCGTGTGATGGGAGCATAACAGTATCTACCACCCCATCTCGTCACGTGGGCGTTGGAAAAATCTCAAAGCATTCGAGAAATTACAAGATAACCATGTCAAATGGCCTTAGTTTTCCAGACCGTTGATAGCCAATATATAATAATTCCAAGATCTGGTATATCAAGGACTGGTGGTAGGATTTCTATGCCGAAATTCGTCTAGGTAGGTACCACCCCAGGGCCAGTAATTCTGCCGTGAAGCAGCAGTGTGCTAACATTACTGTGTTTCGGTCTGAAGGGCACGAGAGAGCGTAATCACTGGGCACATGAGACTTAAGAACTGATGTCTCAAGGTGTCGGGTGCTGTGTGGTGCCACAAAGAATTGTTCTGGGTGGCACAGCATTTGTCGTGGGCGGACGATTCACTTACCATCAGGTGAACGTTTTGAAAAACCTGATACATCGGTCGCTGATGCCTGCCAGCAGGCCACAACAGCAAATCCCCCAAAACTTGGAAAGGCCAAGGTCTCGCTGTGGAAACAGTTCGCTCCCAAAAATCGACAGCAGACCACAGAACTCATGCCACAACCCACTACCATTTTTTTACAACTAGAAGAAGGGTTCGCAACAAGAGTAAGATGGTCTGAGTTTCCCCATTCTCATTCCGATACTCCACTGCCTGTCTTACTGTGGTAGTCGACTCTTACAGTAACTACCAAACGAGATGGAACGAGACAGATGCATATACCCGTCGGCATATAGTTAATCACACTTTGAAATAATAAAAGTCTCTGATAAATACTCCAGTTACGACAACGAAGTCAATTCGCCAGTCGAAAGCGACAATTAAAATATACCTGGGAGAGACCCATTCCCAGCACTGGACTAACATAATAATAGTAATATTAAATAGAGCCATGTTAGAAATCTCACCGGCGATGTACAACTCCAGCAAACACTGAAAGATGGCGCCCTAGCCGGCGTGCGAGCCTCCGTGCTGGCGGCGCGCGCCAACATCGGCCGCTCCAGCCGAAAGGGAGGTGGGAGAGATGTAATGTAGTTCTCTATGCGGCCGCATATCGCCCTGGGGATAAGTATTTTTTAACAAATTAAACATTAAACATTGGACCAAAGCCGATATGGGTCCGGCCGAGTAGAACAGCACCTACCTTTTTCCTACCATAAAAGCAATTTACCACTGACAAACATACAGTAACGCCTTTATCCCATATAAGGGGTAGGCATAGGCGATACCACGTCGCTGCAATTTTGGGACGAGACAAAAAAATTCGTATTTCCCATTGCGTTCCCACAATCCCAAAGCTGCCCGTACAATACCTTAGTCGCAACTTATGACACCTCGGTAGGAAAGAGGTAGGTGCTATTCTACTCTGCCGGACACTGTCTCATCACGATAAATCCGAAACGACTACTACTACTGATATGAAATCATCATAGTCCACTGTTGAACATAGGCCTCCCCCATAGATTGCCACAAAACACGGTCCTAAGCCACCTGCATCTATCGACTTCCTACAAAACCGTGTAGGTCGATGTTCCATTTAGTTGGGGGTCGCCCTACACTGCGTTTGCCGGTACGAGGTTGCCGCTCGAGAACCTTTCTTTCCCAGCGGTTATCGGTTCTCCGGCCCATTGCCCCTTCAGCTTGCTTGGTACGAAATATTACCTACATATTCCTTTATCGAGATAGACACCCACTAAGAGCGAATTTTATGAACATTTACTCCTAAATGGGTAAGAGGCTACGCAACCGTTAGTTACTAATATTCCTGACAGCCACTCCAACTAAGCTCAAATGTGTTGTGTGGCGGGAGGTGGCCAAAGAGAATCCACCACCCCATCTCATTCCGTGGGTTTCGTAAAAGTCGTCAGAGGGAAAATTAAAACCAAGAGATGGGCAAATTTTTATTATTTTATAGTTTAGGTAAAAATCAATTTGGTGGTAGAATTCCTATGCAGGACTCCGTCTAGGTTGGTACCACCCCAGAGCCAGTTATTCTACCGTGAAGCAGTAGTGTGCAAATATTACTGTGTTTCGGTTTGAAGGGCCCTGTGAGCTAGCGCAATCACTGGGCATGTGAGACTTAAGAACCTATGTCTCAGGGTGATGGGCACAGTGTGGTGTTACACACAAATTTTCTGGGTGACACAGCATTTGTTATGAGCAGACGTTGCACTATATATATATACACACGTATGCAATAAAAAAAATGTTCTTGATTCTTTTTTTTTATGAACTGCCTGTAGATGTATAATGTTTTGTAAAAATAATTATACGCATGCATTAACAAGTAATAGATTAAACTGGCACAAAAGTAATGAAAAAAATCACGCGTTTTAGATATTTACGAAAACTGTTTTTTGAAGCAGAAAAAATATTCAAGAACTTTTGGCGCCAACTCGAAAAGTGGCGGTGGTAGTATTTTTATTTAATTTTGTAATTTCTGTGTACATTTGGAGATTTGATGTTTCATATTGATAGTTTATTATGCAGCAAGTGCTCCTGAAAGTGTACAGTCATTGGAAAATTCAATTCAAGACCAAAATTGTACTTTTCGTTTTGCCTCCATCAGTCCAGCAAATCTTCAGTAAAAGTCAACTATCAATTTACTGTCGATCAAAATTTTGAAGTGTTGCTATATTCGTTTTCCAATTCTAGAACTTTACTAAAGCTGTTGTCGACGTAGCCCGATATTAATGGATTCAAAATAAAATAATTAATCTAAACTAATATTATAAAGAGAGAAGATTTGATTTTTGTATGTTAGTTTGGATGTAATGAATAAACTCGAAAAACTACTGAACCGATTTTAAGAAATTTTAAAGATTTTAAAAAGACTAACATCTGTTAATGACCTACCTACTTATATTATTTTTTGTAAACCTAGAATCAATTGAATGGTGGTTTTGTAATTTTAATTAAGTATATTTTTTTTTTTATTCAAAACTTTGAAACGCTCTATAGAAAATACACCGGCCGCGGTGTCTCGAAAGCCGCGCCGCCGCCCGGCTCTATGCGACTTGGGCATCGTCGAGGTGTGTAGCGGTCAAGAATGGTCGTTTTATTTTGCTACCACGACATCAAATATTGTTTACAGGGAAGATCTGAGCCTCTGAACTTTCATGGCTTATGTCCCCATAAATAAAACATAATTTTGGTAAAATAACGTAATCCTTCCCGACCAGCTGCAGAGCCGCCGATCAGAATAGTCGCTACAAAAAATGTTAGTGTAAGGAATTAGTATATTATAATATAATTTTGTGATAAAATGGCTAATTCGTAGTCCAATGTGTCATCCTTGCTTGTTTGAAGATTGTATTCATCAACACTCACTGGAAAAAGTTTACAACTGTTTCTAAATAAATTCAGATGTTCCAGGTAGATGCTGCTGCACATCTCCTGGTTTTGATTTTCCCTCTGTCGACTTTTACGACACCCACGGTACGAGATGCGATGGTAGATTCTCTAAGGCCGCCACCGCACGGCAATAGGACGGACGGCTGACAAGCTATTCGTGAATGAAAGTCCCATCTAAATCGGTCCAGCCGTTTCGGAGATAAGCCGAAACAAACATACATACAGACAGACAGACAAAAATTTAAAAAAATGTTGTTTTCTTATAAGTACCGTATATAATTTCATAGGCGTTGAGTGAAAATCTGTTATTTTGTTATTACAAACAGACACTTCGATTTTATTTATTTGTATGGATAGAAGTTGCAGTCATTTGCCGGCAGTACCGCAAGTGTAAGTTTATAAGTTATATGAAAATTACTCTGTATGCATTACCGTAAGTACTTTGCGAGCCACATAATACGCCAACTTAAGCGATAAATCAAATGAATCGTTGTCGACTCCCACCTCAAAGTTCATTTATTTACAAAGATGTTACAACGTAAAGTGGCGCGTTGACGCAACGAGCAATACACTTTGCCGCGGAAATTCAGCGATTTCGCGCGCTTTTCGTTTGCGCGCCATTTGCAATTTGAAGTTGTTTTTTTTTAATTTAAAGTTATTACAAATTTCTTAGCATTTTATATTCAGATTAATATCAGTGTCATTGTAGTTTATTTTTAATATTTTTAATTGTAATTTAGGACAAAATGCAAGCGTCATTGCCGCTGGCATGTTTTCTATCTGTCATACGTGAGTATTAGTGTTAATAATTACTGGTAGCAGGACTCTTTCGCAACAATCCGTCTCATCGTCATCATCATTTCAGCCTATCACTAGTCCACTGCTGAACATAGGCCTCCCCCATAGATTGCCACAAGAGTTTGTAGCTCTTAGTGTGGGGGATTTTGTTACCATAGTCGCCACGCTTGGTAGGTTGGCAACCGATGTTTATTTATTCGGATGCTTCAGAAAGATGCTGCTGCCCATCTCCTGGTTTTTTTTATTGGATAAAGTAATGAAACCACACAGTAATCTGTGTTTCGGTTTGAAGGGCACTGTGAGCTAGCGTAATCACTGGGCATATGAGACTTAAGAACTTACGTCTCAGGGTGATGGACACAGTGTGGTGACACGCGGAAATTTTCTGGCTGACACGGCATTTGTTACGTGACTTAAGAGTTGATATCTTGTGGCGAGCGCAGTGTGGTGTCTTAGCATTTGTTATGAGCAGACGTTGCACTTACTACCCGTACTTACTAGTCGTAATGCCGTACGGTATCATGTGGTTGCCTTATTCTACGCGGGTGAAACACCGTCGCGGTAGTTCTCGAGTTAATTACATTCGTACGGACGGACAGACAGACAAAAATGTACTTCCCTATTTTGTATGTTTATATGTGCAATAGCCGTGCCCCGCGGTTGCATCCGGGCATAAAAGCCGAACCCGATCGATGACATACATATATGATTACCTATTTTAATCGGATTCTCGGGTTTTAATTATTTGCGCGGAACCTTAATTATTTTCCAAAATAAAAGTAACTTAGGCTAAGTTACCCGCTATAATATCAGTTGTCTGTCAGTGAAAGTCCCGTCAAAATCGGTCCAGCCGTTTCGGAGATTAGCCAGAACAAACAGACAGACAGACAGACAGACAGACAGACAAACAAACATTTTAATAATTTTTTTTGTTATAAGCACTGTATATACTTTCATAAGAATTGAGTAATGTTGTAATGGTATTATGTTGTTAATACAAACAGACACTATTTTTTTTTATTCGTATAGACGTATGTATGACTTCTTGGCTCGGTTGTAGCGGTGGCTACGCGAATGAGTTCAGCGCTACGATGCGCAAATTCGATTTACGTAAAACCGATATTGGTATGATAGTAATTCCGGGTCTGGATGTCTGTGCATGTGCAATTTTATTATCGCTAGACCCATCACTGGACGAAATTCTACCTTAATTCATTTATTTTTAAAGTTTGTACGTTATTGAACTTTGAGTAATTATCCGTGACATCATTTAAAATACTCTGCGCGACTGTTTTGCCACAGACTATTACTTGTTTGACATAGGCAGTATGAATGTGAACAAATGACAATGACGACACTCTCCGTGCGCGCAATATGCTTAAAAGGGTACAAAGTTTACTCTTCACGTATTAAAATGTAGATCCTTAGTTCCCAAAGTGGTCCAGGTGGACCCTCAGGGGTCCACGGGAGACTCGACGGGGGTCTACGTTGGCGTGACAAAAAAAATGGGTTAGTTAGTTACAGTTTTGGGAATATGTTAGAAATGTAGCCGCAGGGGGTCCACCGGAACCAGCTAAATTTTGAAAGTGCTCTATGAGAAAAAAAGTCCGGGAACCTCTGATGAAGATTATACTGGTATGTTTAGCTTACGACTGGCTGACGTACACTCACTTTTAGGTCATATTATTAGAAGTTACGCGTGAACAATCGAAACTGACCCCTAAATATGATATGATAAAGTTGTTTTTCCGGTACCCCTCACGCCTGTACTTTGTTGCGGAAACTTCGAAGCGTAACGGACAGTTTAAAGACGTGCGTTTCGCATAACTGGATCCGTAACTATTACATAAAAGGTATTTATGTGCCGCGTAACCAGCTATGTATAACGCACGTCACGTCGCTCGCCGTTCTCTCACTCCCCTAGTCTCCTAGTGGTCTTAGAGTGACTTCTACGAAAGTCACGACATCGAATAGTGATAATGATTTTTTTTATATTTACGCGATCACTCATTTAAATAGAACTAGATTATGCGGATTTTATCGCGTTTCATTATCATCATTTCAGCCTATCACTAGTCCACTGCTGAACATAGGTCACCCCATAGATTACCACAATACACGTAAGTTCGTGGCTCACATTTTGGGGGGATTTTGTCACAGTTGCCACGCTTGGCAGGCGGGTCGGCAAGCGCAGTTTATTTATTCAGATGTTCCAGGAAGATGCTGCTGCCCATTTCCTGGTTTTAATATTCCCTCTGTCGTCTTTTACTACGGTATGAGATGGGTTGGTAGATTCTCTTAGGCCGCCACCACACAGCAATCACACACAGCAAAATTATCGCGTTTAATATTTACTATTATTTTAATTAAACCAAAAAACCAAGCATCTGATGGTAAGTGCAACATCCGCCCATAACGAATGTTGTGCCACCCAGAACATTTCTGAGTGAGACCACAATGCGCCCGTCACCCAGAGACATCAGTTCTTAAGTCTCATATGCCCAGTGATTACGCTAGCTCTCAGTGCCCTTCAAATCGAAACACAGTAATGTTTGCACGCTACTGCTTCACGACAGAATAACTGGCACTGGGGTGGTACCTACCTAGACGGATTCCTACATAGAAATCCTACCACCAGTACGGTAACGGTACCGGACGGTTCCTCTGGGACTCCTGTGGTTGATGAGCTTTGAAACAATGTAATAATTGACATAGATCTGACGCAATTTAAACGACGTTACGGTCGAAAGGACAGGTATGAGGGGCAATGAGAGCATTTCAAAAGCGCATTACACTGCAAACGGAGCACGCGATAATTCGTTGATAGATTCATGCTACGTTTGGCAAGTGGTTCTCATAGTTAATTATAAATGTCATGCGAGTTCAAATACATTATATTATAGCTATTAAGTGGTACTGGTGGTAGGATTCCTATGCAGGAAAACGTAAATGTAGGTACCACCCAATTTAATATATTATACTGTAGCTATTAAAAGGTACTGGTGGTAGGATTCCTATGCAGGAAAACGTATAGGTACCATCCTAGTCCAATGGGACTAATATATGTTTAAGGATTCAGTGATGAAACGAGCAAAACTTTCACTTGATGGTGAGTGCAACGTCTGCCCATGTCAAACGAATTACAAATGCTGTCCCACTCAGAATACCACCCTTCTCGATAATGGTTCGTTCACAGCGTGCGGGTCCTTAAGGCCATAGCATTAAGTATTATAGTAAATTTATATTCATATCTTCTAGACCCTGCAAAATATGGAATGGAACATACATGAAAATTGGAGTTAAAATTCCCGTTATTTCTTATATTTACGTGAACACTACACATTTAAATAAAACTATTTTTAACGGATTTCATCGCGTTTAATTTTGTCTGCAGTCTGTGACCATGTTCTGGATCATCCCAACCATTACATCAGATTTGATATACCACAAATCCTCGCAAAAGAACACCGATTCCCATCAAGGATGATACGCGAGGCTATTGAAATTACAAAACATCCTAATTTTAATAGTGAAGATGGTTGGGTTGTACCACCACCTTGGGATTCTATAATTAATAAAAATTAAATCAAAAACTTAACATACCCCTGCAAGACTTCAAGACACTGTTAGATCTTTCTGCGTAGATCGGACCAAAAATAATAATTAAAATCTGAAGGTACCCCGCGTTAACTAGGACATCTGTCACCTCAGTCCTCCCGTGACTATGGGGGCCGTAGAGCGCTCGAAACGTCGGGTTATTAATTGTTCAGAATTAATGGCGATAAAATCGGTAAAAAATAATATTTATTTAAAATTCCCGTTTTAATCCCTAAACATTTAATTGAAATCCGTTAAGCAGCTTCGGAGCGTATTCGAGACGAACTTTCAAACGAACAGACAAAAATTCTTTTCTTCCTCTCTCTCCTACAAGCAGTTTCCACTTAAATTTCGGTATTTATTTTGAAATCACAGACTGACATTTCAATTTCATTATTGCTAATTTTATTATATACAGTCACGCCTTTTTCCCATATAAGAGGTAGGCTAAGGCCCCTCACGTAGCCCACTTTTCGCCCGCGGGACGTTTCCCGAAACGGTTCGCCGCCATTTTGGTACGAGTCTAAAAATTCTTAATCCCAATTGATGGTGATTTTGTAATTTTATCATAGCTACTAAAATTTAGCTAGTTATCAAATGAAATTACTTCTCAATGTTGCAGACCCACCGGGGATCCAGTTTGAGAATGCCGTACTCCAGATATCGCCGGTGGACAAATCCAAGTGTCAGTACGTCAGACAAAACCACGACATTGGCTTCCAACTATACACCAGGTAAAGCGACATCATTACGAAATTTTATTGGTGGTAGGATGGTGCTACCAACCTAAACGGATTCCTGCATAGGAATGCAGGAATCTGAAATCATCATCATCATCACTTCAGCCAATCACTAGTCCACTGCTAAACATAGGCCTTCTCTAAAGATTGCCACAAAAGTTTGTAGCTCATTTTGAGGTGATTGGCGTGTGGTGGAGGCGTAAGAGAATCTACCACCCCATCTCATCCCGTGGGTGTGGTAAAAGTCGACAGACGGAAATAGAAAACCAGGAGATGGGCATCAGCATCTACCAGGAAAATCTGAATCTGAAATAAATACGTGTAATACCAATACGCTTTAAGACAATATATCTTGTCTTCATGTTCGATTCGACTTTGGCAGATTTTTTATTACAAACAAGTTTTATTTATATTTAACAAAAATAATAATGAACAACGAAAAAATTAACAAAAACCGCAATAAAAGTAAAGCTTTTATAACCGACTAGCTGAAGCCCGCGACTTCGTCCGCGTAAATACAGATTATTTTTAAATATCCTGTGGAATCTATTTGATGTAACGGGATAAAAATCATCCTATGTCCGTCTCAAGGATGCAAGCTATCTCTATGCCGAAATACGTCAAGATCGGTATAGCGGTTGAGCCGTGAAAAGGTAACAAACAGACAGAGGGACAGAGAGAGTTACTTTCGCATTTATAATATTAGTATGGATTTTACTCAAGACACTATGTCCGTCTCAAGGATGCAAGCTATCTCTATGCCGAAATTCGTCAAGATCGGTTCAGCGGTTGAGCCGTGAAAAGGTAACAAACAGACAGAGGGACAGAGAGAGTTACTTTCGCATTTATAATATTAGTATGGATTTTGCTCAAGACACTATGTCCGTCTCAAGGATGCAAGCTATCTCTATGCCGAAATTCGTCAAGATCGGTTCAGCGGTTGAGCCGTGAAAAGGTAACAAACAGACAGAGGGACAGAGAGAGTTACTTTCGCATTTATAATATTAGTATGGATTTTGCTCAAGACACTATGTCCGTCTCAAGGATGCAAGCTATCTCTATGCCGAAATTCGTCAAGATCGGTTCAGCGGTTGAGCCGCGAAAAGGTAACCAACAGACAGATTACTTTCGCATTTATAATATTAGTATGGATTTTGCTCAAGGCAGACGGCGACGCAATTTCACACCGCACACTCGTGGCTTCGGTTCTCCTAACGCGATATCGTGGAAAAAATAAATAATTGAAATTATCCTTCCAGACACAACCCAACGGTCTACCAGGAGCTGATGGTGAACGACGACGAGCGGCTGTTCGCGTCCAACATCGACTTCAACGACCCAACAGTGATATATTTCCACGCGTTCATGGAGCAGCCCACGGACGGTTCCGCCGTGTTGGTCAGAGAAGGTTCGAGATGATTCTGTAATAGACCACCGCCAAGTTTTGAAAGCCCTTGGTCCTTACGCCGTACAAAGTCTTGATGACTTTCACTGGTGGTGGGATTCTGTCTACGTCAGTTACTCTCCTGTCAAGCAGTGAGTATTAACACTGCGTGCTAGCGTAATCATTGGACACATAAGACTTAAGAACTCATGTCTTAGGATGACGGGCGCAGTGTAGTGCCACTCATAAATGTCCTGGGTAACACATCATTTGTTGTGATCAGAAAATATCTGCGACCATCGCTTTTTACTTTTACTATTCCACTGCTTTTTTACGAGAGCAGCATTTGCGGTCTTTCACTTCCCGCAATCAGTGTTCGATAGCTAATTGGATGAAAGATAAAGTGGGCTGTAACTTAATTAAATATATTTTTGTTATTTGATAAAAGTGACGGAACGAGCAAAACGTTCAACTGATGGTACGAGGGGTGATCCAAAAGTAATGATAATCAATAATAAACACAATGAATAAAATAAATAAATAAATTTATTTCTCAACATAGTCTCCTAGCAAGTCTATACATTTAGTCCATCTCTTTTCTAATCCTAAAATTCCCTTAGAAAAAAAATCTTTATCTTGACTCTCAAAAAAGTCCTCAACCGCGGCCATCACGTCGCTATCATCGTCAAATTTCTTGCCTCGGAGGTGTTCCTTGAGTCGTGGAAAGAGATAGAAGTCGCTGGGGGCTAGATCTGGTGAATAGGGGGGGTGTTCCACCAGCTCAAAGCCCGCTTCCTGAATGGCAGCCATGGCAATTGCAGCTTTGTGAACCGGTGCGTTGTCTTGATGGAACAGCACTCCAGCCCGCAGTTTGCCTCGCCTTTTCTCCTTAATAGCCTCCCGCAATCTTCTTATTTGTTCTGCATAGTAGGAGCCTGTAATAGTGGCCCCCTTTTCCAAGTAGTCCACCATGATTATTCCTTCAGCGTCCCAAAAAACAGACGCCATAACCTTCCCTGCTGAGCTTGACACTTTGAATTTCTTCGGCGTCGGTTCATCGGATCGTTTCCATGTCATCGATTGTTGTTTTGTTTCAGGATCAAAATGGTGGATCCAGGTCTCGTCCATGGTCACAAAACGTGACAAAAAATTATCCTTGTCTGCCTGGAACTTTTCGAGATTTGCTCTTGACATGTCGACTCGTTTCTTCTTTTGCTCGTCGTTTAACATTTTCGGTACCCAACGCGCGGAGACCTTTCTCATATGCAATTCGTTCGCAAGGATTCTTTGAATGCTGCCATATGAGATCCCTGTGACCTCAGCTACATGCCTGATAGTCACTCTTCGATCTTCCAATACAACTTCTTCAACTTTTTTCACATTTTCTTCAGTGAGGGACGTCGATGGGCGTCCTTCGCGGTGTTCGTCTTCCGTCGATGTTCTTCCCAACTTAAACTCCTTAGCCCAGCGTGCAACTGTGGAATATGGAGGAGAAGAGTCCCCTAATGTTTCCACCAAGTCGCTGTGTATGTCTTTGGTAGACATTTTTTTCAAGCAGAGGTATTTAATGACAGCTCTGATTTCGTGTTTTTCCATTTTGATGTTCACTCCTTGACAGTCCGTATTCAAATGAATGTAGCTCCCGGGAATCGTGGCCTATTTATATGATTTTTTTTCCCTGAACTAGTGGTTAACTGAGTAAGTGACTGAAATTTTTTTGTATTTTTGTGTGCACTAGAAATAACTGATTATCATTACTTTTGGATCACCCCTCGTAAGTGCAACGTCTGCCCATAACAAGTGCCGTGTCACCCAGAACAGTGTGACACCACAACGCGCCCACGTTGAGACGGAGGACTCTAGGATGCAGTGTCATGAACACAGGAGGAAAACGCGACGATCCTACTCTAATTGTAGTGCGTCATCAGTGACACAGGGGGGGCTGAGAGGCATGCGGGTCGAGGGGCGCAAGGACGACGTGCCGCGAACAGCTGACCGGTCGGACAACTACTTCTCACCGAGCCATCGGCCACTACGCGCGAATCTAACAGTCCTCTTATAATATTTTTTTTTAAACGATGCCCCACAGTAGGATTTCTCCTGTGTCGTACGGTACGTTTTACAGACATAAATTCCACATGCACAAACCACCCAGACCCGGAACAACTACCTGTAGGTCATACAAATATTTGTCCCGTGCGGGAATCGAACCCGCGACTCGCTGCGCAGAAGCCAAGGGCATAGCCACTGCACCAACCGAGCCGACAAAATTCGAACGTTGTTATGGTGGTAGGATTCCTATGCAGGAGTTCCGTCTAGGTACCACCCCAGGGCCAGTTATTTTGCCGTGAAGCAGTAGTGTGCAAACATTACTGTGTTTCGGTTTATAGGGCACTGAAAGCTAGCGTAATCACTGGGCATAGGAGACTTGAGAACCGAAGTCTCAGGGTGACCGGCGCAGTGTGGTGTCACACAGTAATTTTCTGGGTGACACAGCATTTGTTATGGGCAGACGTTACACTTACCATCAGGTGAACGTTTTGCTGGTTCCGTCACATTTATGACGTAATTTTTTAACTCGTACCAAAATGGCGGCGACGCGCTGGTTCGCCACCCGTCTCTCCCTCTCGGTTCCCGCGAGGACGACCAGTGGAATACGGGTGTGACCTCTGCCTACTGCCTTATATGACACTAGCTGTGCCCTGCGGTTTCACCCGCTTATAAAAGCCGAACCCGATCGATGATATACATATATACTTCCCTACTTGAATTGGATTTTTCGGGTTTTAATTTTTTTAAGCGTAACCCTAATAATTTTTCTAAAGTTAAAGTAGCGTTAGTTACCCGCTATAATATAAGCTATCTGTCAGTGAAAGTCCGGTCAGAATCGGTCCAGCCGTTTCTGTGATTAGCCGGAACAAACCGACAGACAAAAATTATAAAAAAAACTATTTCGTATTAGTACCGTATATAATTTCATAAGCATTGAGTAAAAAGCTGTTACTTTTAACTTTTACATACATAAGATCACGACTGTATCCCATAAGGGGTAGTCAGAGACTGGGCACTCACTGCAAAAACAGATGACTGCCACAATCCACGTTTCACCAAAACAATATAATGCACTTGGTGTGATAGGTGGTGAGCCCATCGCCACCATGCGCTGTTGGGTGCACAGTGCAGTTTAATTCCTTACTAGTATTCTTTTAACAAGCCGCCACCACACGGCACAAACAGATATGTTATTACAAACAGATTAATTTATTTTATTTATTTGTATAGAAAAAGGCGTGATTGTACGTATGTCCCTAAAACTTAACGTTTGATGTGATATCGCTAAAGGACGTTTCCCTCGACAGCCTACGTTCAACGTGGTGACACCAATGTGATAATGGTGGACGCTCAACGCCTGGAAGCGGGACCTTGGTACTTCACGGCAGCGGAGAACACCTGGTACATCGGACGTTACGCTGGACAGTTCATTGACTACCTGGTCTCCAGGTGCGTTCGATTTTCCACCTTCTCGCCACCCTAACCGTCAGTTCTTAAGTCACATAAAAGTATAAAAAAAAAGTAAAGTTTCAGCCTATAAATGTCCCACTGCTGAGCACAGGCCCCCCTCTCATTTCTGAGAGGGTTTTGGAGCTAGGAAGAATCCGCCACACTGCTCCAATGCGGATTGGCGGACTGCACATGACTTCGAAATATTTTTTATTTCTCAGACATGCAGGTTTCCTCACGATGTTTTCCTTCACCGCCGAGCACGTGGTAAATAAGCACTTAAAATTGCAATTAACAATTTTAGTGGTGCCGGCACCGGGGATCGAACCCAGGTCACTCGCGTACTTTGAAATTTAAAGCGAGCGCCTAGCCCCTGAGCTACCACGGCTCTGCTGAGCGAACCCGGAACCAGAAGTCACATGTTATATATTAAATATTTTGTAACAGATAATGGTCACAGTTGCAGTGAACGATCGTTTATGTGTTACGTTAATCTCCATTCATAACGTGTTATCTGTTATTGCGATACAAATTTTACTTCTAACCTACAACTCTTTACTTGTGGCAGGATTCCTATGCAGGAATTCATCATAGATACCAACCCAGGGGCATTTATTTCGCCGTGAAGCAGTAGTGTGCAAACATTACTGTGTTTCGGTTTGAAGGGCACTGTGAGGTAGCGTAATCACTGGGCATATGAGACTTAAGAACTGACGTCTCGTGGCGACGGGCGCAGTGTAGCCTCACACAGAAATGTTCTGGGTGGCACAGCATTTGTTATGGGCGGACGTTGCACTTACCATCAGATGAAAGGTTTGCTCGTTTCGTCACTTTATCCAATTAAAAAAAAACTGTCCCATTATTTGTCATAAGTTCAAAAATGATTGTGTATATAAAAAAAACATATGCTCAGTAATTACACTAGACCTCAGTGCGCTCCAGATCGAAACACAGTAGATGTCAGGGTGATGGGCGCAGTGTGGTGCCACACAGAAACGTTTCGAGTGACGCGGCATTCGTTGCGGGCAGTTCTTACCATCAGTTGAACTATTAGCTTGCCTTGTCACTTTTTTTTTATGGAAGAGGGGGCAAACGAGCATGCGGCTCACCTGATGGTAAGTGATCACCGCCGCCCATGAACATCTACGCCACCAGAGGAATAGCAGATACGTTGCCGGATAACAACCGTCCGTATAAATTATCTTCATCGAATACGAATGAATTTATTCTTTCGCTTTACAGGGGTCTAAAGCTGTCGAATACTCATTTGGTTGGGCATAGTCTCGGGGCACATTCGGCTGGAGTGGCTGGGGCTGCTCTGACATCGGGTACGTAATTTTTTTTTAAATAAAAGAGCGGACGTGCAACTAAAAGTACCCGCAACCGAGGAGCTTGTATTAAAACACTAATGAAAGTAGAGGAAGCTAAAGATGTGTGTCAGGATCGTAGCAAGTGGAAAGATGTGGTCTCTGCCTACCCCTATGGTAAAGAGGCGTGACTCTATGTATGTATGTATACGTACTCAATTCTCAACTCAACACACAAACTAATTATTTGTCTATGTCCAAGTGAACTTCAAATGCCAGGGCCATAGTACTTGTCAAGACAAATCTAACGAGAGAAAGGAAGTTAATTTGCTAAGATCCGCATCATCATCATCATCATCGTTATCATCATCAGTTAGCTACCACTAGTCCACTGCTGAACATAGGCCTACCCGATAGACTGCCATAAAAGTTTGTAGCTCTCATTTTGGGGAACTTCGCCATAGTTGCCACGCTTAACAGGCGGGTTGTCAACCGCAGTTTATTTATTAAGACATTCCAGGAAGATGCTGCTGCCCATCTCCTGGTTTTTTCAACCAAGTGTCGACTTTTACGACACCAACGGGATGAGATGGGGTGGTAGTTTCTCTTAAGCCGCTACCACCGCCCGCCCTCCCTCAGTAGCTTGATAACGCCTCGTTTTGAGGCGAAACACGTGTCGTGGTGTCGACTTCAGTGGTGTGTATTGCCTAGTGGTAGTATTGTAGCGGTGGAGGGTATCTGGTGGCGGTTCCTGGTGGCGTTGTTAGTTTGCTTGTTGAGGGAGGGCGGGCGGTGCTTTTCAAAAAGTAGGTAATATACACCATTTTATATTTTACATGCGGATCTTAGCAAATTAACTTCCTTTCCTTTAATATAATGGATTTCCGCAAATTAACGCCTGATTCTGTTAACTATATTTAAATACTCGTATATAGGATTTTTAAATATAGTTAACTCTAGTTTTTGTCCCTATTGATTCAAATTTTCCGCAAAGTGACGCCTGATTATTAACTGTATTAAATCAAACGATTCTAAACACGATATGGCTGTTGTAAGCTATCGAGGAGTTGGGTGGCCAGCAGGTGGCCCTGGCTGCAGCATCAAGTCCAGCTCACCATAATATTGCATTAGGTTTATGAATGAATATAAAATTTCAGCCTATTCGGTGTACGAGAACTGGTTCAAAATTCGGAAAACATTGCAAGTTAAATAAAATTAATAGGTAAACATGTATAAACAAAAATGTTAGTCACTGTCAAAGAAACCGATAGGTGTCCGGCAGAGTAGAAAAGCACCTACCTCTTTCCTGCCGAGGTGTCGTAAGAGGCGACTAAGGTATTGTACGGTATTGTAAGGTATTGTACCTTTATTCGTGCGGAATAACACCACCATATGCAATACTGTCACTGTACCGCTCGCGTTAATGCAATTTAGAGTAAGAATTTCTTGACTCGTACCAAAACGGCGGCGCCGTAGTCCGCCACCCGTCATGTCCCGTTTCCCGCGAGACCGAAAAGTAGGCTACGGGTGTGGTCGCTGTCTATCCCTTGTGGGAAAAAGGCGTAACTGTATACATATATGTAATATTTTTTGTCACTCACAAGTCTAATCAAATTCAAAGTTCACGGGAGCAAAGTCGCCGCTACATCTACACTCAGCGTCACAAAAATCGCACCTCTCTGAGTTTGCGCGAAAAATGGCTGTAATGGCTAGAAACGAATTATATTTATATAAATATTGGTATGTTAGAAATGGGTATTTGAATAGCTTTACATTATTAATAAAAAAATCATGAAATCATTAAAACATTTATCATTATAGAGCGAAAAATAAACACTGTCAAATGCTCGTTAGTAAGGACGCTAGTTACACCACCTAAAAAGGGTATAAAAGGGTCGATCTGGATGAAATATGGGCCAGTCGTAATTTAGACTTTGCAGTGAACACACGTGAACAAGTAACCCAAGTAAGAACAAGTAAAGATGGACACCAGCTCTGAAGAACGTTTTTCAGTTCGACGGGTGTTCCAACGTTTTCAGCAGACTGGTGGTTATATTAGGAAACCGGGATCTGGAAGAAAACGGTGCACATCAGAAAGAGATGACCGTTTCATCGTTACGACATCTTTACGAAACCGTTTTACAAATGCTGTTGAGTTGCAACAACAGCTTCGATCAACTCGGAGAACATCTGTGAGTGTTTCTACGATAAGAAAAAGATTACACGAAAAGAGTTTAACAGCCCATAGACCTGCTAAAGGTCCAAAACTTACTGCACAGCATCGCAGAGATCGCCTAGAGTTTGCTCGCAATCATTGCGAGTGGACTCTAGAACAGTGGCGGACCGTACTCTTCTCTGATGAGACGAGGGTCTGTCTCTTCTGCAATGACAGACGTAGAAGGGTCTACAGAAGACAGGGGGAGAGGTTCACACAACCCTGCTTCGAAGAATCCGTCGAATACGGTGGCTCGTGTATGTTTTGGGGCGGCATTTCCGTCGACGGGAAAACGGAACTTGTGTGCGTTTCCCGGACTCGGGGTGGCCGTGGGCAAGGGTCGTTAAATGCTGGTCGGTACATTACTGAAATCCTGGAGGAACATGTGGTCCCGTATGCTGGTTATGTCGGTGATGGATTCACGTTAATGCATGATAATGCTCGTTGCCACACCGCGGCTATTGTGCGGGATTATTTACAGGAGGTCGATATCCCTGTTATGCATTGGCCAGCACGAAGTCCAGACCTTAACCCAATAGAACATCTCTGGGATGACCTAAAACGGCGCGTGCGAGCTCGAGATCCAGCTCCAGCCACTCTTTAAGAGCTCCAAGATGCGGTACTTGAAGAGTGGGAACAAATACCCCAAGAGGCTGTTGCGATCCTTGTAAGGTCCATGAAAGATCGCATGGAAGCCGTTATCAAGGCAAGGGGGGGTAACACTAGGTTTTAAGAACTTTTTTTGTATTTATTAAGTTTTTTTTAAAATTATTAATTTGCAAATTTGTACATACCCTGTCTTTTTCTTTAATTTCTCTTTCGTCTCGTTATAAAAGTAAAATTCAATGAAAATTCCTGAAAGCTAATGAAATTACCTTTCGAATGATACCCTCAAACCACAACATTGCCATTGGCCTGTTGTGTTAAAATAGTATTTAAATTATTTTTTTCGGATGTGCGATTTTTTTGACGCCGAGTGTAGTTACAAATGCATAAACAAAATCAATCGGAAATTTTAAGATCAAACCTGTGACACCTAATGATAGACTACTGGTGGTAGGATTCCTATGCAGGAATCCGTCTAGGTAGGTACCATCCCAGGGCCAGTTATTCTGCCGTGAAGCAGTAGTGTACAAACAATACTGTGTTTCGGTTTGAAGGGCACTGTGAGCTAGCGTAATCACAGTGCATATGAGACTTAAGAACTTAAGTCTCAGGGTGATAGGCACAGTGCAGTGTCACACAGAATTTTTCTGGGTGACAGAGCATCTGTTATGGGCAGACGTTGCACTTACCATCAGGTGAACGTTTCGCTCGTTTCATCACTTCATCGAAAAAAAAAAACTTAAAACTAAACACTGGCCGAACGGAATCTTCAGGCAAAAAAACCACCTTCGGCTTCAGTTAAAATTGGCCGAAGCTTTCTGGCAAGCGCCGACATTGAACGAACTGTTACGAACGCCCGAGGGCGCGATGGAAGAGGCGCCGCGTTGGGGGCAAGGGTCACACTGCGTTGCCGGCCGTCTTCCGACAGCGCCGGCAGTAAAACAAAACAAGTTCCACTTTGTTGTTTTGTATTTGTTTTGATCTTAATTCAAGGTTTCAACCTTGAACTGAATCTCTTAGGGTTACTAAACCTTTGGCTTCGGCCAGCGATCGACCTTCGGTCGGACACTACTTGAAACCCGGATGAGACCAGTTTACGGCCGTCTCCCAGGTCGCGTGTCACGGATAACCGGTTTGGACCCGGCGCTGCCGCTCTTCGATAAGGCGCCACTGGAGCAAAGACTGGACCCGTCGGACGCTGAATTCGTTGACGTCATACACACGGACGCTGGAATATTCGGTATGTTTTTTTTTATTAATTAAAGTGATGAAACGAGCAAAACGTTCACCCGATGGTACGTGCAACGTCTGCCCATAAAAAATGCTGTGTCACCCAGAAAATTTCCGTGTGACACCACACTGTGCCCATCACCCTGAGACATCAGTTCTTAAGTCTCATTGCCCAATTATTACGCTACCTCACAGTGCCCTTCAAACCGAAACACAATAATGCTTGCACACTACTGCTTCACGGCAGAATAACTGACCCTAGGGTGGTACCTACCTAGACGAATTCCTGCATAGGCATCCTACCACCAGTAAACTTAAGTAACAATAAGTTTTTTAAAACTACGGGAACGGAGCCGATGGAAAAATTTAGTATATTAGGTAAGCAATTTACCACTGACTCATACCGATATCTACGACACTACAAGAATCACGGTATCGAAACACGGTAATGTTGGCACACTAGTGCTTCACGGCAGAATAACTGGCCCTGCGGTGGTACCAACCTAGACGGATTCCTGCATAGAACCGTCATAATTCCTTACTTCCTAGCTTTCCTGATCATCCCAAGTTTATTTTGTAGATAAGGGGGAAAACAAGCAAGCGGCTCACTTGATGGTAAGTGGTCACCGCCGCCCACCACATTCTTTGATGGGATAGAGTGACGAAACGTGCAAAACGTTCACCTGATGGTAAGTGCAATATCTGCACATAACAAATGATGCACCCAGAACATGTCTGTGTGGCACCACACTGCCGCGTCTCTGTGAAACATCAGTTCTTAAATTTCATATGCCCAATGATTATGATAGCTCTCAGGTCCCTTCTAACCAAAATACAGTACATCATCATTTTAGCCTAACACAGAACATAGGCCTCCCCCGTGAATTGCCACAAAACACGGCCCTGAGCCACCTGCATCCTTCGACTTCCAACAAAACCGTGCAGATGCCACTATCTAGTGGGGAGCGCCTACACTGCGACTGCCGGTACGTGGCTGCCACTCGAGAACCAACTTCCAAACTACTACTTCGGACGCACCTGCTACGGACGGCCTTTTAGATTCATCATCATCATTTAAGCATATCACTAGTCCACTGCTGAACATAGGTCTCCCCACATAGACGATTTTGCATTTGTTGGCACGCTTGGCAAACGCGCGTAGACAACCGCAGTTTATTTATTCAGATGTTCCAGGAAGATGCTGCTGCCAATCTTCTGGTTTCAATTTTCCTTCTGTCGACTTTTACGCCACCCACGTGATGAGATGTGGTGGCAGATTCTCTTGAACCGCCACCCCACGGTACTTTTAGATCCATAGGCAACCAACAAAATGAATTTTTGTGAAGGGAAGGGTGATGTAGTGGTATGAAACGTGGGAACCTTTTACGACTCCCTGAAAGCCCAGAAGATGATTTGGGGTAGATTCTCGTATCACATTGTTAAATAAGATGTCTCGTCGGTATAAACTTACGAGAGGTGTGCCTAGCAATGGGCGGCTAGCGGGCTGGTGACGATGAAAAATCATTAAAATTTCCAGGATTCCCTCATCCGATAGGACATGCCGACTTCTTCCCCAACGGCGGGAAGAGCCCACAGCCCGGATGCAGCCTGGAGGTGGTTCTTCAGCAGCAGTTGCTGCTCAACAAATGTATGTTGGGAAAATAACCAAATATGACATTTAATACTAATTTACCACTTACTCAGCGGTGAAAGAAATCAACGTGACGAATGCGTGATGAGAAATAAAAATATTTCAATTAAAGAAATTAAAGAAGACCTTTTTTTATAGGAGAGGGGGCAAACGAGCAAGTGGCTCATCTGATGGTAAGTGATCACCACCGCCCATGAATAACAGCAATGCCACCTGTGTGGGACATTTATAGGGATAAACGGTAATGCCGTAGCAGCTGTGGAAAACTCGTCTGCTTTGACACACGAACTATTCATATACTACCATTAACATCTTTTTTTAATCTTTAGTTCCGAGGCCAAGCGTTTGTAATGTAAGCATTTCTCGTGAGGAAATGTGACTTTCTAACATCTTTGGAGGAACGTGGCGGTTACTGTTTATCATCACCATCATCATCATCATCAAAGCAGTCTAACGAAAGTCTGTTGAACGTAAGCCGCCTCCATAGATTACCACAAAAGTATGTAGCTCTCATTTTGGGGAGATTTTGCCATAGTTACCTTGCTTGGCAGGCGGGTTGGCAATCGCAATTTATTTGCTCAGATGTTCTAGGAAGATTCTGCTGCCTATCTCTTGGTTTACATTTTCTCTCTGTCGACTTTTACGACACCCACGGGATGAGATGGGGTGGTAGATTCTCTTAAGCTGCCACCACAAGTTAGTTTAATACTCTTCTATTACAAGGAGGCTAGAGGCTACAATCCAATAACAGACAATAAGAAAGAAATGGCAAGTGTGTGATGGAAGAAAAAATTAACACCAGGAGTAGTCGTGATGGAACCACACTTCTAAACACTGGGTATGCATCAATGGGTAGGAGTGGAATGGTTAGCTCCAACAGAATACCAGAACTATGGTGAGATTTTTTATGGAAGTGAAGAGACGAGCAAGTCCGTCACCTGATAGTGTTACGCTGTTACGCTGGCTCATAAGAAATGCTGTGTCACTATGAACATTTCGGTGTTGCGCCACACTGCGCTCGTCCCCCTAGGACATCAGTTCTTGAGTCGCATATGCCCCGTAATTACCGAAACACAGTGGCACACGGCTTCACGGCAGAATAACTGGCGCTGCGGTTCCTACCAAGTTAAACCAGAGCCGAGAACCGGGTACCCAATTACTGTAAACAGAATATTTCACAGGTATTTTGGGTATCTGTTTCAGCACCCTGAGTCATACGTCGTCATTCTTTATAGTATAGTTGTCTTTTGAGCAGTGACAGTCTATTGATGGTCTATTGGGCCTACCACAGGACCGTGGGCTACTCTTGCAACTGTTTGACACTCTTTCTCACATCAAGTCTTTCGCCTTTAGTCTTCTGCAGCCACTGGCGTTCGTATATGTTCTACGCGGAGTCAGTGTTAAAGCCAGACTCGTTCGTTGCGTCTTCCTGCCCCTCGTGGCATCAGTACAAGAGTGGGGAATGCGCTACATCCCCACAGGAACATATGGGATTCGGGATCGATAAAAAGTATGTTATGGCACATTGTTATCAAATTGTATATTGCACGTTGTAAATTGGCACGTAGATTTGAAAACCTATGGATAAGAATGATGTATGGTGGCGGATACGGTGGGTTTCATAGTAATCGGATAAGGGATGCCAGAAGTATCTAGTGGGAGGTCGTCCTACAGTGCGTACCGGTACGAGGTCGCCGATCGATATTCTTTCTTCCCCACCGGTTATCGGTTCTTCGAGCTATATGGCCGGCCCATTGCCACTTCAGCTTGCTAATCCTTAGGGCTATGTTGGTACTCTTGGTCTGCTGCGTATATACTCTCGCAGAGGATTTCCGAGCATAGCCTTTTCCATAGCTCGCTGAGCGACTCTGGGCTCCCTCATGCAGCCTGCAGTAAGGACCACGTCCCGGTTCCGTTAGTTGTTACTGGCAACACGCTGGTTCAGGCTTTCTTTTAAGATTGTCATTTATCAGAAGTTTACTTTATTTACTACGGATAACATTTCAAATATCTCCGGTTTAACATTTAGCAATTTAACTAAAATGCGCGGTATGGTAAGGAAGCACGGTGTATTTTGGAAAGAATCACGCAGAACGGTAATAAATATTGGCAAGGCTCCATATCTGATAATGAAGATTTAAAAAAAAATACTGATAAATATCTTTTAGACTTAACAGCTTCGCAACAGATTTCCTTAAGTTTCATGTCCTAGTACTAGCGAGTTCTTTCGATGGCAGCTCATTGGGAAAACGCACAATTAAAATTATGAGTTCATTACCTCGATCAGCTGTATAACAGGGTAGTCACCTATGACTTTTCAGCAAATTCTTTAAGTCGACATGTCCCCTACAGGTATCACGCTACGAGGCTCATTATATTTTTGGGGCATATACACATCGTCCCTAAGCCCAGCCTGCCGGGACGTATAGGACATTACGAATGACCCTGTAAATAATTTCAAGGGTGTTTCTTTGTGGGTATGAAATATCCCTGTTAATACTGTATCAAACTTATTGTGTGTTACGCCATTTTGAAGATTATTTTTTTCTCTAATGACGAAAAATAAGTAAATGACTTGAAATTAAGGATTTCTTTAAAAAAAATCTCTTAAAAAGATTGAAGTAATTAATTGAATTGTAAAAAGCGTCATCTGTTGACAATCTGTTAAACTAACATGCACGTAGTACGGATGACGCCATGTTCATCATCACGATACTCTGCGAAATATTAAATTGTCCTGTGGTTCTCAAATAAAGAAGAGAGAAATAAAACACTTGAAATGACATGAATTATTAGATGTTTTTCAACATGACAACTAATTCTTAATCAAAATGCTTAGGTATTTCAGACAATTCTTATATCAGGATGATCGCCAGAGGACCAGGGGTCACTACATTCTCTTAATTACAGGTGACGATCATGTACAGACACGCGGCATCTATGTATATTACTTACAAGAAAACCAACAGAAACACATTAACAAAAGGCTTAATCCAAAAACATCGCGCAATGTTTCACCAGATTCAAAATCAGCTGAAACATACAAAACAGATGCAACTGAGCTTATAGATTTGACAACAGCATCAATTAAAAATAATCTAAACCACATAACGGTAAATCGTTACAAACAATATATTGATAAGAAACACTATACAATACAAACAAATCAAGCGAAACCTACTGATCAAAGAAAACATCTTTATCATGATCTAATATTGACTGAAATCGCAAAAATTCCGACTGAACCTGAAGCTAACATAGAACCAATTTTAAAAACAGATATAGATAAAACTGTACCAGAAAATACCTATCACTCAACCCAACAAAATAACACAGACGTTATATCTAACTTTACCACAGAGTCAAATTCAATCGAAGCGTTGAAAGGAATTTCGCAAAACAATTTTCAAATCACCCAAACTGACCATGAAATACATTTACAAAATCTAAACCAAAACAATGAAATTCCAAATAATATTATCACTGAAATAGATACATCGCCGCAAACCCATGAAGTAACAACAACTATCAAAGTAAATACAGATACGAAAATCGACAAACATAAATTAGCTATCGACGAAATAAGCAAAAAATTAAAAATCAGAAAGAAACGCAATATCCAACTGCTCACATCAAACACGAACGACAAATTCCCGCACCGCATTCTAGAGTTCCTTGGGTACCGAAAGAGCAAACCCACGATCACAGTTGATCGAGACATTTACACGCTGCTGAGAACTCCGATGGGCGAATTGATTAATTTGGTGAAGGAAAGGTTTGGTAGCGAAGGTGTTTCACCACAATTACAACCAGTGTATAATGTAGAATGGAGTTCCGATGGAAAGTTTTTGGCGTTTGTTAAGAGCTTGCTTGGAGTAAGGGGAGGATAGTTAGTTTCTGATGGGTAAAGGTAAGTTTTATAAAAATTTATATTTATTAATGAAACAGATTTATCGATTCATTTTATACAAAAATTTAATTGAAAATGCCATAAAATCCGTAAAATTAAGTTTCATTAAATGTGTAATTTTCGTGTAAATATAAGAAATCACGATATATATATCTATATACTCGTAAATAAAAATCAATTGCCGCATGTATGATGATGATGGTTAATTGTCAGTTGAGAAAGGCTCGACCGATGTGGTTGATTTTTTATTATTACATTATGTAACGAGACGAGCAAACGTTCGCCTTATTGTAAGTGCAACGTCTGCCCATAATAAATGCTGTGCCCACACTGCGCCCGTCACCGTGAGATATCAATTCTTAATGATTACACTAGCTCTCAGTGCCCTTCGGACCGAAACACAGTAATGATTGCACACTACTGCTTCACGGTGACAGGCCCTGCGGTTGTACCTGCCTAGACGGATTACTGCATAAGAAAAGAGTCGTTGTTTTCGTAATGGTCAGGACAAGGTTTGTATGAAAGATATTTACGGGAAAATCTACCACAAAAGTCGGGAATTTCGATGGTAGTTTTGTATTGAAATCTCAAATAAAAAGTGACGTTCAGTTTGACAGTTCTGGTGTCACATGTGACACCGGAACAGTTCAGTGATTAATATGTTTTTTGCGCGCTTCTCATTGTCATTAGCAAATTGCACCCGTGCGAAGCCGGGGCGGGTCGCTAGTATTAATTGAAAATTAATAATATGCAATCCAAGTTGTGGTGGATTTCAACTCTTTCATATTCGCCGTGTGTAGCGATATCGGAAAATAGAAATGAAGGTATTTCTGTCCATAGATTAAAATTGCCAAAGGGAAATGTCCCAAAAATATCACGTCTCCGAAAAATGTCGATTTAGCCAACTTGGGGAATCGTCCTTTAATCACGTGAGGTTCGAACTGGGGTTCGTTCAGAAAAAATAATCACGATACGCCGTGTGCCACGCCATCTCATCCCGTGGGTGTAGTGAAAGTCGACAGTGGGAAAATCAAAAACAGGAGATGGGCTGCGGCATCTTCCTGGAACATCTGAAAGAAATAAACTACGGTTGCCAATCCGCCTGCCAGGCGTGGCGACTTTGGCAAATTCCCCCAAAATGATAGATACAAATTTTTCTGGAGGGGCCTGTGTTCAGGAGTGGACTAGTGACAGACGGAAATGTTGATGATGATTAATCACGATAGGGGAAGGTAGGGAGGGGGGTGATGTGACAATCACGTGTATTTTTTAGTGGTAATATTTTCTACCATCAACGAATTGAATCTGGCGACCACGTTAAAGTCCGAGTATGTTATTTTGCGTCTAAAAATCTCAATGATAAAAAAATACGGGCAATGGGGAAGGGGTAGCCTTAAACCGTACCACCAATTACCAAGCACGAGAAGTGAGGGGGGGTTATAACAGTGGTCTAAAAAACTCACGTGATTATAAGATGACAGACCGGTTACGGCAGCAGTGTCGAAGACACTAGGCCTGGACGCCGATAACCAATGTGCCCGCGATGCGTGGTGTTCGCGGAAAATCTCCTCTTCTTGGGTGAGGTCTATGCCCAGCTCTGAGCTATGAATAGGCTGATGATTGAAAGCCAACGAAATGTCACTGTTTTAACGATCGGTGCGACGTCATTGACAGTCGACGCTGCCTCGACAAATGAGTAACAGAACTGTATTTGGGTCTCTGTCTACCGTGTTTGTATATATAGTCATATTGATATGTCGATCTGTTTCGCAGTGCCCGAGGCAACTACTATCTTATGACGCATCGAGACTCGCCGTACTCTATCGAATAATTTGTTAATAAATAGTTAAAATAATCTGTAACTCAATAGAATTAACGTAGGTTTTACAATGTCACTAGTTTTATAGTATATTAAAAATTGTTCTCAATTATCTTTTATTATTTGCCCCCCTCCCCTGCTCTTTGGGGGCATTATTGTGCTTCGATAACTCCTATCCGATAGGTCTCCGGCAGTGTAGAATAGCCCCTACCTCTTTCCTACCGAGGTGTCGTAAGAGGCGACTAAGGTATTGTTCGGACAGCCTTTACTCATACATCATAATATGCAATGCTGTCACTATACTGTTCGCGAGAACGAAACGGTGAGTAAGATTGACTCGTACCAAAATGGCGGCGACGTGGTGTCCGGCACGCCTCGTTTTCCGCGGGGGCTAAAAGTGAGCTGCTTGTTTGGCCTCTGCCTACCCCTTATATGGGAAAAAAGCGAGGCTGTGTATGTATGTATGATAAAGTGGCGTCAATTTTTTTAATATTTTCGCAAAACTTATAACTAAAGTACAAAAACTATTCACAACATGGCAGGCAAAGGATAGAACAGTTTCCAAATATTTATTTAAAACAATAAAAAAAAACGAGAAATATATAGATGCTTCATATCGTTATATGTGTGGTTATTTAAGATCTCCAAGATATACCAGCTAGACGGAATACAAGTTTGGCGGATGAAGGTGCCAAGGAAAATGGAATGGACGTCTCCTCCAACTAGTAATATTTAGATGTTGTGTATATAGTTCACATCTCAGAAAACTTTCATAGCGCGATTATGGACGTATGGGAATATTTCTAGAGATTCTCATGCGGCGACATAGATGTCGCTACACAAGTATCTGTATGTATTATTTCTCTAAGGTTTTTTATCGGTGTGAAATAACTCCCTCTCCTTGTATCAAAATAAATGTTTGTTACGCCATTTTGAAAATTATTTTTACCTCTAATGACGAAAAATAAGTCTATATCTTAAAATTAACGTTTTTAAATTAATTGAATCGATAGATTCAATTGTAGAAGGCGTCATCTGTTGACGATCGGTTTAGCTGACACCCACGACAGCTGCCGGTTGGAGTTGTTTACATTGTTTAAAAAATGTAGATGGCGCCATCTGTTCAGGTCACGATACTGTGGGAAATTCGCACGGGTCGAGTGTAACGGGTAACGCGTTGTTGAATATTATTATTATGCACGGATCTTATATCAAATAATCCATCTTAATTTTGCGTTAATCAATGTACCTGCCAAACGCTGCGACTATGGAACATCCTTCAAGTTGGCAGAGACTTATGACCTGTACATATGTTGCGGGTGCAGCAGCGAGCCCAGCACCAGCGAGTGCAGGTAGACGGGGCGCAGCAGCAGCAGCAGCAGCGCACCTGTACATGTGTTGCGGGTGCAGCAGCGAGCCCAGCACCAGCGAGTGCAGGTAGACGGGGCGCAGCAGCAGCAGCAGCAGCGCACCTGTACATGTGTTGCGGGTGCAGCAGCGAGCCCAGCACCAGCGAGTGCAGGTAGACGGGGCGCAGCAGCAGCAGCAGCAGCGCACCTGTACATGTGTTGCGGGTGCAGCAGCGAGCCCAGCACCAGCGAGTGCAGGTAGACGGGGCGCAGCAGCAGCAGCAGCAGCGCACCTGTACATGTGTTGCGGGTGCAGCAGCGAGCCCAGCACCAGCGAGTGCAGGTAGACGGGGCGCAGCAGCAGCAGCAGCAGCGCACCTGTACATGTGTTGCGGGTGCAGCAGCGAGCCCAGCACCAGCGAGTGCAGGTAGACGGGGCGCAGCAGCAGCAGCAGCAGCGCACCTGTACATGTGTTGCGGGTGCAGCAGCGAGCCCAGCACCAGCGAGTGCAGGTAGACGGGGCGCAGCAGCAGCAGCAGCAGCGCACCTGTACATGTGTTGCGGGTGCAGCAGCGAGCCCAGCACCAGCGAGTGCAGGTAGACGGGGCGCAGCAGCAGCAGCAGCAGCGCACCTGTACATGTGTTGCGGGTGCAGCAGCGAGCCCAGCACCAGCGAGTGCAGGTAGACGGGGCGCAGCAGCAGCAGCAGCAGCGCACCTGTACATGTGTTGCGGGTGCAGCAGCGAGCCCAGCACCAGCGAGTGCAGGTAGACGGGGCGCAGCAGCAGCAGCAGCAGCGCACCTGTACATGTGTTGCGGGTGCAGCAGCGAGCCCAGCACCAGCGAGTGCAGGTAGACGGGGCGCAGCAGCAGCAGCAGCAGCGCACCTGTACATGTGTTGCGGGTGCAGCAGCGAGCCCAGCACCAGCGAGTGCAGGTAGACGGGGCGCAGCAGCAGCAGCAGCAGCGCACCTGTACATGTGTTGCGGGTGCAGCAGCGAGCCCAGCACCAGCGAGTGCAGGTAGACGGGGCGCAGCAGCAGCAGCAGCAACGCACCTGTACATGTGCTGCGGGTGCAGCAGCGAGCCCAGCACCAGCGAGTGCAGGTAGACGGGGCGCAGCAGCAGCAGCAGCAACGCACCTGTACATGTGCTGCGGGTGCAGCAGCGAGCCCAGCACCAGCGAGTGCAGGTAGACGGGGCGCAGCAGCAGCAGCAGCAACGCACCTGTACATGTGCTGCGGGTGCAGCAGCGAGCCCAGCACCAGCGAGTGCAGGTAGACGGGGCGCAGCAGCAGCAGCAGCAACGCACCTGTACATGTGCTGCGGGTGCAGCAGCGAGCCCAGCACCAGCGAGTGCAGGTAGACGGGGCGCAGCAGCAGCAGCAGCAACGCACCTGTACATGTGCTGCGGGTGCAGCAGCGAGCCCAGCACCAGCGAGTGCAGGTAGACGGGGCGCAGCAGCAGCAGCAGCAACGCACCTGTACATGTGCTGCGGGTGCAGCAGCGAGCCCAGCACCAGCGAGTGCAGGTAGACGGGGCGCAGCAGCAGCGCCAGCAGCGCGCCCTGCAGCCCCACCACGCACCAGCGCGCCGCCTTGTCCGAACAGGACATCGTCAGCAACCGCTCGCCCTGCCACAAAAGTTGGGGTTACGATATATTGCTAAGGTGCACCGCCGTCCGCCTCATCAATATTCTTCAAGGAATCCGCAAAGATAATCGGGAATAAGAAGGATCCAGAAACTGAAGTGGCAATGAGCCGGCCATATACTATACGGTACGCTGTGATGGCCGTTTTAACACCCTACTAGTGATGCGACACATTTCAAGTTAATCACTCGACATATGGGACTATGACTGATGTCTCTGGTTGTCGAGCGCAGTGTGGTGCCACACAGAAATGTTCTGGATGATACAACATTTGTTATGGGTAGATGTTGCACTTGCCATCAGATGAACGTTTTGCTCGTTTCGTCACTATGCGAGTCGCACCTACAAGTCTTCGTTACTCGTAACACAGTAAGTAGTAGCTATTCAAAAAATTTTAATGCAACATAATATTAATATCATCTCATCCAATGGATCTCGTAAAAGGCGAGTAAGGAATTAAACTGCACTGTGCACCCAACAGCGCATGGTGGCGATGGGCTCACCACCTATCACACCAAGTGCATTATATTGTTTCGGTGAAACGCGGATTTTGGCAGTCATCTGTTTTAGCAGTGAGTGCCCAGTCTCTGACTACCCCTTATGGCATACAGTCGTGATCATTATGTATGTAATATTAATATTTTTAATCCAATTCATCCATACTGCATTTCACTGTCGTCATCTCTCTGTCCGTCTGTCTGTTTGCTACCTTTCCACGATTCAACCGCTGAACTAATCTTGACGAAATTTGGCACAGGGATACCTTACATCCTGGGGACCGACGTAGGATACTTTTTATTCCATAAAAATCATAGACTTCCCAATATATTTAAAAAGAACCTAAATCCACAAAAAGGTAAAATAAGGCAGTTAAGTCTGGCAGGTTTCGGCTAGTTAATGACAAGTTTAAATTATAAGTTCATCACCATAATCACTTCAGCATATCACAAGTATTTCTTGAGCTTCCCTTGTGATGACACAGATGTCGCTTAACGGACAGATTTTCCGATTTCGCCGCCGTGAGTAAAACCATCTGGAATAATCCAGAACTAATTCCCAGACCGGAACATATCTTAACTGGTGGTAGGATTCCCTTGCAGGAATCCGTCTAAGTAGGTACCACCCCAGGGCCAGTTATTCTGCCGTGAAGCAGTAGTGTGCAAACATTACTGTGTTTCGCTTTGAAGGGCACTGTAAGCTAGCGTAACTATTGGGCATTTGAGACTTAAGAACTGATGTCTCAGGGTGACGTGCGCAGTGTGGTGTCACACAGAATTGTTCTGGGTGACACAGCATTTGTTGTGGGCGGACGTTGCACTTAGCCATCAGTTGAACGTTTTGCTCGTTTCGTCACTTTCTACAATAAAAAAATAAATATCTTGGGAGAGAATTTAGTGGAGTGTTTACTGATTTCTGATGAAGAACAGTGAAGTTACCTGCAAAACTCCATCCCAGGTCTGCATGAAGTTGTTGCAGTTTTTCACCGGTATCGTGCCCTCCCCGGACTCTATCTTGGTCCTCAGCTGTCCACGGGCGAGCCTGCGAACGACATCCGGGATTACGGGTTATATGTTCAGTTCCCGCAGTGGGTGCCCATAACAAATGCTAGAACACACCACACTGCGCTCTTCACGAACATAGGCCTCCCCCATAGAGTGCCACAAAAGTTTGTATTTCTCATTTTGGGGAGATTTTGCCATAGTTGCCACGCTTGGCAGGCGGGTTGGCAACCGCAGTTTATTTATTATGATGTTCCAGGACGATGCTGCTGCCCATCTTCTGGTTTTAATTTCCCTTCTGTCGACTTTTACGACACCCACGGGATGAGATGGGGTGGTAGATTCTCTCAAGCCGCTACCACACGGCCTCACGAGACATCAAGTCTGAAGTCACATGCCCAGTGATTACTACCTAACAGTGCCCTTTACACAGTAATGTTTGCACACCACCGCTTTACGGCAGAATAAGTGGAACTGCGTTCGTAACTATGTAGACTGATTCTGGTGGTTGCAGACGTCGAAAGGTGGCTGCCTAAGAGAATCCACCAACCCATCTCATACCGTAGTAAAAGACGACAGAGAGAAAATGAAAACCGAAAAAATTAAATCTTTGTGGTAGGATTCCTATGCAGGAATCCATCTAGGTAGGTACCACCCCAGGGTCAGTTATTTTGCCGTGAAGCAGGAGTGTGCAAGCATTACTGTGTTTCGGTTTCAAGGGCACTGAGAGCTAACGCAATCACACTTAGAACTGATGTCTCAGGAAGACGAGCGCAGTGTGGTGTCACACAGAAATATTCTGAGTTACACAGCATTTGTTTGTGGCGGACGTTGCACTTACCATCAGGTGAACGTTTTGCTCATTTCATCAATTTATAAAATAAAAAAAAAATATTGTCCGCATCTCAGGAACAGAGAAACACTGCTCGATGCACAAACAGTCACGCCCTTTCCCATATATGGTAGGTGGAGACCACACACATGGCCACTTTTCGCGCTCGCGGGAAACGTGACGTGACGGGTGGCGAATCACATCGCCGACGTTTTGGGTACGACTCGAAAAACTCTTCCTCTCCACTGCGTTCCCACGAGCAGTAGATTGACAGCAGTATGAGGTTATTGAGGTTCTCATGCGGCGGCATAGATGTCGCTGCACCAGCATTCGAATTACCTGTTGGGGTGCTTGTCGGGCTCCGCCTCGCTGTGCTCGTGTGGGCTGAAGATCCTGCCGTCCCCGCAGGGCGCCGTGCTGACGTACATGTGCAGCTGGCGGTCCGCCCTCAGCTGGTAGCCGCCCGACGGCAGCGGCTCCAGGTCCGACTGCGGTATCGGCTTCCTCGGATCTGGAAGAGTCGTTGGTAACCAGGAACGGTTAGGCCTCCCCATACACTTTTTACGGATGAACGGGGTAAGTGCGACCCAACATAAAATGCTTCGTTACCAAGATAGGGATCGTCATCGTCATCATCATTTCAGCCTATCGGTAGTCCACTGCTGAACGTCGGCCTCCCCATAGATCGTCATTAAAATTTGTAGCTCTCAATTGGGGGGGGGGGGGGGGTTTGCCATAATCACCAATACAGTTTATTCATTCAGATGTAACAGGAAGATGCTGCTGCCCATCTCCTGGTTTTCATTTTCCCCCTGTCGACTTTTACGACACCCACGGAATAAGATGGGGTTGTAGATTTTCTTAACCCGCACGGTGGAATCCTACCGCCAATATATTTACGCTGGTGTAAGTCTGGCTGTACCACCACAGAGATACAACAGTGAAGGTTTCCTCACCTGGTGCTTCTGCGTACATAAGCAGTTGTGCGTAAAGGTGCCTCTGAAGGCAGCGACGCGCTGCGACCTAAGTACAAAAAGTTATTTGGTGAATAAAAAAAAGTAAAGTTCCAGCCTATCATCAATGTCCCCACTGCTGAGCAAAGGCCTCCTCTCATTTCTGAGAGGGTTTTGGACCGAGAAAGAATCCGCCACGCTGCTCCAATGCGGCTTGGCGGACTGCACATGTCTTCGGATTATTTTTTATTTCTCAGACATGCACGTTTCCTCACGATGTTCTCCTTCACCGCCGTGCACGTGGTAAATCAGCACCTAAAATTGCAATTAACAATTTAGTGGTGCCGGCACCGGGACTCGAACCCAGGTCACTCCGAGAGGGCCTAGCCCCTGAGCTACCACGGCTCTTCTGGTGAATAAACCCCTAGAATATTATATATGCGTGTACGCCAAGGGAAATGGCAGCTACCCGCCAGATACTGGTGGTAGGAATCCGTCTAGGTAGGTACCACCCCAGGGCCAGTTATTCTGCCGTGAAGCAGTAGTGTGCAAACACTACTGTGTTTCGGTTTGAAGGGCACTGAGAGCTAGCATAATCACTGGGCATTTGAGACTAAAAAACTGATGTCTCAGGGTGACGGGCGCAGTGTGGTGACACACAGAAATGTTCATTTTGGGGGGATTTCGCCACAGTTGCCACGCTTGGCAGGCGGGTTGGCAACCGCATTTTATTTATTCAGATGTTCCCGGAAGATTCTGCTGCCCGTCTCCTGATTTCTATTTTCCTTCTGTAGACTTTTACGACACCCACAAGATGAGATGGTGGATTTTGATTTAATTTTATCAATTATAGGATCCAAAGCCGGTAGTACCCCTTAGAAGAGGTTTACTGGTGGTAGGATTCCTATGCAGGAGTCCGTCTAGGTAAGTACCACCCCTGTGCCAGTTATTCTGCAGTGAAGCAGTAGTGCTGCAAAACGGTATATGAGACATAGATCTGATGTCTCAGGGTGATGAGCACAGTGTGGTGTCACAAAGACATTTTCTGGGTGACACAGCATTTTGTATGGGCAGGACGTTGCACTCTACCATCAGGTGAACGTTTTGCCCGTTTCATCAATTGATACAATAAAAAAAAAGTAAATCACCTCAGCGTGACAGTCGTTGACGGCCATTCCCCTCACCGACATGTGCTCCCCGGAGACGCACTTGGTGCCAGGTGGTCACTGCTATCACCTGGAGAAAGAACCATAGAGGAATCTGAAGCTGTATCTTACCGGAACAGATCCAGCCTTACTGAAACACTGTCAGGCTTGACCGGGGGAAGTGCAACGCTGTTACTAAAGAACCAAGAATCTACCCTGTGGTACCGGCACGGACGGTTCTAGAGAATCCCTCACTGGGCGCCCACGCGCTGTGTACCCTACGCTGGCCGAGCGTGGCAGGCTGCCCCTCGTAATGGAGTCTCCTCCATGGGGGGGGGAGGGGCGAAAAGTGCACATTCCTTTCTAAAATGCCGGCAAAGCGTAAGTAATTCCTCTGGTATTTTTTTTATTTGATAGTGACGAACCGAGCAAAACCTTCACCTGATGGTAAGTGAACAGACCCAGAACATTTCTTTGTGACTCCACACTGCACCTATCACTCGTGAGACATCAGTTCTTTAGTCTCATATGCCCAGTGACTACGCTAGCTCTCAGTGCCCTTCAGACCTAAACACAGTAATGTTTGCACACTACTGCTTCACGGCAGAATAACTGGCCTGGGTGGTACCTCTCAAGACGGATTTCCGCATGGAAATCCTACCACTAGTTACCACCTACATGGTGGTAAGATTCCCATGCAGAAAGCCTAGGTATATAGGCGGTCTGAAGGGCACTGGAGTTAGCGTAATCACTGGGCATATCAGATCTAAGAACTGACGTCTTAGGTAGTCAGGCGTAATGTGGTACCACACAGGATAGTTCTGGGTGGCACATCATTTGCTGTGAGCGGTCGTCGCACTCACCACCACAAGAACGTTTTGCTCGTCGCTTCACCTTATAAGCACAAAAAAAAAACAAAAATAAAGGATAAGTAGGCTCTAAATTATATACCTTAGCCCCTTCTACGCGGTGGTTGATGGTCATGACGATGCCGGCGAGGACTTTGCGCTTGGAGTGCATCAGGTTGCCGCGCATCAGCTGGTTGAACTTCTCGTTGACTAATCTGAAAGCAATCATTCATATTTAACGAACGGACACAAGTTGCCAACCCGCCTGCCAAGCGTGCCAACTATGGCAAATTCACCACGAAACGAGAGATGTTTATTATTGTGGCAATCTGTGGGGGAGGCCATGTTCAGCAGTGGATTGGTGATGGGCTTGAAATGATGATAAACAGACACGTGTTTAACATTTTTCTTTCTAAACGAAAACTGAACAGTAAAAACGTGGCCGACTTTTGGCTCCACCTCGAAAAGTGGTTGTGGTGTTTTTATTGAATGTTGTAATGGGTTAGTATGTTTCTGTGTATATTTTGATGTTTAATATTGATAGTTTATTATGCAGCAAGTGCTCGTGAAAGTGTACAGTGATTGGAAAATTCAATTCAAGACCTAAATTGTACTCTTAGTTTTGTCTCCATCAGTCCAGCAAATCATCATCTCCATCACCATTGATCCAGCCAGCAAATCTTCAGTGGAACTGACTAGTCATTTTACTGTCACTTGAACTCGTCAAGTTATAATTACATTATTACTGGACATTGGCAAAAATGACACGATCTGTTAGCTAATTGATAGAATTAAAAAAGAAGAAAAAGGAGGAAAGGCACTCTACTGTTCGCTCCACCCACAGCGGAGTCATCTAGCCACTCCAACTATTGCTCTACTCACAATCGAGGTACTTGGCCACCCCTATCGCTGGCCATAGCAGAGTTAACAACAGAGTTGGATACCCCTGGTCACCTCCTGCCGCTAACTACACCGACGACGGAGACATCTGGCCCACTGACCCATGGCCTCTCGCTCAAACTGCTTTGGAGCATTCGGCGACCTAGTGACCTTAGCCGCCGTGCGGCAAGAGTCAAGAGCAGCAAGGGTGGTCAGGGGTGGCCACCCTCGCTCCATGCGGCGGACGTACCTGGCCACGTGGTCAGCGAGCAGCTGTGGCAGCGGCGTGCCGGGCGCGGGCTGCTGCGGCGAGCAACGCGGCTCGCCCAGCTCGCCCAAAGCCGCCCTGGCGGCCGCCAGCTTCGCCAGCTTCTTGCTCGACCCTGTAACATACAGACATAAGTCAAAGAATATCCCCTAATACATAAAGCAATCACGGAAGCCAAAGACATCATCATCATCATTTCAGCATATCACTAGTCCACTGCTGAACACAGGCCTCCCCCGTAGATTGCCACAAAAGTTTGTTGCTCTCTGCATTTTGAGGGAATTTTGCCATAGTTGCCGCGCTTGGCAGGCGGGTTGGCAACCGCAGTTTATTTATTCAGATGATCCAGATTCTTACTTACTAAGATATTATACTATGTGAATGTTAACAAACAATATATAAGAATATATTAGATAAGGTAAACTCACCGTAACCTTCAAACTTCTGATCCTTGATCTGGCAGACCACCTTGAACCTCATACTATGACTTAGCTGAAACGGGGCTGTTAAAGACAAAATTACATATATATAAATAAATCGGCAAGCATAAGCGGAAATCCGTCTAGATAAGGACCACCACAGAGCCAGTTCTTCTGCCGTGAAGCAGCAGTGTGCAAACATTACTGTGTTTCGGTCTGAACTGTACTGAGAGCTAGCGTAATCACTGGGCATATGAAACTTGAGAACTGATGTCTCAGGGTGATGGGCGCAGTGTGGTGACACACAGAAATGTTGAGGGTTACACAGTATTTTTTATGGACAGATTACTATCAGATGAACCTTTTGACTGTCTGTCTTTCTTGTGCTTTCAGTACTTTTCAGACCGAAACACAATAATGCTCACACTACTGCTTCGCGACAGAATAACTGGCCCTGCGGTGGTCCCTATCTAGACGGATTCCCGCATGAGATGCTATCACCAGTATATCACCAGGTTTTTTGATTAGATTTAGTGACGAAACGAGCAAAACGTTCACCTGATGGTAAGTGCAACGTCTGCCCATAACAAATATTGTGTCACCCAGCCAATTTCTATGTGATGCCACACTGCGCCCGTCACCATCAGACATCAGTTCTTAAGTCTCATTTGCCCAGTGATTACGTAAGCTCACAATGCCCTTCAAACCGAAACACAGTAATGTTGGCACACTACTGCTTCACGGCAGAATAACTGGCCCTGGGGTGGTACCTACCTAGACGGATTCCTGCATAGTAAAGCTTATACGGAGAAGAGGGGAGTTTTGCCACAAAAGTTTGTAGCTTTTTGAAAGGGAATAGGCCATAGTTGGTGTTGTTGGAGGGCGGTTTGGCAACCGCAGTTTATTTATTTAGATGCTCCAGGAAGATACTGCCTCATCTTCCGGTTTTCATTTTCCCTCTGTCGACTTTTACGACACCTACGGTATGAGATGAGGTGGTAGATTCTCTTAAGCCGCCACCATACTACTGCACTCTATTAATATTATTATTTTTAACTTCTTTTGTTTATGTACTATGTACGTTGACAGACTGATTTAAACTTTTTTTTTTAATTTTTATATTTCGATTTTATTACCACTATTCTCTCAAATCTACACAAATAAATAAGATTGAAGTGTCTGTTAGTAATAACAAAAAAACATTTTTTATAATTTTTGTCTTTCTGTCTGTCTGTGTGTCTGTCTGTCTGTTTGTTCCGAAACGGCTGGACCGATTTCCACGACACTATTACTGACAGATAGCTGACATTATAGCGGGTAACTTAGGCGACTATAATTTTAGAAAATAATTATAACTCCGCGCAAAAAAATTAAAACACTACACACTACAATAACACTAGATACCGATTCAAATAGGGAAGTATATATGCATATTTTTTATCGGTGTCGGCTTTTTTACGCGGGTGAAACTGCGTTGCGCAGATAGGACAAAATAAATGTATTTGTACATAATACAATATTAAATGGAATAATATTAAATTTACTGGTGGTAGGATTCCTATGCAGGAATCCGTCTTGGTAGGTACCACCCCAGGGCCAGTTATTCTGCCGTGAAGCAGTAGTGTGCAAGCATTACTGTGTTTCGGTTTGAAGGGCACTGAGAGCTAGCGTAATCACTGGGCATATGAGACTTAAGAACTGATGTCTCGGGGTGACGGGCGCAGTGTGGTGTCACACAGAAATTTTCTGGGTGACACAGCATTTGTTATGGGCAGATGTTACTTACCATCAGGTAAACGTTTTGATAATTTCGTCACATTTATGAAATAAAAAAAAATGCAAATATCATATTATGTTAGTTACATAATTACATTTTACATTTAATGTTTACAAATAAATTAACTTGAAATTGAAAGTATGTATAGCAGAATAGCGCCTACCTCTTTCCTACCGAGGTGTCGCAAGCGACAAAAGTTACTGTACGGACAACAGTCTTTATTAGTGCAATTAACACCATAATATGCGATGCTGTCACTATTACGCTCGTGGGAACGCAGTGGGGAGTAAGATGTTTTCGCCACCTGTCACGTCTCGTTTCCCGCGGGAGGCAAAATGGGCTACACGTCTGGCCTCCGCTAATATGAGAAAAAGACGTGACTGTGTGTATGTAAAAGTTTCAGCCTATAAATGTCCCACTACTGAGCACAGGCCTCCTCACATTTCTGAGAGGGATTTGGAGCTGGGAGAATCCGCCACGCCGCTCCAATGCGAGTTTGCGGACTGCAAATGTCTTCGAAATATTTTTTTTTATTTCTCAGACATGCAGGTTTCCTCACGATGTTTTCCTTCACCGCTGATCACGTGGTAAATCAGCACTTAAAATTGCAATTAACAATTTTAGTGGTGCCGGCACCGGGAATCGAACCCAGGTCACTCGCTTTCTATGAAATTTTAAGCGAGCGCCTAACCCCTGAGCTGCCACGGCTCTTGGTGTGTACTTGTACTCGGAAGTAATCGCGTACGACTCACCTTCCGAAGCATCCAAAGGTGATCCATCGCCGTATGTGCAGGTGAAATTTATGCCAGGGTAATTCTCGTACAGGCTGTTTATTGGGCTCTTGTGGGAAGGAACGGACGTCGCAGCGCCGAACAGCATCGTGGCAGGGGACAGACTCGCTGTGGAAATGGGGAGAAAATAAAATGATATCTAGAAGAAATTTTTTTTTTATTGGATAAAGTGACGAAACGAACAAAACGTTCACCTGATGACAAGTGCAACGTCTGCCCATAACAAATGCTGTGTCACCCAGAACACTTCTGTGTGACGCCACACTGCGCCCGTCACCCTGAGACGTGTTCTTAAGTCTAGCTCACAGTGCCCTTCAAACCAAAACACAGTAATGCTTGCACACTACTGCTTCACGGCAGAATAACTGGCACTGGAGTGGTACCTACCTAGAGGGATTCCTGCATAGGATTCCTCAAACTACTCATTTCCACAGCATTTCACTTTCATGCTTCTTCCGCCTGACGCCACATTCACTACCATACATAAGTGTTGGTACCAGTACTCCTCTATGTACAGCCAGTTGTATGAAAACACGTTTGGCGGATGATATTGCCAAATGAAAACGGTAGCCTACCCGCCAGATCAGGTGGTCTGATCTGGGGGGGGGGGGGCGTCTCCTCCTGCTAGTAATATTCAGATGTAATGATGCTAGTAATATGTTAATAGTAATATTAAGTGGTAGCGGCTTAAGAGACTCTACCACCCCATCTCATCCCGTGGGTGTCGTAAAAGTCGACAGAGGGAAAATTAAAACCAGGAGATGGGCGGCAGCGTCTGCCTGGAGCATCTGAATAAATAAACTGCGGTTGCCAGCCCGCCTGCCAAGCGTGGCAACTATGGCAAAATCCCTCCAAAATTAGAGCGTTGTGGCAATCTTTGAGGGAGGCCTATGTTCAGCAGTGGACTAGTGATAGGCTGAAATGATGATGACATGTAGTTCGCATCTCAGAAAACTTTCATAGCGCGATTATGGAACGTTTGAAGTATTTATTGAGCTTCTCATGTGGCGACATAGATGTCGCCACACACGAATGATAGTAGAGGAAGCGAAAGATTTGTGTCATGGATAGACGTGGTCAATGCCTACCCCAATAGGAAAAAGCCTATATCTCTTTCTTACATTAAAAAAAAAACGAAATGTAAACGACTATTGATTAACCGACCCGAGTTCTCCACTGGTTTGTTGGTTGCGCCTTGCGGCTTCGTCTGCACCTCGAGGTTCTGGTACTCGGTGGCTGTATTGAAAAAACAAATTGGTTACTCTAATGAAGAAGAAAAGTAGAGAAGGGAAGAAATATTGAAGACTAGCTGTTCCCCGCGGTTTCACCCGCCGATCCCGATCTCTGATATACATAACTTCTCTATTTGAATCGGATTTTGGTGTTTTAATTTTTTTGCTCGAACCCTAATTATTTTTCTAAAGTTAATGTAGCATAAGTTACCCGCTATAATATCAGCTATCTGTCAGTGAAAGTCCCGGACAAAATCGGTCCCAGCCGTTTCGGTGATTAGCCGGAACAAACAGACAGACAGACAGACAAAAATTTCACAAATTGTTTTTTTCTTATACCGTTTATAATTTCACAAGCATTGAGTAAACAGCTTTTATTTTGTTATTACAAACAGACACTTAAATTTTATTTATTTGTAAAGATAGCCCATGACAAATGCTGTGCCACCCAAAACTAGTGTCCAACCAAACCTTTCTGCTTTCACTTCGGCTTCGGAGACCTTCGGCTTCGGCGACCTTCGGCTTCGGAAGAAAATGGGCGCACCTACACTGCCGTCGCGAACCGTCAACTTGAGACATCAGTTCTTAAGTCTCATGTGCCCAGTATTACACTAGCTTCAGTGCCCTACAGACCGAAACACAAAATAACTGACACTGCGGTGGATGACCGTCTAGGCGGATTCCTGCTGAGGAATCCAACCGCCATATCGGCTCCGATCGAATCTCTTAGTTATTCATATACAATATGAAGACGTGAGTGAATTATATATAATAATATATACTAGCTGATGCCCGCGACTTCGTCCGCGTGGGAACCATTTAAATTTCTGGACTAAGAAGTATCCTTTATCCGTCTTCAGGATGCGAGCTATCTCTGTGCCTAATTTCGTCAATAATAGCCCTGTGGCGGCGACTTAAGAGAATCTACCAATCCATCTCATTCAGTGGGTGTCGTAAACGTCGACAGGGGAATAGTAAAAACCAGGAGATGGGCAGCAGCGCCGTCCTGGAACATCCAAATAAATAAACTGCGGCTGTCAAACCGCCTGCCAAGCGTGGCAACTATGGAAGCATCCTCTCAAATTGACAGCTACAAACTTTTGCGGCAATCTATTTGAGAGGCCTACGTGAAGCAGCAGACTAATTGTGGGCTGAAATGATGACGAGGCCCTCACTTATTCCCTTCGGTGGTTCGTCGCTGGTGAAGTCCTGGTGCCTAGGCGGCGCTGGCAACAGGCGACCTGCGCGCGCCAATAACGCTGCGAGACATACACGAGCTGCCGCCGCTCGGGCTTCGCGTTTGCTGTGGCCCCAACCCTCGAACGTCATGTCTGCCACCTGAGAAGCGTCCAAAATATGACGCATTATTTTTATTCAGACTGTAAAAAGTTAAGCCAATTACCAAAGAGCAAGGGATCAGGAAGCTGTATTAGCAATGGGCCGGCCATGCAGCTCGTAGAACCGATAACCGTTGTGCAAGATCCTAGAGTGGCAACCTCGTACTGAAAAACGTGGTGTAGGCCGTCTAGATGGAGGGGCCACCTGCACGGTTTTGCGGGAAGTCGATGGATGCAGGTGGCCCAGGAAAGCGTTTTGTGGTGACCTGTGTTCGGCATTGGACCAGTGATGGACTAAGAAGACGATGATAAACTACATTATGCTAATTTAATCTACGACCGGCTCGGAAAAAGTGACCGCCATTAAAGGACACATAAAGCTTTTACTGGTGGGTAAGATTCCTATGCAAGAATCTGTCTAGTTGGGTAACTCCGCTGGCCAGTTATTCAGCCGTGAAGCAGTAGTGTGCAAACGTTGCTGTGTTTCGGTCTGAAGGGCATTGAAAGCTAGTGAAATCACTGGGCGAAGTCTCATCCTCTCGAAGTTTAGTTATCTGAAGGTTTTACTTTTAGCGCGTGTAAACTGGTCATATTTTTTTTAATCTATGGGTAGGAAGACTGGGATTTTGGTATAAACTAGACCTGTGTCCTTTACCATTTCTAGTGATACGGGTCGATCGTGACCCATTGGCTTAGTGATCGGGTTAAAGTGATTGGATCGTTCGGGTCGCAGCTCGGTCGTTTGACCGATTGGACCGATGAACTCATTCGATCGCTAGCAGTGGTGGCGAATCCAAACAGGTTTTTTAAGTTGTGAAACGGGAAAAGAGGGACTGAAATAAAATTAAAACAAATAATTTTAGAATAATATTGTCATAAAACAAAACTGTGATTTAGAAAAGTAATTTGATTGTGTTTTAAAAAACGTCGTTTATTCCTCACTGTCATCAGTACCCAAATGATCAAATCTTTGATCGATAGAGATCGAATCAGGTCTAATAAAAACGTTTTTTTTTTTTTATTATATAAAGTGACGAAACGAGCAAAACGTTCACCTGATGGTAAGTGCAACGTCCGCCAAAAACAAATGCTGTGTCACCCAGAATATTTCTGTGTGACACACTGCGCACGTCACCCAGAGACATCAGTTCTTAAGTCTGAAATGCCGAGTGAGTACGCTAGCTTACAGTGCCCTTCAAACCGAAACACAGTAATGCTTGCACACTACTGCTTCACGGCAGAATAACTGGCCCTGAGGTGGTACCTACTTAGATGGATTCCTGCAGGAATCCTACCACCAGTAATACTGTAAATTGAGTCGACTAACCCGGCATTACAAGCTTCTTTGTCCCCGGTGTTTACATTAGGTACATCACTGGTTTTTACTAAATACGGCACTGCGGTGACACTAGGCGGATTCGTCCAAATCGTACCACCACTAAGTGACCACCATAAAGTATGGAAGTGAACTCACGGTCACGGCGACGGTGAAGCTGGGGCAATGTGCTGGTCCTCCCTGCTGAAGGACAGTGTAAGAGACTCGGACGCCGAGCTCGTTCAATGCAGACACCGGCGACTTGCCCCCGGACTCCACGGCGTCCGCCGCATTCGCTAGTGCCTGGAATTTAACACGCCGTGTGGTAGCGGCTTAAGAGAATCTACCACTCCATCTCATCCCGTGGGTGTCGTAAAAGTAGAGAGAGGGAGAATGAAAACCGGGAGATGGGCAGCAGCATCTTCCTGGAGCATATGAATAAATAAACTGCGGTTGCCAACCCGCCTGCCAGGCGTGGCAACTATTTTTTTTTATTTGTTAAAAGTGACGGAACGAGCAAAACGTTCACCTGATGGTAAGTGCAACGTCTGCCCATAACAAATGCCGTGTCACACAGCAATTTTCTGGGTGACACCACACTGTGCCCATCACCCTGAGACATAAGTTCTTAAGTCTCATATGCCCAGTGATTACGTAAGCTCACAGTGCCCTTCAAACCGAAACACAGTAATGTTTGCACACTTCTGCTTCACGGTAGAATAACTGGCCCTGGGGTGGTATCTACCTAGACGGATTCCTGCATAGGAATCCTACGACTAATTTCTATAGCAAACTTCCCCCAAAATGAGATTAACAAACTTTTGGAGCAATCTATAGACGATGCCTATGTTCAGCAGTGGACTAGTGATAGGCTGAAATGAGGATGATTAACATGCGGACGGGTTCGAATACCAGCCGGTGACATTTCTGCAGAAACACAAATTGTTAAATTTCTGGATGTGTTAACGCAAGTTTTTATTTAGTTTCTGTCTGTCTGTTGGTAATCAAATCTTACATAAGTACATAGTCACGTTTCTTTCTTATCGGGGTAGCCAGAGACTACATCTTTCCACTTGCTACGATCCCGACACACGTTTCGCTTCATTCATCACGTTTTCATACAAGCTCGTCGGTTTCGACTACTTCTGACGTGGCCATTCCTCAAAAGTTCTCCGATCTAATCATGATACGTACGCCCAGGTCGACCCTTACCGGCTTTCCCATTCACACTCGCCTCATAAATCTGTTACATCAATCGTATAAATAAAGATAAAGAAAATATAGAATCATCGTTCGTTTCAGCCTATCAAAAGTCCACTGCTGAACATAGGCCTCCCCCAGAGGTAGCCACAAAAGATTGCAGCTCTCATTTCGGATGGATTTTGCCATAGTCGCCCCGTTTGGCTGGCGGGTTGGCAACCGCAGTTTATTAATTCAGATGTTTCACAGGAAGATGCCGCCGCCCATCTCCTGGTTTTAATTTTCCCTCTGTCGACTTTTACGACACCCACGGAATGAGATGGGGTGGTAGGTTCTCTTAGGCCGCTTACATATAAAGATTATTTCTTTCTTATTTCTATGTGGGAATTATGGAAACTAACCTGCAAGTTCCATTTGAAACCAGCATCTAGTCGGATTGCGGGAGTGGGGCGCTTCGCTGGTGGTCCCCCATCTGTGTTTATAGAAACCAAGATTCAATAATTTTTCCATAATTCTGACCACCGCGTGGCGTAGTGGTAAAAGTGCCCGACTTCTTCGTTGCCGGTCCTGAGTTGGAACCGCAAACGTAACCAACCTCCGTGCGAACACACGATTGTTGTCTGGTGTTTTTTTTAAATAGTTAAATGACGAAGCGAGCAAAATGTCCTGATGGTAAGGGCAACGTCGGCCCATCACAAATGCAGTGTCACCCACAACATTTCTGTACGACGCCACAACGCTCTCGTCACTTGAGACATAAGTTCTCAATCTCATATCGTGATTACACCGGCTCTCAGTGCCCTTCGGACCGAAGCACAGCAATGTTTGCGCACTACCGTGATACACCGTGAAGCATGGCAGAACAACTGGCACTGCGGCGGAACCTACCTAGACGGATTCCTGCACAGTAATCTTGCTCAGCAGTGGGACATTTAAAGGTAACTTTACTCAAAGCGTGTCGACGACGGGCGCAGTGTGGTGCGACACAGAAATATTCTGGGTGACACAGCATCACTATGGGCGGACGTTGCACTTACCATCAGGTGAACGTTTCGTTCGTCTCGCCCCTTCCTCCTACAAAAAAGGCGGTAGGAATCCTATGCAGGAATCCGTCTAGGTAGGTACTGTTTCGGTTTGAAGGGCACTGTTAGCTACCGTAATCACTGGGCATATGAGACTTAAAAAGTGATGTCTCAGGAATCCGTCTAGGTAGGTACCACCCAGGGCCAGTTATTCTGCCGTGAAGCAGTAGTGTGCAAACATTGCTGTGTTTCGGTTTTATGAGCACTGTGAGCTAGCGTAATCACTGGGCATATGAGACTTAAGAACTTATGTCTCAGGGTGACGGGCACAGTGTGGTGTAACTGTAACGTGACACTGCATTTGTTATGGGCAGACGTTGCACCTACAGTCAGCCTAACGTTTTGCTCGTTTCATCAATATATCGAATAAAAAAAAATATAAATACCATTGAGTTCGTTCCTAATCTGTGCTTCAGTGCTTCCAGCCTCGCACATTTGGTGATATTGTTGAAAATAACACAAAATACCACACAACCGCCGATTATTTGAAAAGGTTCGCTATCACACAAAACAAAACGATATTTCGAATCACTTTCAACATATGACAATAAGTATGCTAGGGGAAACACGACGACAGCGAATTGTAAAATGTGTGACGGTGGTCGGATTTGCGAAAAAAATTGTTTAAATACCCCCATAACGGCTTATAAGGGCGCGGGTACAATGTCACAAGCAGTAGCGGCGCGGTGAGCGGACGGTCCACTAATAGGATTCCTTTTCAGAAATTCCTATACGGTAGAAATTTAAGACGATGTCCCTGAGGTATACAAGAAATATACATACAGTCTACTGGTGGTAGGATTTCTATACAGGAATCCGTCTAGATAGGAACCATCCCAGGGCCAGTTATTCTGCCGTGAAGCAGCAGTGTGCACTTACCACCCATCACAAGTGGTGTCATCCGGAACATTTCTGTGTGACACCGCACTGCGACCGTCACCCTGAGACATTAGTTCTTAAGTCTCATACGCCCAGTTGTTACGCTAGCTCTCAGTGCCCTTCAAACCGAAACACAGTAATGTCTGCACACTACTGCTTCATGGCAGAATAACTGGCCCTACGGTGGTACCTGCTTAGACGGATTCCTGCATAAGAATCTTACCACCAGTAAAATCATGCCAATTTTCACGAATTTGATGAAAAATTAAAAACGACGACCGTGTGGCCTACCTCTGAGTCAGGTACTCACTTCTACGCCGCGGGGCCTGGGTTCGAATCCCAGCCGGAGTTAACATATGTGCAAAACAGATTTTTTTTTATTACATAAAGAAGGTCGAGGGAGACTAGCGAAACGTTCACCTGATGGAAAGTGCAACGTCCGCCCATAGCAATGCTGTGTCACCCAAAATATTTCCGTGTGGCACCACACTACGAAAGTCCCCCCCGAGACGTCAGTTCTTAAGTCCCATATCATCATCATCATTTCAGCTTATTACTAGTCCACTGCCGAGCACAGGTCTCCCTCACAGATTGCCACAAAAGTTTGTAGCTATCAATTTAGGGGATTTTGCCATAGTTGCCACGCTCGGTAGACCTGTTGGCAACCGCAGTTTATTTATTGAGATGTTCCAGGAAGATGCTGCAGCCTATCTCCTGGTTTTCATTCTCCCACTGTCGATTTTTACGACACCCACGGGGGATGCCCAGTGATTATTGTTTATTTATTATGAGTTTATTTGTTTACGAGTCGCTCGGCGGCCGTCTGTCGTAGAGTCTATGACGCTTGATAATGCCTCGTTTTGTGGCGAAACACGTATCGTTTTCTCGACTTCAGTGGTGTATATTATCTAGTGGTGGTATTGTAGTGGTTGGTGGAGGGTACCTGGTGGCGGTTCCTGGTGGCGGTGTTAGTTTGCTTGTGCACGCTACTGAGGGCGGGCAGGCGGTGCTCTTCAAAAAACTAGGTAATATACACCATTTTTATATTTTGCATGCGGATTTTAGCAAAGTAACTTACCTTCCTTCATTATAATGGATTTCCGCAAAGTAACGCCTGATTCTATTAACTATGTTTATTTATTGTTTTTCGAGTCTTGAAATGTATGTCTGTAAAACGCACCCACGACACTGGAGAAATACTAGTGGGGTATTTTTTTTTGAATAGAATAAAATAATTTTTATTCAACATTTACATAATACTAATTGAAAGTATTTTTTTTTCTTTTTTAAAAAAGAAAGCTTCTATCCTGGGAAGAACCAGCAGGAAACCCAGTGGGGAATTTTTTTTCCCTTTTAAGTAATTTAAAAAAAAAACAGTGGCAGAGCCACGCGTCAGCTTTTGTTGTTGCATGAAAACCACGACCTCACAGAAGACCGGCGTGAAGTAGATGTTTAACAAGCTTCTGCGTTTCGTCTGGTGAGTGCAGGTAACGTGAGGCCCACCATCACCCCACCCCCAAAACATGGTAGCGGAAATACACGCACAAGCACTTTATGGATTGGGCTGCCGTCGGCGGTTTTTCCGGACCGATACGACTTAGGGACCTTCAAGAAAAGAGCCTATTCCTTTCTCAAAGGCCGGCAACGCATCTGCTATTCCTCTGGCATTGTAGGTGTTCATGGGCGTCGGTGATCGCTTACCATCACTTGAGCCACCTGCTCGTTTGCCCCCTATTTTATATAAAAAAAAGAATATATTTTAATTTTTAACACTCACACTTCCGTCTCGCGAACTGTCGTTTCGGCGCGAACGCCTGCGCGCCCGGCATGCCGACGTCAGTGGTCGAACTGACGCTGGAATTCTGAGGACAGAGACATTTTTTTTTAAATAACGCGCCTCTGTTAACCCCGAGATAAGTACACGATAATTTAATATGTTCGTCGTGCAACAGAATATTACAGTTACTACTCGCAGTTAGCCGTGGTGGCTCTGGGGCTAGCTTTAAGTTTTATAGCACGCGAGTGTCGCGGGTTCGATTCCAGGTAAAAAAAAGTAAAGTTTCAGCCTATAAATGTCCCACTGCTGAGCACATGCCTCCTCTCATTTCTGAGAGGGTTTTGGAGCTAGGAAGAATCCGCCACGCTGCTCCAAAGCGGGTTGGCGGACTGCACATGTCCTCGAAATATTTCTATTCCTCGGACATGCAGGTTTCCTCACGATGTTTTCCTTCACTGCTAAGCATGTGGTAAATCAGCACTTAAAATTGTCGAACAATGTTAGTGGTGCTGGCACCGGGGATCGAACCCAGGTTACTCGCTTACTATGAAATTAAAGGCGAGCACCAGGCCCCTGAGCTACCACGGCTTCAGCACCAGGCCCCTGAGCTACCATATATAAATGCCTATATATAAATAAAAATATTTCGAGGCCATGCGAAGTCCGCCAATCTCTGACGGCTCTGAACCCCTCTCAGGAATGGAAGGAGGGCTGTGCTCAGCAGTGGGACATTTATAGGCTGTAATTTTTTACTTTTTACATAATTATGAGGGGCAGTATGTCCGGCAGAGTAGAACCTACCTCTTTCCTACCGAGGTGTCGTAAGAGGCGACTAATATATTGTTCGACCAGCCTTTATTCGTTTAGAATAACACCATAATATGCAATGCTGTTATATTTTATAGACTCGTACCTAAATGACGCGCAAGCGACGTTGTTCGCCGAGATATCCTGACACAACCAGGCCCGAAAACCAACGATGATTTTGCGCAATCGTTGGCTCCGACTGGGATCCGAACCCAGGACCGGCGGACCTAGGAGTCTTGTGCATATGTGCCAAGTAATTGCACTAGCTATCCGTGTACTTCAAACCGAAACACGGTAGTAATACTTGCACACTACGGCTTCAAGGCAAAATAACTGGCACTGCGGTGGTACCTACCTAGACCATAGGAATCCTACCACCAGTAAAAATCATGAATCCTATCCGAGGCAAGCTATGACAAACAGACAGACAGACATAAATTCAAAATACGGCCATTTATGATGAGGAATTATACATATATGTAGCAGTTTACACTTTAATGGATGAGATGGAGTGATAGTATTCTTTTAACGAGCCGCCACCACACGGCCCAAGGCGAGTAAGGAATTAAACTGCATTGTGCACCCAACAGCGCATGGTGGCGATGGGCTCACCACCTATCACACCAAGTGCATTATATTGTTTTGGTGAAACTTGGATTGTGGCAGTCATCTGTTTTTGCAGTGAATGCCCAGTCTCTGACTCCCCCTTATGGGATACAGTCGTGATCTTATGTATGTAGTACACTTTAATTTTGGCATTTACTTTCAAATTACAGACAGACAGTGCAATATTATTATTGGTATAGATAGATAGATATGGATGTAGCTACATATATTTTGTACCAGCAGTGCCCCGCAGTTTCACCCGCGTAAAAAAGCCGATCCAGGTCACGGGGTTTATATTTTTGCCCGCAACCCTAATTATTTTTCTAAAATTATCGTAGCCTAAGTTACCCGCTATAATATCAGCTATCTGTCAGTGAAAGTCCCGTCAAAATCTGTCCAGCCGTTTCGGAGTTTACCCGGAACAAACAGACAGACAGACAGACAAAAATTATAAAAAAATAACTCTTTATAAGTACCGTATTTCATAAGCTGTTTATTACAAACAGACACTTCAATTTTATTTATTTGTGTAATGGAATGATGGGAAACTAAAAACATAATAAGCCTTATTGCAAAAAAAACTCACCCAGTCTCCAAAAGTACCTGGAACGATATTACTCAATTTAATAAATTATGCAATTGTACGAAATCTCAAACCTTTCTTTACAAGAGACAGTGACGAGACGAACGAAACGCTGCGCCACCCAGAACGTTTCTGTGCGACACCCACACTGCGACCGTCCCCCTGAGAGATCATTTCTCATGTCCCATTTGCCCTATAATAACACTAGCTCTCAATGCCCTACGGACCGAAACGCAGCAATGTTTGCACACTACTGCTTCGCGGCAGGATAACTGGCCTTGGGTGGTACCTAACTTGACGGAATCCTATGTAAGACCCCAGATCAGACCGCCCGATCTGACGGGTAGCTATTCCCTGGCACATCATCCGCCAAAGCCTTAAAGATCAGCAAGCTGAATTGGCATAGGCCGGCCATATAGCTCGCAGAACCGATAACCGTTGGGGAAGAAAAGTTCTGGACTGACGACAGTGTAGGACGACCCCTCACAAGTTGTAGCGACGGCTTGCACGGTTTTGAATGTAGCTACCAGAGCCAGTTATTCTGCCGTGAAGCAGTAGTGTGCAAACATTACTGTGTTTCGGTTTGTAGGGCACTGTGAGCTAGCGTAATCACATCACAAGTGGGCATATGAGACTTAAGAACTGATGTCTCAGGGTGACGGGCGCAGTATGGTGTCACACAGTAATTTTCTGGGTGACACAGCATTTGTTATGGGCAGACGTTGCACTTACCATCAGGTGAACTTTTTGCTCGTTCCGTCACTTTTATGAAATTATAAAAAAAACCAAGTTTGGATGCAGGTGGTTAGGGGCCGTGTTTTGTGGCAATCTATGGAGAAGGATTATGTTCAACAGTGGACTAAGACGGGCTGAAATGATGCTGATGAAGTGTACGCGCAAACAGAAACCTACCCGCGCTCGATGCCCCGGGGGTACGCCAGGATGCTGTTTTATTTTATTACGTTACGAGACGAGCAAAACGTTCACCTGATGGCAAGTGCAACGTCTGCCCATAACAGGTGCTGTGTCACTCAGAGTATTTCTGTGTAGCACCACACTGCGCCCTTCACCCTGAGACATTAGTTCTAAGTCTCATACGCCCAGTGATTACTCTAGTTCGCAGTGCCCTTCAAACTAGACGGATTCCTGCATAGGAATCCTACCACCAGTGAAATGCTGTGTACCAAAAACCAGCATTCAATTCGTAGCCAGGACCCATGGTCCAAGTACCCGTAAAGACCCGTAGTCAAGTACTCTCGCCGTCGATGATAACAGCAATGTTAAATGAGTTCGTTAAAAAATGGCGCAAACACGATAATATACGACATACTGTGACCCCTCACTTCAACGAACGCTTTGTCTTGTTCAGATGAACATTACAAAGAGAGTTAAACAAAGTAACTTATTACAATCTATATATACTGGATGACTGGTCTGAGCGTCATCGAAAAAATGGGCGTGAAAATTTGCCGGATTATATTGTCTCCTCCGACTAGTAATGTTTAGATGTTGTATATATAGTTCGCATCTCCGAAAACTTTCATAGCGCGATTGTGGAATGTGTGAGATATTTCTTGAGCTTCTCATGTGGCGACATAGATGTAGCTACGTCACTCTCCCGCTGAGACTGGAAGTTGTAGTCAGCGCGGAGAACTTGTGACGTCAGGCGATATATAATTTCGGTGATGTAATTGCTGTTAGCCTTTTTTTGGCTTTTACTGCTTCATCGGATACTGTGCTCACGGGCCAGGGGCCCGCGTGCCAGGGGCCCGCGTGCCAGGTTTGGTTTGACCCAAACATAAATACATAAATAAACTCCTACAATAACCTCGAAATTCGGACTGTCGCGCTCGCTGCGTGCTTGTGCGATTTAGAATATCTCTAAAGGGTTTTTAAGTCGTCTAATGACCGTCCGAGGGAGGCTGCGGGCCTCCATTCGGACTGTCGACTTGTGTGTCGGTAACTCTGGGCGGTGAGAACCGCCCTGGAACACGGGTGTATCGTGTGTACGCGGTGTGATTGTCGACTGCTGCGCGCCGCTCTCTACGGCGGTCGCGCGTCGTGGTGCATGTTATGTTAAAGCTATTAACTCGATGACGTTGTCGCTGTGGTTCGGAGAAGCTAGCTGCGATGTTCATACCGGGATCAGCATTTTGGCGGATGATATTGCCAAGGAAAGGGGTAGCTTGATAGGTAGTCAGATCTGGGGGGGACTTCTCCTTGAACTAGTAATGTTTAGTTGTCGTATATATAGTTCGCAGCTCAGAAAACTTTCATAGCGCGATTATGGAATGTATGAGATATTTCTTGAGCTTGTCACGTGGCGACATGTCGATAAAGGTGCGATAGGTAAATAGAATCATCTCATAATTTCTGCCTATTACCAATCCATTGCTGAACACAGGCCTCTCCCATAGATTGCCACAAAAGTTCATTTATTCAGATGTTAAAACCAAACCAAAGATATTAAATAAATACTTTTTTCAAAGTTAATATTCTTTTTACCGTGCCGTGCGGAGGCGGCTCAAGAGAATCTTCCACCCCATCTCATACCGTGGGTGTCGTTAAAGTCGACAGAGGGAAAATGAAAACCAGGAGATGACCAGCAGCATCGTCCTGTAAAAAAAAAGTAAAGTTTCAGCCTATAAATGTCCCACTGCTGAGCACAGGCCTCCTCTCATTTCTGAGAGGGTTTAGGAGCTAGGAAGAATCCGCCCCGCTGCTCCAATGCGGGTTGGCGGACTTCACATGTCTTCGAAATATTTCTATTCCTCGAACATGCAGGTTTCCTCACGATGTTTTCCTTCACCGCTAAGCATGTGGTAAATCAGCACTTAAAATTGTAGAACAATTTTAGAGGTGCTGGCACCGGGGATTGAACCCTGGTTACTCGCTTACTATGAAATTAAAAGCGAGCACCAGGCTCCTGAGCTGCCACGGCTTCATCTTCCTGTGACATCTGAATAAATGAACTGCGGTTGCCAACCCGCCTGCCAAGCTACAAACTTTTGTGGCAATCTATGGGAGAGGCCTGTGTTCAGCAATGGATTGGTAATAGGCAGAAATTATGAGATGATTCTTTTTACCTATCGCACCTTTATCGACATGTATGTCGCCACATGACAAGCTCAAGAAATATCTCATACATTCCATAATCGCGCTATGAAAGTTTTCTGAGCTGCGAACTATATATACGACAGCTAAACATTACTGGTTCAAGGAGAAGTCCTCCCCAGATCAGACTACCTATCAAGCTACCCCTTTCCTTGGCAATATCATCCGTCAAAATGGTGACCCCGGTATGAACATCGCAGCTAGCTTGTCCGAACCACAGCAACAACGTCATCGACAGCCATCGCAGTTACAGCACTAGACTACTGTCGGCACAACGCGTGCTTCCTGCTCTCACAGCCACTGAGGACTGGAGACCTGAACACAGGTTCACGGCAACGCCACACTGCATCTCATCGACTGACGTCAACAAGTTCTCCGCGCTGACTACAACTTCCAGTCTCAGCGGGAGAGTGACGTAGCGACATCTATGTCGCCACAGTATTGGAATAACCTTATTGAATATTGATCCTCAAATGCCACCCCACCGGGTCTAAGGTGCGAAGGTACGAGGCGTCTGTTACTGCAGACGAGAATCCATCCACCTGCCATCCATGGTTAATTTTTCAAACCCTCCCTACTTGAGATTTAATTTCTTGAGATACAATTTCAATAGTAAGGATCACAAGTCAGACTTTTCGGGACAAACAGAAGTGCTGTAAGACTAAAGAGTAGTGAATTTTAAATATTAAATGCTACCATTCGTGTGAAAACGTGGTAGTCTGTGAAATTATTGAAATAACGAAGACTTTAGACCAAAACATTGGGTATTAATCATTTTAAAACCAATCCGATAGCGAAAATTTATTAATAATCAATGAATTACGTGTGCGTTATGTTTAGATTTTAAAATACTCACCGTTTTGTTTGAAATAATTCGAATTATGCTCCATATCCTAGAAGAATCAAGAGAAAATTAATTCAGCGTCTGAATTTATGTGTCACTACAAAAATATCTAGTTCATTTTTTCACGATAAACAACTGAAATAGCACACAAATGGCACAGAAACAACACCGGAACGTTAAAAATAAGCATAAGAATTTTTAGTTGACAATTTTTAAAAATTTATTTATATCGCTGTTGCTGATAAACAAATCAATGACATTTATTGACGTTTTTCTCTACAGAATGCACATAGATAATACAGAGTGCGCACTTACATTCTCTTAGGTACGCACAGATTATTTTGTATTTCGCTAAATATAAATTACTTTCAAAAAACTCTTTGTCGAAGGAGATGGTTCATTATGGGAATACTATTGAATAGTACATAAAAAAGGAGTAAAATAGTTAGATTTTATTAAAAATAAAAACTAATTGTAAAAAATGCGATATTATGATAGTTGTGAATGGAAAACAAATATCAGCATAGTCACGGATAGGTATAGTGTAGACTGGGCAAGCGAAACTTTATTAAACTTATGAAGAAAATTACGTAGTCTCCGTAAGAAAACTGAAGCCTAAACATTTTTCGATTAACTCATTAATTTTCCCAGATACTTGACCTTTTTACTATAATGTATATAAGTACAATATAGCAGAATAGGAGGTAAACGAGGCCAATCAATATTTGTTATAAGTCTAGAACTTCCTATGATGATTCCCGAAGTTCATCGTATCAATTGCTATTGGCAAATCTTATAAAAATGATTGGATATGTATACATATCGAAGTAGAGTGGTAAAATTCCCTCTAGATAAGAGCTACTAAGTTTTGTAGTAGTCTATGGGGGAAACCTGTGTTCAGCAGTGGACTAGTGATAGGTTGAAATGTTTATGATGATGATGTCTAGTATATTTGAATAAGTTTTACTTCCGTCACGTGTATTAAGTCGAGCACGCAATTCTTCACCTGATGCACGCAATCATTTTTGTTTTGCGTTTCTATTATAAGAACCCCACACTGTAAGCCCAATGGCCCATTTATGGACCTATCGACTGGTTGATAATCAGAATATGTCGTCACTGTCAATGTTGGTCAGTTCAGAACTCATTTAAAAAAATAATGAATTAGCAACTAGTAAGCGCCATCTATTGGCGAGTATCCGTAGTTTATTAGCGAGTATTTTTTACTAGTAATATTTTTGCTTCTTGATACTAAATGACGCTACATTTCATCATAAAAGGGACAAAGGTATTGGACGGACAGCCTTTATTCGAACAGTTAGTATGCAATGCTGTCACTATACTGCTCGTGGGAAACCCAATGGGGAGTAAGCATTTCTTGACTCGTACCAGAATAGCGGCGTTGTGGTACCCCGCCCGTCACGTCTCGTTTCCCGCGGGGGCAAAAAGTGAGCTACAAGTGTGGTCTACCCCTTAAATGGGAAAAAAGATTGACTGTATATGTAAATCCGTACAGTGCCAGTTATTCTCCTGTCAGGCTGTATTTTGCAAACATTGTTTTGCTCGGAAGGGCACAGATAGCTACTGTTATCACTGGGCATATGAGACTTAAAAACTGATGTCTAAGGGTGACGGGCGTAGTATGGTGCCACACAGAAATGTTCTTGGTTACTGCATTTATGGGTAAAGTTGCTCTTACCATCAGGTGAACGATTTGTTTGTCTTGTCAATTTCTTCTATACACAAGAATCCTCATTAAATGGAATGATAATATCTCATAGCAGTATCTAAAAGGTAAGGTCTTCGGTATTGCAACCAGTAATCCAATTAGGTAGTTAAATAATAGCTTGTAAAAATAAAATAATATTTTTTATTTCTATTTTCTAACTGTTAAAATATGGCACATTCTCAAAAATACTTCAATGATTCATTGTATTTAAGATTATTTATTACTGAGATCCCTAACACTACATCTAACATGCAATAACACTTTTAATACAGTTAATAGAATAAGATGTTAGTTTGCAGAAATCCATTATAATGAAGGAAATAAAGTTAATTTGCTAAAATACAAAATATAAATTGTTGTGTATTGTCTAGTTTTTTAAAGGCACTGCCCGCCCTAACACAATAGCGAGCAGAAGCAAACTAATACTTCTATATGTTTGGTTCTCAGCAAGTGGAGCACCACCGTAGCAAGAAGTTTTATGATCTATAATCTGGCTGAAAATAATTTTACAAATCGGATTAGTATTTCCTGAGGGTAGCGTGTTACAACATACAAACTCTTCAGCTTAATTATAGTAGTATGCCAGATTACATTAGTAAACTTAAATCATTTGTACATACATAAGATCACGACTGTATCCCATATGGGGTAGTCAGAGACTGGGCACTCACTGCAAAAACAGATGACTGCCACAATCCACGTTTCACCAAAACAATATAATGCACTTGGTGTGATAGGTGGTGAGCCCATCGCCACCATGCGCTGTTGGGTGCACAGTGCAGTTTAATTCCTTACTCGCCTTTTACGAGATCATAAAATTTTCAAATCATTTGTGAGTTCGCAAAAACCTGTATGTGGATTTTATCAAGTCTTCAGGAGGCGTAAAAAGACTGTTTTATCTGATACTGTAATAAGAATAATTTCTTAGTGTTACTCTGTAAATGTAGAATATTTTGGACGGCATTTTGCATTTTAGTTTTTTTTTTAATTCTTAGTTATCCAATAAACAATTTTACTGTCTCCTGAAAAGTTGAAAGAAACCACGTACGGGTTTTGGCAAGCGTTCCGACGAAATACATATTTTAGGGACTATAAAATGTATCACATGGTTTTAGTCAACAACAGTCCATATTGAAGGCTTCTCACATTTACCAATATCTGGACATAGCCTATTAAATGTGGTGCTGCTATCAAAACCCAATATTTCCCTCTCCTCTTGTATCCGAAAGGAGAAAGTACTCTCATGCGTGCCAATGAAATAGGCAGCGTGAGAGCATATTATCTGATCTATTATTGCAACTCCACCATCTTTGTAAAGTACTAAATCTGATTTATTTGGTAAATAGAAATACACATTATAGCCCAAGCTTTTGAGTTCATTTTCTAACGTCCTAATTTCAGCTGCTGATCCATCAGATGCAATGAAAATTTTCTTTATGTTAGGAACGTAATCTTTAATTGTTTTATGTATCTGTTTGACGGAGCCTTGTATTGATGGGATATCTCTTCTCCGGCTTTGGGCGAAATCTTGCCTTCTCCAGTGGACACTAATATAAGAGTTACATTTGTCTGTCTTGCATTTTAAGTATTGCGACATAAACTTTTTTGCAGTTTTAACTAAATTCTCATTGAACTTCATACTTTTTCTGCATTCCCAGTAAGTCTTCGTGCCATAAGAATCGTGTAACGGTATTTCACCATGGGAAAACATAACAGATCTGTCTAAAGGATGTAGAGCAATCAACTCCCATATCTTTGATACTTTCCCTTGAAAATTAACGCAAACAATCTCTTTCGTTGTAACGTTTTTAAAGCCCCAAAACTGGCCATCGTAGCTGCAGTCGTCTTTGATCTCCCATTTTTCGTTGAACACGCCATTCTCAAATGCATTTTCAAAGTTATGCAAAATATAAAGACGGTCAATTTGTAGATTCTTGCCTGTTGTTTTGGAAAACACTTCGTGAAGTTCTGCAACTGGAGCGTATGATTTAAGAGAATCAATATCAAAAAACGCACTCCATGGGAGCGGTTTACTTAAATGATTCTCCGACTTCCAATGATACAGTCGATGCCATGGCGGTAAAACAAGACGCCAGTTAAGCTTTTTACCGGTTTTCTGAGATTCTGCCAGCATTATTGCAAACCTCATATACACATCTCGCCGTAAATTAAAGCCTTCTGGAGGATTTACATCGTAAAATATAAACTTTTCGTTAAAGTTTGTCCGTTCACAGGTTTTTGATGATATATCGCAGTACCCATCTTCGAGATTTTTAGTAGCGTTAACTAGCAGTAAACAGGTGATTATAATAATATAAAAGAGCATTCCTAGTTTATTTGTAATTAATAAAAATAAATCAACAATTCAAACATGGAGCGATAACAATCAGCTGTCTAATACATAGCATAGATATCGACAAGAGCAATATCTACATTGACATTCGAATATTATGATTTAAAACTATAATACATTAAACTATTTATTATTTAAATAAAAATAAGTGCGACGAAAATAGAAGCAATACGAGCGCGTTAAGTTTACTATAGATCCTTACTTTTATACGACCTGTGCGAACGCTACCTTTCATTTTAAATTCAACAATTAATGTTTTTTGTCTTTAAACGTTCTGGGTAGCACCGCACTGACATAGGTTATGAACGTCTCACGTAACCACTGTAATTAGAATAGCTACAGTGTTTTTCGTTTTATTACTATACTCAGGGGCTAGGCGCTCGCTTTAAATTTCATAGTACGCGAGTGACCGGGGTTCGATTCCCGGTGCCGGCACCACTAAAATTGTTAATTGCAGTTTTAAGTGCTGACTTACCACGTGCTGGGCGGTGAAGGAAAACATCGTAAGGAAACCTGCATGTCTGAGAAATTAAAAATATTTCGAAGACATGTGAAGTCCGCCAACCCGCATTGGAGCAGCGTGGCGGATTCTTCCTAGCTCCACAATCCTCTCAGAAATGAGAGGAGGCCTGTGCTCAGTAGTGGGACATTTATAGGCTGAAACTTTTACTTTTTTTACTATACTCTTTGGTGTTTTTCAAACCGAATCACAGTGGTGTCTGCACATCACTGCTCGGCGGCAGAATTAAGTGGTGGCCACCATCCTTGCACCAGTAAAACTAGGTGAGTCTAACTTATACCAAGACTGACGAAGTCAACTCGACTGGGCAGCGCTATATAAACTACAGTATATCTCCTCGTCGAGTATACCTCAATTTCTTAAACAGAACTCTTTAATCAGTTCGTTTTGCCAGTGATAATAAACGGAACCGAGACGTGGTCTTTAAGTGGAAGAAGCATGAAATAACTTAAATTCGTGCAACGAGCTTTACAGACTATTTATGCGTTTCTGTGAGATAGAAGCAATAAAGATGATATCCATAGCTGACTAGAATAATTATTAATCTGTGATTATTACTAATCTGTGATCTGATGTCATTTTCGTGTTTCATGTCATTTCTGTAGATCTGTCGGAATACGAACCAATGCAGATTTTTTAGAAATTTGAAGTACTCAAATTATTATTAATATATAGAGTCTCCATTTATTTAACAATAATGGAGCTTAATGATGTAATAGTGAACCAGCCAGTCGTTATAGATAATGTAATTACCTAATATAATGTCAAAAATTATTGATTCGCTATTGTGTCGAATTGGCACACCTTATTCTCCTTTTCTTTAAAATTTATGTTTACTGCATAATATGTCGTTACTTAAAAATTGCCTTTCCATGCATGTTTTGTAATAAAATTCATTAAGAACTTTTAAACTAATTATTCACTATGGATACGAGAGAAATGAGTCATTGTTTCCCAGCCATATACATTTTTTATTTTAATTGGTATCATCAGTAAACGTTGTTTTTCAGGGCTCTGGGGTCATCAAAGCTGGTTTTGCCGGTGATCAGGTACCAAAATGCAGGTTTCCGAACTAGTGAGTATGATTTTTATATAGATTTTTTTATTGTGGTGAATGTTAATGCAAATGGTGTCACTGAATCACTTTCGGAATAAATTACCCAAGTTCTGTTGGTGTATGCTATTAAAATTGTACTTGTAATTAGTTAGATGGGCAGCAGCATCTTCCTGGAACCTCTGATTAAATAAACTGCGGTTGCCAATCCGCCTGCTAAGCTTGGCAACTATGGCAAAATCCAGCCAAAGACAGCTACAAACTTTTGTGGCCATTAATGGGGAGGCTTATGTTCGTATGTGATAGGCTGAAACAAAGTAGTTACCTGATCTTCACTTTCACTTTTATTGCAGATAGAGACAGACACTACAGACAGGCTGATAATTGCCTTCTGTTCCTTTGATTGTGGCTTCAATTCTCAAACATAACAAATATTTGTAAGCCATACAGATAATTGATCTGAGTCTGGATGTTTGTGTATTACAATGTCTTTAAATGTACCCACTGTACAGAATTCCTTGTGGCATTTTATGGTTTTAGTTATTTTATAGAATGTGGTGGCGGCTCGTTAAAAGAATACTACCACTCCGTCTCATCCAATGGATCTCGTAAAAGGCGAGTAAGGGGTTATACTGCACTGTGCACCCAACAGCGCATGGTGGCGATGGGCTCACCACCTATCACACCAAGTGCATTATATTGTTTTGGTGAAACGTGGATTGTGGCAGTCATCTGTTTTTGCAGTGAGTGCCAAGTCTCTGACTACCCCTTATGGGATACAGACGTGATCTTATGTATAGAATTCTCTCAGTACATGTAGACTGTAAAACAATTTGTGTGTTGCACAAATATAGGTTTTCCGCTTCGATTAGAATCCAGGACCTATAATTTATCAGGTTGGTACACTTACCCCTGAGCAATACTGTCTTCCCCAAGGTAGAAAACCAATACTAACCAGTTATTTTATCTGTTGATGCAGAGGCTATGTGATTTTTTTAATAGGAGAAAGTGACGAGATACTAAGGTAGATGACAAATCGTTCACCTGATGGTAATTGCAAGATTACCCTTAATAAATGCTGTGCCGACCAGAACATTTCTGAGTTACCCTGCACTGTGCTCATCGCCATTACTCCAGACATCAGTTTTCAAGTCTCATATGTCCAGTAATTACCCTAGCTCTCATTGCCCTTCAGACCAAGATTAAGTAATGTTTACTGCTTCACAGTAGGATAATAGAGCTTGCAGTAATTCTATCGTAATATATCCTATCACAAGTCATCATCATCTTTTCAGCCTATCTAGTCCACTACTGAACATAGGCCTCCCATGATTGCCACAGTTTGTAGCTCTCATTTTGGGGGTATTTTGCCATAGTTGCCACACTTGGCAGGCAGATTGGCAACCGCAATTTATTTAATCTGATGTTCAGGAAAGAAGCTGCTGGCCATCTCCTGGTTTTCATTTTCCTTCTGACGACTTTTACGACACCCACAGGATGAGATGGGGTGATAGATTCTCCTAAGCCCCTACCACACAGCAATACATGGTTACTGATAGTTGTTCTGGGTCATGGTGTTTATGCATTTTATATATGTAATTTCAATACACATTAACAACACAACACAGAGGGTATATTTAAATAAAACAATTTTTTGTGGTATTTATTGCATTTAATTTTTAAATATTTATAACCAATTATGCAAATAAAAACTGCACCAGCAGTCTTCAACTATAAACTTAATTACAATCTTCTACCCATAATAATTAGGAGATATATTTTTCCTGAACTACTTGAGATATCCTAAAAGTAAAAAGTAAAATTTCAGCCTATAAATGTCCCACTGCTGAGCGCAGGCTTCCTCTCATTTCTGAGAAAGTTTTGAAGCTGGGTAGAATCCGCCACGCTGCTCCATCGCGGGTTGGCGGACTGCACATGTCTTCGAAATATTTTTTTTTTCTCAGACATGCAGGTTTCCTCACGATGTTTTCCTTCACCGCCGAGCACGTGGTAAATCAGCACTTAAAATTGCAAATAACAATTTTAGTTGTGCTGGCACCGGGAATCGAACCCAGGTCACTTGAGTACTATGAAATTTAAAGCGAGCGCCTAGCCCCTGAGCTACCACGGCTAGATACCCTAATGAGGTTATAACTATTTATGAATGTCTATGAATTATGTATTATGAATATTTTTACGAATTTTCACTTGAATTAAAACAGTGTAAAATGTGAAGTATATCTTTGGAGGTGGCCAATTGCCAAACTACCAAAAACTATAAAAGTTACATTGGTGGAACATAATAAATCAAAACAATACTAATAAATGTAAAAACTATAAACATTTTTTACTGAAAATGAATAAGAAATAATAATATAGTAATAATTAAGAAGAGGATAAGCAGCATCAAAGTCAAAGTCAATATTTCTTTATTCAGTTTAGGCTTGTATAAATCTACACAGGTTCAAAAAATAAGACCTCAGAGAAGAACTGTCAAGAAACTGAGGTCTTTCTTTTTTCAATGCCATATTACATGTCATTTATGAGTTACATCATAAATTTAGTAGCCAGGGGGTTTGCAAGTGTAGAGTAAGAGTTATTTCCACACATCTGTCCTCTATGTAATGATCTATTTTATAATACCCTTTTTCTTAAAATGTCTTCTTGACAAGTTTATTGAATTCTATGTCAGTTTTTTGAGTCACACTTTTACGAATTTTATTATAGAATTTTATGGATCTACTAAGGAAAGATTTTCTAGTTTTGGCCAACCTAAACATTGGAACCTCTAGCGCGTCACCTCGGCCCATCCTACAGGATACAGTCACTTTTTTATAAAATAAATTCATGTGTTTCCGTACATACATTATATATTCATAAATATACAAAGACGGAATTAAATTATTATGCTCTACACAGTCTTCTTCCTGAAACGTCAGAATAAATAAACTGTGGTTGCCAATCCGACTGCCAAGCGTGGCAACTATGGCAAAATTCCTCCCAAAATGAGAGCTACAAACTTTTATAGCAATCTATGGGGGAGGCATATGTTCAGCAGTGGACTAGTGATAGGCTGAAATGATGTTGTCAAAGTCAAAGTCAAAATTTCTTTATTCAATTTAGGCTCAATTTAGGTCTAGACGGTTCAAGAAATGTCCTTCTCAGAGATGATCATTATGATGATGATGATGATGATGCCTGAAAAGTAACAAGAAGCGATAAATAAATATTTATTGTGATTAATACATGTTAGTAATAAAAGTAAATTCACTAATGAAAGTAGAGCAAGCTAAAGATGTGTGTCAGAATCGTAGCAAGTGGAAAGATGTGGTCTCTGCCTACCCCTATGGGAAAGAGGCGTGACTCTATGTATGTATGTATGTATGTAATACATGTTAGCAATGAGGCTGTGAATTTATGTGTTACTACAAAATGATACATGAAATTTAGTGTAAAGTTGTTTTAGATAAAGAACAATACATACAAGGTAAAGAACTTTCCATTAGACAGGTTTCCATCAGGTACATAGACTACCTGACTTCTACTCCACAGGTCCTGGCGTTGAGTCCCAGCCAGGGTCAACAGTTTGTGCAAATACACTGCTTGTGTGTATAATTCCTAATAGGTATTACTAGAATTAAAGTGGACTGTACGCGTACTGCGCTTAAGGCGGTCTAAGACGATCTGTCTCACAGCGGCTCGGGCGCCAACCCACGATCGCCCGCCCCTCGCGCTCCGCTTGCCACATGGTTACATGCCGATATATTGTGTCGGCACCATACACAAATCGATGATTTTCACATACGCATGTAAAATTTACACCTGTAATGCATACGACCACGACTGTATCCCATAAGGGGTAGTCAAAGACTGGGCACTCACTGCAAAAACAGATGACTGCCACAATCCACGTTTCACCAAAACAATATAATGCACTTGGTGTGAAAGGTGGTGAGCCCATCGCCACCATGCGCTGTTGGGTGCACAGTGCAGTTTAAATCCTTACTCGCCTTTTACGAGATCCATTGGATGAGATGGAGTGGTAGTATTCTTTTAACGAGCCGCCACCACACGGCTAAATTATTATTTATTACTACACCTGTAATAAACACAAAAAATTATAATGATCTTGTGTTTCCATGTTCTTACAGCATTGGACGTCCCAAACATGTCCGCGTGATGGCCGGCGCCTTGGAGGGCGAACTCTTTGTGGGCCCCCGCGCTGAAGAGCACCGTGGTCTGCTCAGCATCAAATATCCCATGGAGCATGGAATTGTAACCGACTGGAATGATATGGAACGAGTTTGGAACTATATCTACAGTAAGGTGGGTGAAAGGTTTCTTATAAGAATATCCTCTTGGGCGATTCTGAACCTTGTTTTCCAAAATAATGGAGTCCATAGTAAAATGCCAGCTATTGAGGTACTTAGAGGAGCACAAGCTGATTAGTGACCGCCAGTATGGCATCAAGGTCGCTTAGCTGGTGATCTTCTAGTGTACCTCAAGAGCTGGCAGTTGACTATAGCAAGGGGGCGGCCCTGGCAGTTAGTTTAGACATAGTGAAGGCCTTTGATCGGGTCTGGCACAAAGCGCGTCTCTCGAAGCTTTTTTTCCCTTCCCGATCGATCCCGAGACATTGTGCAATTGAGTCACCAGTTTTCTCACAGACCGGAGCATCAAGGTTGTAGTTGACGGTGCATGCTCGGACTCCAAGTCTGTGAATGCTGGTGTCCCACAAGGCTGTGTGCTATCGCCAACCCTGTTTCTTCTGCATGTCATACAAATTAGTAACATTCATTGCTATGCAAACGACAGCACTGCTGAGCTGCACTTATAAGGCATTATACACCGTCCTTGCCAATATTTCTCCGTGTCATGTCGACGAGTACCGGAACAAACTTTTGTCTGAAGTCGAGTTTTTGTTAGACAAAATCTTCTGATTATAAATAGTTAAAAAGTTTAATATATATATTTTCGGTGATGTAATTGCTGTTAGCCTTCTCGGCTTTTACAGCTTCATCGGATACTGTGCTCGCGGGCCAGGAGCCCGCGTGCCAGGTTTGGTTTGACCCAAACATAAATAAATAAATAAAAACTCCTACAAAAACCTCGAAGTTCGGACTGTGTCGCGTTCGCTGCGTGCTTTCGCGATTTCGAAAATCTTAAATATTTTAAGTCGTCTAATGACCGTCCGGGGGAGGCTGCGCGCGTCCATTCGGACTGTCGACTTGTGTGTCGGTAACTCTGGGCGGTGAGAACCGCCCTGGAACACAAAAGTTTAATGCTTAGATGGTTTAGACACATAGAGAGGATGAATAAAAGAGGATCGATGAAACAGTTTTTTAACAGCAAGCCGGTAAGGGTTGACGTAGGCGACCACGGACAGATAGAAGTCGTTTTAAGGAAAGGCCCTACAAAAGTACCCACAACCGATGAGGTTGTATGAAAACGCTAATTAAAGTAGAAACGAAAGATGTGTGTCAGGATCGTGGCAAGTGGAAAGCTGTGGTCTCGGCCTACCCCAATGGGAAAAGGGGGTTAAAAATTAAACGCGATAAAATCCGTAAAATTCCCTTTATTAAACTCTTATAATTTTTTTTTTTATATATTTATTTTACCATAACTTCTTTACAATGACTGAAACTCCGACCCCCACACTAGGCAAATGCCTGTCCTGTGAGGGATAATAGGGTAATTCGCGTAAATATAAAAAAAATCATTATACTTATATATTACTGTCCCTCATCAGGATCAACTGTCAACATTCTCCGAAGAGCACCCGGTGCTACTGACCGAAGCCCCTCTCAACCCACGTCGCAATCGCGAGAAAGCAGCCGAGGTGTTCTTCGAGACATTCAACGTTCCAGCTCTCTTCCTCTCTATGCAGGCTGTGCTGAGTTTGTGAGTGCAATGTATTTCAATGAAACTTTCCTGAATTTTATATTAAGACGTTGAAATGAGCTGAACTTGATCTGTAAATAAGAGGATAAAGATGTGTTGAACTCTAGCTGTGCAAATATAAGTTCCCAGGTAATTTTTTCCCAGGTAATAATTAAGGGAATGTTGCGGTGTGGTTTAAGATGTAGTGAAAAAGAGAGAGAAAGGCATGCTTAGATGGTTTGGACACGTAGAGAGGATGAATGAAAGGAGATTGACGAAACAGATTTATGAGGCAAGTGTGAATGGAAAAGCCGGTAAGGGTCGACCTAGGCGTACGTATCACAATCAGATCGGTGAACTTTTGAGGAAAGGTCACGTTAAAAGTACCCGCCGACGAGCGTGTGTGAAAACGCTAATGAAAGTAGAAGAAGCTAAAGATGTGTGTCAGGATCGTAGCAAGTGGAAAGATGTGGTATCTGCCTACCCCTATGGGAAAGAGGCGTGACTGTATGTATGTATGTATGTAATTTATACATGTAGATATGTAGCCGTGTGGTGGCGGAAGTACATTCGGCATAAGATAGTCTACCACTCCATCTCATCCCGTGGGTGTCGTAAAAGTCGACAGAGGGAAAATTAAAACCAGGAGATGGGTATGGGCATATTCCAGGAACATCTGAATAAAAAGACTGCGGTTGCCAACCCGCATGCAATGCGTGGCAACTATGGCAAAATTCCCCCCAAAATGAGAGCTACATACTTTTGTGGCAATCTATGGGGAAGGCCTATGTTCAGCAGTGGACTACTTATAGGCTGATATGATGATGATGATGAGATATGTATTGAAGTCTTTCTGTCCGCTTATTGACACACTTCAGAATACAAAGAAGATATAAAGAATATTTACTTGTAAATGATTTGGTACATACTCATATATTACTTAAAAATATATACACAATAATATTAAAAAAAATAATCTTAAAAAGTATATAAATTGTATATACATTGGTAAATATACTAACTAGGGAGCACTTTTTATTGGATAATGTGATGAAACAAGCAAAACGTTAATGATGGTAAGTGCAACGTCTGCCCATAACAAATGCTGTATCACCCACAAAATCTCTGTGTGACACCTCACTGTGCCCATCACCCTGAGACATATGTACTTAAGTCTCATATGCCCAGTGATTACGCTAGCTCACAGTGCCCTTCAAACTGAAACACAGTAATGTTTGCATACTAATGCTTCACGGCAGAGCTGACCCTGGGGTGGCTACCTATCTCGACGATTCCTGCATAGGGATTCTACCACCAGTAACAGGTCCAGCTGCGTATAGCCTCGAAGGGAGGATTTGCTGTCATCGCCTTGCTCAAAAATCGACCAGTAAGACATCGTCATCAAAGCTGGCAGTGAGGATATTAACTCCAAGGTTACCTTCCAGATACGCAACAGGGCGGACCACGGGCGTGGTCCTCGACTCAGGGGACGGAGTCACCCACGCGGTCCCCATCTACGAAGGTTTCGCGATGCCCCACAGCATCATGAGGGTCGACGTGGCCGGCAGGGATGTCACCAGATACCTCAGGTGACTTATTGTTTTATAGAATAAGGTATTGCGGAAATAAAAGTCTTTTGTAGGTAACGGTACAAGTCGGTAGGTGTCCAGGCAGAGTAGAATAGAACCTAACTCTTTCGTACCGAGGTGTCGTAAGAGGCGACTAAGGTATTGTACGGACAGCCTTTATGTTGCACCATAATATGCAACGCTGTCAATATGACGTGGTTCGCCACCCGTCACGTCTCGTTTCCCACGGGGACGTAAAGTGGGCTACGTGTATCGCCTCTGCCTACCTCTTACATGGGAAAAAGGCGTGACTATGTATGTTAATTTTTTTTATAAAATTAAACAGTAATTATAATTCATGAACATTCATCCAGTGGTAATTACAGTGTCTGCCTATAACAAATGCTGTGTACCACTGCAATGTCACTTATTCTGCCATGAAGCAGGTTAAAATGGCACTGATACCTAATTACTGGGCATATGAGAAAAGCCATTGTCTCATGATGAAGAGAACAGTGCTGTAAAGTGACGAAACGAGCAAAACGTTCACCTGATGGTAAGTGCAACGTCCGCCCACAACAAATGCTGTGTCACCCAGAACATTTTTGTGTGACACCACACAGCGCCCGTCACCCTGAGACATCAGTTCTTAAGTCTCATATGCCCAGTGATTACGCTAGCTCTCAGTGCCTTTCAAACCGAAACACAGCAATGTTTGCACACTACTGCTTCACGGCAGAATAACTGGCCCCGGGGTGACACCTACCTAGACGGATTCCTGCATCGGAATCGTACCTGTAAGCTTCGCACTTCGTATCTTATTTTCATTAAAAATATATACTCCATATGCAAATGGTAAACTATTTCGACATATCTTCCAGGCTACTACTCCGTAAAGAAGGAGTGAACCTCCGTACCTCAGCAGAGTTGGAAATTGTGAAAGCTATCAAGGAGCGAGCCTGCTACCTGTCCCCGAATCCTCTGAAAGAAGAGAGCATGGACTCTGAAAGGGCACAGTACACTCTGCCAGACGGGACACAATTGGAGGTATGTATACAGATAGATTAGTTTTACTATTAGTAGGATTCATATGCAGGTATCCATCTAGGTATCCACCGCAGTGTCAGTTATTCTGCTTGAAGCGGAAGTGTATAAGCATTCGACAGGCACTGATAGGTAGTGTACCTACTTAAGAAGTGATGTGGCAGGTGACAAGCGTATTGTGGTGCCGCACTGAAATGTTCTGAGTGATGGCATTTTTTATTTGGTGCTCTTGCGACTTGTTGCTCTCTACCACTAGTTTATGCGATAAGATTGAAGGAAGGTTGAGGTGCAGTGTGTGCCGTGTGGTGGCGGCTTAAGAGAATCTACCACCACCACCTCATCCCGTGGGTGTCGTAAAAGTCGACAGAGGGAGAGAATAGAAACCAGGAGATGGGCAGCAGCATCTTTCTTGGAACACCTGAATAAATAAACAGCAGTTGCCAACCCGCCTGCCAAGCGTGGCAGCTATGGCAAAACCCCTTCAAAATGAGAGCTACAAACTTTTGTGGCAATCTATGGGGGAGGCCTATGTTCAGCAGTGGACCAGTGATAGGCTGAAATGATGAGGTGCAGTGTAAAAGACACAGGACGGACACACGGAGTCACTCCTTTTTCCATATAAGAGCCTAACCCAGAGACCACACTTTTCGACCCCGCGGGACCCCATATATGGGGTAGCAGGCAAGGGGCAGACATTGCACTTACCATCAGGTTTACATTTTGCTCTATAAGAGCCTACCCCAGGGACCACACCCGTGAATCACTTTTCGACCCCACGGGAAACGAGACGTGACGGGTGGCGAACCACGTCGCCGCCATTTTGGTACGAGTCAAGAAATTCTTACCCCCCATTGCGTTCTAATGTGCAGCATAGTGACAGCATATACATTATGCACAAATAAAGGCTGCCCCTACAATACCTTAGTCGCTTACGAAGAGGTACCTGCTATTATACTCTTCCTTGACATACACCTGTTTTAATAAGATGAAATAAAGGCTCACCTGTTAGTTCGCGTGAGTAGATTCCATCTCCTCAACTCCTCAGCCTCGAAGACGGACGTGACCTGGTCTTCGATGATCGACTGGAGTCGATCATCGAAGACCAGGTCACGTACTACGTACTACCACTGCATGGACCTAGTCAAGGCTGGTAAGGATACCAGCCTTGACTAGGTCCATGCAGTGGTAGAAGTGGAATTCCAAATTCTTCGGCGATTGAAATACATCTTAATTTAAAATCTACATCTCAGACAGTGGGGTCCCGAATTCGACTCGCTTGCCGAATGCGCCTAGAAAGCGTGGCAGCTGCGCTAATTTCTTGCCACACACTAGTACTTTTTCTGTATCGTGAATTAATTTTTAACCCGCCTTCAAAAATGGAGGGGCACCTACGCCATTCCACTCGGCACCAACAATATGTTACTTGCTCAAATATGAGTTTTAATCCCAGATTCTAACTCCGGACTACTGCTTGGTGTGTTCGTAAACAGATCTATTTATATTAAGGCGACCGCATGCCTAGTGGTCGGTGTGCCAAAATCACAAGTCGTCGGTTTTCGGGTCTGTTTGTGTGGTCCATTTGATTTTTTTTTATTGTATAAAGTAACGAAAGTAGCAAAACGTTCACGTAAGTGTAACGTCCGTCCACGACAAATGCTGTGTCACCCAGAATATTTTTGTGCGACACCACACTGCACCTGTCACCCTGAGACATCAGTTCTTAAGTCTCAAATGCCCAGTCATTACTCTAGCTCGCAGTGCCCTTCAAACCAAAACACAGTAATGTTCGCACACTACTGCTTCACGGCAGAATAGCCAGTTATTCCTGGGGTGGTACCTACCTAGACGGATTCCTGCGTAGGAATCCTACCACCAGTAAATGTTATTGTGGGGCAAAGGAAAGTGAAATATTACTGTAACAATGTCTTTCTCTCCAGATCGGTCCGGCCAGATTCCGTGCTCCAGAAGTACTGTTCAGGCCTGATCTCATCGGCGAAGAGTGTGAAGGTGACTAATGAAGATTTATTTTTTTGTTTTTAATATAAATGAGACTTACAGATAAAACACTTAAGCCAGTAAAGTTACCACAAATGTTTAAATCATAAGCCTAACTTAACAGACATCAAAGGTATATAAGGTTCATGTTGTTTCAACCTATCACAAGTCCACTGCTGAACATCGGCCTCCCCCATAGATTGCCACAAAAGTTTGAAGCTCTCATATTGGAGGGATTTTTCCATAGTTGCCACGCTTGGCTTATTATATCTATTTAATATCTAAGTTCTGAATATTCATCATCATCATCATGTCAGCCTATCACTAGTCCACTGCTGAACATAGGCCTCCCCCTTGAATTGCCACAAAAGTTTGTAGCTCTCATTTTGGGGGGATGTTGCCATAGTTGCCACGCTTGGCAGGCGCGTTGGCGACCGCAGTACATTTATTCAGATGTTCCAGGAAGATGCTGCTGCCCATCTTCTGGTTGTAATAAGCCACCCGCTGTATGTATGTATGTAAAAAATTTTCTAAAATTAAACAGTAATTCAAGAAGGGGATGAGAGCAAAATCTAAACCTGATGGTAAGTGCAATGTCTGCCCCTTGCCTGCTACCCCATATATGGGGTCGATGGGGTCGAAAAGTGGGTCATGGGTGTGGTCTCTGGCGTAGGCTCTTATATGGAAAAAGGAGTGACTGTATGTAAGTATGTATGTATGTTGTAATGTGTCCGTCCTGTGTCTCTTACACTGCACCTCATCATTTCAGCCTATCACTGCTCCACTGCTGAACATAGGCCTCCTCCATAGATTGCCACAAAAGTTAGTAGCTCTCATTTTGAGAGGATTTTGCCATAGTTGCCTCGCTTGGCAGGCGGGTTGGCAACTGCAGTTTATTTATTCACTTGGCAGGCGGGTTGGCAACTGCAATTTATTTATTCAAGTGTTCCAAGAAAGATGCTGCTGCCCATCTCCTGGTTTCTATTCATTCTCTCTGTCGACATTTACGACACCTGATGACGATGAGATGGGGTGGTAGGTAGATTCTCTTAAGCCTTTGTTTTGGTATATTTTTTTGATAAAACTTAGTTTTGGTATATTTGTGGGAGAAAATAAGAATTAAACTCACATCAATTTGATTCAACAATAATAATTTAATAATATAGCAATCATTTTATTAATTGTAAGCATAATGACCACAAAACCACTAAAAGTAAGATTAAGTAAAAGATTACACGTTTTTCCATTACTAGTGAATATTAAGAACCAATTACATAACAATTATACAAAAACTATGTAATAAAAGCGATATTACCTGACGTCAAGGCAGTTCAGAGCACCAACGTGCCGTGTTCACCGTCGAACAACTTCTGATCCACCGAAACACTAACCGCGTGCTTTTAAAACATTCGCATCTGTCATCTCCACCTACTTCCGGTTCAACAAGTCGGAAATTGGCGCTAGTGGGAGCGATTGTCAGTAAGAATTAGTCAATTGAGTAACTTATTAATTATTTCAACCGGAAATAATAAATCAAAAGTAATCGATCTCCCACACGGCCATTCTGACGAGCAGCATACCAACGCTCGCGAAACCACAACTAAAGAACTTGTATTAATCATAAAATTATCACTTACTTCAACATCTAAAGTCATAAATGATCAGAATGTAATTTTACAACAACTTTCATTAAAACAAACCAAATCACATGGCTTATCAAATAAAATTAACCAAATTACATGGATTTTCAATTGAAACAAACGAAATCACATATTAGTTTAAACTAAGGTACCTATACCAATACAAATAACTTACGCCAAATCACATGGCATCTTAAAGTAAACCAAATCACATGGTTCAAGCCAAATCACATGGCATCTGAAAGTAAACCAAATCACATGGTTCAAGCCAAATCACATGGCATCTTAAAGTAAACCAAATCACATGGTTCAAGCCAAATCACATGGCAATGGTAACAACCAAATCACATGGTTGAGGTCAAGTCACATGACCGATATACTCACCAGCCAAATCACATGGCTACATTTTCGTAATTATCAAAAATACCAGTATGCGCTGGCCAGGCGCCTCCTAGCATTCAAGACAATCAAGAAAATCAAATTTTCACAATACCTCTAAGAAATCGAAAAGTTCATTTCCCATCTCGGAGGACATTAATCGTAGATTGTCATGAGAAACATACAATTCATTACCAGTATCATGTACTTTTATAGTGTATCGATCGTTATGACGCATGGACCTCGAAATTTGCTATCCAATTTATTTATTGCTCGCGGGTTCTGTTTCACTAAAACCATATCACCAGCTTTAAATGGAACTATTTTAGCTTTTGTCTTGTCAAATTGTTGTTTTAGAGCTAAAGCCTTTTCATTTATATTCCTTTTAGCTTCGTTACGACAAGTCTCAAGGTCCAAGCGCTCAATATCTTTCAGAATAGCAGTAATTGCCGGAGGTGACTGATTGCAACCTGTAAGAAGTTGGAAAGGTGTATGACCAGTAGTTTTGTTAAATGTACAATTCATGGCGAGCTGTACCTCACCAACAGCATCCCTCCAACCTCTCTTGGTCGTGTTCTCAACTATAGTAAAACAGTCTATCAGAACCTTCATCACACGCTTCACCTGTCCATTTGTTCGACTCACACCACTAGCTATAAAATGCAACTCTATACTCCAATGATCACAAAAAGCTGTAAACTCTTTACCTGTATAGGAAGCCGCCTGATCACAGACAATTCGCTTTGGAGTTCCAAAAACGTAAATAAAGTCCTTTAGGCAATTTACAGTAGCTATAGCCGTGAGGTTGTTTACAAGGTTCTATAAAACAAAATTTAGAAAAACCATCGATAAAGACGACAGCATATTGTTTGGTGGGTTTATTACCACTTAATTTTCCTGTCGTGTCCATGTGTACAGTATGGAAGGGAACGTTGTGTTTATAAATTGGGTGAAGAGAAATTTGCCTAGATCCAGATTGGCTCTTATTAATTTTACACGTGATACAATTACGAGTATCTACATATTTGCGGACACACTTGGACAGTTTTTTCCCAGCCGAAATGCTTAATTGAATCATGATATAGGTGAATAAGGTGCCAGCGATAAGATTTTGGAACAAATAGACATTTTTTTTCTTTGTTATATTTAGGAGAAAAAATGCGATACAACAAGTTATTCAGGAGGACATAACTAGAGGCTAAATCTTTATCTATAGTGTTATTTTTAATTGATTCAATTATATTTTTGGTTTCAGAATCGTTGTTTTGTTCCACTTCTAGCCAATCGTTATAGTTTTCAATGTTATTTATGTTTAGAGTTGTAGGGTTACGGCTAAAAAATCGGCGTAAGGGATACGCTCACCTTTTCTATACTCTATCTCAAAATCAAAAGACTGTAAATAAGCCCACCATCTGTGCACACAAGGCGACAAGGTAGTCTTTGAACAATACGATCAGGGTTCTTCAATCGAATATGCAACTCACCAGTAGTAACCTGTGTAACAGCGTTACCAGGAGTAAACATGGCGGATCGTGAACTTAAAATGTTACGTAACTTGTTTTGGTATTCTGGGGATATTTCTTTATTAATGTCAACTAATTTCGGGTCATAATTTTGAATAGAGTTAATGCCATAAGAATTACGTGATACGATAATACTATCCTTCGAAAAGGTTACTTCTATTCCGGGAAGCTCAAAGAGGTTCTGACCTATTAGCATGTCATATTGAATAAAACCATCAGGGACAAGTCGGAATTCTAATTCTAAATACAAACTTTCTATACTGACAGTACATATTTTTTTTCGAGATGAATAAAAAGAATTGTCCCCAATACCTCTAAGCAAGGTTGTTTCGTAATCAACTTTACCCCTAACTGAATCCCCAACGCTCTCGCGCATAAGAGAGCATTCTGCGCCGCTATCTACTAAACATGAAAAATCACGACCATCAATGTGAACGGTATCACAATTATTACTGCCAACTAACAGAGTATTGACCTTGAGCTGATTTTTCATCCATAGACTTTTTATTTAAACGTTGGAAACAATTTTCAAAAGTATGCCCTTTTTTTTTGCAAAAGGTACAAAAAATTTCTTTAAGTTTGTTTTCTTTAGATGTAGAGGCAACTTCATCAAATTAACCCGACAATCTTTCTTTAAATGCCCTAGCTTCAGACACCTGTGACAGCGTTTTGCCTTACTATCCAAAGGATTTGGCTTTAAACGTTTATTTAGAATACTGTGATCAGAATATTTCGTAGATATTTTTCTTTTATAGGAATTAAGACTTTGAATCAACTGAGGTAAGTTTTTAGGTGTGAGTCTCAACAAATCAGAACACATGCGGAAATCCGACATACCGAAAATAACAGCCTCCACCAAACGTTGCTCAGTCATCTCCACACTAATCACCTTCTTTGCTAGTTCCCACTTTCTAGTGGCGTATTCAGCGAGCTTCTTGGCTTGACCACTGGTGTACTCCATGAAAGCCACCAAGTCATCGTAGTACCGCGCCTCGTCTGCAAAGGTTTCAATAAGCATGCACTTGAGTTCTGTCCATGTAGTTAATACAGTATAGTTCCGGCGAGCCCATTCAGAGGCCCGACCGCGTAAGTGTTTCCTTGATAAGTTTAAAGTTTCTCTATCAGAAAGTTCGAATTCAGTTTTTAAATCGTCAATATTTTTACACCAAGTTTGAATTGTGTCCGTTCGATCATCAGGATCAAAAGCTGGTACATAAATATGTTCTAGACTACGCATTTTGGGAACCGGTTTAACTGGCTGAGACTTATGCATTGCACTAGTAGTAGATTCGACTAACTGATCCATCATTTGTTTCGTCATATATTTCATAATATCAATTGGAACGAAACCTGGCCTTGTATCCTGGACGCCGCTGGTGCTAGCAGACCCGGTGTCTTCATTATCCGTAGGCTGCCCTGTCGGTTGAGACCTCAATGGCCGTTCAAGGATCGGTGAATCACTAACAACAGCTCTCGGCAACGATGGCAACATGGTTTCGTCAGGGACACGCTGTGCAGTACTCTCTTCCGCGTCCATGATATATTCCTGAAACTGACAACATATGGGCGTAGTTTTGCAACAACAGTTGTACAGATCCCACTTCTGATGTGGGAGAAAATAAGAATTAAACTCACATCAATTTGATTCAACAATAATAATTTAATAATATAGCAATCATTTTATTAATTGTAAGCATAATGACCACAAAACCACTAAAAGTAAGATTAAGTAAAAGATTACACGTTTTTCCATTACTAGTGAATATTAAGAACCAATTACATAACAATTATACAAAAACTATGTAATAAAAGCGATATTACCTGACGTCAAGGCAGTTCAGAGCACCAACGTGCCGTGTTCACCGTCGAACAACTTCTGATCCACCGAAACACTAACCGCGTGCTTTTAAAACATTCGCATCTGTCATCTCCACCTACTTCCGGTTCAACAAGTCGGAAATTGGCGCTAGTGGGAGCGATTGTCAGTAAGAATTAGTCAATTGAGTAACTTATTAATTATTTCAACCGGAAATAATAAATCAAAAGTAATCGATCTCCCACATATTTGTTTGATAAAACTTAGTTTTGGTATATTTGTTTGATCAAACTTAGTTTTGGTATATTTGTTTGATAAAACTTAGTTTTGGTATATTTGTTTGATAAAACTTAGTTTTGGTATATTTGTTTGATAAAACTTAGTTTTGGTATATTTGTTTGATAAAACTTAGTTTTGGTATATTTGTTTGATATAACTTCGTTTTGGTATATTTGTTTGACAAATCTTAGTTTTGGTATATTTGTTTGATAAAACTTAGTTTTGGTATATTTGTTTGATATAACTTCGTTTTGGTATCTTTCCAACACTCATTGAAACGGGGCACCATACTATTGGTAGGATTCCTATGCAGGAATCCGTCTAGGTAGGTACCATCCCAGGGCCAGTTATTCTGTCGTGAAGCAGCAGTGTGACATTACTGTTTTGGTCTGAAGAGCACTGAGAGCTAGTGTAATGACTGGGCGATATGAGACATGAGAACTGATGTCTCAGGGTTTCCTGCATAGGAATCCTACCACAAGTGAAAGAGCCTCTAGGTGTCTGTTCACCGTGACCGTTTACCTACAGGCGGTCTTTGTGCTCGTGTATGCTCTTTTGTCTGAATGAATGTATCAGTACCACTTTATCCTTTCCAGGTCTTCACGAGGTGCTTATGTTCGCTATACAGAAATCAGATATGGACCTCCGCAAGGTGCTCTACCAGAACATAGTGTTGAGTGGCGGTTCTACACTGTTCCGTGGGTTCGGAGACAGGCTGCTGTCGGAGATCAGACGATTGGCACCTAAGGATATGAAGATCAGGGTAGGTTTCTAACAGGTCTTCGTAACAATTTTTAAGATCAGCGAGCTGAAGTTGTTATGGGTTGTTGCTTTACCAACTACCTTTGGGGAAGGAAGGTTTTCGTGTGGCAACAGCAAACACAGTTGGATGATAAACTATAAACAATTATATACTTGACTTTTACTGGTGGTAGGATTCCTATCCAGGAATCCGTCTAGGCAGGTACCACCCCAGGGCCTGTTATTCTGCCTTGAAGCAGTAGTGTGCAAACATTACTGTGGTTCGAAGGGCACTGAGAGCTAGCGTAATCACTGAATGAACTGAAGATGCCGCTGCCCATCTCCTGATTTTCATTTTCCCAGTTCAGCGAGGGACCATTCCGTGTGTAGGATCTCAGTCGTTAAAACATTCTCTGTTCGCAGATATCGGCGCCACAAGAGCGGTTGTACTCCACGTGGATAGGGGGTTCGATTCTAGCTTCACTCGACACATTCCGTAAGATGTGGGTCTCTAAGAAGGAGTACGACGAAGAAGGGCACAGGGCTGTTCACCGCAAGACATTCTAGACTGTATTCTCATAGGCATAAAAGCGTTTATTTTGCGATACTGTATTGAGTTATCGAATGAATGGAATGCGTGAAAGAAATGTTATATGAGGTGTATGGCTCGGAATTGTTGTTAGACGATATCAATAACGTGGATATGCCTTTTAACAATATGCTATTTTGTTAATTTTTACTATGTGCTTTAATGATTATGGATGAATACTTTTCTTACCTAGTGCTAATATAACATAATACATATTTACAGCTTAATATAGAAATGAACATACATACATATAGTCACGCCACTTTCCCATATAAAGGGTAGGCAGACGCTACGCATGAATGATACGACACGTGACCGGTGGCGAACCACGTGCCCGCCATTTTGGTTGGAGTCAAAAAAAAGTTCTGACTCCATTGCATTCCCACGAGGTGTATAGTGACAGCATTACACATATTATGGTGTTATTCTGCAAGAATTGCTGGAAAGTAGTGCCGTACAGCTATCGGCTGTAGAAATAAGTCATGAGATTAACAATATTTTGAAAGGCAGCTATTTCATTTATGCTTATAGTCCAGAATTGATTTAGCAATGTTAAAGACTATCCAGGACATTCTAGCAGAAGCTATCATCTTCCTTGCGCCATTTAGTTAAACGTAACTTTTTTCCACTTACATTTGTAAATACAATCACAAATGCGAAGGAAAGTAAGGGATTACCTTAGCCTTTTATTTTTGGTGGTTTCTCTTAACCCTTACATTGGCAGACTCGATGGTTTTAAAGCAAACAAAACGATTGTATTTTGTATTTTTAAGTGTCAGAAATGTACAACATGATCTGTCATTTTAAATATTTCAAGAAATAAAAGTTTAACTAATTAAGAAGTTGTAAAAACAATCGACAATTATATGACGTTTTCTTTGTACATCCCAGTGAACATTATCAATTTAAAGAGTTTTAATAATCCTTCTCAAAAAGTTTATCATACTTATCGCTATAACCACCTATCATTTTTTTTTAATTCAAATAGAACAAATCAAATACCACGTTTAAAATGTTTGTTGATTATAATTCTTAGATTTAGAAATATACTTACTTTTTTATATGGCGTATCCATAGTATTGACATCGTTCAACATTCCGAATCGTAATCCGTAATGGAGTCAAGTATGGAGATTTCCAGCATTAACTTATTATTATTTAAGTGAAAAAAAGTTTATATAAATATATATCTAATTCACAAACATACATTTTAATTCTACCCCTTACAGTGTTTTCTTTTTCGTGGTAACTACTTACCAATAATATTTCAAGTGGAACTTATTTGGACCCACTTCTGCTTATCGGCAGAATAACTGGCCCTGGTACCTACCCAGACGGATGCATATAAGTCCTACCACCAGTGTAATGTCTGCCCGTAACTAATGCCGTGGCAGCTAGATCATTTCTGCTTGGTACCACAGTTCCTACCTAGACGGTACCCATGCAGGAATCCGTCTAGGTTTTGACTATTGCAGGGCCAGCTATTCTGCCGTGAAGCAGAGAAGGGCACTGTGAGCTAGCGTAATCACTGGGCATATGAGACTAAAGAACTGATGTCTCACGAGTGATAGGTGCAGTGTGGAGTCACACAGAAATGTTCTGGGTGACACAGCATTTGCTGTGGGCAGACGTTGCATTTACCATCAGGTGAACGTTTTGCCCGTTTCATCACTTGATTCAATAAAAAAAAATCCTAGTGATGTTAGACGCGTAAGACCGCAATGCGCTCGTCACCCTGAGACATCAGTTCTGGTCTCATGTGCACTTAAAACCGAAACACGGGTATGCTCTGTTAGACGGAAGAATAAATGGTACTGCAGCGAACCGGTACGCGACGAACCAAAGTACCCGGTTACAATTGTTAATTGGAACAAGCGTCGAACTCATTAGCTGTAATTCTCAGCTTTGAGACGTTTGTTGGAGAACTTTCTTACTTTCTAAAGGAGATGCCACGAATACATTTATCATGCCTCGGACAATACTTTGCTATATTAAGCCTATTTGCATATGTTTTACTTACAAATCTTCACATTAGCTGTATTTATTTGTAAAAAAATTTTGTAAGGCAGCATATAATTTGTATTGCATCTTTTTCTATTTAAATAAATTATATTTTTTTTGTATATTGTCTCTTATTTTCCACTATGACGAGTAGACGTTCACGTAATTAGTGCTACGCCTGCCCATAATATTTCGAGAACATGTGAATTCCGCAAACCCGCATTGGAGCAGCGTGGCGGATTGTTTCTAGCACCAAAACCCTCTCAGAAATGAGAGGAGGCCTGTGCTCAGCAGTGGGACATTTATAGGCTGAAACTTTACTTTTTACTGCCCATAACGTGCGCACTGACAATAGTGCGTAGAAGAGTGGTGTCCCTAATACGTCGCGTACGGGATATTCCAGCTGCCTTCTTAACACTACTCGACAGGACCGATTATCCAATTGTGTGGATATGTTAGATACCGGAACTAGATGCATAATTTGAGGATACCGTATTTAATGTTATACAGTCTGTATGTACGTAGGTTATTACTAGGGTTACCTACTTTTTTTTAAAGAAATAGAGTAGATCTGACTTCAGAGAGGATAAACGAAGAGTACAGATTAGTAAAAAAAGAGTCATTTATTTCAAGTTTTAATAATGTATTCTTAGTCATTTTGGCCGTACATAACAGTTTTGTTGTTTTTAAAAGAATTGTACGACCAAACATTCCAGTTCTAGGTTCCTATAGATGAGGAAGACAGATTAAATAAAAAAACAATTAACGTACTCTATTAGAGTTATAGATTATAAATTACACCGGCATGTAATAGAGTACAATAATATGTCATATTTATAATTATATCTATTTTATTTATGATGTACTTTTGACTGAGATAAACATAATAAAAAAGAAGATTTGTACGGTGTTTCTTACGCCTGTTTATTTTCTGTCAGAAGAACCTCATTGCGAAACGGTGGTAGATTGTGAAAAAAAAATGACGTTTGATTAACGAAATTTATTTTTCTTAAATTGAAGAATAAGCAATGTTCATGTCAATTTCACAAAGTGGCTGTTTTTTTCACAATAACACCACGAGTTTGTGACGAAAGGTGATTCGGTAGATTATGGTAGGTTTGGTGAATTTTGGGAAATTTAACATGACATTTTACTGGTGGTAGGATTCCTACGCAGGAATCCGTCTAGGTAGGTACCACCCCAGGGCCAGTTATTCTGCCGTGAAGCAGTATTTGCAAGCATTACTGTGTTTCGGTTTGAAGGGCACTGTGAGCTAGCGTAATCACTGGGCATTTGAGACTTAAGAACTGATGTCTCAGGGTGACGGGCGCAGTGTGGTGTCACACAGAAGTATTCTGGGTGACATAGCATTTGTTGTGGGCGGACGTAACCTTACCATCAAGTGAACGTTTTGCTCGTTTCGTCACTTTATACAATAAAAAAAAACGTACCGGACTTGTATCGACATTCGTTCTATAGCTTTAAGCGTGAATTACGAAAGTGGTAGCGGCTTAAGAGAATCTACAACCCCATCTCATCCCGTGGGTGTCGTAAAAGTTTACAGAGGGAAAATAAAAACCAGGAGATGGGTAGCATCATCTTCCGGGAACATGTGAATAAATAAACTGCGGTTGCCAACCCGCCTGCCAAGCGTGGCAACTAAGGCAAAATAAATTAAATAAGAGCTACTAATTTTCGTGGCAATCTGTGGGGGAGACTTAAGTTCAGCAGTGGACTAGTGATAGGCTGAAGCGACGACGAATCAATGTGTTGAAGTAATGAGTGGTGTATTGGGGGAAACATTTCCGTCTTTGAGGACCATAGAAAGGCAATCGCGACCAGTTAATTTCTTGATACGAGTTCAAAAGCCGTTCCCGCGTGTGAATTCGTGTCAAGACATGTTAAAAAGGTTTGATGGCTATAAATCGAACTAGTAAATATTTTCGTGACGTGTGACGAACCTAACTCTACTGTTTTGATGTGGCAACTAAATCCCAAAGTAAGGTATCGGTGTTAGATGAAGATCCTCCAACGTCCGTCAAATTGTCCAGATCACACATAAAATAATGATAGCGTTTTTCCAAGACTCAAGACCCGCGGCTTAGAAGTCAGATACTCTGATCACTAGATCATCATCAATAAGTGTTACTGTGTAGATTCGAAACATTTGCATTTGCGCTGACTTCAGTTGGATTTGAACTTGAATCCGCGCAAATATCGTAAGTATCGTGTACGCTACTACCACGCTGTTGTCAGTGTGATCCATCCATTATACGGAAACAATTTTCTTAACAGGAATTTTATTTTAGCATTAATACAAGCAAAAGACGTCACCAAGAGACTCGTTTATTATTGGACTGGCAACTCAAGCTCTTTTTAATCAGTGCTGACTGCTGTCACCTGGTTTGTAATGGTACTAATTATACTAATCTAACATTACGCTTTAAAACATTTTTAAATATAAATGTCTAGCGCGTATAATTTGCTTTAAAATATATTGATATAAATATTTACAAATACATGTTTGAATTTTTACTGGTAATATTTCAATACACAACTAATAGGAATTATTTCAAAAATATATTGTCGTATTTACGAGACAGATGGCGTTAATTTTTAGGAAATATAATTTATCCTGAGTTGTCATAGCATGGTTGACTTTTTTATTGAAGATCGACAATCGCTAACTTGATGGTAAAAACAATGTCTACAAAAAATAGTCGCTGTGTCACGCAGAATTTTTTTTTTATTGTATAAAGTGCCGAGATGATGTTAAGTGCGACTGTTAATGTACTGCTGTGCAACGTCTGCCCATAACAAATGCCAGAACATTTCAGTGTGGCACCACACAGCGCCCCTCATCCTGAGATATCAATTCTTAAGCCTCACATGCCCAGTGATTACACTAGCACTCAGTGCCCTTCAGACCGAAATACGGTAATCCTCCGACCATCCCATCTCATCCCGTGGGTGTCGTAAAAGTCCACAGAAGAAAAATATAAATCAGAAAATGAGCAGCAGCATCTCCTGGAAAATCTGAATAATTAAACTGCGGTTGCCAACCCGCCTGCCAAGCGTGTAGCAATCTATGGGGGAGGCCTATGTTCAGCAGTGGACTATTGATAGGCTGAAATGATGATGATGATGATGATGACAAAAGGGGCTCAATTAGGTATCTAATTGCCAGGATTAGAAGAAGAAAAAGAAGAAAGTCGGAACTGATTTTCTCTAAGCACAGATTATTAAACAAATGCTAAACATACAAAATCATAACAAAATTCAATAAATAAACGCAACCGCCAATTTTTGAGACCGCGCCAAAGTCGTGCAAAGGAAATTGAACTTCTTTTATTTACGTTCCAATGTTCAGATTAACAGTAAGACTTCGACATCGATGATAAAATGACAGTTCACTCTTATTTGATTTGATATTCTGTAAACAAAACAAGAGCACGGTTTTCGACTTGAATTGAATTTTCCAATCAATATACACTGTCACGAGCACTTGCCTAGGCGGCCGCTCGTATAATCATCAATAAATTATCTAGGCGGAAATAGTGAAATTTAATATTAAAAAAAACAATCATACTTTTCCGAATTATGCGAATAGGCGAAGTCCAATTGAACATAATTGGTTTCTTCTTTTTTTAACAAATTCGTAAGCAAAAGAAAAGGATTGGTGACGGAAACAAATTATACATAAATAGATAAAAAACCAATTCTTAACTTGTTTGCATAGTAACCTTGTGTAAAAAGTGTTAAACAAGTTCAAGTTTTTGTTCGGTTGATAACGTTGCGTAATGAATGATATTCGACTTCAATTAATTGTATCGTAGATTATATTTGTTTTCTATATTTTTACTAAAATATTAAATACCGATTATTAATTTATAACGGTAATATTACGTCGATTACTAATTACTGATTTACACTTACCCATCAACTGAATACCTAATAGCAATGGCCTTGACCTTTAGCGTAGGCGCATAGGTAGCTCGTTTCAGTATTATAGAAATAAAAATATAGGACCTGTAGACATTGTGACATGTATGCAAACGGTTTAAAAAATGTAAACGGTTTCGATGTTCAACTCAAGACGAGACTCTTGAGTTAGGTTTAAAGAAACTTTGTCAAAAGAACATTGTTCATTAAAAAAAAGAATTGATTCGAGTACCTTCTTATGATAGAGCTAGTTTACAATAAGATACATTAGATTAAAAATGATAATAGCTTAAATTTTCGTTCCCAACCTAAGTAAATAGGTCGGAAAATTTTATTATAAAACTTACATTAATAGAAAATAATAATCAATACTATAAGAAAATGCCATCACTCTTGAATATGAGTTTATCATTAATTTTCAAAAATCATATTGCATAAGGAAAATTTAAAAAGTGATATCGCCTTATTTTACATTTAAAAGTGTCTGGCCATTAAGAACGAAATTATTTTCTGTTTTGATAAATCTCTACTTCTTTCTCTTGGTGTTCGCGTTGCCACAGTGTAACTGCAGTTAATGTTTATTGTCAAAGTAAATCTATTATTCATGGCTGTCTTGTTTTTGGCAGAATTCGTAATAATAAAAATGCCATTATTTATAAAAAGAAACATAAATTTTTATCTTCACTTATTATTAATTAATGGGAAAAAGATAAATATTTATCTTTTATCGTCATCATTGACGATATTAATGCCGGCATTGTACAAGATCCATTTTTACGACTTGCATCAGTTATTAATAGCTAAATATTACAAAGTACATTAAAATATTTTATATAGGTAAAACAGACTGAACAATATTGCAGACTAATATTTACTAGATAAGAGTAATCTAGTAATGGCAAATAATTAATAGAACCTACGAGATTATATTATAAGATCTACAATTATTGAGCCTAACAATATTCTGTTGTATCGCTAAACTCTTCAAACAAGACTGATAAGGATAACCCACAGTTCAAAAGAGACTAGACTCGCCACTTTGTGTTCTTAGACCGACGCGGGTGGTTTAGAAAACAAGAAAAATGGCGCCAAATGTTCCTGTTGTCACTTTTAATAACGGAAAAACTATTCCCGCCGTTGGATTAGGAACATGGAAGGTAATTTTATTTTCAAACAAATAATTCTGTGCCCCCTGTGATGAGTGATTTAATTCGAGTTGTACCCTTTTTGTGATTTTTACATAGAAATTATTATGGATTTTTTTTTCGACAAAATTGAATTGGATTGAAAAAAAATTGGACTCACGTTCTTTTATTTACTATAGTTTCAGAGATCATTTTGTGCAAAGTGATATAACTGGCGGGATTTTTGCAAACATGTCGTGATTATAGATATATTTCAAGTTGTAACCTCTCTATGTAATTGCGGCACACGTTATTTTCGCGTTTCGTGGTACAAGTGTGATTATATCAATTTTCACATTTCATTTTTCAGTAAATGTATTGTGAATATTGATGTTATTAGTGTTGTATCACTTTGAACAGATTTTTCTCAATACTGATTAGGGTACAATTCAACATGTAAGTACCTATTAATCCGAATGTAAATATATGCCTGATCACATAGTGATTGTGATACATCTTAACTTACATCATTCTGTACAAATCAACTTTTATGTGTAAACGGATTTATATTGAATTGTGTCTAAAACTCAAACCAAATCTAAATAAAAAAATGTATTAAGAACATAACGTGCTAAATGATACAAATGTACACATGTTGAGGGTAGCGGGGTTACGCGGGGCTCAGATGCGCGGGAGTTCTTACTTTTTAGTTATAGTTAATAGTTAGGTGTCGCTGCGGCCTTGAAGGAATGTATACAGTATACACGTCCGAATTCGCCATGGATCGTCGCGTAAGTTGATAGTCGATTATACTTGTTGCTAATTAATTTATAGATTATTTGATAAAAAAAAAGCTTACAACAAGAATTATTTAACAGTAAAAGACTACGTGTAGTTTTTACAAAAAATACTTGAATATCCTAATGACATAAGACAATAATTATTAGTCTGGTTAATGAAATCTCTACAGTAGTCGAATTGAAACAGGTAGGTGTACCTTCTTACATACGTTTATTTTTATTTCAGTTATCGTTTCCGAAATCTCGAATTGCTAGAATTATGTATTTAGCCACTAGTCACATGGCGAACATGAGTCCACAAGACCATATTGAAGATGAAATTTAACGAAGAGAACAAAATAATAATACCACTGAAGACTGCTACGGATATCATGTAAGAGAACCTATTGAAGGATCGCTGCCAGAAAAATCTATAGAAATTCCAATCCCTACTATCCACAATTACCATAATTCAGAAGAATCTTCAGAGAGTTTAACCGGAATGGTTACTGACAATAATAAGACGAATGAATCAACCGAAAATGCTTCCAAAAACCTGTTAGATGATTTGAACCTTACAGTTTCATCCAACGATGGTGATTTTGGATAATCTAGTAGTGATGATTGTGTCGCCGCTGCTGATAAATGTTCCACATCCACTGATGTTGAAAGGACTGTGGCTAAAAAGAGAAGAACGGAAAAATCAGCCAGGAATAATAATATTATAATCGTTCCTGAAATACCGTCGCCAATTAATGAGAGCACATCAGAGAATGTTGATCTAGTTGATTTTTTTTTCGCAACACTGGCTTGGAATACACAACATCATCAGGAGGAACGTAGAAAAGTCTTGAATTACGTGATCTGGACAACTGTCACAAGAAGTGCAAAGGGAGGCTACCATTGCATTTAAGGAAATATCTTTTCAATACATATTGAAGTCTGGGAAGTTATGAACGTAGGACCGAATATATTTCGAAATGTATTGAAGTTTGCCGAAAGAAAACTTCAAAGTGTTCCCCCAAAAAAAAAACGCAACGTCAGCTTTAGTTACTTCGTTTACAATTCTGATCATACAAAACTTCTTATTTGTAAACGATGTTTTTTAAAGATGTTCGATGAAAGTCGGAAATATCTTCAAATAGTATGCGTAAAACTACGGAACAATGGCGGTCATCTTCCACCACATAAACGTCGAGTTAGTAAGTCTATCCCTGATTTCAAACTAGAGGAAGTAAAAGCTCATATAACTTGTTTCCCTTGCACTGAAAGCCACTACGGCCGCAAAAAAACCACTAAGAAGTTTTTGAACTCCGAGCTCAACGTTCAAGTTATTTATAACTTGTCCAAACTGAAGACTGAAACTCCGGTTAGTGAAACTATTTTCAAAAAGGTCTTTGATACAATGAATTTGTCCTTCAAAAGGCCATCCTTGTTCAAAATGTGACAGCATGAATATGAAACTTGAATACACATCAGTGGAACAGGCTGCAAATTTGACAAAGACTCTCAAGGACTACCAAGAAGCATTTAAGGCTGCTTACGAAGAAAAAGAACATGACAAACGACTGGCTCAGTCATGCTAAGATGTAATGGTCATATCATTGGATTTGCACCAATGTTCACCCACCCCCCACTTGCAAACTAATGTAACATTTTTCAAGAGACAGCTATGGACCTAAAATTTGACCATACATGATTTGAAAACAAACAAAGCCTTCTGTTACATGTGTCCGGGGTGTGAAGGGAATAGAGGAGCGAACGATATAGCTTCATGACTACACGATTTTATTACAAATCAACTGTCGCATTTAAACCCAAACGCCAAGAAGCTCATCATGTACTCTGATTGGTGTCGGGGCCAAAACGAAAATTCGATTGTTACAACAATGTTGATGCTGGCTGTTAAACTTCTGGTGGGTTTACTGGTGGCAGGATTCCTATGCAGGAGTCCGTCTAGGTAGGTACCACCCCAGGGCCAGTTATTCTTCCGTGAAGCAGTAGTGTGCAGACATTACTGTGTTTCGGTTTAAAGGGCACTGTTAGCTAGCGTAATCACTGGGCAATGAGACTTAAGAACCTCATGTCTCAGGGTGATGGGTACAGTGTAGTGTCACACAGAAATCTTCTGGGTGACACAGCATTTGTTATGGGCAGACGTTGCACTTACCATCAGGTGAAGGTTTTGCTCGTTTCATCACTTTATGCAATAAAAAAAAAAAACGTACTCTGATAGTTGTCCGGGACAAAACGGAAATTCGATTGTTACAACAATGTTGATGCTGTGTGCTAAACTATCCCCGCAATTACAATTTAAAAGTAAAAAAAAAAGTAAAGTTTCAGCCTATAAATGTCCCACTACTGAGCACAGGCCTCCTCTCATTTCTGAGAGGGTTTTGGAGCTAGGAAGAATGGCGGACTTCACATATCTTCGAAATATTTTTTATTCCTCAGACATGCAAGTTTCCTCACGATGTTTTCCTTCACCGCCGAGCACGTGGTAAATCAGCACTTAAAATTGCAATTAACAATTTTAGTGGTGCCGGCGCACCGGGAATCGAACCCAGGTCACTCGCGTACTATGAAATTTAAAGCAAGCGCCTAGCCCCTGAGCTACCACGGCTTTAATTAATAATTACAATTTATTGAACATAAATTTCTCGTACCCGGTCATACTCATATGGAGGCTGACACCGACCATTCGTTAATTGAGCGTAAGTTCCTCTTACCTATCTATACCGGTATGGATATTCACTTGCCAAGAGATTGGTACCAACTTGTGCGTACAGCTTCAAACAAAACAGAAAAGTTCACCGTTATCGAGTCATTGTGATATGTTTTATGATTTCAACATTTTTTTAAAAACAATTTCATAAATACAGACAATGAAAAGTTTGTGCGGTGTGACGTTCGATCTGTTTTGTATACCAAAGAAAATATTCCTCGGTTTTCTTACAAAAACGAATTCATGGATGTTGAATGTAAGACAATGGATTGTTCGAAACGAGGTAAAGCTTATGATTTGCTTTAAATTGCTATTACGACCGAAAAGAAGAAAGATCTGTTAAATTTGCTGTGCTAAAGAATAAATTCATGAGAGCGCTCATGTTTTTTATAGAAGTTTGAGCTGCAAGAATGATATCAAAGACGCTCCTCCAGATAATGATGATAATTCTGATGATGAGTAATTTTGAAAGATCATCTAACTTCTAAAGCTTATACATAGACATAGACTTTAATCGACGTACACAATACAGAAACCACACAGATAATGCAAATAAAAAAATATATACAGTACAATAAAAAAGAAGAAAGAAACAAGATCTGTAAAACACTGGAAACAATAGTGACGCTGTATTGTGAAGTCGAAATGGACTCCACTCAGCAAAGAATGCTGCGGAAAGACCGCAGTGTTGGTTTTCAGTGGAGCCACTGCGTAAGTTAAGAGACAACGCACGTACGTCTCTTTGTGTGCAACAAATACAACCAAGTGAACAGAATTATAAAAATAATATATATATATGACAATATAGGACAATTATGAGTGGTAATAAGACATCGAATTTAGTAAGAACCGAAAAAAAAACGATATTAGGATTTTGTAATTTTTATTTCTTTGTTATGTCGTTAGTACACATACTGGTCGGTTCATTTTTTAAAGGTTCTAAATTGATTGAACTACCAACATACTTCTTTTGTTTCTATTTATTCATTTATTTTTCAAAATCTCGAATTGGGGCCGACTAAATCTAGTCCAGTTCAACCCCAAGAAGAGACAGGTTTGCGCGTTTACCGCTAAAAAGAAACCCTTCGTCGTATCACCTAATTTTGAGAGCACTCCCCTCGTTGCCTCAGCCAGTATCGGTATTCTTGGCGTCGACATATCGAGTGACGTTCAGTTTCGCGGTCACCTGGAAGGGAAGGCCAAATTGGCTTCCAAAAAGCTTGGCGTCCTCAGTAGAGCGCGACAGCACTTCATGTCGGCCCAACGCTTGCAACTTTATAAGGCGCAGGTTCGGCCGCACATGGAGTACTGTTCTCATCTCTGGGCGGGGGCGCCCCAGTGTCAGCTACTTCCATTTGACCGCATTCAACGGAGAGCGGCTCGAATCGTCGACGACCATGTTCTATCTGATCGGCTTGATCCACTGGCTTTGCGAAGAGATGTTGCATCCCTTTGCATTTTTTATAAGATCTACAATGGGGAGTGTTCCGAAGAATTGTTCGGATTAATTCCAGCCGCTGATTTTCACCATCACACATTGCGGCACAGCGCGAAATTCCATCGTCACCACCTCGATGGTTGGCATTCCAGCACAGTGCGTTTTTCGCGCAATTTTCTGCCCCGCACAAGCCCCTTATGGAATCTGTTGCCGCCAGCGGTTTTTCCGGACCGATACGACTTAGGGACCTTCAAGAAAAGAGCCTATTCCTTCCTCAAAGGCCGGCAACGCATCTGCTATTCCTCTGGTATTGTAGATGTTCATGGGCGGCGGTGATCACTTACCATCAGGTGAGCCGCTTGCTCGTTTGCCTCCTCTAACATAAAAAAAAAATTATGACTAACTACCTATCTTTAGTGGAGTTACTGTCTATAGGATAGGTTAACAGCTGTGCTATGTAAGTTTTAACATGTTAGACATGATTGTTATTTTGTCGAATTTTTAAGATTTAGACAATGATTGTGATACTATGTTTCTTACTGAGTAAGTTTACATTGCTTATTGTGATACCCGCGTAAGATTTATCTGTGCCATTTATTAGTATTTAAGTTAAAAACTAGGTGCCGCCTTTTGGCGCCAACTCGAAAAGTGGCGGTAGTGTTTTTATTAAATTTTGTAATTTCTGTGTATGTTTTGAGTTTTGATGTTTAATATTGTTAGTTTATTATGCAGCAAGTGCTCCTGAAAGTGTACAGTGGTTGGAAAATTCAATTCAAGACCAAAATTGTGCTTTTCGTTTTGTCTCCATCAGTCCAACTAAAAAAAAACAACTATCATTTTACTGTCGATCAAAATTTTGAAGTGTTGCTCTAGAAGATTGTATAGTTGAACATGTTACTTGACACTGGAAAATAGTTTAAGACTGTTTCCATTAATAAATAAATAGAATAACTACGTGCCTTTTTATCTAACTGTTGTGAAACTATATTAGTTCCTATTGAGAATCGTAAAGTTACATTCGTATTCAAAAATTATGATAACGAGATCTCAATTTACCTCTCTTAAGAATTTAGTAAAAACTGTGCCTTTCATTTTTAAGTGAATTATTGATTTTGAAGTAGTCTAATAAACGTTGATTATTTTTCAACAAAACTTGTATTTATTTACACAACAAAAGTGCGTTTTAGTGAGAGGTATAACTAGACTTGTATTCAACACATTTTTCAGAACGCCAATATTTTAGCAAACTGATACAATTCAGCTAAATTATGAAAACAATGGGACGGATAAGTAAAAAAATCTAATCTATGGATTTTTATCATTTGTTTGAGCAGCATTGCGCTAGAAACATATTCTAATGAGTTATTAGATATTTTTACTTCATGTATGTCAATTTACACGAAGACAACTTATAGTTGTAATATAATTTAACTGTACTTGTATCATTTATCACGTCGAATATTTCGTCGAATACTGTGGTATTAAGGGGCAGGCAGGATTTTTTTTATATTCCACACGTATCGCGTTTATATAATAAAAAATAATATTGAATAGACATAACAATAAAAGCGGTAATAACATTATTATTCGTTAAAATGCTGGTGGTAGGATTCCTATGCAGGAATCCGTCTAGATAGGTACGAGTACCACCCCAGGCCCAGTTATTCTGGCGTGAAGCAGCAGTGTGCAAGCATTACTATGTTTCTGTTTGATGGGCAATGTGAGCTAGCGTAATCACTGGGCATATGAGACCTAGGAACTTTTGTCTCATGGTGACGGGCACAGTGTGGTGCCACACAGAAATTTTCTGGGTGAAACAGCATTCGTTATGGGCAGACGTTGCACTTACCGTCAGGTGAACGTTTTGCTCGTTTCATCACTTTATAGAATAAAAATAAAATAAAAAAAAAGAACTCAACGGACCAATCGGCTATAATTTACCTTACCACATATTTCAATATGTTGTAATGAGTTTAATTTATTAAAGACACTACAATACCGTTATCTGGTTACGTCTCGAAGGTACTTAACCTAATACTTTGAAGGCTAAAAATCAAATTGAATATTCAACAACGTTCAAGATTTCGATGTACTTAACAATACATTGCTAATTTAATTCCTATCTTAACACTTGTTTATTGAAAAGTAAATTACATTACCATTATAAAAGTTGCACTAAAAACATTCTGTACGTACGTTGGCCCTGGCCCGGCTTTGCTCGCGTTAAATTTTGGTTTTGTAGTGATACACTTTATAAATAGACTGGTAAATAATAATACGTATATTTGATAGTGTCGCTAACATGTTTTTTTATTGGCAGTGATTTAACGAACAAAACCACCTGATGGTAAGTGCAACGTCAGCCCATTGCAAATGCTGTGTCATACAGGTAATTTCAGCGTGACACCACACTGCGCACGTCACTCTGAGATATCAGTTCTTAAGTCTCATATGCCCAGCGATTACACTAGCTCTCAGTGCCCTTCATATCGAAATACAGTAATGTTTGCACACAACTGCTTCACGGCAGAATAACTGGCCTTGGGGTGGTGCGATTTCTTTGAAGAAAACCATCTTGGTAGGTACTAATCGACCTATTAGGCTATTTAGGCTATTTAGGCTTAGCTCATTTGAGACCAAGATTTAGTGGTTATTAAGATTAGCGCGGTCATACGGACAGACATTCGCCAGAGGCTTCTTTTTATGTTATGTATAGATATTGGATATATACGACAATATTTTGTCTAATACTGATTTAATACGAATATGGTACATTAGTAAAGTGTACCGATATTCGATATAGTAAATGTCTGCCTCTAAAGTACATCGATTACTCAGGTAACCGTTTGTTGCCTTATTACTGGTGGTAGGATTCCTATGCAGGAATCCGTCTGGGTGGGTACCACCCTAGGTTATCCTAGCGTAAAGCAGTAGTGTGCAGACATTATTGTGTTTCGGTCTGATGCGCACTGTGAGGTAGCGTAATCACTGGGCATATGAGACTTAAGAGCTTATTTCTCAGGGTGATGGGCACAGTGTGGTTTCACACAGAAGTTTTCTGAGTGACACAGCATTTGTTATGGGCAGAAGTTGCACTTACCATCAGGTGATCGTTTTGCTCGCTTCATCACAATTATTCAATAATAAAGAAACTTATTAAATAAAAATTTATTTATTCCTACGTCATATTGCCGTGTGGTGTCCCGTTAAAAGAAAACTACCACTCCATCTCATCCAATGGATCTCGTAAAAGGCGAGTAAGGAATAAAACTGCACTGTACACCCAACACCGCATGGTGGCGATGGGCTCACCACCTTTCACACCAAGTGCATTATATTGTTTCGGTGAAACGTGGATTGTGGCAGTCATCTGCTTTTCCAGTGAGTGCCCAGTCTCTGACTACCCGTTATGGGATACAGTCGTGATCTTATTTATGTATGTATGTATTTATGAAAAAAAAGTTATAGCTTCCTATACATGGCGGAATAATCATCTCAAATATGCCAGACCTAACTATCCAGACGGGCAACATCCACGGCGCGAGATATCTAGTTGTGCAATCGTCACCCGCCGGCTAAACGGGACCAGCGCCGGATTAAGTCATAAGTCAAAAGCCCTTTGGCAAAGCAAATTTCGGGTCTCCTTTCCCATTTGCTGCTTTCCTAAAACAGATTTACACTTACACAGCCGTTTCGTGATCCTGGTCTGTCTGTTCAAAAAAATGGGACAGAATCTCTACCGTCTCCACTGCTATCTTTGTGCTGGCAGACGTACTTGGCGAGGCATGATACGAGTATGTAGTTGATTTACGAATAAACCGTCGAAAAAGTTTGCTGTTTTTTCTAATTGTTCAATGAACTTCATTAGTTGTTCTAGCCGTGTATATAAACGGCGTTTTTTCCGGGTGCAATTGACATTTTGTTCCCGATATGGTATAGTGGAAATATTGTGCAAAAATCCCTCATTTTTTCCAAGCAGCAGCAACCTAAGGGCCCGTACGTGACGCCAGACCCATAGGCAGTTATATTATAGGCAGCCTACTTTGTTATAAGGTAAATCCGGCTCTGAATATCATAGTTTAGCGGGAAGACAAAGAATGCAGGTGGCAAAGGACAGGATTTTTGTGGCAATCTATAGAAGAGTCTTGTGTTCAGTCGTAGACTTGTTGGCTGAAACATTAATGATGATAATGATAATAGTGTCGTAGATAGATATCGTGAAATCTGAATTATACACAAGAAAAAAAGCTTTTATTCTCTTCTAAGTTTTCTGAGCTGTTGACAGTTGCAGATAGATTGACCGGTGTCTCAGTGACGTAATCTTATGGCTTCGTCAATGTATCCTAGGATTAGGAATTTTCCTAAACGATGTATAGGTGAGCTCTCCTGGTTGTGGTCCAGGAGATTCTTTTTTGATTTTCCAACGTAACAGTTGTTATTTTCTGCTGTGTCAAGAGTGAGGAAAGAAGTTTCATCTAAGTGTTTTTTATAAAATGATTTGAAGCTACGAGTAGCAAGTAAAATCTGTCAGCGTTCATGGTGCTACGTTGCGTAGATTAAGAAAGTTTCATACCACCAGTGGGCGAACCACTGCCTCCAGTGACTATCGACGAAGTCACTAAGATAGTCAACAATCTTAAAAACCGATCCGCGCCCGGCCTCGACGGCATAAACAACAGGGTGATGAAAGCTCTAACTACGCCGCTATTGTGTCTGTTAGTTACTATTTTTAACGCGCTCCTCTCTAGCTGCTCCTTCCCGGACGCCTGGAAGGAAGCCGACGTTATAGGCATTCCGAAGCCTAACAAGCCTAGGAACATCCCGTCAAATTACCGCCCAATAAGTCTCTTTAACTCGATGGCAAAGATTTATGAGCGAATTATACTCAGTCGTTTAAAATACTATGTCCTTACCAATAATATTCTTCCAGACGAGCAGTTCGGCTTTCGCCCCGAACACTCTTGTACTCATCAAGTGCACCGCTTAACGGAGCACTTTTTAGAGAATTTAAACGACCGCCCTAAGCCTGTAGGCACAGGCGCCTTATTTTTCGATGTCGCAAAGGCATTTGACAAAGTCTGGCACCACGGCTTGTATTACAAGTTGTATCACACTAAAGTGCCGGACAGACTCGTGAACATCATACGAGCCTTCTTGTCCAACCGCCTATTTCGATTCCGGGTAGAGGGCGCGCTCTTCAAGCCGCCCTCTCCAAGCGGGTATCCCTCAGGGCTCCTGCCTCTCCCCACTCCTTTTCTTGCTATATACTAGCGATATTCCTACAGACCCGAAAGTCAATCTTGCGCTTTTCGCAGATGACACGGCCCTGTACTATTCCGACAAGCACAAGGGCCGCATAACGATTCATCTCCAAGCCGCAGCCGATCGCCTAGGCGAATGGTTCCGGAAATGGAGAATAGAGGAAAACCTCGAGAAAAGCGCAGCGATATACTTCTCGAGGGGCACGCCAAAGCCCACTAGACGAATTCACACAATCGGCAACAATCAACTAGGCACGATCACCCTGTTCGGACGCCCTATTCCCTGGGAAAAGAGCGTCAAATACCTCGGGGTCACTTTAGACGCAGCGATGTCGTTCGCTGCACACATAAAAAACGTTCGAAATAGAGCGGCTTTTATCTCAAGTCGACTATATCCATTAACTTGCTCTTCCAGCAAAATGTGCTTAAGACACAAACTTCGCCTCTATAAGACTTGCATAAGACCCGTAATGGCATATGCTTGCGTCGCTTTCGCTCACGCGACGGGCAATCAATTATTTTTTATATTTTATATTAGCGTTCAAAATCGATTCTTGCGAAATGCCACCGGAGCCGGTTGGTATCAACGCAACGTAGACCTTCACAGCGACTGCGAAATGCCCTTAATTACTGAACACTTCAGAGAATTATCACGACGGTTTTTCGAAAAAGCCGCGGTTCATCTAAACCCGCTGGTGGTTAAAGCAGCAAATTACCGACCAGATAGAAACGCGACCGAACGCAAATGTGCTGGACGACACGGACGTCTCAGCACTCTTTGACCGCGATACGGTCAGTCACGATCCAGGCTACACTGTACACACAGTTAATAGCTTTAATATAACACGCACCACGACGCGCGACCGCCGTAGAGAGCGGCGCACAGCAGTCGACAATCACACCGCGTACACACGATACACCCGTGTTCCAGGGCGGTTCTCACCGCCCAGAGTTACCGACACACAGGTCGATAGTCCGAATGGAGGCCCGCAGCCTCCCTCGGACGGTCATTAGACGACTTAAAATCATTTGAGATATTCGTATTCGAAGTCGCGCAAGCACGCAGCGAACGCGATGCAGTCCGAATTTCGATTTGTTTGTAGAAGTTTATTTAAGTTTTTATGTTTGGGTCAAACCAAACCTGGCACGCGGGCCCGTGGCCCGTGAGCACAGTATCCGTTGAAGCTGTAAAAGCCAAAAAGGCTAACAGCAATTACATCACCGAAATTATATATATAAGAAAGTTTCAATTTAAAATCATAGTGTCTGATACTGGCACTTTTATCACTCCCTGTTACTGTCAATTATAAAGATCAACACACTAGTCAAATCAGTTGTCACATGTCAAACTAACAATTTTTCTGTTAACATTATCAATTCAATGTAGAGGTTGTGATTCAGTGCAATATTTTTTCTTTACTATTCTAATTAGAATCTTTAGTAATTTATGTGACTCTTATAATATCTCTGCAATACATTGTTTACATTCCCTGTTTGTTAATATTAATAAAATGGTTTCGTTAATCCCAAAAGTAAAGTTTAACAATGATTTAGAATGTCCCATTCTCGGTATCGGAACTTGGAAGGTAAATTATAGTAATTTTAATTGATAAATCTCACTTTATAATAGGTACCATGAAATGTTTTGGATACAGAATTTCTAATAAATATTTAAAAAATCAAGCTTTATTTTTAAAAATTTATATTAATGTCAATACTGGCTAAAAGTAAACATGAGACATAACTTTTTTATTTCTGCTCATATTGGTAGTGTTACACACGTCCATTTATGGTCGAAACATTAATACTTTAAAATAATTTGAATTTGCCGCAAACCTCTTTTACACTTAGTTTATATCGATCAGAATGTCATAAAAATGATATAAAAAATGCTTGTGATGCAATTCAATTAAAAAGGTATATATATATCAATAATTTTATATTTTTGAGAATTTATTGTAAACTGTGATATGAGTACATATGACTGTAAATGTTTAATTTTCAACTTTTATGAAAACATGGAGATGGGCAGCAGCATCCTTCTTAAATTTCTGAATTAATAAACTGTTGTTGCCAAACCGCCTGCCAAGCATGGCAACTATGGCAAAATCCCCTCAAAATGAGACCCAACAATCCGTCTAGGTAGGTACTACCCCAGGGCCAGTTATTCTGCCGTGAAGCAGTAGTGTGCAAGCATTACTGTGTTTCGGTTTGAAGGGCACTGTGAGCTAGCATAATCACTGGGCATATGAAACTTAAGAACCTATGTCTCGGGGTGATGGACACAGTGTCATACAGAAATTTATTTATATTACCATCAGGTGAACATTTTGCTTGTTTCATCACTTTATGCAATAAAAAAAAACTATGAGGCCTATGTTAGGCAGTAGACTAATGATAGGCTGAAATGACGATGATGAATCTACTAGACCACTTTGCAAATAATTTTTTATGATTTATTTTATAAAACGTGTTACATAACAAAATCTACCTCTGTTTAAAATTTCTTCAAAATCTCTTGGCCGTTTGAGTGTGATAAAATTCAAAAAAACTTACAAACATTCTCAACTATACACTATATTAATATTATAAATTCAAATAATAATAATATCGGTGTGGTGGCGGCTCGTTAAAAGAATACTACCACTCCATCTCATCCAATGGATCTCGTAAAAGGCGAGTAAGGAATTAAACTGCACTGTGCATCCAACAGCGCATGGTGGCGATGGGCTCACCACCTATCACACCAAGTGCATTATACTGTTTTGGTGAAACGTGGATTGTGGCAGTTATCTGTTTTTGCAGTGAGTGCCCAGTCTCTGACTACCCCTTATGGGATACAGTCGTGATCTTATGTATGTATGTATGTAAATTCAAAAGTGTCTGGGATAGTCTCTGTCTGCTTGTTATCTTTCAAGACTTAACCGATGAACCGATTGTAATGAAATACGGCACAGAGATGGCTTGCATCCTAGAGACAGACATAGGATACTTTTCAAAAACCTAATACCACACAGACGAAGTCACAGGCAATAGATGGTTTATTATATTAAAAATAATGATCTGGTTATTATACATAAAATACTGGCATGTTCTACACAGAATACAATTTGTATTTAAATACTGTTCTCATATCTTTGCAAACATTCCCCATGTTGTACAATTTACATAAGTTTCACATGAACATCTTTTGAGTTTATGGTCATTGGGGGCGGACTGACTGAACAACAGACTTTTTACAAGTTTAGCTTTAGTTAAAAAAAAACTTACATTCTTCATGTCTTTTCGGTTCACATCCTTTAAATTATGTTGGTGTAGAAACTGAGTGTCCGATTATGCACACACAAAAAAAAAATGTGTGCGAAAAGACTTTTCTCTGCCAGTATACATTTGGGTCAAGTAGAAAATCAGTGGGTGCCCAGTTCAAATAAATAAAGAAATTCAACAAAAAATTGCAAATTAAAGTAGTGAATCATAAAAAAACTATTCTATAATAATCATTATTAAAATAAAATTAAAAATTATAGTAATATATATATTACTACCTATCGGCTCAGCTACCAAACGGCAACCTATCTTCAACTATATAGTACTGGTCAAAGTCCAATGACCCCAAGCTTGAAGCTATGTTGTTTGATTGAGGAGTTCCTAAATAGATGTATAGTGATTACGCTAGCTTTCAGTGCCCTTCAAACCAAAACACAGTAATGTTTGCACACTACACACACACTGCTTCACGGCAGAATAACTGGCCCTAAGGTTTTACCTACCTAGACTGCATAGGAACCCTACCACCAGGCCACCACCTTGACTGACGAAACAAGAAATTAATTTGAGTGGTTTATACTAGATGTATCTTCGGATGTATTAAACCAGCAAAAGTAGCAAGGTCAGATAAGAGACGATCAAAAATAAACAAATTTTGTACACCCCATGCCCTAATAATAAGGTCAAACTATCAAATGGAATATTTTTTACTTATCAATGACCCCAAGTCAAGTTTGACGTAATATCGCTGTCCTATTGACGTCACACAACCGCGTGGCTTAGTAGCCGCTAACCTGTCGTCTGTGTCGAAGTCCTTAGTTCGAGTCTCAGGCGGTGACAATATTTGTTCAAAGAATGAATCATTGATTTTCGGGTCTGGGTTGTTACGTTCTTCTCTGACACCGTCGTGACTCTTTCTCTGATTTTGTAGCATGTGAATTACGTTACATTGCCATCGAGGTGCCGATGATACGCCATCATCCTTAAGTCCAACGCTGGACAAAAGCTTCTCCCAACTTGAAACGACCAAAGGACGATTTATCGTAATGTATGCATAACTGGTGGTAGGATTCCTATGCAGGGATCCGTCTTGGTAGGTACCACGCCAGGGCCAGTTATTCTGCCGTGAAGCAGTAGTGTGCAAGCATTACTGTGTTTCGCTCTGAAGGGCACTGAGAGCTAGCGTAATTACTGGGCATTTGAGACTTAAGAACTGATGTCTCAGGGTGACGGGCCCGGTGTGGTGTCACACAGAAATGTTCTGGGTGACACAGCATTTGTTGTGGGCGGACGTTGCACTTACCATCAGGTGAACGTTTTGATCGTTTCGTCACTTTATACAATAAAAGAAAAAATAGTAGCGGGACAAAATTTGTATACTGCAATGTTTTTGAAAATTATTACTGGGCTTCATATAACTATCGATGTAGATGACAATTCAGTAATTTAAAAAAAAATTGTCTGTTTGTCTGATCGCGCATCACGAAAACTACTGGACGGATTTAGTTGTAATTTGGTATGGTACGAGTAACATGATTTTAACCTATCTATTAATATTAGTCTTACTAAAATTATTTTCGTTATACATACATACATAAGATCACGACTGTATCCCATAAGGGTAGTCAGATACTGGGCACTCACTGCAAAAACAGATGACTGCCACAATCCACGTTTCACCAAAACAATATAATGCACTTGGTGTGATAGGTGGTGAGCCCATCGCCACCAATTTTCGTTATATCAAATAAAATACACTAAAAGTGTATAGAAGTTTAACTTCTTGCGCGTCTACAAATACATTTGAACTCTTGAATGTTCAACGCACTTGATGCCGTTTATATACATACGCCTCTTTCCCAATGGGGTAGGCAGACCACATCCGTAGCCCACTTTTGGCCCCCATGGGAAACGAGACGTGTCGGGTGGAAAATCCCTGCACCTGGCTAGCCTTATTCTGGAGTCGCTCAGTCCCAGAGCAGATCGGCGCACTAACGAGGCTCGTCCCTCGAAGCCATCGGCACGGCAACCACTGGCTTGGCGGAGTGGAAGGGAAAAGCATTAGGTAGGAAATGGAATTGCGGTAGGGAATGTGGCAGCCGGGAAAGGAACTGTATGGTGTAAGATAGTACTTTCTCGGAAGAAGTAGGGGAGACGGCAGTAGATCGAGAGGCCGGGGTCGCTTATCCGGTACTCCCACGTCAGTTCATGGTCAAGTTCTCTCCGCCATTTAACCAGTGTGAAGTTAGAAGCGCATTATCGCATTTTTATTTTCATCAGTCGAAGCCCGGCGAAGTCACTCAAGCGGTCAAAGACGCCATAGACATCGGCTACCGTCACATCGACTGCGCGTTTGTCTATGGCAACGAGAAGGAGGTGGGGGCGGCCATCACCGCCAAGATCGAGGAGGGCGTTGTTAAACGGTAAGAAAGGAGGGCCTTGGTAATAAATATTTCTATCATCATTCAAAAAAAAAAGTAAAGTTTCAGCCTATAAATGTCCCACTACTGAGGACAGGCCTCCTCTCATTTCTGACAGGGTTTTGGAGCTAGGAAGAATCCGCCACGCTGCTCCAATGCGGGTTGGCGGACTTCACATGTCTTCGAAATATATTTAATTTCTCAGACATGCAGGTTTCCTCACGATGTTTTCCTTCACGAGCGAGCGCCTAGCCCCTGAGCTACCACGGCTCTCATCATCATCATTTGTTAAATAGCTATCGATTCAATTATTGAATTAATGTATCCTTTATTGAACAGCAAATACAAGAAGAAAAAAAAACTTAACAATATGGATTGTGATACAATAAAAAAATATTATCTCCGTGGTACATAGTATTATCGGTAGATGGCAGTGTTGAATATTAATACATTCAATAAAAATACAAAAATTAAATAAAAAAATCTTATTTCAAAATTTACTATTTTCAATTTAATATATAATAAAAAATATATCAATACCAGCTATGCGTCGCGGTTTCACTGGCGAAAAAATATCGATGATATCCATAATACGTTCTTGCCTATTTGAATCGGATTTTGGGCGCGGAACCCTAATTATTTTTCTAAAATTAAAGTATCCTAAGTCATCCGCTATAATATCAGCTATCTGTCAGTGAAAGTCTCGTCAAAATCGGTCCAGCCGTTTCGGAGATTAGACGGAACGAACAGACAAAAATTTAAAAAATGTTTTTTTTTTATGAGTGCCTTATATACTTTCAAAAGAATCGAGTAAAAAGCTGTTATTTGTATGTAACGATACCAAATTTATGTCCACCCCAGTGCCAGTTATTCTGCCGTGAAGCAGCAGTGTACAAACATTACTGTGTTTGGGTTTGAAGGGCACTGAGAGCTAGCGCAATCACTGGGTATACAAGTCTTAAGAACTGATGTCTCTGGGTGCCGGGCGCGGTGTTGTGCCGCACAGAAATGTTCTGGGTGAGACGGCATTTATTGGGCAGAGGTTGTTGTTGGTAGCACAGTATCAACCTCCTTTCTACCGAGGTGACGTAAGAGGCGACTAAGCTTTTGTACGGACAGACTTTGTTCGTCCAGAACAACATCATAACATGCAATGCTGTCACTATCTGCTCGTGGGAACGCAATGGGAATAAGATATTTTTACTCTTACCAATGTAAAGGGTAAGGACAGACGTTAATCAAACACCGGAGTGCGCAGCTGACCTTTCTTTGCTGTAAATAATTGCTCGAGTATTGGATTATAGATGATACCTGCTACTGACACTTTATTAATGTAATGTTTTTTTATTTACGCGAATATTACACATTTAAATAAAACTACTTTTTTAGTTCTCTTTCTGCGTAGATCGGACTACAAATAATAATTAAAAGCTGAATGTACTCCGGGTTAACTATGACATCGGGACAACTGTCACCTCAGTCCCCCCGTGACCATGGGTGCTGTAAAGCGTCCGAAACTTCGGGTAAAAATAGTTCAAAATTAAACGCGATAAAATCCGTAAAAAAGTAGTTTTATATAAACTTTATTAATGACTAAACCAAGAGAAATATTAAGGTTTGTTCAACCTTCATATCAATTTCAGTCACAAAGTCTATGTCGCAGGACTTCAGTTCGAACGCCTTGCAACCGGTTACATGTTCTTTGATAAGGTTTCCTGACGACTTTACAAGGTCCAAAGCAACGTCGAAATATTCGTCAATTGGGTCAAAATGGCGGCGACGTGGTTCGCCACCCGTCACGTCTTGTTTTCCACGTTGGCGAAAAGTAGGCTACTTGTGTGGCTACTGCCTACCCTACCCTTATATGGGAAAGAGGCGGAACTGTATGTAGCTTGCACTTATCTTCAGTTAAACAATTTAGTAGTCTCGTCATTTTGTTCAATACACAAAAGCAATGTAGTTAATATTAATTTATATATTATTGTATATTTTTTCCACAGCGAAGACCTGTTCATCACGTCCAAGTTATGGAACACATTCCACCGTCCCGATCTGGTGCGCGGCGCACTCTTCAAGAGCTTGGAGAACCTGAACCTGAAGTATTTGGACCTGTACTTGATACATTGGCCGCAGGCTTACAAGGTGAGTTAAAATTACGCTGTAACAAAATACATCTCCATTTTCAGGGTTACCTGAACATAATGCGGTAGGTACCGTGTGGTGGATAAGAGAATCCACCACCCCATCTCATTCCGTGGGTGTCGTAAAAGTCGACAGCGGGAAGATTAAAACCGGGAGATGGGCAGCAGCATATTCCTGGAACAGGCGTTTTTCCATTGAGCTGCCATCGAAAGAACTCGCAAGTACTAGGATAACATGAAGCTTAAAGAAATCTGTTGCGAAGTTAATCTGTTAGTATGACGCCGTAGTAGGGTAACATAAATTAAATGGAGAAGAAAGCGTATTTTGAATTTGTCTGGTTCGGGGCACCGACTTTCTGAGTTAGGGTCGCGAAAAGTTTTACAAAACAAATAATTTTAAAGTTTTGTATGGACATTTTCAGTATTCAATTTTGTCATCAAAGCTTCACCGTTGTGTTTATCAGATCAAAGTAGCATGGGTAGGTGCCCGGATGTTATACCAATTATGAATAACGTTGTATATGCACAGATAATGTATATAAATATTCCAGGAAGATGGTGAGCTGTTCCCGACGAACGAGTCCGGCAAGATCCAGTTCTCGGACGTGGACTTCGTGGACACGTGGAAGGCGCTGGAGCCGCTGCAGAAGGAGGGGCTCATCAAGAGCATCGGCGTCTCCAACTTCAACTCCAAGCAGCTCGCGAGGCTTCTGCAAAACGCAACAATCAAACCTGTCACTAACCAGGTGAGAAATCCACCACCCTGTCGACGTGGGGACAGGGGAATAACTTAGATAAGTCTATCTCGCTAGTTTCTCGGGTAGTAGCAGTCTTAAGTGCCCCCCCCCCCCCCCCCTCCCCCCCCAACCGTGTCAGGACATATCCACATACAATAAAAAAGGGTCTTGCATATTTGATGGCTATTCGGCCATGTCGAGACCATGGATTGCCTGGTATTTTTATGGAAGAAAATAAGGAGACGATTCTGAAATTTAACCAACGTCTGGCCATAACAAATGCTGTGTCACCCAGAACATTCCCGTGTAGCACCACACTGCGTCCGTCACCCTGAGACATCAGTTCTTAAGTCTCATATGCCCAGTGATTACGCTAGCTAACAGTGCCCTTCAAACCGAAACACAGTAATGTTTGCACACTACTGCTTCACGGCAGAATAACTGGCCCTGGGGTGGTACCTACCTGGACTTTAGTCTAGCTGTGTGACTAGCTGTCAGTGCCCTTCAGACCGAAACAGTGGTGTCTGACAGCAGTAGAATTTCTTCATAGGAAATCCAACCAGTTTGGTGTCGCCCGATTTCGTGAATCCGCTTTCCGTCAAATCCCCGCAACTAGGCGAAGGCGTACAGGATGAACCGAATTTCGCTGTTTGTCTGTCTGTATTACAAGTGTGATCGCAGGTGGAATGCCATCCGTACCTGAACCAGTCGCGTCTGAAGTCGTTCTGCGAGGAGCGCGGCGTCGCGATCACCGCGTACTCCCCGCTCGGCTCCCCGGACAGGCCCTGGGCGCAGGCCGGCGAGCCGCAGCTGCTGGAGGACCCCAAGCTGAAGGCCGTCGCCGAGCGCCTCGGCAAGACTGCCGCGCAAGTGCTCATCAGGTGAGCTGCCATCACGACGTCCCGACACGTACAGACTGACTAGGAAACTTGGTCTATCGGGTCTGGTCTTGGACGTAGAGAAACACAGATTCACATACACATACACACACACCGAGAGAGACACGTATACACACACACGCAGAGAGAAAAAGAGAGAGAGAGAGAAGGACGTCCAATCACACAGGCACACACAGAGAAAGAGAGAGATACAGAAATACACACAGACACAGACCGAGACAGACAGAGACAAACAGAAAAACAAAGAAATAGACAAGAGATACAAAGAGACTCACAGGCGCAGACCGAGAGACACACGGAGACAGCCAGAGACACAGAGACAGACAGAGATACACATACACACGCAGAGACAACGGAGACAACCAGAGACAGACAGAGACACACAGACACACAGAGACAGCCAGAAACACACAGAGACAGACAGAGATACACAGAGACAGCCAGAAACACACAGACACAGACAGATATACACAGAGACAGACAGATATACACAGAGACAGACAGAGACACACAAACCAGCTGAAATTCGAACTAAAGAGCCACGGCGTAGTCAGGTACTCTGAGCACTGCGCCACGGTGTCATCACTTTGTATTAATCCCACCACTTACTAACCCCACAGGTACCAGATCGACCGCGGCAACGTGGTGATACCGAAGTCGGTGACTAAAGCGCGCATCGCCAGCAACTTCCAGGTGTTCGACTTCAAGCTGTCGCAGGAGGACCTGGACCTCATCAACAGCTTCGACTGCAACGGACGCTTCGTGCCCATGACGGCGTGAGTACTTTATTTTTAATGGTGGTGGTGGCAGTAGTGGTGGTGGGTAGTAGCAGTGCCAGTTATGCAAACAGCAGTGCAAACGTTACTGTGTTTCTGTCTGAAGGGCACTAAGAGCTAGCGTAGGGTGCCGGCGGCAGTGTAGTGTCACGCGAGAATGTTGTGACACTGCATTTGTTGTGGGCAGGCGTTGCACTTGCCATCAGGTAAGCGATTCGCTCGTCTCATCACGAAATAGGTTACGAAGGGACTTAATGTCTGAAAATATTCTCTATCAGGTACTTAGATATTATATTTATTACTAACTGATGCCCGCGACTTTGTCCGCGATGATATAGGTTTTTTATATCATCATCATCATCATTTCAGCCTCTAACATAGGAACCTCTAGCGTGTCGCCTCGACCCTGTCTTCAGGAAAGTCACTTTTTTTGTTAAACAATTTCATGTTGTAATGGTTCCGTTTTTACTACGAAACCCTAAAAACGAAATATCATCATCATCATTTCAGCATATCACTAGTCCACTGCTGAACATAGGCCTCCCTCATAGATTGCCACAAAAGTATGTTGCACTCATTTTGGAGGGATTTTGCCACAGTTGCCAAGCTTGGCAGGCGTTTGGCAACCGCGGTTTATTTATTCAGATGTTCCAGGAAGATGCTTCTGCCCATCTCCGGGTTTCGTTTCTCCAAAATGATAGTAGAAACTTTTGTGGCAATCTATGCTACTGTTAATAGGCTGAAGTGATGATGATGATAGGAAACGTTGCACGAAAACGTTGCAAACAAATTCGACTCTCATCACGACCTAAGAAGTTTCACTTCAATGTACATTATAAATTATCACAGTCATTTCAACAAATAGCCAAAAAAATTAGAAACACCATTTTGCTTTCAGATCACTGGGCCATAAGGACCATCCCTTCGAGAACGAAGAATTCTAAGGTTTCGTCTGAAGTTTGCTAATTATAAATATAATAAATATTATATCAATATATTTTTGTAATTCAACAACCATTTTGTTATTTTCCCGCCATTTTCAGAATAGACGCTTAAAAATGCTTAAAGCAAAATAATCTCGTCAACTTTGAAATTCGTCTAATCAGATCCATTGGGTATTGGGGACGAAGGATTTAGTTGTGGTCTTAAAAAAATTGGAAAATTCAAAAGTGCACGTTTCATGACGCATATAAAACTTTAAGAAAAAAATAAAAAAAACTAACTGTTCAAATATTTCGAGATAAAAAAAATAATAAAATATTGTTTTTCTTAACAACTACAAGTGCTGTTACTTTTGATATGAAATAGGATAGGTAGATAAAATTCTGGACACGATAAAAAAAACCCGGTCTCGATAGGTCAAATTTTTCGAGAGTTACCGTCACATCCCTAAAAAAATCCGGACGTAGTTAAATTTGGGCGATGGAAAATTATGTTTTTAAAAATTATAATATTTATTTAATAAGTATGTTACTGAGTCAAGACTGATAAATGAATTATACAATTAAAATAATGTAGAAATGAAACAATGGATATGCATACTGCTGATGTTACGTGACGCCGTCTGCTAGGCGCCGTAGCAATACATGTGTTATACCGTGGTAACTACGTCCACGTTAATTTTTTTAGACTATTTTTTTTCATAATAGCACTATCTGATGATTTTACAAATTAATTTTAACGAATAAATTAAAGTGCTTTCTTTATATGAGTCAATTCAAACTAGCATATAAGTGCAATATAATTGTGATAGAGGCATTTGAAGAGCGCCGAATCGGTTGACCTTGACATGTCGGGTATAGAGCACTATCTCACGCCGCATATCGCCATGAGACGTCCAACAATTATAGAACGAATCCTGGAATTTGTTATAAAATATATAAAAAATTACAGCCCTTGAAGTGTGGCCCCTCAGTTCCTAGACGATCGGCCAAGATCCAGGAATTATATATCATCTTAAAAATGAAGTAAATGTGATTACGGACATTTAGTAAATAATGTTTAAAGATTATTTATTAATATTTATTATTATACATCAGATATCCGAATAGGCTAATACTTAGTGACGTTCCGAAATCAGCTAAATATGGAAAAAGCGGTTTAACAATGTGCGTCCGTGTATACAACAAAATACCCGACGAATTTAAGACATTACATATGAATTTATTTAAAAAAAGACTTTATAATTGGTTGATTTCTAAAAAATTCTATGACATTAAAGAATTCTTTAACATTGTGAATTGATTAGTATTATTTAAATGAGTATAAATAAGCAATATAAGGTCAACCGGGGCAATAGCGTTATATTTTTTACACACACATTTTTAATGCCGCTTAAAGTGTTGGTTATTGAAGGATTAAAAATGCTATGGTGTAAAAGTATATTAGGACTATCTGGATACAAGATGAATTGTGTTAATTTCTTTGATATCTTGACATAAAAAAGAGCAAATTGCGTTTTTTCTTAAACGGGAATTTGAGACGTATTTACCATTTTGGGCAAATGCGTCTTTATTTAATGAACATTAAATGGGTTAGCTTCCAGAACTGATATCAAGATATTGTGTTTAAGATATAGTTGTCTATTAGAATTTATAAATATTTATGAAAAATATGAAATATTCAAGTGTTAATAGATAATATAATAAACATGGGGAAAATGCGTCTACTTTTTCATAGACGCATTTATCCCTTGGAAAATTCAGAAGTGCTCAACTTTTTCCATGAAAAAGCCTAATAATATTATTTATATTATAACAGCTCGTTTTTGTTGCGACGTCAGAGTTGGTACCGTAGTAAAAGTTATTCATACTCAATAGCTGAACATCCTGCGAAGATTTGGTAAAACACCTAAATTTCACCTTGTAATTTTTTTACGACATCACGTTACCAATCTAGGTAGAAGCAATAACATAGATCAAAATAAAAATTTATAGAATAGGCAGGTAAGCTTTTGATCTATATACTGATGAAAGTCTATATTTTCTTAGTATTTATCGATATATATATATTTCAATATAACCATAGTGGAATATGCTCGTCACCTGAAATATAAATTCGAACAAAAAAAACTAAACAGTAGTACTCTTTATATAATGGAAAAAAAATAGTTTTTATCACATTAATTTGAGATATACTTAATTATATGATTATACTTAAAATTGTACCAAGAAAAAGGTTGACGATCTCTATTATCGGGGCAAATGCGTCATACAGACGCAATTCCCTCAAAAGAGTGTACGCATTTACCTCAACAAATCAAACCTAAACTCAAAACTTTCAGTCGTTACATTTCAACAATCAAAATCAATTACAATAAAAATAATTGTTTGTACATATGGCCAATAAATATTTTTTACGTGCACTATTAAATAGAAATGGATAAACGGTAAAACTACTAATTTAATAAAGCTTTTGTCCACTCATGGCACGAGACACGATTTCACAGAAACGATGTGATTTTTAAAATGGCTCATGGTTGGGATATTTTTCACACAATGCCCTCCATCGATATTTTATATAATAAGTTTTCATCAAATAGATTTCCCTAGATTGCATATGATATTATAACGCAAGTAGTTTTCCAGTAATCTCGAATAAACGCGATTGCCCCGGTTGACCTTAATTATAAATAATTCGTTAAATTTAAGATATTAATGTTATTTAATAAAATGTGTGTGTGACAATTGTTGTAGTAATATTTTGACCTTAATTTAATTTGCATGCTATTAGAATAGCAAAACATGTGAGACTCATCAAGTAAAACAACTGTATTTTACCATGTTTTATGCAAATATAGATTATTATTATAAATATCAGTTCAAAAATTGCTTTAGGTAAAAACAAAAACGTGTGCAGTTCACACGCGGTAGAAGCGAAACGTTCAGAAAACTAAACTTCGAGAATGAAATGAAATTAAAATTATTTATTCTTCAACGTAAGAAATATAAATTTCGTTAAAATGAGGTTCCTCTGACGGAGAAGAAACTCCGTAGGTATCCTCTATTTTGTTATTTTTTTATCTTTTTCAATAGTACATCTAAACTTATCTAAACTAATATTATAAAGAGGAAAGATTTTATTTTTTGTATGTCTGGTTGTAATGATTTAACTCAAAAAGTACTGAATACAACTACATTGTCATCGACTAACATGAGTTGTATTTAATTAAAAAAAACACCCGAGATCCCTACGAAAATTGCTATGATGTAACTCAAGGTATCAAAAATTTATTGATAAAAGCCATTATTTGGCGTGCGCTGCAAAAACTATTGATGATAAAAAAAATAATGTACTACATTTCCATAGTACTCATCATTACTCACAAAAAACTAACTATTATAGTTAAGTCACAACAACCGCTTTTTTTAGTCTATCAAAACACGGGTAGAATCGAAAGATGATGACATTCTTAGCATGATATTAATCCTTATCCTACAAAATAGTGGTTCTCTGTCTAACACCAACATTAGTTGAAGATCTAGATCATTGTTGGTTGGTTGGTTGTTTAACGTGTGGTAGCGGCGTAAGAAAATGTGCTGTCCCATCTCACCCCGTCCGTGTTGTAAGTGACGACAAAGGAAATTTCAAGCGATGATCATGGCTTCTTACTTCTCCAAGTATGAAGCAGAAAATACAACGACCTCTGTCTGGTAGCAGCGTCCAATCCGCCTACCAAGAGCAGAGCAGCGCGGCAGACTGCCGAACCGCATAACCATGAGCAGAGAACCAGAGCCCAGCGTCAGGGTAAGAGATAAGAAATTATAGTGTCCCAAGTGTATGTGTAAGAACAGGGGCACTTGTCACAACTTAAATACGCCCGATGTAACGCTTTTTCTACACGATTGGAGACACCAGGACAGACATCTACCGGACCCGAAAACTTAATTTTTTTTTGCACAAATATTAGCTCACACTGGGATCCGAACCCAGAAGAACCTGCGGTGCGGTTGTCAGGTACTCTTACCAATCGGCCACGCGGTCGTCAGATGCTTGTAACCTGAACATGACACTGTGGTTTTCAGGCAATAGAATAAAACAAAGTTAGATAGATGCCTTTAATTCAAGACCAAGAGCTGCCCGCCCATTGCGTGTTTTTTTTATTTATTAATGGAAACAGTCGTAAACTATTTTCCAGTGTCAAGTAACACATTATTCAGGTATACAATCTTCAAGCAATAAATCTTCAAAATGATAGTTGCTTTTTACTGAAGCTTTGCTGGACTGATGGAGACAAAACGAAAAGTACAATTTTGGTCTTGAAACGTATTTTCCAATCCACTGTACACTGCATAAAAAAGGAATCCGTCTAGGTAGGTACCACCCCGGGGCCAGTTATTCTATCGTGAAGTATTAGTGTGAAAACATTATTGTGTTTCGGTTTGAAGGGCACTGAGAGCTAGCGTAATCACTGGGCATATGAGACTTAAGAACAGTCTCAAGGTGACGGGCGCAGTGTGGTGTCACACAGAAATGATCTGGGTGACACAGCATTTGTTGTGGGCAGGCGTCGTTACCTCAATATACAGGGTTTTCGTTCACTCTTTCTCAGAAAAAGTAGGGTGTGATAGGCAGGTGAAAATAGCCCGTGACATGTTTATTTTACTTATTTTTTATCGCCGCGTCAGGGTAATATGTCTTAGGTTTATGTAGTTTGTTGGATGTACGGGACTCCAGTAAAGCCAAAGATAGTAAATTAATAATACCGTGTATAGTTTTTATTCCACCCACCTGTCACACCCTAACTTTTCTGGGAAGGAGAGTACAATCACACTGTATATACGTTAATTACGACCGCGTGGCTCAGTGGTCAGAGTACCTGACTTCTAAGCCGCGGGTCCTGGGTTCGAATCCCAGCCGGAGCCAACATTTGTGCTAAAACATGAATTGTTGGTTTTCGGGTCTGGTTGTGTAGTGATTGTCCCCGTGTTTCTGACACTGCATCGTAGCCTACCTCCGATCTTATCGCATCAGCGTTACATCGGGCGCGGGTAGGTTGGGACGAGTGAGTGCCTCTGTGTTTGCGCGTACACTTGTGGCACTATAATATCTCCTGCGCAGTATGACGGCTCTCGACAGTAGTCGGAAGTTGTCGCCGTGGTCGAAATCGGCTAGGAGAACATCACATTAATTACAAAATTCATTAAAAACACTATCGCCACTTTTCGAGTTGGCGCCAAAATTCCCGCCTGGTTTAATTAGTTTCTCTTCGTTTCCTCTTAACGTTATCCGCGTAAAAGATTAGCGTAGAAGCGACCTTATAGTTCATTGACGCTTCAGAAATTAAAAAAAAGTCTAGAACAAAGATAAATCGTTTATTACAGAAATTTAAGGCTCAGTTTGTCTTCTATACATCGACTCCTCTACGTCTACACTTCGAATCTTACGGTTAAAAAAAACAATGTAAAAATTACAAGATATACAAACAAACGCACATAATAAATTAAAATAAACATTAAATACATCTAAATGTCTGTAAAAATTCACAATTGTATATTATTACACTCTGTCCGAAATAAAAAAAAATGCTACTCGCCACTCGAATGAGCTATATTTGAAATTGACCAATCACGTGGCTGGGATCTTTGACAGCTGTCACGTGATTGGTTAACATAAAAAATGGAGGCTTTTTTAATATTTTTTATTTTATTTTAGACAGAGTATAGGTTTGAATTAGCTACCATTTCAGACGTCCGTACACTGCATCGGACCATTCACAATGTGTTAACTTGAGATCGTTTTTAAGTTATTTCTCAATGGCCACTATTCGAGCAGCGTCTATAATTCTCTTCTATGTGTTGTATATTCAAAAGCCTGATCAAGGCAATATTATTATAGACAGCGCGATAAGAACAAAGTCAGCTCTATAGAACAGCTGTAAACGCGTTCTATCAGAGATAGAATATTGTGTAAAATATAGTTCTGTTATTGAAGGTAAGTTTATTTGATAAAAGTGACGGAACGAGCAAAACGTTCACCTGATGGCAAGTGCAACGTCTGCCCATAAAAAATGCTGAGTCACCCAGAACATTTGTGTGTGATACCACACTGCACCCGTCACCCTGAGACACGAATTCTTAAGTCCCATATGCCCAGCGATTACGCTAGCTCTCAGTGCCCTTTAAACCGAAACACAGTAATGTTTGCACACTACTGCTTCACGGCAGAATAACTGGCCCTGGGGTGGTACCTGCCTAGACGGATTCCTGCATAGGACTCCCACCACCAGTAAAAAATTAGAGTTTTTAATTTGTCCACGTAATATTGATTTAAATGCGAATTTTCTATAAATTCTGTAATCTTTATACTGCAACTGTCATAAAAGGCGTCCGAAAAATTTGGGATTTTCTCTCAATGCTTGGTTACTTATTAAAAATGGCCAATTGCCTCGTCCAGCAAAAACAATAGAGTAGCAGGTAGAGAAGGACGACAGCTCTATCTAGATAGGAAGGAGAAGGAGACAGGAGGAACAGGACAGGAGGAAGGAGAAGGTGACAGCAGTAGCTTGGGTACCAGCACCCAAGCTACTGCTGTCTCCTTCTCCTTCCGAGGTAGTAGTATCCTGCACCTCATGGTTCCTTTCCCGAACATCTCATTCCCTACCCCAAGTCCAATTCCCACCTAATCCTTATCCATTCCCTTCCGCCAAGCCAGTGGTTGACGTGCCGATGGCTAGCTACTCACGGGAACGCAATGGGGAGCAATAATTTCATCGTCACGTCTCGTTCGGAAATAGGCTACGGATGTGGTCTCTGCCTACCCCTTAAATGGGAAAAGGGCGTGAATGTATGTAGGTCAAGTACATAGATGTGTCAATGGACAGAGTGCAGTTATATAGACTAAACACATATAATCACATAAATTAATTAATGAATTTTAAATTCAAATTATACAAGGCTACAGACTAAGTTATAGTCTTTTATGTAGAAAAATGCACAGGTGACATTTAACGTTGACAATAAGATTGCATTCAGGCATATAGCGGCACATATAGAGTACCTTGCTAGTTCTTACGAGGAAGGATGTAATGATTTCTTATATGCATGCAAATATTACACATTTAGTAAAACTAATTTTACGGATTTTATCGCGTTGAATTTTTAAACTATTTATTAACCCGACGTTTCGAGTACTTTAGCTAAGAGGAAAGAAAATCAAATCGAAAACCAAGCATACCACTGCAAGACTTCTAGACAGCTAAGGTCATTTCGTGTAGATCAGACCCAAAACTATTAATTAAAAGCTGAAGGTGCCCCTGGGTTAACTATGACATCGGGACATCTGTGATCTCAGTCCCCGCCATGAACATGGGTTCTGTAAACCGCTCGAAACGTGGGTTAAGATTAGTTAGCATTTAGTAGTTTAATAATAATAATTAGTAGTGCTTCCAGAATAAAGGCCAAGATTGAACACTTGATTTTTGTCTATCTACCCTCCATAACAAAGTGTAAAACCTCTCCTTTACATAGCATTACGGATGTGGCTGTACCGCACGAACCTAGGACTTTCATTGTTTAAATTAGCTAACAACTAAAAATAATTCGTAAATCTGCAGGTATTTTACTAAAATTCGCTTCACGAGACATCTCTTAAACTACATTATGTTCATTATTTGATATTGTCTGCCATTAATTTCGAATCATTGAAGTTTCAAACTTTATCCAATAATTTTATTAAATTATCCTATTTATTTGTTAAATATATCCAAGGAATATAGAGATATTACAAAACAAATATTTTTCAATATACAATTGATAAATCATTCATGGCTAAAACCCATATGTTTAAAGGTTAGCATAGTAAATGAAAATACAATTTTTTTCTTTTACTTACAACAAGATTATTGTAGAAAACTCTACCTGACCCGGGAAATTAAATGTTAATCTGAATACATAAAATATACAGCAAACCCGTTCCACATTAGACGCTTTAACAATTTTAAGTCTCTGGATCCGTTAGCGAGAGTGCCACATGAAAATGTTATTTTTTAATAGTCATTGCTACATCTCTTGGCTTCCGACACTACTGGTGGGAGGATTCCAATGCGGAAATCCGTCTAGTCCGTCTTCAGTGCCCTTCAAACGGAAGACATGTTTACCTACTAAACATGTCTTCCGTTTGAAGGGCACTGAAAGCTGAACTGATGTTTCAGGGTTACAGACGCAGTGTTTTGGCACAGAAATGTTCTGGGTGACACATCGTTTGTTATGGGCAGATGTTGCACTTACCAGCAGGTGAGCGTTTCACCCGACTCGTCCCTTTATCCAATTAAACAAAAATTTATAACACCGACACTAGATGTCGCTAAGTGATATCATGGATGAGCTCGATAAAGAATCCGATCATGTAATTAGGTATCAGCCCCGCTAGAATTAACAATTCTAAATTGTAACACCCGATCGTGCATCAATAATAGTAGTGCAATATATGATTCGTTGAAACCGTAACATCTAGACAACTATCCGAGTCAGTTACATCAATTTTGAGCAATCCAAAAAAATATATCGCTTTCAAAACGTCAACCGCTGTTACAACGGATCGAAATTTGATTACAAGCTTCTAAAATCGAGATTAGTACATACAATATACGTTTTGTGATATTAAAACAGTTACAGATTATATAAGTTAAAACCTAGCAGATATTAGCAACAGAATCTTCTTTGCTTGTTGGTTTTATTTTTTGTGTGGGGGGGGGGGGAAGCTTGTAGCGTCCGTAGACTTATATTTGCTTCGCATCCCCTGTGATGTAGAAAGTACATATTTGCTTCGCATCCCCTGTGATGTAGAAAGTACACAATCCACTATGATCTCATTATCCCGCTGCCAGTATATTTATTGGTGGTAGGATTCCCGTCAGGTTCAATTCGCTTGTTTCACCAGTTTTGGTCACTTATATGAAAGGAATAAAGCAATAGCCTGGTCACATGCATTTATGTGTTTTTAACACCACTTTCGAGAGCAGACAAAAATGGTAAAAGTAGGATTTTGTAATAATCCATAACATGTTTTGTTTAAATTGACATGAGTTTGTATCTTCAAAGTTCATATATTCACTTATGATGTTTGATTGGCATACTATTTTCTAAACAATATACCATATAAATAGATATATTTTATATATAGGTAGGTAGGTTTAGTGTTAATTTTGTTGCCAGTTCCTTTTCTAATACTATTTCCCTATCATATAGTGTATTGCGGTTTCTTTATATTGAATGTCAAATAGAGGCACAAGACATAAGTTTCTTTCCACCTAAGGATAGGTGTCAGAGGCCGGGCTTGCCTTCAATTTCATAGTAAGTTAGTGAACAAAGTTTGTTGTGAGACGGCACCTCTAAAATTGTTTTAGATATTTGAAGTCCGTCAACCAGCTCCCTACCCTCTCAGGAATGAGAGCAGGCCTGTGCCCAGCAGCGGGACAATTATAGTCTACTATGTGGTCAAGCAAAGATCGGGACAAAATTTTCAAAAACAGAATAACTGTTGCAGGGGGAAGTTGCTAACACCGCCAGTATCACCATGTTTCTCTTCTCTTCTCTTCTTCCATCACTTTCACTAGCTTCCATTATAAAAACAGTTTCACCACAACACATATCACTGACAGTCTTTAGACTCCGTGGTCTCGATCAAGACCGCAACACGGTCGGCCCTTTGTGGTTAAAGACTACTCCCCTTTAAGTCTTTTGCTGAATTCTTCCTGCTGCAGCTCCCGCCATTCCTTCTTAGCCTTCATTCGTTTTAATTGCCCGTCCCTGTGAAGAGAGAATAAATATAAATATATATATGAAACAAGCAAAACGTTCACCTGATAGTAAGTGCAAGGTCTGCCCACAACAAATGCTGTGTCACCCAGAAAATTTTTCCACACTGTGCCCATCACCATGAGACATAACTTCTTATGCCCAGTAATTACGCTAAAGTCTCTTATGCCCAGTAATTACGCCAGCTCAGCTTCAGACCGAAACACAGCAATGTTTGCACACTACTGCTTCACGGCAGAATAACAGGCCCTGGGGTGGTACCTACCTGGACGGATTCCTGCATAGGAATCCTACCACTAGTAACAAAATTATAGTTTTATACTGAAGGTATATATCATACATACATACATAAGATCACGACTGTATCCCATAAAGGGGTAGTCAGACACTGGGCACTCACTGCAAAAACAGATGACTGCCACAATCCACATTTCACCAAAACAATATAATGCACCTGGTGTGATAGGTGGTGAGCCCATCGCCACCATGCGCTGTTGGGTGCGCAGTGCAGTTTAATTCCTTACTCGCCTTTTACGAGAAGTAGTGGTAGTATTCTTTTAACAAGCCGCCACCACACGGACGGTATATATCAATAAAGAATATTTTACTTTCTCTTCCTGTCTTTCTCACACGTACGCAATCACGCACCGCCAGGGCTGCGCAAAATACATACATTTCAAGCCGTGTATTTGAAATGTAAAATACAAAATGGAGTATTTTAACCATCCCTATTTAAAATACAAAACACATTCATAACCTTAGTCAGCTTATATATATATATATATATATATATGTTAAAGTCGTTCTTAGATTAATAGCCTCGCGAATCATACTCGATAGGTGTCATTTTTTTTCTCAAGGTTATACCTCAAAGGTCTATCAAATGTAATGGTACGGATAACTCTGTGATTTATCGAGCATAAATTCATCATCATCATCATAATTTCAGCCTATCACTAGTCCACTGCTGAACATAGGCCTCCCCCAAATATTGCCACAAAAGTTTGCAACTCCCATTTTGAGGGGGATTTTGCCATAGTTGCCACGCTTGGCAGGCGGGTTGGCGACCGCAGTTTATTTATTCAGATGTTCCAGGAAAATGCTGCTGCCCATCTCCTGGTTTTTTTTTCCTCTGTCGTCTTTTACGACACCCACGGGATGAGATGGGCGGTAGATTAAGGTATCTAAAATTATCGATTTTTTTTATATGTGATTATTAACTGACTTTCGATGGTGAAGGAAAACCATCGGCAAGAAGTCAGAATGTCTGAGAAATAAGTGTTTGGATGACACGTAATCTGCTGTCGCTGACTCGACTATTGTGGTAGATTGTACGCCTTTTTCCCATACAAGGGGGTTATAATCAACTGCAAAAATTATGACTTTGGAGTACCCCAAGGCGGCCTATACGGACCGCACTTATTCCTCACATATAGAGAAATCAAAACTCACCACATCAGATCTACAAGCCCCCCTCTTCTAGCAACCACCGCTTTGACTCTGTTAGCGAAGTCCACGGCTGTTTCGTCAGATTCGCGATGCATCGGTGGTAGATACCACACATCGCAAACGATCGCCCACGAGCTCATCATGTTGAGGAGGTAATGTAACATTCCGTAGCGGGAGCTGTTCCAGAACGCGTCGCCGAAACGCGGGTCGTATCTGTGAAGGCGGGTTCGTAGGATTAGATTAGTTTACCGGCACGTAAACTGTCCACCGTTGGGCTTAGATCACTTGTAAGTTGGGAGAGTTTGAATTTGATCGCAGTACCAGATTTCTTGGATAAAGTGATGAGACGAGCACAACGTTCACCTGACGTTAAGTGCAACACAAACATTGCAGTATCTCTGTGTTCTTTAGTCTCGTATTACCAGTGATTACACTAGCTCACTGTGCCATTCGGACCGAAACAAAAATGCTTCACGGCAGAATAAGTGGTCCTGCGGCGATACCTACTTAGACGGATTTATGCATAGGAGTCATTTCACCAGCTTCACACCTGCTCATCGTATTCTTAGAGTGGAATTGAGGTAAAACGTGATTGTCCTGGCATTTTTATAGCATATGTTATATAGGGTATGTTTCTTGTTGTACAATTTTTAACATTGAACATTTGAACATCTCTTTTACGATGAAAATCAATTCCTATGCAGGAATCCATCTAGGTAGGTATCACCGCAGTGCAAGTTATTCTGGGTAAATGGTGCCACCGACTTCGAAGCTACCCTTCTTGAATTGCATGACTGAAGTGTTATTAATGCAGGTGCCTTCGGGGAAGATGAGTATTGGGGGGTTGTCTGGCACTGATATGTGTTCTTTTAGCCTGGAAGAATAAATAAACATTAAAAAACACCAGTTTTTTTAAATATGAAACAGATGGTCCTTCGAGCTTGATTCATACTATTTACACAAAAGCCATATTTTCAAACGTGTTAGTAGCCCAGAGGCCGGTAGAACGCCTTAAATTTTACAGTACGTGCGTGAGTTCGATCCCCGGTGCTGGCATCACTAAAATTATTCTGCAATTTTAATTGCTGATTTACCACGTAAGGTGAAGGAAAACATCGTGAGTAAACCTGCATTTCTGAGGAATAAAAATGGACGTTTGAAGTCCGTCCACCCGTATTGAAGCAGTGTGGCAGACTCTTCCTGTCTCCAAAACACTCAGTCATGTCCTCTCAGAAAACAGAGGAGGCCTGGTATATCAATCTTCAAAAGCGACTAAACTTCAATTGCATTTCGTAAGAATAGACGGGAAAATAGATCTTTTATCTATTTGGGACCAGAAGGGCTACCAGAGGGGCTTTGATCCCTATTAACCATGAATGAGCTTTATTTTGGCGTATGAAGCTCATACATTGGTTAAATTGATCAAATGAACCCGATCACGAAACCAACCAGAGTTACACAGTACGCGTCCCCAGGACAGTCAGTCTGACCAACTTATAGAGCGCGAGTAATCCGTAGTTGAACCTTGGTGAGCAGTGTGGTGGACTCCCCGCGATTTCTCTAAAATGAGAGGACGCGAATAATTATTTTAACATTGTAACATTTCTGAGAGGGTTTTGGACCTAGGAAGAATTACTCGTGGTAGGATTCCTATGCAGGAATCCGTCTGGTAGGTAGGTACCACCCCAGGGTCAGTTATTCTGCCGTGAAGCAGTAGTGTGCCAACATTACTGTGTTTCGTCACTGTGAGCTAGCGTAATCACTGGGCATATGAGACTTAAGAACCTATGTCTCAGGGTGATGGGCACAGTGTGGTGTCACAGATAAATTTTCTGGGTGACACAGCATTTGTTATGGGCAGACGTTGCACTTACCATCAGGTGAGCGTTTTGCTCGTTTCATCACTTTATGCAATTAAAAAAACCGCCACGCTGCTCCAATGCGGGTTGGCGGACTTAACTTGTCTTCGAAATATTTTTAATTACTCAGACATGCAGGTTTCCTCACGATGTTTTCCTTCACCGCCGAGCACGTGCTAAGTCAGCACTTAAAATAACAATTTTAGAGGTGCCTCGAACTTTTGTTTGCAAGGTGGATCGAACCCGGGTCACTCGCGTACTATGTAATTTAAAGCTACAAATGTTAGGATCGGTTTTCTTCGCCTCACCTTCTAGCAACTGCAGTCCGATCTTTAACTTCCGATCTTTCGAACCAAATATGAGGCGAAGCCCTCGCCAGCGCCCTCTGTAAAAGCCCAAGAAATCCGCCGTGGCGTTGGCCAATCTAAAAAATATCAAATTATTGAGCTATAAACACATCGCGTAGATAACTTAGTCACTTTACTGATGGCAGGATTCCTACGCAGTAATCTGTCTAGGTAGGTACCACCCCAGGGCCAGCTATTCTGCCGTGAAGCAGTAGTGTGCAAACATTACTGTGTTTCGGTCTGAAGGGCACTGTGAGCTAGCGCAATCACTGAGCACGAGACTTGAGATCCTCCTTTGGTAATTGTTCACATTGTGTACACCCCAACAATCAATCACAAAGAATCAAGATGTATGACGAGATTGTGATCAAATTTACACGTCCACTGCTGGACATAGGCCTCTACCAGAATGGGAATTTCCCTTATCGCCACGTTCGGTAGTAACAGACTTCTCGCACCTTAGACGCTGTTACTACACGTCATTTTAGTCCGACACTTTGAGATGCTTATTCCGCCGTAAGCCATTTCCCTGAGTCGATTAACAGCGGTAGGATTATAGGAATCCGTCTAGGCATGTACCACCACCCCAGGTCAGTTTTTCCGCCGCGAAGCAGTAGCGTGCAAACACTACCGTGTTACGGCCTCAAGGGCACTGAGAGCTAGCGTAATCACTGGGCATGAGACTTAAGAACCGATGTGTCAGGGTGACAGGCGCAGTGTGGTGCTACACAGGAATGTTCTGGGTGACACAAACTGTTATGGGAGGACGTTGCGTTTGTGTGGTCACTTTATCCTATACAAAAAAACGCAGTACAGTTTTTTATCAGCGGAACGACCATCATTTTCTGATATATGTAAATGTCGTGAGGAAGCCAGCATGTTTTAGAATTAAGCAATACTTCGAGGATTTGTCAAGTCAGCAAACCCGCAATGGAGGATGCGGTCTGTTCCCGTAAACAAAATCCTCTGAAGAATGATAGGTGGCCTGTGCCCAGCAGTGGGAGATAGTGTGCTTTTTTTATTGAAGTGACGAAACGAGCAAAACGTTCACCTGATGGTAAGTGCAACGTCCGCCCACAACAAATGCTGTGTCACCCTGAATATTTCTGTGTGACACCACAATTTGCCCGTCACCCTGAGACATCAGTTCTTAAGTCTCATATGCTCAGTGATTACGCTAGCTCTCAGTGCCCTTCAGTCCGAAACACAGTAATGTTTGCACACTACTGCTTCACGGCAGAATAACTGGCCCCGGGGTGGTACCTACCTAGACGGATTCCTGCATAGGAACCTACCACCAGTGCTATTACATTTTTTATATTTTGTCTCGAATAGCCATAGAAAACGGCTATTAAAAACTAGGGGTGTAAATTCTCTCTAGTACACTCGGATGACATAATTGAGTATTTTTTTTTAAAGTACCATCGAACCCAACACGACAAACACGCCAACAAACAAAACAATTTTCGTCAAATCCCAAACATTGAACACGTAAAATAACAACCATGTTTAAAAAATTTTCTTCAATGGCAACACTGTCTTATTGCGACAAGACTTGACGGCTGTCTAGAGTGAATTGAAGACTGCGCAGATTGTTGTACAGCACAGCTCAGATGATAACTTTTGATATAAAAGGGGGGGGGGGGGAGCAATTTGTTGCACTGTAATATCTCCTGCGCAGTTGATAGCTTCAGACAATATTCGAAACAGTGGTCGAAATCGAACATCGAGATGCGAGCACCGAATCTTCGTAGAGATTGCCACTAAACTTTGTAGCTCTCATTTTGGGATTTTGAAATAGTTGCCAAGCTTGGCAGGCGGGTTGGCAGCCGCAGTTTATTTACTCGGACGTTCCAGGAAGGTGCTGCCCATTTCCCGGTTTTAATTTTCCCTCTACGACTACTCTTACGACACCCGCGGGATGAGATGGGTTCTCTTAAACAACAATTTTACCTTTACGACACTCACGGGATGAGATGGGTTGGCAGAATCTCTTAAACAACAATTTTAAGAAAGGTTGTTAAACTGGGACTCAGACCCCAACAAATAATGACACAGAATCAAGATTTATGAATAAATAGAAAAGAATAATTTTAATTCTACATAGATTATTTACATAATACTTATTGAAAGTCATTTTTTTCCATTTTTTTAACTACACTGGTTCGCAAAAAATGCCTCTATCCCGGGAAGAACCACCTAGAAACCCAGCGGGCAATTTTTTTTTCTTTTAGCAATTTTAAAAAATTATAAAAATCGTACGTTACGTTACCATTACGGATTGTGATCAAATTTACAACGTCCACTGTTGGGACGTAAGCCTCTACCAGAATGGGAATTGCCACGTTTGGTAGCACCAGACGCCTCGCACCATAGGCGCTGTTGCTGCCTGCCAATTTACTCTGACATTTTCGTGATGGTTGTACCGCCATCAGGCCATTTCCCCGAGTCGATTACTGGCGGTAGACTTCCCATGAAGAAATCCATCTAGGTAGGTACCACCGCAGCGCGACTAAACCTGCCGTGAAGCAGCAGCGTGCGAACATTACCGTGTTTCGATCTGAAGGGCGCTGTGAGCTAGCGCAATCGCTGGGCATACGATACTTGAGAACTGATATTTAAGTGGGACGAGTTGCACTTGTGGTGGCGGTTCGCTAAAAGAATACCACCACTCCATCTCATCCAATGGATCTCGTAAAAGGCGAGTAAGGAATTAAACTGCACTGTGCACCCAACAGCGCATGGTGGCGATGGGCTCACCACCTATCACACCAAGTGCATTATATTGTTTTGGTGAAACGTGGATTGTGGCAGTTCATCTGTTTTTACAGTGATTGCCCAGTCTCTGACCACCCCTTATGGGATACAGTCCTGATCTTATGTATGTATGTATGTAGAGGCTCATCCCGTTTCTCCCTTAACAAGTCTTACGACACCAAGCTAAGAGCTAAGATGTCGTAATCCCACCCACACGGCCTGCGCCAATCGTATTCCGAAACTCACCAGCGAATAGCAATTGTCGCACAGCAGCACCAGTCCGTCGATGGGGCTGGTGTGGTTCGCCACGCATATGCCGTTCCTCGGTTTGTTCGCGTCGCCGTCGTGGTAGGTGATCACCAACGATATGCACCTCGAGAGGAAGTTGAAGCTCATGTTTGACGTCGCGTAGTTGACGCGCTGCTTCAACGGCCCGTCGGGCAAGGTCCCCACACACGCGGTGCTTACGATCAGCCACCATACCTAAGCGGTGAAATGAGGGGGGGGGGGAGGGTAATGGTATAATGAATGTACCCCGCGTCCGTGATGGTTTGGGCGTGGCGGCATGGGGCGTGTCACTGGCTGTTGATGACACAATGACTTTGGTGGGTTTTAATGTGTCCAATCGGGACCCACCAAATAATCTCTACAATTACCGAACGCAATCGTGACACTACCCATTCCGCCACCAGCCCAAGAGCGAGAGAGACCTCAGTAATGCGTGATAGTTTGTCTCTTTCCAGATCCTTTTATAGTGAAAACCAAAAATATACCAAGATAATGTTGCACGTACACAAAATTAAAACAAAAAAAACTTCCCACCGTTAGATCCGTATTCGTGCAAACACAAACACAGATAATACCAAAAAAAAAAAAAAACTACCAAGGAAAAGAAACCGTTGGCGCTGAGCATTAGGACGTCTATTGTGCTCGTGTGGTTGGCGACACAGAACCCTGTGGTGGTCGGCATGTACTGTGTGTCGTGGTAAGTCACCACGCAGGACAAACTCCTCATTAATATCCTCATGGATATTTTGTAAACGGCCGCGCCGATAATGCGGCGCAAATTAGGTCGCGGGGAGCAGGCTCACTATTAGCATTGAAGTAATCAGCGTCTGCACCTGGTGTTGCCAGTTTTAACGGTAACTTTTAGTAGGTTTTGGTGGAAATTAGTAACATTGTTTCAATTAATTGTAATATCACAGGGGCTAGGCGCTCGCTTTAAATTTCACAGAATGCTAGTGACCCGGGTTCGATTCCCGGTGCCGGCACCACTAAAATTGTCAATTGCAATTTTAAGTGCTGATTCACCACGTGATCGGCGGTGAAGGAAAACGTCGTGAGGAAACCTGCATGTCTGGGAAATAAAAAATATTTCGAAGTGCAGTCCGCAAACCCGCATTGGAGCAGCGTGGCGGATTCTTCCCAGCTCCTAAAAAAACCCTCTCAGAAATGAGAGGAGGCCTGCGCTCAGCAGTGGGGCATTTATAGGCTGAAAGTTTACTTTTTTTTATAAATGAAAAAATAAGAAATTATTGATGAGATAAAATTTAAGATAAATTAAGTAAATTCTATAAATTGATTTCATTTAAAAATAACGACCATGTCTCCACGAACACTACCGAAGGGGACGCCTTAACACTGTTTAGGTCTTACAGCAAATAACTAATGTTCAATACGACGCGTTCGATAACGACCGCGTGGCCTAGCGGTCAGAGTACCTGACTTCTAAGCCGCAGGTCCTGGGTTCGAATCCCAGCCGGAGCCAACATTTGTGCTAAGACACTAAACCGTTGGTTTTCGGGTCTGGTTGTGTTGTGATTGTCCCCGTGTTTCTGACACTGCATCCTGGCCCACCTCCGATCTTATCGCATCAGCGTTACATCGGGCGCGGGTAGGTTGGGACGAGTGAGTGCCTCTGTGTTTGCGCGTACACATGTGGCACTATAATATCTCCTGCGCAGTTGATGGCTCTCGACTGTAGTCGGAAGTTGTCGCCGTGGTCGAAATCATCATCACATCATCATCATAAAATATAACACACATATTATCGGATTAGAAATTATCATCGACACACATAAAATAGTTGGTGACCTCTGTCTGTACCATATATCTCACAAATTACTGAAGATTATTGACATGGAATCGGGTTAAAGAGGGACGACTTAGATTTAATTGATCTTTTGAATCTATTTTTTTTTATTTGATAAAGTGACAAGACGAGCAAAACGTTCACCTGATGGTAAGTGTCTGCCCATAACAGATGCTGTGTTACTCAGAATATTCCTGTGTAGCACCACACTGCGCCCGTCACCCTGAGACATAAGTTCTTAAGTCTCATATGCCCAGTGATTACGCTAGCTCACAGAGCCCTTCAGACCGAAACACAGTAATGTTTGCACACTACTGCTTCACGGCAGAATAACTGGCCCTGGGGTGGTACCTACCTAGACGAAATCCTGCATAGAACTCCTACCATCAGTGAGAGTGGATCTATTCAACACGAAGCTATAGGAAGTTAGGAATAATCGGATTACAGAATCGTATCAAATTTAGATTATTTCCAAATATGATAATCTATACAAATAAATAGAATTGTTGTCTGTTTGTTAATAACAAATTTTAACTCATTGATTATGAAAGTATATACGGTATTTAGATTTAACTATTTTTAAAAGTTTTGTCTGTCTGTCTGTAGGTTTGTTCCGGCTAATCTCCGAAACGGCTACATCGATTTTGACGGGACTTTCACTGACAGATAGCTGATATTGTAGCGGGTAATAGGCTACTTTAATTTTAGAAAAATAATTAGGGTTCCGCGCAAAAAAATAAAAGATTCAAATAGCATATAACATAAAAGGAAGCCCCGGGTGAGTCTGTCTATCGTCTGTCCTTCTGCCTGACTACAGGAAGATAATTATAAAAAATGCATTAGCTCTTACAGGAGGTGAGCATTTATGAAAGTTATTGGTAAATCAAGTCTGGAAAATGTTTTCAAAGTTTCTCACGGGCAAAGCCGGTCCGGGACGCTAGTTTCATTTATGTAAGTTCCTGACACTGCAACTTGTGGGCAGGGGAAGCGCATACCATTCCATTATATTATTTGTGTTTGATTCTGAGCTGGTATATCCACTTACCCCAATTATGAAGACCAATATCCTCAATGGTAGGAGGAAGAAATACCGCACCACGAAACCCATCATCCATATGATGGTCAACCTCCACGTTAGAAACTCGTACTGTCTGAAAGAGTAAATTGGAACATTCTGGGTATTGTAATATTCGCTGAGCTTTTGACCACAATAACAGAGAATTAACAATTTGTTTTGAGATCTGACTGTTCCATCTTACCACCTACTATCTTACTCGTCGTTTCAGCCTATCAATAGTTCACTTCTAAACGTAGGCCTCCCCATAGATTGCCACAAAAGTTTGTAGCTCTCGTTTTGGGAGGATTTTGCCATAGTTGCCACGCTTGGCAGGCGGGTTGGCAACCGCAGTTAATTTATTCAGATGTTCCACCAGCAAGATGCTGCTGCCCATCTCCTAGTTTTCATTTTCCCTTTATCGACTTTTACGACACCCACGGGACGAGATGGGGTGGTAGATTCTCTTAAGCCGCTACCACACGGCTAAACTATCTTACTACGTAGTCGAAATCGAAAATTGAGATGGGGCACTGTTAAAGAGAATCTAACGCTCCATCTCATCTCGTGGTTGTCGTAATAGTCGACAGAGGGAAAATTAAAACAAGAAGACAGTCACCAGCATCTTTTAGGAACATCTGTAATAAGTAACTTTTGTGGCAATCTTTAGCACGATTCAGTCGTCGCCGTTTCAGCCTATCATTAGTCCACCGCTGAACATCAACAGGCCAACAAAAGACATAAAGTTTTTTTTTTTTATTGTAGAAAGTGACGAAAGAAAGAAAGTGCCGTGTGGTGGCGGCTCGTTAAAAGAATACTACCACTCCATCTCATCCAATGGATCTTGTAAAAGGCGAGTAAATAATAAAACTGCACTGTGCACCCAACACCGCATGGTGCTGATGGGCTCACCACCTATCACACCAAGTGCATTATATTGTTTTGGTGAAACGTGGATTGTGGCATTCATCTGCTTTTGCAGTGAGTGCCCAGTCTCTGTCTACCCCTTATGGGATACAGTCGTAATCTTATGTATGTATGTAGAAAGTGACGAAACGAGCAAAACGTTCACCTGATGGTAAGTGCAACGTCCGCCCACAGCAAATGCTGTGTCACCCAGAATACTTCTGTGCGACACCGCAATGCGCCCGTCACCATGAGACATCAGTCCTTAAGTCTCATATGCCCAGTGATTACGCTAGCTCACAGCGCCCTTTCAACCGAAACACAGCAATGCTTGCACACTGCTGCTTCACGGCAGAATAACTGGCCCTGTGGTGGTACCTACCTAGACGGATTCCTGCATAGGAATCCTACCTACCTACCTACCTACCTACCTACCTACCTACCTACCTCCTATCATCAGGTGAACGTTTTGCTCGTTTCGTCACTTTACACAATAAAAAAAAACACATCGGTACGAAAGAGATAGCTGCTATTCTACTCTGCCTTGACATACTTCTGTTTTAATATGAAGAAATAAAGGCGCACCTGTTAGTTCGCGTGAGTAGATTCCAACTCCTCAACTCCTCAGCCTCGAAGACGGACGTGACCTGGTCTTCGATGATCGACTCCATACCAGCCTTGACTAGGTCCATGCAGTGGTAGAAGTGGAATTCCAGATTCTTCTGCGATTGAAATACATCTTAATTTATACGCTACATCTCAGACAGAATCCCGAATTCGACTCGCTTGTCGAATGCGCCTAGAAAGCGTTAACGGTTCAAAAAAGAAGGGAGAGAGGTTCTATGGTCGTCTATATGTATTTTTACAGATATTAAAAAAAAATAACATAATTTTTAACATTAACACATAACACAAACAGACTGGATTCGAACCAACGAACCAACACTGGGGTAGTCTACCCGTTACCCGAAGAGATTTTCTAGCCTAAGCCTGGTCTTCGAGGCGACAAATAAATAAGGGACTCACCTCTCCCATCGCTTGCTCGGTGCGGTGACCATTCTGGACCCGCTTATAGTTCAACTCGGGCGAGGGTCCGAGAATCTCCTGCCTCTCTATCACCGTCGTCTTCGAACCTGGAACAGGAGACGTCACGCATCACCTTTTGGAATATTAGAAGTCGATAATATCACCACTAGATTTATCGTGAATAGAATTACTGGTGGTAGGATGCCAGGAATCCGTCTAAGTAGGTACCACAGCAGGGCCAGTTACTCTGCTGTGAAGCAGCAGTGTGCAAACATTACTGTGTTTCGGTCTGAAGGGCACTGAGAGCTAGCGTAATCACTGGGCATATGAGACTTAAGAACTGATGTCTCAGCGTGACTAGCGCAGTCAAGCAAATGGCGTGTCACAAGGAAGTATCTTTGTGCGCTACCACACTGCGCTAGTCACCCTGAGACATCAGTTCTCCAGTGTCATACCCTGTAATTCCACTAGCTGTTACCTTCAAACCGAAAATCAAATGTTTGCATACTGTACTTGTCAAAATACCTGGTGCTACGGTGGTAACTAGATCGAATTTTTTTTTGACGAGCAAACCGTTCACCTGATGGTACGTAAAACGTTCTCCCATAACAAATGCTATATCACCCAGAACATTTCTGCGTCACCACACTGCGCCCGTCACCCTGTGACATCAGCTGTAAAGTCTCATATGCCCAGTGATTACACTACTCGTAGCTCGCAGTGCCCATTAAAGCGATTCCTGCATAGGCATCCTACCACTAGTAACCTCCCCGCTTGCCGACGACCGTCTGGACAATTAAGATCTGGCGTATCATGGATGGGTATGTCGCCATCAGTCGAAGGTCATGAGATACCCCTAGATAGATTCCCCATCGCCGCGACCAAGCGATAAAACTTTTTACACACTTCGACGACTGCTAGGCCTAGTGGTCAGGGGAGAGATAGATTTTACCGGTGGATGGATTCCTATGCAGGAATCCGTCTAGGTAGGTTCTACCCCAGGGATAGTTATTTTGCCGTGAAGCAGTAGTGTGCAAGCATAACTGTGTTTCGGTTGGAAGGGCACCGTGAGCTAGTGTAATCACTGGGCATTTGAGACTTAAGAACTGATGTCACAGGGTGACGGGCGCCGTGTGGTCTCACACAGAAATATTCTGGGTGACACAGCATTAGTTGTGGGCGGACGTTGCACTTACCATCAGGTGAACGTTCTGTTCGTTCCGTCACTTTAATGAAATAAAAAAAAAACCTATTTCCACGCGGACGAAGTCGCGGGCATCAGCTAACATCAACAATTCACAGATAGCTTTTCGCGCGCTTTTTCGGTCACGGTACCTGACTTCAACGACGCGGGTCTTGGGTTCGATTCACAGCCGGAGCCAAAATTGATCGTGCAAATGCACATATTGTCGGTTTTCGGGTCTGTTTGTTGTGCATGTGAAATTGGTAGAACGCGCACCCACGACACAGGAGAAATCCCACTGTTGGGCAACGTTAAGAAAAAACCAATGCAAATTCAGTCTTATTACCGATTCGAATAAAGTTCAATTTTGTACATATTAAATTAAACGTTACTGATGTATGAATATGTCGTAATTTGCAAGCGTCACGTGCTACAGTTCCGCTTTCACAATTTCGGTAACTTAGACAAAATCAACTTTATTAATAAAGGCTGAAAAAAGATTATAATTAAGTTAATTTTGTACTATCCAGTTAAATATATCGAAATTTCTAGACTTCTAGGGTCTGGGTCTTCTAGGTTCTAGGATACTTTTACTGGTGGTAGGATTCCTATGCAGGAATCCGACTAGGTAGGTACCACCCCGGGGCCACCCGGGGGGTGTTTCGGTTTGAAGGGCACTGAGAGCTAGCGTAATCACTGGGCATATGAGACTTAAGAACTGATGTCTCAGGGTGACGGGCACAGTGAGGTGTCACTCAGAAATTTTTTGGGGGACACAGCATTTGTTTTAGGCGGACGTTGCACTTACCATCAGGTGAACGTTTTGCTCGTTTCGTCACTTTATACAATATAAAAAAAATACTTAAAATCAAAACAAAGAAATATTGTTTAGCTCATTTTACAAATTGGACAGATTTAAAAAAACAATGATCACCATCCCCATCATTAGAATATATTATTCTAGTTTATAATAATATTTATTATTTATATATGTAGGCATATGTTATATATTATGTGTGTGTGTTTATGTTTGTATAAGTGTAGGTATATTTAATGAGTATTATACGATCCTTTTTGTAACCGCCTTCGTCGTAAACTCACTCCCAAAGGTTGTCGTTCCTCGTTTCAGCCTATCACAAGTCCACTGCTGAACATAGGCCTCCCCCATAGATAGCCAGAAAAGTTTGTAGCTCTCATATTGGAGGGATTTTGCCATAGTTGCCACGCTTGGCAGGCGGGTTGGCAACCGCAGTTTATTTATTCAGATGTTCCAGGAAGATGCTGCTGCCCATCTCCTGGTTATAATTTCCCTCTGTCGACTTTTACGACACCTCGGTAGGAGAGAGGTAGGTAGAGAAGAATAGCAATTCTACTCTGCCGGCTATCGGCTAGTCTCATATTACCAGCATTTTCACACGTTGGTGTTCGCACACTGCTGGACAGCTGAATAACTGACACTGCGGTAGACACCTGTATTCACTCGAGTAAATTAAGGATTATTTATTTATTCTTTATTGAACCTTACTTATAGTAAAGGAACAAAAGGCGGACTTAATGCCACAAGCATTCTCTGCCAGTCAACCTTTGGGTGCCGTGCCGTGTGGTAGCGGCCTAAGAGAAGAGAATCTACCACCCCATTCCATCCCGTGGGTGTCGTAAAAGTCGACAGAGGGAAATTATAACCAGGAGATGGGCAGCAGCATCTTCCTGGAACATCTGAATAAATAAACTGCGGTTGCCAACCCGCCATGCCAAGCGTGGCAACTATGGCAAAATCCCTCCAATATGAGAGCTACAAACTTTTGTGGCTATCTATGGGGGAGGCCTATGTTCAGCAGTGGACTTGTGATAGGCTGAAACGAGGAACGACAACCTTTGGGAGTGAGTTTACGACGAAGGCGGTTACAAAAAGGATCGTATAATACTCATTAAATATACCTACACTTATACAAACATAAACACACACACATAATATATATACATATGCCTACATATATAAATAATAAATATTATTATAAACTAGAATAATATATTCTAATGATGGGGATGGTGATCATTGTTTTTTTTTAAATCTGTCCAATTTGTAAAATGAACAATATTTCTTTGTTTTGATTTTATATTTTTTTTTATATTGTATAAAGTGACGAAACGAGCAAAACGTTCACCTGATGGTAAATGCAACGTCCGTCCACAAGAAATGGTACCAAATTCTGTGTGACACTACACTGTGCCCATCACCCTGAGACATAGGTTCTTAAGTCTCATATGCCCAGTGATTACGCTAGCTCAAAGTGCCCTTCAAACCGAAACACAGCAATGCTTGCACACTACTGCTTCACGGCAGAACAACTGGCCCCGGGGTGGTACCTACCCAGACGGATTCCCGCATAGGAATCCTACCACCAGTGAAGTCACTGTATTTTTACAATTTTTCTATTTATATTTTACAACTAGCTGCGCCCCGCGGATTCACCCGCGTCAAAAAGCCGACCCCGATCGATCACATACATGTAGTATACTTCCCGTATATGAATCGGATTTTCGGGTTTTAATTTTTTTTTTTCCGCGGAACCCTAATTATTTTTCTAAAATTAAATTAGCCAAGTTACCCGCTACAACATCAGCATACAGTCAGTGAAAGTCCCTAAGAAAAACTTTCCTTTTGAATGCGTATTTGCTAGAGTCTTAGATTTTCAGGTAGCGCATTACATAGTCGAGCAGCATTGGTTGTATTCTATCTCTTTTTCTACCTAGTCTCTTACCATTCACCCCGTTTTCTTTGATAATGGCCGAGGGAGGTTTATCGTCGGGTATAGGCGGATCCTCCTCCTCGTCCGAGCTGTCGTTCCTCTGCAGCCTCTTCGCGACTTCGATGTGTTGGCGGCCATACTGTAACAGAAGAGAATCATAGTTAATAAAATCAAGCGTCACTTTGCGGAAAACCATTATAATGAAGCCGAGTGGCACTCGGTGGCCGCCTGTCGTAGAGTCTATGTCACTTGATGATGCCTAATTTTGGGGCGAAAAATGTGTCGTGGTCTCGACTTCAGTGTTGTATATTATCTAGTGGTAGTATTGTAGTGGTGGAGGGTATCTGGTGGCGGTGTTAGTTTGCTTGGGCACGCTACTGAGGGAGGGCGGGCGGTGCTCTTCAAAAACTGGATAATATACACCATTTTATATTTTATAGAGGAAGAAAGAAGAAAGAAAGAAGAAAGTCTTTATACGTGCAGAATAACACTATAATACGCATTGCTGTACTATAATGATCGTCAAAACGCAATGGGGAGTAAGAATTATTTTTACTCGTACCAAAATGGCAGCGACGTGGTACGCCTGCCGTCAGGTCTCGTTTCTCTCGTGGGCGAAAAGTAGGCTACGTGTGTGGTCTCTGCCTACTCTTTATATGGGAAAAGGCGTGATTGTATGTATGTAATAGTCGTTAATTTTATCAGCCATTGCTTACTCAGGGTGAGATAAGAAAAGACACGTAGGTATTTTCAAAGATTCTATTCAGTACATTTTGTTTAATACCGTTGTCTCAGGGGGCAGTTTGACGCCACACAAAAATGTTCTGGGTGACACAGCATTTGTTATGGGCAGACGTTGCACTTACCAGCAGGTGAACGTTTTGCTCGTTTCGTCACGTTATCCCATAAAAAATATATAATAACAATGTAAAAAAGTAAAGTAAAGTTTCAGCCTATAAATGTCCCACCGCTGAGCACAGGTCTCCTCTCATTTCCGAGAGGGATTTGGAGCTAGGAAGAATCCGCCACGCTGCTCCAATTCGGGTTGGCGGACTGCACGTGTATTCGAAATATTTTTTATTTCTCAGACATGCAGGTTTCCTCGCGATGTTTTCCTTCACCGCCGAGCACGTGATAAGTCAGCACTTAAAATTGCAATTAACAATTTTAGTGGTGACGGCACCGGGAATCGAACCCCAGGTCACTCGCGTACCATGATATATAAAGCGAGCGCCTAGCCCCTTAGCTACCACGGCTCTATAATAATAATGATATCTTATATTTACGCGAACCATACGACGTATTTACTCATGCGACGCATTTAATTTTTAACTATTTATAACCCGACGTTTCGAGCGCTTTACAGCACCCGTGGTAACAGGAGGACTGAGGTGCCAGATGTCCTGATGCCATAGTTACTCCGGGATACCTTCAGCTTTTTAATTATTATTTTTGGTCCGATCTACACAACGTCGGGTTATAAATAGTTAAAAATTAAACGCGATAAAAAAATCCTAAATAATTCGATTAATTAAAAGTTGTTTTAATATTTTAAACATGTAACTTCTACGGCGTGTGGTTTCTTAGAAAATCGGATGTGAGGTGACGTGAAATCTGTCTGTTTGACAGACAAGCCTGTGATATCTCATGAAAGGGTTCTTCGTTCCTCTTCTAATCATAAGATTAGTATACCTCAACATTCCACCGGTTTTGTCGGCAACCCCTTTACTGTTCAGGCTACACTACTCAGGAACACCCTGCCCGAAGATATCAGAAAAGTATCCAATGAAAATACTTTTAAATGGTTGGTGGGGAAATATTATCTAGAGCATTAGTTGATAGCTAATTTGTTTACGTCTTCCTTTATCATTGCAGTTTTATTTACCTATATGTATCGTATATAGAAGTATGTATGAATATTAGTGTATGTTTATTTGTCTATATATATTTGTGTGTGTGGATGTGTGTATTTATATTTTTGAATGTTTATGTATATTATATTATTATTAGTTTTTTAATTTGCTTTATGTTTTGTAATTAACTTCGGCTGGTTATTCAAGATGTTTTTCACATTTTTTTTTAATATTTCTCCACGCCCACGGGTTGACTGGGAGATCCTTTTAGTTAGATATACCGTCTATTGAGGAAGGTTATCCATACTAATATCATAAAAGCGTAAGTAACACTGTCCCTCTGACTGTTTGTTACATTTTCACGGTTCAACCGATCATGACGAAATTTGGCATAGAGATAGCTTGCATCCTGGAGACGGACATGGGATACTTTTTATTCCGACAAATTAAAGGGATCCCACGGTATTTCTAATAAACCTCAATTCTCAAAACGGACGTAGTCGGGGGTTTCAGCTAGTAGGATATCGAATTCATGCTACAGCCTTAAGAAGTCGCACTCTTAGAACCTAACATTACGAAGAAGGTTAGAACTGTAAGTGCTCTGGGGGGGGGGGGGGGGCTACTGTGTAACTCTGGTAGGTTTCGTCATCGGTTTCCTTTGATCCCAATTACCAATGAGTGAGTTTTAATTGGGCGTATGAAACTCTGCATATGAACGGCATCGTACCTCTCTGACCTGGGGGGCTACTGTGCTACTGTGTAACTCTGGTTGGTTTCGTGATCGGTTTCATTCGATCCCATTAACCAATGAGTGAGCTTTAATTTTGCGTAAGAAGCTCAGGATATGAACGGCATCGTAACTCTCTGACCAGGGGGGCTACTGTGTAGCTCTGGTAGGTTACGTGATCGGTTTCCTTTGATCCCATTAACCAATGAATGAGTTTTAATTGGGCGTATGAAACTCTGCATATGAACGGCATCGTACCTCTCTGACCTGGGGGGCTACTGTGCTACTGTGTAACTCTGGTTGGTTTCGTGATCGGTTTCATTCGATCCCATTAACCAATGAGTGAGCTTTAATTTTGCGTAAGAAGCTCAGGATATGAACGGCATCGTAACTCTCTGACCAGGGGGGCTACTGTGTAGCTCTGGTAGGTTACGTGATCGGTTTCCTTTGATCCCATTAACCAATGAATGAGCGGCGCAGTCACGTGGTCGGCTTATGTTACGCGGGTGTAACCGCAAAGCACATCATCATCATCATCATCATTTCAGCCTATCACTAGTCCACTGCTGAACATAGGCCTCCCCTATAGATTGCCACAAAGGTTTGTTGCTCTCATTTCGGGGGCTAGGCAGAGGCGGGTTGGCAACCGCAGTTTATTTTATTCAGATCTTCCAGGAAAGATGCTGCTGTCCATCTCCTGGTTTTTATTTTCCCTCTGTCTACTTTTAGGACACCCGCGGGATGAGATGGGGTGGTAGATTCTCGTAAGCCGCCACCGCACGGCACAGCTAGTAAGGAATATATGGCAAAGTTACATACCGTAATTGGTTCTCATTATGTGTATTAAATACATATTAAAAACGAATTTGCAACATCATAAAAATATAATGGACAATACAAAGTATATTCTAGACGAGTCTACGATTTACTTATAAATTGTGATAAGCGATTACACCCCCCCCCCCCCCATCCGATTTATAGAATACGTTGTGTAACATTAAGGTTGTAGGTGCGCAGTATCGGCGGAGGAACACAAGCGGGAATCGGGTAGATGTCCTCTTGACAGCCCCGGATCTAGAGGTGGACAAACCGGGACACCTGCCACGGGTTGTAACTGAAGGGTTCGCCAAGTTCAATATGCTTGAGTTTATTCGAAATATTTTAACACAAATGCTGGAGGAAAGGGGCGCAATGTCAATGGGTTCTTGCCCGGTTCGGAAAATTCGCAGATCAGTGACCTTCGGATTCAGGACTGCGTAGAAGATATTGTAGTGTCCCAAGTGTACACAAAACTCTCAAGCGATAACATCAGAGGTAGGCTAAGAGCCCGTTCCCACGGCCGTCCAATTCTGCGGGTGCGCTTTTTACTGGATCCCGCAAAACTGTCTGGTATATTCACAGCTTAGATCCCGTTTTTCGGGATATAGCGGGCACACTTTTACTAAATGCGGTACGCTGGTGTGAAACTGCCATTTAAATGTATGTGTCATTGCACCGAATAGCAAAATTAATTTTCACACACAGAAGCTTACATCCTGTTTTTTGCGGGATAGAGCGCGCACACGTTTACTAATGACATGTTTCTGAAGAAACTGCGATGTCATTTAACCGGATACTGGACAGTGTCATCCAGTTTGCAGTGACAAAACCGAACAGCAATGTTCGACCGGATTGGATTTTTGTTCTATACACAAGGCAGTAGGCAGTATGTTAGTGTGAACGCTAGTATTGAAACACCTCCATCATTAAACGGGATCCTGCAAACCGTACCTACAAAAAACGTCATGCGTCTTAGGCCGCACTTCCACGGAAACATGCCGTGCCGTGTAAACGCGGTCTACAACGCAGTGTCAAAGACACGGCTGCTATTCACAAAATAACCGAACGCGAAAACCAACAATTTGTTTTAGCACAAATGACGGCTCTGGCGGGGATTCGAATGCTGGACCCGCGATTCGGGAAGTCTGGTGGTAGGATTCCTTCGTTCTATCCGTCAAACAGTAGTGTGCAAACATTACTGCGTTTCGGTTTGAACTAGGGTAATTAGTGGACATATGAAACTTAAACTGAAGTCTCAGGGCTGACGACAGAGTGTACGAGCGCAGTGTATTGTCAGACAGTCACAGTTCTGAGTGACCAAGCCTTTGTTATGGACAGACCTGACAGACACCATAAGGATTCAACAAGAAATCATTTCCGCTGACAATCGGCACTCACTGATATAATGTTTATGCAATACGAGTCAGTTGTAGGATGGTGTTATGCATAGTCAGTTGTAGGATGGTGTTATGCAATATGGTAAAGGTAAGTTTCTCTTTGAATTTGACTAGCAAGTCGTCGTGTGGCGAAGAGAATCTGCCATCAGCCTAAGAGAAAAGCCAGATAACTAACGGTCTTCGAAAGGCTGACCTATCAACCATATCCAATACGCCCACCATCAACACCATTTCAGCCTATCGCTAGTCCACTGCTGAACAAAGGCCTCCACAATAGTTCGTTGCACTCATTTTGGGTGGGGATTTCGGACATAGTTGGAACGCTTGTCGGGCGGGTTGGCAACCGCAGTTTATTTATTCAAACGTTTCTGGAAGACGCTGTCCATGTTCCGGTTTTAACTTTCCCTCTGTCGACTTTCACGACAACAGCGGGATGGGACGGGGTGGTAGATTCTCTTAAGCCGCTACCACACGACTGGCAATTATTTGTACAGCACATGGTGGTTTTCTGGGATCTAATAACGCTAGACTGTTAATTCGGACGCAGTCAGGAAGTTTCAGTGTGTTTTTTTATAGCATAAAGTGATGAAACGAGAAAACGTTCACCTGATGGTAAGTGCAACGTCTGCCCATAACAAATGCTGTGTCACCCAGAAAATTTCTGTGTGACACCTCACTGTGCCCATCACCCTGAGACATGGATTCTTAAGTCTCATATGCCCAGTGATTACGCTAGCTTACAGTGCCCTTCAAACCGAAACACAGTAATGTTTGCACACTACTGCTTCACGGCAGAATAACTGGCCCTGGGGTGGTACCTACCTAGACGGATTCCTGCATAGGAATCCTACCACCAGTAAAAGTTTGCGCATACACTTTTGGACACTATGACATAACCTGCGCAGTCGATCACGGCGGCTGTTAATTGCAAATTTTGATGGCCGGTTTCTCAGTCATAGCTGCTTTTCGACGTGTTTACGAACGCTTCGTGACGGGCCCGATATAAATAAGGCGGATTTGAGGATTAAAGATTAACTGCTATCGCTCGGGCAGCCTTTCAAGGGCAAAAGTATTTCCCCTAATGCCCAAAGTGTCCAATCGCGTTGGCAACAATTCACATAGGTACAGAAATAAAGACAATTATATCTTATCGGTGTTTAATATTATTTTTTATCTGATAAACTATTTAGAGAAATAATCTTTATACAAATATGTGAAGAGAATACCTGGGGTACAAAGTTTAAGCGCATTGCGGGCACGAAGGATTGTGAGATTTGGAATAGTAGAAGTTTATATGGAAGAGTGGAGGAAGCTAAAATTTATATAGGGATCGATTTTTTGCTTCATGGAGTGACGAAACGAGCGCAACGTTCGCCTGATGGTAAGTGCAACGTCTGGTCATAACAAATGCTATGACATCCGGAACATTTCTGTGTGACACCACACTGCGCCCGTCACGCTGAGACATCAGTTCTCCAGTCTCATATGCCCAATGATTACGCTAGCTGTCAGTGCTCTTCAGACCGGAACACAGTAATGTTGTTACAACTGGTGATGGGATGGGATGACCCCAGGGCCAGTTATTCTGTCATGAAGCAGTAAAGAGCTAGAGTAATCACTGGGCATATGAGACTTAAGAACTAGTCTCTGGGTGACGGGCGCAGTGTGGTGCTACAGAGAAATCAGAGTGACAGCATTTGTTATGGGCAGACGTTGCACTTACAATCAGGAGAACGTTTCGCTCGTCTCGACACTTTATCAAATAAAATAAAATAAAAACACCTACTCAGACGGATTCCTGCTTCCATGCAGGATGGGAATCCTACCACCAGTAAGATTACGGGCATATGTGACTTAAGAACTGATGTCTCATGGTGACGAGCGCTTTGTGATGCCACACAGATATAGTCTGGGTGACACAACACTTGATATGGGCAGACGTTGCACTTACCATCAGGTTAACGTTTTGTTCGTCTCGTCGCTTTCTATTGTAAAAAAGAGATCTTGACATTTTGTCTGAATGTTGTTGTAGTATGTAATGGTAGCGATATTTTAAAGTCTCACGCGTCACTCATATATGAATAACTAGCTGATGCCCGCGACTTCGTCCGCGTGGATATAGGTTTTTTAAATACAGCGTGGGAAGTAATTGATTTTCAAGGATAAAACGTATCCTATGTCCGTCTCCAGGACGCAATCTATCTCCGTGCGAAAGAAAGTTCGTCAAGATCGGTTCAGCGGTTGAACCGTGAAAAGGTAACAAACAGACAGCGGGACGGAGGGAGTTACTTTCGCATTTATAATATCATCATCGTTTCAGCCTATCACTAGGCCACTGCTGAATGTAGGCCTCCCTCACAGATTGCAACAAAAGCTCTCATTTTGGGGGGAATCTTGCCATAGTTGCCACGCTGGGCAGGCGGGTCGGCAACCGCAGTTTATTTATTCTGTTGTTCCAGGAAGATGCTGCTACCCATCATTTTACGACACCCACGGGATGAGATGGGGTGGTTGATTCTCTTAAGCCGCTACCTACACGGCACTTCATAATATTAGTATGGGTTATACCAAAGATCATTTTTAATTTTTTTGTTACCAATATGATTAATATATGTATTTTTCAGTACTTTTTCCAGTTTAAATTCAATTCCTGACAATTAAACTTTTTTTCTGTTTCCCTGACAGTGTCAAAGTTCCGGACATGTCAGGGAAATTCCTGACGTCTGGTAACTAGGGGTCGATATAGAATACTATGGGAATCTAGGGTTTAGAATTTGGATTGTTCATAAACGACTCACGTCAATCGTGTTATTTGTAAATACATATTACCACGCCTTTTTTCCATATAAGGGGTAGGCAGAAACCGGCTCAAGTCGAAACAAAAAAATCTCACGAGCAGTACAGTGACAGCATTGCATATTCTGATGTTATTCTGCTCGTATATATATATATATATATATATATATAATTACGGTGATATAATTGCTGTTAGCCTTTTTGGCTTTTACAGCTTCATCGGATACTGAGCTCACGGGTCAGGGGCCCGCGTGCCAGGTTTAGTTTGACCCAAACATAAATACATAAATAAACTCCTACAAAAACCTCGCAATTCGGACTGTGTCGCGTTCGCTGCGTGCGCGATTTCGAATATCTCAATATGATTTTAAGTCGTCTAATGACCGCCCGTGGGAGGCCGCGGGCCTCCATTCGGACTGTCGACTTGTGTGTCGGTGACTCTGGACGGTGAGAACCGCCCTGGAACACGGGTGTATCGTGTGTTCTGCGCGTATACATACATACATACAGTCACGCCTCTTTCCCATAGTGGTAGGCAGAGACCACATCTTTCCACTTGCTACGATCCTGACACACATCTTTAGCTTCTTCTACTTTCATTAGCGTTTTCACACGCGCTCGTCGGTTGCGGGTACTTTTAACGTGACCTTTCCTCAAAAGTTCACCGATCTGATTGTGATACGTACGCCTAGGTCGACCCTTACCGGCTTTTCCATTCACACTTGCCTCATAAATCTGTTTCGTCAATCTCCTTTCATTCATCCTGCGCGTATAAAGACCGTACAATAGCTTAGTCGCCTCTAACGGCACTTGCAGGAAAGAGGTAGGTGTTATTCTGCCCTGCCGGACACCTATCAGGTATTTTACCTTAACTGTTTACGAAAACAATTTCATAAAAACAGCTTTATTTTTATGACTTTGTTTAAAATTGTTTTTTCAATAAACAACTGAATACTTAACTGTTTACCTCGTTAAACGAAAACAATTTCATAAAAACAGCTTTATTTTTATGACTTTGTTGAAAATTGTTTTTTCAGTAAACAATTGAACCGAAAACAATAAATTTCGCAAACAACGAGACCAGCTACAATAAAATATATTTTATCATAATCGTAAACAACAATAACATCGACATTTCCGGTATGTCCTAGTCATGAGCTTCGTTAGGACAGTGGCTAGGCCGTTGGCCGCTGTTCAACGGGTCGCGGGTTTTTTTTTTAATTGGATGAAGTGATGAAACGAGCAAAACGTTCCACCAGATGGTAAGTGCAACGTCTGCCCATAACAAATGCTGTGTCACCCGGAAAAATTCTGTGTGACACTGTGCCCATCACCCTGAGATCAGTTCTCAAGTCTCATATGCCCAGTGATTACGCTAGCTCACAGTGCCCTTCAAACCGAAACACAGCAATGTTTGCACGCTACTGTTTCACGGCAGAATAACTGGCCCTGCGGTGGTACCTACCCAGACGGATTCCTTCGAAGGAATCCTACCACCAGTAAAATGTTCATTAGTGGACTAGTGATAGGCTGAAATGATAATGATATTTTATAGCAGCTAACTTTACGAGTGAAGTGCCCAATCTGCGTCCAGGTTATGGGTAGGGAATGCCCATTACACTAGCGACGGTGCCCCTCAAACCGAAACACAATGGTGTGCGATCACTTGACTTGATGATACAGAGGCGGATTCCTCCATACGAATCCTTTAAGACAGTTATTCTGCCGTGAAGCAGTAGTGTGCAAACATTACTGTGTTTCGGTGTGATGGGCACTGAGAGCTAGCGTAATCACTGGGCATATGACACTTAGGAACTGATGTCTCAGGGTGACGAGCGCGGTGTGGTCGCACGCAGAAATATTCTGTGTGACAACAGACGTTGCACCTACCATCAGGTCTAAAAATAACCTAACGTCCGTTCAGGCGATCGATATCCTTATATGTCATATACAACGGTATTGCTCACAGATTAGATATTGAATTATCGAAATTCGATAACACAAAGACAATCGGACGACTGAATGAAATTAAAAAAAAAACAGCATTAAAATGGATTAAAAGAAACTGTTATTTCTGAGCTAATCTTTCGTTGTCGTCGTTTCAGCCTATCACAAGTCCACTGCTGAACATAGGCCTCCCCCATAGATAGCCACAAAAGTAAGTAGCTCTCATATTGGAGGGAATTTTTTCACAGTAGCCACGCTTGGCGGGCGGGTTGGCAACCGCAGTTTATTTATTCAGATGTTTCGGGAAGACGCTGCTGCCCATCTCCCGGTTTCAATTTCCCTCTGTCGACTTTTACGACACCCACGGGATGGGATGGGGTGGTAGATTCTCTTAGGCCGCTACCACACGGCGGCAAAGATCAAATACTATAAATTATGATACCTGTTCTTGAGAAGCGACAGTGAACACCAATCCTTATCCTTATTAATATTATAAAGCTGAAGAGTTTGTTTGGTTGGACGCGCTAATCTCAGGAACTATTGGTACGAAATTCTTTAAGTGTTGCATAGCCCATTGATCGATCCACTGGTGGTAGGATTCCTATGCAGGAATCCATCTAGGTAGGTACCACCCCAGGGCCAGTTATTCTGCCGTGAAGCAGTAGTGTACAAACATTACTGTGTTTCGGCTTGAAGAGCACTGTGAGATAGCGTAATCACTGGGCATATCAGACTTAAGATCTGATGTCTCAGGGTGACGGGCGCTGTGTGGTGTCTCACAGTATTTGTCTGGGTGACACAGCATTTGTTATGGGCAGACGTTGCACTTACCATCAGGTGAACGTTTTGCTCGTTCCGTCACTTTTATGAAATTAAAAAAATTTAAAAAAAAAAATTATCGAAGGAAGGCTATACGCTATTTAACATCGCGCTACGACCCTTATACCGATTTCTTTTAAACTAAACGCCGGGGGAACCGCGGGGCGCTACTAATGAATGTGAAATTTTAAATGTTTGTTTGTTTGTCATTTAATGACGCCCAAACGGCTTAAGGGATTTTAACGAAACCTGGCAATAGAGCCTCGGAATTTTTAAAAAAATACTTTACATAAAAAAATGTTGTAATGATTCATTCTTTTATGCCGATAGGTGTCCGGATAGGATAAAAAATAACCCGATGTGAAATGAATTTTTCGCGTACGGAACTAGCGATGGTCAAATCACTTAAAGCCCCAAGTTTCTAGAAAGAATACGGAGAATAGGTATATTTTAAAATTCTTTCCTTCACCATCCAGCCCGTGGTTTTTTTTATTGTATAAAGTGACGTGTATAAAGCAACCTCCGCCCACAAAAAATGCTGTGTCACCCAGAATATTTCTGTGCGATACCACACTGCGCCCGTCACCCTGAGACATCTGTACTGAAGTCTCATATGCCCAGTGATTACGCTAGCTCACAGTGCCCTACAAACCGAAACACAGTAATGCTTGCACGCTACCGCTTCACGGCAGAATAACTGGCCCTGGGGTGGTACCTACCTAGACGGATTCCTGCATAGGGATTATACCACCAGTGGTATAGGTATCCGGCAGAGTAGAACAGCACCTGCCTCTTTCCTACCGAGGTGTCGTAAGAGGCGACTGAGGTATTGTACGGACAGCCTTAATTCGTGCAGAATAACACCATAATATGCAATGCTGTCACTATTCTTCTCGTGGGAGCGCAATGGGGGGGGGGGGGGGGGGGGAGAATTTGTTGACTCGTGCCAAAACGACGGCAAAGTGTTTCGCCATCCATCACTTCTCGTTTCCCGCGAGGGCGAAAACCATACCCCTTATATGGGGAAAAGGCGTGACTGTATGTATGTGCGTAATTTGAATTTACACCGAGCGAAGAGAGCGTGGAACAGAAAAGGGTTTTTATATATTTTTGCGCAAACGGTCCCGGTGGCGGTATTAGTTTGCTTGTGCACGCCATTGAGAGAGGTAGGGCGGTGCTCCTCAAAAACTAGGTAATACACACCATTTTAAATTTTGCATGCGGATCTTAATATTTTCTTTCCGTATTTTAACGTATTTTGGGGACAGCGGGGCAAATAGCTTTAAGGCGAGACTGTCCTGCTCAAGGCGGGGCGTATGGTCGCGTTATCTATAACCCGAATAGTTATAAGGGGTGACCAGAAACATATTTCTCCAGTCTCAATACCTCCAGATACTTCTTCGGAATTTGAACCTACGTTCAAATAAAAGCAGGCCGGTACGCCGTACACTAAGCCATACGGTCGTCAATACGACATGATGCTAGTTTAAAATTATTGTATTAATTACATCATAAAATGTTTACAGCTTCCTATCGTAGTTCTCTCATAATTACCACGATAATATAAATTATTTTAATTATTTGTTTAAGCATTATAAATAATGAACTTTGCTATGGCAACACTGAGCTAATCTATTATAAGGAAAGTTTTAGATGCTGCGAAAATAATAGGGATGTTATCTATGTATCACTAGCTGATGCCCGCGTACTTCTTACGCGTTTTTTTTTTATTTCATAAAAGTGACGGAACGAGCAAAACGTTCACCTGATGGTAAGTGTAACGTCTGCCCATAACAAATGCTGTGTCACCCAGGAAATTACTGTGTGACACCGCACTGCGCCCGTCACCCTGAGACATCAGTTCTTAAGTCTCATATGCCCAGTGATTACGCTAGCTCTCAGTGCCCTTCAAACCGAAACACAGTAGGTAATGTTTGCACACTACTGCTTCACGGCAGAATAACTGGTCCTGGGGTGGTACCTACCTAGACGGATTCATGCATAGGAATCCTACCACCAGTGAAATGTATTGTATTTAGGTTTTTAAAATATCCTGTGGGAAGTATTTGATTTTTCACCTTACAAATCTACACCGGTTCGATAAATAGGACCTCAGAGAAAACCGGTTAGAAACTCTGCGGTCTACCTTTTTTCAATTGCCATATTACATAATGTCATTTATAGATTACAAAAAAAATTACATCATAAATTTAGTAGCCAGAGGCTTGCAAGTGCAGAGTATGAGTTATTTCCACACATCTTGTGTCCTCCGTATCTATTTTATAATACGCTTTCTCTAATAATGTCTTCTTGACAAGTTTTAATAATATTTTTTTAATTTAATTATAAAATCGTATACATCTACTAAGAAAAGACTTTCTAGTTTCAGCCAATCTAAACGTAGGAACCTCCAGCGTGTCGCCTCGACCCTTTCTACAGGAAACAGTCACTTTTTTTGTTAAACAATATAATGTTTTTCCGTACGTACATAATATTTTCAAAAATAAACAACAACGGAAGTGTCAGAATATTCAGTGACAAAATAGTCTTCCAAGAGCCTCGATTCTCAACGTAAAATGGCTATGACGAAACAAAATTATAATGGTTCCGTTTTTACTACGAAAGCCCTAAAGACGAAATATCATCATCATCATCATTTAAGCCTATCACTAGTCCACTGCTGAACATAGGCCTCCCCCATAGATTGTCACAAAAGTTTGTTGCTCTCGTTTTGGGGGGGATTTCGCCATAGTTGCCACGCTAGGCGGGTTGGCGACCTGCATTATATTGATTCAGATCTTCCAGGAAGATTCCTGCTGCCCATCTCCTTGTTTTTGTTTTCCCTCTGTCGACTGTTACGACACCCGCGGGATGAGATGGGGTGGTAGGTTCTCTTAAGCCGCCACCACACGGCGATTTATTAATATACAGATGAAGGCAAATTGTAGTCAAATAAGTACTGTGGTAAGTAAATTCATCACATCGACTGCAGGGATTTTTTTTATATTGATCTATCACTGCTGGTAGGATTCCTATGTAGAACTGTGTCCAGGTAGGTACCTCCGCAAGGCCAATGCCTGCCATGAAGCAGTAGTGTGCAGACATTACTAGTGTTTAGATTCTCTTAGGCCGCTACCACACGGCGGATGGTAGATTCTCGTAAGCTGAAATTTGAAATTTATCATATTAAAGATTTAATAATACCGAGTTTTCCTATCAATCGACATGACTCACCGATTAATTTATTTATCACTGAAATATTAATATCGATTACAAATCTTTGCCCGTCATCCTCTGAAATTTATCGAAATTATATCCATGCCCGAAATTAGTGACGAATAAAATAAAAAAGTAAAAAAGTAAAAGTAACAGCCTACAAATGTCCCACCGCTGAGCACAGGCCTTCCTCTCATTCCTGAGAGGGTTTTGGAGCTAGGAAGAATCCGCCAAGCTGCTCCAATGCGGATTGGCGGACTGCACATGTCTTCGAAATATTTTTTATTTCTAGGACATGCAGGTTTCCTCGCGATGTTTTCCTTCACCGCCGAGCACGTGGTAAATCAGCACATAAATTTGTAGAACAAATTTAGAGGTGCTGGCACCGGGGATCGAACCCATGTTACTCGCGTACTATGAAATTTAAGGCGAGCCCCAGGAACCTGAGCTACCACGGCTAACGAAACGAGTTAAATAAAAAAAGAAAAATCTAATTGCGGTGGGGTATTTCCTAAATTGACTAATTAAGATTTAAGAAAATGTATTGTGTACTAGTGTTACCAGGTGTCCCGGTTGGCGCGGGACGTCCCGATTTTCAGGGGTCCGGTGACAAGTCCCGATTCACCCTGAATCGGGACGTCAAATGTCCGGATTATTCACTAATCCTCTAAAGATTATATAGCTTGAAAGTTTTAAATTGTCTCGTTTCTTGTACTAACCAATGGTAATATACACAATTTAAAAAACAAAACGACTCAGATAAAAATAAATGATTATTTTTTTATTGGATTGAGTGACGAAACGAGCGAAAACGTTCGCCTGATGTAAAGTTCAACGTCTACCCATAACACAAATGCTATGTCACCCAGAACATTTCTGTGTGAGAAAACACTGCGCCCGTCACCCTGAGACATTAGTTCTTATGTCCCATATGCCCTGTGATTACTCTAGCTCTCAGTGCCCTCCAAAGCGAAACACAGTAATGTTTGCACACCTACTGCTTCACGGCAGAATAACTGGCCCTGGGGTTGTACCTACCTAGACGGATTCCTGCATAGGAATCCTACCACCTGTAAAAACCAATGAAATTCACAAAAACCTGTTATTTTGTAGCCATGCCTGTTCTGATTTGAAAACCACTACGTTATATTCTTATATTTCCCACCTTACGTCCCGAAATTTGGCACACTGGACCTGGCAACACTAGTTGTTACCGTTCTTATTTTCCAACAGAACTGATTCTGTCCTGTTTTCATAATCTGTATTATTTGTAGCTGTTTAGATGTTTTTACAAAAAAACTGTCTTGTATATATTTACCGAACTAGCCTTATAAGATACAGAATAGAATAGAATAGATTTTTTTTTTATTCAATATAGATTATTTACATAATACATAATGAATCATTTTTTTTCTTTTTTTTTAACTACACTGGTTCGTAAAAAATGCCCTGTCCTGGGAAGAACCAGTAAGAAACCCAGCGGGATTTTTTTTCCAGTAATTTTTTAATATAATGTACAGTTAGTTTACCTTAGTTACCCTTATTTACATTTATTGGTTATCGTGATGAAAGCAGAACCACGAACATATATGATGGGTTCCGTACCCACAGTATTTAACCGTTTTTCATTGTTCGATGTCATAATACAGCATATTTTTAAATAATTCTTACGATATTATTACAATAAAGCCTTTTTCATTTTAAATATAATCTGTATGTATAATGTATGCGTGTATGACCTCACTGTTTTTTCTTCTTTTTTAGTATGTGATCTTTGCTTAAATTTACAATATTTCCCTACCCGAGCTGCTGGCCTTAATGAAATTTGGACGTGACTGAGAATCTATCACCCGTGTCCACCACAGGTGGTGGTGTAACGATCCACCACATCACAGAACAAGATTAGTTCTTTCATAGCTTTGTAAGATTGAAAATTTTCCCATCGGCCAGGAATGACTCACGTATTTCAAAATAATTTTCTATATCGATACGCGCTGGTTCTGCGATAATACATCTAGAATATTCCACTGCAATGAAGAAGATTTGATCCATAAGCTTATCATCGTTCTTTGTTTCGCCCTTTAGCTTCTATAAAGTCTCATCACAACTAGCCTCATCATCGCCTCAACTGCGCTCATATAGAGGCCAAAGAATATTCTAGAGCGCCGAGATTTTTTTTTAATTTTATATAGTGATGAAACGAACAAAATGTTCAGCTGATGGTAAGTGCAAAGAATATTTCTGTATAACACCACACTGCGCCCGTTACCCTGAGACATCAGTTCTTAAGTCTCATATGCCCAGTGATTACTATTTTAGTATTATATTAGAAACTTGGTTTAGGTATATCGTTCTAGAATGTTCGTGATAAATATTAAGATAAGTTACTATCATCAAATTAACATTTATATGATTTGGGGTACTACAAAAGTAAAGGTCCCCGACTTATTACTCCCGTAGGCGCTTGGAGTATGCTGTAACGCATTGCAAACTCGATGAGACCAGCCCCTACTAGCGTAGCATTGCCAAACCGCTTGCCTGGTGTGGCAACTGTGGCAATCATGTAAGGAGGACTTCACAGCTATCGAAAAGTACCAGGAGAGCATGACTACTATACAGGTAAGTAAAGTATATGGAACATTAAATGGCCGATACATTTGTACGTATTGTCATGAGTCAGAACACAATAACAAAGGTCTTTGTGGGCTTTTTAGATTAAAGATAGGAGTAAAACGTTGATCTGATGGTAAGTTCAATGTCTGCCCAGAATATTTCTACGTGATACATTAGTTCTTAAATCTCACAAATCTAGTAATTGCGCTAGCTCACAGTGGCCTTCACACTGAAACAAAGTAATGTTTGCACACTACTGCTTCACGACAGAATAACTGGCCCTGGGTAGGTACCTACCTAGACTTCCTGCATAGAAATCCTACCACCAGTAAATTCCTATATACCTATGACGAGCAATAGATATTAGTGATATACAGTTAGCAGGCTCTAACTGACAAACTCGAGCGGACAAACCTCTGATGATGATCGAGTGATGTGTGAACAAGTTCTTACTCACTGCTATCGAAATGTACCAGGAAAGCATGAGTACGAAGAATGTTAGTAGGTACATATAAATATTTAAAACAGTAACTAATCAGTCGTGATAAATTTTAACGTATCATCATGAGTCATCATAAAACGACAAAGGTCTTTGTGGTTCACGTTGAGCAATGGATCAAGGAACTGATAGATAGTAAGTAATTAATTGTGTGAAGCTTTTAATCACATACAATCCATACATCATTGCGAACTGAAGTAGTTCAGCCTTCGCTTAACGTATGCTACAGTTGCCAAACCGCCTGCCAAACGTGCCAACCGTGAAATACCACGTACTTTATACAGGGTCCATGTTGACACTACTTTTCATGAAATACAATGAAGATGGGATTCAGACTGTGTTCTTACTAGCATCTACCAAAAGTACCAAGAGATCATGCTCGCGAAGATGATGAGACATGCACAGAAAGGGACAAAGTTCTTTACGTCCGAGTGCAGCTTTGAATTTATAGCGAGCAGTGATGAATGGTTTTGATCGAGAAATACCAGTAGAAAATAAATAGAAAGCTTATTAATATGGACACTGACAGGCGAGTATGAAAGCGCCAATGAATGTAGAAGCGAAAGATGTGTGTCAGGAAACGTAGCAAGTGGAAAGACGTGTTCTCTGCCCACCCCAATGGGAAATAGGCGTGACTGTATGTTGGGGTAGGAAGAGGCGACCTTATATTTATGTATGTATTAATATAATTCGGGCAACACATCTAATCAATAAATAAGTGTAAAGCAAACTCAAGTCGACCGGTCTTCGCTTAACGTATGCTACAGTTGCTAAACCGCCTGCCAAACGTGGCAACTGTGACAGGCCACGTACTTTACGGAGGGTCCATGTTGACTACTTTTAATGAAAAACACGAAATGATATCTGTATTATATTATTATTATCATCTATATACTATGGTTTGCTTACTAGGAACTATCAAAAAGTACCAGGAGAACATGCTCAATAGAAGGTATATTGAAATATGCTGAAAGGGACAAAAGATAGGTATTTGCAGGTCCGGTCCAGGTTTGATTTTATAGCGAGCAGTGATGAATTTATTTCATCCAGAAGTCGTCGTTTCAGCCTGCCATTAGTCCACTGCTGAACTAACTGCTGATAGGGCTCCCCCAAAGATTGCCACAAAAGTTAGCAGCTCTCGTTTTGGGGGGATTTTGCCATAGTTGCCACGCTCGGCAGGCGTGTTGGCAACCGCAGTTTAATTAACAACACCCACGAGATTAGATGGGGTGGTAGACTCTCTTAAGCCGCTACCACACACCAAAAGTACTAGGAGAGAATAAGTATAAGGCTCATTAACATATTTCGGGCATCGACCAAGAGTTGATTGAACGTGTGATTAATTCATGGAATGACGAATTAACTGACAAAGGGTCTTTGTTGCTAATAATCTTTTTATATACTCTTTAGGTCTTTGTCTACATATAAAAACCTAGTGACGTAGTGATAAGAGTACCTAACATTTACACCGCGGGTGCCGTATTCGAATTCCAGCCGGAACCGAATGTGTTCAAATCATATTGTTAGATTTCAAGTCTGTGCGTTTGGCAATTGTCCCCGTGTCTCTGACACTGCATCCCAGCCTTCCCTCCGATCTTGTCAGATGAGTGCGTCTGTTTTGCGAGCACACTTGTGGCACTATAATATTTCCTGCGCAGTTGATATCTTCCGATAGTGTTTAGAAATCGTTCGCCGTGGCTGAAAATCGGCCAGGACATCCATCATTACTGTAGAAAAAAATATATTTCTCTTGTCATTCATACTAAAGGACTATTTAAGCAGGCTTTTTAAAGACGTGGTCGATTTCATCAACTGGTATTTGAACCCTGGACCTACGACTGACGCCCGTGTTACGCGGATAGCAGACACACAGCAGAATACAGGACGTGTCATGCGGCAGTTTATAGATACATATAAATAAATAAAGCAATACATTAATAACGTAAAACAATGAGTTTCAATAAATTACACAACTTTATCAAAATTGACGTTATCAAAATAAACTTTAAACTGGACATTGTATTTCACACCGCTATCGGGTCGTTTAACGCGAACAAAGTGCGCGGGTTCGTTCCGGAAAAATGACGTGTGAAAAGTGTAACTTTACGGATTTCATCGCGTCTAATTTTAACTATTTATAACTCCTTGTTTCGAGCGCTTTACAGCGCCCGTGATTGAGGTGTCTTGAAACAAAGTAAGCTCTTTCTGCTTAGATCGGACCAAAAATAATCAAAATCACACAAGGTACTCCGAGTTAACTATGACATTAGGACATCTGTCACCTCAGTCCCCCGTGGACCATGGGTGCTCGCATCAAAACGATTTCTAAATAGTAAAAATTAAAAAAGTAAAAAAAGTAAAGTTTCAGCCTATAAATGTCCCACTGCTGAGACAAATGGAAGCTGTGTGAGGTATTCGCCATTGATGTGATCCCGTATTCTTTCTAGTCCAGTAGCTTGAAGACATCTTCCAATGCAGCGATGAAGTATCGGGGATAAGACGTCGCCGTGTCTTACATCTACAATTGCTTTCGCACTCTGGTTCTGTATTCGGATAGACAATCGGATAGCATTGCCTGTATCACATCGATATACCAACAGTCAATCCGGCACCGCTGGAGTGACTGCACCGTCGAACCTCTTCGTCGCCATCTCGGCGATTCCTTTGTGGTGGTCGTAATTCGCTTGGTCCCGAATGAGCACGCAAAATGGAAATGAAGACTAGAAGCTTTGTGTTATATTTCATACTAGCGGTGCCCCGCGGTTTGAATCGAATTTTAATATTTTTGCGCGGAACCCTAATTATTTCCTAAAATGAAAGTAGCTTAAGTTAACCGCTATAATATCAGCTATCTGTCAATGACACTCCCGTCAAAATCGTTCCAGACGTTTCGGAGATCAGCCGGAACAGACTAACAGGCAAAAGATATTTTTCGAAACCGAATATCATCTCCTGAGATTTCCGCGTTCGAACAAACAAACTCTCCATGTTTATTATAGTAAGATAAGAGTATATATATTTCAATGTAAACTACACTATGTCTGTATGTCACGCAATGTTAAATAAGCAAAGGTTAAATATACACACAAATACATACACATACATATGTAGTCACAGCGCATACATGCTTCTTATCTGAGAATATATTTAATGATTTCTTATGTTTCCGCGAATATTACATAATACATACATAAGATCACGACTGTATCCCATAAGGGGTAGTCAGCGACTGGGCACTCACTGCAAAAACAGATGACTGCCACAATCCGCGTTTCACCAAATTGTGTGTGGTGTGATAGGTGTGATAGGTGGTGAGCCCATCGCCACCATCCGCTGTTGGGTGCACAGTGCAGTTTAATTCCTTACTCGCCTTTTACGATATCCATTGGATGAGATGGAGTGGTAGTATTCTTTTAACGAGCCGCCACCACGCGAATATTACACATTTAATAAAACTACTTTTACGGCTTTTATCGCGTTTAATTCTGATAGACCACAAATCCTTGCAAACGACACCGATTCCTACCAAACATGATTCGCGAGGCTATTGAAATTAAAAAACATCCTAATTTCATTAGAAGATGGTTGGGTATTAACAAAAAACAAAATTAAATCGAAATCCAAGCATACCAACGCAATACATCAAGACACTGTAAGCTCATTATGTGTAGATCGGACCAAAAATAATAATTAAGAGCTGAAGGTACGCCGGAGTAACTATGACATCAGGACATCCGTCACCTCAGTCGCCCCGTGACCATGGGTGCTGTAAAGCGCTCGAAACGTCGGGTTATGAATAGTACAAAATTAAACGCGATAAAATCCGTAAAGAAATAGTTTTATTTAAATGTGTAGTGTTCACGTAAATATAAGAAATCATTACGGGAGTTTTAACTCGAATTTTCGTGTATGTTCCATTTCTTGCAGGCTTGATAGCGTGCAGGGTTCATAAGATATGAATACGCTGTGAACGAACCATTATCGAGAAGGGTGGTACTTCTGATGTGGGACAGCATTTGTAATTCGTTTGATGTGGGCAGACGTTGCACTCACCATCACGTAAAGAAAGCTTTGCCCAGTTTCGTCACTTAATCCTATAAAAAATGGCACTAGGGATGGTACCTACCTATACGTTATCCTGCATAGGAATCCTGACCAGCAGTACCTTTTTACAGCTATAGTATAATATATTAAATTTGAACTCGTCGTCATGCATGTAATATGCATGACATGTGTAGTTGACTATGAGAACCACTTACCAAACGTATTATGAATCTATCAACGAATTATCGCGTGCTCCGTTTGCAGTGTAATGCGCTTTTGAAATACTCTCATTGCCCCTCATACCTGTCCTTTCGACCGTAACGTCGTTTGAATTGCGTCAGATCTATGTCGATATTTACATTGTATCAAAGCTCATCAACCACAGGAGTTCCAGAGGAACCGCCCGTTGCCGTTTTACAGGTGGCAGGATTTCAGTGCCAGTTATTCTGCCAGGAAGCAGTAGTGTGCAAACATTGTGTGACCGTGGGTGCTGTAAAGTACTCGAAACGACGGCTTATAAATAGTTTAAAAATTGAACGCGATAAAATCCGTAAAAGTAGTTTTATTAAAAAAAAACAAAGAGAATATATTTTCTTACTCCGCTATTTAAAGTTAAATTCATCGCGCATAAATTATCTACATAAAATAAATATATACATACATACATAAGATCACGACTGTATCCCATAAGGGGAAGTCAGAGACTGGGCACTATCTGCAAAAACAAATAACTGCCACAATCCACGTTTCACCAAAACAATATAATGCACTTGGTGTGATAGGTGGTGAGCCCATCGCCACCATGCGCTGTTGGGTGCACAGTGCAGTTTAGTTACTTACTCGCCTTTTACGAGATCCATTGGATGAGATGGAGTGGTAGTATTCTTTTAACGAGCCGCCTCCACACGGCTAAATAAATATATATATATATATATATTTTATTATATATATATATAATTCCATATTTTTACTGAGCAAATCTTTCACCTAAAAGTGCAGCGTCTGCCCATAACACATACATCAGTTCTAAAGTCACACATGCCCAGACTACACTAGCTCAGTGCCCTTCAGACCGAAATGCAGTGACGTTTGCATACTGCTCGACGGCAGTTACTGCCACTGTATTTGGTACCTACCTAGGCGGATTCCTGCATGATAATCCTACCAGTGTTACGTTCGAGATACCGTGTGTTGGTCTGTCACTCAAGCGTTCAGTTACAAACAAAAGGTCACTAGACCGCAAACGGGTGCCCCATCGCAGTGTATTTTATTTCTCACGTAAATTTACCAAACAATTGTCCATTGTGAAATAGAACACCATTCTGTAATAAAGCTAGTTTTAATATAAACGATGAGATTTATATTAAAACTAGATGTGCACCGCGGTTTCCCCGCTGCAGCCGACCCCGATCAATGATTTGGGGGTTTTAAATAAATGAAAGTAGCCTAAGTTACCCGCTATAATATCAGCTATCTGTCAGTGAAAGTCCCTTCAAAATCGGTCCAGTCCTTTCGGGGATTAGCCGGAACAAACAGACAGACAAAAATTTTAAAAATTGTTTCCTTCTATGCATTGAGTTAAAAGCTTTTATTTTGTTATTACGAACAGACACTTCAATTTTATTTTTTTGTATAGATGGGGAATTTATCCAGCCAGTTTACCTATTTAGTAGTACATTTTCGTAAAATCAGTTCTAGAGTGGTCGTCTATGAGAAAAGGAATCATCATCATCATCATTTCAGCCTAGTCACTAGTCCACTACTGAACATAGGCCTCCTTCACAGCTTGCCACAAAACTTTGTAGCTCTCATTTTGGAGGGGAAATTTTCGATAGTTCTCCTTTTGATGAGATGGGGTGGTACACTTTTAGTGTTTATTCTATATCTCATCAACCACACGGCAAGGGAAGGAATATGTATGCCGAATTTGAACGCAATAGGTCTTGTAGTGTCGTAGATATCGGTATGAGTCAGTGGTAAATTGCTTATCTAATATACTAACTTTTTCCATCGGCTCCGAGACCGTAGTTTTAAAAAACTTACTGTTACTTAAGTTTACTGGTGGTAGGATTCCTATGCAGGAATTCGTCTAGGTAGGTACCACCCCAGTGCCAGTTATTCTGCCGTGAAGCAGTAGTGTGCAACATTACTGTGTTACGGTTTGAAGGGCACTGAGAGCTAGCGTAATCACTGGGCATATGAGACTTAAGAAGTGATGTCTCAATGTGACGAGCGCAGTGTTTTGACACAGCAAAGTTAAACATCAATGTCAACACATGAACGGAACGCGACCGTTGAGTACAGACAAAGATCGTAGATAACGCGCGGTCTATAATCTGTCAAAACAAACACTCGACGTATCAACATTAAAAGTATCATCGAAATGATTGAATTTCGCAATAACATCGCTTAGAATCCCGTACGAAGAAATTATCTGTAGCGTCGAGGATTGTCTGTATAAAAATAATGTCGGTAAAGAAGATTTCGAAGTCGAAGTTCTGTGCCGAAACTGAATCTTCCAAAAAAAGAATTAGAAGCATTAAATAACTTACGAAACAGACCCGAACACACGATTCTCCGCGCAGATAAAGGAAACGCTGCGGTGGTAATGGATACGTCGGATTGCAAGAACTTTTGTCGGACGTAAATACTTATAAAAAGCTAAAAACAGACCCAACTGCTAACACGCACCACATAACTAGCAATCTAATAAAGAAACACTTCGAAAAATAAAATCTAGACGTAAATTCGATAATACCATCTTGTGCCAAACCACCCAAGTTATGGATCACCCAAAATACACAAACTCAATATTCTCCACTACGTCCAATAGTGAGTCAGATCGATTCACCAACTTATAGATTGGTTCAACATGTGGCTAAATTATTCTCACCACTTAGAGAACACACAAGAGCACACACCAAGGATTCATACCATTTTATCAGTAAAATAAAAGACCTTCATCTTGCTGGCAATGTAACTATGGTCAGTTTCGATGTCCAGTCGTTATTTACATGCCTATCTGTTAAAGACTGCGTCTCGATTGTAACTAGGAAGCAAAGAAAGAACAACATGCCAGTAGAATTACTTAGACATTGCCTCATATCTGGCAGTCTATTGTGGAAGGAACAATGCTACAGGCAAGTTGATGGTTCACAACAATCACTTATACACACTTATACACATATGAGACTAAAGAACTGACGTCTGACGACGGGGGACGGGCGCCATTGAGGTGCCACACAGGAACGTTCTGTTATTATGTTCTTTTACTGGTGGTAGGAATCCTATGCAGGAATCCGTCTAGGTAGGTACCATTCCAGGGCCAGATATCCTGCCGTAAAACAGTAGTGTGATTTGAAGGGCGCTGTGAGCTAGCGTAATCACTGGGCATATGAGACTTAAGGACTTATCTCTTCAGGGTGATGGAGACAGTGTGGTGTCACACAGAAATAAGTAACACAGCATTTGTTACGGGCAGACGTTGCACTTACCATCGGGTGAATGTTTGGCTCTTTTCATCAATTTATACAATAAAAAAAAATTGGGAGTCGAAGTCTCGTCCCGTCACATAATCGCATCTATATTTTGGGTAAGCTTTACCGGCACGCCTAAGCGTGAGCTTTTGCTAGACAATTCCAGTAAGTTCAGGTACTTTTTTTAGCATCTGGAGGTCTATTGTGTAACTCTGGTAGGTTTCGTTATCGGTTTTATTCAGGCGTTTGAACCTCATTCATTGGTTTATCGGGATCGAAAGAAACCGATCACGAAACCTACCGGTTGCATAATATACCCACTGTTCTGTGTCTACTGACAAATACGCCTTTATTGCTTCTAGTACTTCCTTCAAAACATCTACAATAAATAGCATAGCTAGCTTAGCTTAAGAGAATCTACCACCGATAGGGTGATCCCATGGGTAATGGCAAAAGATGGGCAGCAGCGTCTTCCTGCATGATGTTAATAAATAAACTGCGGTAAAACGTGGCGACTATGGCCAAACATTCCAAAATGAGAGCTACCAACGTTTGTGGCAAACACTGGTGGGGGAGGCCTGTGTTCAGCAGTGGACTAGTGATGTGCTGAAATGATGATGATGATGATGAGGTATTAAGTGTAATAAGTAAGAATAATATGAGCTGAACAGTACTAGGGATACATAACCAATACGGAGCTTAGTATCATTTAGCATGTATGATGTCATTACTTTGTACATTACCTACCTACCTAATGATAAAGTATACACACATAAATACACACACACCTAAACGCTCGATTAGGTTAAAATCGGCTATATTTAAATTCCACACGAACTGCGCATTTTTCCTGGATATAAAGTATGTGTTCCACGACCTATAACCTTATCATACTGAATTTAATTAAAATGCGGTCTGACATTAAACATGATGTAGGTATAGGGATTATGCTCCAGACACATCCCGTCGGAACTTTGCATTCTTCCGGGATAAATAGGAGCATATCGCACCCTTAATAATAACACTACTGGTGGTAGGATTCCTATGCTGGAATCCGTCTAGGTACCACCCCAGGGTGTCAGTTCTGCCGTGAAGCAGTAGTGTGCAAGCATTACTGTGTTTCGGTTTGAAGGGCACTGTGAGCTAGCGAAATCACTGGGCATATGAGACTTAAGAACTGATGTCTAAGGGCGACGGGCGCAGTGTGGTGTCACACAGAAATAAGTAACACAGCATTTGTTGTGGGCGGACGTTGCACTTACCATCAGGTGAACGTTTTGCTCGTTTCGTCACTTTATACAATAGTATTGTAAAAAAAACAGCGTATAAACCGTGTATAAAGTTTGTATTGTAAAAAAACCCGCTTAATTCAAAAATCACGATTTTTTGGTAAATTAAGTTTCAAAGTTTCTGTTATGAGTATGATTGTGTTTAACAGGAACTCGTTATGATAATGTATTGCTAATTATCATTAAAAATTACGTTTTGAGTTTAATATACCTGATTGGATTTTTCTTTAAAATAATTAAATGTGTAGTGCTCGCGTAAATATGAGAAATCATTATAAGAAATCATCAAAAAGAAAAGTAAAGTTTCAGCCTATAAATGTCCCACTGCTGAGCACAGGCCTCCTCTCATTTCTGAGAGGGTTTTGGAGCTAGGAAGAATCCGCCACGCTGCTCCAATGCGGGTTGGCGGACTGCAGATGTCTTCGAAATATATATTTTTTTTTTAAAGAAATCATTATTAAACCTATTTAATAATATATACACACACCGGCACAATTAGCGGTATACCAAAAAAAAAAACATTATTTTTCATAATATTTCATGAAACACTGGCCAGTTATGTTACCTTTTTATTTAGAGGTTTTATTTTAAAATGGAACATAAGGCGACAGTCATTTTTTTTCATCGATTTGTTTCTGCTTCCCGGTAATACTGATTTGTTAGTGGTTCGACCTCGGTGTGAGGAGAAATTTAAGATGTTTATAAATTCGATAAGTTCTCAAATTTACTAGTAAAAGTTATTTTTTTCGTGTAATCATAGTTCGCACCTTAGTTGAAGTAAACTTTAAAATGCCCGATTTAACACCACCAGAGATTATTAGGGCAGATGTAATGCAAAGAAATGTTCATACCTACAGATCTATTGCCGCCCAGACTGCAGCGATCATTTTCAACGATTCATAGCAGTATTCGACGTTACCCGTTGACTGTCTCTTGTGAGGAGGAGGGGCCAAGGCGGAAGAAAGTACACTTCGAGGAGGATAATTATCAGGGTTATTTTAGAAGAGCACATTGTGCCATTTGCCGCCTATAATTATTATGATATTCGGATGCAGGATAACGCTCGAGCTCACAGTGCTCGCTCAGTCCAAGCATATCTGAACCATGTGGATATAACAGTGATGCAGTGGCCAGCACGATCCCCGGATATGAATCCTATAGACCGTGACTTGTTAAAGAGAAGTGTTCAATCCAGAATACCGTCCCCCAACAACCTGAGAGAACTGCACAACGCATATCTCGGGTATCGATATCGATATATAATCGTAGTAATAACATAATTCGCAGCATGCCCACAAGGATGGAAACGTTAGTTAGAGCGCGAGGGAGAAACACATGTTATAAATCTTGAATTTATTTAACTTTAAAATCTCAGTAATCGTAAATAACATTGTTTGCGTTCCCACAAAATAGTTTTTTTATTTTTTATTTTGTTTATTTTTACTTTAATTAAAAACTTCTTAAAGTCGATGCTAAAAGATGTTTATCAGTTTATTACTTCATGACTGATTATTATTTGTTTTAAAATACACGTTATTATCCCTATACATACATACATACATAAGATCACGACTGTATCCCAAGCCGCAAGTACTAGGATAACATGTAGCCTAAGAAAATCTGTTGCGAAGTAAATCTGTTAGTATGACGCCGTAATAGGGTAACATAAATGAAATGGAGAAGAAAGCGTATTTTGAATTCGTCTGGTTCGGGGAAACGGCTTTCTGAGTTAGGGCCGCGTAAAGTTTTACAAAACAAATAATTTTGAGGTTTTGTATGGAAATTTTTAGTATTCAATTTTGTAATTAAAGCTTCACCGTTGGGTTTATCGGATCAAGGTAGCATGGGTAGGTGGCGGGATGATACACCAATTGTGAATAACGTTGTATACACACCGGCGCAATTAGCGGAACGTTAAAAAAAGGCAGAGTATAGAAATGTGGTGGCGGCTCGTTAAAAGAATACTACCACTCCATCTCATCCAATGGATCTCGTAAAAGGCGAGTAAGGAATTAAACTGCACTGTGCACCCGACAGCGCATGGTGGCGATGGGCTCACCACCTATCACACCAAGTGCATTATATTGTTTTGGTGTAACGTGGATTGTGGCAGTCATGTGTTTTTGCAGTGAGTGCCCAGTCTCTGGCTACCCCTTATGGGATACAGTCGTGATCTTATGTATGTATGTATGTATCTTCAGCGTTTGTTTATTATTTTTGGTCCGATCTACGCTGAATGCGCTTACAGTGTCTTGAAGTCTTGTCGTGGTATTCTTGGTTTTTCATATATTTTTTTTTATAATAGTATCCCAAGCCGGTGTTGGTTACCCAACCATCAATAATTTCCAACAACCATCCCTATTGAAATTGGGATTTTTTTAATTTAAATAGCGCGAGGCTAATCATCCTTGGTAACAATCGGTGCTTTGCAAGGATTTGTGGTCTATCAAATCTGATGTAATGGTTGCGATGATCCAGAACATGGAACACTGCAGACTTCCCGGAGCGTCGATGGTCCACATCAGCTGTATATTCTTTAACGAGGGTTATTATTCATCATTTAGTTTGACCTGTGTGAGAGATAAAACGCGATAAAATCCGTAAAATCTAGTTTTATTTCATCACCATCACTTCAGCCTATCACTAGTCCACTGCTGAACATAGGCCTCCGCATTAGATTGCCACAAGTTTGTAGCTGATAACCGTGTGGTAGCGGCTCAAGAGAATCTGCCACACGTGGGTGTCATAGAAGTCGACAGAGGGAAAATTGGAACGACGAGATGGGCAGCAGAATCTTCCTGGAACACCTGAAGTGATAGGCTGTAATAATGATGATGAATGATGAATATTTATCGATTAATTGTTTATATATTGAGCAGTAGTTTTAAACCAAGTAAAATTATTTTTTAACTCGCTTCTGCGTGCTGTTCAATACCTGGACTCTTATATACTTGTGTTGAATGACCGCGTTCAGTACATTTCCTCCTCCCATCAACGGTTACTTCGTTCTTCTGTCAATCTCTTCCTCCAAACTCCTGCTCTTTCTTCAAGAAATCTTTTACAGATGTGCGATTGTTGAATTCATGACCCCTACACATTCGACGAGCTAGAGTCCCTTTTTTCCTTTAAAAGACTTGTAAAAGCTCATTACTTGGAACTATGATTTTATGCCTTCCTTTTTTTTCCTAAACACCCCTCTGCTCCCTTCTTTTTTTAATTTGATAAAGTATAGAGACGAGCACAACGAGTGCAATGTCTGCCCATAACAGGTGCTGCGTCACCCAGAACACTTCTGTGTAGCACCACACTGCGCCCGTCCACATGAGACATCAGCTCAAGTCTCATATGCCCAGCGATTACGCTAGCTCACAGTGCCCTTCGGCCCGAAACACAGTAATGTTTGCACACTACTGCTTCACGACAGAATAACGCCCTGGGTACCACACACACCTAGACGGATTCCTGAATAGGAATCCTACCACCAGTAAAATTCATTACGTATTAATTACAACAATTCCGATTACAATGGTCGTCCGGAACAAATTGCTTTCAGAGAAATAAGATCGCCCTATTGTATATTTTTTACACTATTTTTGTTAATTATGCGCTTATTTCTGTATTTGGTGTACAATGAAGAATACATTGATAGATGGATTATTGTTTTGTTATCAGGCCGTTCCAACAAAATTACCCGTACAGTGTTACAGATTACCGCACAAAGCAACGTGGATTATTTAAATCACTTGACCTAATGCTTATTTACAATCAGTATAATAGATAACGCTAAAAGCATGACAATTACAGATGCACGATTCCCTCGATACTTTAAATTCTACAGCGAATCACATTACAATATTAAGTAGATCGGATGTGAGCGAACTATGTTCCGCGGAGCCCAAGTGTTCCGTTAATTCTGAACAGGAGTTCCGCAACTATTTGGAAAGTAAACTGCATCACATTAAACATCTTGTGCGACGAGCAAAACGTTCTGTAAGTGCAACGTCTGCCCATAAACAGTGCTGTGTCGACCAGATCATTTCCGCGTGGCACCACAGTGCGCTCACCCCCGCGAGACATCAGATGTAACTGGTGGTAGGATTCCTATGAAGGAGTCCGTCTAGGTAGGTAACCACCCCAGGGCCACTTATTCTACCGTGAAGCAGTAGCGTAAACACGAACACAGCATTTGTTATGTGCAGACGTTGCACTTACCATCAGGTGAACGTTTCGCTCGTTTCATCACTTTATGCAATAAAAAAAAATGTAAGTCTCATATGCCCTGTAGACACTAGCTAGACACTAGCTCACAGTGCTCACAGTTGGTGGTGACCCCGCAATACAATCATAACCAAACACTTGATAAAAATAGCCAGCTAACCTGTGCGAATATTTCGTGATCATGAACGTATAGCGCCATTTCCTTTTTTAAAGAATCTAAAAAACACCAACCGACAGCTGCCGTGCATGTTAGTTGAACAGATTGTCAACAGATGGCGCTTTGTATAATTTAATAAATTAATTAATTTTTTTAATACAACATTAATTTTAAGACCTTTACTTATTTTTCGTCATTAGAGAGAAAAATAATCTTCAAAATGGCGTATCAAGCATTAATTTTGATACAGTATTAAGGGAGATATTTGATAAATAATCGATAGATCTTTTTATTTAAGAAAACGATGCCCTTGACTAGGCTTTCTCCTGTAACGTGAGTTCGTTTCACATACATTTCACATGAACAAAACAAACACGATAACAATTTGCTTTTGCGAAAATATTGGCTCCAGTTGGGATTCGAGCCCAGGACCCGTGGCCAGGAAGTCGGGTCTTCTGACCACTATGCCACACCGTCATCGTATAACCCAGCCCAGCCCGTAACAAATGCTGTGTCCAACCTTCGCTCTTCACTTGGAGACATCAGTTCTTTGGTAGAATATGGCCATATGGCCAGTAATTAAACTAGCTATCAGTGGACACTGCAAACGTGTGTGTAAAAAGGACACAAGTGAACATGTGGTATTATTATGAAAACTGCACACCGATGCTTGGCGACAGGGCAACTGGCACCGTGTTGCTATCTGCCTTGATGGACTGCAGCATAGAAGTCCTACCATCTGCCAACCGGTTAATCCTGCAGTACTCTATACTCTCTGATGGTAAAAGAATACGTTGTTTTAACATACATACATACAGTTACGCCAAAATTCACCATACATAAGTTTTAGGACCAGTACTCCTCTATGTACAGCCAGTCGTACCTTTTTAAAGTTGTTGTGGCAGTACATAAAGTTATGCAGGGCCCCATACATTTCCTGCCAACACTCTTCGCTCAATATCACAGTCATATTTTCCGGCACTCGTAAACTTTAAACCCAAGTATAAACTCTTTCACTTGTTCCACTCTTTCTCCTTCAGTCATAACTCTGGAATATGTCAAGCTTTAGTTTCTCTCAAAAAGCATTACTTTCATCCTATTTACATTCACTTTCATCCCTTTGTTTTTTAGAGCACCATGCTCCTCCTCTGATGTTAATATAACCATCTGGTTTTAAAAACAAAATACACTCTAATTTAGAATGCTGCCAAAGCTGTAATATATTACATACTTGAATTTATTTCAACATTATTCAGCAACAAATGATGCAAGATTATTAATGATACCGTAACATATAAAAACTGTAAGGTTACAATTTTTTGCATACTTGTGTGATTCTGTATTTAACTAACTAACAAACTGACAAAAAACTTGATTTATATAAAAAACATCTTCCGACACAATAGAATCACACTGTGAATCAAGTACACAGCATCTCCACCACACAAATAAGATATGACAGTCTGCAATGTTCAATGAAGAAAAGTAAGTTACTTTGCTAAGATCCGCATGCAAAATATAAAAATGGTGTATATTACCTAGTTTTTTTGAAGTGCACCACCCGCCCTCCCTCAGTAGCGTGCACAAGCAAACTAACACCGCCACCAGGAACCGCCACCAGGTACCCTCCACCAGGTACCCTCCACCAACCACTACAATACCACCACTAGATAATATACACCACCGAAGCCGAGATCACGACACGTGTTTCGCCCCAAAACGAGGCATTATCAAGCGTAATATTACACAGTACAGGCGGCCGCCTGTCGTAGAGTCTATTACGCTTGATAATGCCTCGTTTTGGGGCGAAACACGTGTCGTGTTCTCGGCTTCGGTGGGGTATATTATCTAGTGGTGGTATTGTAGTGGTTGGTGGAGGGTACCTGGTGGCGGTTCCTGGTGGCGGTGTTAGTTTGCTTGTGCACGCTACTGAGGGAGGGCGGGTGGTGCACTTCAAAAAAACTAGGTAATATACACCATTTTTATATTTTGCATGCGGATCTTAGCAAAGTAACTTACTTTTCTTCATTATAATGGATTTCCGCAAAGTAACGCCTGATTCTATTAACTGCAATGTTCAAATAAACTACCCAAACTAGGATTACTCCATTGTGTGTAAATTGTGCGACTTTTTTTTATTTGATATGGACAAAGCAAGCAATCCTTCACGTGTAAGTGCAATGTCTGCCCATAACAATGTTGAGTCACTCAGAAAATTCGTGTGTAACATCACAATGCGCCTGTCACCCTGAGACGTCAGTCGTCTCGTTCTTCGCTCTATCCAATAAATAATAAAATAAAAAAAACTTTTTTACGAAGTATAGTCAATCACAACAAAAAATGGTATGCGATAGATCAGCCTACCTCCGATGCAATAGATCCTAGCCTACCTCCGATCTTATCGCATCAGCGTTACATCGGGCGCGGGTAGGTTGGGACGAGTGAGTGCCTCTGTGTTTGCGCGTACACTTGTGACACTATAATATCTCCTGCGCAGTTGATGGCTCTCGACAGTAGTCGGCACTATAATATCTCCTGCGCAGTTGATGGCTCTCGACAGTAGTCGGCAGTTGTCGCCGTGGTCGAAATTGGTTAGGAGATCATCAGTATGTAGGGCAGTTCCGTCTTTTACCACAAAGGCACATAGGGCACGGGCCTGCATTAATGGGGGCCCTGAAATGCTGGTATCTGGTGACTATATTTTAATCAACTTAATCGATTAAAAAATCTTTGTTTCAAAGCATCAGACACAGTACATGAGTAATAAACATACATTTTGATGTTTTTTTGGATTTCCAAAAGGTACCCAACTTTGTGTGCGCAAGGGCCCCTGCATAACATAATATTGCCCTGATTGTAGATGCGTTACGAAAACAAATACCATAAGCTCTAACACCTATACCTACAACATACATTAAAGTAAAGTAACAGCCTAAAAGTGCCCCACTGCTAAGTACAGGCCTCTTGTCCATGTGGTCTAGTGATTGAGTACCTGACTGCCACACCGTGAGTCCTAGGATCGAAATGCAGAAGGAGTCAACATTTGTAGAAAAAAGCAAATTGTTCGTTTTCAGATCTGCTTGTGTTGTGATCGTCCTTGTGTCTCTGGCACTGAATTCTAGCCCACCTCTCTAATCTTATCCAGTGTTACGTTGGCCAAATGTGTCCAGAGAATGCCCCTGTTTGCACATACACTTAAAAAGTAAAAGTAAAGTAACAGCCTATAAATGTCCCATTGTGAAGCACAGGCCTTTTTGCTGAGATGGTTTTGGAGCCAGGAAGAGTCTGCCAAACTTCCCAATGACCAAACATTGGTAGAATTTTTGGCCACTGGGAAGTATAGTCTATAGTGCCACAATAAACTGCACTAAATAGAAACTATAATTTTCTAAATAAATTTGTATGGTCTAAATAACTACTACTACTAATACTAAACTGTGAAAATAATATTTACTGGTGGTAGGATTCCAATGCAGGAATCCGTCTAGGTAGGTACCACCTCAGGGCCAGTTATTCTGTTGTGAAGCAGTAGTGTGCAAGCATTACTGTGTTTCGGTCTGAAGGGCACTGTGAGCTAGCGTAATCACTGGGCATATGAGACTTAAGAACTGAAGTCTCAGGGTGACGGGAGCAGTGTGGTGTCATTTGTTATGGGCGGACTTTAAACTTACCATCAGCTGAATGTTTTGCTCGTTCCGACACTTTTATGAAATAAAAAAAAAAAAAAAAAATATTTTTATTAATGACCTATATGAAATATATTTACTAATTATTATTAAGAAATATTTTTTGTGGTATCTATAATTTATTAATATTTTTATGGTGTATTTCTATTAATAAATAAGTAATAATATGTCTATGAATAGTTAAAAAAAAATATGCAGTTGACTTTGATGATTTGCTATTATAAAAATATTGATTACAAACTGAGTTCAATAATACATATTTTTATAAATAACCAACAAATACCAAAGTATTAATATCCCAGAATAATAGGAAGCTCGAAAATCGAATAAGTGATCCATTGTTAGGTGTTTTTAATTATTTATATGTACAGTTGTCAATTGCGTATTAGCACCACTTATTAGAATATTACTGGAATAATCACGAATAGAGTTGTCTAGATTCTTAGAAAAAAATATAATTTTATGTTTGTATATTTTCGGCATGTCGTGTACGGCGGAGTAATTAAAGCAGGTAGTAAAGAAACTAGTACGTTGTTAAAAAAGTATTATGATTAAGGCGAGTTTTGTTTAGAAAATATATGAGTCATCTAAGATTGATACGAAAAATACACCCACGAGAAGAAGCTGACATAACCTAAGCTTATGTAAATATTTTATGTTAAAATGTATACGAAAAGTCTTGAATAATAAGTTGATAGCCATCGAAGATTCAATAAACAAGTCGAATAAAAATAAGCGCTAACCTAGCACAGATCATCTAAAATAATATTTAATAACATATATAACACTCACCTCGAAAAGCTTCAAAAGTATGTTCACATACAGTCTTCGAACGCCTAGAGATTTACCAATTGAGGCCAAGAATATAATACACAATATTAAAAGCAAAAACGGCGTGTAAAGTATAGAAATCGCGACAGACACAATAGGAGTAAGCAACGCCATCTTGCCGACTGATTGATTAAAAATTTGGAATTATAGCGTCTTTGATTAGATAACGTTATAACAAAATTTCGTTATTATAATAAAGCAGGGTGTGTGAATGATAAAATAGCAATTAACGTGTACATATGTAAACTCATAATTCAATAAACTGAAAACTAACCAATAATATGTAAATATATATACTTTTTTATTTTTAACAATCATGATTTATTATATTACCAATTCAAAATAATATTGTTCTGTGAATAGTATTTGTTTTATGAACAAAGGTTATTCTAGATTCTCAATGTAATGTTTACATAGCGAATATATTTTTAATTGACTAAAAAACACAATTAAAAACAATGATTTGAAATAAAGAAAGAAAAAGCATTTATTAGTATAGCACAAAAGATCAACACGCTTAGTTACAATATAAACAAATATCAAAAAAAGAAAATATAATCATAAAAAATTAAAATAAAATCAATTTAAAAAACAAAAACAAAATAAAAATAAAAGAAAATAATATCAAATTAGAGATTAGCCATGTGCGTGTCTCACAGCTGAACCAATAGGTCTGCAGATCAGCTTTAAGTCAGTCTACAAAACCTGACGCTGATTTTCATCTGGAACTTACATGTCAATTTTAACTATACCAATGTGTTTGTATTTATCTAAATTATATTTCTGTTCAATATTTCTTTCTTTCTTTCTCTATTTTAAAAATAGAGTACGGGCAATTCGGTAAAGGTGACAGAAGTGAAACTAATATAATTATATAAGAAAATTCATTAAAATTGAAATAAATGAACTTGAATTAACATAAATATTTGACCTTGAAATTTTACTCTCATCGCACCCAAAGTAGGAAAAAACTGATTTGTACATGGGAAGTAAATTGTAAAATAATAATAACGCTATTGCATTTCGTATGGTGTGAGATAGAGTTCCATGGTTATCGTTATGGATGACTTACAACATATTGCTTGGTTGCTTGTTAGAGTATGGACGTGTATCATGGTGACATTCTATTAGGTGGACTGTGTACTGTTTTATCGTCTTGACTAATTAAAAAGTGTGACAAAATCGTTACTGTTCTTCACCTGGACTCATCATCATTAGTATTATCCAATTGTAAGTTTAAATTTCATAGACTACCTATATATATGACTATCTAAAGTTTCATAGATCCAGTTCTGCTTAAGCATCGAAAATCGTCATCTAGATTAAACAGCAGCAAAAGAAAGTAGCATTTAGCATTACATCTTTTTGTACATAGTTATCCTGACTATGTACTAATATTTGTTGTTCAGAATGGAGCGCCTTGTCAGATTCAAGTATTTAGCATTTTAGCTTTCATGGTGATATACATAGCTAACGGAAATTGAGATCAAAAACGAGCTCCGTCGTGACTGTTCAGGCTGTGATACCATACAGATGAAATAACTTAAGTAATGTTTTCTAGCCCAAATGAATTTTCTTTTTCAAATTTTACTTCTTTACAGCAATCCACGGCCGTATCATCAACGATAATCGATCATCTTCGAACCTATTAGACGTAATCTTATAATTATTTTGAATTTAACCGTATATCGACTCATCGGCAAGATCTATCATATAACTGCGATGACCACAGTGAACGTTTGTGATATTTAATTAAATTAAGAAACAAAGATATATTTGTTTAAAACATTCACAAAAATTTTGTTAGATTTGTAAACTAAAACGGAAATATAAAATTTAAATATAGTAAACAAGATATGCTAAATAGAGAATAACTCATACTAATGACCAGCCATTCTCAATTTAGCATATCTTCTTTCACACCTATTGAACTCCGCATCTATGTTTTCACTTATTCGACATTTAATTACTATAGAAAACCATCTGCGCTAGGAAGACAAATATAATTATTTTATTTTCCGGAACGTTATAGCATACGCTAAAGCGGAGGACTTGCCTTTGTTACTATTATTTTGACATCTGACGTCATAAGAATGAATGAGAAGTTTCTTTTGATGGTCTGTGTCGCCATTATAAAAAAAATACTTAAAAGTCATTTAAAATATAGAATAATTATTTGTATGTGACGCGACATAGTATGGATGTAAATTTCATATTACAAGCGAAAACCTCTTTTTAAAATGCTACAAAAACATTATGCTTTTGGTAAGCAACAACAATACTAGTTTATTTCATTTGATTTTTTTGGTGCAGGTAACATCGCATCATTATAACCTCATCCTTAAACATCTCTCAGAGTTTTTTGGATCTCTTCTAATAATCAATTTTCTTAGGAAAATAATACAAAATGTCTGATCTTCCTTACGGACCGCCTGTCAGAGTGTCTCCTTTGATCAGGGTAAGTTTTTCATTTTAAAAAATGTATTATTATGTAACAAGTACAAACCCTCAGCGATCTGTTAAATGTCGTCAATTTTTTATAGATACTGGCTGTTTCGTCGTTTTCCATGGACTACCCATACACCATAAACATTTAAAAGGATAAAATTACATATCCGTCATTTATTTCACTTAACCCATCATGTCAAATTTGTATCTTCCATACTTACAGGGTTTTGTACAGCCAATTATCTAATTGGTCGGGAAATGGTTTTGCTGTATGTTGAAGAGAGTGGGACGGGTCGTCCCACTCTTCGAGAACTTTGTAAATTACTATTTTTCTCCCTCATTAAATAATTTTATATTCTATGAAGTTGTGAGAAGTAATAAAACATTATTTTCTTGTGATAAATATATCCTATTGATTTGATCACAGTTAATACTAGAAATTATTCAACTAAATGTCACCTGTGTTGTAATTAATATATCTCTTTATCTATATGAAATAAAATTAATTTTCCAGTTTGGCCGCTGGTCATTCCTCACAGCCGGCATCCTTTATGGAGCCTTCCACCAGAACAGGCTTTCCAAGAAGGAGGCTAAAATCCGTGAAATAGAGGCCAAGGAGAAGGTTATCAGGGATGCAAAACTCAAGGAAGAGAAGGCCATTGCATCAGCTGGTGAGTTATCTAACAATACTCACTTCTAGTCTCCCAGGGTTGACTGGCAGAGAATGCCTAAGCTATGCTAAGTCCGCCCATTGTATTCCTTAGATTAAAGTGTTACAATTAAGATTAAATAAATAAATAAAAAAAATACCATTTTCACACTATTTCATGGACAAAACCTGGTTTTGTCTGATATGTGACCCCGACTCACTGTTCAGGGTGCACACAGTGTCTAAATTGCCAGTGCACTAGCACCATCGGAAATAAAAGGTCAACAATAATACTTAAGTGAGCAAATACTTCGCATTGATAAAAATTTGATTGGGTTATATCAACCTTCAATGCAAAATACGTGCATAGACATGGAGTTGCAGAAATCAGCCCAAAGCTATCTATATCAACTTTAGTATTCTTAAATTTGGAGTAAATGTTGCTCATGTTCATAATTTTATTTACAATAATTATGTGCCTGCCAGTCTACCTTTGAGTCGAGTACAGAAAATGTCTAGTATGCCTAGCTCAAAAAAAAAAGAAACGAAATGATGTGTAGAAATTTATAAAAAAAATCTGTTTATCTTTTATAAAATTGCTACCTCTACACAAATTTATAATACCTTATTTCTTTTCAGCTGAGATGAAAGCTATAGAAGAAATGATAGCTCCCAAGAAGCAGTAATCAATAGTTGTAAGATGATAGTGGATACCGCCGTCTTGAACAGTGTTGCCATTGTTTAAAAATGTTGAGTTTTGTAATGGTAAAACAATTCCATCAAATGTATAAATTTATGTATTTAACGAAATATAGTTAATAAACAAAACAAATTAGTTTAATTTTAATAATATAATATATTAGTTATCAATTCCACATCAACAAGAGTTTGTTATAGAAGAGAAATTTATATTCCATATATTGCAAAAAATAACTTTTTCAAAATGAGCATACTTACAATAATGATAATTCTCACCCGATGGTAAGTGAAATGTCTGCCCATAACAAATGCAGTGCCCTGAGATCATGGAGCACCATATTGCTCTCATTGCCCTGAGACATCAGTTCTTAAGTCTCATAGGCCTGGTGATTACACTAGCTCTCAGTGCCTTTCAGACCGAAATAGTAATGTTTGCACACTTCCCAGCAGAATAACTGGCTTGGGGTGGTACTTACCTAGATGTTAACTGTGGTGGAATGCCAACCATCAAGATGATGGATAAGTCATGCCGCAAGGTGCGATAGAGCTATTCAGAGCCTGAAAATAATTCAAACAATTCCTCGAAACCCTCCTAGTGGTATACACCATAGAAAATGCAGACAATCAGAATGTACCTGGTAGTTGACAATTCTAGTTGCTCTTCATTGACTGTGGTTAAATATGTGTGGTACTGTGTGGTAGCGACCTAAGAAAACTCACCCCATCTCATCCCGTGGGTGACGTAAAAGTCGACAGAGGGAAAATAAATTAAAGGAGATGGGCAGCAGCATCTTCTTGGAATATCTGAATAAATAAACTGCGGTTGCCAACCCGCCTGCCAAGCGTGGCAACTGGGGTAAAATCCCCCTAAATGAGAGCTGCAAACTTGTAGCAATCTATCGGGGAGGCCTTTTTCCGCAGTGGATAATGATAGGCTGAAATGATGATAATGATGATGATGAAATATGTGTTGTTATATTTCCATAAGAACTGTTTTTAGGAAATGTAATTTTTTCTTTTAAAAGGTTAACTTTATATAGCCTTAACTAAGAATTTACTTAAAATTCTTCACTTTTCAGCATTTGTTATGGGCAGACGTTGCACTTACCATCAGGTAAATGTTTTGCTTGTCTCGTCATTTTAACCAATTAAATAGAAGGTTTTTCAAGGAATTTTATGCCACTCATAGCAGCTTTGTGAAATTTGCTGCCAAAAAAAAAATTTAAAAGAAAAGAAAAAATTGGCATGGTTTTACCTACCGATACCGATACGACTTAGAGAACTTCAAGGAGACTGTTGACGCACCCGTTATTCCTCTGGTATTGCGGATGTTCATGGGCGACGGTGATTACTTACCATCAGGTGAACTGCAGTCTGTTTTTTTTTTTTTATTGCATAAAGTGATGAAATGTGCATAACGCTCACCTGATGGGAAGTGCAATGTCTGCCCATAACAAATGCTGTGTCACCCAGAAAATTTCTGTGTGACAACACACTGTGCCCATCGCCCTGAGACATAGGTTCTTAAGTCTCATATGCCCAGTGATTAAGCTAGCTCACAGTGCCCTTCAAGCCGATACACAGTAACGTTTGCACACTACTGCTTCATGACAGAATAACTGGCCCTGGGGTGGTACCTACCTAGACGGATTCCTGCATAGCAATCCTACCACCAGTTAAATTCTATATAAATAAAACACATAAGAATTATTGAGAATTGCCTCCCTGTCAATCACATGGTCACTTTACAGTCAGTTAAAGGGACGAACCAATAACCATTTGAAGCTAAATTAATTAATCTGTGGAAGATTATTATGATTATTATATTTAGTGGTGGTAGGATTCATGTGCAGGAATCCATCTAGGTAGGTACCAACCCAGGGCCAGTTATTCTGCCGTGAAGCAGTAGTGTGCAAACATTACTATGTTTCGGTTTGAAGGGCACTGTGAGCTAGCGTAATCACTGGGCATATGAGACTTAAGAACTGATGTCTCAGGGTGACGGGCGCAGTGTGGTGTCACACAGTAATTTTCTGGGTGACACAGCATTTGTTATGGGCAGACGTTGCACTTACCATCAGGTGAACGTTTTGCTCGTTCCGTCACTTTTATGAAATAAAAAAAAATGATAGTATGTATCTATATACTGCGTATGAGGCGTTATTCCACACAATTTGCTTGTGTAATGCACCAATATTTCTTAAAGATGAAAGGTGAAGCGTAACCAGTAACTGAATTCAACTGAACTAACAGCCGAAACAATCAGGAAGCGTAGGCGGTCTCAAGACCTTGTTAGTAATGACAGGCAATGTGACTCAGCTTTTACAGGCCTGCCGTCCTTAGATGTTATGCGGGAGTCGTGATAATTGAAGGCTCCCTAATCATCATCAAATATTCATATTTACCAGATTTCACTATTGTTAGGTAACGTAGAATTTTATTAATTTCAGATGTTCATTCGGTAATGAATATCCGAATTTTATTACTAATTTTAAAACGTACTTTTTCAATGAAAACCATTGATAAATGCGCCATCTAGTAGTCTAATGCGTCATCGTTTTAGTTGTTCTGCTTCTTGACGTAAGAGGGCGTCAGCTTAAGCTGGCATTTATGTTTTCTCGCCGTGTTGTGTTGTCGTAAGAGAATCTGCTAAGTATTCCAAGTCCAGGATTTTACTTTAATCGTCATGGTTGACAGGCGGAAGGGCGATTGACACAGACGCCTCTTATCTTAGACAATGCTCGTCGTCAGGAATATAAGTAGTTCCAAACTTACTTATTAATATAATTAATGTGCCATCTGTCGGTAGCCATGCCAGTTTCTTGGCTTTACTCTTACGATACGAGATGGGGTGATAAATAATACTCTTTGTTTACTTTTACGATACGAGATGGGGTGATAAATGTATTTGATCATGTTTTTTTTTGGCAGTTTTGTGGAAGTAGCAGGAAGGTTACACTGGTACCGAAATTCACGAAAAAGGCATCGACACAACACCGCTTCTGTAATTAATTTGTAATCATGAGATTATATTATGCAAAATAACCGCGCAGTTTTCGACTGTTAACGCGTTGGCGGGAAAATTTTACGGCCTGTAGTCAGATACATATGTTAGAACATTATCTGTTAAGTACTACCAATAAATAAACATTGTTTGCTGTAAATTTTTATTTTGTGCTATAAGTTGAAATTCACAATAATGGCTGAATTGAATTGCGAGGTTGGATAAAATTAATTTATTATTTACACCATTTCTTCGTTTTATTCAGACAATATCATACTGCCATCTGTTGATAAATACCGAAAACTAAAACGACTTCTTTTAAATAACGTTGACTAACGATTGACATTGACATAAATGCTTTTACAATTTTACGAATATTTTTTTGTCACAGACGTATAAAATGTAGCCTTGCGTCCGGCAAGCCAAAGCGATACCGCGTTCCAAGACGTTTATTCTTGCGAGAAACAATGATCGACGTTTCACAATACTAGTATTCACTATACAATACTATTCACTATACAATACTATTCACTATACAATACTATTCACTATACAATACTATTCACTATACAATACTATTCACTATACAATACTATTCACTTTTTTCTTGCTGTTGTTGCTTCTTGTAGACTGATGAACCGCCGATGGTTTGGCTTTTTTTTTTTTTTGTATGTTTTAACGTTGTTAGCCCGGCGGCTTTTACAACTTCGTCGGAAGAGACTCGCGAGCAGAAGGCCCGCAAGTATGGGTAATGGTTTGGCTTTTTTTTTTTTTGTATGTGTTAACGTTGTTAGCCCGGCGGCTTTTACAACTTCGTCGGAAGAGACTCGCGAGCAGAAGGCCCGCAAGTAAGGGGGGTAATGGTTTGGCCGCCAGAGCGCCGACTTTTATAGCCGCGGCGACCGTTGTCCTGCTCCCACATCTCGCTGTCCCTCTCCTTCGCCGAGGAACTATTCAACAAAACATAAAATCCCTAATTTTCCTAACTTATACAATCCTAGTAGCTATAATTATTATGAATTACGAAACTTTATTTCAAAATTTATCAAATCAACTTTATACAAAGCTAGGAAACTCATTGGGTTTTACGTAAATCGTCTTTTAAAATTTGATGGAATCGCGATGTCCGTGCCGATCCGCTGTTGCTCTCCCTCGCGAGTTCTTGCACCATTGTTGAACGGGGTCACTCTCGCGAGGAGTGGGCGTGGCCTATTTGCTTACGTCGCTAACAACAGTAATGCTTGCACACTACTGCTTCTCACACTCATCAACTCGATGGCCAAGATTTATGAGCGAATAATCCTTAGTCGATTAAAAGACTACGTCCTTAATAATAACATCCTTCCAGACGAGCAGTTCGGCTTTCGCCCCGAACACTCGTGTACCCATCAAGTGCACCGCCTAACGGAGCACATATTAGAAAACTTTCACGACCGCCCTAAGCCAGTAGGCACAGGGGCCTTATTTTTCGATGTCGCAAAGGCATTCGACAAAGTCTGGCACGACGGCTTGTATTACAAGTTGTATCACACAAAAGTGCCGGACAGACTCGTGAACATCATACGAGCCTTCTTGTCCAATCGCCTATTTCGCTTCCGGGTAGAGGGAACGCGCTCCTCAAGCCGCCCTCTCCGTGCGGGTGTCCCTCAGGGCTCCTGCCTCTCTCCACTCCTTTTTTCGCTATACACTAGCGATATACCTAAAGACCCTAAAGTCAATCTTGCGCTTTTCGCAGATGACACGGCCCTGTATTATTCCGATAAGCACAAGGGCCGCATAACGATTCAGCTCCAAGCCGCAGCCGATCGCCTAGGCGAATGGTTCCGGAAATGGAGAATAGAGGTTAACCCCGAGAAAAGTGTAGCAATATACTTCTCGAGGGGCACGCCCAAGCCAGCTAGACGTTACCACACAATCGGCAACAATCAGCTAGGCTCGATCACCCTGTTCGGACGCCCTATTCCCTGGGAAAAGAGCGTCAAATACCTCGGGGTCACGTTAGACGCAGCGATGTCGTTCGCTGCTCACATTAAGAACGTGCGTAACAGGGCGGCTTTTATCGCAAGCCGTCTTTACCCGTTAACTTGCTCTTCAAGCAAAATGTGCTTAAGACACAAACTTCGCCTCTACAAGACATGCATTAGACCCGTAATGTCCTATGCATGCGTCGCGTTCGCACACGCGACGGGCAATCATATAAAGAAATTGCAGACGGTGCAAAATAGATTCTTGCGAAGTGCCACCGGAGCCGGCTGGTACCAACGCAATGTCGACCTTCACAGCGACTGTGAAATGCCCGTACTCTCTGAACACTTCAGAGAAGTATCACGGCGGTTTTTCGAAAAAGCCGCGGTTCATCCAAACCCGCTGGTGGTTAAAGCAGCTAATTATCGATGTAATAAAAACGCGACCGAACGCAAACGTCGACCGCGAAATGTGCTAGACGACACGGACGTCTCAGCACTCCCTGACCACGATACGGTCAGCCACGATCCGAACAACACTGCACACACAGTTAATAGTTTCAACATCACACGCACAACGTCGCGCGACCGCCGTAGAGAGCGGCGCGCAGCTATCGTTCATAACACCGCGTACACCAGATACACCCGTGTTCCAGGGCGGTTCTCACCGCCCAGAGTTTCCGACACACAAGTCGACAGTCCGAATGGAGGCCCGCAGTCTCCCTCGGACGGTCATTAGATGACTTCATATAATAAATTTATGGAGATATTCACTGTAGCGCAAGCACGCTAGCGAACGCAACGGTCCGAACTTAGATGTTTAGTAGGAGTTTATATTTATGTATATATGTTTTGGGTCAAACCAAACCTGGCACGCGGGCCCCGGGCCCGCGAGCACAGCATCCGATGAAGCTGTAAAAGCCAAAAGGCTAACAGCGATCACATCACCGAAAATATAGATTCTCACACTCGTTCTCGCGCTCTGGTGCAGAACGGACCTATCTCTGACCGCGCTCCATGCGCAAACAAGCTGAGAAATCATATTCGTTATGGACAGTTGTCTGTAAACGCCCGTTGTCACAGTTGTGGATAGTGGCCAACACCCGCTCCCGTAGCGGTGTGTCTGGTTATTCTTCTTCGTGCGTGCCTTCATCGATCGTGTCCCTCGAAGTGGAAGTGTTGTGCTTCGTGGTGTTGTGCGAACGTGAAAGTTACGTGAGAGCGTTCCTGTATTGCGTCGGCTTGCTGGTGAAAACCGTGAGTAGAGTGCATACACATATCTCGCCTCAGAGGCGGCTTTGTATTTTTGTGTCCGCTTGTTGCACTAGGCAACAGCCAGGTACACACCCTCGCGCACCTAAGGCGTAAGGCATTAGGTGAAGCAAATATAGCACACACCTCCCTGCTCATGTAGGGAGAATTTTTCTGCATTTGTGTACACACCGCCAAATCACCCGAGTGAAATGGCGACCAAGAGCGACATCGTATTAGCGCGTCTCGACGAATTCCTGCGCCTCGCGCACCCCGAAATCTGGGCCCAGTTTAGGTCATACCTACTGGAGTCTGACGACGTAGCAGCGGTCCGTCCGAACGCTATAATCCAGCCAAGGAGTCACGAACCAGCTTTCGACTCCGAAGGCCCGGCATCGCCGGCCTTAGAATCCGTCGTACAAACACCTGCGCACGATGACGCATCCGCACCTGTGTGCGAGACAATGGTAGGAGTAATCACCGACCATAAAAAGACCGTGCCGACCGTGTCGGCATCGTCAGTAAAGAACGCACCTGCAGGCAATAAAACCGCCGCTAATGGGTGCAATAAAACAACAAGCACACCTGCGCTTCCCTTCCGGGAATCGCAATCCATTGTTGGGCCCGCGGCCCTTTCGGACGAGGGATCCGACATATATTGCGAAGAATCCCGAAGTGCGCAAAGCGTAAAAACGCGCCGCGAAAGGGGACTCCGAGCCTAACTCGGATACCACATCGCCGTCCGCTTCACGGAACCCGGCCAAGAAGGGCGTGTCAAACACACGCAAGACTATTGAAAAGTGTCTGCCCGCGCATCCCGCAGCCCAACCAAATAAAGCTCCTCCGCCGATAATCCTACAGGATAAGGCGAAATGGAACGACTTGTCATTGTGGATGACAAACAAGAAAATTGTGTGCCCGAAGGCGCAGACGGCAGTGCAAGGTATCCGCGTATACCTAAGCACAGTCAGCGACTTCAGGGCCGTCACCAGCCATTTGCGTGGAAACAATATAAGTTTCCACACTTACTCGCTCGCGGAAGAACGGAGGCTCCGCGTAGTCATCAGGGGCCTGCCTAAAGAATTAGAGACTAGCCACATACTCAGTGACCTTAAGTCACAGAACATACCTGTGTTGGAGGTGCATCGGATGCATCACCCACACAATAAGAAGTCGTACGACCTGATCCTTGCCATACTGGAATTAACTCCAGAAGGCAAGCAGGTCTTTAACGTTAAGACGATTTGCGGCCTTTCAGGCCTTTCTATTGAGGCACCCCGCAACAGGGGCATCATTGGCCAGTGCCACAGATGCCAACTGTACGGACACTCTGCCCGAAATTGTTTCGCCCGCCCTCGTTGCGTAAAATGCCTCGGGGATCACGGCACCCAGGATTGCGCTCGCACGCCAAAAGCGCAAGAGCCCCCAAGCTGCATACTCTGCGGTGAGCTGGGACACCCCGCGAATTACCGCGGGTGTAACAGAGCGCCGAGGAGTACAAAGCGCAGGGGAGCCAAGAAGAACGGCCGTAGGAAGGGCCCCGGGGCCACACAGCCCCAAACACCCGCTCCTAAACAAACACCCAAGCCCGCGACTAAACCCGCGCCTAAACAAACGCCCGCGCCCGCTCCGGCCGCAGCGAAACCCGGTCCCGCTGACGGGACTACCGGGCAGAGCAAGAGCCAGAGCGCCGCGCCGGCGACGAACGCATGGACAAAACCGTTGCCCATGACGCAAAAGAGCGCAGCCGCCTCACGGCCCGCGCCTCAAATCGCAACGCCCAAAATACAGGGCTCGTCAAATTTCGCCGCAGATTTCTCGCTAATTTGCGGCTTCATGCGCAGCATAAATGTTGCCGAACTTTCGACTTTAGCACGCAAAATCCGCGAAGCAAAGTCTCCTCAAGACCGACTCATGGCTACCGTAGAGCACATGAACGTCATCGACGCGATTTGGACGTATCAATGCGCCTAAACATCACGCGCCGCGTCGAAAAATAAATTTTTTAATTGTTACCAATGGCGTCCCATATAGGTAGGATTAAACCACGCTCTCTGACTGTCTCGTATTTTAACGCAAACGGTCTTAAGACGCAGTTAGTTGAAGTCGCGAATTTCCTTCGTGACCACGACATCGACGTTATGCTAGTGCAAGAGACTTTCTTAAAACCTAGTATGCGCGATCCAAAGATTGCCAATTACAAATGCATCCGAAATGACAGAGCGACCGCGAAAGGCGGCACTCTGATCTACTATAAAAAGTCCTTGCACTGTATCGCGCTCGATACACCCGACTTAGTTAATATAGAAACTTCCGCGTGTAGGTTAGCAATGACCGGCCATAGGCCGCTTGTACTAGCATCAGTCTACCTCTCGCCATCCAAACAATTATTAGAATCAGACCTAAAATCCCTACTAGATTTAGGCCGTTCTGTTATTCTCGCCGGAGACTTGAACAGCAAGCACGGCAGTTGGAATTCCAACGCAAATAACACAAACGGTAATATACTGTACAGATTAGCGGAGAGCCATAACGTAAACGTTATAGCTCCCGAAACACCAACCAGAGTTCCGACGCAGTTAAATCAGCGGCCGGACACTCTCGATGTAGCCATTATTAAGGACGTGAACTTAGAAATAGACTCTATAGTTACGCTTCACGAACTTGAGTCGGACCACCGTCCGGTCATTTTTAAGCTGGGCCGGCCAAATGGTGAGGTCACACAGACCAAAACCATTGTGGACTGGCGTACCCTCGGGGTCAAACTCGAGGCTACGAGCTCCCAGCACTTGGATGAAATACCAGATATTATCGACTCGCCAGAGGTAGCCTGTCGAGCGATAAAATCATTCTCAAGTCATCTCAAAACAGTCGTCGGAGAATCCTCCCGGACGGTTACGGTGTCGAGCGATCGACGCTGCAATCTACCGGCGGACCTCCGACGCCTGATTAGAGAAAAGAACCGTGCGGCCAAAGCGCACGACAGATATAGAACAGACGCGAATAGACTCAGACTGCGCCTCCTACAAAGGGATGTTAAAGAGCGCTTATCTGAGTACACTAAAGATAGCTGGGACACTATGCTTGGAGAAATCGAGCCGTCGCACACTGCCTACTGGCAGTTGGCACGATCTCTCAAAGCAGAGCCGGTCTCACCCATGCCGCCACTTATTAGATCGAACGACAACTCGCTCGCCTTCGACGACAGCGAAAAAGCCGAATGCCTTGCAGACAGTCTAGAGAGCCAATGCACTCCGTCTCTCGCGCCTGCGGATCGCGGCCACCTGCTGCAGGTGGTCGGGATCCGCAGGCGCGAGAGACGGAACTCGAACGCAGGGCTGCCATACCACCAGTGGGCGAACCACTGACTCCAGTGACTCTCGACGAAGTCACGAAGATTGTTAAAAAACTTAAAAACCGATCCGCGCCCGGCCTCGATGGCATAAACAACAGGGTGATCAAATGTCTAACTACGCCGCTATTGTGTCTGTTAGTCACTATTTTCAACGCGCTCCTCTCCAGCTGCTCCTTCCCGGACGACTGGAAGGAAGCGGACGTTATAGGTATTCCGAAGCCTCACAAGCCGAAGAACATCCCGTCCAATTATCGCCCAATAAGTCTCCTCAACTCGATGGCCAAGATTTATGAGCGAATAATCCTTAGTCGATTAAAAGACTACGTCCTTAATAATAACATCCTTCCAGACGAGCAGTTCGGCTTTCGCCCCGAACACTCGTGTACCCATCAAGTGCACCGCCTAACGGAGCACATATTAGAAAACTTTCACGACCGCCCTAAGCCAGTAGGCACAGGGGCCTTATTTTTCGATGTCGCAAAGGCATTCGACAAAGTCTGGCACGACGGCTTGTATTACAAGTTGTATCACACAAAAGTGCCGGACAGACTCGTGAACATCATACGAGCCTTCTTGTCCAATCGCCTATTTCGCTTCCGGGTAGAGGGAACGCGCTCCTCAAGCCGCCCTCTCCGTGCGGGTGTCCCTCAGGGCTCCTGCCTCTCTCCACTCCTTTTCTCGCTATACACTAGCGATATACCTAAAGACCCTAAAGTCAATCTTGCGCTTTTCGCAGATGACACGGCCCTGTATTATTCCGATAAGCACAAGGGCCGCATAACGATTCAACTCCAAGCCGCAGCCGATCGCCTAGGCGAATGGTTCCGGAAATGGAGAATAGAGGTTAACCCCGAGAAAAGTGTAGCAATATACTTCTCGAGGGGCACGCCTAAGCCAGCTAGACGTTACCACACAATCGGCAACAATCAGCTAGGCTCGATCACCCTGTTCGGACGCCCTATTCCCTGGGAAAAGAGCGTCAAATACCTCGGGGTCACGTTAGACGCAGCGATGTCGTTCGCTGCTCACATTAAGAACGTGCGTAAAAGGGCGGCTTTTATCGCAAGCCGTCTATATCCGTTAACTTGCTCTTCAAGCAAAATGTGCTTAAGACACAAACTTCGCCTCTACAAGACATGCATTAGACCCGTAATGTCCTATGCATGCGTCGCGTTCGCACACGCGATGGGCAATCATATAAAGAAATTGCAGACGGTGCAAAACAGATTCTTGCGAAGTGCCACCGGAGCCGGCTGGTACCAACGCAATGTCGACCTTCACAGCGACTGTGAAATGCCCGTACTCTCTGAACACTTCAGAGAAGTATCACGGCGGTTTTTCGAAAAAGCCGCGGTTCATCCAAACCCGCTGGTGGTTAAAGCAGCTAATTATCGATGTAATAAAAACGCGACCGAACGCAAACGTCGACCGCGAAATGTGCTAGACGACACGGACGTCTCAGCACTCCCTGACCACGATACGGTCAGCCACGATCCGAACAACACTGTACACACAGTTAATAGTTTCAACATCACACGCACAACGTCGCGCGACCGCCGTAGAGAGCGGCGCGCAGCTATCGTTCATAACACCGCGTACACCAGATACACCCGTGTTCCAGGGCGGTTCTCACCGCCCAGAGTTTCCGACACACAAGTCGACAGTCCGAACGGAGGCCCGCAGTCTCCCTCGGACGGTCATTAGATGACTTCATATAATAAATTTATGGAGATATTCACTGTAGCGCAAGCACGCTAGCGAACGCAACGTTCCGAACTTAGATGTTTAGTAGGAGTTAATATTTATGTATATATGTTTTGGGTCAAACCAAACCTGGCACGCGGGCCCCGAGCCCGCGAGCACAGCATCCGATGAAGCTGTAAAAGCCAAAAGGCTAACAGCGATCACATCACCGAAAATATAGATACTACTGCTTCTCGGCAGAATAACTGGCCCTGGGGTGGTACCTACCTAGACGGATTCCTGCATAGGAATCCTACCACCAGTAAAAACCTTATAATATAATCTTAACACTAGCCTATTACATGTTTCCCTAGAGTGACTTTACATTCCGGTGATAGTGATTCCGGGTCTGGGAGCGATGCAACCGTCATTATAATATAACATCTGAATAGTTTTAAAATTTAAGTAGAGATTATATATCAAAGTTTTAACATGTTAAAAAGTAGCACTGATATAAATAGCAAATATGCACTTTGTTAAATAAAGTGACTGTGTTATGCAATTGCAATGTTTATTTACAATGATAATATAATATATATTTGTAAGTGTGCATACACGTATGTGTGTGTGCGTGTGTATGCGCGTTTGTGTGTGCATACTTATTGATTTTAGTACATTATGCGGACATCATTTTGGCTAGATATAGCCACTGGCTGCAAGTCTTCTACTCATGCGTAGTTACGTATATTGATTGGCTTCGGTCGTTAATGTTTCAAAGATTTTTTAATTTCAAGAGTAAAGTTATTTTGTTAATACTATTAAATATGCAATCACTAAAACTACTTAAAATGTGTTGATAATACTATTAGAAAACCAGAAATGAGTTTAATTGCAATGGGCCTAGGGCGCTTTATCGCAATGGACCTAAGGCGCCATCTAACTTAAATGCGCTTCTGACAGTAGTAGTTATTTTGCTGTAAAGCAGTTATAAGTAAACATCATTGTGTTTCGGTTCGAAGAGTACATGATGCATATGAGACTTAAATACTGGTGCCTTAGAGGGACGGACGCAGTGTGGTCACAAACAGAAATGTTCTGGGTGACCGCATATGGAATAAGGAGACTTTGCACTTACGTAATAAGCTGAACGATTTGATCGTATCGTCTTTAACTTACATAAAATACAGTTTACGTCGAATTTATATTTCCTGTTTACTAGTCGCTATTGTTGTCACTTTAATGTTTATGATAGCAGTAAAAATTTAATGTCTGAATAAAACGAAGAAATGGTGTAAATAATAAATTAATATTATCCAACTACGCAATTCAATTCAGCCATTATTGTGAATTTCAACTTATAGCACAAAATAAAAATTTACAGCAAACAATGTTTATTTATTGGTAGTACCTAACAGATAATGTTCCAACATGTGTATCTGACTACAGGCCGTAAAATTTTCCCGCCAACGCGTTAACAGTCGAAAACTGCGCGATGATTTTGCAGAATATAAATTCATGATTACTAATTAATTACAGAAGCGGTGTTGTGTCGATGCCCTTTTTGTGAATTATATTCCTGACGACGAGCATTGTCTAAGATAAGAGGCGTTTGGGTCTATTGTCCTTCCGCCTGTCAACCATGACGATTAAAGTAAAATCCTGGACTTGGAATACTTAGCAGATTCTCTTACGACAACACAACACGGCGAGAAAACATAAATGCCTGTTTAACCTGACGCCCTCTTACGTCAAGAAGCAGAACAATTAAAACGATGACGCATTGGACTACTAGATGGCGCATTTATCAAGGGTTTTCATTGAAAAAGTACGTTTTAAAATTAGTAATAAAATTCGGATATTCATTACCGAATGAACATCTGAAATTAATAAAATTCTACGTTACCTAACAATAGTGAAATCTGGTAAATATGAATATTTGATGATGATTAGGGAGCCTTCAATTATCACGACTCCCGCATAACATCTAAGGACGGCAGGCCTGTAAAAGCTGAGTCACATTGCCTGTCATTAGTAATAAGGTCTTGAGACCGCCTACGCTTCCTGATTGTTTCGGCTGTTAGTTCAGTTGAAATCAGTTACTGGTCACGCTTCACCTTTCATCTTTAAGAAATATTGGTGCATTACACAAGCAAATTGTGTGGAATAACGCCTCATACACAGTATATAGATACATACTATCATTTTTTTTATTTCATAAAAGTGACGGAACGAGCAAAACGTTCACCTGATGGTAAGTGCAACGTCTGCCCATAACAAATGCTGTGTCACCCAGAAAATTACTGTGCGTTACTTAAGCTCCTGCCTTCTACCATCATACATATTGGTGCTAATTTACAACTCAGCTCTGGCCAACGCCATCTTTCCGAACACCTGGAAAGAAGCAGAGGTCATAGGGATACTAAAGCCCTCTAAACATCCGCCCGATCCCACCGCATATCGACCTATCAGCCTCCTCAAGGTTCTAGGCAAGATATACGAACGCCTCCTTCTCGCCCGCTTAAGAGACTTCATGCAGTCTCGAGGGCTCCCCATCCACGAACAGTTTGGATTTCGAGCCAAACACTCATGTACCCAACAGGTGCACCGCATAACGGAGCACATTCAATCCCGCCATTATACGCGGGCTTCATACCGGAGCGCTCTTCTTCGACGTGGCGAAAGCGTTCAACAAGGTCTGGCACAACGGGCTCATATCAGCGGTGGATTTACCAGCAGGCTGAGTAGGCTGGATCCTAAGGCGGCAAATTTAAGCCGGTGGTAGTACCCAACCATCTTTCCAATTGAAATTAGGATGTTTTTTAATTTCAACAGCCTCGCAAATCCTCCTTGGTAGGAATCGGTGTTCTTTTGCAAGGATTTGTCGTCTATCAAATCTGTCATTCATAAATAAAGGTTTCGGCTAAGCGCCTTCAGCGCTCCGGACCTATCAATCCGGCGAATCTGTGAAAGCCTTCGGGCTAACGTGACCATCAAAAAAAAATACATACATCTTTCACCAGGTGAAACATTGTTTTATCAGATGAAACATTCAGCAGCGATTTCAATATTCCACTTCCGCGTTATATATGTTGCGACGGTGCATAGTGAAAGTACATATACCATTTATTTGCTAGCGACCTGCCCAGCTTCGCACGGGTGCAATTTACTTACTAAGAAAGTTGTGTTTAGCAAATAAAAATATTAATTAATTATGTTTATTTTATAATCTGTCTTTATCAACCAGTGGTATAAGCTGTACGTTGTCTGTCATTCTTTCGAATGCATCAAAGATATGTTCGCCACAGATAACATGAAATGAACTCGAAATGAAATATCGCTTTCAATACAAAATTCCATTACATATCAATATTCAATGCGGAATTTGTTGTTGTTATGAAGTTATTGTTGAAGCTAGATTGTGAATGTGGTCTCTCTTATATAGGCCAAACAAAAAGATCAATACAAAACCCGCGTAAAAGAACATATAGCTGACGTGAAGCGTCGTCGTTCTAAGAAGTCTGCAGTCTGTGATCATCCCAACGATTACATCAGATTTGAAAAAACCACAATTCTTTGCAAAAGAACACCGAGTCCTACGAAGGATGATTCGCGAGTCTATTGAAATTAAAAAACATCCTAATTTCAATAGAGGATTTAAATGAAACTAATTTTACGGATTTTATCTCGTTTAATTTTTTTACTATTTATAACCCGACGTTTCGAGTGCCTTACAGCACCCATGGTCACGGGAATTCAATAGAGAAGATGGTTGGGTATTACCACCGGCTTGGGATCCAATAATTAATAAAATAATATATAAAAGCTCTTTCTGCGTAAATCGGACTAAAAATAATAATTAAAAGCTGAAGGTACCCCGGATAAACTTGACATCAGGACATCTGTCACCTCAGTCCTCCTGTGACCATGGGTGCTGTAAAGCACTCGAAACGTCGGGTTAGAAAAAGTTCCAAATTAAACGCGATAAAATCTGTAAAAATTTTATTTAAAAAGCCGTGTTCTCCGGTAGATTTTCCAAAAAAAAAACCTTTCATACAAACCTCCTGACAATTAGGAACACAACAAAACAAAGGAGGGTGATCGTGCGCCTCTGCATAGTATCTTGGATAGATATAATAAAATCTACGAATTAGATATATTTGGGGTAAGCTCTAGAAAATTACAGAAAAACTGTACAACATTATATTCTATTCTATACACATAAATGTGTATATTATACATATAAATGTATATAAACTATAACCCTCAATATTAAACCATTAAATTCCATGACATCGATCGATATTCGTGCCCTACACTCTCGCTTTGAAAGCAGAGTCGCTACCATTTTCCGTGTCTCTGACATTGATATAACACTTCCCTAGACATCGCCGATGCATTACATCTGTTACGGGAAGGAGAATACTTACACGGTCATCATTTCAACCCATCACTAGTCCCCTGCTGAACATAAGCCTTCCCCACAGTTCATCTACATCCCTAAAAACCTGCAGATCGTCGCTCAGTCTGCTGTAAGGTTGTCTTACACTGCGTTTGCCGCTACGAATTGGCAAACAAAAACATCTTTGAGAAATAATATATATAGATTATGTTATTATTATTCTCGTTTTATTTTATGACAAATTGTATTAACTCATGCGTTATTGATAGAATCTATTTAGTTACAGCTCGTGGACCATTTTACGAGCATTTAACTGATCTATTGTTGTGTTAAAACAATAAAAGTAGATCGTTACAATTTTATGTTATGATGCCCAGACAAAAACCACAGAGTATAAAAAAAATGTCTAAAGACATTGAATAAATAAAAAAAAAACATTACGCGCTAGTTGTGGTAGGATTTATATGTTCTTTTGGCGTTGTAAATAACACTGGAAAATTGGTCACACAATTAAAAATCACATAATGAAGCAATTATCAATCACAAATTTGGTAACCCCACAAAGTGAACATCTTCGAAGGTAACTTAACCTTACAAATGCCATAACGGTCGAAAACTGAATGAAAATTCGTGAAAACTCGAAAAAAATACTAATACAGTAGTGTGCAAACATTACTGTGTTTCGGTTTGAAGGGCACTGAGAGCTAGCGTAATCACTGGGCATATGAGACTTAAGAACTGATGTCTCAGGGTGACGGGCGCATTGTGGTGTCACACAGAAATTTTCCGTGTGACACAGCATTGTTATGGGCAGACGTTGCACCTACCATCAGGTGAACGTTTTGCTCGTTTCGTCACCTTATCCAATAAAAAAAAAGGCCACGCCCACTCTGGTCATTTTTATTTTAGTTCATAGCAGTTGAAATATTTCTCTTATTATCTTAATAAACGGTTCAGAAGATTCATAGTTCTTTTTATATAAACTCAACACGCACAAACTCTCAGACTGGAACAGTACTATCTGCTGGTCCTACAAATTTTATTTCGTCTGGAAACCGAACCCACTGACAGCGCAGAACTTCGTCACCCGCGTCAGCGTAATATTTATCACTATACTATATCCAATTTAAATTTTTTCTTGTGTAATTTTTATTGCACGAAATAACATCGAAAGAGAGAAGTCATTCCGGTAAGAAACGTAAGGGTCATCGAGGACTATATAAACATATCTCTATAAAATAACACGCCGTAAATAAAACTAAAAAAATCCAGCGAGTTTCGTAATCTTTAAAAAATACCCGTAACTCTTGCCGTGAGACATTTTTATGCGCGGTCTTAAATAATTGACGCTTCACAGGCGCGGGAAAATATTGCGCCTAATGGCCGACTGACCGAAGTGTTTTTGACATTTGCACTCTGAGTAGAAAAAATATTTTTAAATTTCTCAAATAAAAATTAATAATTAATGAGTATACTTAATTATATACGTATATACTTAAGTATACTTAAATTATAATAAATACGAGATTAAATATTTTAAAAAGAAAATACTTATAAATTTTAACTTTCTCGCAAAAAATAAAAATATTTTGGGACATGTCAGTTGTAAAGCGTATTCAAGAATACATTTTCAAGATTTGAGCAAAACGTTCACCTGATGGTAAGTGCAACGTCTGCTCATAACAAATGCTGTGTGCACCGCACTGGGCTTGTCACCCTAAGACACAGTTCATAACTAGGAGATGGGCAACAGCATTTTTCTGGAACATCTGAATAAATAAACTGCGGTTGCCAACCCGCCTGGCAAGCGTGGCAACTATGGAAAATCCCCCCAAGATAAAAGTTACAAACTTTTGTCGCAACCAAAACAAAAATTACAAACGTTTATGGGGGAGGCCTATGTTCAGTAGTGGACTAATGATATATTTTTTTATTACATAAAGTGACGAAACAAGCAAAACGCTGTGTCACCTAGAACATTTCTGTGTAACACTGCGCCCGTCACCCTTAGACATCAGTTATGTATTCTCATATTCCCAGTGATTACATTAGGTCACAGTTATCTTCAAACCGAAACACAGTAATGTTTGCACACTACTGCTTCACGGCAGAATAACTGGCCATGGGGTGGTGCCTATCCAGACGAATTCATGCATCAGTCAGGTAGTCTGATTTATTGATGGTGATTATGAATTCTCAGTCTGAAATGATGATGATGAAGTCATATAAAGTTAACATCGTCCCACACGGAGCGTAGAGCTGTGAATGATGATTATCTGAGGCACCTTCTTTGCCTGTTCCGCATAAGAAAATCAGGAATCAGGCAACATTATAAATTTCAGAAAATGACATTAGAGGCCATTTTGTAATTGTCAAATGACACTGACGGCGTTGATGCAGTTGAGCATTTAGAAGACCTATGAAACTAATTTTACGGATTTTATCGCGTTTAATTTTACTACTAAGTAAATATAAGAAATCATTATCTAAAAGACCTTACAGGCACGTCCGCAATCGAGGTTGGTTGTTTTTCCCAGTGATATTCTGTTATTTCTTCAATTCAGAAAATGTAGTCATACTTTGGAGAAACATATCAAAACAGCAACCTAATCTAAAATAACCTCATTATAGTTACTATAAACCATAAAAACATTAAGTAAATCCATACTAATATTACAAATGCGAAAGTAACTCTCTGTGTCCCTAAGACAAACAGACAGCTGTTTCTTACTTTCTCACGGTTCAGCCACTGTACCGATCTTGACGAAATTTGGCACTGAGATAGCTTGCATTCTGTTGAAGGACATAGGATACGTTTTATCTCGGAAATTTAAATTGACTATAAATTACAATGTAAGAACGAAAAAGATGTGTTGATGAAACTTAGGTATCCCAATTATTGATATTGCGCTCTAACTGGCAGCGAGACATTTCGTCGTGTCTCGCGTTCTGTGCTAATGATCGGTCAAGCAGCGGGCTTTCTTTGAGTGCAGCATTGATTCTCTCACTCAAACCTGCAAGAAGTTAGGAGCATCTAGTCTACCTACCCCAGTCCCCAACCAAACCCCGGTCTGCCCTATGCTATGTAGTCAATTCTGAAAAACAAACTAAGAACCTAAATAAAACACTTTCAACCACAACTGGTTTGAATAAGAAGGGTCGTGTAGTTTTTGAGATATGGGATATATTCGGTTACTCGCTGTTCCCTGCTGCGGAATCCCTCGATGTGCGTGGTCCGACGCGAACACGACATAGGATACGTTTTATTCCGGAAAATTATTTTCCACGGGATATTTAAAAACCTTATTTCTAAGCGGACGAGTCGATCCAAGTCGCGGGCATCAGCTGGTTTGATATAAATAACTCCATTAGATTTGGAATAGATGTCATTGTAATCATGTTGGGCGCCCATGTTTATAAATAAACCTACCCACCGCATAATGCTTCTTAAGATCCGCCTCCCACGTCTTCCATTAACTAATTTGTTTACAAATAATACTGCTTTTTGCTAAATCAATTAATTTGTATATCTGTGGCGCATAAGCAATGGTATATACAATATATACATATCACGTCAGTCACACTTTTTTCCCATAAGGGGTAGGCAGAGTTAAAAAAATCCTTGCCCCCCATTGCGTTCCCACGAGCAGTATAGTGACAGCATTACATGTTATGGTATTCTGAACGATTAAATTTATTTTTATTACGCTGTCGGTACAATACCTTAGTCGCCTCTTACGACACCTCGCTAGCATAGAAATAAGAAAGAAAGAAAAGAAAGAAAAGTTATTTTATTGACATCACAAATACACAATAAAATATTAAAAAAACATAAACGAATGTGAAGTTACAAAAAAAAATGTGACAAAAAAGAAAAAAAAAGAAAAAAATGTGAAGTCAAATAAGGATAGAGGTCGATGCTATTCTACTCCGCCGGACCCCTATCGGTATATAACATATAGATATATATTTTTGAGTATATACTGGCCATTGGCAAATGAAGGCGCCAAGGGAGCCAACGTTTATAATCTTTAGTGCCTTAGTGACCGGCAGGTCCTACTCCCTGCAAAGCACAAAACATTGAGTGGCGTATAAGAATGAAATTATAGTAAAAAACAAAAGTCTGTAAATACGAGTAATAAAATTAACTCAATCAGTTTGTTTGTTAGAACAATCAACTAAATCTCACTAAGTTTTGTTGCTCACAAATTTTGCCGCCCCAGGCTAGGCCCCGCTCGGCCTGTAGGGAAATAGACAAGGAAATAAAAGTTACAAATCCCATTATGGGCGGCCTAAACGCTAAAAGCGATCTCTTCTAGGCAACCTTTAGATGAACAAACATTCAAATATAACACATTAAGACGGCGGTATTTATAATAATGAATAAAAACAAATTAACAGACTACATAAATAAAAGTAATTATATCAAAAATATGTTATATTGTATTGCTTAATATTTGTGTACTTACTTATATATACGTACAAAATGATTATTACATATAAATCTAAAAAAATTGCAAATAATAAATAAAGACGACGTATACGTATTCAGCAATGACAGTAGTATTCAGCTATCAGGGTTTTAAAAATAGGCAGATATTTCGCATGTCGGATGGGGATAGCAAGAGCACACAGTTTGGTAGCCTGCATCTTGAAAGAATTACTGTAAGAAACTGTGGAATGGACAGGAGTCATTATTTGGAGAGTTTTAGAGGAGCGCAAGGATCGGGAAGCAAGATGTACAAGATACATAGCAAGCTGAAGTGGCAATGTGGCGGCCATATAGCTCGGAGAACCGATAACCGTTGGGGATGAAAGGTTCTCGAGTGGCAACCTCGTACCGGCAAACGCAGATGGTGCGACGACCTATACGGTTTTGCAGGAAGTCGATGGATGCAGGTGGCTCAGGACCGTGTTTTGTGGCAATCTATGGGGGAGGCCTATGTTCAACAGTGGACTACGATAGGCTGAAATGATGATGATGATGAAGGATCGGGAATTGGAGACGTGAAGGAACTCCAAACGTTTCTTAAGGTGAATCGGGGTGGAGGCAACAAAAACGATGGCATAGAGAAGAGAAAGGATGCGTGTGTTTCGGCGAAGGCGAATGTGTAACCACGAGCTTATTGCGATATTCAGAAACATGATCACATTTGCGTAGGCAAAATATGAAACGGATGGAGACATATTGGAGCCGCTCAAGCTTATTAAGTTGGTCTTCCGTTAAATCGGGATAGCAGGAGTCGGCGTAGTCGAGAATAGGGAGCATCAGCGATTGCGCGAGCGTAATTTTAGTAGAAGTCGGAAGGAAGCTCCGTATCCGTTTCAGAGAGGCAGCTGCAGTAAGTCTTTTAATTTACCGCTGCCAGTTGAGGTCCTTACGATAGCCGGATATCCATAACATAACAGGTCTGCAATTTTATACACATGGGCCTCTCCCAAGTTAGAACGAAGTACCTTACACGTTAAAAGCTGCTACCGTTAAATACGGCTTCTTGTCTGGTGTATTTGTATCGATAATTCCGCCCTTAATTATTAACAAGAAATCTTTTATTATTAACCATAAAACTTAATATTATAGTTAAAAAATATCATTGCGAATCCAAACGTGTTACAGCTGTCAATGCGTTGGCGGGAAAATGTGGCGGGAAATATTACAATCTATTCTCACATAAAATGCTATTTATCGTTATCTGTGAATGACTAACTATGAAATATTGTGCTGGCTATAAATCATTATAACGTGTTGTAAATTGAAATGTTCAATAATGTCTGAATGGATTGGGCTATTATTGTGGTAGCTCAGGGGCTTGGCGCTCGCTTTAAATTTTATAGTACGTGAGAGACCTGGGTTCGATTCCCAGTGCCGGCACCACTAAAATGGTTAATTGCAATTTTAAGTGCTGATTTACCACGTGCTCGGCGGTGAAGGAAAACATCGTGAGGAAACCTGCATGTCTGAGAAATAAAAAATATTTCGAAGACATGTGCAGTCCGCCAACCCGCATTGGAGCCGCGTGGCGGATTCTTCCTTGCTCCAAAACCCTCTCAGAAATGGGAGGAGGCCTGTGCTCAGCAGTGTGACGTTTACAGGCTGAAACTTTACTTTTATATAGTATGACTACTTGATTCTTTTTATTATTATTTACATTTTATTAATATGACATTGCAAATGACCTAAGTACTAGCCCGCATATTAATACGCGTGAAATATAGAACATATGTAACTTTCGAAGTATTTGAGATATTAAAAAGTCTTAATTGTTATCACAGTTATATCTAACCATTACGCAAATATGTAAATATGTTCAGTAGATTTTTAGTGAAATGTCAAATAAACAAGAAAAAAAATTTAGACAGATTTTGTCTACTAAGCGTAAATAATTGTCGTTTCAGCCTATCACTAGTCCACCGCTGAACATAGAACCCCCCAAAAAATAATTGTCGTTTCAGCCTATCACTAGTCCACCGCTGAACATAGAACCCCCCAAAAAATAATTGTCGTTTCAGCCTATCACTAGTCCACCGCTGAACATAGAACCCCCCAAAAAATTATTGTCGTTTCAGCCTATCACTAGTCCACCGCTGAACATAGAACCCCCCAAAAAATAATTGTCGTTTCAGCCTATCACTAGTCCACCGCTGAACATAGAACCCCCCAAAAAATTTGCCATAAAAGTTTGTTGCTCTCATTTTGGGGGGATTCGCCACAGTTGCCACGCTTGGCAGGCGGGTTGGCAACTGCAGTTTATTTATTGAGATGTCCCAGAAAGATGCTGTTACCCATCTTCAGGTTTTAATTTTCCCTCGACTTTTACGACACTCAAGGGATGAGATGGGGTGGTAGGTTCTCTTAAGCCGCCACCTTCATTTTTTCATGGAAACTGTCGTGATCTATTTTTCAGTGTCTGGTAACATATCCAGATGTGCAATCTTCAACCAGCAATACTTCAAGATTTCGATCGACAGTAAAATAATAGTTCAATTTTGCTCGAAATTTTCTGGACTGATGGAGACAAAAAGAAACTTTTACAACCACTTGCTGTATAATAAACTATCAAAATTAAACTTTAAAATTCAAATCATCATCTTAGTCCACTGTTGAACATAGGCCTCCCCCATAGATTGACCCAAAGCACGTTCCTGAGCCACCTGCATCCATCGACTTCCCGAAAACGTCAACAACAAAAACTTCAAATAATACACAGAAATTACAAAATCCAATAAAAACACTTCTGCCTCATTTCGAATTGGCGCCAAAAGTCAATCCGTACATAGGTATACAACATTTACAATAGGTAAAAGTGTTTTTCCTTTTTTTCATCACAACTTCCATCATTCATCACGACGTTTCCGAAACTGTAAGTCCTATTGACTTTAAACGCGGCGGACATATTCCTTTTCAGATACATTTACTCCTAAATGGGTAACGGTCTGGTGCTATTTTTCTCATACAGGCTTTAATATAAGAATAACTTCCGGACGAAGGCGGGGCGGGTCAGCTAGTTAAGATATCAATTTATGTTATATGTATAATTTGCAACTCAACCATTGCTGAATTTCGGTCTGTAGGGCACTGATGCTAGTGCGTGTGATGTAGCACTGGGCATATGGGTCTCAAAAACTGACGTCTCAGGTAGTGCCACACAGACATTACTATTTATTTATTAATGGAAACAGTATAAACTATTTTCCAGTGTCAAGTAACATATCCAAGTATACAATGTTCAAGCAGCAAGACTTCAAAATTTTGATCGACAGTAAATTTATAGTTAACTTTTACTGAAGATTTGCTGGACTGATGGAGACAAAACGAAAAGCACAATTTTGGTCTTGAATTGAATTTTTCAATCACTGTACATTTTCAGGCCTATTAAACTATCAATATTAAACATCAAAACTCTAAATATAAACAGAAATTACAAAATTAAATAAAAAAACTGTTGCCACTTTGCGTGTTGGCGCCAAAAGTCCAATCCCACACAAACATATTTTTGTTGATCCAGTAGTCATATGGGCAGACGTTGCACTTACCATCAAGTGCTCGCATTTGCTCGTCTCGTCACTTTATACAATAAAAAGAATGTAATACAAAGAAAAACACAACTGTCACTTTTCGAGATGGTCCCGAAAGTCCAGTTCAAAATTTTTAAAGAACAAACCCATACTGTCTGTTTAAAAATAAATGTTACAAAAATAATGTTTCTAATATTTATACTAATATTATAAATGCGAAAGTAACTCTCTCTGTCCCTCTATTTGTCACATTTCAGACACTTTTCTTGTTGAAACGATCATGACAAAATTCGGCACGGAGATACCATCCATCCCGGAGACGGACATAGGATACTTATAAAAATCAAAGAGTTCGGCTCAGTCAGTTAGTGCTCTCCCGATTGCACTAACTGACTGAGCCGAGGCCGGCCCCCTTGGGCACCCTCGAGTCAGTTACTCCCGCGCACAGGATGACGGTCCAAGCCGAGATCCCCTCTCGGGGGCCCTCGCGACAGTCATCCATAAATAAACTTTTCGGCTAAGCGCCCTAAGCGTTTATTGTGTATTTATTGTATATTTTATATAATATATCTGTATAATATTGTAAGTAGACAATTTATAACATTGTACGCGTGTACGGCGGGTTATGGCCGACTTTACTAGTTGCAACCTTTAAGTAAACTACATGTAAACAATAAATGTTTCGATTGATTGATCGTACTATATCTCATTGGTTTAACTGTTGCAATAAACATTTAATTTTGCTACTAAATTCACGAGCTATAACATAAAGTAAGATTGGTAATAAAAAACTAAAAACTATTTGCTATTATATCCTTTAATTTGTAATTTTTTTTATTCGGCATCGCGCGGTTTGCGCATATGCCATTGACAAACTTTTTAGTTAGTAGTTCAAATTAATAATCACTCGCATATATGTATTTACACTAATTCCTGAACATTAGACTTTAAATAGATGATCCTTTACACTTTATCACCTTACACTTTATTTATTTATTTCCCCATTTCTTGGCCTGCACGGTTTGTGCGTCAGCCATATATCCACGTATACAATCTTCTAATCTTCGTTAAAATTTCGATTTCGACATTTACTGAAGATTTTCTGGACTGTTGGCGACAAAACGAAAAGCACAATGTTGGTCTTGAATTGAATTTTACAATGACTGTACACTTTCAGGAGCACTTGCTGCATAATAAACTATCAATATTAAACATCAAAACTCCAAAAATATACAGAAATTACAAAATTAAATAAAAACACCACCGCCACTTTTCGCGTTGGCGCCAAAAGTCCTTTGTAAAAAGTTATAGAGTAAAGAGAATCCATCAGCAGCTTCAGAGCAGATTTAGGGACTTCACGTGTCCTAGCAACTTTTTTTAACCCGGCGTCAATGAAACGGGGTCAATATGACCCTGTATGTACACCACCGTGAATCTCAATAGCTGGCGATAACGTCACTTTAGTCCTGTGGTTATCGTGTAAGACGTAAAACCATTTTTTTGATTGATTTACCGGGACAAAAATGTCCGTCCGTAGGATGGATGCTATCTCTGTGCCAAATTTCATCAAGATCGGTTCAGCGGTTGAGCCGTGAAAAGGTAACAAACAGACAGAGGGACAGAGACTCTCTTTGTGCCTCTGTCTGTTTGTTACCTACACACCTTGTTTGTACTGTTGTGTATATTACCATACCTTGTTTGTACTGTTGTGTATATTACCTTGTGTTTTGAAGATCACCGCCCGCCCTCCCTCAGTAGCGTGCACAAGCAAACTAACACCGCCACCAGGAACCGCCACCAGATACTCTTCATCAACCACTGCAATACTACCACTAGATAATATACACCACTGAAGTCGAGAACACGGCACGTGTTTTGCCCCAAAACGAGGCATTATCAAGCGTCATAGACTCTACGACAGACGGCCGCCGAGTGAGTGGCTCGGCGGCAGTGGTTGGTAGACGGTATCTGGTGGCGGTTCCTGGTGGCGGTGTTAGTTTGCTTGTGCACGCTACTGAGGGAGGGCGGGCGGTGGTCTTCAAAAAACTAGGTAATATACACCACTTTTATATTTTGCACGCGGATCTTAGCAAAGTAACTTACCTTCCAAAATTATAAGAGTTCGGTTCTTACTACGAAACCCAAACGATGCTCCTAACGAAGATTTCCCCTGTGTCGTGAGATGCGAACTACGAGTATATATACAACATCTAAATATTACTAGGAGATGTCCTCCTTAGATCAGACCACCTGATCTGGCGGATAGTTACCATTTTATTTGGCAATATCATCCGTCTAAAGCACTATAATAAATCTGACAAGTTTTGGTCGTTGTATTGATAAACATTATTGTTGAATTTTTACTGGTGGTAGGATTCCTATGCAGGAAACCGTCTAGGTAGGTACCACCCCAGGGCCAGTTATTCTGCCGTGAAGCAGCAGTGTGCAAACATTACTGTGTTTCGGTTTGAAGGGCACTGTGAGCCAGCGTAATCACTGGGCATATGAGACTTCAGAACTGATGTCTCAGGGTGATGGACACAGTGTGGTGTCACACAGAAATTTTCTGGGCGACCCAGCATTTGTTATGGGCAGACGTTGCACTTACCATCAGCTGAACGTTTTGCTCGTTTCATCACATTCTCCAATAAAAAAAAAACAAAATGTCGTCGTGTTCGAAATCGGCTATGACGATGAGTACATACTAATCTGTTTAATTCGTAACATTCCTTCGCGTAAACAGGTAATAACATAGATTAAATAAAACTTTAACTAACTCCACCAAATTACGACATTTCAATAAAAACTCATAACTCGCGACGGGACATTTTTACGCGTGTCTATGGTGCCGCTTGACGTTGAACAGACGCGGGAAAACCGCAGGCGATAAGATGGCCGACTGACCGATTGACAATTGCATAAGAATTGAGAAGATATATTATCAAATTACGCGTTCCTTTTATCGAATTTAATAACGAAGCTGATTTTACTATACAAAATAGAAATTTTTGAAAGTATGTTCCTACTTCTTTTCTGATTTTTGACCGGGGCGACGAATTCCTAATGTTGTTGGAAGCAATCAACTGCTCTGGAGGTATTGTGCTCAGACGATACGGTCAGCAACGACTTACACAGTTAATACAGTTAATAGTTATAACATCACACGCACTTCACTGGTTGGTTTTCACTGGTGGGAGGATTCCTATGCAGGAATCCGTCTTGGTAGGTACCACCCTAGGGCCAGTTATTCTGCCGTGAAGCAGTTGTGTGTAGTACTGTGTTTCGGTTTATAGGGCACTGTGAGCTAGCGTAATCAATGGGCATTTGAGACTTAAGAACTGATGTCTCAGGGTGACGGGCGCAGTGTGGTGTCACTCAGAAATATTCTGGGTGACAGCATTTGTTGTGGGCGGACGTTGCGCTTACCATTACACAATAAAAAAAACACGGCACGGCAGCTAGAGTTAAGAAACCCCAATAACCCGATTATATGTACGTATATATCTGTTTGCATATACTTTTAAATATATATATAATATACATATGTATGTGTGTTTCTATTTACATATATGTAAATGTTATTAGATATTTATATATATAATTATTATAATATATATATTTTAAAATTTTCATCTTTTATTGTTACACCTTCATCAAAATCTCACCACTCCATGGGTTGACTGAGAGAGAATGCCAAAAGGCATTAAGTCCGACTTTTGTATCCTTTCTTTGTAAGGGAAACAATAAAGATTAATAAACATATATTAACTTCATCAGCTAAACGTATAGTATACCTTACAGAATGTTCCATTAGAATCGGCAAGTTTTAAAAAGGACATGCATCACTGCCTTGCAGTATCGCGTATAACGCCTTGTTAGTAAATTAGTATTAAGAAAGAAAGAAAGAAAGAAAATACATTTATTTGTAACGACAGTACATTTACACAAACAATACTCAAAAAAATGTTACAAAAATATGTCGTCACAAGTCGGTCCCAGCTCAGCATATACCGGCTGCTAGCAACCGGCGCTGGTCTTCCGCTGAGGCCGTTTGGTGATATCACGGTCCAGCTTCACAAAAGCATGTGGAATATATATGATATATTGTTGTATTAAGACTTCTAGAATGTTCCATTGTAAAATAAGCAGTAATTATTTAGGACACGCGTCTCTAATAAAAGTGGTCGCATTTGCATTAATTAAGTATATAAGATCTGTAAAAAAAAAGTATCAGTACAAGTATCAGCCTGTAAATTAACCCACTGCTGAGCACAGGCCTCCTCTCATTTCCGAGAGGGTTTTGGAGCTGGGAAGAATCCGCCACGCTGCTCCAATACGGGTTGGCGGACTTCACATGTCTACGAAATATTTTTTATTTTTCAGACATGCAGGTTTCCTCACGATGTTTTCCTTCACCGTTGTTTTATTTATATGTATGACAAGAGCAAAACTCAAAGCTTATATTAAAATACCATGTTTATATTTAAGTCTATGTGAAATTTATTTGCGTCTACAAAGACCACGTCTTTGGACATGTTTATTTTTTTAACCGTACACCGCTTTAAATATATCGCAGTTGGCTAAACACTGACATAGCGTGCGTTTGAAAAAGGTACTAAAATATGATCTTACGCGCTTCGTGTCTCGTAAATTCTGGCGAGCCGGTAGGTTTACTGGTGGTAGGATTCATATGCAGGAATCCGTCTAGGTAGGTACCACCCCAGGGCTAGATATTCTGCCGTGAAGCAGTAGTGTGCAAACATTACTGTTTCGGTTTGAAGGGCACTGTGATCTAGCGTAATCACTGGGCATATGAGACTTAAGAACTGATGTCTCAGGGTGATGGGCTCTGTGAGATGTCACACAGAAATGTTCTGGGTGACACAGCATTTGTTATGGGCAGACGTTGAACTTACCATCAGGTGAACGTTTTGCTCGTTTCATAACTTTATACATACATACATACATAAGATCACGACTGTATCCAATAAGGGGTAGTCAGAGACTGGGCACTCACTGCAAAAGCAGATGACTGCCACAATCCACGTTTCACCAAAACAATATAATGCACTTGGTGTGATAGGTGGTGAGCCCATCGCCACCATGCGCTGTTGGGTGTACAGTGCAATTAAATTCCCTTACTCGCCTTTTACGAGATCCATTGGATGAGATGGAGTAATAGTATTCTAGATAAAAATCAAAAAAACTGCTTTACAAAATTATCTTAACATCTTTATTTTGTTTACAATGATTTATAAAAATATATAATAATATACAAAGAAACAGCTATTTTTATAGAGCGTTTCAAAGTTTTAAATAAAAAAAAATATTATTAAAATTACTATCGGTTTGTAATATTAATAATATTTTTTTTATTTAAAACTTTGAAACGCTCTCAATTGTTTCTAGTTTACAAAAAAATATAAGAGTAGGTAAGTAACTAATAGATAGTATAGTAGGCGAGCGTAGTTCGCTCCCTGGTAGCTCACACCGCGGCATGTTTCTTACTTTTAGCATTTTTATACCTGTCGTAACTTCTAAATGATAGGTCCGATTCGAATAATTTAAAGAGGACTGTACATGTATATAACCAACCTTGACTATGAAACTATTTTGTAGGATAAGGATTAATATCATGATACGAATGTCATCATCTTTCGATTCTACTCGTGTTTTGAAAGAATAATTTGAATAAAGTGGTTATTGTGACTTAACTATAATAGTTAGAAATATAGCCTCGCGGACTGTTTTGTGAGTAATGAAGAGTACTATGAAAATGTAGTACATTATTTTCTTTATCATTAATAGTTTTTGCAGCGCACGCCAAATAATGACTTTTATCAGTAAATTTTTGATACCTTGAGTTACAACATAGCAATTTTCGTAGGGATCTTGGTTTTTTTTTTAAAATAAAATACAACTCATGTTATTCGGTGATAATGTAGTTGTATATAAGTGAAAGAATTTTTAGAATCGGTGTTAAGTTAAATCATTGCAAACAAACATATCTTTCCTCTTTATAATATTAGTATAGATAAAAATCTTACGCTTTAAACGTTACGGACGTTTTTTGCCGGCTAGGGTACCCCTCCGCAACGCCCCATAAGGAACTTCGTTCCAAAAACCCGGTCTCGATAAGTAAATTTTTTTGAGTTATCGTGGTCATATCCCTAAAAAAATGCGGACGTCCATGTCAATTTTGTTGTCAATCAAACTTGTTTTATTTTCAAAGTAGCAATATTAGATGATTTTTCAAAATAATTTTAATGAATTAATTAAAGTGTTTTCTTGATATGTTTCTATTCAAATTAGTATGTAAGTGCAATATAATTGTGATAGAGACATTTGAAGAGCGCCGAATCGCTTGACCTTGACATGTAGCGCGCCATGAGACGTGCAAAATGCTTGTAAAAGGTTTTCGAATGCATTCGAATTTCAAAATTCGAATTAAGAAAAACAAAGAAATGAGTGTGAACATAAAAAAAACGCATTCTCCTAGTTGTACGTGGCGATATGCGGACTCCAAGCGTAGGCCCTTAGTAAAGCAGGCACAGCAGGAAACTAGAATTCTGCCAAACGTCAATGAAGAAGTATGCTGAACATAAAAAAATAAGATAGAGTAAAAAACGTGGTAGCTCAGGGGCCTGGTGCTCGCCTTTAATTTCATAGTAAGCGAGTAACCTGGGTTCGATCCCCGGTGCCAGCACCTCTAATATTGTTCTACAATTTTAAGTGCTGATTTACCACGTGCTTAGCGGTGAAGGAAAACATCGTGAGGAAACCTGCATGTCCGAGGAATAGAAATATTTCGAGGACATGTGAAGTCCGCCAACCCGCATTGGAGCAGCGTGGCGGATTCTTCCTAGCTCCAAAAACCCTCTCAGAAATGAGAGGAGGCCTGTGCTCAGCAGTGGGACATTTATAGGCTGAAACTTTACTTTTTTTTACTTTAAAAAACACATGGATAAAAAAAACTACTAAAATAGAAAAGGTCAGTTTTGTAATAAGGAAAAACAAATTGAGCAAGAAGTGAAGTAACCGCGCCTCTTTGAAGACATCGACGGAAGACCAGCGTCGATGCTTAAATCGGCCAAGTCATTATGCCTTTTGGTATCATTTTTAATTTAAATTATGTTTTACTTATTTTCTTGTTTTAAAATTTTTCAATGTTAAATTTGTACAAAAATGTTGGTCTCTAATAAGTATTTTTTTTTTTTGAAAAAAAAACGATGCCCCAATGTAAGATTTCTCCTGTGCCGTGGGTACGTTTTACAGACATAAACAGACCGAAACAACTACATGTAGGCCCATACAAGTATTTGTTCCGTGCGGAAATCTAACCCGCGACCCGCGACGTAGAAGCCAGCCATGGGCTTAGCCACAGCCACTTTAAAATATTTTTTATACTTTATTTCTATTTACCAATAAACCTATTCTTTTTTCTTTCTTTCTGAAGTAAGTCACAAGAAGTGGAGCAAAATTATCACAAATTGGTATCCCAGAAACAGAACACCAAAATGCGGGGGGCAGTCCAAAAGATGGGAAGATTATATCAAAAGTATGGCTAGAAAGTTATGGTCAAGAACTGCCAGAGATAGAGAGGTATGGAAAAAGTTGGAAGAAGCCTATGCCAAACTAGGGAAAATGGATACGAAAGCAGAATTAAGTAAGCGTTATAGCGAAAAAAAAATATTGTAGATATCCGTAATAATGGCTCTATTCGTTCATTCGTTTATTCATTTAAAATACGAACACAACAAGAAATACAGCAAGTACTACGTACGTACGTACTAGTGCTTTCGTTACACTTTAGCTAAAAGAGAATTTATTATTTTACAATATGTTTCTAATAATCAAAGAGCTCGGTAGTGTAAATAAAAGATGATGCAAATCTGTCATTTTAATTGAATTTACAAAAAAATCACAATCGCTGACTGCTCACTACTCGACACTTAAAAAAAAAAGATCAAAAGGAAACTGCAGTTATTTATCAATCAATGTTACTTCGAAGACGCGATGAAACGTGAAAATCCTATTCCACCATTTTGCACTGACGCAGTCGATTCCGTTAATATAGCTCCTTCGATAAAATCTAAAAATAAATGCGTCTTGTAGTCTGTACTTAAACATTTCCAGTTGACTGGAGTCCGCCATTGAGTTTTGACAACCAATAATTCGCGCAATTGACGTTTAAATGTAAATCGTCTATTTACGCGCGTAAACTTTTGACAGTTTATTATTTGAATAGTTATGAGAAATAAATACTTTTCAAATATAAAAAAAATAGTTTAGACATTTTCATATTGAATGTTTTAAATATGGCTCTCACAAAAATCAGTAGACGGAGATTTTGTGTGTTAACATTTTTAGTTACCTTGTGCTTATCCGAAGCGAAGACATCTGACAACAAGACGCATTTTCCAGAAACAAAAAGTTCGCCGAAGGTAAATTAAATTTAACATTAAAGTGAACGTAGATTATATAAAATAACGTTTCGTTTTGAAACAATACCGTTAACAAATATTATTTAAGTCTTACAAACATTATTTTGCATGAATTTGTCTAAAGAGTACACAGAAAAAATAATACGCAGCGTATGTATTACTTTCCAATTAAATATTATTATATAAGTTTAGCCGTGTGGTAGCGGCTTAAGAGAATCTACCACCCGTCCCATCCCGTGGGTGTCGTAAAAGTCGACAGAGGGAAAATAAAAATCAGGAGATGGGCAGCATCATCTTCCTGGACAATCTGAAAAAATAAACTGCGGTTGCAAACCCGCCTGCGAAGCGTGGCAACCATGGCAAAATCCCCCCAAAATGAGAGCTGCAAACTTTTGTGGCAATCTATGTTCAGCAGTGGACTAGTGATAGGCTGAAATGATGATGATGATCACAAAATAAAATCACCCCATAACACATCCAGAATAGTAATTAAGAAATCTGGAAGCCATAATTTTCCATATTTTTAATAATATAAACGACAACATTTTAATAATTATCTGGAAATCATCCGTGCTATTCTCTGTAAAGATTCCCGATGCGCTATGAAAGCGAGGCAGCCTCAACAGTGCACCGTTGTTGTAAGTGTAAAGCCTTCTGAGCGTAGTGGAACCATACGATGCATGAATATTTTTTTTTATTGCATAAAGTGATGAAACGAGCAAAACGTTCACCTGATGGTTAGCCCAACGTCTGCCCATAACAAATGCTGTCACCCAGAAAATTTCAATGTGACACCACACTGTGCCCATCACCCTGAGACATAGGTTCTTTAGTCTCATATGCCCAGTGATTACGCAAGCTCACAGGGCCCATCAAACCGAAACAGAGTATCAATAACAGAGTATGTTTGCACACTACTGCTTCACGGCAGAATAAGTGGCCCTGGGGTGGTACCTACCTAGACGGATTCCTGCATAGGAATCTTACCACCAGTATTAGTACCTTTTCTGGTGGTAGAATTCCTATGTAACGCCAGTTAGTCTGCCGTGAAGTAGAGGAGCGCAAACATTGCTGATGTTTGCCTGTTTCGGTCTAACCGGCACCGCGAACCAGTGTAATTGTGACGTCAACCTGGTAGTCACCAACTGCGCAGGAGATGTTATTGTGTGACACGTGAACGCGAAAACACATACACTCCCTCTTCCCAAACTACCCTTGCCCGATGTAACGCTTGGTTGTACCATTCTAATTAAAATTATATTATTGGATACTCGTGGCTGTTGGGGCAGGATTGCTAGGGTTTGGATGCCTGTATGTTTCACGGATTGATGTAATCCTTGCTCTCCATTGACCTTTTCAATTGCGACCACTTCATATTTATATTAAAAAAAATATGTGGGTATACGGCGGTGTTCGCGAGCGAGCGCGTCATTGTAGCTGCTCCCAGAAAGTAATATATTTTCAACGTTGTTAACGCATTAAAACCCTGTGATTGACATTATACTGTGCTGTTGTGATTCCTGAAGAGAAGTACCAGGAGACAGGAGCATTCGCCTTTGGGATGTGCAGGTACGTCTGAGCCTTGGTATCATTGTCTTTAGCAGCCACGAGTCGAATCAGTCAGTGCCTTGGTTTAATTACAGTCCACAACCCCTTTAGTCATTGCGGTAACGAATCAACGCTCATGTTATAAACGGTGGTAGGCTAGGATGCTATGTCAGAGCCACAAGGACAATCACAACACAACAAACAATTTGTTGACCCGAAAACCACGAGGTCGTCAAAAAAGTGTGGTATTCTGGGTGTCACAGCGTTTGTTTTGGGCAGACGTTGCACTTAGACGGTGGACGTTTTGCTAATCTCGTCAATTTCTACGTAAAAAAATAGAGACATCAGATCTTATTGAGATAGCAGCGGTGGTACCTACCTAGACAGATGTAAGTTTGGGTTTACCGTATTAAGACGATTTTTGAAGTGAGTTTGTTATGTGTCTGAAATACCCCCTTTCTAAGAATCATGTATTCTCTCTGGAAAGTCCTCTAATTGCCAATGAAAGTCCTGTCGAAATTGATTTAGCGGTTTCGGAGGTTAGCTCGAACAAACAAACCGACAGACGAAAATGAAAAAACGCGAGTTTGAGTTTTGGTATCCTGCAACCATATGTTACCATATGTGATTAAGACAAAGTCTTTATTGCCAAATCATGGACAGACACTCAAATGTAAATTATATATATAGTGTTAGATAAACATAAAGTAAATAACTATGAATTTTCTTAACCACTTATAAAGAAACTAGACGATGGTCGCGACTTCGTCCGACCGTTCGTCGTTTTCTAAATATACCGTGGGAACTATTTTGTTTTCTTGGAAAACAAGTATTCTACGCCCGTCTCTAGGATGCAAGCTATCTCTGTCAAGATCGGTGCAGCGGTTGAACCGTGAAAAGGTACAGACAGAGGGACAGAGTTACATTCGCATTTATAATATTCGAATGGATTAATGGAAATATTTGAACTGCCGTGAGCTAAAATAAATAATGACCTGAAATTAAAGCCAAATGTTTGAACCCTGCCTCGGCAACAATATAATTTTATAGGAGATAGTCGTCATTTCAGCCTAACACGAGTCCACTGCTGAACACGGGCCTCCCGCATAGATTGCCACAAAAGTTTGTAGCTCTCGGTTTCGTATTTCGCCATAGTTGCCACGCTTGGCAGTCGGGTTGTCAACCGCAGTTTATTTGTTCGGACTTTCCAGGAGGATGCCGCTGCCCATCTCCTGGTTTTCATTTTCCTTCTGTCGACACTTTTACGACACCCACGGGATGAGATGCGGTGGTAGATTCCCATAATCCGCCACCACACGGGGGGGGGATAGTACGACAAAATCGTTGCAGGCAGGGGTTCAAACATTTGGCTTTAATTTCATTTTGGTTTGGTAATTATTATTTTTGTTCTTTGTTATCTTTTCACGGCTTACCCCGCTGAAGAGATTCCGACGAAATACGGAATAGGATGCTCTTTATTCAGGAAAATCAAAGAGTTCCCATGGGATATTTAAGAAACATAATCCACGAGGACGAAGTCGCGGGCATCAACTAGTTTAACATAAAATACCTACTCGTGGTAGCCCAGGGGTCATGAGTTCGCTTCATTTTATAGTACTCAAGTGACTATTGTACTGGTGGTAGGATTCTTATGCAGAAATCCGTCTAGGTAGGTACCACCCCAGTGCCAGTTATTCTGCCGTTAAGCAGTAGTGTGCAAACATTACTGTGTTGCGGTCTGAAAGGCACTGAGAGCTAGTGTAAAAACGAGGTTTATGAGAGTTAAGAACTGGAGATGAGCGTTTTACTCGTCTTGTCTCTTTCTCCAATAAAAAAATATAATAAAACAAACACTAAGTTTGTTCCAGGGTAAACAGAATCTATGTTAATAGTTTAGTTTTTAAAATATATAATAGGAAAGGCAGAGGCCGGAATAATTAACGAAATTTAAGGATTTTTCGTTAAAAGTAAAGATTATCATCATCACTTCAGCCTATCACTAGTCCACTGCTGAACATAGGCCCCCATAGATTGCCTCAAAAGTCTGTAGCTCTCATTTTGGGGGGATTTCGTCATAGTTGCCACGGTTAGCAGGGTTGGCAACCGCAGTTTATTTACGGAATAACTTCAAGAAGATTCTGGATTTACACGTAAATCCCAATTTGTAAGATCGCCCATACAATGTCGCGAATGCAGCTGTTATAAAATATTTTGTCTAGGTAATCTATTAGCCTTAGGTAAGTAGGACAAATTCGCGTCTTCGACTATAAAACAAACGAAAAATGAATTTTATTATTTACAAAAGCTCTGAAGACTCATCGTGACGCACGTACTTTTGGCATAAGATGTAATCGAGTGTTGCTAGCTTTGAATATTATTTCAACAATAATTTTCGGTGACATGCGGACCGTTCACATTAACGGGATTGAGAAAAAGTAAAAAGTATTTTAAATCGAAAAGAAATGCTTTTAATATTTTCGTTGTGCTTAGGTAAAAATATAATCTCTAGTGTTACATAATTATTTGAACATTATTTCTTTACTTTACAAAAAAAAAATAGCATTCGGTCTGTTTATAGTAGCTAGTTACCTCCCCAGCGTCGATTTTTACTCATGGTAGGATTCCTATGCAGGGATCAGTCTACCAAAAGGACCTAGACGGATCCCTGCACGATTGCCACAAAAGTTAGTAGCTCTCGTTATGGGGAGATTTTGCCATAGTTGCCATTTATTTGCCCTGCCCGCCTCCTGCTTTTCATTTTCTCTCTTTCGACTTTTACGACAACCACGGGATGAGATGTGGTGGCTCTTAAGCCACCAAAATAGTCGTCATAATATGTATAGAATAAAGAATTTTTAAAATCGGTTCAGTACTTTTTGAGTTAAATCATTGCAAACAAACATATCTTTCCTCTTTATAATATTAGTATAGATAAAAATCTTACGCTTTTTTCTTTTAACGTTACGGACGTTTTTTGCCGGCTAAAGTACCCCTCCGCGACGCCCCATAAGGAACTTCGTTCCTATAAAGTAAAGTTACAGTCTAAATATTACCCACTACTGAGCGCATAAAATTATTTGGAAGACATGTGGTGGTAGGATTCCTATGCAGGAATCCGTCTAGGTAGGTACCACCCCATCGCCAGCTATTCTGCTGTGAAGTAGTAGTGTGTAATGTTTGCACATTACTGTGTTTCGATTTGAAGGGCGCTGTGAGCTAGTGTAATCACTGGCCATGACGCAGTTGGCGCCGACTCAGCGTGTCGTCACACAGAAATGTTCTAGATGACACAGCATTTGTTATGATCACGTTGCACTTATCATCAGGTGAACGTTTAGCTCGTCATTTTATTCAATTAAAAATAGTCCGCCAAGCCGCACTGGAACAGCGTGTCGGACTCTTCCCCCTTTCAAAACCATCGCACAAATAAATAAACTGTCTTTTAAATTAAAACTCTAAATTAGCGATCCCCGTCTATGTGAACCGATCCTATAATCAACACGTTTTGGCACCACCAGTCTGACAAACTCTTACCTCTTACTATGTACAAAGGGGACACAGTTTGTCCGTCATAAAGTCATCCACCGAGTAAATTTATCGCTGAAAGTATTATTTTTCGTGTAATAAAAGGCGTCAGAAATAGAATTACAATGTCTTGTATTATTTTTACGCGATCTTCGACGATAATTTTCGTTAAATATTCGCATTGAGTATCAACAAAGCATAGACAGTGAGTGAGTGAATCTTTATAAATAGTTTAAAAACTAGTTTTGTTCTTCTTTTTTTCTCACGTAAAAATAGTTTTTATTAATTTTATATTGGCACAATAACATTCATTTAATCTGGTAAATGTTATTGTGTCGTGTTGTGGTAGGTTCCGATGGCTCCCGGGGAGGCGTGGCGTTGGCGATAAGTCTCGATATCGTCAACGCCTTCAATTCCCTTCCCTGGGAGGCGATTAAGGGGGGACTAGCACATCATCAAGTCCCCCCTTACCTGCGAGGCGTTATCGCGGACTACTTGCGCGACAGGTACATTATGTACATGGTTCAAGACGGTAGGAGAACCCGGAGGGAGATCCAGTGCGGTGTTCCGCAGGGGTCGGTGCTGGGCCCGTTGCTGTGGAACATCGCCTACGATGCAGTCCTGCGTGTCGATCTTCCCGCTGGTGTAAACATCATCTGCTATGCAGATGACACACTGGTGGTCGCCAGCGGGAATACCTTCGAGAGGACCAAGGAGCTCGCCGAGCTTGGGGCGGAAGTCGTCGTCGCCAAAATCCACGAGTTGGGACTGAAGATAGCCCCTCACAAGACCGAGGCGCTATGGTTCCACAAATTGCCACGCAGCAAGGAACCTCCCGACTCGTGTGTCCGAGTAGGTGGGTCTGAAGTCAGAGTGGGCCGGTATATGAAATACCTGGGCCTATATCTGGATAGTCGCTGGGGCTTCGAAGAACACTTCGAGCGCCTAGTCCCCGGATCGAGAGGATAGCGGGTGCCATGCACAGACTGCTGCCCAATCTCGGAGGACCGAGGGAGGAAGTCCGCCGTCTCTATGCGGGGGTAGTACGATCCGTAGCCTTGTACGGGGCGCCCGTATGGGCAAAAAGGCTAGCCATCCGACGCTGTAGAACAAAACTCTACAGTGTCCAGCGGAAGATGGCCATACGGATCGTACGAGGGTACCGCACGGTATCTTTTGAGGCAGCGAACGTCCTGGCTCGCTTTCCGCCGCTGGACATACTGGCGGACATGGATGCGAGGGTGTATCACCGGATCCGCACCCTCCGCCAGAGCGGTGGCAGCGAGCCAGATGAGGCGCTCGAGTCCATCAAACGGCAGGAACGACAGAGCGCATTAGCGACGTGGCATGCTCGGCTCCGCGAGGAGTAATATGCACGCAAACGCGTCGTCAGTGCAGTCCTGCCGGTCTTCGAGGCCTGGATGCAGCGACGAGGAGGAAGACTCACCTACCGTCTCACACAGATAATTACCGGGCACGGCTGCTTCGGTGATTATCTGTGTAAGATCGGACGCGAGGCGACGGCGAACTGCTTTCACTGCGGTGGAAAGGACCAGGACTCCGCATCCCACACTCTTTCGGTGTGCCCAGCATGGGAGTCGGAGCGGAGTATCCTGGTCAGCTATATCGGGCGGAACCTCTCCCTGCCAGCAGTAGTATCGGCTATGCTGAGCGGGGACACGGCGTGGAGGGCCGTAGCCAATTTCTGCGAGACCGTGATGGTCCAGAAGGAGGCTGCCGAGAGGAATCGAGAGAGGACCGATCCCTCTCGGAGACGACGCCGCCGTGGCATCGGCGGGCCTCGTCACGGCCCTCCTTTCAGAAACGGTGATCCCCTACCAGAAACGGGGCCTTCGGGGTCGCGGGCAATCGGGGCAGGGGACCTGAACGCCCAGTAAAGCGACCCCGGGGAGGACGATGACTCGATGTGGTCTCGAGTCATCGTGATAGCACCGAGAGAGTGCTGGGGGCAGCGAGTACTGTCCCCGGGTCGGGCTATATATATAGCAATGCGTTAGAGGGGCCACGGTTGCGTTCCGAACAGAGATCCCGTGACCCCTCTTAAGCGCTGATGGAGGCCACCGTGGGGTTTTAGTCGGTAAGAGTCCGACATAACCCGGCTGCCCCCCTGGCCAGTCGGGTATCCATGCAGGATTTCCCCACGTACAAAAAAAAAGGTTCCGATGGCTAGTAGTACGATCCGTAGCCTTGTACGGGCAAAAAGGCTAGCCATCCGACGCTGAAGAACAAAACTCTACAGTGTCCAGCGGAGGATGGCCATACGGATCGTACGAGGATACCGCACGGTATCTTTCGAGGCGGCGACCGTCCTGGCTCGCTTTCCACCACTGGACATACTGGCGGACATGGATGCGAGGGTGTATCACCGGATCCGCACTCTCCGCCAGAGCGGTGGTAGCGAGCCAGATGAGGCGCTCGAGTCTATCAAACGGCAGGAACGACAGAGCGCATTGGCGACGTGGCTTGCTCGGCTCCACGAGGAGCAATATGCACGCAAACGCGTCGTCCGTGCAGTCCTGCAGGTCTTCGGCCTGCAGCGACGAGGAGGAAGACTCACCTACAGACTCACGCAGATAATTACCGGGCACGGCTGCTTCGGTGATTATCTGTGTATGATCGGACGCGAGGCGACGGCGAACTGCTTCCACTGCGGTGGAAGGGACCAGGACTCCGCATCCCATACCCTTTCGGTGTACCCAGCTTGGGAGTCAGAGCGGAGTATCCTGGTCAGCCGAATCGGACGGAACCTCTCCCTGCCAGCAGTAGTGTCGGCTATGTTGAGCGTGGACACAGCATGGAGGGCCGTAGCTAATTTCTGTGAGACCGTGATGGTTCATAAAGAGGCTGCCGAGAGAGATCGATAGAGGACAGATCCCTCTCGGAGACGACGCCGTCAAGGCATCGGCGGGCCTCGTCACGGCCCCCCTACCAGAAACGGGGCCTTCAGGATCGCGGACAATCGGGATAGGGGACCCGAACGCCCAGTAAATCGACCCCGGGGAGGACTCGAAGTGGTCTCGAGTCATCGTGATAGCCCGAGGGAGTGCTGGGAGCAGTGAGCACTGCCCCCGGGTCGGGCTATACACATAGCGAAGCGTTAGAAAGGCCACGTTTGTGCTCCTAAGGGTGATTACAGTGATTACACTAGCTCTCAGTGCCCTTCAGACTGGAACACAGTAATGTGCAAGCATTACACACTACTACTTCACAGCAGAATAGCTGGCGAGGGGGTGGTATCTACCTAGACGGATATACATAGGAATCCTACCTCCACATGTCTTCCAAATATTTTTATACGTTCAATAGTGGGTAATATTTGCACATTACCGCCTCACCGCAGAATAACTGGCCCTGGGGCGGTACCTACCTGGACGGATTACTGCATAGGAATCCTACCACCAGCAGATTTGGATTACATTAATATATAGATAAATATAAGATACTATGAGAGATATACTAACAATCAGTTAGTTTGGCAGAGTTTAAAAGCCGAGTTAGGGGGAAAGTAATCGGGGGACCATACGAGCGTTAGCGAAGGGCAACTTCTCGGTTACGCTTTCTACATTTGCTTGCAAAATGTAAAATGGTGTGTTTTACGTAGTTTTGAATAGCATCGCCCGCCCTCCCTCAACAGCGTGCACAAGAGAACCAGTACCGCCACCGGGAGCCGCCGCCAGATATTCTCCACCACTACAACACTACCACTAGGCGAACGGCGGCTGACTGTTGTAGAGTCAATATCACTTGATAATGCCAAGTTTTGAGGTGAAACACGTGTCATGTTTTCGACTTCAGTAGTGTGTATTGCCTGGTGGTAGTGTTGTAGTGGTGGAGGGTATCTGGTGGCGGTATGGGTTCTGTGCACGCTGTTATGGGAGGGCGGGCGGTGCTCTTCCAAACTAGGTAATACACACCATTTTACATTTTGCATGCGGATCTTAGCAAATTAACTTTCCCTCCTTTACTATTAGTATTATTCTCGTTTTGAGTTGAAGCTGATGGGTGTCCGGCGGAGTAGAATAGCACCTACCTCTTTCCTACCGAGGTGTCGTAAGAGGCGACAGAGGTATTGTACGGGCAGCCTTTATTCGTGCAGAATAACATCATAATATGCAATGCTGTCACTATACTGCTCGTGGGAACGTCATGGGGAGAAAATTTTTTTTTTGTCTCGTATCAAAATACCGTCACGTCTTGTTTCCCACGGGGGCGTAAAGTTGGCTACATCTGTGCCTCTGCCTACCTCTTATATGGAAGAATGTGACTGTACGTATGTATGGGTTCTAAGTTGCAACATATGCGGGACCTAAATTATGCACAACGGTGATGGATGGGGGAAGCTTGCGGTCTCAGTAACTGATGCTTATGTCCGACTGATGAATAACATGAACCTAATAGTCTGCAATAAGCTATTTTTTAATAGGAGAAAGTGCCGAGACGAATCGGTCGTTTGATGGTAAGTGCAACGTTTGCCCATAACAAATGCTGCACCCAGAACATCTCTGTGTGCAACGCACTGCGCCCGTCACCCTGTGACGTCACTTCTTAAGTGCCTTATGCCCTGTTGTTCCACTAGCTCTCAGTACCAGATCGAAACACTGCAATGTTTGCACAGTACTCCTGCTGCAGAAAAAGGTTTCATAAATATCCCATGGAAACCCTACAATTTTCCGGGATAAAAAGTATCCTATCTCCGTCTCCAGGATCCACGGGATATCTATGTGCCAAATCGCGTCAAGATCAGTTCAGCGGTTGAACCGTGGTAAGGTAAAAACAAGACAGAAACAGAGACACTTTCGCATTTATAATATTGAGTATGGTTATCTTATCTAAACTAATATTATAGGGAGAAAAGATTTGATTTTTTTTATGATTGTTTGCACTCAAAAAGTACTAAACCGATCGTTAAATGTCTTTCACCTACACACACTATACATACATTATCAGCGACTAACATGAGCAGATTTAAAAAAAAAATTTAGATCCCTACGAAAATTGCTATAATGTAACTCAAGGTATCAAAAATTCACTAATAAAAGTAACTAATTGGCGTGGGCTGCACCAACTATTGATTGATAAAATAATGCACTACATTATCGTAGTACTCACCATTACTCACAAAAAGTCGAACCTAATTTAGCACACATCATAAAGTCGCGATAAACGACAAGGAAACGAGAGGTCGAGTCGTCGTGTTGCTCAATAAACCTCGTGTTTAATGTGATCTTAAAACGATGCAATAAAAACGTTTTAACTAACTTCATCGGTTAACTGACGTCATAGTTGGACATCGTAAACACGAGAACGGCTGTTTTAATACTGCAGAGATTTTACCGAAGACATTACACCCGGTATCCCAGTTGCTACTACGAGTTCTCACTAGTTATGGGTGTTACAAGCCGTAAGTAGTTATCGAAACTATTTATTAACAGTAATACTGAAAACTATGTATTGACTTTTGAAACTATTTATCGGGAGTAACTATTTATTGCGTGGAACGAACTGCTGTAGATACATACATACATACATACATAAGATCACGACTGTATCCCATAAGGGGTAGTCAGAGACTGAGCACTCACTGCAAAAACAGATGACTGCCACAATCCACGTTTCAACAATCCAAAACAATATAATGCACTTGGTGTGATAGGTGGTGAGCCCATCGCCACCATGCGCTGTTGGGTGCACAGTACAGTTTAATTCCTTACTCGCCTTTTACGAGATCCATTGGATGAGATGGAGTGGTAGTATTCTTTTAACGAGAACTTTTAACTTATTAATAATGGACATAAAATCAAATGAACTTTTAAATACGCCTGCCACCTGTATAGGTAGTCTTAAGCCTGGACAAAGTATGAAGGAAAATTGATTTTCATCTATCAAAATAATTCTGGTTACTATCAAACACCCGATACTCCGTCACGTCAATACATAGTTGTCGAGCAAAATTTTTTATTCACAAAAACCGAACCGAAAACGCACTTGCGATACCTAACTAGTCATTAAAATAAATAGTTTCAATAACTGTTATTACGAACCAAACCAATACATAGTTTCGGTATTGCAAAAACGCGTACCGATCCGATCTCTAGTTCTCACAGTGCGCACAAATGCGTATGGCAAAGACAAACCTGTGAATTAAAAAAAAAATATATGAAAGACATTCTATTAATTTATGACAACAGTCGTAAGTTTACTGCCAGTGTCAAAGTAGCACGAATAAAAAATATTTAAAAAAAACCTGAGCAATGAAGATATGATTCTGGTGAGAATACCAGGGTGATAATCTTGAAACTATTGTATTGTCATCGATCCTCAATACGTTTGAAAAATCTCAAATTATTGGGATGTCTGAATGTAGATGAAAATTTAATAGCAAGATTCCAGTACATTTAAGCAGGTCAAGGTAATAAAAGCGTGTTAAATAGTAAAGTAACAGATTATAAAAATCCGATTTTGAACACCAGTTCTTTCTCTAAGTGTGATTTTTTTTAGATTTTATACCTGTAACCTTATTCAATCAAATCAATGATTATGATTACCCTCATAACTCGAATATATGTACTGATATACAAAATTAAATAAAAACACCATGACTTTTCCAGATGGCGCCAAACATTTACGAACGACGTTATTGTTAGAATAAAATCAGCTCAAAGTTATCTGACGGTCTATTTTAAACTTTATAATCTGTAAGTTTGTTTCTATTCGTTTTTTTTTATAGATTAATGACGATAAGAGCAAGTCGTTCACCTGATGGCAAGTGCAACGTCTGACCATAACAAATGTAGTGTCGTCGCCCAGAACATTTCTTTGTGGCACCACACTGCGCTCGTAAGAATGAGACATCAGTTCTTATATGCGCAGTATTTATCACACTAGCTATCAGTCCCTTTCAGACTGAAACACAGCGAGTGCACACTACTGCTTGTCGGCTGAATATTTAATAGTTAATTGAATCAAGCGTAACTCCAAAAGAGGTACAGGAGAAAAACAAAATAAATTTGCTTTTATCTGCATGCACATTAAAAAAATATATTACATGTTATGTGCATGAGATTTGTTGAACGCGAAATGTTCGAGTGTGAGTCACTTTTAATCTTTATTTTGTGATCTTTTTTCCAAAAATTTTTTTATAAAATAATGACTGAAAAAAACACGACGACAAAAGCAAGAGAGCCGACGTCATGATTTTGGCTTCTTGGGAAAGCTTTTGTGTAGAACGCTACATGCGTAGATACATTGGTGCCTATCCACACATGGCCTATCTACATCGGCCTATCATCTTATTTTTCATAACGATTCCCAAACTGGGATATTTCCAGTATCATGAGTGCCTTTCATAGAAAATTTCACATGCGTAACAACCATACCCGAAAATGAAAATGAACGATTTGTGTTTTCGCGTGAATGTTGGCTCCGGTTGTAATTAGGAAGAAAAATTGAACAGCAGGAAGCCGTCTAGGTAGGTACCACCCCAGTGCCAGTTAATCTGTCGTGAAGCAGTAGTGTGCAAACATTCGTGTGTTTCGGTTCGAAGGGCACTGACAGCTGGTGTAATCAATGGGCATATGAGACTTAAGAACTGATGTCTCTGGGTGACAAACGCAGTGTGGGGTCACACAGAAATGTTCTGGATGACACAGCATTTGTTATGGGTAGACGTTGTACTTAGCTACCACGACACACCCATAACAAATACTGTGGCGTACAAAGAGTGCGATACAAAGACTTTTGGCGTCAACTCGAAAAGTGACGGTAGTGTTTTAATTGAACTTTGTAATTTCTGTATATTTTGAGTTTTGTTGTTTAATATTGATCGTTTATAGAGAAGCAAGTGTTTGTGAAAGTGTACAGTGATAATTGGCTAACAGAATTGTATTTAAGGATGCTGTAATGTATATATTTATTTTGCTGTGACTGTCCTCAGTAATAAATAAAAAAAACACACTAAATTTAGATTACAGGTACATTGACAACCGCGTGACGTAGTGGTAAGAGTACCACTACGCCACGCCACAGATCCAAACAATTGTGCAACAACAAAAATTGTTGGTTATGTTGCGATTGTCCCCGTGTCTCTGAGAGTATTCAAGCCTTCCTTCGATGTTATCGAAGAGCGTTACGTCTTAGACAATTGAGTGCTTGTGTACAGTTCCACTTGTTGCACTATGATATTTCCTGAGCAGTGAGAGCAGATGGTATTTTTTTTTATTTGATCAAAGTGACGGAACGAGCAAAACGTTCACCTGATGGTAAGTGCAACGTCTGCCCATAACAAATGCTACCACACTGCGCCCGTCACCCTGACCTAAACCAACAGTTCGTAAGTCTCATATGCCCAGTGATTACGCTAGCTCTACAGTGCCATTCAAACCGAAACACAGTAATGCTTGCACACTACTGCTTCACGGCAGAATAACTGGCCCTGGGGTGGTACCTACCTAGACGGATTCCTGCATAGGAATCCTACCACGAGTTAAGTTATCGCCGCGCTCGAAAGGCAGGACTTTATATTTTTTGACAGACTGAGTGGGTAGTCTTGACTATCTTAAAATAATACGAAGTACAGTTACTCATCAACTAAGCTAGCTATCAAAAGCTAAAATATTTTGATAAATTTATGTCACTCGAGCTTTTGTGAACGGTATATTTACCACCGGTTTTAACTAGACCGCGAGAAGAAGCGGTAACATTAGTACCGTTTTTTTTCTTTTTATTTAATCACACTTACTTCTTTTTAATGGGATATGGTGACGAAACGAGCAAAACGTTTACCTGTTGGTAAGTGCAACGTCTGCCCATAACAATGCTGTGTCAACCAGAAAATTTCTGGGTGACACCAAAATGCGCCCGTCACCCTGAGACATCAGTTCTTAAGTCTCATATGCCCAGTGATTACGCTAGCTCTCTGTGCATTCAAACCGGAACACGGTAATGTTTGCACAGTACTACTTCACGGCAGGACAACTGGCCCTGGGGTGGTACCTACCTAGAAGAATTCCTGCATAGTAAAAAAACTCAACTTAAATTCCAAATCTAACGAATTACAATCTGTACAGCCATGACTGACGCCATTTTAATTCCTATCAGTTCGGAAATTCATCTATCAACTAAACTAAGTAAATGTATTTATTTAACAAAACAAAAGTACGCTACATAATGATTTCTTATATTTACGCGAACACTACTCATTTAAATGAAACTAATTTTACGGATTTTATCGCGTTTAATATTTTACTATTTATAACCCGACGTTTCGGGCGCTTTACAGCTCCCATGGTCACGGGGGGACTGAGGTGACAGTTGTCCCAATGTCATAGTTACCCCGGAGTACCTTCAGCTTTTAATTATTATTTTTAGTCCGATCTACGCAGAAAGAGCTTACTGTGTCTTGAAGCCTTGCAGTGGTATGCTTGGTTTTTGATTTAATTTTATTAATAATAGGATCCCAAGCCGGTGGTAATACCCAACCATCTTCCCTATTGAAATTAGGATGTTTTTTAATTTCAATAGCCTCGCGAATCATCCTTGGTAGGAATCGGTGTTCTTTTGCAAGGATTTGTGGTCTATCAAATCTGATGTAATGGTTGGGATGATCCAGAACATGGTCACAGACTGCAGACTTCCTAGAACGACGATGCTTCACGTCAGCTATGTGTTCTTTTACGCGGGTTTTTATCGATCTTCTTGTTTGGCCTATGTAAGAGAGACCACATTCACAATCCAGCTTGTATACTCCTGCGTCTTGTAGAGGGATGTTACACTTGACAGATGGTAAAAACTGACTTATCTTCTTCGGCGGCTTGAAGTATGTTTTTATGGAAGCCCGCTTCAAGATATAGCCAATCTTGTCCGTGACTCCTCTGACATAAGGTAGAATAGCAGGTACACGCTCGACTGTGGCCGGTTTCACTCGGTCACTGCAACGTAGGCGCGGAACCCGAAGCTTGTTGTCGTGCAAAACTTGCTTGACATGCTGAAGCTCGGCGGCCAGGTGTTTCCTGTCACAGATTCCTCGTGCTCTCTGAAACAAGGATTTACCCACGGTAGCTAACTGTGATGGATGGTGGTGAGATTCACCGTTTAAATATCTGTTAGTATGGGTCTTTTTCCTATACACAGTGTGACTCAAGGTGTTATTAGGATTCCGAATTACTAAAACATCTAGAAAAGCTAAAGAGTTATTTGCCTCTAACTCCATTGTAAATTGAATTTTAGAGTTTAGGGAGTTAAGGTGGTCTAGAAATGCAGTTACTTTATCTGATGGTAAAATTGTGAAAGTATCATCTACATACCGCTTGTAGAATCTTGGATTTACTGGAGAAGTACGGAGGGCTCTCTCCTCAAAGTCTTCCATGAAGATGTCGGCGACAATGGGAGATACTGGGGAGCCCATCGCCACACCATCTACTTGCTTGTAGTATTGTTCCTTCCACAATAGATAGCCAGATGTAAGGCAATGTCTTAGTAGTTCTGCATATTCCACTGGCATGTTGTTTTCAGCTAGCTTCCTAGATACAATTGAGATGCAGTCGTCTACTGGTAGGCATGTGAATAGAGACTGGACATCAAAACTGACCATAGTTTCATTGTCAGTCAGGTGAAGGTCTTTAATCTCACTGACAAAATGGTATGAATCCTTTGTGTGTGCTCTAGTGTGTCCTCTGAGTGGTGAGAGTACTTTAGCCACATGCTGAGCCAATCTGTAGGTTGGTGAATCGATCTGGCTCACTATTGGACGTAGTGGAGCATTTGGTTTGTGTATCTTTGGTAACCCATACAACTTCGGTGATTTAGAACAAGATGGTATTATCGAACTAACGTCCAGATTCAATTTTTCGGAGTGTTTCTTAATAAGATCGCTAGTTGTTTTAAGCGTATTAGTAGTTGGGTCTGATTTGACCTTTTTATATGTACTTTCGTCCGACAAAAGTTCCTGTATTTTAAAATTGTAGTCTGACGTATCCATGACTACCGTAGCATTACCTTTATCTGCGCGGAGGATCGTGAGTTCAGGTCTGTTCCGTAGGTTGTTCAACGCTTTTAATTCGTCTTTAGAAAGATTTAGTTTCGGCACCGAACTTCGACGTAACATAGACGAAATGTCTTGACGTATGGCCTCCAAATCTTCTTTATTGATATTGTTTTTAAACAGACAATCTTCGACACTACAGATAATTTCTTCGTACGGTATTCTTCGCGGTGTTACTGCGAAATTCATGCCCTTCGATAATACTTTTAATGTAGATTCATCCAGTGTTTGTTTTGACAGATTATAGACCGCGCGTAATCTATGATCATTGTCCGTAGTCAACGGTCGCGTTCCGTTCATGCGTTGAAATTGATGTTTGACATTGAATTTGGTCGTTAATTTTTGATATTTTTCTATATGTTTATTTTTGCAATCATTATATCTAGCTGTTTCACGCTTATTTAATGTTTCAATGCAATTATTAAAATCAAATGTCGTTAAAACTGTTTTTAAAACACTGGATAAATTGTCTATGGACGTATTTATGACATGTAGATCGGTACGTTTTTGCTGAATACCCGTTCTTAACAACTTTTTACTTGCCTGTTTTAAGATCTTAGCGCTTCCTCGAAGCGCTAAGATCTTCTTGAAGCGGGCTTCCATAAAAACATACTTCAAGCCGCCGAAGAAGATAAGTCAGTTTTTACCATCTGTCAAGTGTAACATCCCTCTACAAGACGCAGGAGTATACAAGCTGGATTGTGAATGTGGTCTCTCTTACATAGGCCAAACAAGAAGATCGATAAAAACCCGCGTAAAAGAACACATAGCTGACGTGAAGCATCGTCGTTCTAGGAAGTCTGCAGTCTGTGACCATGTTCTGGATCATCCCAACCATTACATCAGATTTGATAGACCACAAATCCTTGCAAAAGAACACCGATTCCTACCAAGGATGATTCGCGAGGCTATTGAAATTAAAAAACATCCTAATTTCAATAGGGAAGATGGTTGGGTATTACCACCGGCTTGGGATCCTATTATTAATAAAATTAAATCAAAAACCAAGCATACCACTGCAAGGCTTCAAGACACAGTAAGCTCTTTCTGCGTAGATCGGACTAAAAATAATAATTAAAAGCTGAAGGTACTCCGGGGTAACTATGACATTGGGACAACTGTCACCTCAGTCCCCCCGTGACCATGGGAGCTGTAAAGCGCCCGAAACGTCGGGTTATAAATAGTAAAATATTAAACGCGATAAAATCCGTAAAATTAGTTTCATAAAAAAGTACGCTACGTTGGATATATTTTATAAGTCGTCTGCCGAGTAAACCGGCACTCATAAATCTGGATATAAATAATAATCACGGTCCTGGCAAAGGTCCAGACAACGCTGAATGGGCGCGAGGATTATCGAAGATGTTACACTGTATATCACCTGGAGAAATAAACACCTGATTTCCGAACGGGATTGGATGAATGTTATGAGTTGCTTTCGCCATTTCACAGCTTTAATTAAATTAAAAATAATTGGTGTTGTCATCGCACAGGTGTCTTTTTACGCTGTTATTTATTTATGGCAATAGTCGTAAACTTTTTGTCAGTATCCACTACCCACGCGACGTATTCGGGCATAAATCGGCTATATAATACATATACATATATACTCGTATATAATATAGTTATTATAGTTGTTAGTTGGTTTTTATGCTTTATTTAAAATAAAAACGTAGCTGTACTCTAGAATTTCCTTTTTTTTGGAGTGCGTTTTACAGACAAATTTTCAGTTAAATATTCTAGACAAAAAACCAATGATTTTTGTTTTTATGCAATTGTTCTTCGCCTGATATTCGAGCCCAGAACCTTGGGCGTAGAAGAAAGCTACTAGGAGCAGCGTGGTTGACTCTTCCCGGCTCCAAAGCCCTCTCAGAAATGAGAGGAGGCCTGTACTCAGCACTGGGGCATTAATAGGCTGTTACTTTACTTAACTTTAAGTTGCTATCTTCATTTTACAGAAGATTTGTTGGACCGATGGAAACAAAACGCAAAACACGATTTCGGCCTTGAATGGATTTTTCCAATCACTGTGCACTTTCACGAGCACTTACTAATAATAAACTATCAATATTAAACATCAAGATTCGAAATATACACAAAAAAAAAACATTAATAAAAACAACTGTCATTGTCACTAAGAATTCGTTTATTTTCTTTCTCTTTTCTATCATTATTAGGCAAAGCGCATGTAAAGTGACAGCCAATAAATGTCACTACTCTCATTTTTATGAGGGTTCTAGAGCCCGGAACAGTCCGCATGCTCTAGTCCGAGTAGGCGGATTTCTCATGTCGTCCAAATATTTCATAAGTCTTTTTGATGTAAAACTTCTTTCGACGCTATGAAAGTGAAATTTCAAGGTCGAATTTGTCTTAATATATTTTTTTTTATTTATCGATTAATTATTAATCTATATATATAAAACAAAGTCGCGTTAGTTACACCATTTATAATACAAGAAAGGCAGGATTGATTTTTACGATGTTGGATTGGTCTCCGGCCCGAATAGTAGAATATTAATACATCGAAAAATTTATTAAAAATCAAAATTATGAAGAAAATTGATTTTTACGCCATCTTTAACAACGCCAAGTGACAAATGACAGAAACTTATTTTGTATAATGAAAAATATTATTTTGCGTGCTTGACAGTTTTGTCTTGACAATAAATACAGTTTCTTTCTTTCCGTCCTCCTATAATATTCTCTGACAGCAGATTCAACTGCGCGGTCCTTTCTTTGCATACCATTAAGCTAGCTGGGCAGACGAGTGCCGCGATTTATCAGCATTTTTCATTCAGTTTTAGACCGCTTTTTGCATTTGTTAGTCAAACGGTACCGTTGCCTTCGAAGATGTTAACATTGTGAGGTTACCAGAATTGTAAATGATAATTGCTTCATTACATAATTTTGAATTGTGCGACCAATTTTGATTACGACCAGTGGTTATTTAAAATGCCGCGAGGCAGAAGATCTAATCTTTCCCATCGGAATGCAATTTAACTTCGTAATATTGAGAATCAATGCACCGCAGATAAAAATTACAACACTCCACGTTGCATACATACATACATACAGTCACACCTCTTTCCCATTGGGGTAGGCAGGGACCACATCTTTCCACTTTCTACGATCCTGACACACATCTTTAGCTTCTTCTACTTTCATTAGCGTTTTCACACACACTCGTCGGTGGCGGGTACTTTTAACGTGACCTTTCCTCACGTTGCAATGTGCCTTGAACGTTTTAGAGAGAAGTGTCGAATACGGAACAATCCAAGTGTTGTCGACCACAAAATCGTTTCATTTCACTTTCGTTGCGATAGTTCTACCGTTATCAACGTACGTGGCTGACATCGGAGACTATCACTGGCAACGATGATTATCCAATATACATACATACATACATAAAATCACGACTGTATCCCATAAGGGGTAGTCAGAGACTAGGCACTCACTGCAAAAACAGATGACTGCCACAATCCACGTTTCACCAAAACAATATAATGCACTTGGTGTGATAGGTGGTGAGACCATCGCCACCATGCGCTGTTGGGTGCACAGTGCAGTTTAATTCCTTACTCGCCTTTAACGAGATCCATTGGATAAGATGGAGTGGTAGTATTCTTTTAACGAGCGCTTTATAGATTCTTTTAACGCCACCACACGGCTCCAATATATCGTCGTCGATATAACTGTTGAGAATAGTTAACCGCTAGCACATTGTTAATATAATTCGAAAATTGAATTGGAAAATGTATATTGCATTCATAGTATTTTAATAATTGTGTATTTTATGGTAGTAAAATATTAATTTAGTTGTAATAATAGTACTCGCCGCTCGCCTCTAGATAGCGCTACTAGACAGTGAAATAACGCTTAAGTTGCGTTTTGCAAGAAACAGCCTCCCTGACCACGATACGGTCAGTCACGATCCGAGCAACACTGTTCACACAGTCAATAGCTTTAACATCACACGCACAACGTCAGCGCGACCGCCGTAGAGAGCGGCGCGCAGCTATCGTAAATAACACCGCGTACACCAGATACACCCGTGTTCCAGGGCGGTTCTCACCGCCCAGAGTTACCGACACAAGTCGACAGTCCGAACGTAGGCCCGCAGCCTCCCTCGGACGGTCATTAGATGACTTAAGATAATAATTTTATGGAGATATTCACACTAGCGCAAGCACGCTAGCGAACGCAACGGTCCGAATTTAGATGTTTAGTAGGAGTTTATATATATGCATTTATGTTTGGGTCAAACCAAACCTGGCACGCGGGCCCCGGGCCCGCGAGCACAGCATCCGATGAAGCTGTAAAAGCCAAAAGGCTAACAGTGATTCCTTCACAGAACACAAGCAAGCAAGAAACAGTAGCAGCAAAATGTAATGTGTACATTTATGAGTTTCTTTCTCTTACCACTAGATTGCGCTGGTAAATTAAAATTGTAAATTTATATCCCTCTAACAAGGTGTTCAGTTAAATATGCTAAGTAGATTTATTATTCTGTTTTGAAATATATTCTTCTCTTTCGATATCAGTCCAAGCCGAGGTCTCGACCTCCTTCAGAGGGGCCCTTGGACCGCATCGAGTCCCCCCCCCCATGTTAGTCGGGTTCCTTATTCGCCTACAGGGGGGTCGGAGTACAGAGAGCAACATAACGACGTCGAGACGCAGAGCGCAGAGTCAACGCCAGCAGCGACATTGTACCCGCACTCGCGGGCCTTCTGCTCGCGAGTCTCTTCCGACGAAGTTGTGAAAGCCGCCGGGCTAACAACGTTACACATATACAAAAAAAAAATCATATATACACATTTACATACACCATACATTTGTAGTTTCATTAATAATGAACCCATCTTGTGTCGTGTAGTTTTCTTGCATACAAAATCCGACCCGGTAGGTGACCCTGTGATCGTGTGGCTGTACAGTTTCATACTTTTTTTTTTAATTTCACTAAAGTGACGGAACGAGCAAAACGTTCACCTGATGGTAAGTGTAACGTCTGCCCATAACAAATGCTGTGTCACCCACAAAATTACTGTGTGACACCACAATGCGCCCGTCACCCTGAGACATAGGTTCTTAAGTCTCGATATCTCTCAGTGATTACGCTAGCTCACAGTGCCCTTCAAACCGAAACACAGTAATGTTTGCACAGTACTGCTTCACGGCAGCATAACTGGCCCTGGGGTGGCTACCTACCTAGACGGAATCCTGCATAGGAAAATGAAATTAAAAAATCAAACTCATCGCATCACATACCGGAACGGTCAGGACAACGTCCGCCGGGCCCAGCCAGTTGTTTGAATAGTGAGCAGTTATTTTACAATAACATTTTTGTTAATTCACGTTGATTCATTTTAATCATAATTTTAAAATATATAAGTGTCAATTCAGTCGTAATATTTATATTATATATTTTTTGGCAACAAACAGTCATTTCTAAATAATACATTCATATAAATAAAATACAAGAAGACGCAACAGTGCCGAAACTTACTGCAACTAAATACATTTATGAGCGTTACAAACAAACTAAACATAAAAAAACATTAGCTTAGCGGAGTTTTAAAAATAATTTCTATATATAATATTCTATATATGTTTAAGATGTACAGTTTTCGAACACTACGTTTTCCTTCACCACCCAGCAAGTGGTGAATTAGAACTTAATTTTTTTGTATAAGACAAAAGTGGCGAGACTGGCAGAACGTTCGCCTGATGGTAAGTGAAACGTCTGCCCATAACGGATGCCACCCAGAACATGTCTGTATGGCACCGCATCAGCTCTTAAGTCTCATATGTCCAGTGATTATACTAGCTCTCGCCTTTCAGAACGTAACACAGTACCGTTTGCACATTCCTGCTTTACGGCATAACTGGCCCCGCGGTCGTGCCTACCTAGACGAACTCCTGAATATGAATCCTACCACCAGTGCCGTGCCACTAATGACGCATTCCTCACGGCCGGTACCGTCCGGTGCGATTTCTTTTTGTTTCCAAAATTAAAGATAAACTTAGGGGTAAACGATTCATAAGCCCGGAACTCAATTTTGTGGGGTTTATTCCATAGTTCTCTCGCTTGGCAGGCGGGCTAGCAACCGTATTTTATTTATTCAGATGTGCTAGGAAGATGCTGCCGCCCCCCTCCTGGTTTTCATTTTCCCACTATCGACTTTTACGACGCCCCCGGGATGAGATGGGGTGGTACATTCTCTGAACCGCTACCACACGGCATAATAAAGCTAGATAGGGGACACACGTTTTGTGAATATCTCACCAACTATTGGCTTAAATAAAATAGTTAAAAATAATTTCAAAGTACATTTTTTAAGACCAATCTAACGATACCTCACACGCTTATGTCGAATAATTTTTTTTCTGTTGTATAGATGGAGTGACCAAAAATTTTCCCGTAATTCACTACACCATTGTATACCTGTTCATAAAAAACTCTTTCCTTCAAAATTTCATCTATGTAGTGTCAATAGATTCCAAGTAAAATGGCTGTGACATACGGACAGACCACAAATTATACCCCTATGGGACAGACGGACAGGAAGAAATTGTAACAATTCCGTTTTCACTGCGAAACCCTAAAAAACAGTTTTTTCAGACACAGTCAAAATTACTTTAGCCTTTTTGCCGTTGTTATTTTTATTCGTATTTATGGAAACTCAGTCGTAAGCTTTCAGCCAGTGAACTGTGCCGTTTTAATTGAATATTCATTCATTCGGCTGAATAAGCACGATCGTTGCCAGCATTCAAGTGCGTAAAAGCAGCTGGAGCTTATCCAACTAGATCGAGTGAATGGATTCAACATGGTCGTAATAGATATCGGGGAGGCTACTAACAATTAACCTTCCATTTGCAGTAAAATATCTAGAGTTAGCGTAATCACTGGGCGTATGAGACTTAAGAACTGATGTCTCAGGGTGACTGGCACAGTGTGGCTTTACGGCATTTGTTATGAGCAGATGTTGCACTTACCATCAGGTAAACGTTTTGCTCGTCTCGTCCCTTTGCCTATAAAAAAATAGGTATGTATCAAAACATAAAAGCGTAATATTCCTTGCCAAATCCATCCAATATTTTCAATTCCCTTCCTGTAATGTCTATGCAGTTTGGCATAAAGTTTATAATAAACTCTTTCGACGTCTTTTTAATCTGTGAAACCGCATGTTATAAATTCTGAAAATTATCTTTCATTACTTCTTTCGAGTATATGGGATAAATTGCAGGATCCGCCCGGATTGTTTGAATAGAGTGTCAAACACACAGCGTAATTTATTATTTACGCCATTAACAGTTAATAAATTACACTCCACTATTTGATTTACTTTACTTTTTTTACTTTTTAAATTGGAAGGATAGACGGTGGGCTTTCTGGCTATTTTCGATCTGAATTATTTGAGAATGCTATGCCACTATTTTTAATTTTTTTCATTGGAGAAAGTAGACGAGACCATCAGTCGCCCACCTAATAGTAAGTGCAACTACTGCCCATAACAAATTCAGTGTCACTCAAAACATTTCTGTGTGGCACCATACTGCCCCCATCACTTTGAGCTATCAGCTTTTAAGTCTCACATGCCCAGTGATTACACTAGCTCCGACTAGCTCTGAAGGGTCAGACTGAAACATTCTAATGTTTGTACAATTTTTGGCAAAATCGCCCCGAAATGAGTGCTACAAACTTTTGTGGTAAGCTATGGGGGAGGCGTATGTTCAGCTGTGGACTAGCTATAGACTGAAATGATGATGATGATGATATTATATAATACTGGCACGTCTATGGGTCGCGGCTTCCATTCACGTACAATACAAATATTTTTATGGCTACAGGTTAAAACGATGCGGGAGAGATACCAGTGTGGGATTGTTAAAAAAGAATCTACTAGAGTTCCGGGGTTATGAATCGTTTACCCCTAAGTTTATCTTTAGTTTTTTATATATAGACAGAAATTACAAAATCAATAAAAACACTACCGCCACTTTTCGAGTTGGCCCCAAAAATGTAACGTCTGTTGTTGTTCTGTCTACGTTATGACGCTGCGTCAGATTGGAAGAGACGCGGACGTAAGGGCGGTCTGGCAGATTTTTAAAGGGTTCCTTGTCCGGATGAAGAAAAACTTAATGGATAAATTAAAAAAAAAAAAATTCTATTAATATTAAGAGCCTGTAAGTTATTCAATTAATGACGGAAAACCGGAGCACAAGTTTATTTATTTATTTATTTATCATTTATTGCTGACACCTTAAGCTAAGGGCTACAATGGGCGGACTTAATGCCTAGTGGCATTCTCTACCAGTCAAGCCTTGTTATGGTGAAAAGTAGAAGGCAGGTGCTAATTAAAGAATAAAAAAAATAATTATGATAATTTTATATGTAATATATAATTTTGATATATAATTAATAAGCTATACATATATAAACACATATACTACTACTAATGAACCAATAATTATAACATTGCATACACAAATATAAATATATATAAAATAATAAAAACCGAAAATGAGTTAAGCCGAATAACGCTTCTGATCATTTAGGTAATATTCTCGAATTAATTTCTTAAATGTGTTTCTATTAGGAACTGTTTTGATTTTATCAGGAAGGGCGTTCCAGAGGAGTGTAGCTTGAACAGTAAAAGACGACTTATAGTATCTGTATGTATTATGTTTACGATCAAATACAAATGTTTACGATCTTTCCGTAATTTTAATTTAAACTAAGTTTACGATTTGGATTTCTCCTTTATCATAGGAGAGTTTAATATAGTCTTATATAGTTATACTTATATATCTTAACATAGTAATATAGAACCGACAAACTTTTTTACAATAATTATAGTAATATTTTTACTGAAAACTTTTTATTTGGTTATTTAAAGAACTACAAAAAGAAAAAACCATAAACTACCATATGTTTAGAAAAGAGTATTTACAGAAGAAAATGTAAAATGAAACTAAATCATAACAGAGCTAATTCATTTTTGAAGCGATATGTAAGATTACTTGAAGATAACTTTAAATTTACGTTGAAATAAAAAATGTTTTCATTTTCACCGGAGTCGGAAATCTAAAAATGAATCTTCATCCATCACGAAAGCAATAAAACAAAATACACGAACAATAAATCAATCTAAACTACGCTTAATGTTAAAACGAGTACTTTATTTATTTTCGAGCGTCCATATGCAATTCATCGCCATTAAGAATAAACGCGCGAAAGTTTGCCGTATTTATTTTTGTTTGCGTTCCGTTTTAACGCACTGATTACTCTCGCTGTCTTAAAGTTGAGATGAGCAAAAACTAGTTTTTTTCCACGAAAATACACTCATTCTTTGTAAACATTTTTTTTACAAATCTCGAAAGTTTATGAAAATATGTTTTATTTATTTATTTCGATATAGAACTGGCTCACGTATTTATTTATGGTAACGTTGATGGTGATGAAAGTTTTTTACCAGTGTCAAAGTTGCATAAATAGGTATCTAATTTTCTGGAATAAATAGCATCTTCAATCTTCAAATATGTAGCAAAACTTCAAAGTTTATATGAACAAACACTATAAAATTTCTTGAATCTTTTCAAAGATTTCTTGTACTCATACTGATGGAGACAAAACGAAAAGTACGATTTCGGAATTGAATTGAATAGATAGCATGTAATCAATATAAAAAATACGGATTTTACCGTGTTTAATTTTACTATTTATAACCAGACGACCCCCGCGTAAATATAAGAATATATATATATTCGATATATCGAATATACATATATTCGATGAAAAACACAACCTTCACTTCTCTTGTTGGCGACAAAAGTTCAACTGGCTAATTTTAATATCTCTTGAACATTTTGTATTTACTGTGACATTAGCTACAATGCTTTCAGCCTAAATGTAAAACAATAAAATTTAAATAAAAAAAAGGGAGGTTACATCCTCTAAAACTTCCGAGCACAGTTCACTTCATACTTTTGTGAGGGTTTTGGAGCCGGAAAGAGACCGCCACGCTGCTGCATAAGGGGTTGCGCACTTCAGATATCTTTTAATTTTTTTTTATTTCTCAGACATGCTGGTTTCTTCACGAGGTTTTCCTTCACCGCCTATAACGTGGTAAATCATCAAATAATAGTTGTTAATGGTACCATCACCGGGGAACGATCCCGGGACACTCGCATTCTATGAGATTTTAAAGCGAGCGCCCAGCTCCTGAGGTACTACGGCCCAGACTATACACTAAAAGTCACAATTAAACGCTTCATAAAATAAAAAATAACACTTCCTCCTGGACCTCATACAATCCACAGCTGGAATAAGGTCACGATGGGAGGATTTCCTTATAGGAAAGGAAGTTAATTTGCTAAGATCCGCATGTAAAATATAAAATTCTGTACATTTTAGTTTTTGAAGAGCTAAGCCCACCCTCCCTCAGTAGCGTGCACAAGCAAACTAACACTGCCACTATTACCCACCACCAGATACCCTCCAGCACTGCGACACTACCACTAGATAATAATATAGTGGACACACGGCCGCCGCCGACAGACAGCCGCCGAGTTCTCGGCGGTGTCTTTCGTAGAGTCTATGACACTTGATAATGTCCTCGTTTTGGGGCGAAACACGTGTCGTGTTCTCGATTTCAGTGGCGTATTTTCCCTAGTGGTAGTATCGTAGTGGTGGAGGGTATGTGGTGTGTTTGCTTGTGCACGCTACTGAGAGAGGGCCGGCGGTTCTCCACAAAAACTAGGTAATGTACACCATTTTATGTTTTACAATGCGGATCTAAACAAATTAACGTCGTTTCCTACATTATAATGGATGTCCACAAAGTAAAACGTGATTCTGTTAAGTATAGGATTTTCCTAGTTGGCAACGTTTGGCAACGACTCGGCGAACGCATTACTAGATATCTCACACCTCACGCTTAGGGATGCAACATCGATGTTAGGAAACATCGTTAATAAAAACGGATACTTCGATGTTTTTCCGTTGTTTTAATTTTCTCATCAATCTCACGCGACTTAAAACGTGGTTAGTTTTAATAAACATAAAGGAAACCGGATTTACAAATGTAAGTATGTAGCTATACATATAAACGTACCTAAACATTTAACCATTGAACCCGAAACCTTAGCTAAATTCCAATTAACTAGATCACAAACAACAAAAGCGAATAAATAATCTCATTTTAGCAATTGAAAATATTTATTTTTATTTAGACGTAAACATTTTTGAAACGGTTTTTTATTCATAAAGTTACGAAACGAGCAAAACGTTCACCTGATGGTAAGAGCAACGTCTGCCCATAACAAATGTAGTGTCACCCAGAACATGTCTATGATACCACACTGCGCCCGTCGTCCTTAGACATCAGTTCTTAAGCCTCATATGCCCAGTGATTACGCTAGCTCTCAGTGGCCTTCACACCGAAACACAGTAATGTTTGCACACTTTGCATACTGCTTCACGGCAGAATAACTGGCCCTGGGGTGGTACCTACCTAGACGGATTCCTGCCTAGGAATCCTACCACCAGTAAATAGGAAGATTTATTTGAATAGAAACACAATTCACATGTTTAAAAACAAGTGTAAGTATTTATCTGTAATCACAGAGCACGAACGGAATGAACGAACGATGTCGATGTTTGACACTTTTCGATGGTTCATCAAAACATCGATGTTAACAATAGATTTATGAACGATACATCGATGTTCGTTATACGAGTACATGCGTTTGCGTCCCTACTCACGCTGCTATTGTTTTGTTATTACTTAGAACAAGACTTTTGGCGCCAACTAGAAAAATGGCGGTAGTGTTTTTATTTAATTTGATAATTTCTGCGTATATTTGGAGTTTCGATGTTTAATATTGATAGTTTATTATGCAAGCAAGTGCTCCTGAAAGTGTACAGTGATTGGAAAATTACAATTCAGGACCAAAATTGTGCTTTCCGTTTTGTCTCCATCAGTCCAGCAAATCTTCAGTAAAAGTCAACTATCAATTTACTGTCGATCAATATTTTGAAGTCTATCTACTTGAAGATTGTGTACTTGGATATGTTACTTGACACTGGAATATAGTTTATGACTGTTTCGATAAATAAATAAATAATAATAATACATATAACAACAGAGAAAATACCCTGCCAAGTTTTTTTGACTTGGATCTTCATCGCCAGAGTTACCATTAACAAACGGTGATAGATAGTAAAGAAAGAGGTTTGACAAACTATACAAACATTAGCCTATGTCCGGCAGAGTGGAATTGCACCTACGTCTTTTCTACTGAGGCATCGTAAGCAGCGACTAAGGTATTGTACGGGCAGCCTTTATTCGTTCAGAATAACACCATTATATGCAATGCTGTCACTGTACTGCTCGAGGGAACACAATGGGGAGTAAGAATTATATGACTCTTACCATTATGGCGGCGACGTGGTTCGCAACCAGTCACGTCACGTTTCCGCGAGGGCGAAAAGCGGGCTACGTGAGTGGCCTCTGCCTACTTACCCCTTACATCATCATTTCAGCCTATCACTAGTCCTGCTGAACTTAGGCCTCCCCCATAGATTGCCATAAAAGTTCGTGGCTCTCATTTTGGGGGGATTTCGCCATAGTTGCAACGCTTGGCAGGCGGGTTGGCAACCGCAGTTTATTTAATCAGATGTTGCTGGAAGATGCTGCTGCCCGTATCCTGGTTTTAATTTTCCTTCTGTCGACTTTTACGACACCCAAGGGATGACATGGGGTGGTAGATTCTCTTAAGCCGCTACCACACGGCACCCCTTACATTACTTACCCCTTATAAAGGAAAGAGGCGTGTACAAATAGATACTGTGTGTATGTATGGATAAACAAAAAAAATCATTTCATTTCAGATGAGCGACGGCGCGGCGCTGATGTTCGCTGATGAGTTCAAACTAACATTCGAGAGGTATCTGTTCGGAATCTGCCCGCAAAGCTTCAAGGTAATTATGAAAATTTTTCTGTGTGGCACCACACTGCGTTCGCCACCCTAAGCGCGGATTTCACCGTTGAAAATAAACACGATCAGTTCTAACTGAACAAAGTTCTGAAATGCAAACTGTAGCATTGAACTCAGTTACACTAAGCGGCCTAAGAGAATCTACCACCCCGTGTCATCCCGTGGGTGTCGTAATAGTCGACAGAGGGAAATTAAAACCAGGAGATGGGCAGCAGCATCTTCCTGGAACATCTAAATAAATAAACTGCGGTTGCCAACCCGCCTGCCAACCGTGGCAACTATGGCAAAATCCCTCCAATATGAGAGATACAAACTTTTGTGGTTTTCTATGGGGGGCCTATGTTCAGCAGTGGACTTGTGATAGGCAGAAACGACGACGACGACACTAAGCGTTTAACTGAGTTCAATGCTACAGTTTGCATTTCATCAACATCAAATGAACGCAGGTAAAGCTCAACTTCCGGCGTTAAACTCTATGAACGCGTTTAGAATGCTGTCATTGTCAATTGCACAACTAAGTAAACCAAAAAAATATTTTTTACTTCGTATTGTTTATTGTTTGCATACCAATGTGACCTATGCATAAAAAAAGGCTGTTTGATGTCGCGAAATACGAAATACATCGGAATTTTGTTTAAGATTGTCACGATATTTCATGTAAACTTCGTTTTTCTGAACGCGACCAAAATGGCGCCGGTGAAATCGGTTAGACGAAAACCGAGATCGAATGATATGTTTGAACTCAGTTAAGTAAAACATGGTTTCCAAAGCGAACTGTGAAATCGGTTCTAAGACATCAATTCTTAAGTCTCATATCTACACTAGCTATCAGTACCCTTCAGACAGAAACACAATAATTTGCACACTATTGCGTTACAGTAGAATAACTGTTATTTTATATTCGAAAATGACGAGACGAGCAAAACTTTGACGTTGCCGAAGCCTCAGAGAATCTACGATCTCATCTCGTCCCGTGGGTGTCGTAAAAGACGATAGAGGAAATATTAAAACCAGGAGATGGGCAGCAGCATCTTCCTGCAGTACACCAGCAGCCAAGCGTGGCAACTATGACAAAATCCCCCCAATCTATGAGGAGGCCTATGTTCAGCAGTGGACTTGTGACGGGCTGAAGTGAGTGAGTGAGTGAGCGAAACGTTCACCTGATGGTAAGTGCAACGTCTGCCCATGACAAATGCTGTCACTCAGACCATCTCTGTGTGGCACCACACTGCGCTCGACACTCTGAGACATCAGTTCTGAAGTCTCTTATGCCCAGTACTTACTCTTGTATTAGTGTCCGTCAGAGCCGAAACAGTAATTTTTGTACACGGTAGAATAAGGTGGTACCTACCTAGACGGATTCCCGCATAAGAATCCTACCACCAGAAAATATCCACTGAAAAACCTGATAATGGAATGTTCAGATGCAATGTTTCAGCGCCAATATATGACTGCGACTACGACACATGACGTAGCAGGATCGAGTCCTGCCTCGTCCCGTGGGTGTCGTAAAAGTCGACAGAGGGACAATAAATACCAGGAGACGGGCAGCGGCATCGTTCTGGAACACCTGTATAATTAAAACGCGGCTGCCAACCCGCTTGCCAAGCGTGGCAACTATGGACAAAGTCCAACCAAAATGAGAGCAAAAATAAATTCTGCTATTCTACTCTGCCGGACACCAATCGGCTGTCATCAGGCGGCGTATATATGTAAAATAATGATCAGAGAGCTCAATTAGATAATTATCATACAGTTTCGTTGGTCGCAGATGCCCATCACCGGCAAGGGAAAGAACACGACAACGCTCACGTGCGACTTGGACGCCGATCAGCAAGACTTAGCCGGCAGGTGAGAAAGATAAATGGAAGTAACTGTAACAAACAAACAGTTTTCTTTATTTCATCATCATCATTTGCAACCCAACTTCACTCCTAAACACATGCCTTCCACACGAAACACGATCCTGAGTCTCCTGCATCCGTCGACTTCCCGCAAAACCACACTGCGCCCGTCACACTGAGACATCGGTCTTTAAGTCTCACGTGCCCAATGATTACACTAGCTCACAGTGCCCTTCAAACCAAATCACAGCAATCTTCGCTCACTACTGCTTCACGGCAGAATAACTGGCCCTGCGATGGCACCTCATCATAATATTTTTTTATCATTTCAGCCTATTTTAGTCCATTGTTGAACATAAGCCTCCTCCATAGATTGCCACAAAACACGATCCCGAGCCACCTGCATCCGTCGACCGCAAAACCGTTCAGGCCGTCGCTCCATCTAGTGGGGTCGCCTTACACTGCACTCGCCGGTATAGGGTTGCCACTCAAGAACCTTCTTTCCCCAAACGGTTATCGGTTCTACTAGCTACATGGCCTGACCTTAGGGCTATGTCGGTTACTCTAGTTCTACTGTGGATTTCATAGTTATGGATTATGACTCGCAGAGGAACACCGAGCATAGCTTTTACTTAGCTGAGGGATTTTCACATTGTCAATGGAACTTCTTTGGGCGCGATGAGAGTAACATTCCAAGGTCGATTTTTTTATACAGTAGACGAGACGAGCAGTACATAAACCTGACGGTAAGTGAAACGTCTGCCCATAAAAAATGCTGTGTCTACTGTGGCACTACACTGCGTCCCCCTAAGACATCCGTTCTTAAGTCCCATATGGTTAGTGTGATGTATGTGGGTATAATATAAAATATAAGTATTATAACAATTAGACTAAGTTTAATTTTTTTGTTATGGTGGTAGTCGCGCTATCTTGCCTGCATCTTGCGCAAAAATATATGCCTTGACCTAAACAATGTGTTTCAATAATTATCTTAAAATAACCAGTCTCGGTAGCCAGCCGTGGTAGCTCAGGGGCCTGGTGCTCGCCTCTAATTTCATAGTAAGCGAGTAACCTGGGTTCGATCCCCGGTGCCAGCACCTCTAAAATTGTTCTACAATTTTAAGTGCTGATTTACCACGTGCTTAGCGGTGAAGGAAAACATCGCGAGGAAACCTGCATGTCCGAGGAATAGAAATATTTCGAGGACATGTGAAGTCCGCCAACACGCATTGGAGTAGCGTGGCGGACTATTCCCGGCTCCAAAACCCTGTCAGAAATGAGAGGAGGCCTGTGCTCAGCAGTGGGACATTTATAGGCTGTAACTTTACTTTTTTTTAACCAGTCTCGTAGATTTCTCAGTTAGTAATTACACGAGGATCTCATCTTCCCTTGAGATTGGAACACAGTAAGGTTTTCACAATACTGCGTCACTGCAGAATAACTGGCCCTGGTGTGGTACCTAACGTCTACGGATTCCTGCATAGGAATCCTACCACTAGTAAACTGTAGGTGTCTATAGGGATCTCACTAATTAGATGCTCCGTGCGCTCGTTAGTTACCATTCATCATTATGAACATTGCCGTGTGGTGGCAGCTTAAGAGAATCTACCACCCCGTCTTATCCCGTGGGTGTCGGAAAAGTCGACAGAGGGAAAATGAAAACCAGGAGATGGGCAGCAGCATCTTCCTGGAACATCTGAATAAATAAAGTGCGGTTGCCAACCCGCCCAAACGTGGCAACTAAGGCGAAATCCCCCCAAAATGAGAGCTACAAACTTTTGTGGCAAGCTTTGGGGGAGGTCTATGTTTAGCAGTGGACCAGTGATAGGTTGAAATGATGATTTTGTTACCACCCCAGGGCCAGTTATTCTGCCGTGAAGCAGTAGTGTGCAAGCATTACTATGTTTCGGTTTGAAGGGCACTGAGAGCTAGCGTAATCACTGGGCATTTGAGACTTAAGAACTGATGTCTCAAGGTGACGGGCGCAGTGTGGTGTCACACAGAAATATTCTGGGTGACACAGCATTTGTTGTGGGCGGACGTTGCACTTACCATCAGGTGAGCGGTTACAGCCGAGTTTTTTTTTTTTTTTTGATAAAGCGACGAAACGAGCAAAACGTTCACCCAGAACATTTCTGTGTGACACCACACTGCGCCCGTCACCCTGAGACATGACTTCTTAAGTCTCAAATGCCCATTGATTACACTAGCTCACAGTGCCCTTCAGACCGAAACACAGTAATGTCTACACACTACACACGGCGGAATAACTGACCCAAGAGTGGTACCTACCTAGAAGCTATCAACTGCGGAAGGGATATTATAGTTCCACGAGTTACCGCAGTATGCGCAAAAAAGGCACTACCAACCTACCCGCGCCCGATGTATCGCTGATGCGCTACGATCGGATACGATAGGCTAGGATGCAGTGTCAGAAACACGGGGTTTATCACAACACCACTAGACCACGCGGTCTATCGTCTTACCGTTAAAACTTACTTTAGTAATAAGACGGTTTTTAGTAGTAAGACGAGTACATATAGTTTACTGGTGGTATACATATTTTACTGGTGGTAGGATTCCTGAGCAGGAATCCGCCTAGGTAGCTACCACCCCAAGCCCAGTTATTCGGCAGAATAAAACTACGGCAGTAGTGTGCAAACATAACTGTTTCGGTTTGAAGGGTAAGAACGGATGTCCCAGGGTGACGGGCGGAGTGAGGTGTCACTAAAAAATGTTCAGAGTGACACAGAATTTGATTTGGCCACACGTTGCTCTTACCATCGTACGTACGTTTTGCTCGTCTCGTGACTTAATCCAATAAAAGAAATATAAAAAACTATGATCATTTCACTGACAGGCTGGCCACACTAGCGCTACGGGCACACTCGGCCGCTCGCTCCGACTGCTCGCGGCTAGGCGCGGTGCTCGCCAACACGCTCGGCGAACTCGCGCGCACCGCTGCGAATAGACAACAAACATCCGGTAAGTCTATGGTCAACTAGCTGATGACTTCGTCCGCGTGGATGTAAGTTTTTTTAAATATCCCGTAAGAACTATTTGATTTTCCGGAAAAAAAAGTTTTCTATGTCCGTCTCCGGAATGCAAGCTATATCTGTGTGAAATTTCGTCGAGATCGGTACAGCTGTTGAAATTTGAGAAGGTAACATACAGACACGAGGAACATAAAGAGTTTTTTTTTCTCCTTTTTTGATCCTGGCAATCGGCTACCAAATCGAGCCATTTTTGCCAATGTCGACTTTATTATAATTATATCAAGGACTTCGTTTCGATCGACAGTAAAATGATAGTTGATTTGTAGTGAAGGTTTGTTGGACTGATGAATGGTGATGGTGATGAAGATTTGCTGGATTGATGGAGACAAAACAAAAGTACAATATAGGTCTTGAATTTATTTTTCCAACCACTGTACACTTTCACGGACACTTGCTGCATAATAAACTATCAATATTTAACATCAAAACTCAAAATATACACAGAAATTACAAAAATCAATAAAAACGCTACCGCCATTTTTCTAGTTGGCGCCAAAAGTCCGCAGAGAGAGTAACTTTCGCATTTATAATGTTATGTATGGATTACTGCACAGCTTTTAATTTTATTTTGCACTAGCGACCGGGCTCGATTAAAGTACAGTGATATACTTAATAAAATAAATAAGAAAATAAAATAACTAATTTTTGAGATTATCGGAAAACTTTTGCCGACATTTTTATTGGATAAAGTGTCGAAACGAGCAAAACGTTCACCTAATGGTAAGTGCAACATTTGCCCTCAACTAATGCTGTGTCACAGAACTTTTCTGTGTGGCACCACACTGCGCCCGTCACTCGAGACATTCTTAAGTATGTCAGACCGAAACACAGTAATGTTTGCAAAGTACATCAGGACGGCAGAATAACTGGCCTCAGGGTCGTACCTACCTTGACGGATTCCTGCATAGGAATCCTACCACCAGTAACAAGCTTAATACTTCAATTGTTACAGCAGCCGCAAACGAGGCGATAAAGAAAAGAAAGCTTTCGAAGAGCCAAAAGGCAAAGATCCAGGCCAAGCAGCGGACGGCGCTCGCCGTGAAGAAGAAGGCAGCGGCCGTCGCCGCCGCGGCCGCCGCCAAGATGCCGCCGTCCTGAACGCATTTTTGTTAAATACAAAACATAACGAATGACTGAACTTGTTATATTTATTACTCGAAATAACTCACAGTAAGGGCGGATTTCACCGTTGAAACTAAACGCGATCAGTTCAAGAAAAACGAAGTTTAAGCGTTTAACTGAGTTCAATGCTACAGTTTGCATTTCATCAACATCAAATGAACGCAGTCAATGCTAAACGCGGTTCAAATTCTGAACGCCCAATTTTCGACGTTAAACGACGTTAAACGAGTTTAGAGAGCTGTCATTGTCAATTGCACAACACAAATGTAAACACAAAGATTACTTTTAATTCGTATTATTTATTGTTTGCATACATATGTAACCTATGCATAAAAACAGGCCGTTTGATGTCGCAAAATACAAAATAAATCGTCTTTTTGTTTTAGATTGTGACGGTATTTCACGTAAACTTCGTTTTTCTAAACGCGATCAAATTGGAGTCGGTGAAATCGGTTAGACGAAAACCGAGATCAAACAATACATATGAACTCAGTTAAGTAAAACGTGGTTTGATTAAGCTTGGTTTCCAAAGCAATCGGTGAAATCGGGTCTAAATTGTAATTTATACTGCAATGTTCATGCAATTTTGTAGATTATTTATTAATATTGTAAAGTAACGGCCTATATATGTCCAACTACGGATCACAGGCCTCCCCTCATTTTTGATGGCTTTTCAGAAAGAGCTGCTCTAATGCGAGCGGCGAGGTAACATTATTACACATGTGTAATAAATATATTACAAATAATATCTCTTAAGTTATTAATTGCTTCCCGCAATTATTTTGCTTTATATATTGCTTCGCGTAATATGTGAAAAATCGGCATTATTTATTTGTGATTTTTCTTACAATGCTAGAAAATCTAAATTCTAGATGCTAGATAAAAATAAAACTCAGAGGAGAAATAAATAGCCTACGTTATTATATAAGCATTTCTTGATTGTTAATACATTTTTGTAATCGGTTTCTCAAAAACAGCTTTTCACTATTTCGGGAAAACTTACTAGAAGTGGTTTTCGAGAAAATTGTTTGAACACTCTTACATAAATAAGTTTTATTTAATAATGTGGCGATTTAATAAGTCCCCTACAATTTGTCGTTTTTTTTTGTTCATAAATATTATTACTCTGTGCTTGAAACTTTGGCGCCAACACGAAATGTGTCGGTGGTGAATTTTGTAATTTCTGTATATATATTTAGCTTTTGATGTTTAACGTTGATAGTTTATTATGCAGCAAGTGCTCGTGAAAGTGTACAGTGATTGGGAAATTACCAAAATTCTACTTTTCGTTTTGTTTCCGTCAGTCCAGCAAAATTTACCTACAGTAAAAGTCAACTATCATTTTACTGTCGATCGACATTTAAAACTCTCGCTACTTTAAAATTGTAGAGTTAGATAATATGTCACTTGACACTGGAAAAAAGTTTACGACTGTTTCCATAAATAAATAAAAAAAAAATACATATATGTATTCTATTTCTATATTTAGTTGGCTTCTCCTTTCTTGTAAAAATAATTCTGTCGTTAAACCGAGCGATAAAACAAAAACTGATTGATTTTGACAAATCGCCTTTGAAAATGCTCGCAAAGTCCAAACCGGTGAGGTATGTGCTGTGGAAGTGTTTATATTAACCAATTAAAATAAACAATGGAGTTCCATCAATATAGCAAGATATATGCGACGTAATGGAACTCCATTACTTATTTCAGCTCTGTCTGGTTCCGCCATTATGAATACTTTGTAGAAATAATTAACATTATTATAATGTTCTTTACTTAATAATCGTGTAACTTTATATACAAATGTTTACTAAAATTCTGTTATTTTAGATTATTTATATACTTTGATAAAACCTATTTTATGAAGAAATATTTTTTTTATTTGTATAATTTATAATTTCTTTACCAATAAATACTGCTTGTTGGTTCATTCTAATTAATAACATTAAAAATTAAATTAGATAACAAAATTATTATTAATAGTGGTCGAAATTCGAACATAATTTTGAGGTTTGAGTAATTATTTGTTGGCAACATTTTAAGATTCTATGACGAATATCCCTACTCTGTGGGAGTGTTTGATATAATGTTTGGCGCTGGCACTATGAACGTACACAAACGACAGACTAGTATTTGATTAACATTGTCAGTATGATTTATGATCGTAAAAATTTAAAATTTATTTGATTCAATTTAATTTACTCGTAACACATTATGTTTAAATTTTAGCTTTGTCGCTAATTCGCCATACAAACTTTAAATATGCCAAATCTCACGCTCCTACGTACGCGCAATATGCTTAAAACGCAATAAACTTAAATAAAACTATTTCTTAAGGATTTTATCGCGTTTAATTTTTTACTATTTATAACCCGCGCTTTACAGCACCCACGGTCACGGGAGGACTGCGGGGACAGACGCTGTGATGTCATAGTTACCCTTCACAGTTACCTACCGTGGGTAAATCTTTGTTTCAGAGAGCCCAAGGGATCTGTGACAGTAAACACCTACCTACCTGCACCTGCAGTCTACCTGCAGTCCTAACATGTGTCAGGGGAGTCACAGACAAGATAGGCTATATCTTGAAGCGGGCTTCCTTAGCAACATTTTTCAAGCCTCCGAAGAAGATAAGTCAGTTTTTACCATCTGTCAAGTGTAACATCCGTCTACAATTAAAAACCCGCGTAAAAGAACATATAGCTGATGTGAAGCGTAGTCGCTCCAGGAAGTCTGCAGTCTGTGACCAGATCATCCCAACCGTTACATCAGATTTGATAAACCATATATCCTCGCAAAAGAACACCGATTACTACCAAGGATGATTCGCGAGGCTATTGAAATTAAAAGCATCCTAATTTTAATACAGAAGATGGTTGGGTATTACCACCAGCTTGGGATCTTATAATTAATAAAATTTAATCAAAAAGCAAGCGTACCACTGCAAGACTTCATGACACAGTTAGCTCTTTCTGCTTAGATCGGACCAAAAATAATAATTAAAAGCTGCGGTACTCCATGTTAATTAGGACATCAGTCACCTCAGTCCTCCCGTGACCATGGGTGCTTTAAATCTCTCGAAACGTCGGGTTATAAATAGTACAAAATTAAACGCGATAAAATCCGTAATAAATAGTTTCATTTAAATGTTAATATAAGAAATCATTATGAAACTTAAACTATTGCGTCTAGAGTCTAAAGTTGGGTTTCTTAATGGTGATATAAAAAAAAAAAATTATTTCACCGCTAACATCGAACTATACCTGGTTTTTCAGGACAAAATAGGATATATTTTAAGGTCAAATTTAATCGATAAAGAGATATTCTGTTCCAAATACACATAGTTTATGTTTACGCAAAAAATATAGGGAAATGTTTTTTTTAAAGAAACGTTTTTCTACACTGTGAGCACCTGAAAGTGCCTAAACACACCCATAGACTAAAACAGTTTCGGCGCCAACTCCAGAAATGGCGGGTGTATTTAGTTGATTTTGATATTTCGGTGTATATTTCGAGTTTTGATGCTTAGTATTGAATAGTGTATTATGCAGCAAGTGGTAGTAAAACTGTACAGTAATTTTAAAATTTACTTCAAGTACCGACAAATTTTCATTAAAAGTATATGTACATACTATAATTCTATTATCAAATTTTCGCACAAACTTGGAACTGTAACTTTGACACTGACAGCAAGCTTACGATTATTATTGGCTTATTTAATATAACTAGGTGACCCGCCCCGCTTCATACCAAAGTTATTGTTATGTTATGTGTATGTATAAAAAAAACTGCAAACTTAGGAGTAAATATTCGTAAAATCCGTATTTAATGGATCTTCCTATGTCGGGAAAGCAATATGTTTGCCAAATTTTAAGTTAATATGGGTTGTAATTTAGGAGATATCGTGATGAGTTAGTGGTAAATCGAAATATTTAGATATGATAATATGGACTACAAGGACTCAGCATTTACCGAGCTGTTCGCACTCAGTGCTGGTTTTCTGTGTGTATGAATTCAGAGGGAACGAAATATTGTCTTCGTTTTTTTTTTATTTGATAAAGTGTCGAGACGAGCAAAACGTTCACCTGATGGTAAGTGCAAAGTCCGCCCTCAACAAAAGCTGTGTCACCCCGTCACCCTGAGACATCACTTCTTAAGTCTCATATGCCCAGTGATTACGCTAGCTCTCAGTGCCCTTCAGACCGAAACACAGTAATGTTTGCACACTACTGCTTCACGGCAGAATAACTGGCCCTGGGGTGGTAACTACCTAGACGGATTCCTGCATAGCTGATGCTGATATCGAATATGTTATTAAAGACGAGGCATTTCAGAAACCACAAAACCATTGCATCGGATCTTTTATTAATATATACGTAGGTAAATATTATATTGATGTTGTAGATTGGATTAACTTGAATGTGAATTGTTGAATGAAATTAAAATTTCATACTTTTTAGTTGTCTTATTTATTTTCGTGTTCGGAAACCTTATCTTTACACAGACAACGTAAATAAGACATCGAGCAATCATCATCATCATTTAGACCTATCACTTGTCCACTGGTGAACATAGCTGTAGCTCTCATTTTGGGGGGATTTTGCCGTAGTTGCTTGGCAGGCGGGTTGGCAACCGCAGTTTGTTCAGATGTTCTAGGAAGATGCTGCTGCCCATCTCCTGGTTTTTATTTACCCTCTGTCGACTTTCACGACACCCACGGGATGAGATGGGCTGGTAGATTCTCTTAAGCCGCCATATGAATAAATAAATATTTATATAAAATATGCAGAAATTAATACTATCTCTAAAAAGAAATTTTAAGCGCAGCTTGTTCGAAATAAGACCTCGAAACTGAATCGATGTTATACAGTAATAGCATTTATTGTTCAGATAATAAATCAGATTTTTTATTGTGTTCATATATATCTCATCCAATGGATCTCGTTAAAGGCGAGTAAGGAATTAAACTGCACTGTGCACCCAACAGCGCATGGTGGCGATGGGCTCACCACCTATCGAACCAAGTGCATTATATTGTTTGGTGAAACGTGGATTGTGGCAGTCAGCTGTTTTTGCAGTGAGTGCCCAGTCTCTGACTTCCCCTTATGGGTATATATTAAACCATTTGGATTTCTCCTTTATCATAGGAGAGTTTAATATAGTCTTATATAGTTATACTTATATATCTTAACATAGTAATGTAGAACCGACAAACTTTTTTACAATCATTTTAGTAATATTTTTACTGAAAACTTTTTATTTGTTTATTTAAAAAACTACAAAAAGAAAAAACCATAAACTACCATATGTTTAGAAAAGAGTATTTACTGAAGAAAATGTAAAATGAAACTAAATCATAACAGAGCTAATTCATTTTTGCAGCGATATGTAAGATGTTGAAGATAACTTTAAATTTACGTTGAAATAAAAAATATTTTCATTTTCACCGGAGTCGGAAATCTAAAAATGAATCTTCATCCATCACGAAAGCAATAAAACAAAATGCACGAACAATAAATCAATCTAAACTACGCTTACCTAATGTTAAAACGAGTAATTTATTTGTTTTCGAGCGTCCATATGCAATTCATCGCCATTACGAATAAACGCGCGAAAGTTTGCCGTATTTATTTTTGTTTGCGTTCCGTTTTAACGCCCTGATTACTCTCGCTGTCTTAAAGTTGAGATGAGCAAAAACTAGTTTTTTTCCACGAAAATACACTCATTCTTCGTAAACATTTTTTTACAAATCTCGAAAGTTTATGAAAATATGTTTTATTTATTTATTTCGATATAGAACTGGCTCACGTATTTATTTATGGCAACGTTGATGGTGATGAAAGTTTTTTACCAGTGTCAAAGTTGCATAAATAGGTATCTAATTTTCTGGAATAAATAGCATCATCAATTTTCAAATATGTAGCAAAACTTCAAAGTTTATATGAACAAACACTATAAAATTTCTTGAAACTTTTCAAAGATTTCTTGTACTCATACTGATGGAGACAAAACGAAAAGTACGATTTCGGAATTGAATTGAATAGATAGCATGTAATCAATATAAAAAATACGGATTTTACCGTGTTTAATTTTACTATTTATAACCAGACGACCCCCGCGTAAATATAAGAATATATATATATTCGATATATCGAATTGAAACGTGGATTGTGGTAGTCATTTGTTTTTGCAGTGAGTGTCCAGTCTCTGACTACCCCTTATGGGATACAGTCGCGATCTTATGTATGTATATATTCATCTGCTCTTTCAAACTTCAAAAAGCTGTATACAAGACTTCAAAAATTGATAAGCACTGAACGAGAAATTTAGGTAATAGGGGTCCGTAATCTTGCTCCCACTCTACACAAAAACATTGATCGTATTTTCGTTATACAGTGATGATGATGTTCTCCTAGCCGATTTCGACCACGGCGACAACTTCCGTATACTGTCGAGAGCCATCAACTGCGCAGGAGATATTATAGTGCCACAAGTGTACACGCAAACACAGAGGCACTCACTCGTCCCAACCTACCCGCGCCCGATGTAACGCTGATGCGATAAGATCGGAGGTAGGCTAGAATGCAGTGTCAGAAACACGGGGACAATCACAACACAACCAGACCCGAAAACCAACAATTTGTGTTTAAGCATAAATGTTGGCTCCGGCTGGGATTCGAACCCAGGACCCGCGGCTTAGAAGTCAGGTACTCTGACCACTAGGCCACGCGGTTTACAGTAATGAAAAGACAACTTACAGTGGGTTTTCCAACATACACGTTTATGTTAGCTCTAGAAATAAAGACGGTAAAGTATTCTTCATTTACCGTCTTAACTTAAAAAAAAAGAGGGGGGTCACTCCCTCTTACACAATTTTTAAATTTAAGTTAGATAGATAGATAGATAAATCGTTTATTTGGTCACTACAACACAGATACAATTTACACATACAAATATACAATAAACAATATCAAGAAAAAAAAATAGGTAATTTTAAAGATACAAAGACATCTTAGATAGCGTGTGCTGCAGTGACACAAAAAGGCCATAGCTCAGTGCATCTTTGCTCAATGAACAAGCACTGATTTTCAGCTATAACCCAGAGGGTAAAAAATAAATAAATAAATATGATGCATGTTTAAAGTGTATATTGGTGATGGTGTTTTTGTTAATATGAAAACAGTCCAAACGACGCGCAATTTGAGATGCGGCGGTATCGCGAATAACTTTGTCTGATACTCCCTCGCCGACGGCGGGGGCGGTATGATGGTGATGTTGTGTGTTTGCGTAGTGATGAGTAGAGCGCTTGGGCCCTAGTGGTCGCGTCGTCAGGGTCCTCGAGGACGTGCCTCGGTCTCCTTTTTCCGCGGGTCGAGTTTTGGTGTATCGCGAGGGGGTTGTATGTGGCGGCACTTACAACCAGTGGGTTGGGGTGCGTTGCAGCAGAGTCGAAGTATCGGCGAGAGGCCAACTTTAGATATTGGGCTATGGTAGGAAGCCCTAAATCGATATGAAGGTTAGCATTACGCACGAACCACGGTGCTCCCGTGGCTTTACGCATGAATCGATTTTGTATTACCTGAAGTCGGTGAATTTGACGCGGGGAGGCATGCGCAAATACGGGGCTTGCGTATGTCATAATTGGCCGAATACAGGCTTTGTAAAGTGTAATTTTATTACGTAGAGACATTTTGCTATTTTTATTTAGTAACGGATATAATCGGCCGAGGACGAACGCCGCTCGGTTCCTTACTCGGTTAATATGTGGACCGAAGCTGAGTCTCGAGTCTAATAGGACGCCTAAGTATTTGACTGTCTTTTCCCAGGGGATTGGACGATCGAATAACTCTATGGTGGGGAGGCGCGGCGTTAAGCGCCGCGAGAAGTACATGGCTGCACTTTTGATGGGGTTGACCTCGATCCTCCATTTCCGAAACCAGTTCCCGAGGGTTCGGGCTGCGGATTGGAGGCGTTTAGAGATAGTGTCTGGATTACGCCCAGACACATAGAGGCAGGTATCGTCTGCGAAGAGGGCGAGTTCGACGCCGCTGGTGTGCGGTATGTCGTTCGTGAAAAGGGTGTAGAGCACGGGACCTAGGACTGAGCCTTGTGGTACGCCGGCTAGTATTGGATGTGGTTCGGATCGTACCCCCTCGACGCGGTAGCGAAAGGTTCGACTGCGTAAGAAATCTCGTATGATGAGTACGAGGCGATCTGGCACACCGAGTCCGTATAACTTGTATACGAGCCCGTTGTGCCAGACCTTGTCGAACGGTTTCGCCACGTCGAAGAAGAGCGCTCCAGTATGAAGCCCGCGTATGAAGCGGGATTGAATGTGCTCCGTTATGCGGTGCACCTGCTGGGTACATGAGTGTTTGGCTCGGAATCCAAACTGCTCGTGGATGGGGATCCCTCGAGACTGCATGAAGTCTCTTAAGCGGGCGAGTAGTAGGCGTTCGTATATCTTGCCTAGAGCCTTGAGGAGGCTTATAGGCCGATATGCGGTGGGATCGGACGGGTCGCGCTGCTCCCGTGTATTATACAAGGTATTGTCGATCTCAACGCGGATATCGGGAATTGATTCCCGGTCCGTTTCGACGGACTTTTCGCGCCCTTCGTCGGCACCACTCATGTTCGGATTTAGACACTGGGTGCGACGAAACAAAGAAACAGGAAAGGCGTGTAATCAAAATTACACTTAACGTTTTAGCACAAATATAAATATAAATAATTAGATAGGCAATAATAATTGCGCTTTGTCGTATTGTCGTGAAACAGGATTTGCGACAGTTTTCGCACTCACGTATGCCGTAAGGCGCTCTGCTTACCCCTTTTTCACAAAAAAGGGGCTATACAGCGCTCGTGTGGACTGTGCCTCTGCGAGACGTTAGCGCAGGAAACTGGTACACAGCTAGCACAGTCGTAAGGTGTTAGGGTGATGCAGAATTCCCCTCTTGAAAAAGATAGGCTCTGCTGTTCACCTTCACACACTTGTGATCACTTTTTTTCGCGCACTCACTTCCGCCCTTACCTTGCTTGCCACCAGTGGCTCAGCGCACACCAACTTACGGCACTTGGATGTCGAATTAACGAACATCAAAGCACTCGCAAGCGATGAGCAGTGCACCTCCTAGCAGCTCGCAGTACAGCTCAGGCAGTCACAAGGCACTTGAAGTGAAGCCAGGCGTTTGCGGCCGTTAGACGTCTCGACGCCTAAGCGGAGTTCGTCGTTCAGCGATGCTTCGGCGTCTCCTACAGTTAGCGAAAACGTTAGCTGCAAGAAAACAATACGCATATGCACATCCACTTGACTCAACAGCACGTTGTGGTCAGCTGGAAGTCTCAACATCCAACGGAGCTAACTCACGTTGAACGGAATCTTCCGCCGACGGGTGACTTTAGCTGCAACAATTCTCAACTCGCAAGGAAAATTGAGGCGCCTAGTCTCGACCGCTGCACAACTGCTATTGCATGAATATTCAATGCAATGCTGGTTCTCTGCATCAGCGCTGAAGTGCACTGTGCAGGTACGGGCCTCGAGGCGAACCTCTTTGCCCGAGAAATCATCGCGGGGGGGCACTGCTCCCCCCGGGCTTGGGTACCGCTTGTGCGGGTTTGAAGGGAAGGGTGAATGCTGCAGTGAAGATTAATAAATAAATAATAAATACTATACATATACATAATGGTTGCTGCAGCATTCACGGACACAAAGAGCAAGAAAGGAGATAGGCAGACACCAAGGACATCGACAACCACAGCAAGACGCCCACTCGAGCGAGCGAGACGCCCAGCCGAAAACGACGAGCACTACTCGCTAGAGCGAGCGAAAGCGATGGCCGGAGCCTGGTGTAAGCGTACGAATGCTGCATCGATCCACTAATATAGCAGACCGACACAGCACAATCGCTTGTGCAATGAAGAAATTAGCCTGAAAGTACATATATTAATATATAAATGTATGACTGTATGACAACACATTAAATAAACATAACAACATACATCCAGGCAGAGCTATTAGGAAAAAGAATTAATAGTATAAATCAGATTACGATACATATATTAAACGATTTAAATTTATGTAACTTGTGTACAATAGTACAGCAAGATTACGAGAGCTAAGGAAATGTAGAGAAGAAAAATTGTATGGATTATAGAAAAATGGTGTAGGCAGACTCTACAACCTCTATAAAAAATGAAAATAAGTTTACGCCTTGCTGGAACGATAGAATGTTACGACAAGGCGGGAGGAAGTTTTACACCGACGATGCGTCGATTCGGGCGATCCCCTGCTGAGTCGTCGGGCCTGCCGCTTGACTCTGGCCCCCATGGGCGGTCGGCGGCGGCTGCAACAACTCGCGCGGGAGCGGTCGTCCGTCAGGAGGTCTGGCATGGAGCGGCGCAAAGCCGCGCAGGTGGTCATGTGGTCCATTGTCGGCTCTATCATAGAGCCGACGTGCCACCCGGGTGATGAATTCATGGATGGATTCGATTTGGAGGTCCCGGGCTATGACGTCATTCCTGACGTAGCGACCTGCTCCTACGATTGTACGTAGCGCGAGATTTTGCTGGGCTTGAAGTCTTCTTCGCTGCGTCGCCGAGGTAAGCGCGTACCAGGCGGGCGCGGCGTACGTAAGCCTGGAGCGGACGTAGGTCTTGTAGACGGCCATCTTGGTTCGGGTTGGCAGATGGGATGCCAGTACTGGCCGGAGGACCGCCCGCGCGCCCCTGGTGTTGCGGATTAGAAGATCCACATTAGGCACCATGCGCAGCGAGCGGTCGATAATGCACCCGAGATACTTGACGGCCGTCGACCACTCTACGTCCTGCTCACAGAGACGCAGCGTTTTTCTTCGGCGAGGCCGGAGCGTTATAAGTGCGGCGGTCTTGTCGACATTCACGACCGTCCGCCACTTATTCAGCCACTCCGGCAATAGGTCCAGCAATTGTTGCAGTTTGCTTATGGCAAGCTCGGCCCGACGAGACGACGCAAAGTAGGCACTGTCGTCTGCGAACAGCGCCAACATGAACTCCTCTGATCCTTCCTGGAGGCGACCTTCCAGGGTTGGGATGTCGTCGGTGTAGGCCGCGTACAGAAGTGGAGATAAACAGCCGCCCTGGGGAACTCCTGCACCTATAGATCGTGTTGCCGAGTTGACTCCCTCGACGCACACGTAAAATGTCCGCCCCTCGAGGTACGACGCTATGAGCCGCACGATCGCTTGAGGCAAGGTGGTATTTTCTTGAAGCTTGTAGATCAGCCCCGCGTGCCACACCCTATCGAAGGCCTTCTCAATGTCTAGAAAGACCCCCGCGGTATGTCGGCCGCGATTTTTCTCGGCCGACATGTAATGTAGCACGCGGGTTAACTGCGTAGTGGTGGAGTGGCCGCTGCGAAACCCATGCTGCTCAACTCGTAGCGGTATGCACGGGCGAGTTCGTCTCAGCAGCAGCCGCTCAAACAGCTTAGCGATGTGCGGCAACAGCGTGATCGGTCGATAGCTCGAGGGGTAGCGCCGATCCTTTCCTGCTTTAGGCAACACGATCACTTTACCCGTTTTCCAAACGGACGGGAAGTATCCTGTGCGGAGCACCCCATTAAACAGCCGCGCCATTGCGACTACAGCTCTTCTTGGCAGCTGTTTAATTGCGGCGTTCGTGATCCCGTCAGTCCCGGGCGCCTTCCGCGCCGGGAGGCGACGTATTGCTCTCCTAACTTCCGCCGGGGAGATGAACGCGTCACCCGGTAGAGGCGAGACTACGTCGGACAGGATCTCTTGTACGCGGTTTTCAACAACGCTATAATGTTCTTCGTGATTGGCATCCTTGGGGTTGGGGCTGAATACTTCCTCCAGGTGTTCAGCCAGTACTTCAGCCCGGTCGATGGCCTCGTAACAACGTCCGCCTTGCTTATTGAAGCGGGCAGACGGGTGCTTTTGTCCGAGAGAGCGCGCGATTAAGTTGGTAGAGCGACGTCATCTGCTCCCCAGCTGCGTCTATACGTCGCTCCCATTGTTCGCCTCTGAAGCTCTTCATTTCTTCAGAGAGTCTCTCGGACAGGCAGTTGAGCTCTGTTTTTAATCTTGGACATCGTGTCCGGGCCCAGAGCTTACGGAGTGCGCGCTTCTTATTTAATGTAGCGCGCAGAGATTGTGGTAGTTGCTCTCGACGGCCGGCCGGCACTATCGTAGAGGCATCTATGTTAGCTTTTTGAACAGCTGTGTTAAATTTAAGAGCTGCGGCCTCTACGTCTTCCTTGCTGTGTAGAGGGGCGCCGAGAGTAAGGCTTTCTAGGGCATTGTGAAATATGCCCCAGTCCGTACGGTGTTTAGGCGCTCTGGGCAGGATAGCTCCTGTTACGAGGCCTAATGTTATAAGTAGTGGGAGGTGCTGTGTGTCCACTTCATGTAGCACCTCTATGTCGACCGGGTAATTCCATTGGTGACTTAGCACTATGTCCAGTACGTCCGGATAGCAATTATCCCGGAAGGGGTGGTGTGTGGGTTCGTCCGGCCCTCGCACCATGTACTCCCCTTCCTCGGCATCTTCGTACAGCTCTCTCCCCGCTACGTTGATTAGCCTTGAACCCCAGGAAGGGTGTTTGGCGTTCAAATCTCTTGCTATAATAGCGGGGGAGCTTCCGTCAAATATAGTCCGGACGTCGGTCGGGTGAAAGTGTCCGCCGGGAGGGCGGTAGGCTGCAAAAATCCGAAATTCCTTCCCGGCTGTGCTAAGCCTGATGCCAATCGAGCGTGTTGTTATATATTTCGGCAGGTCCAATTCTTCGTGTATTAAGTCCCTGCGCACCAGCACCGCCGTACCTCTGTACGGCATGCCTAGTGGTGAGACTTCATCGCGCCGATACACGAAAAAATTAGGTATTTTAAATGTAGATCCCGGCTTTAACTTCGACTCGCCCAATAATATAACCTGTATGTTATGTGTTTGGGCGAGGAGGCGCAGCTCTGCAGCTCGAGTCTGTACGCCGCCGGGATTCCAATACATAATATTTAAGCCGGTGTGCGCCATTGAATAGCCAGTAGTTGGGTTAGTGCCCTAATAAGGGCGTCAATGGGATTCGAACCCTCCGTAAGGGCGGTTAGCACTTCAGTCAGCAGTTGCATCATCAGCCGCACTATGTTTGCATGAATATTCTATCTATATTTCTATATTTTCGGTGATGTGATCGCTGTTAGCCTTTTGGCTTTTACAGCTTCATCGGATGCTGTGCTCGCGGGCCCGGGGCCCGCGTGCCAGGTTTGGTTTGACCCAAAACATATATACATAAATATTAACTCCTACTAAACATCTAAGTTCGGACCGTTGCGTTCGCTAGCGTGCTTGCGCTACAGTGAATATCTCCATAAATTTATTATATGAAGTCATCTAATGACCGTCCGAGGGAGACTGCGGGCCTCCGTTCGGACTGTCGACTTGTGTGTCGGAAACTCTGGGCGGTGAGAACCGCCCTGGAACACGGGTGTATCTGGTGTACGCGGTGTTATGAACGATAGCTGCGCGCCGCTCTCTACGGCGGTCGCGCGACGTTGTGCGTGTGATGTTGAAACTATTAACTGTGTGTACAGTGTTGTTCGGATCGTGGCTGACCGTATCGTGGTCAGGGAGTGCTGAGACGTCCGTGTCGTCTAGCACATTTCGCGGTCGACGTTTGCGTTCGGTCGCGTTTTTATTACATCGATAATTAGCTGCTTTAACCACCAGCGGGTTTGGATGAACCGCGGCTTTTTCGAAAAACCGCCGTGATACTTCTCTGAAGTGTTCAGAGAGTACGGGCATTTCACAGTCACTGTGAAGGTCGACATTGCGTTGGTACCAGCCGGCTCCGGTGGCACTTCGCAAGAATCTGTTTTGCACCGTCTGCAATTTCTTTATATGATTGCCCGTCGCGTGTGCGAACGCGACGCATGCATTGGACTTTACGGGTCTAATGCATGTCTTGTAGAGGCGAAGTTTGTGTCTTAAGCACATTTTGCTTGAAGAGCAAGTTAACGGGTAAAGACGGCTTGCGATAAAAGCCGCCCTGTTACGCACGTTCTTAATGTGAGCAGCGAACGACATCGCTGCGTCTAACGTGACCCCGAGGTATTTGACGCTCTTTTCCCAGGGAATAGGGCGTCCGAACAGGGTGATCGAGCCTAGCTGATTGTTGCCGATTGTGTGGTAACGTCTAGCTGGCTTAGGCGTGCCCCTCGAGAAGTATATTGCTACACTTTTCTCGGGGTTAACCTCTATTCTCCATTTCCGGAACCATTCGCCTAGGCCCTCGGCTGCGGCTTGGAGCTGAATCGTTATGCGGCCCTTGTGCTTATCGGAATAATACAGGGCCGTGTCATCTGCGAAAAGCGCAAGATTGACTTTAGGGTCTTTAGGTATATCGCTAGTGTATAGCGAGAAAAGGAGTGGAGAGAGGCAGGAGCCCTGAGGGACACCCGCACGGAGAGGGCGGCTTGAGGAGCGCGTTCCCTCTACTCAGATAAGCGCTCTTTAACATCCCTTTGTAGGAGGCGCAGTCTGAGTCTATTCGCGTCTGTTCTATATCTGTCGTGCGCTTTGGCCGCACGGTTCTTTTCTCTAATCAGGCGTCGGAGGTCCGCCGGTAGATTGCAGCGTCGATCGCTCGACACCGTAACCGTCCGGGAGGATTCTCCGACGACTGTTTTGAGATGACTTGAGAATGATTTTATCGCTCGACAGGCTACCTCTGGCGAGTCGATAATATCTGGTATTTCATCCAAGTGCTGGGAGCTCGTAGCCTCGAGTTTGACCCCGAGGGTACGCCAGTCCACAATGGTTTTGGTCTGTGTGACCTCACCATTTGGCCGGCCCAGCTTAAAAATGACCGGACGGTGGTCCGACTCAAGTTCGTGAAGCGTAACTATAGAGTCTATTTCTAAGTTCACGTCCTTAATAATGGCTACATCGAGAGTGTCCGGCCGCTGATTTAACTGCGTCGGAACTCTGGTTGGTGTTTCGGGAGCTATAACGTTTACGTTATGGCTCTCCGCTAATCTGTACAGTATATTACCGTTTGTGTTATTTGCGTTGGAATTCCAACTGCCGTGCTTGCTGTTCAAGTCTCCGGCGAGAATAACAGAACGGCCTAAATCTAGTAGGGATTTTAGGTCTGATTCTAATAATTGTTTGGATGGCGAGAGGTAGACTGATGCTAGTACAAGCGGCCTATGGCCGGTCATTGCTAACCTACACGCGGAAGTTTCTATATTAACTAAGTCGGGTGTATCGAGCGCGATACAGTGCAAGGACTTTTTATAGTAGATCAGAGTGCCGCCTTTCGCGGTCGCTCTGTCATTACGGATGCATTTGTAATTGGCAATCTTTGGATCGCGCATACTAGGTTTTAAGAAAGTCTCTTGCACTAGCATAACGTCGATGTCGTGGTCACGAAGGAAATTCGCGACTTCAACTAACTGCGTCTTAAGACCGTTTGCGTTAAAATACGAGACAGTCAGAGAGCGTGGTTTAATCCTACCTATATGGGACGCCATTGGTAACAATTAAAAATTTTATTTTTCGACGCGGCGCGTGATGTTTAGGCGCATTGATACGTCCAAATCGCGTCGATGACGTTCATGTGCTCTACGGTAGCCATGAGTCGGTCTTGAGGAGACTTTGCTTCGCGGATTTTGCGTGCTAAAGTCGAAAGTTCGGCAACATTTATGCTGCGCATGAAGCCGCAAATTAGCGAGAAATCTGCGGCGAAATTTGACGAGCCCTGTATTTTGGGCGTTGCGATTTGAGGCGCGGGCCGTGAGGCGGCTGCGCTCTTTTGCGTCATGGGCAACGGTTTTGTCCATGCGTTCGTCGCCGGCGCGGCGCTCTGGCTCTTGCTCTGCCCGGTAGTCCCGTCAGCGGGACCGGGTTTCGCTGCGGCCGGAGCGGGCGCGGGCGTTTGTTTAGGCGCGGGTTTAGTCGCGGGCTTGGGTGTTTGTTTAGGAGCGGGTGTTTGGGGCTGTGTGGCGCCGGGGCCCTTCCTACGGCCGTTCTTCTTGGCTCCCCTGCGCTTTGTACTCCTCGGCGCTCTGTTACACCCGCGGTAATTCGCGGGGTGTCCCAGCTCACCGCAGAGTATGCAGCTAGGGGGCTCTTGCGCTTCTGGCGTGCGAGCGCAATCCTGGGTGCCGTGATCCCCGAGGCATTTTACGCAACGAGGGCGGGCGAAACAATTTCGGGCAGAGTGTCCGTACAGTTGGCATCTGTGGCACTGGCCAATGATGCCCCTGTAGCGGGGTGCCTCAATAGAAAGGCCTGAAAGGCCGCAAATTGATTTTACGTTGAAGACCTGCTTGCCTTCTGGAGTTAATTCCAGTATGGCTAGGATCAGGTCGTACGACTTCTTATTGTGTGGGTGATGCATCCGATGCACCTCCAACACAGGTATGTTCTGTGACTTTAGGTCACTGAGTATGTGGCTAGTCTCTAGTTCTTTAGGCAGGCCCCTGATGACTACGCGGAGCCTCCGTTCTTCCGCGAGCGAGTAAGTGTGGAAACTTATATTGTTTCCACGCAAATGGCTGGTGACGGCCCTGAAGTCGCTGACTGTGCTTAGGTATACGCGGATACCTTGCACTGCCGTCTGCGCCTTCGGGCACACAATTTTCTTGTTTGTCATCCACAATGACAAGTCGTTCCATTTCGCCTTATCCTGTAGGATTATCGGCGGAGGAGCTTTATTTGGTTGGGCTGCGGGATGCGCGGGCAGAGACTTTTCAATAGTCTTGCGGCTGTTGGACACGCCCTTTTTGGCCGGGTTCCGTGAGGCGGACGGCGATGCGGTGTCCGAGTTAGGCTCGGAATCCGTTTTCGCGGCGCGTTTCTTTGCTTTGCGCGCGACGACGGTGAAGCCGTCGTCGTGCGCATTTCCGGATTCCTCGCAATCCATGTCGGATCCCTCGTCCGAAAGGGCCGCGGGCCCAACAATGGATTGCGATTCCCGGAAGGGAAGCGCAGGTGTGCTTGTTGTTTTATTGCACCCATTAGCGGCGGTTTTATTGCCTGCAGGTGCGTTCTTTACTGACGATGCCGACACGGTCGGCACGGTCTTTTTATGGTCGGTGATTACTCCTACCATTGTCTCGCACACAGGTGCGGATGCGTCACCGTGCGCAGGTGTTGGCACGACGGATTCTAAGGCCGGCGATGCCGGGCCTTCGGAGTCGAAAGCTGGTTCGTGACTCCTTGGCTGGATTATAGCGTTCGGACGGACCGCTGCTACGTCGTCAGACTCCAGTAGGTATGACCTAAACTGGGCCCAGATTTCGGGGTGCGCGAGGCGCAGGAATTCGTCAAGACGCGCTAATACGATGTCGCTCTTGGTCGCCATTTCACTCGGGTGATTTGGCGGTGTGTACACAAATGCAGAAAAATTCTCCCTATGTGAGCAGGGAGGTGTGTGCTATATTTGCTTCACCTAATGCCTTACGCCTTAGGTGCGCGAGGGTGTGTACCTGGCTGTTGCCTAGTGCAACAAGCGGACACAAAAATACGAAGCCGCCTCTGAGGCGAGATATGTGTATGCACTCTACTTACGGTTTTCACCAGCAAGCCGACGCAATACAGGAACGCTCTCACGTAACTTTCACGTTCGCACAACACCACGAAGCACAACACTTCCACTTCGAGGGACACGATAGATGAAGGCACGCACGAAGAAGAATAACCAGACACACACCGACGGGACACCGCTACGGGAGCGGGTGTTGGCCACTATTCACAACTGTGACAACGGGCGTTTACAGACAACTGTCCATAACGAGTATGATTTTTGAGCTTGATTGCGCATGGAGCGCGGTCAAAAATAGGTCCGTTCTGCACCAGAGCGCGAGGCATGAATATTCTGTCTGTCTGTCTAGACTTCTGACACGGCTCCTAAAAGGATGCCGCGCAGGTACGGGCCTCGAGGTAACCCTCTTTACCCGAGCAATCATCGCGGGGGGGCTAACTACTACCCCCGGGCATGGGAACCGCGTGAGCGGATTATTTGGAAGGGTGAGTGCTACAATGACGAAATTATATGATTTGTTTTGTACTTAAATATAATATTGTGTTGTAGCACTCACGGGAACAAGGAAGAAGGGTATTAGGATGAGGCAACTGACTCGACGGTCACAGTACACGACGCCCGCCCTAGCAGCGGGGCGCCCATCGAAAAACGAGTGGGCGTGCCACACACCTGAGCGAGCCAACTGGACCACAACCGGAGAATTGCCTCTAAGTGTAAGAGTGCTGTATTGGTTGCTAATATAGCCAGCCAATACAACATAAGCGCTTAGAGGTAACAATTGCACTGAAAAATACATAATATAATATAATAGTAAAATATATATAAGATATCTAAAATAATTCGTGCAATATGATAGAGTAGTAGTAAGAAGAACTTTGTGCGGCCTTACCGTACAAGTAGCAATAAGGCCGCTAAGAAGTAATATATAAAATAGATATATAGCGTATTAGTAGTTTATAATTTATAATTAAAGAGAAGAAGATTGTGTAGGCAGCTTACGCTGCCTACTTGTTAGAGTATAGTTACTATATGTCGCCGTGAGAGCACTCTCAACCGACGTGGTCAATTCCTTCATCACCATTTAAATATTTCTATCACATAAGAATTCCTTTGTAATTAAATCAAGCGCACCTTACCAACGTAATCTTAACTACTTCGTCGCCTTTTAAATTATTTTATCACACGAGTATTATTTATTTGTAAATCTTTCATTTTGTTAAAAGTTAAAAGTTTTTGTTTAAAGGGCTTGTATCGGCCACTTGAGGTTTCGCTGTGAAAGCGCCCCGTGAACAACGTAATCTTAATTCCTCCGTCACCTTGTCAAATTATTTTGTCACACCAGCTTTTGGTTATCGAAATTTATGGGGTGCCCTATATCGCTAACTTTTATAAATCTATCGTCAGACACACTTCATTCTATGCGTTACCAGTGAACTGTTGTGAATTATGTTAAGATTGATATTGAGTGGTGGGGAGGATTTTTGGCTGCTTGGCCTGTACAATAGTAATATAAAAAAGGGTGTTAACGACAACCTAGTTAACTTGTGTTTTTAGCGCTTGCCAGTGACGGTTGTGTATTTGGCAAGCGTTTGTTAAGCTACTACGCTAACTACTTTAAATAAATTGTAAAATATTGTGAGTAATATAAATCTGTAATAAATAAATCATTTGTAAGTGATATATCAAGGCGTTTCTTTGCAATGGATCAAGAGAAGGACAGTACAACTGAACTCTTGTCAAATGGGGACAGTAGTACTGCTCCCCCAAAAATAACCCTGGGTCTTCTGCTTCGACATCAGAAGTGGGATCGCACACGCAATCCCATCCTGCCGGACATCCACAACAACTTGAACCACGTGAGATTATTACATCTTCGGTTGCGGAAAGTGTACCAAAACAGTTCTTTATGGAAATGGTAAGAAAAATCCATTCTATTAGCGAGCGATTTATCACACAGCCTCAAGAAAAGATTAAGATAACCGAATTGTTCCTATCGTCTTATGAATTTTATGAACCCAACAGTAACATGTGTACGTAACGGGTGTACGTGAATGGTGCGACAACATTTTGATTACAGTCGCAAATTATAACTAAGTGACTATGACGCCCAAATTAATTTATTTTAGCTTTAATGAAAATTTTTAGTTTGTCAAAATGTAGAGTTAAAATATGGGACGAATGAGAAATAAATAATGTTAACTACTTTGATCCTGTGCACCGTTATTTCCAAGACGTGCTTTCATGTTTCGTGAGCACATGACTCACCAAGGGATGTATTAGAGTATTTGTGAAGGAGTGGATGCTATGGAAACGATTTACTATGCAGTGGAAGCGACGATCGGAACAATAATTGATTAGCGCCTTAGAATAAAACTTATGCATGCTAGAGCCACTTCAGTACCAGAACTTTTATCTGTAGTTTTCTTTTCGTCTCTACCGTTTAAATCAATCTACTTCTTATAATGCTAGTCAGCCACCGTTAAAAAGATCACTCGTTTATCGTCCATTCGATTGGGCAGTAAAATAACCCCATTTCGTATTTTTTGTAAAAAAGCTGGCCACTCCATTAATAATTATCGTAATAAGGTCAAGGAGAACTATATTCCGAGAGATATCAACAGTTACTCAACAGTTACCGGTTCCTTGTAAGTTTTGCTTAAAGCCAGATATAAGTTCATGTTAGCTATAAACGTTTGAAAACTACTTCTCCTAATACCTCAAATCATCAGATTGCTAAACGTGTTAATAGTACTGCAGATAGGTAATATTCGATGATAGAGCAGAACGTAGTGTTATTCCCGAATGGATCTCTGGACTATTACCGGGGCGTATGTACTACACGTCATGTGTTTTAATTATGTGTCTGTATTCACGTAGAATGACAATTTTATTTTAGCTAACAACCGATGTTCTCATTGTCAACAATTTATAAAAAAAGGCCTGTCTGAGCGTCTTAGTAACCACTCGTAGTGCAAAACTTATTTTATAATTGCGAATCATGCATTTACAGGATAAAAATCTCTTATTCGACAACATCGATCATGATCTTAATAATGAGTCGCAAATCGGAAAACTATTAATTTTGCTTAGACTTGATTATTCGTGGTTGTGCAAATCTTGAATTACTACTGTCAAATTCGAATTCCAATTAAAAACAAAATAAGAATGTCGAGCGTACAGTGAATTATTAATTACACGAATAGTGAATTATTGAACAATAACATAAGTCACGAGAGCCAGTCTCCTTTCTCTAGCAAAATTTTTATTTAAGAAAAAAAAAACATTGCTTACTACAGGGAACAAATTTCAGGGATGATTTAGTATTTATGTAAATAATCTCAATAGCTTAAAAAAAAAACACTTATAAGCTTTCTTTCCGTTAGTATCGACATATGCCTCTCTTTTTTAAAGTGTCCGAAGAATATCTTGGTAACATAGTAAAAAAAGAGAAAGGTAAAACTGAACCCTAGGAAAGTAGACGCTTTTGTAAAGTGCTCGGCATCTTCTAACGTTAAGCAGTTTAGGCAATTTAACAGTATGGCTGGCTACTTTCTTTGATTAATTCCAAACTTTGCACGTGTCATGATTCGTCTTTACGAACTAGCTAAGACTGGTACTAAGTGGCAATGCACTCGTATACAAGAAGAAGCGCGCAATAAAGACATTCAATAACTGATTTCCTCTCTGATACTAATGATGAACATAGCTATAGAGCTTTTCCAACTGATCAATGGACAACAGCATGTAACGGCTTACTTGAGCACGAGTACGAATGACGCAGATAGCAGATACCTCTCTTACAAAAGCTTCGAAACATACACAAGAGCTTTCACCGAGAGTATAAAAATGGTGGGTGGTCCTTACAAAACTATGATTTGGAAATAGAGCTCCGAAAGGGTGACCGCATACAGCACGCAGGCTTTTAGCCACAATGTAGAGACTTGTACAGTAATTATCATGACCGGAGATTTAAAGGGATAGGACAAGGTTGTGTTAGCTCGCTGCGCATAAATTTGGCACTATTAGAAGGATTTCGTTTTTTCGTTTGAAGACGAACTTTTGAAGCAAACACGGCAAGCTGCAGTTACAGTTAATCGGTACTTAATAGTTATCGAACTGAAAGCTTTTCAATGGAGTTGACGAATACCTACAATTCAAGCCTTAAACATCCTATTTACAAAAATAACTTGAAAACGGAGACATGTTGGCTTGATAGAATGAATACCATCCATTGCCAGATTGCCGATAACTGTGTTATGTGTTAACAAAAACATTTCGGGTTCTATAAAAGCATAGCGGCGTTCAATAGAAAAAAAAAATCCTTTTATTATAGTTCACTTAACGAGAACAGGAGTATGTGATAGTTGCAATAGATGCTTGCACAAAATACGTTTTATCGCACCAAGCTAACAAAAAAAAAAAAGGAATCGCAGCACCCATACATCACTTAAATTGCGAATAAGTTAATTTATTGCTACTTTAAAACTTTAGCAGTCCCTACGCCTTAAAGATCCATACTATAGACTCTGGCGTAAGCAGAACCAACAAAGAAGCTTAAAGGGTAATGTGAACTCCCAAAATGCACTAGTAGATTGTAGATTACTAAGAAAACTGCACTTACGTAACAAAGAGTTGTTAAACCGTCAACTGGCATACTGCGCTAGGCAAGACTTCGACTCGCATTTGATTGCACAATACATCAAACGACTGATGTCGCTCCACCTACACTACAAAATGCCAACACTGTGTTTTGTGTTTTTGAGGCATTACAAGAATGACCGATGCGCAGGATGATCGAGGCGGTAGTTAAAGATATCAAAGGTTTGAATATTAAAAAAAAAATATATTCCGATTTCATGGAGCTGAATTCATTATAATTTAAAATAATCCTAGAAACCAAACTTTTTAGTTATAGATTCGGTGTACCTCTATAGATTTACAGACTATTCAATAATGATCGTGAAGAGATCGTCTACAACAAGTTATTCAAGACTAGCTGCTAGCACAGCCGCAGAGCATCACAGCTTGGTGAACAGGTAGCCGTGTCGCCGGGAGATATCCGCACCACTGATGCTGCACCAAACGAAGGCGACTGGTGACTCATCCGCCAGGCGACTTGCAGTCCATGGCGACTTGCAGTCCTGGGCGACTTGCAGTCGTGGGCGACTTGCAGTCGTGGGCGACTTGCAGTCATGGGCGACTTGCAGTCTTGCAACCAACGGACTACAGCGACTGCTATTTCGATAGCGGTCCTTGACTTTCAATCACAGCTGATGACTACTTTTAAAAACGGTGAGAAGTATTCAACTTATTCGATCCAGGAAACCTAAAATTTATCCCAAAAATTATTTATAACATTTAAAGGCCGTGGAGGCCCACATTAATACATGAAGTATTACTACTCGTATGTATCACAACAAACACAACAAGCCGTGGAGGCAATAATTAATACTCTCATGTTATCCTGCTGGGCCACGGCGTACAAGACCGCCCAGAACCCGGTTCCCTATTTCCCGTCAAATTAAGAGACTTCGTGCCTGCCACGGAGCAATGGTCCTAAACTCCTTTTACCTTGTTCTCCCTCAAATCAAAGACTTTGTGTCTACCACAGAGCGGTGTTCTTGATCCCATCCTTGCTATCCCGTCAAATCAAAGCCTTTGTGTCTATCACAGAGCATTACCGTCACGTGAGAATGACACTTAAACATTACAAAATTACATGTGTATTTATTCCTAATTTACGTACAAACTACAAAATACTAACTCAACTACTAACGAGTCAAAGCTATAACTTTGAAAGTTAATATGGTCGCTAAACGTGGTCAATATCTACAATAAAAACTATAAAAGTCAAAGTTACAATTTTCAACTTAATAAGGTCACTAAACGTGGTCAATATCTACAAAAACACAAATGTATTTTCTTCAGGCAACGACAATCAAGACAATGAAGAACGGCAGGTGCAGAGCGCGCACCGCCGATCAGAATGGCCGTGTCGCCGTGAGAGCACTCTCAACCGACGTGGTCAATTCCTTCATCACCATTTAAATATTTCTATCACATAAGAATTCCTTTGTAATTAAATCAAGCGCACCTTACCAACGTAATCTTAACTACTTCGTCGCCTTTTAAATTATTTTATCACACGAGTATTATTTATTTGTAAATCTTTCATTTTGTTAAAAGTTAAAAGTTTTTGTTTAAAGGGCTTGTATCGGCCACTTGAGGTTTCGCTGTGAAAGCGCCCCGTGAACAACGTAATCTTAATTCCTCCGTCACCTTGTCAAATTATTTTGTCACACCAGCTTTTGGTTATCGAAATTTATGGGGTGCCCTATATCGCTAACTTTTATAAATCTATCGTCAGACACACTTCATTCTATGCGTTACCAGTGAACTGTTGTGAATTATGTTAAGATTGATATTGAGTGGTGGGGAGGATTTTTGGCTGCTTGGCCTGTACAATAGTAATATAAAAAAGGGTGTTAACGACAACCTAGTTAACTTGTGTTTTTAGCGCTTGCCAGTGACGGTTGTGTATTTGGCAAGCGTTTGTTAAGCTACTACGCTAACTACTTTAAATAAATTGTAAAATATTGTGAGTAATATAAATCTGTAATAAATAAATCATTTGTAAGTGATATATCAAGGCGTTTCTTTGCAATGGATCAAGAGAAGGACAGTACAACTGAACTCTTGTCAAATGGGGACAGTAGTACTGCTCCCCCAAAAATAACCCTGGGTCTTCTGCTTCGACATATATATAAATGCTGTTAATAATATTATATTATCTAGGACATTTACAAAAGAATTTGTTGCGTCTCCGATCATCTGGCACCGAGCGAAACGCACGAACGCCAGAGCGAGACGGCCGAGCGAGCAACGTGATTGGTCGAGCGACCGAGTCGATGAGCGCCGCGCGCCGGCCGATGTACGAAACCGGAGTACGCAGGAGCTAAAAATAAAAATAACATCTAATGACGTAAGATGAAGGTGAAGGTGAAGGTGATGAGGTTGGTCTGTTACGTAAAATAACAGGCCAACATAGAAGAAGCATAATATTGCATCGTAGCAGTATAACACTGCTACGAGCTTAGAAAAATATAGTTTTAAATAAACATAATATTCCTTTGCCTTGTTGCAACAATAGATTGCAGCAAGGCAAGAACGACAAAAAGGGGTAGGCAGTCTCCCACTGCTACCGACAATAAGATTATTTTTGTGTGCAAAGCTATGTATAGGTAACTTTGCACTTTGTAGATTGTTTCACGCCGTTTACTGTGCGTCGGGTCGCAACAGTTCACGTGGGAGTGGGCGCCCTTCAGGAGGGCGGGCATGCAGGGGCGCTAGGCCGCACAGGTGTTCGTGCGGCCCATTGTCGACTCTGTCGAATAGTCGGCGCGCCACCCGGGTGATAAATTCTTTTATACTCTCTATCTTGAGATCCCGGGCTAAGACGTCATTTCTGACATACCGCCCGGCTCCCACGATGGTTCGCAGCGCTAGGTTCTGCTGAGCCTGTAGTTTTTTCCTATGCGCTCCGGATGTTAGCGGGTACCATGCCGGTGCTGCATAGGTTAATCGTGAGCGGACGTATGTCTTGTAGACCGCCAGTTTGACTCGGGTTGGTAACCGTGATGACAGTACCGGTCTTAGGACTGTTCGTGCGGCTCTGGCGTGCTGGATGGATTGTTCCACCTGCCCCGCCATGCGCAACGACCAGTCTATCCGACACCCGAGATATGTGACTGCGGTCTTCCATTCTACGTCCTGCTCTCGAAGTCGAAGTGATTGGTAGTTCTTCCTGGGGCGGAACGTGATGAATGCGGTTGTCTTACCTACATTCACCGCCGTTCGCCACTTGTCCAACCACTCCGGTAGTAGGTTCAGCAGTCGCTGCATCTTGCGTATCGCAAGATCGACCCGACTTGACGACGTGAAAAAAGCGCTGTCATCCGCGAACAGTGCCAACATGACATCCTCCTCACCTTCTTGGAGGCGACCTTCCAAGGTGGGGATGTCGTTGGTGTACACCGCGTACAGTACTGGCGAGATACAGCCGCCTTGAGGAACTCCTGCGCTTATTGGTCGTGTTGCCGAGTCGGTGTTCTCGACGCTCACGTAAAAGCTCCGACCCTGCAGATACGACGCTACCAGCCGCACGATAGCGGTCGGCAAGGTGGTATGCTCAATCAGCTTATATAATAGCCCTTCGTGCCACACCCGGTCGAAGGCTTTCTCGATATCGAGTAGCACTCCGACCGTTTTGCGTTCTTTGTTACGTTCGAACGCAAGGTAGTGCAGCACGCGGGTCAGTTGGGTGCTTGTCGAGTGGCCACTGCGGAAGCCATGTTGCTCATCTCTCAACTTAATATGCGGTCGAGTTCTCCGCAGTAGCAGCCGTTCAAAAAGCTTCGCCATGTGCGGTAGTAGCGTTATAGGCCGATAGTTCTCGGGCTTGCGCCGATCTTTACCGGTTTTAGGCAACACGATAACTTTACCTAACTTCCATATGTTAGGAAAGTGTCCTGTGCGCAGTATTCCGTTAAAGAGCCGTGTCATTGCGACAACGGCCCTTTTTGGTAGTTGTTTTAAGGCGGCTATCGGAATTCCATCCGCTCCGGGCGCCTTCCTTTGTGGTAGGCGCCTTATAGTCCCTGCAACCTCCGACGGTGACATAAAGGCATCACCGGGTAGAGGCAGGCTTTCGGCGGATAGGAATTCTTGTACGCGGTGCTCTACGCGATCGTAGTGCTCCGAATGACAGGCGGTTTTGGCATTTGGACTGAATTGCTCCTCTAGGAACTCTGCCAATACTTCAGCCCGATCTTTGGCCTCGTAACTTCGGTTGCCCTCTTTGTTGATTAGAGGGCAAACGGGTGCTTTTGTCCGTGAAAGAAGTCGGTTTAGTTGGTGAAGCGACGTTTGACTTTCGCCGGCTTCATCAATCCGTCGCTCCCACTGCGTTCCTCTGTGGTTCTTAATGTCATCCGACAACTTTTCGGACAAGCAGTTGAGCTCCCGCTTAATCCGGGGGCATCGAGTGCGGGCCCAGAGCTTTCGTAGTGCGCGTTTTTTCTTAATTGTAACGCGCAACGAAGTTGAAAGTTCGTCTCGGCGGGTAATTGCCGGTGCCAACACGGAGGCCGCGGCATTGGCCTCTTGTATTGAATTAGTGATCTTAGAGGCCGCGACCTCTACGTCTTCCGACGTATGAATGGGTCCGCCGAGCGTATAGTGGCCTAGGGCAGATTGATACTTGCCCCAGTTTGTACGAAATCGAGGAGCTCTGGGCAATATGGCCCCCGGTGAGAGGCCAAGCGTAACCAGTATTGGGAGGTGCTGTGTAGTGACGTCATGTAGCACCTCTATCTGGATCGGGTAGTTCCACTCATGGCAGAGTAATATGTCTAGTATATCCGGGCTATGTTTCGATAGGGAGGGGTAGTGCGTAGGCTCGTCCGGCCCCCACACCTCATACTTCCCCCCCTCCGCATCATTATACAGTGCCCTTCCCGCCGGATTTGTTAGCCTTGAACCCCATGCTATGTGCTTGGCGTTCAGGTCTCCGACGATCAGGGCTGGCGAGCTATAGTCGAAAATTCCCCGGATATCAGAGGAGCAAAAACGCGAACCGGGAGGGCGGTATGCGGCGTACACCCTAAATTCCATCCCGTTGCTATTCATCCTAATGCCTATGTTGCTCATAGTTTTAAAACTTTTGATTTTTACTTCCTCGTGTATTAGGTCCCTGCGCACGAGTACTGCCGTCCCCCTGTACGGCACCCCCAGTGGCGAGACCTCGTCGCGCCGATACACGAAGAAGTTTGGAACTCGAAATGTGGACCCCGACTTGAGTTTCGTCTCGCCCAAAAGTATGACATGTATGTCGTACAGATGAGCGAGTAGGCGCAAATCTGCAGCCCTTTCTTTAACTCCGTCGGGGTTCCAATACAAAATTTTAATTTCGAGCTCCGAATCGCGAAGCGAGAAGTTGCATTACGGCGCGCATAATTGCCTCTAATGGGCTAGCGCCGCTTGTTATTGCGGATAATACTTCATTGCAAATTTGTACAATCAGCCGCATGACGTCCTCTAGCGTAGTGCTAGCTGAGGTCGTGTGCTGCTGTTGTTCACCTTGCTGCCAGAATTGTTGCGGTTGATTTTGGCGCTGGTGGCCTCTTGTGGCTCTCGTCTGGGTTCTCGGTTGCCCTGACTGGCGATTAAATTCTGATGCTGCCTCCGCCGCTTGCCTTGCACTCGTACGTGCACTATGATCACTCGTCACAGTGCGTCGTACATCTTGCGAGATATGCGGGGGTTGCGGGGGAGGGGGTACTGCCCTCGGTTGTTGCCGGGTAGCGGTAAGGGGCGGGGGGGGGCTCTGTCAATGGCCCCGGCGCCGTCGTAGCTATCGGCGTCGACGCCGGCGGCTGTTGTATGCCTTTTCGCCTCCTTCGCTTTTTTGGCTTTTTCCTATGAGGTGCATTTTCACTTGCGCCCGCATTCGCGGGCGGGGCGAGTGTGGTTGGTGGCCCTCTTGGGGGCGCCGTCGATACAACACTACGTGTAGTGTGTGTTTCGACTATTGGCTGTCGTTGTTGTTGTATTTGCTGTCGTGCCCTCTTAACCGTAACCCAGCCTCCCGCCCCCTCACTCTGTGGGGGAGCTCGCGGGCGGGGGGGTCTTTGTGTTTGAGGACCTTTTTTTTTTTTTTTTTGTTTGTGTTAACGTTGTTAGCCCGGCGGCTTTTACAACTTCGTCGGAAGAGACTCGCGAGCAGAAGGCCCGCAAGTAAGGGTACAACGTCGCTGCTGGCGTTGACTCGGCGCTCTGCGTCTCGACGTCGCTCTGCTGCTCCGCTGTACTCCGACCCCTGTAGACGAATGGAATCCGACTAACATGGGGGGGGCTCGATGCAATCCAAGGGCCCCTCTGAAGGAGGTCGATGCCTCGGCTTGGACTGCTATCGAAGGAGAAGAATTTTTTATAATGATATATTACGTACTCGCTAAGTATTATAAAACAATAGTATTATTTTACAACACCGCGACCTGGCAGTATAAAATTATAAAAATGTGTGTCGATGTTAAAATCGACCTTGCACAGGGATGAACCTTGTGTAGGCCGTGTACCTATGTGAGCGCGCCCGCCGGCGAGCGCGCTGTGTCCGCTGAGTTAGCGGGTGTGTATCGGTGCGAGTGCACGCAATAGGCGGGGGCGTGTCCTGAGGGGACGGCGCGCCCACGTCATAAAGTTTATTAATAGTTGTGATTTCATCACAATCGTCAATAAGTATATTTTTTGGACGTCTTTGTCTAAAAGAGGCATCCCTCGCGGGGATGTAATTATCTATTGCTGCCACTAACGGGTTAGGGTGATCTTTTATTCGGTCGAAATGTCTTATCGACATTTCTTTGAAGTAAGCTGCTATGGTAGGGAGCTCAAGATCGCGGTGTAAATCTACGTTCCGCATATAGTAAGGTGCGTCTGTGATACGACGCAGGAAGCGATTCTGAATCACTTGAAGTTTGTATATATGACTTTTGCGAGTGTGCGCAAAGGTGACTCCTGCGTAAGTCATTATGGGACGTATGCAGGATTTATATAGAAGCAGCTTATGTCTGAGGGACATTTTACTATGTTTATTAGTAAGATAGAAAAGGCGGCCGGAAACAAATGCCGCTTTATCTCTTACTGCTTTGATATGTTTGGCGAAGGACAATCTATTGTCTAGAATTACACCTAAGTATTTAACGTGAGACACCCAAGGGACGGGAGTATCGAATAATTTAATTTGTCTGCGATTAAGTCGCATAAGATTTTTTTCGTAGAGTAGTCTACTAAAAAGTACGGCTTGGCTTTTGTCAGGATTGACTTCGATTCTCCATTTCCGGAACCAATCACCTAGCGTGTTGGCTGCAGTTTGGAGTCGAATGCATATTCTCGATATATTGACATCGGATGCAAAAAGCGTGGTGTCGTCGGCGAATAGTGCCAGTTCGACTTTTTGGTGTTTTGGAATATCGCTGGTGTACAGCGAGTATAGGATTGGAGAGAGAACGGATCCTTGAGGGACTCCGGCTCTCAGGGGTCTGCTGCTCGAGAGTGCCCCCTCGACTCTGTAGCGGAAGGAGCGATTTGACAAGTAGGCCTGTATGATGTGCACAAGCCTATCTGGCACCCCTAGGGAATACAGCTTATATAATAAGCCGGTGTGCCAGACTTTGTCAAAGGCCTTCGCCACGTCTAAGAAGAGGGCTCCCACGCAGTTTTTAGGACCTGCGGCGAGGCGCTCGAGTATGTGCTCCGTGAGGCGGTGCACTTGGAGGATGCACGAGTGTTTAGCTCGAAAGCCAAACTGCTCGTTCGGAATGAGATTGAGGGATTGAACGCTGTCCTTTAGCCTACTTTGGATCAGTCGTTCATAGATTTTCCCCAGACTGCTGAGGAGACTTATGGGCCTGTAGCTCGAGGCCTGGTTGCGCGGTTTATTTAGTTTCGGAATACCGATAACTATTGCCTCTTTCCAGGCATCCGGGAAGGTGCAGCTGGCAAGTAGGGCATTGAAAATAGCCACTAATAATTGAATTAGTGGCAAGGGGAGGGACTTGATCACCCTATTAGAGACTCCGTCGGCGCCGGGCGCCTTACGAGTTTTGAGGTTTTTGACTATCGTCTTAACCTCATCAACTGTGGCGGGTGGCAGCGGGTCACCCGCTGGTGGCAGTGGCAATTTACGGGCCACTTCCTCTTCCACCTTCTGAAGGTGGAGGGGGTCGGTTGGCTGGGAGCTGAGAGAGCATTGAAGCTCTAGGCTGTCTGCCAAGCAATCTGCCTTTTCGGTATCCTCAAAGGCTAGGCTGCCATCGGAGCGTATCAGAGGAGGCATCGTTGCGACCGTTTCTGACTTCATACGTCTCGCCAGAGCCCAGAATGCGGTGTGGGATGGCGTGATGTCTTTCATCAGCCTGTCCCAACGACTACCTCTGAGTTCGGCCATGCGCTCTTTAACCTCCCTTTGGAGGTGGCGCATTCTGACGCGATTTGCGACAGACCGGTATCTGGAATAAGCTCTTATGGAGCTGTTTTTCTCTGTCATCAGCTGTCTGAGCTCCTGTGGCAGTTCAAAGCGACGATCACTCGCCACCGTGACCTGCTTCGAGGAGTCTCTGACAACTGTATTGACATGAGCGGTGAAACGGTTAGCGGCCAGAAGGGCCACTTCCGGGGTGTCTAAGATGTCAGGGATGGCATCTAGATCGGGAGTACGCATAGACTCGAGGCTAGATTCGAGTTTGCGCCAGTCCGTTACGGTTTTGGTTCGAGTGACCTCACCGTCGGACTGTCCTAATTTCATAATGACCGGGCGATGGTCTGAATTTAATTCGTGATGCACCGTTAAGGAGCGCAGCGGTAATACTACGTTCTTCAACAGTGCAATATCTAAAATGTCCGGAGACTGATTATGTTCTATGGGCACCCTAGTAGGTTCTAGGGGGCCTATTATATCAAAATTGAGTCTAGAACTAAGGTCGAATAATATGCGACCGTTAGCGTTATCCTTCGCCGAATTCCAGGCCGAATGTTTACTATTAAGGTCACCCGCCAAAATCACCGAGTCGCTCGCGTTAAGTAGCGAATCGATGTCGCCCCTTAATAAGGTTTTTTTCGGCGGTTGATATACAGAAGCTACTGTGACGGACTGATGGTCCGTCATAGCGATTCTGCACATAGTTGCCTCTATATTAATTAGGGTTGGAGTGTCTATCGGTATGCAGTGCAAGGACGCCTTGTAATAAATTAGAGTCCCTCCTCCACGCTTGTTGGGGCGGTCGTGCCTAATTATTTTATAATTGGCGATGCGCGGATTTGCCATGCTAGGTTTTAAGAATGTCTCTTGCACTAACAATACATCTATTTGATGAGCGGTGAGAAAGTCACTCAACTCATCTCTTTGTTTTTTAAGGCCGTTGGCATTAAAAAAGGCGACAGCCAAAGAACGGGGTTTGATTCTAGGTCGTGCGTCCATTAAGAATCAAAAAAAAAAATAAAATAAAATTAACTTAGGAGTTATAACTCCAGTTTTGTAGCGTACGCTACTACTTATGTGATATTTAATAATTACGTGTATAGCCTATTTGGCTTTATAATTTTTTATAGCGTCAATGACACCAAAGTGGTCGATTGACGCTTGTAGTCGCTCGTGTCCGGAGCGCGCGGTGCGCAGTTTATGGGCGAACAAGCGAAGTTCGTCCATATCTACGCAGTTAAGGAAGTCGCTAATTAAGTCGAAATCTTCCTTTTTTTTTTTTTTTTTTTTTGTGTGTGTGTATGCAATTAGCCTTATGGCCTTTACTGCGTCATAGGAAGCGACTCGCGAGCAGAAGGCCCGCGAGTGAGAAGGACAACGTCGCTGCTGAGCAACTGCGCTGCACTTCGACCCCTGAAAACGAATAAAAGGTATCCGACTAACAAGGGGGGGCTCGAAGTGATCCAAGGGCCCCTCTGAAGGAGGTACGAACCTCGGCTTGGATCACCATCGGAGCAGAATATTATTTATTTTATATTGCATACAATAATATATGCAATACAAAACAAACAATAACTAATAAAAACCATCTGAAAGAAAGTAGCCTGAGAACTCGAAAGGATCGAGCGGCTATGAACCTAAGACTTCGCACTCGCCGGCGGGTGCGGTGTGCCGCTGTGCTAGCGGGTGCGTGTATGTGTACGCGGGTGTATGTGTTGAGGCGAGGGCCTCAAACGCTTAATTTATTAACGAATGGCTTTAACATTTATTATTAGATTTAAAATTAAAATTTATAATGACGCGGATGAATTTAATTGCCTATTTGGCTTTAAAATTTTTAATAGCGTTGAGCACACCGATGTGCTCAATCGACGCTTGTAAGCGCTCTTTAGGAGAGCTTGCCGTCCTAATTTTATTAGCGAACAACGTTAGTTCGTCAATGTCGACACTGTCCATATACTGCAGTAGGATGTCGAAATCCTCTTGCAGGCTATGGGCAGGTGTGGCAGCCTTCGGCGTCGCGGCGCTCCTAGCGGAGGGTGCGGGGGCCGAGGGGCGAGTAGTGGCCGCGCTGACCATAGGCAAGGGCCGGGTCCACGCGTTTGTTTTCGGCGGCGGAGGAGGCTCCGTCGTCGTAGTTTTATTACCCGCGGGGGTGGGAGGGGCGCGGGGGTTAGCCTGTTTAGGCTTCCCTTTGCGGTTACCGCGTTTCCCGCGACGCCGCTTGCCGCGGGGGGCGTTAGGGCACCCGCGATAGTTCGCAGGGTGGCCCACCGTCCCACACAACACGCAGGTAGGGGGATCCGCGGTATTTGGATCGCGACTGCACTCCGCCGTTACGTGTCTCCCGACGCATTTAACGCAACGGGGATTCGCAAAGCAGTTGCGCGCGGAATGGCCATAAAGTTGGCAGCGGTGGCACTGGCTAGGCGAGGACCGCTTACGCGGTGCCTCGACAACGATGCCAGAGAGATTGCATACGCTAGGTATGTCAAAAATCTTTTTACCGTCGTCCGACAACTCTAAGTGCACGAGCACTAGGTTGTACGGCGCCTTAGTTCGCAAGTTGGTCATGCGATGTACATTTAGAGCGGGGAGGCCTTTGGACTTAAGGTCCTCTAAAATGAGTTGCGTCTCGATGTCTTTCGGGACGCCGCGGATAACTGCGCGGAGGATGCGTTCCTCCTCGAGTGCGTATGTATGGTAGCCGATCTTTCTGTCGGCTAACCATTTCGTCAGAGCGCGATGGTCTGTCGGTGTCGGCACCGTGACACTAATGCCGTTTGCGATCGGCCTAGCACGCGTGAAAATTATGCGCTTTTCGTCGAGCGCTTTCGAAATGCTGCCCCAGGCAGCCGTATCCTGTATTACTACAGGAGGCGGCGCCTTAGGGGCGCGGGGGGCTCCGGCCTCTCGGGAGGGCGCGGAGGTGTCCATCGGGACAGGACGCGTCGCCTTTTTGGCGGTTATTTTCGGGCGCGGAGGCGGCATCGCGGCGGCCACCTTTCGAGGAGGCCTGGCGTCGGCTTCTTTTTTCTGGCGCCTCTTGCGACCGGTGACGGTGGTGAAGCCATCGTCTCCGGGGGCGGCCATTTCTGGCTCCGTGGATGGAGTTGGAGAGGAGCAATAGCTCTCTTGGTCCGATCTATAGTATTCGTCGGAGTGGTGACTCATTACCGATGATGCACGCGATGATGCGCGCGACGACTGCGCGGAGTGCATTGCTTGCATCACAACGTCGTCTGGCGATTGCGGCGGGTCGCGCCAAGAGAAAGGCGGCGGATCGCGCGACGTAGGACGCCGTGTACCGGAGGCGACCGGCAACGGCGTCGATTTGGCGAGGCCGGAGGGGCCTGCGACGACTGCGGGGCCGGAGGGGCCTAACGGTTTTTGCCCGGAGGGGGCTGAGGGGCCTGAGGGGCCGGGGGGGCCTAACGGCCGTTTTTCGAGCGCGGCGGCGGTCGCGGGGGACGCGGCGGCGCGGGGGGCCAACGGTTTTTCACCGACGGCGATCGGAGACAGAGGGCGTAAAATTACAAGCGCCTCCGGGTTAATAGCGGGGTACTTCGCCGCCAGGAGGCGACGAAGTTCCGACTGCGCGACTTCCACCTGGTCCATACCGAGAACCGGGGAAGAATTTACGTCACGAAATGAGTTTATTTTAGCTCATGACTCCCTGCCGCGCGGCAGGGAGGTGTGTTTTTGGCACTACTTGTGTTAGTGTACCTAATATGTCACTGCACTATGACTACTAACCTGTAACGGCGACGTTGAAAACGTCGCGAAATGAGCCCGCTATCCTTCTACACGATGGACGGGGGCCCGCTTAAGCGGGGCCCGAAGAGCACAGTCGTCGGAGACGACCGCCTAAACGAGCTGAATCCGCCAGAGACGCACGCCTCTAGGCCGGGAACTAACAACGCGAGAGAAGCCGTTTTCGTTCTTATAGTAGGGCACGTCTGTCTCGTGAGAGAGCAGCCGTGCTTTTTCTCGAAATCTTCCTGTAGACCTGAGGTCTGTTTTTTACCGCCGTTATTTGGCGGGGGGACCGCCGCTCGCCGCGCAGAAGGCGCGGGGGGCGGGGGTTGAGCCGCCGCCGGTCGCGCAGAGGGCGCGGGGGGCGGGGGGAGGTGACGCTTAGTCGCAGCCTGGACCATAGGCAGAGGCTTTGTCCAGGCATTCGTCTTTGGCGGAGGTGCTGGGATCACGGTGGGCCCCTTAGTCGACCTACTAGCGGAGGGTGCGGGTGCGGGGGGGTTCGTCTTGTTTGACGCCCCTCGCCTCGCGTTCCTCTTACCACCGCGACGCCGCTTGCCGTGCGGAGCTTTGGGGCACCCGCGATAATTCGCGGGGTGTCCCTCCCCCCCGCAGAGCACGCAGCTCGGCGGGTCCGCGGAGTCTGGAGCGCGGCTACAGTCTGCCGTCGCGTGTCCGCCGATGCATTTGACGCATCGGGGGTTCGCGAAGCAGTTTCGCGCTGAATGGCCATAGAGTTGGCACCTATGGCATTGGCCTGGCGAGGTGCGCTTACGCGGCGCCTCGACAGATATGCCTGATAAATGACATACGTTGCGTATGTCAAAGATTTTTTTGCCTTCCGGCGTTAGTTCAAGGTGAACTAGCACCAGATTATAGGCTGCCTTAGTCCGCATGTTAGTCATGCGGTGGACCTGAAGGGCTGGGAATCCTTGGGACTTAAGGTCCTCCAGGATAAAATTTGTTTCAATTTCGCGAGGAACGCCGCGAATAACTACACGGAGGATGCGTTCCTCCTCGAGCGCGTATGTATGAAAATTAATTCGCCGCTCGCTCAACCATTTGGTGAGCGCGCGGTGATTGTCAGGTGTCGAAACCTGCACCCTGCACCATTGGCAGTAGGTTTTGCCTTGGTGAAGTGGATGCGCTTCTCATTGAGCGCACCCGAAATCTGTACCCACGCCGCCTTATCCTGTATTACTACAGGGGGAGGTGCGCGGGGGGTTATTGGTTTTCCGGCCTCTTGAGAGGGCGCGGTGTCCATAGGGACTGCTTTGGGAGCCGCGGGAGCCTTTTTAGCCTTTATCTTAGGCCTTGGCGTCGCGGCTGCTACTTTGCGGGGGGGCCGGCTTTCGGCCTCCTTCCTCTGCCGACGCTTACGTCCGGTGACGACGGTGAAGTCGTCGTCCCCGGTTGCCTTTGCGGCGTCGATTTCAGTCGACTCAGTCGACGAAGAGCTTCCCGGTAAGTCGGAGTAGAACGCTAGCTCCGAAGTCGCGCGGGAGCACGAGGAGGCGCGCGATGTATCGCGCGACGATGCCGACGAACATCCGGACATGCGGTCCGGCGACGGCGAATTGCGCTTCGAAGCCCTACGGGCTAGCGCGGCTGCCACAGAGGGCGGCGGAGTCTGCTTTTGCAGGCCAGAGGGGCCTGCAACGGCAGGGGGGGGCCCAGAGGGGGCCGAGGGGCCCGCGGGGGCCGGAGTTTTGTGCCCGGAGGGGGCGGACGGGCCTGAGGGGCCGGAGGGGCCTAACGGCCGTTTTTGATTCCCGGCTGTTGAAGCCGGGGGGAGGGGGGCCGGTGCTTTGACTCCGGCTCCACCCAGGAGGGCGATAATCGCTTCCTCCAATGTCAACCCGGGAAAGTTTCCGCCAGCAGGCGGCCAACTTCCGGCCCTAAAGCCTGCTCCTGGGCCATACCGGACCCAGGGGGCTTCCCTACACACGCACTTAAACAAACACAACACTATTGCGCGCACTGATTTGTGGACTCCCTGCCTTTCGGCAGGGAGGTGTGTAAAAAGATGTGAGTGTGCCTATGAGCGAGTGTATGTACTTACGGTTTGACGGCGACGCTGAAACGTCGCGAAGGGAGCCCGCTATCCCCTACACAACAGTCGGGGACCCGCTTAAGCGGGGCCCGAAGAACACGGTCGTCGGAGACGACCGCCTAATCGAGATGAGCCGCCAGGGACGCACACCTCCTGGCCGGGAACCAACAGCGCGAAGAGAGAGCGCGAGACGTCTTTTTGTTCGTTCTATAAAACACGTCAGTCTCATACGAGAGCATCGGTGCGAATGTATTGTATATGTTTGAGGACCCGGCAGTGGTGCTGGCATTTGAATGCCCCTCCTTCGTGCCTCTCGTCTTAGGACAGGACATCTACGGTCGTTTGCAGTGTGTGCCTGCGCGCAATTGGCACACTTGGGTGCTGTATCTCTTGGGAGCGGGCAGTTCACTGCAGGGTGATCGCCCGCGCACCGTACGCACTTAATTGGCCGGAAACAATTGGCCGAGCCGTGCCCAAATGCTTGGCATCTGTGGCACTGCGACGGTCCAACCTTGCCTTTCCAGGCTTCAATTTCTACTCCCGGCATATGTAGCAGTTCGTTTACTGCATACAGCCGGGATAATTCGACCTGATTTAGGTGGTCGAGCTGTAGGTAAAAGAGGCACCCTGGTCGGCCTCTTCTTGGCGGAATTGCTCTCGCAAACCTAACCGGGAACCCTCGCTGACGCAGGGCCTCCTCTATGTGGGTGACGTTTGTGTCTACAGGGAGGCCTCTAATGGCAGCTTTTGTCGGGAGTTCCTCTGCCGGTGTATAGCAATACCACGACAGTGCCGCGTCCTCTTTAGAGAGGTCAACGAGGTAGCGTTGCACTGCGCGGTATTCATTAGGCGTTTGCGGTATGAATCTAACGCCCTTGCCAAAAGGGCGGGCGTTAGGAGCGTGACCCAAAATTGTTCTTAACGTTGTAAAATGTCTAACCCAATTGGGTAAGCATTCCACAACTATGGGCGGATAGCTTCGCTCTGCTACCGGTTGTTGCTGCTGTGGTTGACTTTGCGCAACATTTGACGCCCTATTGTTTCTAGGTGCGGCGAGGGGGGCTGCAGCTGCGACAGCATATGTCGCTGTCTCCCTCTCGCCATGTTGTACTATAAATTGCCTCGGGGGTGACGGGGGGGCCGGGGGGAAATATTCCCTACACCCTGGTCGAGGGTCTGGTATGACGTAGTGTCCCAACCATACCTCTCCTCGCCACCCTGCTGACGTGTGGCAATTATGGCTTCCTCTTCTTCCATTTCGGAAGAGTTTTGCCGCGATTTTTTAGGCGTCGAGCTTGCGCTAGACGTCGCGGGGGAGCGGGGGGGGTGGTATACACCCTTCGCTCCCGCTGAATCCCTGAGGTTGAAGCCACCGGGGAGGAGGGGGCGGGTCTCACCCTCTGACGTTTCTCGTATAGAGAAGCCTCCGTCTCCGGTGGTGTGTGTCGGCGTGCCGATTTTTGGCTACGCGGGGTTCCCGGTTCGACTCCGGTCGGGCACTCAGTCCGTCCTTCGGCAAGCCCGGTATCCCGCGACTCGACTGTAGGCACATTGGGGCTGTTATCACCTCTAGCAGGCCTCGGATTTAGGCTACCTGCCGGGAGCAAGCGCGAGCGCTCGGGCGCGAATATGTCGCGTGCACATAGTGCTCGCTCTAAGACGCTTCCGCGTCGGCGTCGGAATTCGCGCTGCTCCCTTTGGTTATAATAGCTTTCGTTGTCAAAGGTTATTGTAAGATTGTTTGCCGGGTTTATATCCCGGTCCATTTCGACAAATTGCTCGTTGACGTTGTCATCGTCATTCTGGCCTGTTTTCTGCATTATTTTAAGCAGTTGTATTAACAGTCTAGGTGTAGTAAAGACGTAATGAGGTAGTAACTGCTGACGTTAAAAGAAACAGGATTTTTTGCGATAGATTTCGCTCTCACGTCTACCGTGAGGTGCTCTGTTTACCCCTTTTTCACAAAAAAGGGGCTATACAGCGCTCGCGTGGACTGTGCCTCTGTGAGACGTTAGCACAGGAGACTGTTACACAGTTAGCACAGTCGGTGATGTTTGGGTGATGCAGAATTCCCCTCTTGAAAAAGATAGGCTCTGCAGTTCACCTTCACAACACTTTGGTTGCCACTAGTCGCACGTTCACTTTCACTTTTGCCTAGCTCACCACCAGTGGCCCAGCACACACCAACTTACGGCACCCTAATGCCGAATTAACGAGCATAAAGGCGCTCGCAAGCGATGAGCAGTGTGCCTCCCAGCAGTTCACAATACAGCGCAAGCGGCCGTAAAGCACGAAGAGCAGCGGGTCAGTTGCTTGTGGTCGGAGACGTCTCGACGCCTAAGCGGAGTTCGTCTTCCAACGTATGTTTGGGGTGTCTCCTACAATTAACCGTAGTTATCTGCAAGAAAACCATTCACATAGCTACACAGGAAACTTGACTCAACAGCACGTTGTGGTCAGCCGGAAGTCTCAACATCCAACGGAGCTAACTCACGTTGAACGGAATCTTCCGCCGACGGGTGACTTTAGACGCAACAATTCTCAACCCGAGAGGAAAATTGAGGCGACTGGTCTCGACCGCTGCACAACTGCTATTGCATGAATATTCTCTCTCTCTAGGTCATCTGACACGGCTCCTTAAAAAGGTGCCGCGCAGGTACGGGCCTCGAGGCTAAAACCTCTTTGCCCGAGAAATCATCGCGGGGGGGCTAACTACTCCCCCCGGGCTTGGGTACCGCGTTAGCGGATTTTTAGGAAGGGTGAATGCTACATATGGAGAAATTATAGTCGTTGTTTTAATACATATACTTAATAATTGATGTAGCATTCACGGGAGCAAGGAAAGGGCAAATAGGATGTGGCAATAAGTGACTCGACGGTCACAGAGCGAGGCGCCCGCCCTAGCGAGCGAGGCGCTCAGCCAATGAGCGAGCGGGCCGCCCGCCCGCGCGAGCGAAACGAACTTGACCGGAGTATTGCCAGGAAGCGTAAGAGAGCTGTATTGGTCGCTAATATAGCTGACCAACACAGCACAAGCACTCAAAGGCATTAGCACTGAAAATACATATATATAATAAATAATAAAGAAAAGTATATATGCAAGTACAAATGATTAGATAATATAATGATACTTCTTAATAGTAGTTGTGGCCTTACCGAACAAAGGTAACGGTAAGGCTATTATATGTAGTTGAATAATAGTTGTAAAGAAGAAAGAGGTGTAGACAGTAAACTGCCTACTTAATAGGATGTGTTAATAATATTATTATAGTAGTAAAGTAAATAGAAGTAAAAAGTAAGGTTAGAGTGTTGCGTCTCCTGTCCACTGTCATCGAGCGAGACACACAATCGTCAGAGCGAGTCGACTGGACAAACCATGATTGGCTGAGTAGCCGCATCAATAAACGATGTGGGACGGACGATGCAGGAGTCTGGAGATCGCAGGAGCTGTAGGATATAGAGAAGAAAAAATATAGAGGTCAATCTGTTATTTAAATAACAGATCGCTATAAATAGATTTAATAGTAAAGTATATAATACTTAGTAGCCTTGTTGCAACAATAGATTAACAACAAGGCTACTAATGAAACAAGGGTAGGCAGTCTCCCACTGCTACCGACAAGAAGAATCAATTTTGTGCAAAGTTATGTAGAGGTAACTTTGCACCTGAAGTTGGTTTCACGCCGTCGACATATCTTATTATGCGTCGGGTCGCAACAACTCGCGTGGGAGGGGACGCCCTTCTGGGGGGCGGGCATGTAGGGGCGCTAGGCCGCACAGGTGTTCGTGCGGCCCGTTGTCAGCTCTGTCGAAAAGCCGACGCGCTACCCGGGTTATGAACTCTTTGACGGTCTCTATCTTGAGATCCCGGGCGATGACGTCATTCCTGACATACTTCCCTGCTCCCACGATAGTGCGCAACGCTAGGTTCTGCTGAGCCTGCAATCTTCGCCTTTGCGCGTCGGAGGTTAGTGAATACCAAGCCGGCGCTGCATAGGTTAGTTTTGAGCGGACGTAGGTCTTGTAGACCGCCAGTTTCACTCGGGTCGGCAGCCGGGACGAAAGCACCGGTCTCAGGACCGCTCGCGCAGCTCTGGCATGCTGGATGGACTGATCCACCTGCAATGTCATGCGCAACGAGCAGTCTATTCTGCACCCGAGATATGTAACGGCAGCCTTCCACTCTACGTCCTGCTCTCGAAGTCGGAGTGTTTGGTGGGCCTTCCTAGGGCGAAACGTGATGAATGCAGCTGTTTTGCTAACACTCACCGCCGTTCGCCACTTATCCAACCACTCCGGAAGCAGGTTCAACAGACGTTGCATCTTGCGTATTGCAAGATCGACCCGTCGTGACGACGTGAAATATGCGCTGTCATCCGCGAACAATGCCAACAGGACATCTTCCTCACCATCTTGGAGGCGACCTTCCAGGGTGGGGATGTCGTTGGTGTACACCGCGTACAGCAGTGGCGAGATGCAGCCGCCTTGTGGAACTCCCGCGCTTATGGTCCGCGTCGCCGAATCAGCATTCTCGACGCTAACGTAAAAGCTCCGACCCCGCAGATACGACGCTACTAACCGCACAATAGCGGCCGGCAGGGTGGTGTTTTCTAGTAGCTTAAATAATAACCCTTCGTGCCACACCCGGTCGAAGGCTTTTTCAATATCTAATAGCACTCCGACCGTTTTGCGTCCCTTATTTTTCTCCACCGCAAGGTGGTGTAGCACGCGGGTTAATTGCGTGCTTGTAGAGTGGCCGCTGCGAAAACCATGTTGTTCCGCTCGCAACGTAATGTGCGGGCGAGTTCTTCGCAGCAGCAGCCGTTCAAAGAGTTTCGCTATGTGCGGTAGCAGTGTTATGGGCCGGTAATTTGACGGTTTGCGTCGATCTTTACCGGATTTCGGCAACACGATAACCCTTCCCAGCTTCCAACAGCTAGGAAAGTGTCCCGTGCGCAGGATTCCGTTAAAGAGCCGTGTCATTGCGACTACAGCTCTTTTTGGTAGTTGTTTAATGGCGGCTATTGGAATTCCGTCCGCTCCTGGCGCTTTCCGCTGTGGCAGCCGCCTAATTGATCCTGCTACTTCTGCAGGTGACATAAAGGCCCCACCATCTAGCGGTTGGCTTTCGGCGGACAAGAATTCTTGCACGCGGTGTTCTACGCGATCGTAGTGCTCCGAATGACAGGCAATTTTGGCATTAGGGCTGAATTGCTCTTCCAGGTACTCTGCCAGTACCTCAGCCCGGTCCTTGGCCTCGTAACTTCGTTTGCCCTCTTTATCTATTAGAGGGCAAACGGGTGCTTTTGCCCGAGTAAGCTGTCGGTTCAGTTGGTGGAGCGACGTCTGGTTTTCACCAGCTAAATCGATACGTCGCTCCCACTGTGTCCCCCTGTGATTTTTCACATCCTCCGACAGCCTCTCCGACAAGCAGTTGAGCTCCCGCTTTATCCGGGGGCATCGGGTACGTGCCCAGAGCTTCCGAAGTGCGCGTTTTTTCTTGATAGTAACGCGCAGCGATATTGGAAGTTCATCTCGGCGGCTTGTTGCCGGCACTATCGAAGAGGCCGCGGTATTAGCCTCTTGAATAGTATTATTTAGTGTTGTGGCCGCGACCTCTACGTCCTCTGACGTATTAAGGGGTCCGCCGAGCGTGAATTGAGCCAGGGCAGTTTGGAATTTGCCCCAGTTGGTTCGGTAGCGAGGCGCTCTGGGCATTATGGCTCCCGGGGAGAGGCCCAGTGTTACGAGTATTGGGAGGTGCTGAGTTACAACATCGTGCAGCACCTCTATCTGCACCGGGTGGTTCCACTCGTGGCAGAGTAAGATATCAATTATGTCCGGGCTAAATTCCTGCCGGGAGGGGTAATGCGTGGGCTCATCCGGCCCCCGCACCTCATACCCCCCCTCCTCTGCATCGTTGTACAGCGCCCTTCCCGCCGGGTTGGTTAACCTCGAACCCCAAGCTATATGCTTGGCGTTTAGGTCCCCGACGATCAGGGCTGGCGAGCTGCTGTCAAATATTTCCCGGACATCGGAAGAGCAAAATTTCGTGCCGGGAGGGCGGTATGCTGCATACACTCTAAAATCCCTCCCGCCACTATGCAGCCTAATGCCTATAGAACTCATAGTTCTGAAATCTAGGTTTTCCACTTCTTCGTGTATGAGGTCTCTACGCACTAGTACCGCCGTACCTCTGTACGGCACTCCCTGTGGGGAAACCTCATCGCGCCGATACACGAAGAAGTTTGGAACTCGAAAAGTGAATCCCGACTTGAGTTTTGTCTCGCCCAACAGTATGACTTGTACGTCATACATGTGAGCGAGAAGGCGCAAATCTGCAGCTCTCTCTTTCACTCCGTCGGGATTCCAATACATCACTCTGATTTCAAGCTCCGAAACGTGAGGTAAGTAGTTGCATCCCAGCTCGCATTAGCGCCTCTATGGGGCTAGCGCCGTTGTTAATGGCTGTCAGTACGTCAGTGCCTATTTGTACTATCAGCCTCACTATGCTCTCTAGTGTGCTGCCGGCTGATAGGTTAGGCTGTTGCTGTTGTTGTTGCTGTTGACGGTACTGTTGCGGTTGCTGGGATTGTTGGCCTCTAGTTGCTCTCGGCAGGGCTCTCGGGGGCCCCGTCTGGCGATTAAATTGTTGTTTGGCCTCCGCATCCTGCCTTACGCTCGCACGCACTCTTGGTTCGGTTGACCTGGTGCGGCGGACGTCCTGTGATAGTTGCGGGGGGTGCGGGGGTAGAGGTTCAACCCTCACTTGTCTTTGCGACTTTTGCGGTATGCGATCGGCCTGTAAAGGCGCGGACTGCTCCGCAGTTACAACCGCCGGCGTCGGTGCTACTATCGGCGTCGCCGTAGCTATAGGCGTCGGCGCCGGGGGTTGTTGCGCGCCTCTGCGTCTTTTGCGCTTTTTACTTTTCTTTGCGGGCGGTGCGTTCCTATTCTCACTCGGATTATTGGCAGGCGCCGTCAATGTAGTTGACGGCCCACTAGTGGGCACCGCAGGTACCTCCCTGCGGGCGGTTTGTGCCTCGATGTTGGCCTGTTGTTGTTGCTGTCTCCCTCTAGAGACTGTAGTCCACCCCCCTGCCCCCTCTCTCTGAGGGGGAGCCCTTGTGCGGGAAGGGGGCTGTGATGGACGTTGTGGCAACGGTGCTGGTAGTTGGATACCCCTCCTCCTAGCTTCCCGTTTGAGGACAGGGCATCTACGGTCGTTAGCCGTGTGCGCCTGTGCACAATTGGCACATTTCGGTGGCGAATCTCTCGGATGCGGACAATTCGCAGCCGGATGTTCACCCGCACATCGGACGCACTTAATCGGCCGGAAGCAATTTGCCGAACCGTGCCCGAATGCCTGACATCTGTGGCACTGAGCCGGTCCGACCTTTCCCTTCCATGCCTCGATTTCAACGCCCGGCATGTACAGCAGCTCGTCCACCGCATACAATCGGGACAGCTCCGATTGATTCAGGTGGTCAAGCTGTACATAAAATAGGCACCCCGGCCGGCCTCTTCTAGGAGGTATTGCCCTGACGAACCTTACCGGGAAACCACGCTGCCGCAGGGCCTCCTCAATATGTGCGACGTTTGTGTCGACCGGGAGGCCTCTAATTGCAGCTTTGGTTGGTTGTTCGTCTGCCGGCGTATAGCAGAACCATGACAGTGCTGCGTCCTCTTTTGAGAGGTCAACTAGATAGCGCTGCACTGTACGGTATTCGCTAGGGCTTTGTGGCATAAACCTAACACCTCTGCCAAAAGGGCGGGCGCTGGGTGGGTGTCCTAGAATGGACCTAAGCGTCGTAAAATGTCTCACCCAATTTGGTAAGCATTCTACGATGATTGGTGGATAACCTCTATGTGCCGCAGGTTGCTCCTGCGACGTACCCGGATTAGTAACGGGCCTCGGAGGGGTTGGCGCGACGGGGGGAGCTGCGGCTGTGACAGCATATGTCGCTGTCTCCCTCACTCCGTGTCGCGGTGTAGGTCGCAACATCGGGGGGGACGGAGGGGAAGGGGGGGGAATATACCCCACCTCCTGTGCTAGTGTTCGGTAGGACGTAGTGTCCCAACCGAACCTCTCCTCCCCACCCTGATGAGGGGTCGCGACTTCGTCCTCTTCCCTGTCGGGATAGGCGAGCTGCGACTTTTTAGGTGTCGTGTATGAGCTATTACTCGATGTAGGGGAGCGGGGAGGGGTGGTGTATACCCTTCTCTCCCGCTGTATTCCCGAGGTAGTGGCCACCGGTGAGGGGGGTGCGTGTCTCACCCTCTGTCGTTTTTCGTACAGAGAAGCCTCCGTCTCCGGTGGTGTGTGCCGGCGTGCCGATTTCATGCTACGCGGGGTTCCCGGGTCGCCTTCGGTCGGGCACTCAGGCCCGCCTTCAGCAACCTCGGTTGTCCGCGCAACATGTTGTGGCACATTTGTGTTATCTGACATTGCAGGCCTTTGCACTAAGCTGCCTGCTGGGAGCACGCGTGAGCGTTCCGGCGCGAATATGTCGCGTGCACATACTGCACGGTCTAAAACGCTTCCACGCCGTCGCCTAAATTCACGCTGTTCCCTCGGGTTGTAGTAGCTCTCGTTATCTGACTGTGTTCCCGGGTTTATTTCCCGGTTCATTTCGTCAGCTTTGGTTTTTATTTCGGCAATGTTTACGTCCATTGCCGGGCTTTGCGCCTTTTGACGTCTGTTGTTATTGACGTTCAGAAACTTGATAGCCTTGAAAAAGGCGTAAGACGTATGACGTGAAACAAAAGGACGTTAACGTGCCTGACGTTCGAAACAAGATTTGCGATAACTTTCGCTCTCACGTATTATCGTGAGGTACGCTGTTTGCCCCTTTTTGACAAAAAAGGGGTTTACAGAGTTCGATAATGACTGCACCTCTGTGAGACGTTGGCACAGGTAGGTTGGTACACAACAGTGCAGTCGTGTGCAGATCAAGTGAGGCAGTATCCCTTCTGAAAAGAAGTTCGCTGCAGTTCACTGTCACGCACTTAACTTTCTGCACCTCACGGTCGCCCGCACTAAGCACACCACCAGCTGGCCCCGCACACACCAACCTACGGCACTTGGTGTCGAATATACGAACCAAGCGGACGCAAGCGATGCCCGATGAGCCTCCCAGCAGGTGTTCAGAGTGTAAGCGGTCGCAGTGTGCAAGAAGCGTTGGTATGCCAAATACTTGTGGCCGGGGAGACGTCTCGACGCCAAGGCGGAGTTCGTCGTCCGACGAATGCCGTGAGTTTCTTTCAAATTAACAGGAATATGCTAATTGTAAAGAACCCCTAACGCATCACTACACAAACACTTGACTAGGACTCGAATTGCGGTCAGCCGAAGTCTCAACATCCAACGGAGTAATCTCACGTTAGACGGAATCTCCGACCGACAGGTTTTAAACGTGGATATTAAATTCTCACCCGAAAGGAGAAGGTAACGTCCAGTCGCGACCGATGCACAATGAATCCTGTACATGAATATTCCGTCCGTCCGGGTCCTCTGCATCGGCTTTTGTTTTGTTGCCGTGCAGGTTCGGGCCTCGAGGCAAACCCTCTTTGCCCGGGCTTCATCGCGGGGGGGCACTGCTCCCCCCGGTCTTGGTTACCGCATAGGCGGAATAGAAGGATTTTGCAAATGCTGCATGACGAGTTAATACATTCAATAAATACTATTAAATATACATAATAGTCGCAGCATTTGCGGGAAAAAAAAAAAAAAAAAAGAAAGAAAAACAACATAGATATGAAAGGAGAGAAAGTGTATATCTCCGAGCGACGTCGATCCATCCGCACCGAGCGAGACGCCCGTCCGTGCGAACGGGACGGCTGCGCAGCCACTAAAATGGCCGCGCGACCGGGACGACAACAACGAACGAGCGAGACGCCTGTGCAAGAGGTCGGCGCTCGGAGGGGATACATAAATAGGTTTGATCCTCATCACCGAGAGGTAATCACCATCATCGGGAGAGATCGGAAGAAGAGATTGTGTTATATTAAACTCCGGCATGTAAACATCAGTTACATGCAAAAGATGTTAAATGAAGATTTTGGAGTTTAATATAACGAGCGAAGTAATAGTAATAAGATTATAAACATATAGATATTCGAGAAGTTTAGCGCCTTGCTGGTACAATAGTATCAGCAAGGCTAGAGCAAGGGGGTTAGGCAGAGTGCTACAACTGTAAAAGTTGTGCACATCTGGAAGTATTAAAAGAAAGTAGTAAGAGAAAAGACCCGTGCGGGCGTGCCTTGCTGTAACAAAAGTTGACAGTTCGGCTCCCGCACAGGGTAGGCAGAGTGCTACACAATAGTGTGCACATCTGAATAGTTTATAAGATAGTAAATAATATATTATAATAAAAGGGTGCACACAATAGTGCGCACACCTTAAACAGTTATAAATATTATTATAGTTATAAGGACATTACAATAAATATGCTTAATATTATTATTATAATAGTATAGGGGGTAGGCAGAGTGCTACACAATAGTGTGCACATCTGGAAAAGGTTAGTTTATTGGTTGCTATGTAAAGGTAGCAACCAAGAAGAAGAATTTGTCTTGCTGCAACGACAAAAATTTGACAGCAAGACCGAAAAAGAAATCCTACTTGCGCCGTTCTTAGGCATATTCCCAGCTGGCTCGTCGGGCTCCCGCTCATCCCTGACCTTCTTGGTCAGGTGGCAGTAGCTGGAGTAGCTCACGTGGGTAGGGGCGCCCATCAGGTGGGCGAGCGTGTAGTGGCGCTAGGCCGCACAGGTGTTCGTGCGGCCCGTTGTCGGCTCTATCGAAGAGCCGGCTCGCCAACCGGGCAATGAATTGATTCACTGACTCAATCTTGAGGTCCCGGGTGATGACGTCATTCCTGACGTAACGCCCCGCCCCCACGATTATTCGCAGTGCTATGTTCTGCTGGGCCTGTATTCGCTTCCTTTGCGCGCCGGACGTCAGCGCGTACCACGCCGGCGCTGCGTAGGTCAGCCTGGAGCGAACGTAGGTCTTATAGACCATCAGCTTCGTTCTGGTCTGCAGCTGAGACGCCAATATGGGTCTCAGGATCGCGCGCGCGGCACGAGTCTGGCAGATGACTTGCGTCACTTGCGGACCCATGCGCAGCGCGCGATCTATAATACATCCCAGATACGTTACTGTGGCCCTCCAGCCCACGTCCTGCTCCAGGAGGCGAAGAGTTGGTATAGGCTTTATGGGTTTGTAGGTGATGAACGCCATCGTTTTAGCAACGTTAATTTGCGTTCGCCACCTACTTAGCCATTCGGGTAGTAAATCCAGCAGACGCTGCATCCTGCGAATAGCGATATCTGCCCGACGAGACGACGCAAAGTAGGCGCTGTCATCCGCGAACAGCGCTAGCGTGACGTCCTCTTCACCCTCTTGGAGGCGGCCTTCCAGGGTGGGGATATCATTTGTATAAGCCGCGTACAGAAGTGGCGAGATGCACCCGCCCTGGGGCACTCCCGCACTTATTGTACGTGTTGCCGAGTTGACGTTTTCGACACTTACGAAAAAGCTCCGGTCCCGCAAGTAAGACGCTACTAGCCGCACTAAAGCGTCTGGCAGGTTGGTCGTTTCTAACAACTTGTATATAAGCCCGTCGTGCCACACACGGTCGAAGGCTTTCTCTATATCGAGTAGCACTCCGACCGTCCTGCGGCCCTTGTTCTTTTCAAGGGCTAGGTAGTGTAGCACGCGGGCCAGTTGTGTAGTGGTAGAGTGGCCGCTGCGAAATCCGTGCTGCTCTTCCCTCAGTGTAATGCACGGACTGATTCTTCGCAGCAGCAGTCGCTCGAAAAGCTTCGCTATGTGCGGTAGTAGCGTTATGGGCCGGTAGCTTGATGGGTGCCGCCTGTCTTTGCCTGACTTCGGCAACACAATAACCTTCCCGGTTTTCCATACATGCGGGAAGTGCCCAGTGCGTAAGATAGCGTTGAAGAGCCTTGTCATAGTGACAACGGCTCTTCTTGGCATGTATTTAAGCGCCACTGTCGGTATTCCGTCCATACCGGGCGCTTTGCGCGCCGGGAGTCGCCGAATTGCTCTGTTAACCTCCGACGGCGACATAAAGGCGTCGCCTGTCAGAGGTGAGATTTCGGCGGACAGAAATTCCTGTACGCGGTTTTCCACGCTAGTGAGATGCGCTTCAAAATTGGGATCTCGGGGGTTAGGGCTGAATTGCACCTCGAGATACTCTGCGAGTGTTTCAGCCCTGTCCAAGGCCTCGTAACTTCGTTCGCCCTTGCTATTTATTAGCGGGCAAACGGGTGCTTTTGTCCGAGTAAGCATACGGTTGAGTTGATGAAGCGAGGTTTGTTTCTCACCCGCCTCATCAACCCTCTGCTCCCAGAGCCTACCTCTGTGGCCCTGGATATCAACAGATAGCTTCTCGGACAAGCAGTTGAGCTCACGCTTAACCCTCGGACAACGGGTGCGTGCCCAGAGCTTTCGGAGCGCGCGTTTTCTTTTAATTGCAACGCGCAAGTTGTTAGGTAGAAAATTAGTATTTTTATTAGACGTCGGCACTATCGTAGAGGCCGCCGATTTTGCCTCTGCGATACTATTTGAAAAACTCGCAGCTGCGGCCTCTACGTCTTCCGACGTTTTAACTGGGCCGCCTAGTGTGAGGTTCGCTAGGGCGTTTTGATAGACGTCCCAGTTCGTCCGATAGCGTGGCGCTCTGGGCAGAGTTGATTCTGGCGAGAGGCCAAGCGTGACGAGGATTGGTAGGTGCTGCGTAGTTACATCATGCAGCACCTCTACTTGGACCGGATAGTTCCAGTTGTGGCTGAGCACAATATCCAGGACATCCGAGTTGACGCTAGCGAGGGAGGGGTAGTGGGTGGGCTCGTCCGGCCCCCGCACCTCATACCCCCCCTCGTCCGCGTCGATGTATAGCGCCTTGCCCGCTGCATTTTGTACTTTAGAGCCCCATGCCGGGTGTTTGGCGTTCAAATCCCCGGCAATGAGGGCGGGGGTGCTACCATCGAATATTTCCCGGATGTCTGAGGAACAAAAACTGAGGCCGGGTGGTCTATAAGCCGAAAAAATTCGGAATTCCTTCCCGGCCGTACTCAGCCGTACACCAATTGAGCGCATCGTTTTGTATGAATGCAACTCCAGTTCTTCGTGCACTAGATCTCTACGCACTAGCACGGCCGTACCTCTGTACGCCACGCCTTGTGGTGAGATCTCGTCGCGCCGGTACACGAAGAAATTCGGGACTTTGAATGTAAGGTCCGGTCTGAACTTAGTCTCGCCCAATAAAATGATATGTATATCATATATCTGGGCGAGAAGCCTAAGCTCGGCTGCACGTGTTTGTGCGCCGCCGGAATTCCAGTACATGACCCTAATTACCAACTCCGAATTTGTCTACCAGGAGTTGCATAAGGGCCCTAGAAATGGCCTCAATGGGGTTGGCACCTGCCGAAATTTCGGCAACGACGTTGACAAGTACTTGCATCAGTGACCTAACCAAATCTTGTATGGTTTTTTCCATACTATTGGCCGGTCGCTGACGCTGTTGACTTTGTTGCCTCTGTTGGCGTGCGCCAATAGGCTCAGTGGCTCTCGGCAGGGCTCTCGGGGCCCCTGTCTGGCGTTTAGGTAGCTGCTCCCTTGGCGCTGTTACTCGCGGTTCCGCAGACCGCGAGCGTACAGTTTTAGCCGGGGCTTTTTGCGACGCTTTTGGCTTTTTAGGCCCCATATACTCAGCGGCGGCTAGCTCGGGGAGGTTTGCGTCCATCGGCACGGGCGTCGATGCCGGCGGATGCTGCAATTGCGCATTCTTGCGCTTCCTACCCCTGCGCTTTCTCTTCCTTTTGGAAGGAGCCGACCGATCTGTGGCGTCATTTGCTGGCATAATTAGTGTTGTAGGTCTCACTACAGCTGCCTGAGTCGGCGTCGATTTAGATTTCGACGCCGACGTCGACGACGTCGCCGGCGCCCCCGTAGGTTGTCGCGCGCTCTGCGCGATTGTAACCCTTTTAGCGAGGGCGGTCGGTCGGTTCGTTCGTCCGACCGTCGTCCTCCCTTCTCTGTCCACCCTTCCGGGTGGCCCTCTTGCGACAGAGCGCCTACCGGGGTGTTCTGGTAAGGGTGCCGGCAAGGTGATGCCCCGCCTCCTGGCTTCCCTTCTGAGCACAGGGCATCGGCGGTCATTTGCCGTATGTGCCAGCGCGCAGTTAGCACACTTCGGCGGCGCGTCTCTGGCCACCGTGCATTCGGATGCGGGGTGCTCGCCCGCACAACGTACGCACTTTATTGGCCGAAAGCATGTCGCCGATGCGTGCCAGAACGCTTGGCACCTGTGACACTGGGCCGGTCCTACCCTGCCTTGCCAGGCTTCGATAGTGATGCCTGGCATAAATAGCAGTTCGCTAGTAGCATAAAGCCGGGCCAGTTCATTCTGGTCCAGGTGTTCCAGTTGCGTGTAGAAGAGGCAACCTGGTCGCCCCCTTCTAGGCGGTATGGCACGCACAAAGCGCACCGGGAAATTTAATTTCTTGAGTGCCTCCGCTATTTGCGACACTTCTGTGTCGACAGGGAGGCCTCTAATTCCTACTTTAGTAGGTAGTTCGGCTGCTGGCGTGTAACAAAACCACGACAGCGCCGCATCCTCATGTGAGAGCTCCACCAAGTACCGCTGTGTGATGCGGTACTCTTCGGGTGATTGCGGTATGAAACGAACCCCCCTACCGATCGGGCGTGCGTTGGGAGCGTGTCCCAATTTGCCACGCAAAACATTAAAATGCCTAACCCAATTGGGTAGGCATTCCACAATAATAGGTGGATATGTTGTAGCATGCCTCGCACTAGCTTGCTGCGGTTGCTGTTGACTAGCGGGTGGCCGCGGGGCTCGGGGTGCGACGGGGGGGGCAGCCGCTGCGACAGAATATGTCGCTGTCTCCCTCACCTCGCGCTGCGGTATAAAATGCGTCGAGGGGGACGGTGAGGCAGGGGGGGGAATATACCCCACCTCCTGGTCGAGCGTTTGGTAGGACGTTGTGTCCCACCCGAAACGCTCCTCACCACCCTGGTGATGGCTTGTAGCATTTGTTTCCTCCTCCTCCATACCAGAGGAGTTGGGCTGCGATTTTTTGGGCGTCGAGTGTAAGCTACTCGACGTCGTAGGGGAGCGGGGGGGGGTGGAATACACCCTCCTCTCCCGCTGTATTCCCGATGTCGACGCCACCGGAGATGAGGGTGCAGGTCTCACCCGCTGTCTTTTCTCATAAAGAGAAGCCTCAGTCTCCGGTGGCGTGTGTCGGCGCGCCGATTTCATGCTACGCGGGGTTCCCAATTCGGCTCCGGTCGGGCACTCAGTCCCGCCTTCGACGATATCGGTAGCCCGCGACACACTCGGCGGTAAAAGTGAGCTATTAGTTTCCTCACTTGTGTTAACAGGCCTCGGATTAAGAGTGCCTGCCGGGAGCACGCGTGAGCGCTCTGGTGCGAAGATGTCCCGCGCACATAATGCACGATCTAGGACACTTCCCCTTCTGCGCCGGAATTCGCGCTGCTCCCGTGTGTTATACAAGGAGTTGTCGATCACCACGCGGATGTCGGGAATTGTTTCCCGGTCCGTTTCGACGGACTTTTCGCGCCCTTCGTCCGCACCACTCATGTTCGGATTTAGACAAGGGTGCGACGAAACAAAGAAAACAGAATTGTGTGTAATCAAAATTACACTTAGACGTTAAAGCACGAGTATTAAATAAAAATAATAAAAAATATAAATAATAATAGGTAATTATTTGCGCTTTGTCGTACTGGTCGTGAAACGAGATATTTGCGACAGTTTTCGCACTCACGTATGCCGTGAGGCGCTCTGCTTACCCCTTTTTGACAAAAAAGGGGCTATACAGCGCTCGTAAGGACTGTGCCTCTGTGAGACGTAAGCACAGGGAACTGGTACACAGTTAGCACAGTCAAAGTGCGTTCGGGTGATGCAGAATTCCCTTCTTGAAAAAGATAGGCTCTGCCGTTCACCTTCACACACTTGTATCACTTTTCACGCACTCACTTCCGCCCTTACCTTGCCAACCACCAGTGGCTCAGCACACACCAACTTACGGCACTTGGATGTCGAATCAACGAACATCAAAGCGCACGCAAGCGATGAGCAGTGGACCTCCTAGCAGTCTGCAATACAGCTCAGGCAGTCACAAGGCGTTCCAAGTAAGTCAGGCGTTTGTGGTTGTCAGACGTCTCGACGCCTAAGCGGAGTTCGTCGTTCAACAATGCTGCGGCGTCTCCTACAGTTGGCGAAACGTCAGCTGCAAGAAAAACCATCCACATATGCACATACACGTAACTCAACAGCACGTTGTGGTCAGCCGGAAGTCTCAACATCCAACGGAGCTAACTCACGTTGAACGGAATCTTCCGCCGACGGGTGACTATAGACGCAACAATTCTCAACCCGAGAGGAAAATTGAGGCGACTGGTCTCGACCGCTGCACAACTGCTATTGTATGAATATTCACGCACGCACGCGAGACATCTGCATCGACGCAGAAGTGCGCCGAGCAGGTACAGGCCTCGAGGCTAACCTCTCTACCCGGGAAATCATCGCGGGGGGGCACTGCTCCCCCCGGGCTTGGGTACCGCTTGTGCGGATTTGTAGGAAGGGTGAATGCTGCAGTGAAGATTAATAAACAAATAATAAATACTATACACATACATAATGGTTGCTGCAGCATTCACGGACACAAGAATAAATAGGATAGGCAGACACCAAAGACTCAACAACCACTGACAAGACGCCCGCTCGAGCGAGCACGACGCCCCGCCGAATACGACGAGCGACTCTCGCAAGAGCGAGCATGACTAGCAATGGCCGGAGCCTGGTGTAAGCGTACGAGTGCCGCATCGATCCACTAATATAGCAGACCGACGCCGCACAATCGCTTGTGCAATGAAGATTAGCCTGGAATTTACATAAACTACTATATAAATATATGACGATCACATAAATATACATAATAACATAAATCCAGGCGATTGGTAGAGCTATTTAGGAAAAATTAAATAAGAGTTATAAAAGGTAGAGTTATAGAAGGAAAATTAACGAATTATGTAGCCTTGATGTACAATAGTACGACAAGGTTACGAGTAAAAAGAATTGTATAGAAGTGGTGTAGGCAGACACTATAACCACTGAAAAAATGAGGTACGAATTTACGCCTTGCTGAAACAATAAAGTGTTACGACAAGGCGGGAGGAAGTTATACCGACGTTGCGTCGATTCGGGCGGTCCCCTGCTGTGTTGTCGGACCCGCCGCTTGACTCTGGCCCCCATGAGCGGTCAGCGACGGCTGCAACAACTCTCGCGGGAGCGGTCGCCCGTCAGGAGGTCTGGCGTGGAGCGGCGCAAAGCTATTAAGACTCGGGCGTCGGCGCTGTCGGCGGTTCACTATAACTAAATAATATTTACACTAGATACTAATCTCGTATGTATATAGCTAAAATGTCAAATTCAATTTATCATATCGTATAAGTATTATTATTATATTTAGCCTTGTGACGATGTATGACGGAAATAACAGAGGGATCGAAGTGACTCTGTTAATTTATAATCATAATAAATTATAAAGTACAGATACGCCAAAGGCAATGTCAAAATAAGGCGCGAAAAATTGTTGGTCTCGTATTTACGGCAACAGTCGTAATCTTTCTGCCAGTGTCAGAATCTTAGGTAGGAAAGTATTATCTATATATCATTCACAGAATAAGATTAACAATTGCGATTGCTTGAACATTACCAAGAACATAGAAATTAGAATTATAATTCACTTTTAGTAAAGGTTTGTTGGAGTGATTAGTAGAATTAGTTGGACACAACGAAAAACACGATCTCCGGTCTTGAATTGAATGTTCCAATCAAATTATACATTCGGAAGCATTTGCTGTATAATAAACTATCAATACTAAGCATCAAAACTCGGAATGTACACAAAAATAACAAAATTGAAAAGCCAACTAATGAGAAAAAGTTAAATAATAACTTTTTATATTTTTCTATTCGTCTATAAGGAGAGGCAAAGACCTAGAGACCGTACGGCCATTTTATATATTATCACATTCGGATTGATTTATTAAAAAGGTTTCAAGGCAACATTTTCAAACATGCAAGTTAGTCAGGTATGCGAAAACATTGTCCTCTTTTTTATTGTACATGTTCATTGTTTCCTTTTTACTCCAACATGGTATCATTTCTATTTGTTTAAGCGTGTAAAATGTCATATCACTTTCGACCTGTACCATTGACACATCTGCCTTTGCAAGTAAAAAAAATAACGCTAAGACTGACAACTTCTCAGCGATCTATCAAATTTTATTCAATCCATATGCTTTTTCCGCCAATTATTTATCCATCCGAATTAAAAATTGATTACACTACGATTTGGATTATTACAGTTATTGCAACTTCTTATAACTTATGCGAGACATAACTGCTGGCGGCTAATAAATATTTATTAATTTAATTTATATTTTTTTTTGTATATATTGGGTGACAATAAATAGCATTTTAAAATTCGAATGGATTAATCGATTTTTATTATATGGAATGTTCTTTTTTTTTATAAATACTAATGTCAAAAACATCTATAGCGAACAAGGCACATTTCGATTATTGGTGCATTCAGGATCATTTCATTAAAATTTAGCGATATATAATTTCACAAATATATACAAAAATATTGTGATGTTTCTACCAGTCATTAAGAAGTTTTGACATCTAGCAACACTAACGCATGTCATCCATTATAGAAATGTTTCTCTATTGCGGTAAGTACGATAATCAATAAAATATAATCATAGTTTTGCGTAAATAATAAATTAAACGAAAACTAATCAAAAGATAAATTCACATAGAAAAATGATTAACACTGGCCTCATTCCTTTCACAATTGCTTCGACATAATACTTTAAAACGCAACCTTCCAACTTTTATCACTAAACATTAAATACTACCAAGTGAATCCTTCTAATCTCAACAGTGCTGCCAGTTTCAAACTTAATAATGCTACCTAAAATAAAAAGTCACTAATTTTCAATGCAAACTTTGCCAGCATCAAAAAAAACCTACGAAATTCGGTAGTATACACCTACCAAGGTACCAGGAGAAGAATTAGCTATTGGGGCTGCCGTCACCCCATGTACTGAACCAATTGTAGTTGAACATGGCAGCGTAGGGATGTTTTCTCTTTTTATGCAGACGTAGGGACTCCTCCGAAGCGTACCAGAACTGTGGGAATTTGTCAAATGGGTATTTTTCCGACTCCTTCACATATGGCTCGGAGGGGTTGGCTGAAATGCAAAAAAACATGAAACTATTTAAGTGTTCTAACTATAACACAGAAGTAGAAAAGGTGGAGTATTCCTATGCACGAATGCGTCTAGGTATGTACCATCGCAATGCCAGTTTTTCTACCGTGAATCAGTAGTGTGGCTAACATTGCTGTTTCGGTTTGAAGGGCACCGAGAAATAGTGTAATCATTGGGCATGAGACTAAAGGACTGATGTCTCAGGGTGACGCGCGCTGTGAGGTACCACACAAAAATATTATTGGTGACACAGCATTTGTTATGTGCAGACATTGCACTTGCCATCTGGTGAACGTTGTCTTCGTCTCGTCACTCTCCTATGAAAAATTGTTGTCGGCTCTATCATAGAGCCGCCGCGCCACCCGGGTGACGAATTCTTTGATAGGTTCAATTTGGAGGTCCCGGGCTATGACGTCATTCCTGACGTAGCGACCCGCCCCTACGATTGTATGTAGCGCGAGATTTTGCTGGGCTTGGAGTCTTTTACGCTGCGTCGCCGAGGTAAGCGCATACCAGGCGGGCGCAGCGTACGTTAACCTGGAGCGGACGTAGGTCTTGTAGACGGCCATCTTGGCTCGGGTTGGCAGCTGAGATGCCAGTACTGGTCGGAGGACCGCCCGCGCGCCCCTGGTGTTGCGAATTAATAGATCCACATTAGGCACCATGCGCAGCGAGCGGTCAATGATGCACCCGAGATACTTGACGGCCGTCGACCACTCTACGTCCTGCTCACAGAGCCGCAACGTTTTTCTACGGCGAGGCCGGAGTGTGATAAGTGCGGTGGTCTTGTCGACATTGACGACCGTCCGCCGCCTATTCAGCCACTCCGGCAGCAAGTCCAGCAGTCGTTGCAGTTTGCTTATAGCGAGCTCTGCCCGACGAGACGACGCAAAGTAGGCGCTATCGTCTGCAAACAGCGCCAACATGACATCCTCTGCTCCTTCCTGGAGGCGACCTTCCAGGGTAGGGATGTCGTCGGTGTAGGCCGCGTACAGAAGTGGTGATAAACCCGCCCTGGGGAACTCCTGCACCTATTGATCGTGTTGCCGAGTTAGCCCCCTCGACGCACACGTAGAAAGTCCGCCCTTCGAGGTACGACGCTATGAGCCGCACAATCGCTTGAGGCAAGGTGGTATTTTCATTAAGCTTGTAGATCAACCCGTCGTGCCACACCCTGTCGAAGGCCTTCTCTATGTCGAGAAAGACCCCCGCCGTTTGTCGGCCGCGATTTTTCTCGGCCGACATGTAGTGTAGCACGCGGGTTAGCTGAGTTGTGGTGGAGTGGCCGCTGCGAAACCCATGCTGCTCAACCCGTAGCGGTATGCACGGGCGAGTTCGTCTCAGCAGCAGCCGCTCGAACAGCTTAGCGATGTGCGGCAACAGCGTGATTGGTCGGTAGCTCGAAGGGTAGCGCCGATCCTTTCCTGCTTTAGGCAACACGATCACTTTACCCGTTTTCCAGACGGACGGGAAGTATCCTGTGCGGAGCACCCCATTAAACAGCCGCGCCATAGCGACCACAGCTCTCGGCAGCTGTTTAATTGCGGCGTTCGTGATCCCGTCAGTCCCGGGCGCCTTCCGCGCCGGGAGGCGACGTATTGCTCTCCTAACCTCCGCCGGGGAGATGAACGCGTCACCCGGTAGAGGTGAGACTACGTCGGACAGGATCTCTTGTACGCGGTTTTCAACAACGCTATAGTGGTCTTCGTGATTGGCATCTTTAGGGTTGGGGCTGAATACTTCCTCCAGGTGTTCAGCCAGTACTTCAGCCCGGTCGATGGCCTCGTAACAACGTCCGCCCTGTTTATTAAATAACGGGCAGACGGGTGCTTTTGTCCGAGAGAGCGCGCGGTTTAATTGGTAGAGCGACGTCATCTGCTCCCCAGCTGCATCTATGCGTCGCTCCCATTGTTCGCCTCTGTGATTTTTTATTTTTTCTGAAAGTCTCTCGGACAGGCAGTTGAGTTCTGTTTTCAGTTTTGGACACCGAGTTCGAGCCCAGAGCTTACGGAGTGCACGCTTCTTGTTTAGTGCAGCGCGCAGCGGTAATGGTATTTGCTCTCGACGGCCGGCCGGCACTATCGTAGAGGCCGCTATGTTAGCTTTTTCGACAGCTGTATTGAATTTGAAAGCTGCGGCCTCTACGTCTTCCTTGCTATGTAGAGGGGCGCCGAGAGTGAGGCTTTCCAGGGCATTGTGAAATATGCCCCAGTCCGTTCGGTGTTTAGGCGCTCTGGGCAGAATAGCTCCTGCTACGAGGCCTAAAGTTATTAGTAATGGGAGGTGCTGTGTGTCCACTTCGTGTAGCACCTCTATGTCGACCGGGTAATTCCATTGGTGACTTAGCATTATATCCAGTACGTCCGGATGGCAGTTATCCCGGAAGGGGTGGTGTGTGGGTTCATCCGGCCCTCGCACCGTATACTCCCCTTCCTCCGCATCTTCATAGAGCTCTCTCCCCGCTGTGTTGATGACCCTTGAACCCCAGGAAGGGTGCTTGGCGTTCAGGTCACCTGCTATGATGGCGGGGGAGCTTCCGTCGAATATCGTCCGGACGTCGGTCGGGTGAAAGTGTCCGCCGGGAGGGCGGTATGCTGCAAAAATCCGAAACTCCTTCCCGGCTGTGCTAAGTCTGATGCCAATCGAGCGTGTTGATATATAATTCGGCAGGTCCAATTCTTCGTGTACTAAGTCCCTGCGCACTAGCACCGCCGTCCCTCTGTACGGCGTGCCTTGTGTGGAGACTTTGTCGCGCCGATACACGAAGAAATTAGGTACTGTAAATGTAGATCCCGGCTTTAACTTCGACTCGCCCAATAATATAATCTGTATATTATGTGTTTGGGCGAGGAGGCGCAGCTCTGCAGCTCGAGACTGCACACCGCCGGGATTCCAGTACATGATGTTTATGCCGGTGTTCGCCATTGGATGGCCAGCAGTTGAGTTAGTGCCCTAATGAGGGCGTCAGTGGGATTCGAACCCGCCGTCAGGGCGGTTAAAACTTCGGTCAGTAACTGCATAATCAACCTCACTATGTTTTCATTAATATTAATAGTGATGTTGCCGCTCTCGGCGCGTGGTGCGGCACGTTGAGGCTGTTGTTGTTGTTGCTGAGGTTGCCGTTGTTGTTTTTGACTGTAAGATTGTTGCGGTTGACTATTTGTTGCTCTCGGCAGGGTTCTCGGGTCCCCTGTCTGGCGGTTATTAAATGTTACTCGTATTCCTCCTGTAGATGAGCCTTCTACAGTGCGTGCTCTGAGGTTGGTACGCTCAGCGCGTTGCGCACGCTCTATCGATACAGTGGTTCGAGTCTCCGGCTGCGATGAGTATTCCGGCTGCCTGTGGGCTCGCGTCGTGCGTATTGTTGCCGCTGCATCGGGTGTTGACGTCTGTACGCTACGCTTGGACTTGCGTTTCTTACCGCGACGTTTTTTCTTGGACCGGGCTTCCGATTGTAACTGCGGTTGTGCTGGCAACTCCGCAGTTATCGTGGGCCTAGGTTTGGGCTTCGGTGGTAGTGTCTTCCTACGTTGCGCTGGAATAGCAGGTTCTATCGGTGCCGCAGGCCTTCTCCAATAGGATGCGGCTGTGGTGCGTGGTAAACGGGGCAAGGGTGGCAATTGCGGCGCTGGTTGGCGCCCGCCCCTTCTTACAATCGTCCACCCTTCCGCATCGACTCTACTTGTGGGTGCAGATGGCATCCTCGTAGGCCTCCTTGTTGTCGGAGGTTCCGGGAGAGGTGCTGGGAGCTGTATGCCCCTTTTACGTGCCTCTCTCTTGAGCACAGGGCATCTGCGGTCATTGGCTGTGTGCTCCCTTGCACAATTAGCGCATTTGGGTTTCGAATCTCTCGGCTTGTCGCAATTAGCCGCAAAATGTTCGCCTGCGCAGCGGACACATTTGACTGGCCGGTAGCAGGTGGCCGACGCATGTCCAAATGCTTGGCACCTGTGGCACTGTGCTGGGCCCGTTTTTCCCTTCCACGCCTCGATTATTACACCAGGCATGTAGAGTAGTTCCTTAATTGCGTAGAGCCTATCGAGTTCGGCGTTGTTAAGGTGGTCGAGTTGAGCATGAAAAAAGCAACCCGGCCTCCCTCTTCTGGGCGGGATCGGTCTCACGAACCTAACCGGAAAGTTCAGTGCTTTAAGCGCCTCAACTATCTGCGATGGCTCCGTGTCGACTGGCAGGCCTCTAATGCCCACCTTGGTTGGTAGTTCGCTGGCTGGGGTGTAGCAGTACCAAGAGAGTGCAGTGTCCTCCTTTGCGAGATCGGTTAAATACCGCTGCACTACTCTGTACTCTTCCGGGCTCTGTGGTATGAACCGCACGCCTTTCCCAAACGGTCTTGCGTTGGGTGCATGCCCTAGTATTGCAAGTAAGGTATTAAAATGCCTCACCCAATCGGGTAGGCATTCAACAACCAGAGGCGGGTACGACGATGATGGCCTCTCGGGTGCTTGCTGCTGCTGCTGCTGTCGCTGCGGCGATCGCTGCTGCTGCTGGTCAGCCGAGTTCCCGCCTCTGGGTGCTGCTCATGGTGTTGCTGCTCGCTCCGCGTAGCTCGACATCGACACTTCTGCGATATCGGCTCTCTCGCTCACACAGGGCGAGGGGACACGGGCGGGGGTGGGGGGGGGGGATCTTGCCCCGACCTGTCGATCCAGTGACCTATAGGTCGTTGAGTTCCATCCATAATTTTCCTCGCCGCCTTGTTGGTGAATAATCGCCTCCGTTTCCAGTATGTGGCGATGCGGCGATGTATCCCTGGATCGATCCGGAGTACTGTATTCCGAACCGGAGGGCATCGAGGGGGAGCGGGGGGGGGCGGTATGCACCCTCCTCCCCTCCTGCGTCCCCGATGTAGATGGTACCGGCGGGGGTGAGGGGGGTGGGGTTCTGTAAACCACCACTCGCTGCTTCTTTTCGAAGTACGCGTCCTCGGTTTCCGGCGGTGTGTGTCTTGACGCTGTCTTGATCCCTCTCGGGGTAGCTGGTGCGCTTCCTGTAGGACACACAGGTCCTCGGGTTACGTCATCGCTCCCTTCGTGGGTTTGTTGCAACGGTGTAATGGGGTTGGTTGTTCTTGTTGGGGGTCTCGGCGTCAAGCTACCTGCTGGTAGGACCCTCGAGTTGCCCGGTGCAAACATATCGCGCAAGCAGAGCGGGCGGTTGATTACGGAATCACTCCGCTGTCGCGCCCTGCGAATTACGCGTTGTTCACGTGGTTGCTCCTGGTCGGTGTTGGTTCCGGAGTCTTCATCCTTGTCTAGGTTGCTCCTCTGATCCATAGTTTTCTTGAGTGCCTTGTCGGCGAAGAAACAGAAAGGAAACAGGAAGACGTTGCCTCGTAAGGCACACTATCTACCCCTTTTTGACAAAAAAGGGCGTAGATAGTGCTGTGAATTGCGGTCTGTGTGACGTTAGGCACAGACAGTACTGACACACAGTAGCGCAATATGCCGAAAGTTTACAAGTGATGCAGTTCCTGCGCGGACGTGGGAGACTGCCGTTCACCTTTCCACAAACGGCGCAATGGTACACACTACGCACTGCCGTCAACGAGTGTACGCTCAAATCGTCCGAATCACACCGCTTCCGTACTTTGCTATTTATAAAAATAACAAAGCAACGCAAACGATGATCAACGAGCCGACGAGTGGGCACACAAAGCTGACGAACAGATACGCGGTAATACACACTGCGGGGTGTCCTAGGTACGTGGCCGGGGAGACGTCTCGACGCCTCGAAAAAGGCGGAGTGCGTCGTCCGACGGGTGCCGTGAAAGTTTTTCCGTTAGAAAAAAGTTTCGGGCGCACCGCAACACGAACCCGGGACTATCTAATGCTTGAGGCCAGTACGACGTCTCAACGAATAGCGGAGCGAACTCGACGCTAGACGGAATCGTCGACCGGCGGGTGACGTAGGATGCTAAGTTCTCAACCCGGGGGGAGAAAGTAGTACCAGGTTTCACCGCTACTCAAGATCAGATATCATGAATATTCTATGCTATGATGGTCTTCTACAAGCTTAATGAAAGCTATGCAGGTTCGGGAATCGAGGAAAACCTCATAACCCGAGCTTCATCTCAGAGGGGCACTGCTCCCTCCGGTCATTGATTCCGCGATTGCGGTTATTATGAATATTCATTTTGCTATACTGGGGGTCTATAACCCAGCCTTAACCTTAAAGAAAGCCACCTACCGGCTCGAACTTGACCCATTTTTCGAATATTTTTTCACTATCGCACTCCCATAAAATTCTCTTTATTTAATAAACCCTAGCACTTACAGTGGTGAATTTTACATATTTACGTAACATTACATAAGTTTCACTTAAATAACACCAATCATTTAGGCTATTTCTACAGAGTTAGTTTATATCTCAAATAAACAGTGAAAAGTACGAGACATTTTTATAAACAACTTTTTACTATTTTCTGTTCTACGTTATACATTAAACATATAAACTTCAAATATAATGTATTTCTATCTTCTAAACATGATTCACTACAGAAAACCCTTAACTTTCAAGAGAAACATAACTTTATTAACATTTTTTTACATAATTTCCATACAATCGTTCTATTTTACGTTAATTTATCATTTTCGACTATATTCTACGTTCTACGTTTACGTAACACAAAATTATCTTCTAGGACCGTCTAAAGGCTCCTAAAGCCGTTTCAAAGAATTTCAAGTTAGTACATAACAAAACACAAAGCTTAGTCTAACCGTTGCTATGTGCCATACCCTAGCTGCACGACTACTGGCAACCAAAATATTATTTCTCAATTTTTCCTATTTAAACAGGATTTTCACATTTCTATGTACTTTTACTATGCATACATGGTATTTAAGACTGCGTAATGTAACCAAATACGCCCAAATTATAACTACTTTTCTTACTTTTCGATTTTACGATATAACGTAATTTCTATTTACGTTATATACCAGGTATCATGACGAATTTTCATAAGAAACTGTTATATATGCTTTACTCGTGCTAATATCTGTCATTGCACACCATTAACTATACAATAGACGGATTTATCTAGCCACTAGAACGATGCAAACATTCAAACGTCTTGAGACGCTGGAATGTTGCGCAATAAAAAAGATTGGAATGTCGTGTTTGTAAACAAACAACTTGCAACTTTCAAGTTGTGTTATTTTAGAAACTAACCGGTGAAATTACATATTTCTTTCGGATTATTGATCTGTGTAGCCTATACTACCATTATATTTGGGTTTGTTCGTTTTTCAAAACACAAAAAATAATAAATATTTTTACGTAAATTTTTAAACATTATTTTTGAAACAAGAATTTTTGGATATTTATCCGCGTCGTCAACACTTGACATGCATTTAAATTTAAACTGTCTGACAGCTGCTCGTAGGTTTTATATTAGTGGTGCCGACAGAATAACAGCTCTGCGGACAATTTTGCTGTAGCATAATGCTGAGTCGGGTCCTTTTCTTTGCTGCAATCCAATTTACTGGTTGTAGGATTCCTATGCAGGAATCCGTCTAGGTAGGTACCATCCCAGGGCCAGTTATCCTGCCGTGAAGCAGTAGTGTGCCAACATAACTGTTTCGGTTTGAAGGACACTGTGCGCTAGCGTAATCACTGGGCATATGAGACTTAAGAACTGATGTCTCAGGGTGACGGGGTGACACAGCTTTTGTTGTGGGCGGACTTTGCACTTACCATCAGGTGAACGTTTTGCTCGTTCCGTCAGTGTTAAAAAATTAAAAAAAATTAAAAAAATACATTTTAATACTTTTTATTGTTAATTGTTTGTTTTTAATGTTGTTGTATTGAGCGTAGCAACGAATAAAGTTATTTTCTTTCTTTCTTTCAACAGATTTCCTTAAGCTTCAGCTGTATAACAGGGTAGTCACCTATGAGTTTTAAGTCGACATATCTCCTACAGGTATCAACGCTACGATGTCCATTATATTTTTTGGGGCATAAACACATCGTCCCTAAGCCCAGCCTGTTGGGATGTATAGGATATTACGAATGACCGTGTAGATCAGAGGTAAAGGGGGGTGACGGACCTAAAAGAATCTACCACCCCATCTCATCCCGTGGGTGTCGTAAAAGTCGACAGAGGGAAAATGAAAACCAGGAGATGGAAAGCGATGTCTTCTAGATTCCAGACAACCATTGTAATCTGAATTTTGTAATTAATACACAAAGAAGGGACCAGAGAGGGGGGTACATAAATTAATATAAAGCTCAGGAAGCAGGCATTCGTAGAGAAAAGCAATAGACTAAAGTTTAGTAAAAAAATGGAAAAAAAGCCTAAAATCATTGTTCCAGTAATGTGCTTTGACAAGTTTTTTAAAAGAAAAAAAATGACTTAGCTTGTCGAATATGTAGAATTCGACGAGCTAAGTCCCTTTTTTCCTTAAAGGTTAAAGAAACGGTGAAGCATTCCACAAGCGAACAGCTGTGACCGTAAAAGACTTGTTGAAGGAAAAGATCGATTATCTAAGAGTTTGGAGGGACATATTGACAGAAAGAAGGAATCGTTCATGGGATCGCTCAGCCGCCGCTCTTACCGAGTCTGCAACTAAAGTTTGAATTTGATTGTAATTGTATTAAGAATTGTACGAACTATGCAACCAATTAACAAATCTGAAAGGATAACGGGTTGTAAGGTTTTTTTTGCACACACATCACTTCACAAATTACGCACAAAATTTAGTTTTCTCTCGAATCGTTCGCACATACAACGCTACTTTTAAACAAATTGATTTCTTTGCGTGTTCATTACAAAATTCAAAACAGAAGTTATTAATACAATAATCCATAAAGATGGTCTATTGCATTAATAACACATGTATGTATGTATATGTTGGGAATAATTATAATAGGGTAGAGTGGATAATTGACAAATCCCTAAATTTTTGTTTTTTCATAGATACTTCTGTTTGGCACTTTTACTTACTTTTGTATTTTTATTTACTAAAAGAACATATAGCTTATGTGAAGCATCGTCGCTCCAGAAATTCTGCAGTCTGTGACCATGTTCTGGATCATCCCAACCATTACATCACATTTGATAGACCACAAATCCTCGCAAAAGAACACCGATTCCTACCAAGGATGATTCGCGAGGCTACTAAAATTAAAAAACATCCTAATTTTAATTGAGTAGATGGTTGGGTATTACCACCAGCTTGGGATCCTATAATTATTAATTAATAAAATTAAATCAAAAAGCAAGCATACCACTGCATCACTTCATGACACAGTTAGCTCTTTCTGCGTAAATTGGACCAAAAATAATAATTAAAAGTTGAAGGTACTCCGGGTTAACTATGACATCAGGACATCTGTCACCTCAGTCCTCCCGTGACCATGGGTGCTGAAAAGCGCTCGAAACGTCGGGTTATAAATAGTGTATAAAACTCGATAAAATCCGTTAACTTTTATATTTTTTTATGGTAACTAAGGAAGAGCTGTCATTAGCTTTACTTTTGTATTATCACTGTTATGTATATATTTGTATTTTCCCTGTTGGTTTTCTTAATAAATAAATTAAAAAAAAATTAAAAAGCGGTCATTCATTACAAAAAAGTTTATTTACAGAATAATCGTACAAAATTCATTTCATAGTTCATTTGGAGGGTTACAGTTCAATACCACGATTCTAGGAGTATTTGAAGTCTTATTCACAGATTATAGTTAAATGTAAAAACTTATTGTAAATACAAGCCACTTGGATTTAGTTTCTCTAAGGCTCATCGTTTCAAGCGTACATTGATTTAAATATATAAATATAAAAAAAAAATCAACAATTAAAAGCAAAATAAGTATTGTCTCTGAACCATGCAAAATGCCTTACTCTATCCATTGAACCTACCTAGTAAAGTACTTTCTTTGTCACAATATATGTAAAAGACAAGGACAAACGTTACTAATAGTCCGGCCGCTGACCGAATGCACATTTGACAGTTCGTTATCGAATGGATGTAACTTTATAGCGACGAACACATTACGACGAAAATATTTTAACCGTATATTAACTAAAACAAGAAATGATATAATAACGTCAACATACAATAACAGTATACGTTTAACTCTGCAACTACGCCAATCTGTTAAACGTCATGTGCATTCTCTCAGCGGCCAAACATTAATATAATTAGCCAGTTGATGTAACGATTCCATAAATAGGGGCGTTTCACTGCTCGAACACTGCCTATACCTCTCATGTCTAACCAATCAAATGAAAAAACATATTCTCAGTGCTACCTCATTTCAATGGAGAGAGTATAATCATATATGTAACTTTGCTAAAGATACGACGTTACCACTCACGACACTTATGTGTGTGTGAATGCTTTTCAATTTTCTTTAAATATGGCAACTGTAAACCCGCTACAGACAAAGTAAATTGTAATTGTAACAAATTTATTTTTAATGCAACGTGTTTATTAAAAAGTTTTTTGAAAAAACTTACTCAAGTTTACTAATTTTGTGTAAGTTATAGAAGTAGGGTCCATAACCCAAATACTTCCCCTCTAAAGATAAAGCTGATCAGTCTCTAGTTCTAAGGTTTGTTCTTAAGGCGAGGACGGACTTGGTCGAAATTGCAGAAGGAATGCCTCTGTTATGTCGTTTGGGACCACACACATTTCTGCGCATAAAGAACAGCGCGTGCGACGCATGAAATTAGTTTGTCATAGAGTTACGTAAAAAACGCGCTGGACTCCTACGAAAGGGATGTCATCTCAAGTCGACAGTCCGAACCCAAGTCGACAGTCCGAATGGAGGCCCGCAGCCTCCCTCGGACGGGCATTAGACGACTTAAAATAATTTTGAGATATTCTAAATCGCGCAAGCACGCAGCGAACGCGACAGTCCGAATTTCGAGATTATTGTAGGAGTTTATTTATGTATTTATGTTTGGGTCAAACCAAACCTGGCACGCGGGCCCCTGGCCCGTGAGCACAGTATCCGAAGAAGCTGTAAAAGCCAAAAAAGGCTACCAGCGATTACATCACCGAAATTATATATAGGGCTGTCATCGCATCGGTACAATGAAGCAATGACTGACGAACAAATAGAGCGACAGCACTGATGTTCGACACGAAACACCTCTGTTCGCCTCATCTCATACCACCAGACACCGATAATCGTTTACTGCGCAGATTGACCGTTAGCGCTCTTTTTACCTGACTTACTCAGGGTTGCCAGATGTTCAGGATTTGTCTGTGTTCTCCCGAAACTTCACGCGATGTCCAAACACCTGACTAAATACACAATATCCCGACACTTTTCTGGTGGTAGGATTCCTATGCAGGAATGTGTCTAGTTAGGTATCACCCCAGAGCCAGTTATTCTGCCGTGAAGCACTAGTGTGCAAGCATAACTGTGTTTGAAGGGCACTGAGAGCTAGCGTAATCACTAGGCATGAGACTTGAGAACTTATGTCTCTGGGACATGGGCGCAGTGAGGTGTCACAGAAATGTTCTGGGTGACACAGCATTTGTTGCATATCATCAGGTGAACGTTTTGCTCATTTCGTCACTTAATCCAATAAAAAAACTGCCTTTCGTAGAGTACATTACCCATAATAATTTCAATTTGTCGCGCGTACTTAGATAAGTGACAAAATTTTTAATATAATGTGTAATTAGTCATTTTTAAAATAATAGTTAGTACTTTTGAATTTTCTTTCTCCCGACAATGACCCCGAAATCCCGACAATTTGAAATTTTCGTCCACGATATTTTGGTATTCCGATCTGGCAACCCCACCTACAGGTAGTGCAGTACACCATGCGCAGCACACTGCACATAACATAATCTAGCGGTAAGAAAACGCCCCATCTCATTCCATGGGTCTAGTAAAATTCGTGCCTAATGCCAAGAACATGGCCTCCGACGACGGAATAATCATCTCAAACACTATCTTAATTTCGGACCATCACAAAACCACAGCTGATCGTAGGTCTTCCCCATAGATCCCATAGACATAAGATAGATAGAAGTCCTGAGCCACCTGCATCAACAATCATCATCACACTACATCACCATTCCAACCACGTGGGCATCTCACGTCTTGCAATGGACTCTAAGAAGATTGATGAAATGATCTAGCAGTTCTCTTCACATACATACATACATTCACGCCTTTTTCCCATGAAAGTGGTAGGCAGAGGCCACACACGTAGCCCACTTTTCGCCTTAGCGGGAAACAAGACGTGACGGGTGGCTAACCACGTCGACGCCATTTTGGTAGTAGTCAAAAAAATTCTTACTCCACATTGCGGTCAAATCACACAGTGACTCAAAGTAGATATATAAAATATATGCCATCAACGCTGGCTTTAGTGTGGTGTATAAAAACCATTAAATATATAATATTTAACGTCATAAATCTCATTTGATTTTTATTTAATTTTATTTATTTAGGTAATCATACAGTGTTGTATTCAAAATAAAACCTATAAGTAAGTTTCGTAAGTTGGTGGAATAGTAAAAAAAACAGAACGCCCTTGTTATATTGTTCATTGTACATTATTTTTTTTAATATTTTTATAGAGCATTTAATTTTTCCAGAAAATACTTTAATAAATTTGAACTGTAACGATAATTAATTCGTATACCGTAACAAAATATATCGATTATAATATTTTTCTCATTTTCATTAATCTGCATAAAAATCGTTTTTTTTTTGTAATTTTCAATACAATTGGAATCGATTTTTATTGTTATGTTGCCTTAACCAAAAATTTACAAAGTTCAATAAAACTCAATTAGAAAAAAAACTATGAAATACATATGCTATAGTAGAGTACTATACACTCGATAAAAAAAATGTGATCTAGCCATGATAAAGTGCGTAAATAAAATGGATAAAAATAATTTGTTTTTAATAAACTGCAGCAATTAATACGACACAGAAACTAGTAATTTTTTATAGATAATAGAACCAGGCGTTACTTTGCGGAAATCCATTATAATGAAGGAAAGTAAGTTACTTTGCTAAGATCCGCATGCAAAATATAAAAATGGTGTACATTACCCAGTTTTTTGAAGAGCACCGCCCGCCCTCCCTCAGTAGCGTGCACAAGCAAACTAACACCGCCACCAGGAACCGCCACCAGATACCCTCCACCAACCACTACAATACTACCACTACTACACGAGATAATATACACCACTGAAGTCGAGAACACGACACGTGTTTCGCTCCAAAACGAGGCATTATCAAGCGTATAGACCCTACGACAGACGGCCGCCGTCGACTCGGTTTTTCGTACTCGATTGTAGTGGTTGGTGGAGGGTACCTGGTGGCGGTGTTAGTTTGCTTGTGCACGCTACTGAGGGAGGGCGGGCGGTGCTCTTCAAAAAACTAGGTAATATACACCATTTTTATATATTTTTTTTTATATTTTGCAAGCGGATCTTAGCAAAGTAGCTTACTTTCCTTCATTAGTATTTTTTTTTAATTTAAAGATTGTTTTGTTCTGGATTGCGTACATCCGCCATCTTGATTATCTACGTAAGTGCGCTGTCGCTCTCAAAATTTTGACTTGGTCCGCTTAATATCCCGTGGGAACTGTTTGAATTCAGGCTATGTCTGTGCCAAATTTCGTGAAGATCGGTACAGCGGTTGCGCCGTGAAAACGTAACAAACAGACAGAGAGAGTTACTTTCGCATTTATAATATTAGTATGGATGGATTCCTTATTAACAAATAAGCCATGCACATGTTTGCGCATTGCGGCATGGTACCTAGCTGAATCTCTTCTCGCTGGTTGGTTCTCAGCATGAGGTATTATTCGTAAGTATTATAGTCTAAAACAGCTATACTCAACCTGCGGCCCTTCCAGTTTTAATGAGTAGCTCACCACGCATAGTAGTCGCATAATATAATGGATTTAATACGTACTTAGAAAAATATCCTATGCAGGAGTCCGTTTAGGCAGGTACCACCCAAGGGCCAGTTATTCTGCCGTGAAGCAGTAGTGTGCAAACATTACTGTGTTTCGGTTTGAAGGGCACTGTGAGCTAGCGTAATCACTGGGCATATGAGACTTAAGAACCTATGTCTCAGGGTGATGGGCACAGTGTGGTGTCACACACAAATTTCCTGGGTGACACAGCATTTGTTATGAGCAGACGTTGCACTTACCATCAGGTGAACGTTTTGCTCGTTTCATCATTTTGTGCAATAAAAAAAAAGTTTAACAAAGGTTAATATTATCAGAAATGTTATTGTCTCATCAGTACACGTACTATCTCATATTAAAAGGCTTATAACTAAATTCAGCCAAATTGTTAAATAAATAAACCATTAAATTTATTATACGTCCCCCAAAAACGTATTATGGCAAAAGAAATGTAATATAAGAAGGTGCAGAGCTCTATAACAATCTACCGAAAGATATTAATAGTGTCAAATCGTTAATTAAATTAAAAAAAAAATCAAATTAATTCGTGATAAAATTAAGAAAATTACCTATTAGGACACTTCTAGTTAAATGCAACTAAATCTTTGTAATGTGCTTTTTCGTATTGCAAATAGATTGTTGCGGTTACCGATGCGTTATGTATTTCTTTTTTAACAATCAATATGTTAACAATTTTAAGTTTAATTCATCACAATGTTATACGTGTACGCTCGTGTAATTTATTTTTGTTATATATTTATTGTAGTTATCTCGCGTAAGTGAATTTGTATTCTTGTTAGAAATAAAGCATCATAAACCTTAACCATTAAAATTTAACAAACGTGTTTGTGGCCGCCAAAAAAGTTTGAGTATGGCTGGTCTAGAACCTTCTATAAACGGGCTATCTAATACAAAATTAAAACTGATAAGTATTTGTAGATGTTACGCGTTCAAACCAACTATACAGCTGTGTTATATTAATATGATTACTGATTTTAATATCTAAAGCGTATAAAGTTGTGTAATATATCTTACTAGTCGTAACTAAGCCATCACATCCACGAAGTCCATTCGCATATTAATATGGGAAACTATTCAATGAAACTTACATAAGTTATTACCGCTAAACATTAATACTGTATCGATTTGGTCTATTGTGTCAAATTACATTCGAATAGCCTAGTAAATGCATTCAAAAAAATTCGTATAAAAATACTGGTATACTCGTTTTGTACGACGGTTCACTATAACTAAATAATATTTACACTAGATACTAATCTCGTATGTATATAGCTAAAATGGCAAATTCAATTTATCATATCGTATATTATTATTATATTTAGCCTTGTGACGATGTATGACGGAAATAACAGAGGGATCGAAGTGACTCTGTTAATCTATAATCTTAATAAATTATAATGTACAGATACGCCAAAGGCAATGTCAAAATATGGCGCGAAAAATTGTTGGTCTTGTATTTACGGCAACAGTCGTAATCTTTCTGCCAGTGTCAGCTTCTTAGGTAAAAAAGTATTATCTATATATCATTTACAGAATAAGATTAACAATTGCGATTGCTTGAACATTACCAAGAACATAGAAATTAGAATTATAATTCACCTTTACTGAAGGTTTGTTGGAGTGATTAGTAGAATTAGTTGGACACAACGAAAAACACGATCTCCGGTCTTGAATTGAATGTTCCAATCAAATTATACATTCGGAAGCATTTGCTATATAATAAACTATCAATACTAAACATCAAAACTCGGAGTGTACACAAAAATAACAAAATTGAAAAGCCACCTAATGAGAAAAAGTTAAATAATAACTTTTTCTATTTTTCTATTCGTCTATAAGGAGAGGCAAAGACCTAGAGACCGTACGGCCATTTTATATATTATCACATTCGGATTGATTTATTAAAAAGGTTTCAAGGCAACATTTTCAAACATGCAAGTTAGCCAGGTATGCGAAAACATTGTCCTCTTTTTTATTGTACATGTTCATTGTTTCCTTTTTACTCCAACATGGTATCATTTGTATTTGTTTAAGCGTGTAAAATGTCATATCACTTTCAACCTGTACCATTGACACATCTGCCTTTGCAAGTAAAAAAAATAACGCTAAGACTGGCAACTTCTCAGCGATCTATCAAATTTGATTCGATCCATCTGCTTTTCCCGCCAATTATTTATCCATCCGAATTAAAAATTGATTACACTACGATTTGGATTATTACTGTTATTGCAACTTCTTAAAACTTATGCGAGGCATAACTGCTGGCGGCTAATAAATATTTATTAATTTAATATATTTTTTTGTATATATTGGGTGACAATAAATAGCATTTTAAAATTCGAATGGAGTAATCGATTTTTATTATATGGAATGTTCTTTTTTTTATAAATACTAATGTCAAAAACATCTATAGCGAACAAGGCACATTTCGATTATTAGTGCATTCAGTATCATTTCATTAAAATTTAGCGATATATAATTTCACAAATATATACAAAAATATTGTGATGTTTCTACCAGTCATTAAGAAGTTTTGACATCTAGCAACACTAACGCATGTCATCCATTATAGAAATGTTTCTCTATTGCGGTAAGTACGATAATCAATAAAATATAATCATAGTTTTGCGTAAATAATAAATTAAACGAAAACTAATCAAAAGATAAATTCACATAGAAAAATGATTAACACTGGCCTCATTCCTTTCACAATTGCTTCGACATAATACTTTAAAACGCAACCTTCCAACTTTTATCACTAAACATTAAATACTACCAAGTGAATCCTTCTAATCTCAACAGTGCTGCCAGTTTCAAACTTAATAATGCTACCTAAAATAAAAAGTCACTAATTTTCAATGCAAACTTTGCCAGCATCAAAAAAAACCTACGAAATTCGGTAGTATACACCTACCAAGGTACCAGGAGAAGAATTAGCTATTGGGGCTGCCGTCACCCCATGTACTGAACCAATTGTAGTTGAACATGGCAGCGTAGGGATGTTTTCTCTTCTTATGCAGACGTAGGGACTCCTCCGACGCGTACCAGAACTGTGGGAATTTGTCAAATGGGTATTTTTCCGACTCCTTCACATATGGCTCGGTGGGGTTGGCTGAAATGCAAAAAAACATGAAACTATTTAAGTGTTCTAACTATAAAATACACAGAAGTAGAAAAGGTGGAGGATTCCTATGCACGAATGCGTCTAGGTATGTACCATCGCAATGCCAGTTTTTCTACCGTGAATCAGTAGTGTGGCTAACATTGCTGTTTCGGTTTGAAGGGCACCGAGATTGGGCATGAGACTAAAGGACTGACACAAAAATATTCTTGGTGACACAGCATTTGTTATGTGCAGACATTGCACTTGCCATCAGGTGAACGTTGTCTTCGTCTCGTCACTCTCCTATGAAAAAAATAAGTGACTCTATTTAGGTTTAACGGCTCATTTTTTGCAGTGACGACGCGGTTAGCTTGTGCTATAGGTGCGCAAGTTATATGTTTGCCCTTCACAGTTGGACAGTAGAATAACTGGGACTGCAGTGCAACCTCAAGTAAAATGAAAACTCACGTGTCGGCAGGCAGTAGGGACAGAATATCCTGTGGCGTTTGCCCTCGTGTGTCTCCAAGTGCTTCTTGTGGTGCTTGCGTCGCGTGGAGACGTGTGGGCAGCAGGGACAAGGGATGGCCAGGTCTTTAGGTACTGCGCCGTGCCTCTCGGCTGCGTGGGTGAGTAAGGTTGACACAACCCGGTAGCCCTGGAGGATAAAGGTTATAACCAACTATAGTCTTCATGCAGTGTGGTGGCGGCTTAAGAGAATCTACCGAACCCATCTCATACCGTAGGTGTCGTAAAAGTCGACAGAGGGAAAGTGAAAACCAGGAGATTGGCAGCATTTGAATAAAAAAAAACTGGTGGATTCCAACTACTGGGTCTATTGCGAAATCTCCCCAAAATGAGAGCTACAAACTTTTGTGGAAATCTATGTGGAATGTTATGCAGTGGACTAGTGATAAGCTGATATGATGATGATGATCGTAATGATAGTCTATTCAGAGAGCTGAGAGACATAGGGTTGGTTTCTTTACCAAAATAAGTGATTCTCGAAATTGGAACGCTTTTAAACACTACCAAATTATAGGGTACATACAGTTAGTGAGAACATGGATTTTTGGCGCCAAATCGCAGTGGCAATAGTGTTTTTATTTAATTTTTTAAATTCTGTTTATATTTGGAGTTTTGATGTTTTATATTGATAGTTTATTATGCAGCAAGCGCTCCTGAAAGTGTACAGTCATTGTAAAATTCAATTCAAGTCCAAAATTGTGCCTTTCGTTTTGTCTACATCAGTCCCGGAAATCTTCAGTAAAAGCCAACTATCAATTTACTGTCGATCAAAATTTTGAAGTCTTGCTGCTTGAAGATTGTATACATGGATATGATACTTGACACTGGAAAATAGTTTATGACTGTTTCCATTGATAAATAAATAATAACAGTGCGAACATATTCCATTGCAATGTGACGTTTTATCGTCGATCGGTTCACCTTCGCCATCTTTATCCAGTGCTCCATCCTTTATCCAGTTCCCACATAATTTTGTCTGTTTTCATTCAGTTTCTAGTTGCGTTACGTTAACCAGCGCTTACACTATCCTGGCCGAAAAAAAATCGATCGAAGAACACTCCGTTGCGTTCAACAGGAACGGAAACGTGTTGTTAATATGTAAATTTAAAAAAAAAAACACGTGGGCAGTTCACACGCAGTGGAAGTGAAACCTGCTGAACATAGGCCTCCCCCATAGATCAATCTTTGGGTTGGGGATCTATGAAGGGCACTGTGAGCTAGCGTAATCACTGGGCATTTGAGACTTAAGAACTGATGTCTCAGGGCGACGGGCGCATTGTGGTGTCACACAGAAATATTCCGGGTGACACAGCATTTGTGGTGCACTTACCATCAGGCGAACGTTTTGCTCGTTTCGTCACTTTATACAATAAAAAAAACCTGCGGTTTATTTATTCAGATGTTTCAGGAAGATTGCTGCTGCCCATCTCATGTTTTTTATTTTGCCTTCTGTCGACTTTTACGACACCAACGGGATGAGATGGGGTGGTAGATTCTCTTAAGCCGCCACCACACGGCGGGATTATTGTAGGGTTTATTTATAACTAGCGGTACCCCGCAGTTTCACCAGACTTTTAAAAAAGCCGACCCCGATCTATGATATACATATATACATACTACCATATTTGAATCGGAATCGCAAGCTTTAATTTTTTTTTTCGCGGAACCCTAAATATTTTTCTAAAATTAATGTAGCCTAAGTTACCCGCTATAATATCAGCTATCTATCAGTGAAAGTCCCGTCAAAATCGGTACATCCGTTTCGGAGATTAGCCGGAACAAACAGACAGACATGACAAAAATTTTATAAAAATTTTTTTTCTTATAAGTAACGTATATACTTTCAAAAGCATTGAGTTAAAAGCTGTTATTCTGTTATTACAAACAGACACTTCAATCAAATACATATAAGACAATATTGTTACCAAGTATTTTACATTTAAGAAATTCAATCCATTATTTTGCGTTGACGTGCTTCGCCACCCGTCACGTCTCGTTTCCCATGGGGACGAAAAGTGGGCTACGTGTGTGGCCTCTGCCTACCCCTCATATGGGAAAAAGGCGTGACTATAAGTAAGTATACAAATAACCATAACAAAAAATAATAGTACTTTTTATTGGATCCAAATGTTGCGAGCCCCTGAATGTTTACATAATTTATAGCTACTCGTGACGAGGACTTTAGATTACAGAAGTACCTATTTTTTGTATGTCTATAATAAAGCCATTGACTATAATACTCGTATTACACATGTTATTAACCAACTTCTAAAAAAAGGTAGTTTTCTATACTACACATGACTGTGTTTCGGTTTGGAGGGCACTGTGAGCTAGTGTATACTGGGCATATGAGACTTAAGAACTGATTGATGCCTCAGGGCGCTGTGTTGTGTGACACAGCATTTGCTATGGGCAGACATTGCACTTACCGTCAGGTGAACGTTTTGCTCGTTTCATCATTTAATCTAATAAAAAATATATAAGTATATATCGTAAGGGCGGTACATAATTTGAACAAGTTCTGATGACCATGAGAAAATCATGAAACTGTTTGGAGCTGCAGCATTGAAGTCGTAAGTTTTCTTAATAAATAATTATAGACAACAATTCTGGGCCCAATTTATGTTTCATCGGAGTTGTGAAAATTTTTCGACAATATAACACAGAGCGCCATCTATGGTATAGCAGCAGAACTAATGACTATTAACAATTGTCACATGGCGCCATCTATTATGTATATCGGAAAAGACAGTTAATTGACTATCGCACTTAGATCCTCCGCGCAATGCTTTTAAATAAGGTCTTATAGATCACCATTTTCGTTGTAACAATCATATGTTGGTTGGTAGCGGCCTAAGAGAATCCACCACCCCATCTCATACCGTGGGTGTCGTAAAAGTCGACAGAGGGTAATTAAAACCAGAAGATGGGCAGCAGCATCTTCCCGGAACTTCTGAATAAACAAACTGCGGTTGCCAACCCGCCTGCGAAACGTTGCAACTATTGCAAAATTACCCCAAAACGAGAGTTATAAACTTTTGAGGCCATCTATGGGGGAAACCTACGTTCAGCAGCGGACTAGATAGGCTGAAATAACAAACGACGACCTTTATCAATTTTTTTTAGACATCCATGGAACGAAGTCTATGTATGGATACGGATTTCGCAGGAGATATTATAGTGCCACAAGTGTACACGCAATAAGTGGGCTAGTACGCATTGTCAGAGACATAGGGGCAATCACAACACGATCGGACCCTTAAACGAACAATGTATTATACTAAAATTAGAGACGCAACGAATATTCGGCAACAACTCGGTATTCGGCCATTTTTTTCAGTATTCGGTATTCCGCCGAATACTACATACTATTAGGCCGAATACCTTATTACTTTTTTCCTCTCGATCTTCTTACTCTCTAGATCTTGACTTTACATAGCATACACACACAGCTAACTAGGAATCTTCACTGGAAATTTCAAAATATTTCCAAATAGGAGACTTTTTATTCACAACAGAAGCCATTTTAGACAATATACAGTATTTTTTAAATGCGATATCATAAAATACAGCAATTTGTGACACGCCTTGCCGGCTACTGAGCCAAATACTCCCCGTCCCGTCACCGCCGCACGCACCGCACTAAGACGTGTCGCAACTTGTTCGCGTAAAGTGTACTGGATCTCCCGAATATTCGGCGGCCGAATACTCGGTATTCGGCTGAGAACGCCGCCGAATATTCGGTATTCAGTATTCGGCCAAATCACTATTTGTTGCATCTCTACTAAAAATGTTTGCTCCGGTTGGGATTTGTACCCCGGACCACCGTAGAAGTCGAGTACTTTGATCACTAGGCCATGTAGTCCTCGTATGTATATAGAAAGAAAGAAAGAAAGAAAAAGAATTTATTTCCTAGAAACGGATGTACACAAAAATAAAACATAATTAAAAAAATATATAAAGTACAAAATATACAAAAAACAAAAAAAAACTAAAACATCATTAATACCTAAAATAAAAGTATGGAAATTGTACGCCGTACTCCTAGCAAACGAGGTTGACAACTCTGCCTACACTGCGGCGGAAGCGAATTCCGTCACAGCACTGTTTTTCAGTGTCAACCCCCGTTGCACTCCGATGTCAAAAATATATTAGAATGTAATATATAAATAATTATAATATTACTGTAATAATTTATAAAACAGTATTAAAATATAGATATAGAATACCTTAAAGCAATGTTCACATCTATAAGGGAAGTTTTTCCATTTCGGATTCTTCTTTCTGCTAAACACCATCTTATACGGCTCAGCTGGGAACCAATCGATGGGATCTAAGTCAAGTTCTACCACTTCAACACCTGTTAAGAACAATATCTTAAATTAATTATATTTTCATAATGTACCGCTTTGTAATACATTAATTAGCGGATAACGGTGCTGGTCATGTAATTATTTAAGATTTCAATGTTATAGTTACTAGCAATTATTGTTATTACATGATTGTTTGTTATCCCAAATAAAAAAAATATTAAAAAAAAAAAACATCTATATACGGGATGTTTAATTATTAAAAATATATATATATTTATTTCTGCTGTTTGAATTTTCCCTTTTTTTCTTTTATTGCATAAAGTGATGAAACGAGCAAAACGTTCACCTGATGGGCAGTGCAACGTCTGCCCATAACAAATGCTGTGCCACCCAGAATTTCTGTGTGACACTAAACTGTGCCCATCACTCTGAGACATTAGTTCTTAAGTCTCATATGCCCAGTGATTATGCTAGCTCACAGTGCCCTTCAAACCGAAACACAGTAATGTTTCGACACTACTGCTTCACGGTAGGATAACTTGCCCTGGGGTGGTACCTACCTAGACGGACTCCTACCACCAGCCTTCCCTTCTGCCTCATTTATTCAACGAGGTGGTAAGTTTTATACCAACTTAGTATGTCATTGTAATAAGTGATAAATAGAGAAGTTTTTAAACGCATATTGCCTCCAGAATTGCTAGTGGGTTTTTTTAGATCATCGTGAAATTTGAACTTTGATGTAAAATTTATTTCATATTTTCACTGTATGAGCTCTAAATCAGTTCGTTAGCTCCGATTTGTATCTCATTTTGCTTTGCGTGGCCTGAAGGTGTATCAGAGACCAAACTCAAGTAAAAACATCCGGTCTAAAACAGATTTTACAAATGTTATGGTGGTAAATAGGTACGATTTCGGTGAAAACCGGAAAATTCACAAAAAAAATTGATCAGGGATTTTTTTTTGGCCATTCATTTCTTGTATTCTCCAAATGAGCCCTCAAACACACCTATTTGGTTTGTCGGACCCTCTACCAAACACCCGGTATATTATTTCTTAAAGGTGTTTTTTGTCTATATGAAATGTAGCCCTTAATAAATTATCGGAATTAATGTTTGGGCCGCCATTTTGCTTATTATTTTTCCCTGCAGTGACGAAAAATAAGTAGATGTCTGTGAGACTTAAGAACTGATGTCTCAGGGTGACAGGTGCAGTGTAACACAGAAAAGCTCTGGGTGTCACTGTGTTAGGAGCAGACGTTGAACTTACCATCAGGTGAATGTTTCGCTTGTGACACTTTATTACATAAAAAAAAATACTTTTCGATTACCTGGTGGTATTACAACTTGCGGTATAACTTCTGGCTGTAGTTGTGGCAGCAAAGCCGGTGGTGCCACTGCACCCGTAAGTGTTGTGTTGGTCGCCGCAAGCAGACTTGTAAGTATTGTGTTCTGCGCCTGCAATATTGAACATACGTACAGTCACGCCTTTTCACCATATATGGGGGAGGCAGTGGTCACTCACGTAGACCACATATCGTTCTCGCGAGAAACGAAACGTGACAGCTGGCGACCCACGTCGCCGCCATTTTGGAACGATTCAAAAAAATTCTTAATCCCTATTGCATTTCCACAAGCAGTATAGTGGCAGCATTGCATATTCAGTTTTTATTCTGCACGAATAGAGGCTGTCCACCTCGTAACCTCGTGTACACCTCGTGTACACCTCGGTAGGAAAGAGTTAAATGCTGTTCTACTCTGAACACATATCAACATTGATAGAATACAATTATGAGACGACTTGGACAATAGACTTAGGGTTTTTATGGAAGAAATTGATGAGACAAGTAAACTTTTCACCTCACAATAAGTGCAGTGTCTCCCCATAACAAATGCTGTGTCACCCTGTAGATATTCATGTGACAACACTCTGCGCCCGTCATCATGAGGCCATTCTTAAGTCCCATATGCCCAGTAATTACTACTATCACAACTACTGCACACTACTGATTGACGAAAGAATACCTGACACTGCGTTTGTGTCTATCTAGACTTCTTGCTGGACACAACTATTGCATGCATAAGAAAGAAAGAATGAAACACATTTATTCACGGTCTAATCACAATAGATACAAAACAAAACAAGAAAAACAAATGGAATTACACAGAACATAAACTAATAATTCCCAAAATTAACAAAAGGGAAAAAATTAATAAAATGAGTCTGTGTAGCAGCATAAGACCGTGGAATGGACAGGACTCAGTAAAAACCGAGATACAGAGACTTAAGTTGCTCTGATCCCGACACTGGTTTTCAGTCCAGCCCGCACTCCGAGGCAACTCGGACGGCTGCGTCAGTGCACTTACATTAATACGACGCAATAACGAAACTTTAATAATTTATGTTTAAACTTTTATTTATATAAACAGTGGATATCATTAGTCTAATGAAGGTAAGTAAAAATTAATCTATAAAGTACATATATATACTATTATAGTAGTACAAGTAGTAAGTATATATACTATTGTAGTAGTTATAGTAGTACTCTACAACACAATTTTCTGTTATCTAGTTAGATCTAAGTTTTAATGTATGTTGTAACATAAGTCTCAAAGAATAAGTATATATATATATAAGCTATATTTTTATTGTATCTTTTTTTTCATTATTTTTATACTGTAATGTGCATCAGAATGTTACTGTGTGTTTTCAAGTATTTATTCAGTGCTTTGTGGTGGCGGCTTAAGAGAATCTACCACCCTATCTCATCCCGTGGGCGTCGTCAAAGTCGACAAAGAAAATTAAAACGAGAAGATACCCATCTTCTTCCTGCCAAGCGTGGCAACTATGGCAAAAAGAGAGCTACAAACTGGTTATCTATGGGGAAGGCCTGTTCAGCATGTGGACTAGTGATAGGCTGACATGATGATGATGATGATCATGACGATAATGAAGTATTCATTTGAGTATATTTGACCATCTGACCTACAATTGTAATATCTGTAATACTAAGTAATATTAACATACCTGCAACAATGCTCCATTAGTCAAACTCTGTGAAAGATCTACTTTTGGTTTCCTCTTGTATCCTTTCGGCGGTCCTCTCTTCTTTGCTACCTCCCCATTCTTTTTATATCTGACTACTTCACCCTCACTGGGAGGTTTTTGCACTGGGGTGATGGTCAGTTTTGCTGGTAAAGAGTACCTACTGTGTAAACTTTTAACCATATTACTGGCGTGTAGATTGTTAGTTGCAAATGCTAACGGATTGGCTAAATTAAGTGGGTTGTTGACGAATTTGGGTAGCGCTGATGTTGGACTTGTCGGATATATTGAGAGGGATTTCGGTGGGTTGAACGCTGGTATCTGATAGACTTTGAGATTTAGGGAGGGGCTTGTGTAGGTTGGTTTGAGACGCTTGGCTTCGGGCTCCTCATCGCTGGACTCTGACTGTGTGCTGGTGACGCTCAAAGGATCTTTATCGCTGTTTGAGAATGGATCTGAGTGCGGTGGTTCAGCTTCTTGTATACAAAACATCTGAAAAGCAAATAGAATAATTATATTAATGTGTGATTAACAAAATTTCAGTACATTTTTTGCACCTTATAACAAAGGAGAATGAAACTTATATCATTTGATGGTGCTGTGAGGCGATCTATGATCCTTAATATATTATAAATGCAAAAGTAACTCTCTCTGTCCCTCTGTCTGTTTGTTACCTTTTCATGGTTCTACTGTACGAAATTTGACAAGACATAGCTTGCATCCTGGTGATATTTTTTATTCCAGAAAACCTAAGAGCTAAGAGCATTTCATTTTAACTATTATAACTCAAAGCGCTTTAAAGTACCCATGGTCACGAGAGATAACAGCTATGTATAACACATAAAAAAAAACAGCAAGAACCTCTGGAGTTTTTCTTTTTTTCAATGTATGGCATCATTTATAAATTACATAAAAAAGTTATTTCTACACATCTCTGCCCTCTATGTAATGATCTATTTTATAATACACTTTTTCTTATAATTTCTTCTTGAAAGTTTGTTGCAATCTATGTCAGACTATGTACGTCAGAATCTATGTCTTTACTTTTTTTTTACTTTTTTCTTAAAAATACAATCATGATTTAAACATTATCAGCTATAGTCCAGCCGCTGAGATATTTGACGAGATTTGACGTTTAACAAATTGGTAGTTTTAGAGTTAAACATGTATGATTATTGCAAATTGATGTAATTATATCATTTTGTTTTTATAAAAAAAAAATGCTACACAGTTGCATTTCTCATGTATTGTGGGTGCGTTTTACAGTCAACAACTGAAACAGCTGAAAACCAACAATTCGTGTCTTGTACAAATGTTGTAACCATTAGGCAACACAGTCATCTTATTTCTTGTTTAGTTAGTGTCCATGTACACATGTACAGTAAAGATATTTTTGTCATAATGTGTTCGCCGCATTATATTGTACATTCCATAACAAATCATTCCTTTTTACCCTGTTTTATCCTGTTTTACCCACCTCTATATGCCAATCAAATATGACCTGACTTATATGGAAGGGGGGCCCCTTACCGTACCTACCCGGTGCCCATAGCAACCTTCATTTAATAACAGATTTTTTTTTTCTCTGTGCGGGTTTCCTCCGAGGTTTACAGATGACAAAATTTTGTTTATATCAGGTTTCATTTCAAATATGAATGGAACTGCTACTGGCATGACTAGCTGATGGTACTTCAAAGCGGCATCTTTAAATGTCATCTTTACATATTTTGGGGACAACGTGACTGTCCCGCTCAAAATGGGGTGCATGGTCACATTAATGATAATTCATGCCTGTATTATAGTATACAATAAAATAGCACTTCATAGCATAGCATAGCAGATTTATATCATTATTAGAAAATAAAACATTCACAAGCTTAAGTTTTTTTTTCAACAAAAAATACATTTTAAAAGATATTTCACTATCATAACTTTTTAAATGAGATTAAACATTGTTTATGGATGTGAGACTCAGAGCCTTTACATGACATTTATCTGCTGAATAAATCTATGTAATGTTACAAAAACAAAGTTTATTTTGTTTTTGGAATGTAATAAAAAACAATCAACAAAAAACACATAAATTTTTACTTTCTATAAATTCATAAATTTTAACTTAACAATTAAACAGCATTAACGTAATATACTTACGAATAAGTTAAGAATTAAAGAAACTCAGCAAAAACCGTTTTACAATAATTTTGGAAGGCGCGGGATAAAATGCGTTGTTTGGGCAAATGAATGAAAAAATAAAAATACTTACATCGAATCCGAAAATGAAATTTGTATAACGCAATAGGCAGTCCCAAATTACAAAAACCACACAAAAACACAGTGACGATCACAAAATGGCGTATTAATTTATAAAAGTAACGAAACAATTAGAGCTGTCTCATGAAATAACTGCACATGCCAGTAAAAAGTTACGCGCAAGTACTTCATTTTACTTTAATTAAGTTAACTATAAACCCAATGTTTTGACTTAACAACCTACCTTTTAAAGCGTAAATCCACACGGATCACGAAATGTAACACAAAAACACACAACACGGCCTATTTTATGTAGATTTATTGAGTTTGTTATGTAAAATAAAAGCGAATAGTAAGAATAAAAGGTTATACTCGCGTATAATAATAACAGAATACAAGATCCATTCAATCTGACGCATGACGCTACAGCCGCGTTCCGCTTACCAGCGGTCAAAAACCTTTACTATCATCATTTATATCGTGATTTTAGTTCTATTTCCATATGCACAGAGTTTATAATCGATTCCCTCTGTGATTAAAATGTAGCGCTTTAAGCGCTAAATACAACTTATATTGTTTGACGTTTCTATAATTTGAAAATTATTTAGATTATCTACAATTTTGGTTTCATATTTTAATTAATTACATTGGAATTTGTAGAACATAAGGTGACGAGTTAATTTTATTATAATGTGATAAAACAAGATAATGTACTGATGTGAAATGTGCTGTGGGAGGGCGGGCAGTGCTCTTCAAAACTAGGAGATATACACCATTTTATATTTTGCTAAAAGAGCTATAAGAGCAGTCTGTGTATATAGGTAGTCAGCATAAAGGTGGTAAGTAAAAAGTGGAAGAAGTAATCTTCTCGGAGATAGAGTTTATAAAAACTGTGAAAAGTAGTGGAGATAAAACGCCACCCTGCGGTACACCAGCAGATGTAACACTAGGTGTATTATTTTACTGAAAATGAATGACGTGAATATTTATTATTGAATAAACAAATCTGGTAGTAATCAAGTAGGTACTACTTGGAAAATGGGTATTCGTAGGTAACTAACTAACAAAACGTTACAAAATCATGAATTACAACAAAACCAGAAGTTATTTTATTATTAAGGCTTTTATTATTATTTTATATTTATTATTTTATATAGATTTATTATAATAATAATAAATTTAGTCACACACACAAATATTTACATATTAACACAATTTCAACAATTACAGTAATAGTACAAACGTCGTGAAATGTTCAAACTGTGATCTCTGACTCCTGTGCTGTCAGTGTTTTTTTTAATTTTTTTTAATTATGGCGGCTAGGTATATTTTTCTCTAATCCATGAAGTTAATATCACATTCAGTTGGAGTTCCGAAGTAGGTATCATGTAAATATTTATAAGTAGGTGCCTAACATAACTGTTGGAACAAATTATGCGTAATAAATAAGATATACCTTTTCATTTTCATTCTACGTATTTCAGCCGTAAATTCTTTATTTTGTGCCAAATGTTGAGTCACCATCAAGCTATCCACTCTCGCAGATTGTCCGACAGGCCTTTCTGAAATCCTTTTTCCATGGTGTACCTATTACTTATGGTTCCAGGAATTTATAAAATGAAAAATTTAAGTAGTTATAAGTAATATTTGCGATACGCTGTAGGCGATATCCCGTCCGATCCCACCGCATATCGGCCTATAAGCCTCCTCAAGGCTTTAGGCAAGATATACGAACGCCTACTTCTCGCCCGCTTAAGAGACTTCATGCAGTCTCGAGGGATCCCCATCCACGAGCAGTTTGGATTCCGTGCCAAACACTCATGTACCCAGCAGGTGCACCGCATAACGGAGCACATTCAATCCCGCTTCATACGCGGGCTTCATACCGGAGCGCTCTTCTTCGACGTGGCGAAAGCGTTCGACAAGGTCTGGCACAACGGGCTCATATACAAGTTATATGGACTCGGTGTGCCAGATCGCCTCGTACTCATTATACGAGATTTCTTACGCAGTCGAACCTTTCGCTACCGCGTCGAGGGGGTGCGATCCGAATCACATCCCATCCTAGCCGGCGTACAACAAAGCGCAGTCCTAGGTCCCGTGCTCTACACCCTTTTCACGAACGACATACCGCACACCAGCGGCGTCGAACTCGCCCTCTTCGCAGATGATACCTGCCTCTATGTGTCTGGACGTAATCCAGACACTATCTCTAAACGCCTCCAATCCGCAGCCCGAACCCTCGGGAACTGGTTTCGGAAATGGAGGATCGAGGTCAACCCCTATCAAAAGTGCAGCCATGTACTTCTCGCGGCGCATTACGCCGCATCTCCCCACCATAGAGTTATTCGATCGTCCAATCCCCTGGGAAAAGACAGTCAAATACTTAGGCGTCCTATTAGACTCGAGACTCAGCTTCGGTCCACATATTAACCGAGTAAGGAACCGAGCGGCGTTCGTCCTCGGCCGATTACATCCGTTACTAAATAAAAATAGCAAAATGTCCCTACGTAATAAAATTACACTTCACAAAGCCTGTATTCGGCCAATTATGACATACGCAAGCCCCGTATTTGCGCATGCCTCCCCGCGTCAAATTCACCGACTTCAGGTAATACAAAATCGATTCATGCGTAAAGCCACGGGAGCACCGTGGTTCGTGCGTTATGGCAACCCTCATATCGATTTAGAGCTTCCTACCATAGCCCAATATCTAAAGTTGGCCTCTCGCCGATACTTTGACTCTGCCGCCACGCACCCCAACCCACTGGTTGTCAGTGCCGCCACATACAACCCCCTCGCGATACACCAAAACTCGACCCGCGGAAAAAGGAGACCGAGGCACGTCCTCGAGGACCCTGACGACGCCACCACTAGGGCCCAAGCGCTCTACTAAACACTACACAAACACACATTATCACCATCATACCGCCCCCGCCGTCGGCGTGGGCGTATCAGACAAAGTTATTCGCGATACCGCCGCATCTCAGGCCGGTTCTCCCCTAGCACTACTACTAATCATGGTATTAGTAATGATAGTAGTAGTAATATTGCCCTCCCGATTGCAGTAACTGACCGAGCCGAGGCCGGCCCCCTTGGGCACCCTCGAGTCTGTTACTCTCGCGAACAACATGACGGTCCAAGCCGAGGTCCCCCCTCGGGGGCCCTTGCGCCAGTCATCCATAAATGAAGGTTTCGGCTAAGCGCCCTCAGCGCTATGCCACCTTTCAATCCGGCGAAGCTGTAAAAGCCTTCGGGCTAACAGTGACCATCAGTCCTAAAAAAAAAATACTAGATGTATTTACGTCAAATAAAAACTAATATAATGTACGTAGTTTATGCTTTGATGTTGGGTATATTTTAGTGTAAAATTTTAAACCTTTTGTGTTCTTCATTCCAATATCACCATATCTTATCTGCAAGGATGCCTGGATCAAGTGAGCTGCCAACATATACCGCCAACCGCCAAGGCGCGGCGGCTGACTGTCGTAGATTCAATATTACTTGTTAATGCCTCGTATTGAGAGTGAGTGAAACACGTGTCGTGTTCTCGACTTCAGTAGTGTGTATTGCCTAGTTGATAGTGGTAAACTAAAACCGCCACTAGATACCCTCCATATCTAGTGGCTTTAGTTTGCATAATGATTTCTTATATTTACGCGAACACTACACATTTAAATGAAACTAAGTTTACGGATTTTATCGCGTTTAATTTTATACTATTTATAACGTCGTATCTCGAAACGTCGGGTTATAAATAGTATAAAATTAAACGCGATAAAATCCGTAAACTTAGTTTCATTTAAAGGCTTTAGTTTGCTTATGCACGCTACTGATGGAAATTTGGCGGTGCTCTTCAAAAACTAGGTTATACACTTCATTTTAAATTTTGCAAGCGGATCGTAGCAAATTAACTTTCTTTCCTTTATGAAAAATTTCCAATTATTCGTATCCGAACTTTACCTAATGGGGAAATTCCTTTAAGCCAAGCTGGATGATCTGAGAAACTATCTCTGAACAGCAGAAAAACTTCTGACGTGAATAACGTAGTAATAACTTTATTCACGTCAGAAGTTTTTTATTATTATTTTTTTTATTACTAAGTGGCGGCTCGTTAAAAGAATACTACCACTCCATCTCATCCAATGGATCTCGTAAAAGGCGAGTAAGGAATTAAACTGCACTGTGCACCCAACACCGCATGGTGGCGATGGGCTCACCACCTATCACACCAAGTGCATTATATTGTTTTGGTGAAACGTGGATTGTGGCAGTCATCTGTTTTTGCAGTGAGTGCCCAGTCTCTGACTACTCCATATGGGATACAGTCGTGATCTTATGTATGTATGTATGTATTATATATTAGTTATTATTATTATTATTTTTTGAGTTTAATTATTTAACAATTTTTATCTGTACTTACTCGATTGGCAATAAATTATTTCTTATTCTTATTCAAACTTTAGATAGTATAATGTTCAGTGCTTCAATCTCAAAAAGGGACGATAGCTAAATTTAACATTCTCATTGTTGTTGTTCGTCCAACGTCATTTCTCAATTTACCATCGTTTTAGTATGAGCTATGTGATGAAATTTGCAGAAGATTCCTGTGCAGAAATCCGTCTAGGTAGGTACCATCCCACGGTCAGTTATTCACCCGCGAAGCAGTAGTGTGTAGAATGTCTACACACTACTGCTAGTGGTCTACACACTACTGCTAGTGGTCTACACACTACTGCTAGTGGTCTACACACTACTGCTAGTGGTCTACACACTACTGCTAGTGGTCTACACACTACTGCTAGTGGTCTACACACTACTGCTAGTGGTCTACACACTACTGCTAGTGGCCCAATGCTGCGGCCGTCACCCTGAGACATCAGTTCTTAAGTCTGATATGCCCAGTGATTACACTAGCTCTAAGTGCCCTTCAAACTGAAACACAGTAATGTTTGCACTCTACTGCTTCACGGTAGAATAACTGGCCCTGGGGTGGTACCTACCTAGACGGATTCCTACATAGGAATCCCACCACCAGTAAATAATGACAGATTCAATTTTGCCATGATAACAAAAAAAAATAAGGAAAATATTTAATTGGTATACACATAAAAACTGCAGTTTTGTTTGATAACCATTTTTAATTGAAAACTTAATCTAATCTCCAACATCGTATCAAAGAGTGAACTTTTGCTCAGTGAGAAAAATAATAATAAATTACTAACGACTAGATGCGACGATCTGCACGGACCAAACACTAAAAAAATAACTAAAAATGTCAAAACAAAAGAAAGTTATATCACATAATTATTACGGGTTACATTTCTATTGTTAATGTATATTTTGGAATTGTGGATGGATTTTGTAATATAAGAGCGATGAAATAAAAAGATGTGGTGAAAAAAACCGTTATTAATGTCAATTAGTGGTTCTTAATTTAAGGATATGGTTTATTGATAGCAAAAAATAAAACGGTTCCATCACAATATACATTAACATTAAAATGAAATTGCTTTTAATATTTACAACACCTCCACTAAAACGGACATTTGGTTGTGCAGTTGTAAATTTTTCATATTTAGTAGGATTTTAATTTAATATACTGGTCGCACTGTTTTGGTATAAAAGTGGTTTCTAATCTGTCCCTTAAATTTAAAAATAAATACGCCGTCATTACATTATTACATATATAGAGATTCTAAAGCTATGTAACTCGCTCTGTATATGTTTCAGAATCTCCCAACTTACGTATACTTATAATAAACTAATAATAAAAGTTAAATAGACAAAAACTGGCTGCAAATGTTTGGTTCAAATATTGGTAAACTCGACATAAAAACTTAAGAGGAATGGTTATTATAAATTAATTACAGATATGTCCAAGAAAGAGTTAAAAATGATATGCAATTTTTTCTAACAGACAATTTTGAGCAATAATTGGTTAGATAATCGATAATGGATTAAAAATTCAATCCCGATCCCCAATTTGGAATGTTGTCAGTAAATACTCCAAAAATAGATACGTAAAATTTAGCCCAGACAACACAGCGCGGTAGCGTTACTGTCTACGGGCCGATTTTAGCTAAACTTCCGATCTGTTATTTATTATTAACCCCTAAAAATTGACTATGTAAATGGTAAGTTGTAAGTTTTTATTATTTTTACAAGCTTAAAACAGTTGGGGACATAGACAAGACAATAGGTTAAAGACAGACAATAGGTTAAACATTTGGTAGCGGGTATGGAATGCAAAAACCATGCATGGCCACACACACTGCTTGGAGAATCAACCAAAAACATTCTTAGGAACTGTCACTGACAGTACAGAACAGAAAAAAAAACTTAATGATATGATATAAATTATTAAATGCATATTCCTTAACACCGATCAACTCCGAATTATATATGGACGCGGTTTGCAGCCTAATGTGACCTAGAAAAAAATAATTTCGTTTAGGAACCACATCGCTTATTTTATTCCTAGCAAAACTACAACAACAGCGCATTAGCAATATTTTGTTAGAATGTCACACAAGGATAAAGAAATGTTTTTAAATTATCTACAAGCCAATAACCATTTACAAATATTGCCACGTATGACAGTCAATTCGGTGCTGCAGCGTACACTATAATGCTTGCCTTGCTTCTATTTCGCACAAAACTAACCATATATTATTAATGTATATATTAAATAATGCATATCACTAAAAATTATTATTATAATCATGAGGATAAGAAATAGAACTCTAAATATTATGCATCGAATATATATGTATGTCAAAGGTAAATTCAAATCTTAAGAAGAGGTATTGCAGGCGAAACTGAAGCAGTACATGCCGTTTTTCAAGACAGTAGAAGTTTCTTCAAATCCTTTGTTTATATTATAACAAGGTTTAAAGTCAATAAACATAGTGAAATTATTTAATATAGACATCACTCTAGAATCCGGGGTGTTTATCACAAATATATACAAAGGTTCGTTTGGCATTTATAAAAAAAATTGATAGTATTAAAACTGTGAGGTAATTTGAATTGACAAAGAAACTATGTTCGGACATTGAATAATTATATATTGAGATTTTTTCTTTATATTCATGTACCATACTATCTTAATTGTGAATGTGTAATAAGTCTTCAGTATTAAAATTGGACCACTACACATTATTGCCACCTATATTAATATAATGGACTTTATATAAATCAAAGTTACAATTACACACTGGCAACCCAAAATGCTTAGTAGAGGTTACATTGAACCTTATAATAATCCGTCTTTTTATACAAACAAACGCCAGATATGCATAGAAATAATGTCATAAAAGCAAAATTAAATAAGAAAATTTTAGATATATTATTTTGTTAACATTTTTTTGTTTTAGGTTACATTCCTATACAAGACAAATCGTACCGCCACTGTTAGCTTCAAAACATAGTTATATGTGAAAGTATTATATATCGGACAGATAATATTCTCACATATAAATATGTAATTACAATTACATTTATTTACATTATTTTTTTTGGAATAACAACTACGTAATTAAGGAATATATTAAAGTCAAATTCAACATAAGTCGTGTAACCGAACGTATTTTTTTTTTGGCATAATTTGTTTCATTGGACAAGAGACACAATAACGTATTTTACGCGCTCCTTCACTTACATTTACACCTACCCTGATAACGATTCAATACCGATCTGTCAAAATTGACGTGAACGTGAACGCCATTTTTAAAAATAAATTTGACAGCACGCGCGAAAGCGCGCGTAAAATTCACCCATCACACTGACGCTCTAAATATTATATACAATCACAATTAGACAAACACATCAAGATTTGTATGTGCGGATGACGTCCTTGATTTGAGCCCTGCACAGCGGGCATTGGCCCCCACCCTTACCCCTCCACTGTTGCACAGCGCATCTGTAGCACATGCACATATGTCCACACATATACAGTACACTGTCAATCGGGTTCTCATAGCAAATGGTGCATTCTGTCCCGGTGAGGTTGCCTTCACCAATGACCGAGTAAATCGGCTGGTGATGTGACGATGAAGGCATTTGGCGGCTGGTTGACGGACCGTTAGGTATCCTTTCCAGTCTTATAGGTTCGCTGTGTCCATTTGGCACTTGGACTTGCTCGTTGGAGTTGTTCTGGCTGGTGGAAGAGCACTGTGCGTCTGTTCTAGGTCTTTGTTGCTGGTAGGACTGCGGCTGGGAACTACACGACGCGGGTTGTGGCGGGATCGGTTGGAATCCGGCTAGACACAGTTGGGATGATCCTTGGATCGGCTGTAACAAAGAAAGATAATATTTAGATGTGAGGTTCTCCTAGCCGATTTCGACCACGGCGACAACTTCCGACTACTGTCGAGAGCCATCAACTGCGCAGGGGATATTATAGTGCCGCAAGTGTACGCGCAAACACAGAGGCACTCACTCGTCCCAACCTACCCGCGCCCGATGTAACGCTGATGCGATAAGATCGGAGGTAGGCTACGATGCAGTGTCAGAAACACGGGGACAATCACAACACAACCAGACCCGAAAACCAACAATTTATGTTTTAGCACAAATGTTGGCTCCGGCTGGGATTCGAACCCACGACCCGCGGCTTAGAAGTCAGGTACTCTGACCACTAGGCCACGCGGTTAGACATAACCTACAAAACATTACTAGTGAACACTACCGATGGATTCCTATGTAAGAATATCTAGGTGGGTATCACATCGCAGTGCCAGTTATTCTGCCGTAAAGCAGTAGTATGCAAAAATTACTGTTTTGGTTGGAAGCTTGTATAATAAAATAGCATATGAGATTTAAGGACTTATGTTTCAGGCAATGAGCGCAGTGTCGTGCCACAAAGAACTTAACAACTGTTATGGGGAAAATCTATTGAAGAATTTGCTCTTCTGGTCACTTTCTTCAAAAACAATCCAGACTAATCAATTTTAATGTAAGAAAACTTACTTAATTGCACTATTTGTAATACTATGACATATTTTGAAATGGCAACACTAAATTTTTAATAAAGTATTGCCAACAAATTTAACTTCTAACAACAAATTTGTTTTACAATATACTAAAGTCGTTAGATAATATGTCCGGAAACTGCTCGGTAAACCTGAGGCATCGACAGAATAACAGCGCTGTGGCAACTCTGCCATAGCATTATGCTGAGTCGACAGCCTTTTCGTTGCTACAGCCCAACGTACGTTTGTAAATGTTATATGTCGTTTCTTATTGTTTACTTATTTTTTGAATTGTTAATGTATGCTGTGTTGTAGTATTGAATAAGGTTTTTTTCTTTCTTTCTAAATGTTTAGATAATAAGTATTATAAAGACTAATTACCTCTATATAATGTGCACTGGCTAAAGTCAATCCCTGCTGATTTGCGTTATTCTGGCCATTGGCTTGCGGTGGTAGGCTGACGACGAGTACCGTCCCCCCACCCCCGGTCGCAATGGGAGCCGCCGATCCAGCCAACACCCGCAGTTGCTGCGGCGGAGTCTGAGCTGGCAGTATTTGCGAGCTCAACATCCTGACCTTCTGTGTCGCTCCGTAAATGTCAACGAAAGCCCAGAGTCTCAAAGTGTGGTCTACATGCATGACGGTGATTGGATTGGAACCGTTCCTGCTGACTCTCACTTCACCGTCCACCGTCAGCGTGACCGCTAGCTCGTCGCCTCTTCGCAGGCCGTTGGCTGCGTCCCTCCTCACGACCCAGTATTCGGGGCGGTCCAGTAATTGTTCAGCGTCGTCCGGCAAGTCGCACGGTCTCAGTGTGCCGGGGTCGCAGGACGTGAGACCTATGGCGAGACTGCCGGCGTACGCGGACTCGGTCGCTAAGATCTGGACGACGATCGTCTGCCCGGGCCGCATCGGGCGGGCCGTGAACACGTATCCTTGGCAGAACTCCGCTTCGATCCTGGCCGCGACTCCCCTGTCGTTCACGAATTGGACGTTTCTTCCCTTCGTCCTATGCAGACTGAGCGGCGCTAACGGGTTTTGGTATCTTGGCGGCGGTAATGCTTCGTCTACGCTCAAAGAACGCATCCCCCCCACCAGCCTCTCATCCTCCATAACTGGGCTCTGCGTGCATCTTCTTATTTGGTTCGGTGCTCTCGGATCTGTGAATTGGACGGCCGTGCAATTGCCGTAAACGTCCACTAACGCCCACAGTGGACTCCTCGTGTCTACTCCGGAGAAGAACAGGCCCTTATCTTCTCCGTTTATGCCGAAGTGTACGTCTCCGGCTGAATTCACGTAGTAGTAGAGCATGTTGTCCTTCTCGCAGAACCTTTCGCCCAAAGCCTTGGCCCAGTTGCCGGGTTTGTTGGTGAGATCCGGGCAGGCGTATTTGGGTAACGCGTGCGCCAGACTGGTGGGGTCGTTGGTTGTGAATCCGAAACGGATGACACCACTCCAGCTGTTGGAGATTCCGACGAAACGTATACACACCTGGAAGAACAGGAAAGAAAACATTGTAATGTTCGGAATATAAAATTGAAAAGTTACACCTTGTGGTGGAGAAACAGAATGTATCCCAATATCTATCTAAAATGTAAAAAAGGAAAGTTTCAGCCTATAAATGTCTCACTGCTGACACTCACGGCCTCCTCTCATTTCTGAGAAGATTTTGAAGCTAGGAAGAATCTGCCATGCTCCTCCAATGCGGGTTGGCGGACTTTCATGTCTTCGAAATATTTTTTATTTCTCAGACATTCAGGTTTCCTCGCGATGTTTCCTTCACCGTGGTAAATAAGCACCTAAAATTGAAATTAACAATTTTAGTGGTGCCGGCACCGGGAATCGAACCCAGGTCACTCGCGTACTATGAATTTTAAAGCGGGCGCCTAGCCCCTGAGCTACCACGGCTCTATCTAAAAGGTGTCCGACCTAAATTACCCAGAAGCGGCAAAGGTGCGAGGCGACAGCCCTTGCCGAGCGTGGTAACAATAGCAAATCCTTCCACCGTGGAAGAGGCCTCTTCAGCAGTAGATTGTAGAGGCTGATGATGACAAAGATGAGAAATTAACAAATTTCTTTAAAAATGGAAACAAGAATTTTACTAGTGGTAGGATTCCTATGCACGAATCCGTCTACGTAGGTACCACCCCAGGGCCAGTTATTCTGCCGTGAAGCAGTAGTGTGCAAGCAATTACTGTGTTTCGGTTTGAAGAGCACTGTGAGCTAGCGTAATCACAGGGCATATGAGACTTAAGAACTGATGTCTCAGGGTGACGGGCGCAGTGTAGTGTCACACAGAAATGTTCTGGGTGACATAGCATTTGTTATGGGTAGACGTTGCACTTTACATCAGGTGAACCTTTTGCTCGTTTCGTCATTCTATCCAATAAAAAAAAGAGCACAAGACACTGGGACGAGATCTGAGAGACCCCAGAAGAAAATATAGAATGTTAAAGATTAATTGTTCCTCTCTCTGCCTTTACTCTGGAGATGACTTCACTAATCAGACCAATTGATCAAACTACCCTTTACATTCGGAACATTATTTTATCAAAACAATAAGGTTCAAGCTTGAGAAAGCCAACATATCGCAGCATAAAACATTTAAATGAGACGTTTAAGCATCGAAACTTCTAGGAGGTAGAGAAGAAGTAACGTTATACTAACTTTTTCATTAACCCTGACAGGCCTGGCGCTGAACGCGACACCCTTGCAGAAGGACTCCACGCGGCGAGCCGTGGAGCCATCCCGCGAGATCCTGACGTTCTCCCCGTGCACCGCGTGGAAGCTCAGAGGCGGGAGGTTGTTCGGCGTGCCGCCAGTACAGGAGGTGCGGGGCGCTGGAACAAACAGAGTCGGTGTTTAGTCTTGGGTGATTTTTTCGCACAATATATATACTGCCAGCAATATAATAAATATTCGTAAACCCCTATATAAAAGTTTTTTTCGTATCTGGGTGTTTGTAATTGTGGAATATCTGTAAATGCACCCGATACCAGGTATTTGGAGCTCCAAAATATTGTACTTTATCCTTATGAACATTCTAGAAGACGAGAAATTATCGAATTTCTTCAAAAGTGGTAACAGGAGCATAAGACACTGGGGCGAGATCTAGGTTACTCCATGAGAAACTGAATGGCGATAGTTCATACATCTCTAAATCGCACTGACAGAATTTATTATATTTAACAAGTAAAAGCTTATAAATAAATGTTAAGGTCGAATTTAATAACTTCTGACTGAAATCATCCTAAGAAAATCTACTACGTGGCGCACAATGCATCTTGCTCTCTCATTGTGGAAAATAGATCAGGCTAGAGATATTGTATATGTGTAAGAATCTTCTAGTTTTCATGGGCTGTTGACAGTGTTAGAGATCTTCTAAACTAAAAAATGGCTAAAACGATATTAATGTAGATCTTATAGAAAGACCTGGCTGCATACAATAAATATGTTGTATTTTTCGCGGAAAAAATAATTCCCTTAGACGAACAACGATTCTATTGTTGTCTCCCCTCGGTTATTGCTGTGCGTCAAGATGGCCACCCCTCAAGATGGCGGCCACCTGCGCGGCAGATGCGCGCGCAGCTTGCGCCAGCGCCGTAATGTCAAATTCAATACGCGTTTGATCGTCTAAGTAACGCTATTTTAACTTTGTATTTTGAGCACAACTAAGAGTCTTATAGAAGTTAATTAACAGCTTAAAACGCCTCAATATCGGGAAGAGGCCTCACTCCAAGGTTTTAGGAAGAATCCGCCAGGCAGCCCCAATGTGCTGACGGATTTAACATGCTCTGTAATATTTTTAATTTCTCAGACATGTCGATTTCCTAGAGGTTTTTTTTATAAACAGCACGTTAACTACAATTACCAGGTTTAGTGGCACCGGGCTCGAAAAGAGTGGCGAACACAGTTCTGATTTTCCGCTGGGCTAACTTTTAATGAGAAAAAAAATCATAGTGACTAATTGAAATTAATTGGAAAACTAATAAATCAAGCTTGCAACAAATGAATAGCTGTGTGGTGGTGGCTCGTTAAAAGAATACTTCCACTCCATCTCATCCAATGGACCTCGTAAAAGGCGAGTAAGGAATTAAACTGCACTGTGCACCCAACAGCGCATGGTGGCGATGGGCTCACCACCTATCACACCAAGTGCATTATGTTGTTTTGGTGAAACGTGGATTGTGGCAGTCATCTGTTTTTGCAGTGAGTGCACAGTCTCTGACTACCCCTTATGGGATACAGATCCCTTAGGGGATCTTATGTATGTATGTATGTAACAAATGAAACCGTTGCCTATTTTAATAATCACTAGCTGCTTAAATGAAACTTATTTTACGGATTTTATCGCGTTTAATTTTACTATTTACAACCCGACGCTTCGAGCGCTTTACAGGACAGAAACAGAAACAGCAAAAAAATAAAATATTGAAAAGGTGAAGGTACAACATTATCATATCGCTGTCGATCGAAACGAAGTGCTTGTAAAATTTAGTTATTACACGACACTGGCAAAAAAAGCTCGATTGAGTAACTGATTGCCAGGATTAAAAAATAAGAAGAATACATATTAGGAAAAAAAACGCACATGTTTAAAACCAACTAAGGAACTTCGTACATTACAGCATACACCCGCATTAGCATATCACCCTCTATTAGTCAAGAGGAACGCCCCATTGTCTACGCACGTGCTAGTTCCGCCACGTTTCCGATTACGGACCAGAGTTCAGTCTGATTTAACTGGGAAGTTATATCTCGTTTTATTTTAAGCGCTTCGACGCGGTATGCCATGATCTGCAATTTGGCGCGCTATTTGACAGCTAATGACAGCAATTTCTTTTTAATAGCCGTTCAAAAGTTATGGTTCTTAAGTTTTTTTTTTAATAAAAGAAATTAGAATTAAAAATATTTTAATATCTTTAAATATATGTTTTAAAGTTTTTTAGTAACATTTGGTATGAACATTGATATAAATATTTTTTTTTAATGTGGCTAAGAAATCAGATAAGATTTCAGTATTATTTTTTTTTGTTTTGAACGAAATAATTAGAAAACGGCATACATAAGTACTTAATAACAAGAGTAAGGGTGTGGTTGAAAAGCCAGGTGTTTCATTATGGAAAAAATCGAGGGTGGGCACGATTTTGGTTCAAGAGGGGGATTTTACATCCGCCGGATGCAAATCGATAGGTTACCTTTTCCTATCGTTCTTAACGATTTTGGGGGAGGAAATCGGAAGTGAAATCTTTTGTAGTTAGGGATCCATTACTTTTTTTTAGACAAAGGTGTAGAATTTGCAATGCCATGGTGTTCCCACATTTGAGTTTTGTAATGAAATATTTATAGCCATCGCTAATCTTGAACTTAATGACTTATACTAGTTTTGCCAGGCGATAAAATGAAACTCTTGGAAAGGTTTCACTGGCAACACAACGCACCACAGTTACGCAATCACATGTAACAGAGAACGTTAACGCGAAATGTCAGTGTCTACGTCACAAACTCTTCCTGATGCGACGGCACCTAAGTTTAGATTCTCTGACGTCAATCCTGGTCTAGATCTCGAATAGATCCAAGTTATGTCGGTGTCGAGAGACATTGTAAACAACAAAAATGAATTATCGAAATTACAGTAGACGACGGAATTGCAGCCGCTCTTATCCCAAACTGTTGCTAAGTCCAACCACGTCTTCAGGTGACAACCAAGCGTTGTCTCTAGGCTCCATATTTTTAATTTTTTTTTATTGGATGAAGTGATGAAACGAGCAAAACGTTCACCTGATGTTAAGTGCAACGTCTGCCCATAACAAATGCTGTGTCACCCAGAAAAATTCTGTGTGACACCACACTGTGCCCATCACCCTGAGACATAAGTTCTTAAGTCTCATATGCCCAGTGATTACGCTAGTTCACAGTGCCCTTCAAACCGAAACGCAGTAATGTCTGCACACTACTGCTTTTGCTTCATACTCAATTACGAAAAACGTTGCAAATATTTCTCTTGTATAGTGGATGGGTACAAATATGGGTGATGGGTGTCCGGCAGTGTAGAATAGGCCTACCTCTTTCCTACCGAGGTGTCGTAAGAGGCGACTAAGGTATTGTACGGACAGCCTCTACTCGTGCAGAATAATAGCACGAATGCGGCGTAAGAATCGGCACAGGGGCTAGGGGCCAGGCGCTCGCTTTAAATCTCATAGTTCGCGAGTGACCTGGGTTCGATTCCCGGTGCCGGCACCACTAAAATTGTTGATTGCAATTTTAAGTGCCGATTTACCGCGTGCTCGGCGGTGAAGGAAAACATCGTGAGGAAACCTGCATGTCTGAGAAATAAAAAATATTCCAAAGACATGTGCAGTCCGCCAACCCGCATTGGAGCAGCGTGGCGGATTCTTCCCAGCTCCAAAACCCTCTCAGAAATGAGAGGAGGCCTGTGCTCAGCAGTGGGACATTTGTAGGCTGAAACTTTACTTTTTACCAAAATGGCTGCGACGGTAATCGTCACATCACATTTCCCGCGGAGACGAAAAGTCGGCTATGGGTGTGGTCTCTACATATAATTTATATGGGAAGAAGGGCGTGGCTTTACTGGTGGTAGGATTCCTATGCAGGAATCCGTCTAGGTAGGTGCCACCCCAGGGCCAGTAACTCTGCCGTGAAGCAGTAGAGTGGAAACATTACTGTGTTTCGGTCAGAAAGGCACTGAGAGCTAGCGTAATCACTGGGCATTTGAGACTTAAGAACTGATGTCTCAGCTCAGGGTGACGACACGCGGCGTCTATTATGGGCAGACGTTGCACTTATCATCAGGTGAACGTTTTGGTCGTCTCGTCACAGTATCAAATAAAAAAAAACGACTGTATGTATGTAATATTTTTTTTTATTGCAAAAATTGATGAAACGAGCAAAACGCTCAACTGTTGGTAAGTGCAACGTCTGCCCAGAACAAATGCTGTGTGACCCAGAAAATTTCTGTGTGACACTACACCGTGCCCATCACCCTGAGACATAGGTTCTTAAGTCTCAAATGCCCAGTGATTACGCTCACAGTGCCCTTCAACCCGAAACACAGTAATATTTGAACACTGCTGCTTCACGGCAGAAATATTAATTTTGTACAGTGAGGCAATCGGGTTTGCGACCCGTAATATAGATGCCTCGCTCGCTGATCGCTAAGATACTGTGCGAATTGAGGAGGTGAAGTATTTTTTTGTGATTTTACATTTTACATATTTTTATTTATCTTGCATTGTTTGTATGTTTGTTTGGGTCAAAAATTTGCAATTGAATTTTGAACCACTTCCAGTAGACCGAGTAGACCAAAATTTGGTAGTCGTGCATAAACCTGATGACCAAGCGATATTTGGTCGAGCTGGACCTGATGCCGCTGCCAGGGCCACCTGCAGACGACCCCACTCCTCAATAGCTTACGGCAGCCATATCGTGTTTAGGCATCAGATTTGCCTTGACAAGTTAGTATGGGCCCAAAAATGAAAACTCGTAACCAATATATGATTTTTTCTAAACATTTCGCTACTTTATTTGTATTATTTTACTAACCAGCCACCGTCGAGAGATTACAAAATAGGAAAACGATTAATGCGCGAATGCGTCCGGCCGCACACCGCGAGCGCCATTCGATTATTAAAAGTATATCATGTCTTTCCGGCTCCAAGTAGGCGGGAAGCGCAGCGATGTGTATCTCCACCGGTGATGGGGCTCGGTGCTATTGTGTGGTTGTCGAAAGACGATGCACCGCACAGAAATACCCCTGCACCCAGTACGATTTAGATAAAGTAACTGCCTATATATGTCCCCACTGCTGAGCACAGGCCTCCTCACATTTCTGAGAGGGTTTTGGAGCGGGGAATAGTTCAGCCACGCTGCTCCAATGCGGGTTGGCGGACTTCACATGTCCTCGGAATATTTCTATTCCTCGGATATGCAGGGGTCCTCACGATGTTTTCCTTCACCGCTGAGCACGTGGTAAATCAGCACTTACAATTGTAGAACAATTTTAGAGGTGCTGGCACCGGGGATCGAACCCAATAACCCAATACAATTGTAGTTTTGCACAAATGTTAGCTCCGGCTGGGATTCAAACTCAGGACCCGCCGAAGTCGTACTCTGACCACTAATCCAGTTTATTAAACAAGTGTGATATTATAACTTGTGTGATATTATAACTTGTGGAAAATCGTTTTTCTATTAATTTAACATCATAAGAAATTTATTAGATTCGCGCAAAACCACCCCCAAATGCTCCAACAATGGACACTTAATTATCTTCATCCCCTTGAGATGTGAGGCCGCACATCTGTATAGGGGTTGTTGGCGAGGGCGGATCTTATATATAGACAAGAACGAAACGTTTAAGTTAGTTTTCCTTATTCCTTTTTCTTTTTTTTTTAAAATTTTTTATTCATATATACACATTACTAGCCAATCCACCTCGTCTACGCGCGTAAGTTACTGGCGGTAGGATACCTATGCAGGAATCCGTCTACGTAGGTATCACCAGGGCCAGTTATTCTGCCGTGAAGCAGGTAGTGTGCAAACATTACCGTGTTTCGGTCGAAGGGCTATGAGAGCATAGGGCAAATGTGACCGGTGGTAGGATTTCTATGCAGGAATCCGTCTAGGTAGGTACCACCCTAGGGGCAGTTACTCTGCCGTTAAGCAGTAGAGTGGAAACACTACTGTGTTTCGGTCAGAATGGCACTGAGAGGTAGCGTAATCAGTGAGCATACGAGACTGAAGTACTGATGTCTCAGGGTGAAGGGCGCGGTGTGGTGTCACACAGTAATGCTCTGGATGACACAGCATTTGTTATGGGCAGACGTTGCACTTATCATCAGGTGAACGTTTTGGTCGTCTCGTCACAGTATCAAATAAAAAAAAAACGACTGCATGTATGTAAACTAAAATATTAATTTTGTACAGTGAGGCAATCGGGTTTGCGATCCGTAATATAGATGTCAAACGCTAAGACCCTGTGCGAATTGAGGTGGCGGAGTTATTTTTTTGTGATTTTACATTTTACATATTTCTATTTAACTTGCAATGTTTGTATGTCTGTTTGGGTCGAAATTTGGAACTGAATTTTGAACTAGTTGTAGAAGACCGAATAGACTAAAATTCATGCATAAGCCCGATGACCAAGCGATATTTTGTTGAGCTGTACCATGGTTATGGGCAGACGTTGCACTTACAATCAGTCCAGAAGGGCCAAACTATGAATGCTCCAGTGAGCGAGTCACCGTGCCGTACAGTGCAGTCATGTGGTCGGACATACGCGGGTGAACAGACAGTAAAAATTAAAACATTAGTTACACACGTACGCAACAAACTATGCTTCACTTTGTAATGTTTACAAGATGGCGCAGCACTAGAAAGGAAACGTTCAATGAACCACAAAGATAGCTATTAATACGCAATGGAAAATTTGTTTAGATACATACATAAGATCAGGTATGTATCCCATAAGGGGTAGTCAGAGACTGGGCACTCACTGCAAAAACAGATGACTGCCACAATCCACGTTTCACCAAAACAATATAATGCACTTGGTGTGATAGGTGGTGAGCCCATCGCCACCGTGCGCTGTTGGGTGCACAGTGCAGTTTAATTCCTTACTCGCCTTTTACGAGATCCATTGGATGAGATGGAGTGGTAGTATTCTTTTAACGAGCCGCCACCACACGGCTACGTTTAGATACGTGTGTGTTTTTATTGGTAGTGTTACCAGATTTATTCAACTAGATGTGCCTCGCGGTTTCACCCGCATATCATAATCATCAGTCATTTCAGCCTTTCACTAGTCCACTACTGAACAGTAGGCCTCCCCCATACAATGCCACAAAAGTTTGTAGCTCTCATTTTGGGGGGATTTCGCCATAGTCGCCACGCTTGGCAGGACCTTGTTTTCTTGTCACAGGTCTTTGATACGTCCACAACGAGGTCCGATCGTACCGCTGAAAGTGTCAAAACGCCATATTTAAAAAAAAAATTATAATAAATGATTCATGATTGCACATTAACGCCTACTTCATTAAATGTGGGTGGCAGAAGTATTAAATGTGAAGGTGAGAAGTGGGTAGAGATGAATGGTGATTTATGGGAAGACCTTGATTATGAGGTACTAGGAAAGCATAAGTTAATAGACAAGAACATTTTTCCCACTTACGTTTTTGTTTTTACTCTAGGTTACGACCAGAACAGTTACTTAATATTAATAACTAAATAATGGATTTATATACATACATACATACATACATAAGATCACGACTGTATCCCATAAGGGGTAGTCAGAGACTGGGCACTCACTGCAACAACAGATGACTGCCACAATCCACGTTTCACCAACATCAATATAATGCACTTGGTGTGATAGGTGGTGAGCCCATCGCCACCATGCGCTGTTGGGTGCACAGTGCAGTTTAATTCCTTACTCGCCTTTTACGAGATCCATTGGATGAGATGGAGTGGTAGTATTCTTTTAACGAGCCGCCAACACACGGCTGGATTTATATAGAAATATATAAATTGATTGTTTTGATGCGTGGGGTTAAGGTCTCATGATTAATATTACTTTTATACCTAGTTTGTGCAGCAGTCCCCCGCACAAAATTTATTTTACTAGTTGTGGCCCTTGACCGCCAGCGCCGCGGGTCGCGGGTTCGATTCCCGCTTGGGACAAATATTTGTATGGCCTACAGATAGTTGTTCCAGGATCTGGGTGTTTGTGCATTTGGAATTTATGTATGTGAAACGCACCCACGACACAGAAGAAATCCTACTGTGGGGCATGTTTTTTTTTTAAAGTAAAAAGAAAGAATGAAAAAAAATATTTGATTCACACAGTATCGCGTTCATGAACAGATGGCGTCATCTACCTTCTTTAAACAACACCAACAGACCGCTGGCGTGCTTGTTAGTTGCCAACTTGGTAGTGTTCGGTCTTCAGCGTGCGGCTCTTTAAGGCCTTGACATGAAATTTTACAGTCTAGAACCTTCCTAAACAAACGGGCCATCTAAAGCAAGAATAATATTTCAAATCGGATTGGTAATTACTGAGATTAGCGTGTTCAAACATACAAACTCTCCAGTTCAAATGCTGTGGCACCACAGTGCGCCCGTTACCCTAAGACGTCTGTTCTTAAGTCTCATATGCCCAGTGATAACGCTAGCTCTTCAGTGCCCTTCAGACCGAAACACTGTAATGTTTGCACACTACTGCTTCAAGGTAGAATAACAGGCCTGGGGTGGTACCTACCCAGACGGATTCCTGCATAGGAGTGCTACCACCAGTGAATTATAGTAGTAAAATTTAAAATGTCATCAGTTTTACGTACTGTTAGGTACCTTCAAAATCGAACCTTTAAAATCGAATATGGGTTAAGCGGATATCTCGCCGCGGTAGCTCGGGGGCTAGGCGCTCGCTTTAAATTTCACAGTACGCGAGTGACCTGGGTTCGATTCCCGGTGCCGGCACCACTAAAATTGTTAATTGCAATTATAAGTGCTGACTTACCACGTGCTCGGCGGTGAAGGGAAACATCGTGGGGAAACCTGCATGTCTGAGAAATTAAAAATATTTCGAAGACATGTGAAGTCCGCCAACCCGCATTGGAGCAGCGTGGTGGATTCTTCCTAGCTCCAAAAACCCTACCAGAAATGAGAGGAGGTCCTGTGCTCAGCAGTGGGACATTTATAGGCTGAAACTTTCATGGGTTAAGCGGTGCAAGGTAGCACATACCATTTAAAACACCTACTAAATACTGTCCCGCCCACACTACCTGAATTAACAAACAAAATTAATAAATTCTTAAAGTCGATCCTACGGTAATAGAGTGGGAAGAAATTAGTGGTAAATAAGCAACGTGCGATGTTTTTGGACATTTATCGATAGTAAAATAGCTAGCTGTCGAAAGAATTGATTTTTAACCGAATTTAAAAAAGGAAGTATACCTACCTAGGTACGGATTCCTATGCAGGAATCCGTCTAGGTAGGTACCAACCCCGGGGCCAGTTACTCTGCCGTGAAGCAGTAGTGGGCAAACGTTGCTGTGTTTCGGTTTGAAGGGCACTGTGAGCTAGCGTAATCACTGGACATATGAGACATAAGAAGTAAAGTCTCAGATTGACGGGCGCAGTGTAGTGTCACACAGTAATTTTCTAAGTGACACAGCATTTGTTATGTGCAGACGTTGCACATACCATCAGGTGAACGATTTGCTCGTTCCATCACTTTAATGAAAAAACACACGTGGCTCATGTCTCCTGCGCACTTGTTGGCTTCATCGACTGGCCAGTAGCAACTAGCCTTCTCCCAAGTCTTGGCGCCTGGCGATCACTCCAGACGCCAAAAATTACAAGATGAAAGTAACCCTCATGGCCCGTAGAACCGACAACCGTTAGGGAAATAAGGCCCCCCCAATAGATGGAGCGACGATCTGCGTGATGGCTCAGGACCGTGCTTTGTGGCAATCTATGGGGTGGCCTATGTTCAACAGTGGACTAAGATAGGCTGAAATGATGATATTAAAAATGTAAAGTGACAGCCTATAAATGTCCCACTGCTGAGCACAGGCCTCCCCGTTCCGAGAGGGTTTTGGAGCAGGGACCTTACAATTTGAAATAATTTACCGCCTTCGAATTTAGTTGGTATTCCCTACTACCGTTATTCCCTGTCTATATTTTCGATCGCCATCTGCGGCCCTATTATAAATAAATGCAACGCATTCCTAAGGGATAATCTCCCTGCAGTTAGCGATCCAGTTCAGTATCTCATATAAAGTTAAGGGGGGTAACTGTAGTATGGAGTTTAATAAACAGATAAGTTGTGTTTAAAAGATCAGAAAACCCGTTCCATATATCCTATTTTATTTAATTCGAGAAATCGACAACTTACAGAGTTTGTCTTAGACCCGATTTCACTTAACTGAGTTCATATGTATTATTTGATCTCGGTTTTCGTCTAACCGATTTCACCGACTCCACTTTGATCGCGTTTAAAAAAACGAAGTTTACTTGAAATATCGTCACAATCTAAAACAAAAAGATTTCTTTCGTATTTTGCGACATCAAACAGCCTGTTTTTATGCATAGGTTACATAGGTATGCAAACAATAAATAATACGAATTAAAAGTAATTTTTGTGTTTACATAGTTGTGCAATTGACAATGACAGCTCTTTAAACTCGTTTAACGTCGAAAATTGGGCGTTCAGAATTTGAACCGCGTTTAGCATTGACTGCGTTCATTTGATGTTGATGAAATGCAAACTGTAGCATTCAACTCAGTTAAACGCTTAAACTTCGTTTTCATTGAACGGATCGTGTTTAGTTTCAACGGTGAAACCGCCCTTAGTCTGTAATGTTTAGTATTATAAAATGCCAATATTGGATTTCCACATCAATTATATAGCTACGGAGAGCGGACATAAAATAGATAAAAGGGAAACTTTGTAAACAATCTATACAAATAAATAAAATTGAAGTGTGTTTGTAATAGCAAAATAACTCAATGCTTATGAAAGCATATACGGTACTTGTAAAAAATAAATTAAATAAAATAAATTGTCTGTCTGTCTGTCTGCTGTCGGTTTCTTCCGGTCTCTGAAACTGCTGGACCGATTTTGACGGGACTTTCACTGACAGATAGCTGATATTATAGCGGGTGACTGAGGCTACTTCATTTTAAGAAAAATAATTAGGGTTCGCAAAAAAAAACTTAAATGAAATAGCTCAATTTGGTAGCCGATTGTCGGGATCAAAAAAAGAAGAATTACATTGTAAGTAGTACATACTACTAATGTAGTAATGTAATGTTAAGTCAGTTCGCAGAGGCCTTTCGCTCGCTGAGGTTACTGTAATAGAATTATTCTCCGAGCTGACATCGATCCGACGCAGGTCGACCGCGGAAACCGAGCCGAGTCTAAACTTTTAATAGCGGCCACAAAAACTGTTTCACGCCGTCAGGCGATCAATCCATGTTATATTTCTTTCGTCATGCCCGCCGAGCTGAGGTGGTCGACCTCACGCCGCTGGTCACTGTTCCTTGACGAATATGCAAGGCTTTAGTTAAAAATGTATATATTTATGTACTTTATAATGGAACAGACGAGAAAATCATTCACCTGATGGTAAGCGCAAACCAGAATATTTCTGTGCGGGCACCAGACTCTTCTTGTGAAGTATCATCATCATCATTCCAGCCCATCACTAGTACACCGCTGAACATAGGCCTCCCCAAAGAATTTTTTTTTTTCGCGAACTAACAGTGCCCAGTTAGAAGGGCACATGTTTGCACACTACTGCTTCACGTTAGAATAACTGGCCCTGCCGAGGTTCACACAAGGTGCATAGGAATAAAGCATTACTTAAAATAAGAGCGATGTAAGCTTCAACGATCCCCGGTGCCAGCACCTCTAATATTGTTCTACAATTTTAAGTGCTGATTTACCACGTGCTTAGCGGTGAAGGAAAACATCGTGAGGAAACCTGCATGTCCGAGGAATAGAAATATTTCGAGGACATGTGAAGTCCGCCAACCCGCATTGGAGCAGCGTGGCGGATTCTTCCTAGCTCCAAAACCCTCTCAGAAATGAGAGGAGGCCTGTGCTCAGTAGTGGGACATTTATAGGCTGAAACTTTTATGCTTCAACACTTGTCAGTGCTGGTCTATTGAAATCGAAAATTATCTTTATCGAGGAATGGAAATCCAAATACTGTCGGAAGCTATCAACTGCGTAGGTGATATTATAGTGCCGCATGTTTACGCGCAAACACAGAGGCACTCACAGGCAAAGTACGCCCGTCAGAGACACGGGGACAAAAACACCACGACCAGTCTCGAAAACCGAGAAATTGGATAAAGTGATGAAACGAGCAAAACGTTCACCTGATAGTAAGTGCAACGTCTGCCCATAACAAATGCTGTGTCAACCAGAAAATTTCTGTGTGACACCACACTGTGCCCATCACTCTGAGACATAAGTTCTTAAGTCTCATATGCCCAGTGATTACGCTAGCTCACAGTGCCCTTCAAACCGAAACACAGTAATGTTTGCACACTACTGCTTCACGGCAGAATAACTGGCACTGGGGTGGTACCTACCTAGACGGATTCCTGCATAGGAATCCTACCACAGTACCACCACAGTACATTTTTGTACAGTATTGGGCTGGGATTCAAACTCAGAACTCGCGGTTTACAAGTGCGATACATTGATTGTGGAATAAACAATCTGTCGGTATACAAACATCCTAATTGACTTATACCGAATGTTACAGACAAATATAGCACAACATTTAAAAACATACAAAGGAACAACACTGTATACAAGAGATGTTTTCATTTTGAAATCTGAATGACTAATGCAGTCAGCGCATACCAAAATCGTACGTAACCCAAAGCGACTTAAAGATTCATTTCGTTTAAATATCGGCGCCCTAAAAATATGGCGGGCCCAAGGTCTGAAATACAATGGAAATGGGGTACGAAATTAGTACAAAAGCATCGGATTTAGAAGAATTGTTACAAAGAACTTCCACTGCCTCGATTTTTCTTAACAACATTTAGCAATGCCAGTTAACCATAAACAAGAAAAGGGCTAGTTTCTGCTAAAAAAGAAATCGCGTTTCGCAAGAGAACTTTATAAAAATTAAATAAAAATTTCGAGATATTAAGTGTAACTGGCTGAAAACATATTTCATATGGTATGCTGGGCTGCATTGTCATTAAGACTAAACGTTTATTTCAAACTGTCATGACAGTTCTTTCGGCTTTTGGCGCCAACTCGCAAAGTGGCAATAGTGTTTTCATTTAATTTTTTAAATAATGTTTATATTTTGAGTTTCGATGTTTAAAATTGATAGTTTATTATGCTCCTGAAAGTGTACAGTCATTGTAAAATTCAATTCAAGACCAAAATTGTGCTTTTCGTTTTGTCTCCATCAGTCCAGCAAATCTTCAGTAAAAGTCAACTATCAATTTATTGTCGATCAAAATTTTGAAGTCTTGCTTCTTGAAGATTGTATACTTGGATATGTTACTTGACACTGGAAAATAGTTTATGACTGTTTCCATTAATAAATAAATAATAATAATAGTTCTTTCGCTAAGGCACTGTTATACAGACAAAATAAAAATTCAACTCAATTTTTTTACCTTGATATAAAGATCTTAGACCGTCTATGTAAAGAGGTAGTGGAGGCTCGTGGAGGCGTGACGATCTAAAAACCTACGATGCGTATCCACACTTCAAGCAGTACGGGAGTCGCTACTTTCAATAAATGAAATAGACAGTCATTTGTTGCCTCATGAAAGACAAGGATGCAAGTATTATGTAAGTAAATACTTAACAACTGACCATGAAAGTGGATTTTTACCAACATAAAAATAAATATCTGTTTTAATTATTTCATTACACGATTTAGCTTCCAAAGTTGTTGGCCTATACAAATTGCTAAAAAAAAACCCAATTTAAATGTAAAAAATATTGTCTTTGGTAAAAACTAATTGATTTCAAGTGACGTTACTTGTCAAAAATACTTAATAACTTCCCGCCAAAAATAAACAAAGGGGAGGGCGCCATTTTGGTCTACATCTTGTCAAACGCAATTGCGGGGGAGTATGGGCCGAAGATAATGCACTAATTCCGTCACAAATGTCGCACACACATGGCGCGGCCCACGGGGATTCTGTCTTTATGGGGGCTGCGGTTTATTTATGGTTATTTACGCTGAATTTATTTAAGATACACCATAGTTTACTAGAACACGGAGGCCCTATACGTATATTTTTATTTAAGTCTTGCCCCTCGCGTTGATCTCCATAAACTTAAATAACTTGTTATCATGTTCAAAAGCAAAAATTCAACATATTTTGAAATAAAAAAAATTCCATTTATTGTAACACGTCCACATTGAAGATTTATACGTCAACTGTAAGATGTATGTTATTTTTCTAGTGGTAGGATTCCTATGCAGGAGTCAGACTAGGCAGGGTCACCCCAGGGCCAGTTATTCTGCCGCGAAGCAGTACTGTGCAAACATTACTGTGTTTCGCTTTGAAGGGAACTATGAGCTAGTGTGATGGCTAGTGAAATGGGCATATGAGACTTAACAACTGATGTCTCAGGTTGACGGGCGCAGTGTGATGTCATACAATACTGTTTTAGGTGACACAGCATTGGTTACGGGCAAACGTTGCACTTACCATCAGGTGAACGATTTGCTCGTATCGTCACTTTATCCAATAAAAAAAAAGAATTATATGCTCCGTAGCGATCTGCCTTGCTCCTAAAATCTATTACACAATGGTTTCAGTTCATGGCCGTATCGTGAAAATCACCGTGAACATAATCTAGCCTTCCCAAGATCTTATCTATATAGTCAGATATCAGATACAGCGGATCACGGATGTATTCAACCAGAAACAGGTATTTAATAATCGACCAGGAGAACATCACTGATGCGGCGATATCAAATAACTAAGTATCTCGGCCGTATACATATCACACGATAAATAAAAACCGTGTAACCACAAACCGCGGACAGGATGGAACAACGCCGGATGCGTGGCGTGCTGATACGGATACTATGTTATGAACAAAGAAAACAGAAGCCACAGATTATATAAATCACGGAGCTCTAAAATAATACGATAATGAGTTTTATGGTTGGCTCTCTATTGTATGAAATCAAACATATCTGTCGATTGCTTCCAAATTTCAGAAATTTTCCGTTGAAGAAAAACGTCGCGGCATTGTGTACGTTCGCGATCAACTGGTGATAAGATTCCTAAGCGAAAATCCGTTTAGGTATGTACCGCCGCACTGTCCGTTGCTCTGCCGTGAAGCAGTAGTGTGCAAACATTACCGTGTTTCGGTCTGAATGACACTGCTGGCTAGAGCAATCACTGGGCACGAGGCAAGAACTGATGTCTCAGGGCGTCGAGCGTAGCGCTTCACACAGAAATGTTTTGATTGATAGCATTTGTAATGGGAAGACGTTACACTTATCTTTAGGTAAACAATTTTGTCTCGTCACTTTTCTCCACCAAATCGGCGACAGCTAATAATTAAGCTTCAATTGACTATCACAGATAAAATATACATCCCGCCGTTAACTTGAAAGTGATCCACCCTAACGTGTAATTTGAAAAAAGAGACCCGGGCTAAGCAAAAAGTTAAAGTCGTATTCGCCGATTAAAAATAGGCCTCCCCGAGCCGGATTGATGGCTGGCGATTCGCTTAACGGGACCCCCATCCCGTTTCCCACGTCGTCCGGTACGCGACTCTCGCTCGCAGCGTTTTTTAGTATCGCAATTCGCTATAAGCAAAGAAAATTGACACGACATGACTCGACTTGTAATTGTCAAGTTGTTAAGTACGTAATAAGTGTTTAGAGTTAACCGGCTTTAGCGCGAGACTTCGTCTGCGTGTTTTTTAGATATTTTGATGGTAAGAACCGAAAGAGCCGTGGTAGCTCAGGGGCTAGGCGCTCGCTTTAAATTTCATAGTACGCGAGTGAAACTGGATTCGATTTCCGGTGCCGGCACCACTGAAATTGTTAATTGCAAGTTTAAGTGCTGATTTACCACGTGCTCGTCGGTGAAGGAAAACATCGTGAGGAAACCCGCATGTCTGAGAAATAAAAAAATATTTCGAAGATATGTGCAGTCCGCCAACCTGCATTGGAGCAGCGTGGCGGATGGCTCCAAAACCCTCTCAGAAATGAGAGGAGGCCAGTGCTCAGCAGTGGGACATTTATAGGCTGAAACTTTACTTTTACTTTTAAAAATCGAAAACGTAGTGACAAAGATAGAGAAAGGGATGCTTAGATGGTTTGGACACAGAGAGGATGGGTCAAAGAACATTGACGAAACAGATTAATGTGAATTGGCAACCCAGTAAGGCTCGACATAAGCGAACGTATCACGATCACATCAAATTCAGGTGAGACTTGCATAAGCGCTTCTGCTCTTACCATCAGGTGAACAACTTGCAAGTCTCGTCTCGTAAGCGGATTCCTGCATAGATATCCTGTCCTATTCAAAGACCTTAAATAGTTCTAAGATCATATTCATAATGTTTAATGTGCTGAGACCGACACTATACTTCTTTCACTTTCACTGTAGATCTTTACGCAGTGTAAGAAAAACGAGTCCAGCAGTCACCTGACGGCTGAGCAGATCGAGCCTGCGTCGTCAATTAGAACAAAGTTATACAATACGAATGACATAACACACTAGCGAGACAAGATCTGAACAAACATCAATGGAGTGCGACACTGGCCCAATGCCATACATCATAAAGCTTCCATCCTCTAAAAGCTAAGCGTTTGATATGCGATATAACTTGTTTCCTATGTACCAGACAGACTTGACTCCAAAGGGGATGCTGCGAAAAACCACCACCATCTTGGACCTAATTGCTGCTACATCAAGTGGAAAACATTGTCTTCATCGGTCCAGACGTTAAGGAGGAGTTCTGTGACATACACACGCACAGAAGAATTATATATATAAAGATATATAAAGATAAATAGAGTCACGCCTCTTTCTCATAGGTAGGCAGAGACCACATTTTTCCACTTGCTACGATCCTGACATCTTTAGCTTCCTATACTTTCATTAGCGCTTTCATCGTTTTCATTCATTCATTTCATTCATCGTCGGTGGCGGGTACTTTTGACGTGGCCTTTCCTTAAAACGTTTTCGATCTGGTAATATATTGTCTATGTATATATAAAAATTTTATTTATTAATTCCTATGCCATTTATCCGATAGCGATGAAACTTGTGACGTCGTGCGCATACGCCCGAGGGTTCTGAATTAATTTTAACGTTTTACAATAGATGGCGCGGGAGTAATATCGGTTAAATGTTCGTCTATGCGTTCGAGTTTCGTTAATTTAATTAAGTTGGTACTAAACAATTGTTGTTGGCACTTGTGCGAAATTATTAAACATAAAATCCCTGATTTATTTATTATGTTTAGTTATTAATACAAAAAAAAAATATTAAAGAAGCAATGCAGCGAATGACGGCCATTATTCATTTATATATTTATTATTTATTGAACCATCATGTAAAGGAACAAAAGGCGGACTTAATTATAAAAGCATTCTCTGCCAGTCAACCTTAAGGCAGTGAGTTAACAGCGATGGCGGTTAATAAAAGAAGACTCATCCAATGGATCTCGTAAAAGGCGAGTAAGGATTTAAACTGCACTGTGCACTCAACAGCGCATGGTGGCGATGGGCTCACCACCTATCACACCAAGTGCATTATATTGTTTTGGTGAAACGTGGATTGTGGCAGTCATCTGTTGTTGCAGTGAGTGCCCAGTCTCTGACTACCCATTATGGGATACAGTCGTGATCTTATGTACGTATGTATATACATGCATACACATGAATAAATACTATATGAGAAAATATACGAATACATACTACTCATACAATATAAATAATACAAACTATTATAAACAATGACACTATATACTAATGATTAGCTAGTTAAAAAAATATACAAATTGCTTATATCTTCGCTTTCTGTGTATGAAATCCTCGTAGCAGTCAAACGAGTTATATTTTTAAACGGTTAACTTCGTGGGAATCTATTCACTTTCAGTCCTTTTGTTTTAGGTACCGTTATTACGTTTTTTTTTTAATAGCAGATTATATTTAAACGCATGGGAAACCGAGATGGCGCCTCGACGTCGAAGCTAGCAATCTAGTAATGAATTGTGTCTGTTTATTGTTTTTATGAATAGACGATTGCCAGTTTCGTTATGGCCGGTCTTGACAAACAAAAAGTTGATGAGTTTCGCAGTGACTCCTACTTTAGTACCCCTTTATTACCCTGGATTGAACGAGATATAGATAAAAGTAGGAGGGTATTTTAGTGTATTTGATGATATAAGGAAATTTTGCTTTTATATTAAATTCCACCAGCCGAGTAGACTCTTTTGTTTGTGTTAAAAAAATGCCATAAGTAGATTTAAAGTGAAAGATATCTTTTTCTACGGTAAACGTCAAAACTTTCAAGTTAGTTTTGTTTCTGGTACCAACAAAAATGTTAGTTGGAGAAATACTAATTTCTGTTCTAACACAACGTGATTGTGTCTAAAGCGGCCTAACAGTTGTAACAGTGGGTTTACGTAATTGGAACGCGCGCAATGACAGCGCCGGCTATCTCCCTCACTCTCTCGTGTGTCGCAATGGCCGTCCCTTTCGCGCGTTAGCCCGTTCGATTCTCACGGACCGTGGGAACTTCACCTTTCCGATTGTCGATGTATCGTCTCGTTATTGGATAGCTCTTGTTTATCGATGTGCTCCTGGTACTCGACAATCTGAATATGTATGGGACAGATGAAATTTTCTACTCGGAGGTCGAGTAAACTTTACCGAAAGGTAAAATGTATGATTTCTCCTCCACTAAAAATGTAGGGAGCGGCCAGCTTCAAGAGAATACATGGGGGTACTAACAAAATGGTTTAGATTACAAAATTATTGGTTCAAATTATTAGTTTTTGGCTAATCGTATCTGTGTTCTAGGTGTTCTGGTGCGGTTATATAGTTTCGGTGATGTGATTGCAGTTAGCCGTTTTGGCTTTTACAGCTTCATTGGATACTGTGCTCACGGGCCTGGCCCGCGTGCCAGGTTTGGTTTGACCAAAACATAAATACAAAAAACTCCTACATAAACCTCGAAATTCGGACTGTCGCGTTCGCTGCGTGCTTGCGCAATTTTTTTATTTTTTATTTGATTAAGTGTCGAGACGAGCAAAGCGTTCACCTGATGGTAAGTGCAACTTTTGCCTATAACAGATGCTGTGTTACTTAGAACACTTCTGTGTAGCACCACACTGCGCCCGTCACCCTGAGACACAAGTTCTTAGGTCTCATATGCCCAATGATTATGCTAGCTCTCAGTGCCCTTCAGACGGAAACACAGCAATGCTTGCACACTACTGCTTCACGGCAGAATAACTGGCCCTGGGGTGGTACCTACCTAGACGGATTCCTGCATAGGAATCCTACCACCAGTAAAGTGATTTCGAATATCTCAAATGATTTTATGTCGTCTAATGACCGTCCGAGGGAGGCTGCGGGCCTCCATTCGGAGCGGTGTGATTGTCGACTGCTGCGCGCCGCTCTCTACGGCGGTCGCGCGTCGTGGTGCGTGTTATATTAAAGCTATTAACTGTGTGTACAGTGTTGCCTGGATCGTGACTGACCGTATCGTGGTCAGAGAGGTGAGTTAGTCTGGTGCGGTTACTTATGGGCTTTACCAGCACACAGTACACCAGATTGTTTGAAAGTAAATGATGATACAGGAGTTTAAACAATTATGTTAATTGAAAAACTACTACTTTTTTAACTTCGGTCTATTATCTGTGGAACTAAAAAATAACAGAATTATTCTAGCATTGGACTTTTTTTTAACATAAGGACAAATTGGTGTACAGTACAAGTACCAGGGCCGCATAAACAATTGCAGGTGTTGTAACTTTCGAGCAATGTCCCGGAAGCAAAACATCTTGTGTAAAAGAATTAGCGATTCACAACCTGTACCGAACGAACAATAACACATTTGGCGTGTGCCGAACTGAATTAAACCGTGCGCTGTACACAATACGGATACAATTACTTCGCAATTAGCAAACGTCGAAAAAACAACATTAATGTTTCCGACAGTCAAAACTAAATTACACTCTATCACTATGACGAGACGGTCGAGTTAAGTTTATCCATAGGCGTAAAATGAAAGTGGTCATTTCGCCTTGAGGTCTTCATTCCCACGCGCGGGTTCGAAGAACTTCGAATTTTCAAAATTCTTACAAAAGGGTTGCCATAAAACATCTGGGTAGCAGACGAATTTTATTAGTAGAAAAAAACTTTTGTGAAATTGTGGGAAAATGGAGAACAAACAATCAAACAAACAATGAATATCTTAAAGCTTGAAACTATGAACGCCAAAGACAAGATTACTAGGTTAGATAATACTTTGTAACGCAAAGACCAGTTTTGACCTTTTTTTAATAACTTGTTTTTTTTCTTATGGATAATAAATAGTATGAGTAATGCTGACGGAATGATTCATCGGAGCTTCGCGATCAGAAGGCGAGGAAGAATGAAGGAACGGAATCCATTAATAAAGGAAGGCCTCGGAGCGATCCTCCATCCCCTGTTAAGGCTTCCACTGGTGGTAGGATTCCTATGCAGGAATCCGTCTAGGTAGGTACCACACCAGGGCCAGTTAATCTGCCGTGAAGCAATAATGTCCAAACATTACTGTGTTCCGGTTTGAAGGGCACTGAGAGATAGCGTAATCACTGGGCATATGAGACTTAAGTACTGATGTCTCAGGGTGACAGGCGCAGTGTGGTGCTACACTGAATTATTCTGAGTAACACAGCATCTGTTATGGGCAGACGTTGCACTTACCATCACGTGAACGTTTTGCTCGTCTCGTCACTTGCGGTTCGAGGCTGCTTGGACAGACATAGTTATGGGAGGACCCGTTACAAGACAAGTCGCGGCCATCAGTTAGTAATATTATAAATACGTAATTGTGTCTGTCTGCCTGTCTGTCTGTTTGTTACCTATACAAGGCATAAAGCATATTACACACGGGATTCAGCTACATAATCCCGTATGTCTCGGTACTCTTGGCTTGTACTTAATATATAGAACCTGGGGGTCAATTCCACTTACTGTAGGGGTCCACGCCAGTGAGGAAAAAAATTGGGGAAGAACGAGATTTAGATGTAAATGGTGGTAGGATTTCTATGCAGGAATCCGTCTAGGTGGGTGTACCAACAATGTGCCATCTCCCTCTCTATCTCGACTCGGTGAGCGTGACGTCTCGTCACTTCCTTTCACCAAGAGGGGGGGTTAAGTTAGTAATTTTGTAACATTTAAAGTAAGCAGAGGATCTATAGACCAACCAAGGTTGCGAACCTAGTATCTTAAATGAACAGTTTATACCAAACCAATGTTCATTCAATTCCAGACGGCATAATAATACGCTCGAGCAAATCGTGAGTAGAATCTCAACATCGTCCCTCTCTCTCACTCATCAGTCACGCAGCCTCCGTGTTGCCGCTATACGCCTTAGTACAGTCATGAAATTAACAACTTATTATACACAACTAGCTGAAGCACGCGACTACGTCCGCGAGTATTTAGGTTTATTAAAAATAACGCGCGGTAGACTTTGATTTCCCCGTCTACACGATGCAAGCTATCTCTGTATCGAATTTTATCAATATCAGTTAAACGGTTGAGCCATGAAAAGGTAACCAAATAGACAGAGACAGAGAGAGTTGTTCAAGCAGTAGTGGGCTCTGCTAGCTAGTGTATTACTGGGCATATGAGACTTAAGAAGTGGTGGCGTGGTGCCACAGCATTGGAAAGGGGCGATATTCACGTCGAGTCGCACATTTCCACAAACAAAACATGAGAAAACCCGCATTGGGCGCAGCGCTGCAATCTTTCCAGCTCCAAAAACCCTCTCAAAAAATCTGGCGTGGCCAGTGCTCAGCAGTGGGACATTTATAGGCTGTTAAAGGTAGATTAATAAAAAAAAATTAAGACTAATTTTAAATATCAACACCAATGACTTCGAATGTACATTCAGTGATTACTACTTTTATAAGCATCGTGGGAACTCTGTGAATGATATATTAGATATGTTATAATCTATCTTGTTCTTTATCTCGAGATAAAGATTAATGTCGCGCTTTGAAATACCTTCATTTAAGATCGGATTAATATAGACATTTTGGAGGAAAGATTCTATCAAAGAGTTCAGTATTTAAGGGTTATAATTATATGAAAGAATATAATATGGACAGAGCTATGGTAGCTCAATGGCCGTCTAGGTAAGTACCACCGCTTGGCCAGTTATTCTGCCGTGAAGCAGTAGAGTGCAAACATTACTACGTTCCGGTCTGAAGGGCGCTGAGAGCTAGTGTAATACTGGGAGCTAGTGTAAACTGCGAGTAAACAGTTGCTGTCACCCAAAAACATAAACTGCAAAATCCTGTATGGTACTGCACATCGAGGCCATCGGTTATTTAGTACTGTTACCATCTGTGCAGGATTCCATGTAGCTGGGTACCACAATTACGCAACACGCAACAAGTACGCAAACATTGCTGTGTTTCGGTTTGAAGGGCACTGAGAGCTAGCGTAATCACTGCGCATATGGGACTTAAGAACTGATGTCTCAGGTTGAAGTGTGCTGCAACACAGAAATGTTCCGGGTGACACAGTATTTGTTATGGGCAGATGTTGCACTTGCCATCAGGTGAACGTTTCGCTCGTTTCGTCGCTTTATCCAATAAAAAAAAGTCTTCACCGATTTGAGCTGAACATTTAATGTTCGTTGCAAGTTATTGTTACCGGACGTTGGTTATACGAGTATTGTCTCAAGAGATACATCAAGTTATATCAAGCCTTCGTTATGAACGGACGTTGCGCTTACCATGTGAACGTTTTGCTCGTCTCGTCACTTTCCCGTCCCCAGGGAACGTTGCGGTGTGGTTTAAGATGTAGTGAAAAAGATAGAGAAAGGCATGCTTAGATGGTTTGGGCACGTAGAGAGGATGAATGAAAGGAGATTGACGGAACAGATTTATGAGGCGAGTGTGAATGGAAAAGCCGGTAAGATAGTTAATAGAATCAGGCGTTACTTTGCGGAAATCCATTATAATGAAGGAAACTAAGTTATTTTGCTAAGATCCGCATGCAAAATATAAAAATGGTCGAGGACACACGGCCGCCGAGTGTCGTAGAGTCTATGACGCTTGATAATGCCTCGTTTTGGGGCGAAACCAGTGTCGTGTTCTCGACTTCAGTGGTGTATATTATCTAGTGGTAGTATTGTAGTGGTTGGCGGAGGGTACCTGGTGGCGGTTCCTGGTGGCGGTGTTAGTTTGCTTGTGCACGCTTCTGAGGGAGGGCGGGCGGTGCTCTTCAAAAAACTAGGTAATATACACCATTTTTATATTTTGCATGCGGATCTTAGCAAAATAACTTACTTTCCTTCAAGCCGGTAAGAGTCGACCTAGGCGTACGTATCACAATCAGATCGGTGAACTTTTGAGGAAAGGTCATGTTAAAAGTACCCGCAACCGACGAGCGTGTGTGAAAACGCTAATGAAAGTAGAAGAAGCTAAAGATGTGTGTAAGGATCGTAGCAAGTGGAAAGATGCGGTGTCTGCCTACCCCTATGGGAAAGAGGCGTGACTGTATGTATGTATGTATGTATGTCACTTTCCCCTATAAAACATGCACAGTACGTAATTGGGGTGGTGGGATCTGTGACGTCGTCGTTTCAGCCTATCATAAGTCCACTGCTGAACATAGGCCTCCCCCATAGATCGCCACAAAAGTTTGTAGCTTCCATTTTGGGAGGATTTTGCCATAGTTGCCACGCTTGGCAGGCGGGTTGGCAATCGCAGTTTATTTATTCAGATGTTTCAGGTTAATGCTGCTGCCCATCTGCTGGTTTTCATTTTTCCTCTGTCCACTTTTACGACACCCACGGGATGAGATGGGGTGGCAGATTCTCTTAAGCCGCTACCACACGGCACGACACTGTGACGTCGTCACACTGCTATTCAGCAGAATATCCGTTTAAGTTGGTGTTTGCTGCTAGATATGGGCAATACATTTAGCAACATCTACAGGCGAGGCGGAATGGAAAGTTGCGCAATGTTAATCCCGGAAGATGCTGCGTGAGCGCATCTCTCCCACGACCCTACCGACCTATCGCTCTCGCCGGTTTATAGATCTCGCACCGGTTTAGAGCCGCTTAGTTTACTACAGTACAATTCGTTGAGAAACTCCATTTGAAACGGAAGACACGGAAAATGTAGCAAATGGACATATCCATACTCATATTATGGTTAACCATAACACATTAATTATCCATCCATAAACACACCAAACAATCCGAAAGTGTGTTTGTTGGTTTGTTTGTCCGTCTTTCACGCTGCAAGGGACCGATCGACATGATTTTTGGTATGCAGACAGTTTAGGGACCCCAGAACAACGTAGGTTAATTTTTATCACAGATTTTTTTTACGAAAATAGTCAACTGCCACCATTCAGATGGGCAGCAGCATCTTCCTGGAACATCAGAATAAATAAACTGCGGTTGTTAACCCGCAAACAAGCGGCGACTATTCACCCCCCCCCCCCCCCATAATGCAAATTTTTGTAGCAATCTGTGGGGAAGGTCATGTTCCGCAGCGGAGTGATGATGCTCTCCTAGCCGATTTCGACCACGGAGACAACTTTAGACTACAGTCGAGAGCCATCAACTGCGCAGGAGATATTATAGTGCCACAAGTGTACGCGCAAACACGGAGGCACTCACTCGTCCCAACCTACCCGCGCCCGATGTAACGCTGATGCGATAAGATCGGAGGTAGGCTAGGATGCAGTGTCAGAAAAACGGGGACAAACACAACACAACCAGACCCGAAAACCAACAATTTATGTTTTAGCACAAAATGTTGGCTCCGGCTGGGATTCGAACCCAGGACCCGCGGCTTAGGAGTCAGGTACTCTGACCACCAGGCCACGCGGTCGTCAGCAGCGGAGTAGTGATAGGCTAAAATGATGGTGATGACGTGTTGTGATAGCCGTGTCTCTGACACTGCATTATAGCCTACCGATCTTATCGCATGAGCGTTACGTCGGGCGCAGGCGGGTCGGCGACCGCCGTTTATTTATTCAGATGTTCCAGGAAGATGCTGCTGCCATCTCCTAGTTCTATTTTCCCTCTTGTCGACTGTTACGTCACCCACTGGATGAGTTGGGGTGGTAGATTCTCTTAAGCCGCTACCACATAACTAGATCCGAAAACCAACAATTTGTGTTTTCGTCTTTCTTGTGCACTATGATGGAACCCAGGAGGGCACTATTAGCTAGTGTAATTACTAAGCATGGGGACTTCAGAACAGCAGAACTTGCAGTTTGAACTGTTGATTCCTATGCAGGAATCCGTCTAGGTAGGTACCACCTCAGAGCCACTTATTCAGCCGTGAAGCAGTAGCGTGCAAGCATTGCTGTGTTTCGGTCTGAAGGGCACCGAGAGCTAGCGTAATCACTGCGCATATGGGACTTTAGAACTGACGGATTACAAAGCATTTGCTATGGGCAGTTGCACGTTGGCACGTTGCACTTACCGTCAGGTGAACGTTGCGCTCGTTTCGTCACTTTATCTAATAAAAAGAAATCGTAGCGATCTCTCGTTAGCGGGCCACACACGCTAACGAGAGATTCGATCCATTATATATGGATAAAGGCGTGATTGTATGTAACTATTTACCGGTACGTAAAAGTTATCTCGCACACTCTCGGTAACGCAACAGTGTTTAGCTTTATGGGTTAATTGATGATGGGATCTAAACAGCGGTACTCTACCGAATTGAACGGTCACGATTTAGAAATTAAGGCACGAAGATTGTTATCATACAAGTTTCTACGAAAAACTGCCGTAATGATACTGTATCATCTTTAATAAATCTGAATAAATAAACTGCCTAACAAGCTTGGCTATGCAAAAACCACCCAAAATGATACAAATATATGTGGCAATCTGTGGGGGAGGCCTATGTTCAGCAGCGGACTAGTGATAAGCTGAAATGGTGATAATAAGGATTGACTGGCAGAGAATGCCTCTAGGCATTAAGTCCACACATTGTGTTACTTAGATTAGAAAGAAGAAAGATAGAAACCTATTTTCCTACCTATAACAATTATTATCACACGAAGTTTCTACGAAAATCTGCCGTAATAATACTGTATCATCCGTAATAGGTCCCATTACGGCCCAACACACATTCGATTAAAAAAAAAACAGCCCATTGATGTCCCGCGATGATGCCGTTTGGTAGCGACTTAAGAGAATCTACCACTCCATCTCATCCCGTGGGTGTCGTTAAAGTCGACAAACGGGAAAACAAAAACCAGGAGATGGGCAGCAGCATCTTCCTGGGACATGCCTGGGGCGTTTTGGGGTGATTTTCCACGCTTGGCAACTATGGCAAAATCACCCCAAAATGAGAGCTACAAACTTTTGTGGGGAGACCTATGTTCAGCAGTGGGCTTCTAATGGGCTGAAATGATGATAGTGATGACTAATTAGTTTGAAAAATAAAATATCCCGGTTTTAAAACGATCTCATAAATCAGAACAGACGTGTGGTCAGCAGCGACGACATTTATAGGCTGTTAATAAACTAACTTCTTTACTTTAACCTCGTATATCGATAAAAGAAAGAAGCTTCCAGAGGTTTGATTGTGTGCAAGGCGATTAGAAAAAACAAAAACCCGAGAAAACCTGAATGTCTGAGCATGTATTTCTATGACATGCGAATTTCGTCAACTCACACTGATGCCGAGCGACGAATTTTGCCCAGTTCTACTCTACTGTGAACTCTGGTTGGTTTCGGGATCGGTTTCATTTGATCCCATTAACCAATGAATGAGCTTCATACGCCAAAATAAAACCGATCACGAAATCAACCAGAGTTACACAGTAGACCCCTACATCCAAATTACAAGTCAATGACAAAATGTTTAATTAAAGTTATTCGTGGTAGGATTTCTATGCAGGAATCCGTCTAGGTAGGTACCATCCCAGGGCCAGTTATTCTGCCGTGAAGCAGTAGTAAGCAGTGTGAAGACATTACTGTGTTTCGGTTCATCATTGGGCATATGAGTTTTAACAACTGATGTCTCAGGGTAACGAGCGCAGTGTAGTGTCACATAGAAATGTTCTGGATGGCATAGCATTTCTTATGGGTAGACGTTGCACTTTACATCAGGTGAAGGTTTTGCTCGTTTCGTCACTATCCAATAAAAAAAAAGCTACCACAATTTAGTAGAATATACATTTCCAAAAACAGCAATACGCCTTTTCCCGCGCTCTGAACGGCATCACAAACATTCAAAATGGCGGATCCGCGTTCCCACGATCATTAGATCTTCTACGGCGACATACCCGTGCTTTGGATTCCCAATTCTAATGCATAGCGTATCTCCGGTCCGACGCGTCGCGGCGGCTTTCTTTACTGCGCCGCGCTTAAGGAAACGCGTCCGTTCCGTGGAAGGACTGATTTACATATTATCTGTAATCAACGACTAATAATTTTTCAATTCATTCAGCGACTTTCCGATTCAGATTTACCTTCGAATTATTGGCATCTGCTCATCTTAAAACAACTTAAAAGTAAAACAAAATGTCCTCGAGACTGATATTATGTATGTATATTTAATTAATAATAAAGTAAAAGTAAAGTTTCAGCCTATAAATGTCCCACTGCTGAGCACAGGCCTCTCATTTTTGAGAGAGTTTTGGAGCTAAGAAGAATTATTTCTCAGACATGCAGGTTTCCTCACGATGTTTTCCTTCACCGTCGAGCACGTGGTAGATCAGCACTTAAAATTGCAATAAACAATTTTAGTGGTGCCGGCACCGGGAATTGAACCCAGGTCACTCGCGTACTATGAAAAATTTAAAGCGAGCGCCTAGCCTCTGAGCTACCACGGCTCTTAATATTCTATTATTTTTAATAACCTTCGCTGTTTACTCACTGCCCTAAGGTTGACTGGCAGAGAATGCTTTTAGAATTAAGTCCGCCTTTTGTTCCTTTACTAATTGTAAGGTTCAATAAAGAATATATAAATAAATATTTTTTGGTAATAATTTAACGTTGATTGGTAGAACAATAAGAATATTGAAAGATTTCTTGTTGACATTGTTTTGTTAGTAATTTTAATATTGAGCATGTGAAAATTTAAAAATCCTTTACAATTCCTGTAACACTAGTAAAAAAAAAGCTACGAATATCCGCCATTTTATAGTTGTAATTGGCGCGAACGCAATCAGCTGTCGTCAGGAGCACCTTTCGTGATCAGCTGTCCCTATCTCGTAAGAAACTTTCCACATCTTCCATCTCACTTCAAATACTCTTGTAAACACACCTTACAGCTGTACAAGATATTTTAAAATAAACCTAAAAGTAAACCATTTGAGTTCGAATTTAGCAACAGTTAAAATCGGTCTCTATTTACACCTCGACAAAATTGTACGAAGAAACGGACCTTAATCACTACACCGGAAAGTTTTAATTTGACTGACTGGATATTTCATAGCCCGTGATTCTAGTTATTTCAAATTCGGCAGCTGCATTAAGCGATATTCGAATCTATTGGATATAGACTTTATGTAATTTTAAAAAAAAGGGCAGATGTCTATGGAAGATCGTCAAATAATCCTGGGTGTAATCCATACATACATACATACATAAGATCACGACTGTATCCCATAAGGGGTAGTCAGAGACTGGGCACTCACTGCAAAAACATGACTGCCACAATCCACGTTTTACCAAAACAATATAATGCACTTGGTGTGATAGGTGGTGAGCCCATCGCCACCATGCGCTGTTGGTTGCACAGTGCAGTTTAATTCCTTACTCGCCTTTTACGAGATCCATTGGATGAGATGGAGTGGTAGTATTCTTTTAACGAGCCGCCACCACACGGCACCATACTAATATATAAATGCGAAAGTAACTCTGCTCTGACCCTCTGTCCGTTTGTTACCTTTTCACGGTTCAACCGCTGAACCGATCTTGATGAAATTTAGCACAGAGATAGCGTGCATCCTGGAGACGGACATGGGATACTTCTTAACCCGGAAAATCGAACAGTCCCAACGGGATATTTAAAAAAACCTACATCCACGTGGTCAAAGTCGCGGGCATCAGCTGGTAGATTATAAAATCTTCATCCCCAACGGTTGTTGGTTATAGAGGCTTAAGAGCTTTGTTGCCGGCCCATTGCCACTTCAGCTAACTGTTCCTCGAGTCTGTGCAGGTAATCTAGTTCTGCTGCAAGAGAAGCGGGGGCGGATTTTATACCCTGACTGGCAATCTTCTGAACGGCCTAGCCTACGGAAGATTGAAAGAAAGAAAGAAACGTTAATTCGATACGCGCACACAAATTAGACAGATTAACCGTGAAAAAAAAGGCAAAAAAAAATATTAAATCCATCTGTTCGTGGTGCAATGCTCCGTAAAGGACGGCCACTCAGGATAGGAGGATAGAGGAGCACGTGGTGAATCAGCACTTAAAATTGCAATTAACAATTTCAGTGGTGCCGGCGTCGAGAACCGAACCCAGGTCACTCGCCTACTATGAAATATTAAGCGAGCGAGGAAAGAGAAATCCGCCCCTGCATCCTTACGTAGGATCCAAAGAACAACCTACTGCTGCGGGCACGGTGACAACTGAACCTACGACCCATCCATTTTTAGCGTGTAAAGGTCTTCGCCCTCTGCTATCGAAATTTTTTTTCGAACCAAAAAACATACCAACATTTTTAGGTAGCCTGCGTTATCATAAATAAACATATGGCGTGTTGCCGTCTCATTCGCACGTGTCTTGACGTCTTTTACTAACTTATTATCAAATAAGGAACAGCTGTTTCGAAACGGGATCTAAGGCATGCGCGTGCGCAAGATGTTGCAGGGTTGGCACATTGCGACAGGAAGAACTATATACCTAAAATTACATTTTTTTTATTGTATAAAGTGACGAAACGAGCAAAACGTTCACGTGATGGCAAGTGCAACGTCCGCCCACAACAAATGCTGTGTCACCAAGAATATTTCTGTGTGACACCACACCGCGCCCGTCACCCTGAGACATCAGTTCTTAAGTCTCAAATGGCCAGTGATTACGCTAGCTCACAGTGCCCTTCAAACCGAAACACAGTAATGCTTGCACACTAGTGCTTCACGGCAGAATAACTGGCCCTGGGGTTGTACCTACCTAGACGGATTCCTGCATAAGAATCTTACCACCAGTAAAACCTGACGTAACGCAGGCTATCTGAAACACTGGGTCAAGACAATAGGAATCAGGAGAACGTTTTGCTCGTCTCGTCCCTTTCTCCAATAAAAAAAATCGGAACTGAAAACGCCACCATTTGTATTTGAACACCGAAGGTCGATAGGTGTCCGGCAGAGAAGAATAGAACCAGCCTCTTTCCTGCCGAGGTCGTAAGAGACGACCAAGGTATTGTACGGGCAGCCTTTATTCGTTCGGAATAACACCATAATATGCAATGCTGTCACTGTACTGCTCGTGGGCGGACGTTGCACTTACCATCAGGTGAACGTTTTGCTCGTTTCGTCACTTTATACAACAAAAAAAAACCATGCTTTGCGACTATCATATCTCCTGCGCAGTTAAGAAAACTTTACAAGACTTTTTTTATAGGATAAAGTTGCCACGAGCGAAACGTTCACCTGATGGCAAGCGCAACGCCCATAACCAATGCTGCGCATAGAACAATTGTTGGCTCAGACTACAGATGGTCACGGATATTTATTTTACTTGACGGAACGAGCAAAACGATATACACCGTGATCTGTGTGTGACTTTGCCAGTAGTTGCGAGGCAGATAAATGTTTTTTTTTTCGCCCGTGAAGTCAATATCAGGCTCTATTTGAAAATCAGCGTTGCCGCAATTTGCTGAAATAGAGACCTTATTTGACTTCACATTTTTTTCTTTTTTGTCACATATTTTTTTTCCCTCCAACTTCTTTTTCGTTTTTGTTTTTTAATATTTTATAGTGTATTTGTGATGTCAAATAAAATAACTTTTCTTTCTTTCTAGTTAGTAAGTTGGTGACAACCCTACGCAAACGGCATCAATTGAGGCAGTCAGCTGCTGAATGTACAAAAGGACATCGCGCCCGCCACAGCTGTTACTTTTGTGTTTTTTTTTTTCCCCGACCTTTAAGGTTATTTCTATGGAGCCAATAAACAGGAAACAGCATTATGGCTGGCTTCTGCGAGACTGGATATCGAACGCGAATTCGAGTCTTGGGTTCGAGGTCGAATTCCAAAATTATACTTCTGTCAAAATCTTGCTTTCCTGTAATGGAAAGGTTAAGTTGATTCGGCTCGGTTTCCGCACCTCGGGTCGCGGGTCCGATTCCCGCGATGGACAAACATTTGTATGGTGTACATATTGCTGTTCCGGGTCTTTGTGTTTGTGCATGCGGAATTTATTTATCTAAAACGCACCCACCACGCAGGAGAAATTTTAATGACATGTTTTTTTTAACGAATAAAAAAGTGTGTCGATCACAAAAACGCTCACACTGCCTGTTCGCCCTCATACACATTAAGCAAGACCGGATACGGGAAATAAGAATAAGTGCCTTCAAGTTCGTGGTCCTGGTGTGGGTAGCGGTTAATAAGAATCTCCCATCTCGTTCTGTGAATGTCATAAATGTACGACGGCTCCAGTGACGTAAATAAAAAAAAATAAGACGATTTTAATGGAGACAATAGACGTAATAGCAAAATATGTTTTTTTAAATTTAATAAACGATGCCCCACATTGGGATCTTCTATATCGTGAGTTCATTTAAAACGCATAAATGTCACACGGAAAACACAACCAGACTCGAAAACCAGCTATTAGTTTTTCCGCACAAGTTGGTTACGGCTAGGATTTAATTTTTTTTTTTATGGAAGTGGGGGCAAACGAGCAAGCGGCTCACCTGATGGTAAGTGATCACCGCCGCCCATGAACATCTACAATACCAGAGGAATAGCAGATGCGCTGCTGGCCTTTGAGAAAGGAATAGGCTCTTTTCTTGAAGGTCCCTAAGTCGTATCGGTCCGGAAAAACCGCTGGCGGCAGCAGATTCTATAAATTGGCAGAAAATTGGGATGGATTGGAAGGATGGATTGGAAGGATGGATTAGAACCCAGGACCCGCAGTGGAGAAGTCAGGTACTCTGATCATTACGTCACGCGCTCGTCAAATTAGTGTCAAATCATTAGATATAATAAATCTTTATTTATGTCTTTCTCTCTAATCTTATTAGATGTCTTGTATGTGTTTAAATAATCCATACTAATATTATAAATGCGAACGTGACTCTGTCCCACTGCCCGTTACCTTTTCACGGTTCAACCGCTGAACCGATCTCCACGAAATTCGGCACAGAGATAGCTTGCATCCTGGAAACGGACGTAGGACTACTTGTTATCCCGGAAAATCAAATAGTTCCCTCCGATTATTAAAGACCTATATCCACGCGGACGAAGTCGCGGGAATCAATTATATTTATTATACAATTGAAACATTAGTAAATGAATCAAATAAAATGTACATATCTCTGAGAACGCACGAAATTACACAATGTAGACTGACTGATCTTTGGAAACAAAATGGAAGCCCTTGCAGACGGCAGTAAGACGTTCCACATATCAATTAGAAATTTAAGTCCGTAAAGAGGTTTTATAGGCCAAATTTAGCAGATGTGAAGCATCTTGTCCTCAATGCTAATTGAAGAACTCACTAAATACGAACGAACGTATATAATAATTAGAAAAGGTGCAATGTACAGCTGTTTTTAAAACAGATGCCAGGATGCAGATGGTATTAGTGGCCGATACGAAATTACATCTTATTACGAAAACATAAGGTACACATTTCTACCACACCGTATACGAACATTTCAGATGCTTTGGAATTACGTTTTAGGTTATTAGATTCTATACTAATATTAAAAATAAAATCGTATTGAAACGTAAGCTCACCTTTAGCTTTAGACTTGACGGACGCAACCATTGTCTTTATATTTCTCACATTTCATAAACGAAACACATTAATTAAATAACACAAAACAATAATAAACTTAAAAATATTAAATTTGAACAATATCAACCCGCCAATTCATTGCACAATTGACAACACACTTCAACATTAAAACAAGATGGCGACAGATACGGACAAGGAATATTTTCTAAATACCTATTACCCTCAAAAAATTAATTAAATTACGGTAAATTAAGAATATAGAGTCGTCCATCAATTTATGTATTCATAATTATAATTCTCAATGTTGACAGATATCCATAAAATAATTTTAAAATTTCCTACTGACTACACACCTTTAATACATTTGGTACGTTTTGGATCTAAGAAGAGACGATTAATAGAAATTTTATTACATTGCAATATACAGAGATTGTACGTACACTTATCGAGCTAAGGAGACGCGAGTTTATATCCTGCGTCGGTGCATGAATTTGATATAATTAACATTTAGTTTCATTTTCCTCATAAATCTTAATGGACTAATTTCTTAAGGTAAAACTCCCTATCTAAACTTAAAATAAAAAACCTAAAATAAAAAATGCCACGCTATGTGTTAGTGTGTTTAAATACCGTGTGGCAGCGGTTAGCGCATCCGCTTGCCGAGTCTACATTCCCGGGTTCGAATCCCTAGCCGAAGCCAGTGACCAGTCTCGCTGTTCTATAGGTAAAGTCAGTATGTGCAGTAATTATATGATTTAATTCCCTCTTCTTTCCATCCTTTCGCTACCCTAACATTTGGACGAAGCGTTTTGCTTTGCCTCTCATAATGCCTACAGGAAAGACCTGGAATAATTTGCCTATTACTTCAACAAAAGGGTAGTAGTTTTGGATGGTAAACCCATCCAAAACTACTTCACCACATACCATCAGGTGGGGTCGTAGTTAAGTCATCATCATCACTACAGCCTGTCACTACTCCAACGCTGAACATAGGCCTCCCTCATAGATTTGAAGTTTGAGATTTTGCCATAGTTGCCACGCTTGGCAGGCGGGTTGGCAACCGCAGTTTATTTATTCAGATGTAACAGGAATATGCTGCTGCCCATCTTCCGGTTTTCATTCACCCGCTGTCGACTTTTACGACACCCACGGGATTAGATGGGGTGGTAGATTCTCTTAAGCCGCCACCACACGGCTTAGTTAAGTACTAGCTAATAAATTTAAAGAAAGATTATATACTAATTTCGATGTCTTGAAATATTCTTTGCGTCGATATCTCTATTCAATGGTTACGATAAATCCAGATAGCCAATGTGTTTAACAAACCTACGACCAACGACTCCGTAAGCCGGAACGTTGTCGATAGAGTCATGCGGTCGCGGGCCAAGGATTAAGAATTCCTAATTATCGATTTTAAAAGTGACAATCACATTAAAGCAGGTTACGGAAAACTAAAGTTACGCTAAAGTGGGCAAGTTTTGAATGATTTCTATTTAACAATAAAACTTAGGTTGCTGCCATAAATACCCTAAAAGTTTATAATAATTTACAATAACTATATAATACGAGTACATATAAAAATAAATAACTTTTATTTCATTACTACTTCATAACTTTGTAACGGAAAATTTAGCTTGAGGCCAAAGACAACAAAGAAAAAAAAATACAATGTATGACTACAGGAAAGCGATCTTTGTAATTGTAATACGCTTTTTAATTTTCAATTTGTATATAATCTCATATTCATATTTAATAAATATTATTTATTATACAATTACTTATCACTATTATGTTCTTTTTTTAAAACTTACAAGATATTTATCAACATTATTGGCCTCTAAAATTAGCAAGACTATAAATTAAAAAAAAAACCGTTAAAAACGGAAAATTATCTATTTATTAGTCGTTAGAAGCAAGGGGGAGATAACATGGTAAGGGAATACGAACGCAGATTAGTTCGTACATTTTTGTATTTAACAAATAGTTTGAAAAACTCCTAAAGAAGAAAATATGGTCATTAAAAAAAATAAACACGCTTACCTAATCCCATTTTTTTCTTTATTTTTTTCAACACTTTCATCTTAGACCCCTTCTTATCCTTCACAGGAGTCGTCTCCGGTTCCAGAGCCATCGGGGGCAGGACTAGGGTCTGGGGCGGCATCTGAGCCCCATGACCAGAAGCCCTAGGACACGCCGGGCAATGACAGCCCCCCCTCGCTTGCCTAACACTCATACAGCCACTTACACCCATCATTTGTCTCGATTGTTCTTTGACTTCGAACAACCGTCTAATTCTAATTCATGTCAGACTATAAACACAGTCACGAAAAACGTATTACGGATCACGAAGCGTTACAAATTATTTTTTATAAGTCACGAAAGCATAACGCGAGTATGAGTGACGCGACGCGAAAGACGTCCGCCCGATCCGAGGTTACGCGGCGGAGTGATGATGCGAGCGTCACGCGCTAAGGGCTCCTATTGCGTACGCAAGAATCCCTAACTATAGTGTGACAATGATTAAAATTAAATTTTAGGGAACTAAGAAAATACGGGAAAGCAGCGAGTTACACCTAGGAGTATTTATTTTATTTGTATTTATTTATTTATTTAAGGATTACCAACAAGGTTAACACATAACAAAAACACTTAAATACTTAATGCTAAAAAAAGAGGCATGTGCCACCTTACGTAAAGGCAACAAAGGAAAGTCAGGCGATACAGTCTTTTACAGCGCTTACAGATGAATTATAACTATAATTAAAACAATTTCTATAATCACTATTTTAAACTTACATGAGAAAATTAATCACTGCAATAAAAAAAAAACTATTATAAAATTAATTTAACTAGTTAATCTATACATATAATAAATCTAAACTTCACGTGTTTGTACATTTAAAAATTTTGGCAATTAAATGATTGACGGGCGCTAAAAATAAGTAACTAAATATATTTCTATCATTTTTAGTAAAGTCTGACTGTCTGTCTGTGATTTCGCAATAACTTTTTAGAGAGCAATCTAAGTAATCTAAGTAATTTCAGAAATATTTAGGGTTCCTGCGTAAAATCTGAAAAACTATAGAAATTAGGTGTTTTCCCCGCGGCTTTAATTTGCATTTTGGTCATCATTATTTACGTTCATGGCAGCCAAGTATTTCTCATAATATTATAAATACGAAAGTAATTCATCGGGACAGACCCTCTGCCTGTTTGTTACCTTTCACGGTTCAACCACTTAACCAATCATGACGACATTTGGCACAGAGAGAGCTTGCATCCTGTAGACGGACATAGGAATAGGATACTTTTTATTCCAGAAAATCATACTGTTTCCACGGGATATTTGAAAAACCTATGTCCACACGGACATGGTAGCAAAAATAAATACAATCGATTTAAAAAAAGAATGAGACAAACGATAAAAGAAAAATGGCAATGATCGCGATTGCGCCAGCAAGTCGTTGTGTACAACGTGTGTAAAGTTTCGCACCACGACGCACGACCGCCGTAGAGAACGGCGAGCAGCAGTCGACAATCACACCGAGTACACACGATTCACCCGTGTTCCAGGGAGGTTCTCACCGCCCAGAGTTACCGACACACAAGTCGACAGTCCGAATGGAGGCCCGCAGCCTCCCACGGACGGTCATTAGACGACATAAAATCATTTTGAGATATTCTAAATCGCGCAAGCACGCAGCGAACGCGACACAGTCCGAATTTCGAGGTGTTTGTAGGAGTTTATTTAAGTATTTATGTTTGGGTCAAAGCAAACCTGGCACGCGGGCCCCTGGCCCGTGAGTACAGTATCCGATGAAGCTGTAAAAGCCTAAAAGGCTGACAGCAATTACATCACCGAATTTATATATATATATATGAAATCCAATATTGGTGCGAGACATTTTGGTGCGAAAGAGGACAAAACGCGACGTTCGGATTGATTAGCTAGGTGCTGAATATTGCAGTCGGCAGAGTAAACATGGGCAGTCAATAACGTTGTTAACAATCTTGTATAGTGTGTTATGGAGATAATGAGAGCGCATACTATCGCACATAATAACTGATGGTAGGATTCCTATGCCAGGAATTCTGTTGTTCTGCCGTGAAACATTAGTGTGCAGACATTGCTGTGTTTCGGTCTGAAGGGCACTGGTGTTGTTCTGTGCAATATTTTTTTTTAATTTATTTATTTATTTGGATTACCAACAAATGTTACACCTATTACCTTAAATTTTATACACTGAATAAAAACTAAGTGCACATTTATTAATAGGTAAACACCGCATGCTTAGTGTACATAGCACCCATACTAACATTATAGTAAAAAAAAAATCACCTTACAACTTAAAAATTAATTAATAATAACAATATTACACGGCCATGTCAATGTTTACCATCAGGCGTACGTTTCGCTCGTCTCGTTCCTTTCTCCAAAGACAAAAAAACGACAGAGTGACCTAGTGGTCAGAGTACCTGACTTCAAGGCCGTGTTCGAATCCGGGATGGTGTTAACATTTATGCGAACCCATAAATTGTTGGTTTTCGGATCTGGTTGTGTTGCGCGTGAAACATTATGTCTGTAAAACGGATCGCTTAAAAAAAACTAAACTATTGTACACGCTACGATAAACAACTTCATATGAAACTTTATTTCACCTCATCGACGCGTGTAAATTTACATAATCGATAGTGTAGGTTACTTGTGAATGGATTGATGTCCTCCTGGCCGATTTCGACCAAGGCGACAACTTCCGAATACTATCGGGACCTTTCAACTGCGCAGGATTTTCGTGGTGGTAGGATTCCTATGCAGGAATCCCTCTAGGTAGGTACCACACCAGGGCCAGTTAATTGGCCGTGAAGCAGTAGTGTGCAAGCATTACTGTGTTTCGGTTTGAAGGGCATTGAAAATAAGCGTAATCACTGGGCATATGAGACTTAAGAACTGATGTCTCAGGGTACCGAAAACCAACAATTTGTGTTACGCGTTCGCTACTTGCGATAATACCAAATATGACTAGTAACCAAATATGACTACGTACGACAAAGGACTTCCTTTCTAATTCTCAACGTCTGTACACCCTATCTAATATAGCCCATCTCTTTTTAACACATTAACAACGAACGGGATAGAGCGAAATCGTTTCCAGCTGTCGTGTAACAAATGCCAGGTCGTGCTGCGTTCAAATTAAACACCTTGGGCAAACTCTGCCCTCGCCCAATCCTCAGAAGCCAATTACCATCAAGAAGCACGACCAAACATTTACTGTTTAGTTTGTCTTCGATAAGTAGCTGACGATCATCATCGTCATCATTTCAGCCTATCACCAGTCCACTGTTGAACGTAGGCCTCCCCCATAGATTGCCACAAAAGTTTGTACCACTCGATTTGGGGGCGGGGGGGGGGGGATTTGCCATAGTGGCCACGCATTGTACCTCGCTAACCTGAGCATTCGCAGTTCGGTCCCTATATGACGCGTTCAAACATACAAACTCTGCCGCTTTATTATAGTTTTAATTATAGCAAGATTACAATCCATACTTATATTATAAACTAGCTGTGCCCTGCGGTTTCACTCGCTAAAAAAAGCCGATCCCGATCGATGATATATACTTCCCTATTTGAATCGGACTATAGGGTTTTAACTTTTGTGCGCGGAACCCTTATCATTTTTCTAAAATGAAAGTAGCCTAAGTTACCCGCTACAATATCAGCTATCTGTCAGTGAAAGTCCCGTCAAAATCGGTCCAGTCGTTTCGGAGGTTAGCCAGAACAAACAGACATGGATTTTTTTTATTCAATATAAAAAAAAATCAATATAGATAATTTACATAATACCTATTGAAAGTTAATTTTTTTAAACTACACTGGTTCGCAAAGAAATGCCTCTGTCCTGGGAAGAACCAGTAAGAAACCCAGCGGGATTATTTTTTTCAGTCATTGTAAATATACCATTACAGCAGTTTTATAAAGATGTAGAAATAGCTTGGCAGCGATCACTTCATTCCCAGAGGTTATCATCATCCATGTCAAACATAAACAAATAGTTTGAACTATTTTATTGAAAGACTTTGTGCACTTTCTGGGATTTTGTTGTAAAAACGTATACATTGCCCCATGAAAGAGTTACTGACTCTGTGAAGTCGGGTAACTGCCATAATTAGGAATATATACTCTCCATCGACATTTATTACTCAACATTCACACAGCAACAACTCTTTTAATTTGGATGTTCGGTAGCTTAGTACCTTTCACACGTTCATGTGTTCCTAGTACTTTAAGACGGGCATTTTTATGACAGTACTTGTAACATTTGCGTACTTATTGTTTGACTACTAACTATTGTTTGTCCTGCCCGAACGCTCGCTTGCCTGCTGTTAACAGATTCAGCAAACGATTTTTCGATATTCGAATTATCGATAATCTATATACTGAGTGACTCTTGTCATTTTCCTAAAAGCCTATCGCAGCGCCACCTACCGGGTCCAATTCTGAATCTAAACCATCCAGGGAACCACACAAACACACACAAAAAAAATCATGAACATCGGTCCAGACCTTTAGGAGTTCTGTGATGTACACACGCACAGAAGAATTATATATATATAGATATATAAAGATACATAGAGTCACGCCTCTTTCTCATAGGTGTAGGTAGAGACCACATCTTTCCACTTGCTACGATCCTGACATCTTTAGGAGTGACATACACAAGCACAGAAGAATTATATATATAACGATACTAGTTGATGCCAGCGATAATATATAGAATATAGAATATATATAGATAATATATAGAAATATTCCGTAAGAACTGTTTGATTTTCCACGATAAAAAGTGTCATATGTCCGTCTTCAGAATGCAAGCTACCTCTGTGGCAAATTTCGTCAAGATCGGTTCGCCGGATGAACCGTGAAAAGGTAACAAACAGACAAAGGGACAGAGAGAGTTACTTTCGAATTTATAATATTAGTATGGATATATATATTTATGTATGTGTGTGTCACAGAGGCACTACGCAATTCACTACATCCATCTGACGAAACGCCTATGCGATAAGATCGGAGGAAAGTTTAGATATAGTGTCAGTGACACTGGGATAGTCACAATACATACAAAAGTTGCAAGTGCGTTGCACTAATATTTCTTATTATCTGGGACCTAGCCCTCGGCACGCCAATTCCTAGTATATACTACTATTTAAGTACATTACATAATAAAATCACAAGAATTTCACATTCATAATTAAATACTGAACATAATGACTTTAAAAAAAGGTTTTAAGAAATTAATCATTAGTGACACAGTAAAATTATAATCCACAATTTCGCATAACTAAGGACAATGCCTTGAAATATGCTAAAAGCTACATTAGTTGTCTATTGTTTAAGGCGGGAAAGTAAATTATTATTCATAATAAGGGACTTTTGGCGCCAACTCGAAAAGTGGCAGTAGTGTTTTTATTTAATTTTGTAATTTCTGTGTATATTTGGAGTTTTGATGTTTAATATTGTTAGTTTATTATGTACTCGTAGCAAGTGCTCCTGAAAGTGTACAGTCATTGGAAAATTCAATTCAAGACCAAAATTGTACTTTTCGTTTTGTCTTCATCAGTCCAGCAAATCTTCAGTAAAAGTCAACTATCATTTTACTGTCGATCAAAATTCTTAAGTGTTGCTGCTAAAAGATTGTATTCTTGAATATGTTACGTTTGTATACTGGAAAATAGTTTATGACTGTTTCCATTAATAAATAAATAGAATAACTATACTACTTCGCGCTCAGATTTTTTTTCTTTTTTTTATTGTATAAAGTGACGAAACGAGCAAAACGTTCACCTGATGGTAAGTGCAACGTCCGCCCACAACAAATGCTGTGTCACCCAGAACATTTCTGTGTGATACCACACTGCGCCCGTCACCCTGAGACGTCAGTTCTTAAGTCTCAAATGCCCAGTGATCACGCTAGCTAACAGTGCCATTCAAACCGAAACACAGTAATGCTTGCACACTACTGCTTCACGCCATAATAACTGGCCCTGGGTAGGTACCTACCTAGACGGATTGTTGCATAGGAATATACGCAGTAAAATATTTAATATTTATCAATATTTATTTATAATTCAATAAATATTTATATGAATTATCCATTATGCGGATTATTTAGTACGTAATGAGACCAGCAAAACGTTCACCTGATGGTAAGTGCAACGTCTGCTGCAACAATTGCTTTGTCACCCAGAACATTTTTGTGTGGCGTCACTCTTCACCCATCTCATATGCGCAGTGGTTACACTAGTCTCAGTGCACTTCAGAGCGAAACCCGGTAATGTTTGCAACTATTGCTTCACGGACAATTTTTTAATTTTTTTTTATATAGTGACAGACAAGACAGTGCTACCCAGAACACTTCCATCAGTTCTTAAGTCTCATATGCCCAGTGATTACGCTAGCTCTCAGTGCCCTTCAGATCGAAACACAGTAATGTTTGCACACTACTGCTTCACGGCAGAGTAAAGGCCCTGCGGTGGTTCCTTCTTACACGGATTCCTGCATACGAATCCTACCGCCACTAATTTGTTTTTTATCATAAAAACTCAGTAATTTCTATTTTAATTTACGCCGAGCGAATCAGGCGAGAAATAACTAGTACTTAATAAACCTTCCATTTAGATCGTACAATTCATTTATCCCTTGACATTGTTGTAGTGTAAACGATTCCTATCTCGAGATACACCGCATCTGACGCGCAGAAGAAGATAAGCAAGCGTTTTGTAAGATCTTCAGGTTTAAATAATCCTAATCCGAAACATACCGTAGTTCTGCTAAACCCAAAAAAAAAGTGTATGGGCTGTCTTATCTATACTGTCCATACTAATATGATAAATGCGAAAGTAACTGTCTCTGTCCCTCTGTCCGTTTGTTACCTTTTCACGATTTTGACAAAATTTGGCACAGAGATAGCTTGCATCCTAATAAATCTAAAACAAATAGTTCCCACGGGATATTTGAAAAAAATCTCGTGGGATGTTTTCACGCGGACCAAGTCGCGAACATCAGCTGGTAATATTATAATGAGATAGTGCGAGTTTTGTGGCTTTGCGTGGTTGGCTGGGTAAGATTACCCTTCGAAACCACCAACTGGTGGTAGGATTCCTATGCAGGAATCCGTCTAGATAGGTACCAACTCAGGGCCAGTTATTCTGCCGTGAAGCAGTAGTGTGCAAACATTACTGTGTTTCGGTTTGAAGGGCACTGTGAGCTAGCGTAATCACTGGGCATATGAGACTTAAGAACTTATGTTTCAGGGTGATGGGCACGGTGTGGTGTCACACAGAAATTTTCTGGGTGATACAGCATTTGTTATGGGCAGACGTTGTACTTACCATCAGATGAACGTTTTGCGCTTTCCGTCACTATTATCAAATAAAAAAATCTATTTGAAAAATTTGAAATGAAATTTATTCAATCTTCAACGTAAGTAATATTTTTTTTTTTTAAAGATTTAAACGAACACTAGGATTTTCTCCTGTATCGTGGGTGCGTTTTACAAACATACATTTCACATGCACAACACAACCAGACCCGAAAAGCAACAATTTGTGTTTTTGCACAAATGTTACCTCCGGCTGGGAATCGAACCCAGGACCGGTGGCGCAGAAGTCAGGTACGCTAACCACTACGCCACGCGGTCGTTTCATTTGTCAAACGTCATTTTTTACAATCTACCACCGTTTCGTAATGAGGGTTCTCTGACGGAGAAGAAACAGGCGAAAGAAACTCCGTAGGTATCCTCTATTTTGTTATTTTACTTTTTTTGTCAAAAGTACATTATAAATAAATTTACAAAGAACGGTCTCATAGAAAACCAAAGGTCCATGACAAAATATTATACAAGATTCAATAACAAATGAAAGATTATAGAAGTTATGTAATTCTATATACGAGGGGTGATCCAAAAGTAATGATAATCAATAATAAACACAATGAATAAAATAAATAAATAAATTTATGTTCTCAACATAGTCTCCTAGGCAAGTCTATACATTTAGTCCATCTCTTTTCTAATCCTAAAATTCCCTTACGAAAAAAATCTTTATCTTGACTCTCAAAAAGTCCTCAACCGCGGCCATCACGTCGCTATCATCGTCAAATTTCTTGCCTCGGAGGTGTTCCATTGAGTCGTGGAAAGAGATAGAAGTCGCTGGGGGCTGATCTGGTGAATAGGGGGGGTGTTCCAGCCAGCTCAAAGCCCCGCTTCCTGAATGTCAGCCATGGCAATTGCAGCTTTGTGAACCGGTGCGTTGGTTCTTGATTGAACAAGCACTCTCCAGGACGCCCATCGACGTCCCTCACTGAAGAAAATGTGAAAAAAGTTGAAGAAGTTGTATTGGAAGATCGAAGAGTGACTATCAGGCATGTAGCTGAGGTCACAGGGATCTCATATGGCAGCATTCAAAGAATCCTTGCGAACGAATTGCATATGAGAAAGGTCTCCGCGCGTTGGGTACCGAAAATGTTAAACGACGAGCAAAAGAAGAAACGAGTCGACATGTCAAGAGCAAATCTCGAAAAGTTCCAGGCAGACAAGGATAATTTTTTGTCACGTTTTGTGACCATGGACGAGACCTGGATCCACCATTTTGATCCTGAAACAAAACAACAATCGATGACATGGAAACGATCCGATGAACCGACGCCGAAGAAATTCAAAGTGTCAAGCTCAGCAGGGAAGGTTATGGCGTCTGTTTTTTGGGACGCTGAAGGAATAATCATGGTGGACTACTTGGAAAAGGGGGCCACTATTACAGGCTCCTACTATGCAGAACAAATATGCACATTTTCTTCATAGGGACTTCGAATGGGCGTCTTCGTGTTCGGCTCCTCGATGTTCGTTCCCAACTTAAACCCTTAGCCAGCGTCAACTGGGAAGATGGCGGAGAGATGCCCCTAAGGGTTCCACCAAGTCGCTGTGTGGTCTTGGTAGTAATTTTTTTTCAAGGCAGAGGTTTTTAATGACAGCCTGATTTCGTGTTTTTTCTCCATTTTGATGTTCACTCCTTGACAGTCCGTATTCAAATGAATTAGCTCCCGGGAATCGTGGCCTATTGATAATGATTTTTTTTTTCCCCTGAACTGTGGTTAACTGATTAAGTGACGAAATTTTTTTGGGTCTTTTTGTGTCACTAGAAATACTGATTATCATTACTTTTGGATCACCCCTCGTATTAATACGTGAAGACAAGTCTTTGTAATATATTTAATAATGTAAAAAAAAGTTTTTAACCCGCAGTGGGAGCAAAAATGAGAGAAGGCCCGTGCAGTGGGACATTTGTAATAGATGTCACTTTTCTTTTTTTTTAATTATGTTCACAAGAGGAGTGTAGTAAGATTGGATTTAAAAAAAACTTGATAAAAGTCACAGCATTTCGAGGCATACTTGGGGTATAGATTTTTTGAAAGAAAGAAACGAAAGAAAAATGATTTATTTGCTAGAAATACCCAGTAACGTGGGTGCGTTTAACAGACATATATTTCACATGCACAACAACAACCAGACCCGAAAACCAACAATTTGTGTTTTGCACAAATTCGAAGAGTGACGGTAGTGTTTTAATTGATTTTTTTGTATTTCATGAAAGTGACGGAACGAGCAAAACGTTCACCTGATGGTAAGTGCAGCATAACAAATGCTGTGTCACCCAGAAAATTACTGTGTGACACCACACTGCGCTTGTCACCTTGAGACATCAGTTCTTAAGTCTCATATGCCCAGTGATTACGCTAGCTCACAGTGCCCTTCAAACCGAAACACAGTAATGTTTGCACACTACTGCTTCACGGCAGAATAACTAGCCCTGGGGTGGTACCTATCCCAGTGTAATTTCTATGTAGATTTTGAGTTTCGATGTTTAATATTGTTACTTTATTATGCAGCAAGTGCTCGTGAAAGTGTACAGTGATTGGAAAATTCAATTTAAGACCAGGGGGGCTACTGTGTAACTCGTGAGATACACGCAATCAGAGTTACACACTAGACCCCCAGGATTGTGCTTTTCTTTTTGTCACCATCACCATCAAGCAAATCTTCAATAAAAGTCAACTCTCATTGATTGAGATTATGAATTATCTATTGTCACTTTCGTGACCGACTTGACATTGGCAGAATTCTATTGAAAGAGGCCAGAATTAAAAGGAGAAGAATTCCAACCCTATTAATTGCTCAATTCCAGTAAGCACTAACGAGACAAAGGTCCCTAACATTCCAAGCAGCCTAAATGTCGTGAAAGCAGACCTATTGCAATTGAATAGGGTGACCACATTAAAAAAATTATAGGACTAATTATCTGGAGTGGAACAGGAAGATTCAAAGTCAAAGTCAAAATTTCTTCATTCAATTTAGGTTTGTTTAAAGCATAATGAACGTCTAAATCTACACCGGTTCATAAAATGGCCTTCTGAGAGAAGAACCGGTAAGAAACATGGGGTCTTTCTTTTTTCTATGCCATATTACATAATGTCATTTATAGATAACAAAAAAAATTACTTCATAAATTTAGTAGCCAGGTGGTCTGCAAGTGCAGAGTATGGGTTATTTCCACACATCTTTGCCCTCTATTTAATGATCTATTTTATAATACGCTTTATCTATAATAATGTAAACATAATTGCTAGTATGGCCGTGTGGTGGTTGACTCGAATGGCGGCTTAAGAGAATCTACCACTCCATTACGTCCCGTGGGTATCGTGAAAGTCGACAGAGGGAAAATGAAAACCAGAAAATGAACAGCAGCACCTTACTGGAACAACTGAATAAATAAACTGCGGTTGCCAACCCGCCGGCCAAGCGTGGCAAACATGGCAAAATACCCCCAAAACGAGAGCTACAAACTTTTGTGGCAATCTATGGGGGAGGCCTATGTTCTGCAGCGGACTAGTGATAGGCTGAAATGATGATGTTGAATTGGTAGTATTTTAAAAAAAATAATTGTCAGAGACTCGGCGACAATCACGCCATAACCACATTCCAAAACTGGTGTTTATGCATACACATTAGCTCCGGCTGGGATTCGAACCGAGGATTAGCGGCGTTGTCCATATAACGCATACATAGATGCCCCTTTCCCATATAAGTAGGCATGACATGGGTAGGCAGAGAACACTCACGTAGTCCACTTTTCGCCCCCGCGTGAAACCAGACGTACGAGTAAGCTGCAATAAGTGCAGGGCGCTACAAGCTGGAACATGATAATGCTTGCACGCTATTACGTAAGGTAGAACAACTGCCACTGTGGTATACTTAGAATGGGCTCTGAATATAAGTCCTACCATTATCATGGCTCAAAACGGGACTGTCCCGAGTTCGAGAACCAGAATTGACACTGCACCAATAACAGATGCGCGTACGCACCTTGCGCGGAGGCTGCGCGTGTCGCATGCCCCAGCCCGCGACATCTGTTGGGATTAGCGTGCTTTTTGCACCGGTTCGTTGACCCACTCGGCATTTGCTTTTCGGTTATTGTTTCAGCAATTTCTATGGCACCGGATGCGTTCGCACCGCTTCCTTATAGACAGGGATGTTAATTGCATCGATATCGATAATGCTTTTGTAGGTCATAATGAAAAAATGAAAAGAACGTGATTTTTCAAAAAGAATACTATATAGAAAACTACCACTCCATCTCATCCAATGGATCTCGTAAAAGGCGAGTAAGGAATTAAACTGCACTGTGCACCCAACAGCGCATGGTGGCGATGGGCTCACCACCTATCACACCAAGTGCATTATATTATTTAGGTGAAACGTGGATTGTGGTAGTCATCTGTTTTTGCAGTGAGTGCCCAGTCTCTGACTACCCCTTATGGGATACATACCGATCTTATGTATGTATGTATGTATACAATTAATTATTGCCGATGATACGCAGATTTATATACATTTCAAGCCTACAGATGTTCAAGAAGTTGTTAATAAAAAGAAGGTCTGAACAAAACATACTGATTTTAAATACAAATGAAATTAAATTTATGATATTAAATTCCAATCGTCTAGTTAAAAACATTGGGACCAGACCAGGTCACAATGTTTTTAACTTCCGGTCCGGTTTCTGGTCCTCACCATAATGTATGGTGGTGAATGTTGGGTCTGGCATAAGAGGCATGAAAGTAAGATTAATGCTGTGGAAATGAGAAGTTTCAGAAGTATAGCTGGAGGAACTTTGACCGACAAAGTGAGAAACAGCGTGATAAGGGAACGTTGAGGTGTGGTAGTGATGTAGTGACAAAGATAGAGAAAGGCTGTTTATGCTTCGATGTTTTGGACACGTACAGAGAATAACTGAAACATCAAAATGATCAGATCGGAGACCTTTTGAGGAAAGGTCACTAAGGAAGAAGCGAAAGATGTGTGTCAGGATGGTAGCAAGTGGAAAGATGTGGTCTCTGCCCACTCCAATGGAAAAGAGGCGTGATTGTATGTATGTAAAACATTGGTAAAAATGAAACAATTAGGTGTTATTATAGATAAACTTAGTTTTAAAGGTCATGTGCAAAATATGGTTCCTGTGCAAAATATGGTTCCGAACTGTTTGTTTTTATTGGATAAAGTGATGAAACGGGCAAAACGTTCACCGGATGGTAGGCGCAACGTCTGACCATGGCAAATGCTGTCTCACCCAGAACATTTCTGTGTGACACCACATTGAGCCCATCACCCTGAGACATCAGTTCATAAGTCTCATATGCCCAGTGATTACGGTAGCTCACGGTGCCCTTCCAACAGAAACACAGTAATGTTTGCACACTACTGCTTCACGGCAGAATAACTGGCCCTGGGATGGTATCTACCTAGACGGATTCCTGCATAGGAATCCTACCACCAATGCATAGGAAGGAATAGACGTGTCAATAAGTACGCTTTCAAGTAACAACGTCCGTCCGTCTGTCTGTAGACTGGACCTCGTTAATACAACATTGATGTCAATTAAGTGTAACTACGTACTGTGTAATTAACTTCATTAGAAAAGGTCCTAAGGTCGCGGGTCAGACGGATGCGTCTTAACGCAGACGTCCAATTATGGAGCACTAGACGATCTTTTGCAAAAATCTACCTTCCTAAGATTGAAACACATCATGGCAATATTCACCAGGATGTTTCATTTATCTGACATGTCGGATTTACTGTCTGTCCTCTTACTTTGTGATGTTGTATACTCACGCATGCGTCTATGCTCCATGAAGGGTACTTGCGATTTTATGAATATCTTTATATACTGTTGTTTATATGAATGTATATGCTGTGTGGTGGCGGCTCGTTAAAAGAATACTACCACTCCATCTCAACCATTGGATCTCGTAAAAGGCGAGTAAGGAATTAAACTGCACTGTGCACCCAACAGCGCATTGTAGCGATGGGCTCACCACCTATCACACCAAGTGCATTATATTGTTTTGGTGAAACGCGGATTGTGGCAGTCATCTGCTTTTGCAGTGAGTGCCTAGTCTCTGACTACCCCTTATGGGACACAGTCGTGATCTTATGTATGTATGTATATGAATACCATTATTTTATATTATACACATTTATATTATTTATTAATATATATATATATATATATATATATATATATATATATATATATATATATATATATATATATATGTATTTAATAATCTTTCGTTAATACTCAAATTATCCGATTTTGTATGTTTAAAATTACTTTATTAGGTAGGATTCCTATGCGGGAATCTGTCTAGATAGGTACCACCCCAGGGCCAGTTATTCTGCCGTGAAGCAGTAGTTCGCAAACATTACTGTGTTTCGGTTTGAAGTGCACCGTGAGCTAGCGTTATCACTGGGTATATGATACTTAAGAACTGATGTCTCAGGGTGACGGGCGCATTGTGGTGTCACACTGTTCTGAGTCACACAGCATTTGTTATGGGCAGACGTTGCACTTACCATCAGATGAAGTTTTGCTCGTTCCCTCAATTTAATTGAATAAAAAAAAAACAATTACACAATTTAATATAGTTAATAGAATCAGGCGTTACAGGTTTCAGGAGGAAAGGGAGTTAATTTGCTAAGATCCGCATGCAATGTATGAAACGGTGTATATTACCTAGTTACTAAAGAGAACCGCCCGCCCTCCCTCAGCAGCGTGCTCAAGCAAACTAACACCGCCACCGGGAACCGCAGATAACTACCCTCCACCACTTCAATACTACCAATAGCTGATATACACCACTGAAGTCGAGAGCACGGCCCGTGTTTCGCCCCAAAACAAGGGCAGGCATTACCAAGTGTTATAGGCTCTACGACAGACAGCGGACTTGGCGGCTGTCTGGCTCTTAAGACACGCTTCAAGGCAGAGTCATTGGCCTGGGGTGGTACCTATCTAGATGGATTACTGCATAGGAATCCTACCACAAGCTCATAAAGTAAAAGTAAAGTTTCAGCCTATAAATGTGAGGCACAGGCCTCCTCTCATTTTTGAGAGTGTTTTTGGAGCTAGGAAAAATCCGCCACGCTGCTCCAATGCCGGTTGGCGGACTGCACATGTCTTCGAAATATTTTTTATTTCTTAGACATGCAGGTTTCCTCACGACGTTTTCCCTCACCGCCGAGCACGCGGTAAAGGCAGCACTTAAAGTTGCAATAAACAATTTTAGTGGTGCCGGCACCGGGAATCGAACCCAGGTCACTCGCGTACTATGGAGCTCATAAAAGTAATTTTATAAAAGAACTGACAAAAGAGAATGGGCATAAAAAAACTACTTCAAAACACTGTTATGACAAATTAGGTATTGGTACATTGGTACAAAGTAGGTTATTGTTTTCGACACTACCACTGTAGCCGTAAGATCTATTATTAGTGCGTAACCGATTAAAATGTTTTGATAGCTACGGCATTATATATATTTCAGAAAGGTGCAAAATGTCTTCCGTTCGAAAGTTCACGGCTGCATAGAAATGGTTAGCTGCAATTCGCCATAGGTTGTTCCGTCCGTCTATATCGAGCGTTAATTTTTTTGCGCAGATGTTGGTACTCCTGTACGTACTTAGAGTTCAGGAACCTTAATTGTTTCACACCTGCTGTTTTGAAGAAAGCTGGCCTTGGTAATGAGGGATTTTATGTTGTATGTATACAGGGTTTACGTTCACACCTTCTCGGAAAAAGTAGGGTGTGATAGGTAGGTGAAATAGAAGCCCGCGGCATGTTTATTTTACTTATTTTTAAGTCTTATTTAATGCCGCGGCAGGGTAATATGTCTTCGGTTTATGTAGTTTGTTGTATGTACGGGACTCTAGTAAAGCCAAAGATAGTCAACTAATAATACGGTGTATAGTTTTTATTTCACCCATCTAACACACCCTAACTTTTCTGGGAAAGAGAGCACAATCACACTGTATATACATTAATTACAAAATTCATTAAAAACACTATCGCCACTTTTCTAGTTGGCGCCAAAATTCCAACCATGTTTAATTAGTTTCTCTACCTTTTCGTCTTTACGTCATCCGCGTAAAAGATGTTCATTGACGCTTCAGAAATTAAAAAAAACTCTATATCAAAGATAAATCGTTTATTACAGTAATTTAAGATAAAACGGAAACTTAAGAATTAATGTCTCAATCGATGAGGCCGATGCGGTGCCGCACAGAAAGTTTACATTTTTTTTTATGGGCAGACGTTGCACTTACCATTAGGTCGATGTTTTACTCGTGTCGTTACTTTCAACAAAACAAAAATCTTGTCTATGGCGCTATCCTTCAATAGGCGTTTCCAAATCATCAACACCTGGTTCCGAAACGGGAGCGCCGCGATATCGTATGCTAGGTCAATAGAGCCAGATGCGCGCGACGGCATGTGGCTTGCGTTTCGGGGACGGCAGCACTGTTAAAAAAAACGAAGCACTGCCGCTAAGTTGCTTAATGCCATAAATATTCATTGCTTTTAAATAAAACTACTTTTTTACGGATTTTATCGCGTTTAATTTTGAACTATTTTTACCCGACGTTTCGGACGCTTTACAGCACCCATGGTCACGGGGGGACTGAGGTGACAGTTGTCCCGATGTCATAGTTAACCCGGAGTACCTTCAGCTTTTAATTATTATTTTTAGTCCGATCTACGCAGAAAGAGCTTACTGTGTTCTTGAAGCCTTGCAGTGGTATGCTTGGTTTTTGATTTAATTTTATTAATAATAGGATCCCAAGCCGGTGGTAATACCCAACCATCTTCCCTATTGAAATTAGGATGTTTTTTAATTTCAATAGCCTCGCGAATCATCCTTGGTAGGAATCGGTGTTCTTTTGCAAGGATTTGTGGTCTATCAAATCTGATGTAATGGTTGGGATGATCCAGAACATGGTCACAGACTGCAGACTTCCTAGAGCGTCGATGCTTCACATCAGCTATGTGTTCTTTAACGCGGGTTTTAATGGATCTTTTAGTTTGCCCTATGTAAGAGAGACCACATTCACAATCCAGCTTGTATACTCCTGCATCTTGTAGAGGGATGTTACACTTGACAGATGGTAAAAACTGACTTATCTTCTTCGGCGGCTTGAAAAATGTTCTTATAGAAGCTCGCTTCAAGATATAGCCAATCTTGTCCGTGACTCCTCTGACATATGGAAGAACAGCAGGTACACGCTCGACTGTGGCCGGCTTCACTCGGTCACTGCGACGAAGGCGCGGAACCCGAAGCTTGTTGTCTTGCAAAACTTGCTTGACATGCTGAAGCTCGGCGGCCAGGTGTTTACTGTCACAGATCCCTTGTGCTCTCTGAAACAAAGATTTACCCACGGTAGCTAACTGTGAAGGATGGTGGTGAGATTCACCATTTAAATACCTATTTGTATGGGTCTTTTTTCTATACACAGTGTGACACAAGGTGTTATTAGGATTCCGAATTACTAACACATCCAGAAAAGCTAAAGAGTTATTTGCCTCTAACTCCATTGTAAATTGAATTTTAGAGTTTAGGGAGTTAAGGTGGTCTAGAAATGCAGTTACTTTATGCGATGGTAAACTAAAAGATCCATTAAAACCCGCGTTAAAGAACACATAGCTGATGTGAAGCATCGACGCTCTAGGAAGTCTGCAGTCTGTGACCATGTTCTGGATCATCCCAACCATTACATCAGATTTGATAGACCACAAATCCTTGCAAAAGAACACCGATTCCTACCAAGGATGATTCGCGAGGCTATTGAAATTAAAAAACATCCTAATTTCAATAGGGAAGATGGTTGGGTATTACCACCGGCTTGGGATCCTATTATTAATAAAATTAAATCAAAAACCAAGCATACCACTGCAAGGCTTCAAGACACAGTAAGCTCTTTCTGCGTAGATCGGACTAAAAATAATAATTAAAAGCTGAAGGTACTCCGGGTTAACTATGACATCGGGACAACTGTCACCTCAGTCCCCCCGTGACCATGGGTGCTGTAAAGCGTCCGAAACGTCGGGTAAAAATAGTTCAAAATTAAACGCGATAAAATCCGTAAAAAAGTAGTTTTATTTAAATGTGTAATATTCGCGTAAATAAAAGAAAACATTATATTCATTGCTTTATCGGTGTCAGCTCCATCGTTTTCCAGGAAATAAAACCTCTTAAAAACAGAGGAAGCTTTTTTCCTTTATCGATATACGAAGTTAAAGTAAAGAAGTTGGTTTATTAACAGCCTATTAATGCCGTCGCTGCTGACCACACGTCTCCTCTGATTTATGAGATCGTTTTAAAATCGAGAAATTTTATTTTTCAAACTTATTAATCAAATTAATTTTCCAAATACGATAAGTCATCATCATCATCATTTCAGCCCATTAGTAGTCCACTGCTGAACATAGGTCTCCCCACAAAAGTTTGTAGCTCTAATTTGGGGGGTGATTTTGCCATAGTTGCCACGCTTGGCAGGCGGGTTGACAACCGCAGTTAATTTATTCAGATGTTCCAGAAAGATGCTGCTGCCCATCTCCTGGTTTTTGTTTTCCCGTTCGTCGACTTCTACGACGCCGACGGGATGAGATGGGGTGGTAGATTCTCTTAAGCCGCCACCACACTTTATTGTACATAACAACTACAAATATATTTCACAGTCAACGAGACGAGCTGGTAGTGTTACGCAGAATTATGTGTTTGTATTGACGTCGCATTGCACCCGTCGCCCCATGACATCAGTTCTTAAGTCTAACATGCCCAGTGATTACACAAGCTCTCAGTGCCCTACAGGCCGCATTGTATAAAGTGACGAAACGAGCAAAACGTTCACATGATGGGAAGTATGGTAGGATTTCTATGCAGGAATCCGTCTAGGTAGGTACCACCCCGGGGCCAGTTATTCTGCCGTGAAGCAGTAGTGTGCAAACATTACTATGTTTGTCGGTTTGAAGGGCACTGTGAGCTAGCGTAATCACTGGCCATTTGAGACTTAAGAACTGATGTCACAGGGTGACGGGCGCAGTGTTTAAAAAAAAACCCAGAAATATTCTGGGTGACACGGCATTTATTGTGGGCGGACGTTGCACTTACCATCAGGTGAACGTTTTGCTCGTTTCGTCAATTAATACAATAAAAAAAAAAATAGCTCCCGGCTTGGGATCCTATTATTAATTATTAATTAAATTAAAACAAAAGCAAAGCATACCACTGCACGACTTCAAGATACAGTAAGCTCTTTCTGCGTAGATCGGACCAAAAACAATAATGAAGAAAAGTAAGTTACTTTGCTAAGATCCGCATGCAAAATATAAAAATGGTGTATATTACCTAGTTTTTTGAAGAGCACCGCCCGCCCTCCCTCAGTAGCGTGCACAAGCAAACTAACACCGCCACCAGGAACCGCCACCAGGTACCCTCCGCCAACCACTACAATACCACCACTAGATAATATACACCACCGAAGCCGAGAACACGACACGTGTTTCGCCCCAAAACGAGGCATTATCAAGCGTAATAGACTCTACGACAGACGGCCGCCGAGTCTCGGCGGCCGTCTGTCGTAGTCTATTAAGTTTTCGGCTTCGGTGGTGTATATTATCTAGTGGTGGTATTGTAGTGGTTGGCGGAGGGTACCTGGTGGCGGTTCCTGGTGGCGGTGTTAGTTTGCTTGTGCACGCTACTGAGGGAGGGCGGGTGGTGCACTTCAAAAAACTAGGTAATATACACCATTTTTATATTTTGCATGCGGATCTTAGCAAAGTAACTTACTTTTCTTCATTATAATGGATTTCCGCAAAGTAACGCCTGATTCTATTAACTATACCAAAAACAATAATTAAAAGCTGAAGGTGCTCCTAAGGGTGAGCTTTGACAACAGGACGTCCTTTTTTTATTACAGAAACGGACGAGACGTACTTTTGACGTCAACTCGAAATGTGACGGTAGTTTTTTTTTTAAATCGAATCCTCACAGTAGAAATTTCTTCTGTATCGTGGTAGCGTTTTACGGACATACATTTCACATGCACAACACAACCAGACCCGAAAAGCAACAACTTGTGTTCTCAGACATGCAGGTTTCCTCACGATGTTTTCCTTAACCGCCAACCACGTGGTAAATCGGCACTTAAAATTGCAATTAACAATTTTAGTGGTGCCGGCACTGGGAATCGCACCCAGGTCACTCGCGTACTATGAAATTTGAAGCGAGCGCCTAGCCCCTGAGTTACCACGGCTAACTCTATAATTCGTATAAGCATGTTTAGAGCAGCCAACTTTACGAAACTAAACTTTCGCAATCTACTGCTTCGCGGAAGAATAACTGGCCGCTGACTACTAACTACTTCAAAGTAGAAAGACTTCGTAAATTCTCCACAAGTTAAAGTACTTTAACCCCCACTACCTTAAAAGACAAAGTGAGGGGTCGGTGAAGGCAAATTGCTCCCCGTCGCTCTAAGGCCGCACAAGGACGAGCGTTCGTGGCGCAAAAAATTCGAACCCGCAAACATCTGTCGCGGAGGCACGCGACGGCGCGTGGGCTCCTGTTATCCATACGTTAATATGGCTAGCTGTCGCCATCCAGCGTTGCCCGCGATTAATAGATCGTTCGTGTCGGTTGGCGTAATGGCTTCTAAGGGTCGCGGGTTCGAGAAAATATATGGTCTACAGCTTTTTGATCCGAGTCTGAGCGTTTGTGCATATGCAAATCAGGGCGAGGTATATACCGAGTGGTCGTCGTCGTTTCAGCCTATCATATATATATATTCCACTGCTGGACATAGGCCTCACTACCACAGACCACACATAGGGTTGAGAGCCGCAGATTATTTGTACTGATGTTTCAGGAAGACGCCGCTGCCCGTCTCCTGGTTTTATTTTCCCTCTGTCGACTTTTACGACACCCGCGGGATGAGATGGCGTGGTAGATTCTCTTAAGCCGCTAGCTACCACACTATATTGTTTCTGTTTTCGTTTTACAGGCATATGCCTGTAAAACGATACAGAAGAAATCTACAATTATACTACCTTACTATTCGAACGCCAGAAAAGATTAAGTTTTTCAAATTTCCATGAGATGTCAACATTCATATAGTCACGCCTTTTTCCCATAAGGTATAGACAGAGACCACAGCCATAGCCAATTTTTGGCTATGGCTGTGGGGGTGGCGACCAACTTTGCCGTCATTTCGGTACGAGTAAAAAAATTCTTACCTCCCCATTGCGTTCGAACGAGCAGTATAGTGACAGCATTGCATATTATGGTGTTATTCTGCACAAATAAAGGCTGTCCGTACAATACCTTAGTCGCAGACGACCGCGTGGCTTGGTGGTCAGAGTACCTGACTTCTAAGCCGCGGGTCCTGGGTTCGAATCCCAGCCGGAGCTAACATTTGTGCTAAAACATAAATTGTTGGTTTTCAGGTCTGGTTGTGTTGTGATTGTCCCCGTGTTTCTGACACTGCATCCTAGCCTACCTCCGATCTTATCGCATCAGCGTTACATCGGGCGCGGGTAGGTTGGGACGAGCGAGTGCCTCTGTGTTTGCGCGTACACTTGTGGCACTATAATATCACCTGCGCAGTTGATGGCTCTCGACAGTAGTCGGCAGTTGTCGCCGTGGTCGAAATCGGCTAGGATTTGTATCTGTATGTATGTATGTATACCTTAGTCGCCTCTTACACCTCGGTAGGAGAGAGGTGAGGTGTAGATTTCTGGTTTTTGATTTCATTCCATTAATAATACGATCTCAAATCGGTCCTATTGCCCCTCCATCTTCTCTATTGAAATTAGGTGGTTTTTTAATTTCAATAGATTCGCGACCCATCCTTGATAGGAATCGGTGTTCATTTGCAAGGATTTGTGGTCTAATGGTAGTCCGTGTTTCGTATTCACCGCAAGCGACGCCTGTAAGCGAGCCTAGTATGCGAAAACGGCTTAGCAACTATGCTTAGCGAGGAAAAATAAAAAAAAACCGCACATATGCAGGTAAATTGAAGAATTTCTCTTTGTGCGACTCTCGCAAACAATTTACACCCTTATTCAGTAAACGATTAGATCTAGTTTTGTACAGCAGTGACGTCACGCATTGTAAATGTTTTTAGTCAACAGCTGACTGTCAGCTGTCGCTTGGACAATGCGCGAATTGGAATTCGATGTATTCTGAACCTTAAAAGTATAACAATAAAGTCAAAAAAAAAACACGACATTTTTGGTCAATACAATGGCGCGCTTTACTAATGTTTTTTTTTTTGGGAAATTAAGTGAGGAGACTTGGGGGTCGTTCGCCTGCTTTTAATTGCCACGTCTGCCCATATCTTGCTTTGAAATTTCTGTGTTACGTGCTACGCATTGCGCTGGTCACCCTGAGACATCAGTTCTTAAGTCTCAAATGTCCAGTGATTACGCTAGCACACAGTGCCCTTCAAACCGAAACACAGTAATGCTTGGACACTACTGCTTCACGGCAGAATAACTGGCCCAGGGGTGGTACCTACCCAGACGGATTCCTGCATAGGAATCCAACCACCAGTGAAAGCCTCATATGCCCATATTAAACTATATCTCAGTGGTCTTCACTAGCTACTCTTCCATAGATTGTATATATCTATTTATTTCGATAGGTGATCGAGTTATGAACTACATGTACAAGTAAATTCTGCCATTGACACACGGAAGGCACCCAGCGGTGTCAGCAGAATACCAGCGTTGGCTATCTTGCCAACATAATACTGAGCTGATACCATATCGATCCAGCATCGCAATTTTTCTTATTAAATTTACTATAGATTTAAGGTAATAATTTTTCTATCGTGTTACATTTTTATTTGTGTCTTATGTACAATTTTTTTTTTATTGTATAAAGTTTCGAAACGAGCAAAACGTTCACCTGATGGTAAGTGCAACGTCCGCCCACAACAATTGCTGTGAACATATATGTGTCTGTGCACCCAGAACATTTCTGTGTAGCACCACACTGCGCCCGCCACCCTGAGACATCAGTTCTTAAGTCTCAAATGCCCAGTGATTACGCTAGCCCACAGTGCCCTTCAAACCGAAACACAGTAATGCTTGCACACTTCTGCTTCACGGCAGAATAACTGGCCCTGGGGTGGTACTTACCTAGACGGATTCCTGCATAGGAATCCTACCACCATCTTTGCTGGATTGATTAAATGAGTTATTATTATTATTAATTAATTAAATAAAATTGATGTGTCTGTTTGTGATAACAGAATAACAGCTTTCAACTCAATGCTTATGAAATTATACACGGTACTTTTTTAAAATGTTTGTCGTCTTTCCGTCTGTTTGTTCGGGCTAATCTCCGAAACGGCTGGACCGATTTTGATGGGACCGTCACCGACAGATAGCTGACATTATAGCGGGTAACTTATGCTACATTAGTTTTAGAAAAATAATTAGGGTTTCGTACATAAAAATTGAAAACCCCAAAATCCGATTCAGATAGGGAAGTATAAATCTATATCATCGACCGGGTCGGCTTTTTTTACGCGGGTGATATAATTTCGGTGATGTAATTGCTGTTAGCCTTTTTTGGCTTTTACAGCTTCATCGGATACTGTGCTCACGGGCCAGGGGCCCGCGTGCCAGGTTTGGTTTGACCCAAACATAAATAAATAAATAAACTCCTACAAAAACCTCGAAATTCGGACTGTATCGCGTTCGCTGCGTGCTTGCGCGATTTAGAATATCTCAATACGATTTTAAGTCGTCTAATGACCGTCCGAGGGAGGCTGCGGGCCTCCATTCGGACTGTCGACTTGTGTGTCGGTAACTCTGGGCGGTGAGAACCGCCCTGGAACACGGGTGTATCGTGTGTACGCGGTGTGATTGTCGACTGCTGCGCGCCGCTCTCTACGGCGGTCGCGCGTCGTGGTGCGTGTTATATTAAAGCTATTAACTGTGTGTACAGTGTAGCCTGGATCGTGACTGACCGTATCGTGGTCAGGGAGTGCTGAGACCTCCGTGTCGTCTAGCACGTTTCGCGGGCGACGTTTGCGTTCGGTCGCGTTTCTATCTGGTCAGTAATTTGCTGCTTTAACCACCAGAGGGTTTGGATGAACCGCGGCTTTTTCGAAAAACCGCCGTGATGATGCTCTGAAGTGTTCAGAGATTAAGGGCATTTCACAGTCGCTGTGAAGATCTACGTTGCGTTGGTACCAACCGGCTCCGGTGGCAGTTCGCAAGAATCGATTTTGAACGCTCATATGCATGTCGACCGCGTGGCGTAGTGGTTAGCGCACCTGACTTCTGCGCCACCGGTCCTGGGTTCGATTCCCAGCCGGAGGTAACATTTGTGCAAAAACACAAATTGTTGCTTTTCGGGTCTGGTTGTGTTGTGCATGTGAAATGTATGTTTATAAAACGCACCCACGATAAAGGAGAAAATTCTACTGCTTCGTTTTTTTTATTACATTATTTAGACATTTATTTAGACGTTGCATTCACCATTAGGTGAACGATTTCTTTATCCCTTCCGCTATCTTCCATAAAAAAGTTATCTCTAGCCTGATAATCGCGAGGTAGGCCAGGATGCAGTATCAGAGGGACACATGGACAACTATAAAACAACCTGACCGAGTGCAAAAATTCGTGTTTTTTGCAAAAATTTGCAAAATATATTTCATTATCGTGTGGCCTAAACGATCGTCGGATATATAACAGAACTATGTACTATGTAAGTACAAAAAAAGATACAATTGGACTTCCAATTGTCAGTCACAACCGCAAGCGGAATAAAAAAAAACAAAAATATCGTGCGAAAAGCACGACGTTAGAATATTCGTATATTTCCTTTGTCCCATCAGCTGATCGAAAAAACTAAGTGTACCGAATTTTGCATAACTAAAGTGTATTGTATAAAGCCTCTATTATCACCACTACAAAACAAAACCAACCTTAACGCAGACGTATGGAGTTGATTTTCGAATACGGGCATAATTCAAATATTTGTCCAGAAAAAAAAAAATAACTAAACCATCAATGGAACCGTAAACCTTGAGCCGTGTGTCTAGAGTTTAATTTACAACGCAGCCCGAATGTCCATTTTGCATTGCATGAATTGTACTGGCAGAATGCACGTGCGCTTGGAAAAAAAAAAGAAATGACAGGTAGAGCTACTTCACAGATGATCGTCAGCTGTTTGCGCAAATAAAAATCTACATTCGTATTGAAATACAAACGAAAATATGCTTCAAATCGTTGCGATAGGGCCTTTCATACATTACCAGTCGCTGAATAAAAACTCTTTTACCAATGGTTAGGTTTGGCGGGAAAATAAAAATCGTCTTATTTTGTATACATTGAGTTCAATTTTCACTGAAAAGTAATTGGTATATGTCGTTTTAATACTTTGTAACGAGTAATTTTCTTCACACTATATATATTTTTGGTGATATATATTTTCGGTGATGTAATTGCTGTTAGCCTTCTCGGCTTTTACAGCTTCATCGGATACTAAGTGCTATTGTCTGTGTGTACAGTGTAGCCTGGATCGTGACTGACCGCATCGTGGTCAGAAAGAGCTGAGACGTCCGTGTCGTCTAGCATGTTTCGCGGGCGACGTTTGCGTTCGGTCGCGTTTCCGTTTGGTCGGTAATTTGCTGCTTTAACCACCAGCGGGTTTGAATGAACCGCGGCTTTTTCGAAAAACCGCCGTGATAATTCTCTGAAGTGTTCAGAGATTAAGGGCATTTCACAGTCGCTGTGAAGATCTACATTGCGTTGATACCAACCGGCTCCGGTGGCAGTTCGCAAGAATCGATTTTGAACGCTCTGTAACTTCTTTAATTGATTGCCCGTCGCGTGAGCGAAAGCGACGCAAGCATAGTCCATTACGGGTCTTATGCAAGTCTTATAGAGGCATTCTTCTCACTGAGAAGAGATCGTAGACCAGCAACAAATTAAAGAAAAACTTGACCATACCCATACGAAGACAAAGTAATGGCCGGTGTTCTGTTATTGTTTTTTTTTATAGGAGATAGAGACGAGACGAGCTAAACGCCCCCACGAGGCACCCAGAACAAACCGAAACACAGTCATGTTTTCACACTACTGCTGCACCCTGGGCGGTACCTACCTAGACGGATTCATGCACAGGAATCCTACCCAGTTCAATTTCTGTGTCGAAGTCAAAATTTGTTTATTCAGTTTATGCTTGTATAAAGCTCTTATGAATGTAAAAATCTACACCGGTTCAAAAAATAAGACCTTCTCAGAGAAGAACCGGCAAGAAACTCTGGGTGGTCTTTCTTTTTTTCAATGCCATATTACAAGTCATTTATAAGTTACATAAAAATAACATCATAAATTCAGTAGCCAGGGGGTTTGCAATTGCAGAGTAAGAGTTATTTCCACACATCTCTGTCCTCTATGCAACGATCTATTTTATAATACGCTTTTTCTAATAATTTCTTCTTGGACAAGTTTATTGAATTCTATGTCAGTTTTTTGAGTCACACTTTTATTATAATGTATATTTTGAGTTTTGATTGTGTAGAGTTACTTGATATTGATAGTTTAGCGATGCGCCGAATCTTTTGGTTGAATATTCGTATTCCGTATATATTTCAATGTTCGTCCGTCGTTCGTCCCACAACAAATGCTGTGTCACCCAGAATATTTTTGTGTGACACCACAATGCGCCCGTCGCCCTGGGACATCAGTTCTTCATCAAATGCCCAGTGATTACGCTAGCTCTCAGTGTCCTTCAAACCGAAACACAGTAATGCTTGCACACTACTGCTTCACGGTAGAATAACTGGCCCTGGGATGGTACCTACCTAGACGGATTCCTGCATAGCAATTCTACCACCAGTAAAAATTGCTATGAATAATTGAACACAACAAATAAATGTGCCTTCAAAAGGTTGATTCGTGAGCATTTAAGGAATCCGGTTATTACTACCTGAATCATTTATTATCATTAGCAGTTATTAGTATGTGTGTATGTATATATATATATATATATATTTATTTAATTATTTGTGCGTCTGACGTTCACTTTACATCAGGTGAACTCGTTTCGGCACTCAATGCAATAACAAAAATCAATTACAAAGATTTGTCACGTTCTCGGCGGTGGCGTAGAGTAGGACACTGAGACATAAGTTCTTAAGTCTCATATGCCCAGTGATTACGCTAGCTGTCAGTGCCCTTCACACTGAAACACACGCAGCGAACGCGACACAGTCCGAATTTCGAGGTTTTTGTAGGGGTTTTTATTTATTTATTTATGTTTGGGTCAAACCAAACCTGGCACGCGGGCCCCGGGCCCGCGAGCACTGTAAAAGCCGAGAAGGCTAACAGCAATTACATCACCGAAAATATATATATAGACTGAAACAAAATATGTCTGTAAAGAGAAAAAACGAAGGCACAGAATTTCTCCAGCAACAACTTGATCAGTGTTACATCGTTGAATAACATTAGGTTTATGATTTTATTGCCTTTAATTAACTCTAAAAAAGGGGCAAGCAGGCGTATGATATTGTATGAAATGAATGAATGAATGAAATGAAACGAAATTATTCATTCTTCAACGTAAGAAATATATATTTCGTTTGTCAAACGTCATTTTTTTACAATCTACCGCCGTTTCGTAATGGGGTTCCTCTGACGGAGAAGGAACAGGCGAAAGAAGCTCCGTAGGTATCTTTTTTGTTACAAAAAACAGTCTCATAGAAAACCAGAGCACGCTCCATGACAAAATTAGAAATTGAATACTGTATAGCAATACAAGATTCAATAACAAATGAATAATTGCTTTGCAAACTCGAACAGACCAGCCTCCACCATCAGCACCTGTTCACAAGTATGACGCATGTGGCAGCCATCGCCCTCCTCGACCATATTCAAGGGAAGTGCGCTTATTAAAGTAGAGGATGCGAATGATGTGCGTCTGGATCGCAGCAAGTGGAAAGATGTGTTCACTGCCTACCCCAATTGGAAAGAGGCGTGAATGACTGATGTGATTAACTATTAGTTCCCGACAAACCCTAATTATTTTTCTAAAATTAAAGTAGCCTAAGTTACCGGCTATAATATCAGCTATCTGTCAGTGAAAGTCCCGTCAAAATCGGTCCAGCCGTTTTGTAGATTAGCCGGAACAAAAAGACAGACAAAAATTGTAAAAAAAAATTTATAAGTACCGTATATACTTTGATAAGCATTGAGTAAAAGCTGTTATTTTGTTATTACACAACCAGATACTTCAATTTTATTTATTTGTACTCGACCCCGACCCATATGCTTCCCTATATGAATCATATTTTGGGGTTTAAATTTTTGCTCGGAACTCTTAATTATTTTTCTTAAATCAAAGTAGCCTAAGTTAACCGCTATAATAACAGCTATCTGTTAGTGAAAGTCCCGTCAAAATCGGTCCAGCCGTTTCGTAGATTAGCCGAAACGAACAGACAGACAAAAAATTTTACAAACTGTGTTTTTCTTATAGGTACCGTAAATACTTTCAAAAGCATCGAGTAAGAAGCTGTTATTTTTTTATTACAAACAGACACTTCAATTTTATTTATTGGTATAGATGACCAAATGGAGAAGGGAACCTTCTATCAATTGGATATCCCGAGAATCGGACTATTTGCGAATTATACTTTCCGCGAATGCGACATATCGCGAATAGAAAATTATGCGAAATGGGCGCTGTGCATCTGCACATATGTACGTATAATAGCCGTCATTTTTTTTTTTTTTTATTGTATAAAGTGATGAAACGACCAAAACGTTCACCTGATGATAAGTGCAACGTCTGCCTATAACAAATGCAGTGTCACCCAGAAAATTTCTGTGTGACACTACACTGTGCCCATCACCCTGAGACATTAGTTCTTAAGTCTCATATGCCCTGTGACTACGCTAGCTCTCAGTGCCCTTCAAACCGAAACACAGTAATGTTTGCACACTACTGCTTCACGGCAGAATAACTGGCCCTGGGGTGGTACCTACCTAGACGGATTCCTGCATACAAATCCGTCTAGGTAGGTACCACGTCATATTGAGCCGTGGCTCAGGGACCGTGGTCTCACCGTAAATTTCATAGGTAGTACGCGAGTGACCCGAGTTCGATCCCCGGTACAAATATTCTGGAACATCTGAATAAATGTCACGGGGCAACGGGCGCAGTGCGACGTCAAGACAAACACATAATTCTGCGTAACACTACCAGGACGTCTCGTTGATTGTGAAATACATTTGAACTTGTTCTGTACAATTAAGTGTGGGAGAATGTGTGAGAGAATCTCCCACCCCATCTCATCCCGTGGGCGTCGTAAAAGTCGAGAAACGCGAAAACAAAAACCAGGAGCTGGGCAGCAGCATCTTCCTGGGACATCTGAATAATTAAACTGCGGTTGCCAAGCATGGCAACTATGGCAAAATCCCCCCAAAATGAGAGCTACAAACTTTTGTGGCAATCTGTGTGGGGAGGCCTATGTTCAGCAGTGGACTAGTGACAGGCTGAAGTAAAGTTATGAGAAACAAGCCATTCCCCTGATGGTACGTCCGTTGCCTGATCATAACAGTTGCAGCGTTAGCCAAAACTTTCAATTGGAAAGTTCCCACTGCTACACTGCACGTTGAAACTGCAGTGGTACCTAACAAAGAGAATTTCTGCACAGAAATCGTACCTCAGCTAAAAATTCACTTTTTATAATATCCTTTTTCAATATTTTGCTTTTAATATGTTTTAATTTTGATGTTTATCATCTAGTGGCGTGCCTTGAGGGTAAGACCGACTCTTGTGCTGTGATGGAACATGCAGCTCAAATTATAATGTTAATTTCATAAATTATTATAGCTATTATTATTTGGAGGAAATGGAGAGGCTATAATTATAACATGTGTTATAATTATACCCCTTTTATCACAGGATTGTTTGCACACTACTGCTTCACTGCAGAGTAACTGACACTGCGGGTCTGCTACTTAGTAAATAGATTGAAGATTTTTATAACCATAATATTATTCAATAGAAGTTTATGAGTTTGTCATTTCTTTTAAAAATATATATAGAGGAAAGTTATGATTCAAGAAATCAAAGAGTCACAAAACTGTTAAACACCTGTGTAATATTGGCGTTAGTATAATCCGTATAGGTAGGTACCACCCCAGGGCCAGTTATTCTGCCGTGAAGCAATAGCGAGCAAACATTACTGTGTTTCGTTTTGCAGGGCACTGCGAGCTAGCATGGTGCCTGTGTCACATGGAAATGTTCTGGGTGACATAGCATTTGTTATATGACATGTATGTTGCACTTTACATCAGGCGAACGTTTTGCTCGTTTCGTCACTCTAACCGACCAAGGCGACAATTTTTGTATACTGCCACAAGTCTAATCACAAACAGGATTGTCACTTGTCTTAACCTTCCTGCACCCAATATAACACTCATTCAAAAAGATTGGAGGTAGGGTATGCAGTGTCATAAATATCTGGACAATCACAGCGCAAAGAAGAAGTCTCGCAAACCAACATTTTATCTTATTATACAAATATTGACTTTGTGGTTTTTAAGAATAACTTTTGTTGTAACTTGACTATCAATTTTCTCTAATTAAAAAAAATCATACAAATACAAATAGAAGTACCTATTTGTCTGTCTGTACAAATGGATTTTACTTAAGAAGTACTAAAGCTATTTATTTAGTCGGCTCGGTTGGCGCTGTGGCTAAGCCCTTGGCTTCTGCGCCGCGGGTCGCGGGTTCTATTCCCACACGGGACATATATTTGTATAGCCTGGATAGTTGTTCCAGGTCTAGGTGGTTTGTGCATGTCGAATTTATGCGTGTTAAACATACCCACGACACAGGAGAAATTCTACTATGGGGCATCGTTTTTAAAAACACGAATTATTATAGATTTATTATTATTCATATTATTTAACAGTTGTGTGGTAGTGGCTTAAGAGAATCTACCACCCCATCTCATCCCGTGGGTGTCGTAAAAGTCGACAGAGGGAAAATATAAATCAGAAGATGGGCAGCGGCATCTCCTGGAACATCTGAATAAATAAACAGCGGTTGCCAACCCGCCTACCAAGGGTGGCAACTACGGCAAAATCCCCCCAAAATGAGAGCTACAACTTTTGTGGCAATCTATGGGGGAGGCCTATGTTCAGCAGTAGGACTAGTGATAGGCTGAAATGATGATGATATTATTTAACTATCATCATCCATCATCGTAACTAAATGTTTTACTTTCCGTACAGTCCCTGATCTAAAGGGAAACGGGCAGCTGCCCAGGGGGTCTACTGTGTAACTCTGGTTGGTTTCATGATCGGCTTCATTTGATCCCATTAACCAATGAATGAGCTTCATGCACCAAAATAAAACTAATTACGAGAACTACCAGAGTTACAAAATAGACCGGCTTGGGGTGTCAAATTCGAGTTTTTCAAATCTTTAAATTCAAACGCTCAAGCCAAGGGGTGCCAATGTCAAGTTCTTGCCCCTAATCAGAAAACCTTAAATCTGCAGATGAGTCAATTATTACAATTTACAATTTTAATTAATTCAAAACCCTCTACCAAAATGCATCAAATGAACAAATTAAAACTAGCTAACTCAGTAACATTTGAAATGAAAAGAATCTTCTCCAACCTTCTTCTACATCAATAAAGAAAAAAATTGTAGAATCGAGTTTATATCTTTATTTGGAGTTAAAAAAAAAAATACAAAAACTTTTTTTACTGTATGTAACATTTAAATATGTCCAATATATTGATAATGTCCATATCCTGTTGCTGATTACATTTTGGGGCATGGATGTATGCATTAATTGACGAGCTACGATTACTTTACAACAAAAGCGAATGCGTCATAGTATATATAGGTTAGGACAGAATAGGAAGCGACGTTTCCAATTAGAGTCCAATTAGAGAGCAGGTTCACACATTTTAGAGTACAATTAACATCACTTACCGGGTATTGCACTTCCCGTTTGGCCCATTTCTTCGAGAACTTGGAAGCTTCTTCAAAACACCGTACTATCACGATATTATTCTTGTTTCAACGAAAATTATGCCCCTTTCAACACTCCCCGAGCTACGTACAGTCTTCCACCCATAGAAACTTTAGTTGTAGGCTCTATATACACATTTTTACTATAAAAATTAATTGAATTTTTTTAAATCGCACTTCTAAAATTCGCCAGATTTCTTACTTGATTCTCGTGACCTATAAGCTGAAATACGACTAAAATCGGGTAACCACTGTATTTTCTAGTATTGCACGTGATTTGTTTACATTATTGAAATGATTGTTGTTTTTATAACAATAAAATTAAAAGAATTACGGTACATATATATAAAATAATGTACTATGTAATCTGACATTTATATGACTTTTGTTTTTTTTTTTAACTTAGACATTAACATCAAGACTATAAGTCAAACCAGAAATCGAATCAATTATTATTACATTGAAATGTTTATTATCTAAAAAAGAAGGAATTGTAGAGGTAAATCTGATGAAGATGTTGTTTCAGTACTTTAAGACCGCAATAAAGTCTACTATTTTCTGCCTCAATTTCCGTCTATTTGATAGGTTTTACATTAACATGCTATATAGCAAACTTAATCACGTGCCCTGCAGTTACAGCATTTACTTTTAAAGTTTTCGTTATATCCAGTATTTGTACCTATACGTGTATAAAAAAGTTAAGCGTAGTTCCTAGACCATGAATTTAAATGAATAATTAAAAACATAACTTAATCTCACATAACATAATAAGGTAAGACAGAATCGTTCGACAGACCCGTAACGTCCTAACTCCGCCGCCGGTCTCTACTTCCTTGTATAAAATAAGAAATAAATTTCCTTTATTTATATTATGTACATATTATAATAAAATATATAAGCCGATAGGTGTATAACGGTAGAGTAGAATAGCACCTACTACTTTCCTACCGAGGTACCGTAAGAGGCTACTGAGGCATTGTGCGGACAGCCATTATTCGTGCAGAATAACACTATAATAAACAATGCTGTCACTATACTGCTCGTGGGGACGCAATTAAGATTTTTTTGTCTCTTACCAAAATGGCGGTGACGTGGTGAACGAAACCTTATGTTTATATTTATTTTACTCCATAATTATTTATTGGTTTTCTTTAATTATAATTTCTTTCCTTAACCATCAATTTTGATTATTAACATCTGCCGAGCATCTCATTGTTTTTTTCACTGTACTACATTTGTTTTATTCCATATTATGTTTGTTTGATTTCGATCTTCGCCATGGCAAATCATGATACGTGGAACATATTAGTGTCTTCTATTAAATCAATATACAAGACTGAAGACAATTTCACTATCTATACTGTAATTTATGAATAGGAACAATCAATGAACTTTCTCTGTCACACAATCGCTTATGAATGAAACGAAAAAAAATTTACCTTACCTGCTCAGTGGCAAACTGGTCTAAAGTAGTACGTTCACAGTCTTAATGATTTTTGATTTAAACAGCCATATAAACTTTCAATTATGCAAATCAAACAAATTTATTAAATCAAACTAACAATACAACACCAATGAAATAAAACAGGTAAGGAAAGTTATGTACGGGGACATAAAAATATATTATTAATTGTTGTCTGTAAAACGCACAATACAGCAGCAAATCCTATTGTAAGGAATCAATTTTTATTCAAATAAAAAAATATTATTTTAATTCTGTTTACATAATTTGCTTACACAGCCGTATCATTTTGATATATTATTAGAAGGGTTTTGTCGTACGAAAATAATATAAGCAAAGATTTTTTTTTGTTGCATTTAACCGATATGCGGTAAATCGTTTATGAAGGCTCCTCTTTTATTTTTATGTAAAAGAGGAGCCTTCAGTACACTACCTCGTAAAGCCCCGAATTTATTAAATCTATACTCATATGTCCTTGGTCTTAGTTTTGTTTGCTATCTTTGTGATTTTAGTAAATTATTTCCTACTGTGTGATTTGGACCCCCAGAGTAGTAGCGAGTTGTTGGCCTTTATTGTAAGTTGGTTCTATACTTTTTAAGAAAACGAACTAATTTGCTTTTATGCTAGGGTATTCCAGGATATTGCATTTATTTTCCGTATTTATGCGGATAAATCCTTATTCATGGCAGCACTGCCCAGCATCGATGTTTTGATAATATCGATGAAGTACTTTTTTAACAATCGGAAACAATAATGAACATCGATTAATTTCATTCGTTTAATAGCTGTTGTGTTGATTTCTTATCTTTATTTTTCTGTATTCAGTTATTTATTTGAATTTGAAATTTGTTCTCAAAAACAAACTTTGAACAAACTCTGACTTTACACTCTTGTTACACTCGTTAGGAACTGATATTATAATTTTATTAGGTATTTAAGTTAATGTTCTAATTAGAAGGCATTAAAAATGTCTCGGATGAATAGTGTGGACAAGAAAAAGGCTTTAACATTTCATAAGGAGAAGCTTATTGACGAATTAAAATACTACGAAAAGCGTATCGAGGAAGCCAAGTTAAACCAAAGGAGTAATTTTGAATTTGATGGAAGGTAAACTTTATTATTTAATTGAATAATTTGCTTAACAATGAATTCAATATAAGTTAAAATAAAATGAAGATGTATTTGGGAATTGTAACTCTGCAATTTATCCAAATTGTTCCTCTTATTTTTAATGTGAAAGCTCGCGTGTTTGTTGGTTTGAAGTTTTGTCAAGGAAAATCTTAAATTATTTTAAAATTTTAATTTTACGCCGACCGAAGCAAAGGAACTGGGAAATCCGCCCGCCACTGTCACTCCTATATTTTATATGAAGACTGTCTTCGCCGTTGGGAGAAACCTTAGAAGTAGTAGGTGCAATGTCTGCCCGTTACAACTGAGTGCGTCACAAATAGCACCTGTGAATCTGGGACATCAGTTCTTAGGTTTCATATGCCCTGTAATTACACTGGCTCACAGCAGCCTTCAAACAAAAACAGTGATTTTTGCACTACTTCATGACAGAATCTCTGGCACTGCAGTGGTACCTACCTAGACAAATTCCTGCATAGAAATCCTACCACTAATTAAAGGAGACCAGGACCGCATATCTAGTTACTCGTAAAAGTATTGATGGAATCCTTCGTTCTTTTGTTGTTATTGATGGTGGAAGAGACAAGCTGGATTTTAGTTCTGCCTATAGAATATCAGACAAGCAAATATAGCTCAATGTTACTGTAACATGGATCTCACAAATCCTGAAAAGTAGCACACATTCAAGAGTCTAGGGAAGTCCTTTCACTAGATGGATTACATAGTTCTGCGGGAGTCAACCGGTGTAGGCAACCATGTTTTGTGGCAATCTATGGGGAAGGTCTATTTTCAGCAGTTGACTAGTGCCTTAAATGATGATGATTCTTGATTTTGTGTTGAATAAAACTTAGTTTCATGAACCTGTACATTGCAATAGTCTGTATCTGAACTCTGAGAAATATAAATCTGTAATAAATAAATCATTTGTAAGTGTTATATCAAGGTGTTTCTTTGCCATGGATCAAGAGAAGGACAGTACAACTGAACCCTTGTCAAATGGGGATGGTAGTACTGCTCCCCCAAAAATAACCCTGGGTCTTCTGCTTCGACAATGTACATATGCATATTTCGCATGACTTTAGGGACATTTAATTAAGTTCAAGTTTCCTATGTTTGTAGTTTTTTATATGTGATATTGCTGAGACTAGCAAAATATTCACCTGATGGTAAGTGCAATGTCTGCCTATAACAAATGCTGTGTCATCCTTCCTGCTTAGGTATCCTACCAGTAATTTTTTTCCCAATTTATGCAAAAAAAGCTCTTCTGTGGTAAATCCAAAACCAAGCATAGAATGTAACATGAGCACAGCTATAGCTTTCACATGAAGGGGGTCCTAATATCCAAAATTGTACAAAGATAAACTTCTTCGGACTTCAGCAGATGCAGAATAGCACTAGCCTTTTTTCTATCAAAGTGTCGTAAGAGGCGATTAAGGTAATGTACAGATAGCTTTTATTCACGTCGCGTTTCCCTCGGGGGTTACGTAACTGGGCTATGTATGTGGTCTCTTCCTACCCCTTATATGGGAAAAATATTGTGACTGTATGTATGTTCATGGAAAAAAGGCAGAATTCTAAATGCCAATGTCATTTAGAAATTACAAAAACATAAAATACATGCTATACAAAAGGGATCAAAAAGTAGTGAGAATGAAATAGAATATAATGACGGTTGATAACTTAATAATTTATTTTTCTACATAGTCTCCGAGTATTTCTACACACTGAGTCCAGCGCTTTTCCAAGGCTTCAATCCCTTTCAAAAAAAAGTTTTGTCTTGGTCCTGCAAAAAGCTCTCCACGTCATCCATCACCTCGTTATCGTCTTCGTACCTGTTTCCCCTTAAGTCGTCGTCGTTACAACCTATCACAAGTCCACTGCTGAACATAGGCCTCCCCCATAGATAGCTACAAAAATTTGTAGCTCTCATATTGGAGAGATTTTGCCGTAGTTGCCACGCTTGGCGGACGGGTTGGCAACCGCAGTTTATTTATTCAGATGTTCCAGGAAGATGCTGCTGCCCATCTCCTAGTTTTTATTTCCCTCTGTCGACTTTTACGACACCCACGGGATGAGATGGGGTGGTAGATTCTCTGAAGCCGCTACCACACGGCAAGTATTCTTTCAATTTGGATGGGGAACAGATAAAAATCGCTAGACGCCAGATCTGGTGAATAAGGGGGTTGGTCAACCAGTTCGAAGCCAGCTTGCTGAATGGCAGCCATCGCAACTGCCGACCTGTGCGCGGATGCGTTGTCGTGATGAAACAGCACGCCCCTTCGAAGTTTCCCTCTTCTTTTGCTCTTTGATGGCATTCCTCAACTTGGGAATTAAAGCTGCATAATATTGGCCTATAATAGTAGTTTCACGCTCCAGGTAATCAATCAACAATATCCCTTCTGAGTCCCAAAATATTGAGGCCATAACCTTGCCAGCCGATGCCACGGCACGAAACTTCTTCGGGGTCGGTGATGATGGCCATTTCCATTGCGAAGATTGCTGTTTTGTCTCGGGATAAAAATGATGACCCATGTTTCGTCCATTGTTACGAAACGAGACAAAAAGTTTTCAGAATCCTCTTGAAACTTGTCCAACAATATCTTTGAAATGTCAAGTCGATTTTGTTTCTGACTCTCAGTTAACATTCTTGGCACCCATCTGGCGGAGACTTTTCTCATATTCAAAGATTGTTTCAATATGGATTGAATACTTCCATATGAAACGCCCGTTTCTTGAATTAAGTATCGGATGGTAACTCTTCGATCGATCAATTCAATTTTCTCGACTTTCGCAACATTATCTTGGGTTACTGACGTCGATGGACGGCCGCAACGATGTTCGTCTTCCGTGCTCGTTCGCCCTACTCGAAATTGAGAAGCCCACCTTGCGACAGTGGAATACGGCGGAGCAGACTCTCCTAATGTTGCCTCCAAATCGCAATGAATCTCTCGCGTCGTTAACTTATTTAAACAGAGGTATTTAATAACGGCTCGCACTTAGTTTCACTCCATTTTCGAGAACACGTTCCGACACGAAGCAAACAAATGACTACATTCAGAAAAAAAAAGAGAATCGAAGATTTTTTTCTTTATTAATATTACAAATACGTATCTGAGCTATGCCTGCCAGTATTAATTTTTTTTCTTACCAAGGAGTATGTCCTTTTCAATACTTTTTGATACATACATACATACATAAGATCACGACTGTATCCCATAAGGGGTAGTCAGAGACTGAGCACTCACTGCAAAAACAGATGACTGCCACAATCCATGTTTCACCAAAACAATATAATGCACTTGGTGTGATAGGTGGTGAGCCCATCGCCACTATGCGCTGTTGGGTGCACAGTGCAGTTTAATTCCTTACTCGCCTTTTACGAGATCCATTGGATGAGATGGATTGGTAGTGTTCTTCTACTTTTAACGAGCCTCGAGGCTAACGAGGCTCGTTAAAATTACCTCCTATACTACCTCCGCGTATATAGCAGCTACTCGTAATAAGAGTGACTTATTTTCCATATAGTTAATGGAATCCATATTTTACCTAGGTGTATATTACCTAGTGGTAGTATTGTAGTGGTGGAGGGTAACTAACTTCATCAGCAATTCAGCCTATCTCTAGTCCACTGCTGAACCTAGGCATCCCCTATAGACTATAGAAAGTTTGTAACTCTAATTTTGGAGGGGATTTTGCAACACTCGGCGGTCAGGGCAATTTTTTTATTCAGATGTTTTAGGAAGATGCTGTTGCCCAGCTCCTGGTTATCGTGTGGTGGCCTCTTAAGTGAATCTACCACTATCTCATCCTGTTGGTGTCGTAAAAGTCGACAGAGGGAAAATGAAAATAATTAATTTACTTCCCTTTATTTGGTATCCGTCTTAATGTTCTGCAATGTTTTTAACGTCATTTGTTAAGGAGGAGGGGTTCCGGTATCCTAAGTCCCCCATTTTTTATACGTCCATGTAATGAAAACCACAAAAACTTAGTTTCATTGTATTTCTGGTAACACAAAATAGTACGGTACACATAAATATTAGATGTAATTTTGATTTTATTTTGTCTATTTTCTAGCTCCGATTCCGACTCTGACCTTTGCAATCCCCTTGATGTTGGACCGTCAGTAACGACCCTGAAGATACAACAATCAGCATTACAGACATGCCTCAATGCAACCCAGGAGCTTACAGGCCTTCAGGTGTTACAGTCAGAAGTTAATGTATTAGTTGATGATCCTGTTTTAGATGGGTAAGATTTTTTGAATTTTTTTTTTAACAATTCCTCACTGGGATATCTCTTTTTTATAGAAATAACCAAGTGACTCACCTGATGGTAACTGATCACCACCACCCATGAACATCTACAATAGCAGAGGAATTGTGGATGCATTGCCGACCTGTGAGAAAGGCTAGTTATTGTAGTGTGCAAACATTACTGTGTTTGTCTGAAGGCACTGTGAGGTAGCGTAATCACTGGGCATATGAGACTTAAGAAGTGACGCCTCTGGGTGACGGGCACATTGTTGGCTCCAAAAATTTCTGGGTGACACTGCATTTGTCATGGGCAGACCTTGCACTTACCGTCAGGTGAACGTTTTGCTCGTTTCATCATTTAATGCAATAAAAAGAACGTTTAACAAAACCACACCTGCACTGTTAGTGCATTTTACAGACGTATATTTCACATGCACGACACAACCGGTCCCGAAATCTAAATGCTTGGGTCTTGCTCGGATGTTAGCTACGCCTGGGATTCGAATTAATTAGGGTTTCGCACAAATAAATTCCGCACAAAAAAAAAATGTATAATTCGCACAAAAAATTAGTTATAAAGCTAAGTAGAAAATATATGTATAGTGGTAGTATAATGATTGTAAACAATTCTATCTATAAGAGCAACGGTGCACTGCTAAAACAATCTACTACTGTTTAATGGCACGAAGTAATTTTTCGGTATGTTTATAAATTTGTATTTGAGAAAAAAAAATTGAAACCCTAAATCAGATTGAAATTGGTAAGTATACATGTATATAATCAATCGGGGTCGGCTTTTTTACGGGTGTGAAACAACGGGGGCACAGCTGGTATGCAATAAAATCTGTGTAAATCTTATGTTAGAGGAGGCAAACGAGCAAGCGGCTCACCTGATGGTAAGTGATCACCGCCGCCCATGAACATCTACAATACCAGAGGAATAGCAGATGCGTTGCCGGCCTTTGAGAAAGGAATAGGCTCTTTTCTTGAAATCTGTTGTATTCAATGTTTAGTATTCGTGTGAATGTCAGAAATCACATTAAATGTGTTTTAAAAAGTCACAGACAGGCATCTGTTTTACTTTATTCAATTCATACTTGTGGCTGCCCTGTGCTCGAAATTAGAATAGTTATAGAATCACGTTATTGAGTAATTTATTGGCAACATTTCAAAACAACAATCTCTACTCTGTGCGACTGTTTGACCATAGACTATTACTTGTTTGACATTGTCAGTATGAATGTAGACAAACTACAGACTATTTTGTGTTTGACGTTATCAGTATGAATGTAATTAATACATGTTTTATTTTATTAGTTTTAATATATTTGTTTTATTGTTATATACAAAATTTAGATAGCGAATGCTTTGCTAGCTAGCAAAATGTAGCCCCATACATACATTTCACATTCCTTCATGCGCTCAAAATGTTTAAAATGTGGTACAAAGTTTTCGCATATTAATATAAAAATATTTACAGAGAGCCCCAGGTGAAGGAAGATGGCATATGGCGGGAGGTTACCGTAGAATGCAGAGTGGATCTTGTGCCATTCTCCATGATGTTTTATGTGCATCAACCAGTAAGTGCATTAACATGATTTGTGGGCAATTAATGTAACTGAACCCCAGTTATTGGCGATGTGGTTTTCCATCTTACACTTCAAGGATGAAAAAACTACTTCTACCGAGAAGTAGTTTTTTACGTTGTGTTTAAGCGTGCGTGCGTGCGCGTGCGCGTGTGCGTGTGCGCGTGCGTGCGTGCGTGCGTGTTTCACTTTCTATTAACTATTTTGTGAATTCCGCGGAGCTCCAATGCGGGTTGGCGGACCTCACGTGTCCTTGGAATATTCCTAACGATGTTTTACTTCACCGCATTTGGTAAAACGGCACTCAAAATTGTAGTACGAATTTGGATGCGCCGGGAATCGAACCCAGGTCCCTTGCGTATTATTATATTTAAGACTAGGACAGGGTACAGCCCTGCGGTTTCACCCGCGTAAAAAAAAGCCGACCGCGATCGATGATATACATATATACTTCCCTGTTTGATTCCAATTTTGGGGTTTTAATTATTTGCGCGGATCCCTAATTACTTGTCTAAAATTAATGTAGCCTTAGTTACCCGCTATAATATCAGCTATCTGTCAGTGAAAGACCCGTCAAAATCGGTCCAGCCGTTTCGGAGATTAGCCGGAACAAACAGACAGACAGACAGACAGACAATTTTTTTAAATTGTTTTTCCCATAAGTACCGTATATAGTTGCATAAGCATTGAGTAAAAAGCTGTTATTTTGTTATTACAAACAGACACTTCAATTTTATTTATTTGTATAGCCGTGTGGTGGCGGCTCGTTAAAAGAATACTACCACTCCATCTCATCCAATGGATCTCGTAAAAGGCGAGTAAGGAATTAAACTGCACTGTGCACCGAGCAGCACATGGTGGCGATGGGCTCACCACCTATCACACCAAGTGCATTATATTGTTTTGGTGCAACGTGGATTGTGGCGGTCATCTATTTTTGCATTGAGTGCCCAGCCTCTGACTACCCCTTATGGGATACAGTCGTGATCTTATGTATGTATAGACGGGACCCTGGTCTCGTAGAGTACCACTGCACCAAAACAATCTACAATTTCGCTTCTCACTCTTACAGAACCGAAGATTCGGACCACCGTCTTACAGATGCCTTCGGGCTGTAGCAGTGAAGAAGGCTCATGAAAGTGAGCTGAACAAGTCAGTTCTTGTTGACTTGACCACACCCAGCGATGCCTTCGAGGTAACATTTTGTAGATGTAACAAAGTTTTCTAGGCGGGCACCACCCCAGGGCCAGTTATTCTGCCGTGAAGCAGTAGCGTGCAAACATTACCCGTGTTTCGATTTATCACTGGGCATAAGTCTTAAGAACTGATGTCTCAGGGTGACGGGCGCAGTGTAGTGTTACACAGAAATGGGTGACATAGCATTTGTTATGGGCAGACGTTGCACTTTCCATCAGGTGAACGTTCTGCTCGTTCCGTCACTTTTATCAAATAAAAAAAAACATATTTGCTAAGGTCCGCTTGCAAAATATGATATATATCCTATTCCTTTCTCAAAGGCCGGCAACGCATCTGCTATTCCTCTGGTATTGTAGGTGTTCATGGGCGGCGGTGATCACTTACCATCACGTGAGCCACCTGCTCGCTTGCCCCCTATTCTATAAAAAAAAAATGACACGGTGTATATTACCCAGTTTTCGAAATGATAATGATGTTCTCCTAGCCGATTTCGACCTCGGCGACAACTTCCGAACACAGTCGGGAGCCATCGACCGCGCAGGAGATATTATAGTGCCGCAAGTGTACGCGCACACACGGAGGCGCTCACTCGTCCCAACCTACCCGCGCCCGATGTAACGCCGATGCGATAAGATCGGAGGCGGGCTAGGATGCAGTGTCAGGAACACGGGGGACAAACACAACACAACCAGACCCGAAAACCGACGATTTGTGTTTTAGCACTCTTAGGCACTTAGGTACTCTGACCACTAGGCCACGCGAAATAATGCTTTGATGTCATTTATAAATGACTGCCTCATTGGGGTTCACAATCTACCAGGTCAAAGATAAGTTTATGGTGAGTTTTCTGTCTGATGATGATGATGTCTGAAAGTAAAGAATGTTAATTTGCTCAGATCCATAATGGACAGTTAGAATTTTTTGTCTGGTAAAAAAGTGGCTGTGGCCGTTCGTTTGCTTTTTTTTTTATTTTTTAATGAAACTAATTTTACGGATTTTATCGCGTTTAATTTTTTAAGTATTTATAACCCGACGTTTCGAGCGCTTTACAGCACCCATGGTCACGGGGGGACTGAGGTGACAGATGTCCCGATGTCATAGCTAATCCGGAGTACCTTCAGTTTTTAATTATTATTTTTGGTCCGATCTACACAGAATCAGCTTACTGTGTCTTGAAGACTTGCAGTGATATGCTTGGTTTTTGATTTAATTTTATTTATTATTGGATCCCAAGCTGGTGGTAATACACAACCATCTTCTCTATTGAAATTAGGATGTTGTTTGATTTCAATAGCCTCGCGAATCATCCTTGGTAGGAATCGGTGTTCTTTTGCAAGCATCTGTGTTTATCAAATCTGATGCAATGGTTGGGATGATCCAGAACATGGTGCACAGACTGCAGAATTCCTAGATTCATTCATTTCACTATTCCTGTATCGTGGGTGCGTGTTACAAACGTACATTTCACATGCACAACACGACCAGACCCGAAAAGCAACAATCAACAATTTGTGTTTTTGCACAGATGTTGCTACGCCTCTGCCTACCCCTTATATGAGAAAAGGGTGTGACCTATGTATACATTACTTACAGGTGTTCAAGAGCTACGCGGCGGCGCATCGGTCGCGTCGGACGACCCTCGCGCGTCTCGCCGAGAAGTATGGAGAATCGTTGTACATGGCGCCAATGGTGAGCCCCTGAAGGTCCTCAATGTAACCCTGGTCGGCTTCGTGATCGGTTCCATTTCGTCCCATTAACCGGCGAATGAGCTTCATACGCCAAAAGCAAGCGCATTCGTTGTTTAATGAGATTTTTTTTTAATTGATGAAAGTGACGGAACGAGCAAAACGTTCCCCCGATGGCAAGTGCAACAGTTTTTGTTCCGACCGTTTCGGTTTGAAGGGCACTGTGAGCTAGCGTAATCACTGGGCACATGAGACTTAATAACTGATGTCTCAGGGTGACGGGCGCGGTGTGGTGTCGCACAGTTTTTTTTAATTTGATATAGTGACGAGCAAAACGTTCACCCGATGGTAAGTGCCCACGGGATGAGTAGGGTGGTAGGTTCTCTCTTAAGCCGCCACAACACGGTGTCTTAACTGATTCCAGCACGGTAATTCTACCACCAGTAAATCATCCCATGTGATCTAAAGTAAAAAAAAAGAGTTTCAGCCTATAAATGTCCCACTGCTGAGCACAGACCTCTCATTTCTGAGAGGGTTTTGGAGCTAGGAAGAATCCGCCACGCTGCTCCAAAGCGGGTTGGCGGTCTTCACATGTCTTCGAAATATTTTGAATTTCTCAGACCATGCAGGTTTCCTCACGATGTTTTCCTTCACCGCCGAGCACGTGGTAAATCAGCACCTTAAATTGCAATCAACAATTTTAGTGGGGGAATCGAACCCAAGTCACTCGCGTACTGTGAGATTTAAAGCGAGCGCTTAGGAATTAAGGGTGATTGTATAACTGTCTAAATAAACAGTAGTGCCGAGGTGCGGGGAATCTGGTGGCTCGATCACCATCGTCTGCCAAGTGTCTACGCCATGCTTAACGCTTATTTTACTCAAATTATAATGGTTTAATTATAAAGCCCAACACTCCACATTGCATTTTGTATCCACTTCCACGCATCGCTTCACATAGGACATACATCAAAACCCACCAAACTTACTAATAATAAAAAAGCTTGCCGCCGACTCGCTTACTTACACATACCACACTCGCAACTCAAACTGCCTACTGCACACACCTAATAATTTATAAAGTACGTAATGTAATAAAATATAATTTACTAAAATTTCATCTTTTTTTTGTTCTATCGACAACAATAAAAACCCATAGCCATAAAAGAAAGGAAAAGAATAAAAAGAATACTACCACTCCATCTCATCCAATGGATCTCGTAAAAGGCGAGTAAGGAATTAAACTGCACTGTGCACCCAACAGCGCATGGTGGCGATGGGCTCACCACCTATCACACCAAGTGCATTATATTGTTTTGGTGAAACGTGGATTGTGGCAGTCATCTGCTTTTGCAGTGAGTGCCCAGTCTCTGACTACCCCTTATGGGATACAGTCGTGATCTTATGTGTGTATGTGACAATGACGATCACTTCACAATTCGACAGGGGGAGGCGGCTACCAGTTAAAGTGCGCGAATCTTCTGGAAATATCCTGGATGTTGCAGAACAGGTCCTCGGCTATAGCTCCTTTCCATCACCGCATGAAGTTCGATCTGGAGTACATGGGTAAGAGAATTTGAAATTTGTTGGCACAGTGGGTTAAGCACTTGACCACTCCGCCGCGGGTCGCGGGTTCGATTCCCCGCACGGGACAAATATTTGTACGGCCTACAGCTACCAGGTCTGGGTGTACATGTGGGATATATATATTTTTATTGTATTTCGTCACTTAAACGAGCAAAACGTTCACCTGATGGTTAGTGCAACGTCCGCCCACAACAAATGCTGTGTTACCCAGAATATTTCTGTGTGGCACCACACTGCGCCCGTCACCCTGAGACATCAGTTCTTAAGTCTCATATGCCCAGTAATTACGCTACCTCACAGTGCCCTTCAAACCGAAACACAGTAATGTTTGCACACTACTGCTTCACGGCAGAATAACTGGCCCTGGGGTGGTACCTACCTAGACGGATTCCTGCATAGGAATCCTACCACCAGTAATCTATGTAAAACGCACTTACGTCACAGTACAAATCCTACTGTGGGGCATGGTTTTAAAAAAGAAAAATCAATAAAGTGTATGCAACTACCGAACTATTTGTGATGTGACAATATTACTGTGTGGTAGATTTTTTTTTGTATGAAAGTGATGACACGAGACGACCAAACGTTCACCTGATGGTAAGTGCAACGTATGCCCATAACGAACGCTGTGTGTCCGCCCGTCACCTGAGACATCAGGGTCCTCGAGTCTCTTATGCCCAGTAATTACATTAGCTCTCAGTACCCTTCAGACCGAAACACGGTAATGTCGCACATCAAACAGATCCCCGAAAAGGAGTTCTACCACCTGTGTGGTGCCGGCATCGGGAATCGAACCCAGCTCACTCGCGTATGACATTTAAAACGAGCGCCTAGCTCCGCAGCTACCACGGCTATTAAATACTTCTTAATCACAATTAAATGCTAACTGATATCTTTTCTTTGTTTTAGATGAATCATACATAAAGACAGTAGCGCAAGCGCATAAACAACTGTCCAATCCGTCGCTTGAAACCGATGAGAGGACAATGCTATTGTCCAAAATCATCAGCACATGCCTGGAAGCTCAGGGAATCAATAACAGCGTACAAGAAAGCACAGAATCGGAATCCGACACAATCAGGATCCAAAAAAGACGTACAACTTTAGACCAAGAACCAGAGATGCCGGTTCCAAAGAAGAAGAAAGAAGACAGCGAAGTTATGGCGCCGCCGAAAAAACTACCCAAGAAAATTAAGCCTAAAGGCAAAGAGAATAATTCAGAAAATCCAATGACTGGAAAAACAGCAAAAATAACCAACAACGAAATTCGTAATGACAATAACAAAGGAACGAAAGCGAAAAATGATCTTCATGAAAAAATAAACGAACCAAAAAATGTTGTCAATGCCAAAAAAACCACTAACGAAGTATCACATGATAATGTTAACAGAGAAAGTAAACAAATAGATGTACCAGAAAAATCTTTAGATCATATGTCTAAAGGTACCAGAAATAAAGAAGCAAATATTAAAAATACTAAAAGTAAAGAGCATAAGATCGTAGATCGAAGTAACAATGCTGCAGGCTCTAAAAACAACCAAAAAGAAGATTTGGAAGTTTGTAAAATTACTCAGAGCGAAGAAAAAGAAATTACGGAGAAACCTAAACATTTCAGAGAAGGAAAGGACAAGAAACTAGATAAAGGTAAGAAAATTGCTTCCGATAAGAAAATTGTCCCTCAAAAAAGTAACATTGATAAAAAAGAGAAGACTGAAAAGACCAGTAAAACTGTAGAAACTGACACAAATGTTGCTAGTGCAAAAAACACTGTTTCAAAACAGCATATCAATATGAACAAAGAGGTCTCTGAAAAAATTGAAAGAAAACAAAAAGTGGGAAACCCAATTACAAATCATATTGTTAACAGTGTGAATAAAAATAAAGTAACCGTTGCCACAGACAACAAAACAAAATCGAAAGCTTTTAAAAACAGTACGATTCCAAAATCGAAAGAAGAAAAGAAAGAAATAAATACAACTGAGTCAATCAAAGATACTGCTCTTGACAGAGCTGAGCATAACAATGAAGCGACAACTTTTAGACACAATAAAGAAACTGGCAACACAAATTCCACACAATCACAACACCCACAGACTAAATCAAAATTACAGAGTATCACAAAATCAATGAACAGCAGATTCTTAAATGCTCCCAAATTTGATAAAAGAAACGCTATGCACTTGCAGAAGTCAACGAAGATACCGCAGAAGAAATTATCGCTGAGCGCAGAGAAGATTATGAAGAAGAACCCATTGAGAATAAGTCCTAGTATGTATACTTAATACTATGTATGTATACTTAATACATACTAAGGTTTAGTTAATTCAAATATTATGTAGTTTATAGAATCAGGCGTTCCTTTGCGGAAATCCATTATAATGAAGGAAAGTGAGTTAATTTGCTAAGATCAGCATGCAAAATATAAAAAATTAAAAATATATTCATAATAAATAAATGTATATTACCTAGTTTTTTCAAGAGCACCGCCCGCTCAGTAGCGAAACCCCAAACTAACACCGCCACCACTACTACAGACGGCCGTCTCACTCGGCGCCTCTCTCGTACTCTGACACTTGATAATGCCTCGTTTTGGAGCGAAACAAGTGTCGTGTTCTCGACTTCAGTGGTGTGTATTATCTAGCGGTAGTGTTGTAGTGGTTGGTGGAGGGTACCTGGTGGCGGTGTTAGTTTACTTGTGCACGCTACTGAGGGAGGGCGGGCGGTGCTCTTCAAAAAACTAGGTAATATACACCATTTTTATTTTTTATATTTTGCATGCGGATCTTAGCAAATTAACTTACTTTCCTTCATAATTCAAATTTTATATTGCTCTATGAAACTAGGCGATCGCATGGCCTAGTGATTAGATTGCTTTCACGCCGCAGGTTTTACGTTTGAATATCAGCCGGGGCCGAAACTAATTGTTGCTTTTGTCGGGTCGGTGAGTGCTTCTGTGCGCATACAACTCATCATCATTTCAGCCTATCACTAGTCCACTGCTGAACATAGGCCTTCCCATAGATTTCCACAAGTTTGTAGTTTTTTTTTTGGAAAAAGTGATGGAACGAGCAAATCGTTCACCTTATGGTAAGTGGAACGTCTGCCCATAACAAATGCTGTGTCACCCAGAAAAATTCTGTGTGACACCACACTGTGCCCATTACCCAGAGACATAAGTTCTTAAGTCTCATATGCCCAGTGATTACGCTAGCTCACAGTGCCCTTCAGACCTAAACACGGTAATGTTTGCACACTACTGCTTCACGGCAGAATTACTGGCCTCGGGGTGGTACCTACTCGGATTCCTTTTGGAGGGAGTTTTCCATAAATGCCACGCTTGGCAGGCGCGTGGCATCCGCAGTTTATTCATTGATGTTCCAGGAAGACACTGCTGCCCGTCTTCTGGTTTTATTCTCCCTCTGTCTACTTTTACGACTCCCACGGGATGAGATGTGGTGGTAGATTCTCTTAAGTCGCCACCGCACGGCGAGACAAGGACATCCCTTTTTTAATTGTATCTTTTTTTATAATCAAAGTAATTGTTTCAGGGAAAAGTGTGTCGAAGCTCAACACAGTGTCATCGCAGGGGAGCGTTCAGAGCAAGGGTAATGTGAGGAAAGTCAATACGAATATACCAAGTTAGTTGATCATTATATTGTAATATATTTCATAGACGACTGCGTCGCATAGGAGTCACAAGATTCGATTCGATTCGGTCGATTTTCGAACATAGACAATTTTCGAATATCGTTCGAAGTTTTTTTTGTTAAACACGTTCACCTGATGGTAAGAGCAACTGCCCATAACAAATGCTCATCTCGTCTCTGTCTTCAATTAAAAAAAAGCCTCGCACATGTAATACGCAATGAAGCTTGTGAAGCATTATACATGTAAAGCGAAATAACAGCATTAATGTCCCACTGCTGAGCGCAGGCCTCCTCTCATTTCTGAGAGGGCTTTGATGCCGGGAAGAGTCCTCGAAATATTTTTACTACCCGCGCAGCAGGTTTCCTTGCGAAATTTTCCTTCACCGCTATGATAAATCAGGACTTACTAAATAACATCATCATTTCAGCCTGTAACTAGTCCACGACTGAACACAGGGCTCCTAGATTACCACAAAACGCTTGTAGCCCTGATTGTTCGCTTGGCAGGCGGGTTGGCAACCGCAGTTTATTTATTCAGATGTTCCAGGAAAATTCTGCTGCCTATCTCCTGATTTTAATTTTTTCTCTGCCGACTTTTACGATACCAAGGGGATGGAATGGGGTGGTAGATTGTCTTAAGCCGTCACCACCCGGTTTAGCCGCTACCACACAGAAATAATTAAAAATTAATTAATATTCTTTTACAGGGTTAGTGAAGAAGTCATTTACTAAGACAAAATCATGACAGGGATTTGGAATTATTTTTTAGGCCTTATATGTAATGTACGATCATAATTGATGTGATTTAAACATTTCCATCCGTCAGGTGCGTCGCGTACATAACGCATCTCGTCTCGCCATTTTGAGTACAATCACAGTGTAATGTTATTTTAAGAGTTTGAATGCAATTATACATTATGAAATCCTGTTAAGTCTTTTATTTTTAATCATGTGAATGAGTAGTAATGATCGACAGTTTTCTCTTTTTAGAAAGAAATATTTATTTGATCAATACACAATATTAACTCGTGGAAACCATACCCTAACCATGACCCAGAATAACTGGTGCTGCAATGATGTTCACATAGGCGGATTCAAGAATCCTTCCAAAACCCAAATTACGGCCGCACAGTAATGCCATTATTATTCAAAAATAAAACTACAAAATTTAAAAATTCCGAGCTACCATTTTATTCACATTATCATTAAAAATTACAAACAAAAGGAAATAAGTCACACATTGAAATTGCAGACAAAATATGAAATACTCGAGTCGAGCCAAAATCTTCATTCATTCTTATTACTAATTATAAATGTAAATGCAAATAGCAAAATAATAAAATTCCTGCATCCTTTCGACGACCAGCAATATCCACAGATTCAATTAAAAATTTAAAAATATACCATGTCACATTTTAAGACTTATCACACTCCAACTTAAAAAAATATTTCTCTGTATGGGGAGGTGGAAAAAAGTTGATGGATAGAAAAACACAGCAATATTTATTTTTTTCCAACATATTTATCATATTCTCATATTTATCAACATATTATATTCATATCACTATTGGAAACCAAAATACTATTAAAAAGACGTCCAAATTACAAACTAAATATAGAAGAAAACATACCTTAGTCGAGTCAATTATAAGTACACAAAATTCATATTTATTACTATAAAATACATGAACATAGCAACACATGAAATTCTCCTTCCTTGTAGCGCTGGTAACATCTGAATCAATTATGAAATATAAAAAATAAGGTTAAAAGTTAAAAAAGAATTAGTAAAATCGGTAATTACAAAAAAATACAGTAGCAAGAGTAATATCATTGGCGATGACATTTGAAGTATATTTTTAGAAGATAGATTAGAAGATAAAATATAGGTTTAACGTTTTTTCCGTTTTATATATAAACAAAGTAGTCAGAAACGAAATAATAGGCGGAATCATTGGACGAAATTAGGCTGTCATTCTCTTTAGAAGTTTACTTTTTAAAAGTTTTACACAATTGAAATCAGTTGTACCATCGAATGCAAATTATAATAACACTCAATATAATAACATTCAAAATACAAAACATTAAAAATCCTCCCAAACGGGAATTACTTCTAACTAATCAATGCATGGCATAAAATGAATTTCTCCTTACTAACACAGACTTTCCCTAATATACTATCTTATCTATGCACAGACTGATGATCCGATGAAGCTGTAAATATCCGATGAAGCTGTAAAAGCCGAGAAGGATAATAGCAATTACATCACCGAAAATATATACAGACGTGATATCTACTGGCACAATTAATTGTAAAATGTCAAAAAATACAGATTATATATCTGTGACAAAAAAATTAAAAAGCTATCTTAAAAGGATAGTTCTTATGGGTTTCTCCGAATCTGAAAAAAACAAAAAAAGACACGTTAATCCTGGTACTCTAATAAAGCTGAATAGTGTTTTGGCGCCAACTCGAATAATGGCGGTTTGTATTGTTTGTTTTTTTAATTTCTGTGTATATTTTGAGTTTTGATGTTTGATGTTGATATTTTTACTGTAATTGGAAAGTTTTCAAATAAATTCAAGACAAAAGTCAATCAGTCCAGCAAATCTTCATCTTTATCGCCATTCAACAGTCCAACAAATCTTCAGTAAAAGTCTACTATCGTTTTACTGTCAATGGAAACAAAGTCATTATTACAATTAAAATATAACTCGACATTGGCAAAAGTGGCTCGATTTGGTAGCCGATTGCCAGGATCAAAAAAGAAGAAGGAAGCTGGAGAGTTTGCATGTTTGAACGCGTTAATCTCAGGAAATACTAATCTGATTTGAAAAAGCATTTTCGCATTATTCATACATACATACAGTCATGCCTTTTTCCAATATAAGGGACAGGCTTCTCGCCCCTGTAGGAAACTTAAAGGGGTGAGCCTTCGGGCTAACAGTGACCAGTGACAGTGATAAGTACTAAAAAAAAAGCTAGTTCCTACCAATGACAAAAAATCTTTACCGATGAAGACCGCTCGAAATTACACAGAAAATGCAACTATAACATAACATTTAAGCAATGATCATGTCCTCCTGGCCGATTTCGACCACGGCGGAAGCTTCCGAATATTGTTGGGAGCTATAAACTGCGCAGGAGATATAGAGCCACAGGTTTACGAACAAACACAGAGGCAATCACTCGTCCCAACTTAGCCGCGCCCGACGTAACGCTCATGCGATAAGATCGGTTATAGTTCAGGATGCAGTGTCAGAACACGGGGACAATTACAATACAAACACACCCGAAAACCAACAATTTGAGTTAAAGCAGTATTTACTCTCTGACCGGCGAAGCGGTTGCAATCTTTTATAGGAGTGGGGACAAACGAGCAAGTGGCTCACCCGATGGTAAGAGATCACCACCGCCCATGAACATCTACAATACCTGACGAATAATGGATGCGTTGCCGGCCTTTGATACAGTTTACTGGTGGTAGGATTCCTATGCAGGAATCCGACTCGGTAGGTACCACCCCAGGGCCAGTTATTCTGCTGTGAAGCAGTACTGTGCAAGCATTGCTGTGTTTCAGTCTGAAGGGCACTGAGAGCTAGCGTAATCACTGGGCATATGAGACTTAAGAAGTGACGCCTCTGGGTGACGGGCACATTGTTGGCTCCGAAAATTTCTGGGTGACACTGCATTTGTCATGGGCAGACCTTGCACTTACCGTCAGGTGAACGTTTTGCTCGTTTCATCATTTAATGCAATAAAAAGAACGTTTAACAAAACCACACCTGCACTGTTAGTGCATTTTACAGACGTATATTTCACATGCACGACACAACCGGTCCCGAAATCTAAATGATTGGGTCTTGCTCGGATGTTGGCTACGCCTGGGATCCGAATTAATTAGGGTGTCGCACAAATAAATTCAGCACAAAAAAAAATGTATAATTCGCACAAAAATTAGTTATAAAGCTAAGTAGAAAATATATGTATAGTGGTAGTATAATGATTGTAAACAATTCTATCTATAAGAGCAACGGTGCACTGCTAAAACAATCTACTACTGTTTAATGGCACGAAGTAATTTTTCGGTATGTTATAAATTTGTATTTGAGAAAAAAAAATTGAAACCCTAAATCAGATTGAAATTGGTAAGTATACATGTATATAATCAATCGGGGTCGGATTTTTTACGGGTGTGAAACAACGGGGGCACAGCTGGTATGCAATAAAATCTGTGTAAATCTTATGTTAGAGGAGGCAAACGAGCAAGCGGCTCACCTGATGGTAAGTGATCACCGCCGCCCATGAACATCTACAATACCAGAGGAATAGCAGATGCGTTGCCGGCCTTTGAGAAAGGAATAGGCTCTTTTCTTGAAATCTGTTGTATTCAATGTTTAGTATTCGTGTGAATGTCAGAAATCACATTAAATGTGTTTTAAAAAGTCACAGACAGGCATCTGTTTTACTTTATTCAATTCATACTTGTGGCTGCCCTGTGCTCGAAATTAGACTGTTAGTTATAGAATCACGTTATTGAGTAATTTATTGGCAACATTTCAAAACAACAATCTCTACTCTGTGCGACTGTTTGACCATAGACTATTACTTGTTTGACATTGTCAGTATGAATGTAGACAAACTACAGACTATTTTGTGTTTGACGTTATCAGTATGAATGTAATTAATAAATGTTTTATTTTATTAGTTTTAATGTATTTGTTTTATTGTTATATACAAAATTTAGATAGCGAATGCTTTGCTAGCTAGCAAAATGTAGCCCCATACATACATTTCACATTCCTTCATGCGCTCAAAATGTTTAAAATGTGGTACAAAGTTTTCGCATATTAATATAAAGATATTTACAGAGAGCCCCAGGTGAAGGAAGATGGCATATGGCGGGAAGTTACCGTAGAATGCAGAGTGGATCTTGTGCCATTCTCCATGATGTTTTATGTGCATCAACCAGTAAGTGCATTAACATGATTTGTGGGCAATTAATGTAACTGAACCCCAGTTATTGGCGATGTGGTTTTCCATCTTACACTTCAAGGATGAAAAAACTACTTCTACCGAGAAGTAGTTTTTTACGTTGTGTTTAAGCGTGCGTGCGTGCGCGTGCGCGTGTGCGTGTGCGCGTGCGTGCGTGCGTGCGTGTTTCACTTTCTATTAACTATTTTGTGAATTCCGCGGAGCTCCAATGCGGGTTGGCGGACCTCACGTGTCCTTGGAATATTCCTAACGATGTTTTACTTCACCGCATTTGGTAAAACGGCACTCAAAATTGTAGTACGAATTTGGATGCGCCGGGAATCGAACCCAGGTCCCTTGCGTATTATTATATTTAAGACTAGGACAGGGTACAGCCCTGCGGTTTCACCCGCGTAAAAAAAAGCCGACCGCGATCGATGATATACATATATACTTCCCTGTTTGATTCCAATTTTGGGGTTTTAATTATTTGCGCGGATCCCTAATTACTTGTCTAAAATTAATGTAGCCTTAGTTACCCGCTATAATATCAGCTATCTGTCAGTGAAAGACCCGTCAAAATCGGTCCAGCCGTTTCGGAGATTAGCCGGAACAAACAGACAGACAGACAGACAGACAATTTTTTTAAATTGTTTCTCCCATAAGTACCGTATATACTTGCATAAGCATTGAGTAAAAAGCTGTTATTTTGTTATTACAAACAGACACTTCAATTTTATTTATTTGTATAGCCGTGTGGTGGCGGCTCGTTAAAAGAATACTACCACTCCATCTCATCCAATGGATCTCGTAAAAAGCGAGTAAGGAATTAAACTGCACTGTGCACCCAACAGCGCATGGTGGCGATGGGCTCACCACCTATCACACCAAGTGCATTATATTGTTTTGGTGCAACGTGGATTGTGGCAGTCATCTGTTTTTGCATTGAGTGCCCAGCCTCTGACTACCCCTTATGGGATACAGTCGTGATCTTATGTATGTATAGACGGGACCCTGGTCTCGTAGAGTACCACTGCACCAAAACAATCTACAATTTCGCTTCTCACTCTTACAGAACCGAAGATTCGGACCACCGTCTTACAGATGCCTTCGGGCTGTAGCAGTGAAGAAGGCTCATGAAAGTGAGCTGAACAAGTCAGTTCTTGTTGACTTGACCACACCCAGCGATGCCTTCGAGGTAACATTTTGTAGATGTAACAAAGTTTTCTAGGCGGGCACCACCCCAGGGCCAGTTATTCTGCCGTGAAGCAGTAGCGTGCAAACATTACCCGTGTTTCGATTTATCACTGGGCATAAGTCTTAAGAACTGATGTCTCAGGGTGACGGGCGCAGTGTAGTGTTACACAGAAATGGGTGACATAGCATTTGTTATGGGCAGACGTTGCACTTTCCATCAGGTGAACGTTCTGCTCGTTCCGTCACTTTTATCAAATAAAAAAAAACATATTTGCTAAGGTCCGCTTGCAAAATATGATATATATCCTATTCCTTTCTCAAAGGCCGGCAACGCATCTGCTATTCCTCTGGTATTGTAGGTGTTCATGGGCGGCGGTGATCACTTACCATCACGTGAGCCACCTGCTCGCTTGCCCCCTATTCTATAAAAAAAAAATGACACGGTGTATATTACCCAGTTTTCGAAATGATAATGATGTTCTCCTAGCCGATTTCGACCTCGGCGACAACTTCCGAACACAGTCGGGAGCCATCGACCGCGCAGGAGATATTATAGTGCCGCAAGTGTACGCGCACACACGGAGGCGCTCACTCGTCCCAACCTACCCGCGCCCGATGTAACGCCGATGCGATAAGATCGGAGGCGGGCTAGGATGCAGTGTCAGGAACACGGGGGACAAACACAACACAACCAGACCCGAAAACCGACGATTTGTGTTTTAGCACTCTTAGGCACTCAGGTACTCTGACCACTAGGCCACCGGAAATAATGCTTTGATGTCATTTATAAATGACTGCCTCATTGGGGTTCACAATCTACCAGGTCAAAGATAAGTTTATGGTGAGTTTTCTGTCTGATGATGATGATGTCTGAAAGTAAAGAATGTTAATTTGCTCAGATCCATAATGGACAGTTAGAATTTTTTGTCTGGTAAAAAAGTGGCTGTGGCCGTTCGTTTGCTTTTTTTTTTATTTTTTAATGAAACTAATTTTACGGATTTTATCGCGTTTAATTTTTTAAGTATTTATAACCCGACGTTTCGAGCGCTTTACAGCACCCATGGTCACGGGGGGACTGAGGTGACAGATGTCCCGATGTCATAGCTAATCCGGAGTACCTTCAGTTTTTAATTATTATTTTTGGTCCGATCTACACAGAATCAGCTTACTGTGTCTTGAAGACTTGCAGTGGTATGCTTGGTTTTTGATTTAATTTTATTTATTATTGGATCCCAAGCTGGTGGTAATACACAACCATCTTCTCTATTGAAATTAGGATGTTGTTTGATTTCAATAGCCTCGCGAATCATCCTTGGTAGGAATCGGTGTTCTTTTGCAAGCATCTGTGTTTATCAAATCTGATGCAATGGTTGGGATGATCCAGAACATGGTGCACAGACTGCAGAATTCCTAGATTCATTCATTTCACTATTCCTGTATCGTGGGTGCGTGTTACAAACGTACATTTCACATGCACAACACGACCAGACCCGAAAAGCAACAATCAACAATTTGTGTTTTTGCACAGATGTTGCTACGCCTCTGCCTACCCCTTATATGAGAAAAAGGTGTGACCTATGTATACATTACTTACAGGTGTTCAAGAGCTACGCGGCGGCGCATCGGTCGCGTCGGACGACCCTCGCGCGTCTCGCCGAGAAGTATGGAGAATCGTTGTACATGGCACCCATGGTGAGCCCCTGAAGGTCCTCAATGTAACCCTGGTCGGCTTCGTGATCGGTTCCATTTCGTCCCATTAACCGGCGAATGAGCTTCATACGCCAAAAGCAAGCGCATTCGTTGGTTAATGAGATTTTTTTTTAATTGATGAAAGTGACGGAACGAGCAAAACGTTCCCCCGATGGCAAGTGCAACAGTTTTTGTTCCTACCGTTTCGGTTTGAAGGGCACTGTGAGCTAGAGTAATCACTGGGCATTTGAGACTTGAGAACTGATGTGTATGGGTGACGAGCGCAGTGTGGTGTCGCACAGATTTTTTTTAATTTGATATAGTGACGAGTGACGATCAAATAGAATACCACCACTCCATCTCATCCAATGGATCTCGTAAAAGGCGAGTAAGGAATTAAACTGCACTGTGCACCCGACAGCGCATGGTGGCGATGGGCTCACCACCTATCACACCAAGTGCATTATATTGTTTTGGTGAAACGTGGATTGTGGCAGTCATCTGTTTTTGCAGTGAGTGCCCAGTCTCTGACTATCCCTTATGGGATACAGTCGTGATCTTATGTGTGTATGTGACAATGACGATCACTTCACAATTCGACAGGGGGAAGGCGGCTACCAGTTAAAGTGCGCGAATCTTCTGGAAATATCCTGGATGTTGCAGAATAGGTCCTCGGCTATAGCTCCTTTCCATCACCGCATGAAGTTCGATTTGGAGTACATGGGTAAGAGAATTTGAAATTTGTTGGCACAGTGGGTTAAGCACTTGACTACTGCGCCGCGGGTCGCGGGTTCGATTCCCCGCACGGGACAAATATTTGTACTGCCTACAGCTCCGTGTCTGGGTGTGGGTACATGTGGGATATATATATATATATTTTTATTGTATTTCGTCACTTAAACGAGCAAAACGTTCACCTGATGGTTAGTGCAACGTCCGCCCACAACAAATGCTGTGTCACCCAGAATATTTCTGTGTGGCACCACACTCCGCCCATCACCCTGAGACATAAGTTCTTAAGTCTCATATGCCCAGTGATTACGCTAGCTCACGGTGCCCTTCAGATCGAAACAGTAATGTATGCACACTACTGCTTCACGGCAGAATAACTGGCTCCGGGGTGGTACCTACCTAGACGGACTCCTGCATAGGAATCCTACCACCAGTAATCTATGTAAAACGCTCCTACGACACAGGACAAATCCTACTGTGGGGCATGGTTTTAAAAAAGAATAATCAATAAAGTGTATGCAACTACCGAACTATTTGTGATGTGACAATATTACTGTGTGGTAGATTTTTTTTGTATGAAAGTGATGAGACGAGACGACCAAACGTTCACCTGATGGTAAGTGCAACGTCTGCCCATAACGAACGCTGTGTGTCCGCCCGTCACCCCAAGACATCAGGGTCCTCGAGTCTCTTATGCCCAGTAATTACATTAGCTCTCAGTACCCTTCAGACCGAAACACGGTAATGTCGCACATCAAACAGATCCCCGAAAAGGAGTTCTACCACCTGTGTGGTGCCGGCATCGGGAATGACATTTAAAACGAGCGCCTAGCTCCGGAGCTACCACGGCTATTAAATACTTCTTAATCACCATTAAATGCTAACTGATATCTTTTCTTTGTTTTAGATGAATCATACATAAAGACAGTAGCGCAAGCGCATAAACAACTGTCCAATCCGTCGCTTGAAACCGATGAGAGGACAATGCTATTGTCCAAAATCATCAGCACATGCCTGGAAGCTCAGGGAATCAATAACAGCGTACAAGAAAGCACAGAATCGGAATCCGACACAATCAGGATCCAAAAAAGACGTACAACTTTAGACCAAGAACCGGAGATGCCGCTTCCAAAGAAGAAGAAAGAAGACAGCGAAGTTATGGCGCCGCCGAAAAAACTACCCAAGAAAATTAAGCCTAAAGGCAAAGAGAATAATTCAGAAAATCCAATGACTGGAAAAACAGCAAAAATAACCAACAACGAAATTCGTAACGACAATAACAAAGGAACGAAAGCGAAAAATGATCTTCGTGAAAAAATAAACGAACCAAAAAATGTTGTCAATGCCAAAAAAACCACTAACGAAGTATCACATGCTAATGTTAACAGAGAAAGTAAACAAATAGATGTACCAGAAAAATCTTTAGATCATATGTCTAAAGGTACCAGAAATAAAGAAGCAAATATTAAAAATACTAAAAGTAAAGAGCATAAGATCGTAGATCGAAGTAACAATGCTGCAGGCTCTAAAAACAACCAAAAAGAAGATTTGGAAGTTTGTAAAATTACTCAGAGCGAAGAAAAAGAAATTACGGAGAAACCTAAACATTTCAGAGAAGGAAAGGACAAGAAAATAGATAAAGGTAAGAAAATTGCTTCCGATAAGAAAATTGTCCCTCAAAAAAGTAACATTGATAAAAAAGAGAAGACTGAAAAGACCAGTAAAACTGTAGAAACTGACACAAATGTTGCTAGTGCAAAAAACACTGTTTCAAAACAGCATATCAATATGAACAAAGAGGTCTCTGAAAAAATTGAAAGAAAACAAAAAGTGGGAAACCCAATTACAAATCATATTGTTAACAGTGTGAATAAAAATAAAGTAACCGTTGCCACAGACAACAAAACAAAATCGAAAGCTTTTAAAAACAGTACGATTCCAAAATCGAAAGAAGAAAAGAAAGAAATAAATACAACTGAGTCAATCAAAGATACTGCTCTTGACAGAGCTGAGCATAACAATGAAGCGACAACTTTTAGACACAATAAAGAAACTGGCAACACAAATTCCACACAATCACAACACCCACAGACTAAATCAAAATTACAGAGTATCACAAAATCAATGAACAGCAGATTCTTAAATGCTCCCAAATTTGATAAAAGAAACGCTATGCACTTGCAGAAGTCAACGAAGATACCGCAGAAGAAATTATCGCTGAGCGCAGAGAAGATTATGAAGAAGAACCCATTGAGAATAAGTCCTAGTATGTATACTTAATACTATGTATGTATACTTAATACATACTAAGGTTTAGTTAATTCAAATATTATGTAGTTTATAGAATCAGGCGTTCCTTTGCGGAAATCCATTATAATGAAGGAAAGTGAGTTAATTTGCTAAGATCAGCATGCAAAATATAAAAAATTAAAAATATATTCATAATAAATAAATGTATATTACCTAGTTTTTTTCAAGAGCACCGCCCGCTCAGTAGCGAAACCCCAAACTAACACCGCCACCACTACTACAGACGGCCGTCTCACTCGGCGCCTCTCTCGTACTCTGACACTTGATAATGCCTCGTTTTGGAGCGAAACAAGTGTCGTGTTCTCGACTTCAGTGGTGTGTATTATCTAGCGGTAGTGTTGTAGTGGTTGGTGGAGGGTACCTGGTGGCGGTGTTAGTTTACTTGTGCACGCTACTGAGGGAGGGCGGGCGGCGCTCTTCAAAAAACTAGGTAATATACACCATTTTTATTTTTTATATTTTGCATGCGGAGCTTAGCAAATTAACTTACTTTCCTTCATAATTCAAATTTTATATTGCTCTATGAAACTAGGCGATCGCATGGCCTAGTGATTAGATTGCTTTCACGCCGCAGGTTTTACGTTTGAATATCAGCCGGGGCCGAAACTAATTGTTGCTTTTGTCGGGTCGGTGAGTGCTTCTGTGCGCATACAACTCATCATCATTTCAGCCTATCACTAGTCCACTGCTGAACATAGGCCTTCCCATAGATTTCCACAAGTTTGTAGTTTTTTTTTTGGAAAAAGTGATGGAACGAGCAAATCGTTCACCTTATGGTAAGTGGAACGTCTGCCCATAACAAATGCTGTGTCACCCAGAAAAATTCTGTGTGACACCACACTGTGCCCATTACCCAGAGACATAAGTTCTTAAGTCTCATATGCCCAGTGATTACGCTAGCTCACAGTGCCCTTCAGACCTAAACACGGTAATGTTTGCACACTACTGCTTCACGGCAGAATTACTGGCCTCGGGGTGGTACCTACTCGGATTCCTTTTGGAGGGAGTTTTCCATAAATGCCACGCTTGGCAGGCGCGTGGCATCCGCAGTTTATTCATTGATGTTCCAGGAAGACACTGCTGCCCGTCTTCTGGTTTTATTCTCCCTCTGTCTACTTTTACGACTCCCACGGGATGAGATGTGGTGGTAGATTCTCTTAAGTCGCCACCGCACGGCGAGACAAGGACATCCCTTTTTTAATTGTATCTTTTTTTATAATCAAAGTAATTGTTTCAGGGAAAAGTGTGTCGAAGCTCAACACAGTGTCATCGCAGGGGAGCGTTCAGAGCAAGGGTAATGTGAGGAAAGTCAATACGAATATACCAAGTTAGTTGATCATTATATTGTAATATATTTCATAGACGACTGCGTCGCATAGGAGTCACAAGATTCGATTCGATTCGGTCGATTTTCGAACATAGACAATTTTCGAATATCGTTCGAAGTTTTTTTTGTTAAACACGTTCACCTGATGGTAAGAGCAACTGCCCATAACAAATGCTCATCTCGTCTCTGTCTTCAATTAAAAAAAAGCCTCGCACATGTAATACGCAATGAAGCTTGTGAAGCATTATACAGTAAAGCGAAATAACAGCATTAATGTCCCACTGCTGAGCGCAGGCCTCCTCTCATTTCTGAGAGGGCTTTGATGCCGGGAAGAGTCCTCGAAATATTTTTACTACCCGCGCAGCAGGTTTCCTTGCGAAATTTTCCTTCACCGCTATGATAAATCAGGACTTACTAAATAACATCATCATTTCAGCCTGTAACTAGTCCACGACTGAACACAGGGCTCCTAGATTACCACAAAACGCTTGTAGCCCTGATTGTTCGCTTGGCAGGCGGGTTGGCAACCGCAGTTTATTTATTCAGATGTTCCAGGAAAATTCTGCTGCCTATCTCCTGATTTTAATTTTTTCTCTGCCGACTTTTACGATACCAAGGGGATGGAATGGGGTGGTAGATTGTCTTAAGCCGTCACCACCCGGTTTAGCCGCTACCACACAGAAATAATTAAAAATTAATTAATATTCTTTTACAGGGTTAGTGAAGAAGTCATTTACTAAGACAAAATCATGACAGGGGATTTGGAATTATTTTTTAGGCCTTATATGTAATGTACGATCATAATTGATGTGATTTAAACATTTCCATCCGTCAGGTGCGTCGCGTACATAACGCATCTCGTCTCGCCATTTTGAGTACAATCACAGTGTAATGTTATTTTAAGAGTTTGAATGCAATTATACATTATGAAATCCTGTTAAGTCTTTTATTTTTAATCATGTGAATGAGTAGTAATGATCGACAGTTTTCTCTTTTTAGAAAGAAATATTTATTTGATCAATACACAATATTAACTCGTGGAAACCATACCCTAACCATGACCCAGAATAACTGGTGCTGCAATGATGTTCACATAGGCGGATTCAAGAATCCTTCCAAAACCCAAATTACGGCCGCACAGTAATGCCATTATTATTCAAAAATAAAACTACAAAATTTAAAAATTCCGAGCTACCATTTTATTCACATTATCATTAAAAATTACAAACAAAAGGAAATAAGTCACACATTGAAATTGCAGACAAAATATGAAATACTCGAGTCGAGCCAAAATCTTCATTCATTCTTATTACTAATTATAAATGTAAATGCAAATAGCAAAATAATAAAATTCCTGCATCCTTTCGACGACCAGCAATATCCACAGATTCAATTAAAAATTTAAAAATATACCATGTCACATTTTAAGACTTATCACACTCCAACTTAAAAAAATATTTCTCTGTATGGGGAGGTGGAAAAAAGTTGATGGATAGAAAAACACAGCAATATTTATTTTTTTCCAACATATTTATCATATTCTCATATTTATCAACATATTATATTCATATCACTATTGGAAACCAAAATACTATTAAAAAGACGTCCAAATTACAAACTAAATATAGAAGAAAACATACCTTAGTCGAGTCAATTATAAGTACACAAAATTCATATTTATTACTATAAAATACATGAACATAGCAACACATGAAATTCTCCTTCCTTGTAGCGCTGGTAACATCTGAATCAATTATGAAATATAAAAAATAAGGTTAAAAATTAAAAAAGAATTAGTAAAATCGGTAATTACAAAAAAATACAGTAGCAAGAGTAATATCATTGGCGATGACATTTGAAGTATATTTTTAGAAGATAGATTAGAAGATAAAATATAGGTTTAACGTTTTTTCCGTTTTATATATAAACAAAGTAGTCAGAAACGAAATAATAGGCGGAATCATTGGACGAAATTAGGCTGTCATTCTCTTTAGAAGTTTACTTTTTAAAAGTTTTACACAATTGAAATCAGTTGTACCATCGAATGCAAATTATAATAACACTCAATATAATAACATTCAAAATACAAAACATTAAAAATCCTCCCAAACGGGAATTACTTCTAACTAATCAATGCATGGCATAAAATGAATTTCTCCTTACTAACACAGACTTTCCCTAATATACTATCTTATCTATGCACAGACTGATGATCCGATGAAGCTGTAAATATCCGATGAAGCTGTAAAAGCCGAGAAGGATAATAGCAATTACATCACCGAAAATATATACAGACGTGATATCTACTGGCACAATTAATTGTAAAATGTCAAAAAATACAGATTATATATCTGTGACAAAAAAATTAAAAAGCTATCTTAAAAGGATAGTTCTTATGGGTTTCTCCGAATCTGAAAAAAACAAAAAAAGACACGTTAATCCTGGTACTCTAATAAAGCTGAATAGTGTTTTGGCGCCAACTCGAATAATGGCGGTTTGTATTGTTTGTTTTTTTAATTTCTGTGTATATTTTGAGTTTTGATGTTTGATGTTGATATTTTTACTGTAATTGGAAAGTTTTCAAATAAATTCAAGACAAAAGTCAATCAGTCCAGCAAATCTTCATCTTTATCGCCATTCAACAGTCCAACAAATCTTCAGTAAAAGTCTACTATCGTTTTACTGTCAATGGAAACAAAGTCATTATTACAATTAAAATATAACTCGACATTGGCAAAAGTGGCTCGATTTGGTAGCCGATTGCCAGGATCAAAAAAGAAGAAGGAAGCTGGAGAGTTTGCATGTTTGAACGCGTTAATCTCAGGAAATACTAATCTGATTTGAAAAAGCATTTTCGCATTATTCATACATACATACAGTCATGCCTTTTTCCAATATAAGGGACAGGCTTCTCGCCCCTGTAGGAAACTTAAAGGGGTGAGCCTTCGGGCTAACAGTGACCAGTGACAGTGATAAGTACTAAAAAAAAAGCTAGTTCCTACCAATGACAAAAAATCTTTACCGATGAAGACCGCTCGAAATTACACAGAAAATGCAACTATAACATAACATTTAAGCAATGATCATGTCCTCCTGGCCGATTTCGACCACGGCGGAAGCTTCCGAATATTGTTGGGAGCTATAAACTGCGCAGGAGATATAGAGCCACAGGTTTACGAACAAACACAGAGGCAATCACTCGTCCCAACTTAGCCGCGCCCGACGTAACGCTCATGCGATAAGATCGGTTATAGTTCAGGATGCAGTGTCAGAACACGGGGACAATTACAATACAAACACACCCGAAAACCAACAATTTGAGTTAAAGCAGTATTTACTCTCTGACCGGCGAAGCGGTTGCAATCTTTTATAGGAGTGGGGACAAACGAGCAAGTGGCTCACCCGATGGTAAGAGATCACCACCGCCCATGAACATCTACAATACCTGACGAATAATGGATGCGTTGCCGGCCTTTGATACAGTTTACTGGTGGTAGGATTCCTATGCAGGAATCCGACTCGGTAGGTACCACCCCAGGGCCAGTTATTCTGCTGTGAAGCAGTACTGTGCAAGCATTGCTGTGTTTCAGTCTGAAGGGCACTGAGAGCTAGCGTAATCACTGGGCATTTGAGACTTAAGAACTGATGTCTCAGGGTGACAGGCGCAGTGTGGTGTCACACAGAAGTATTTTGGGTGACAAGGCATTTGTTGTGGGCGGACGTTGCACTTACCATCAGGTGAACGTTTTGCTCGTTCCGTCACTTTCTACAATAAAAAAAAAGCAATAGGCTCTTTTCTTGAGGGTCCCTCAGTCGTATTGGACCGGAAAAACCGCCGGCGGCAGCAGACCTTAAAGTGGTTTTGCGTGGCAGAAAATCCCGTAAAAACGCACTGTGGTAAAATGCCGACCATCAAGGTGGTGACGATGTAACATTGTGTTGTGCCGCAATGTGCGATGGTAAAATTCAGTGGCTGAAATGAATCCGAACAATCCCTCGGTGCTGAACAATGCCGTGTGGTAGCGGCTCAAGGGAATCTACCACCCCATCTCCTTCTGTGGCTGTCGTAGAAGTCGACAGAGGGAAAATAAAACCAGGAGATGGGCAGCAGTCCTTTCCTGGAACGTCTGAATGAATGAACTGCGATTGCCGACACTCTCGCAAAGCGCGGAAACTATGGCAAAATCCCCCCTAAGTGAGAGCTGCAAACTTTTGTGGTAATCTATGGAGGCCTATGTTCAGATAGGCTTAAATGATGGTGATGATCCTGTAAAAATGCAAAAAGATGCAACATCTCTGCTCAAGGCCAGTGGCTCAAGCCGGAAACATGGCTACCAAAGAACATGGTCATTGATGATTCGAGTCGAGTCCCTCTCCGTTGAATGGCTAAGTAAATAATTCGCTGCAGAAGCATTACTACACACACAATCGAAGCGCTTACTTCTTGAAGTTGAACATCCTCTTGTTCCTGTACACACACAATCGCTTACCCCTTGAAGTTGAACATCCTCTTGTTCCTGTACACACACAATCGCTTACCCCTTGAAGTTGAACATCCTCTTGTTCCTGTACACACACAATCGCTTACCCCTTGAAGTTGAACATCCTCTTGTTCCTGTACACACACAATCGCTTACCCCTTGAAGTTGAACATCCTCTTGTTCCTGTACACACACAATCGCTTACCCCTTGAAGTTGAACATCCTCTTGTTCCTGTACACACACAATCGCTTACCCCTTGAAGTTGAACATCCTCTTGTTCCTGTACACACACAATCGCTTACCCCTTGAAGTTGAACATCCTCTTGTTCCTGTACACATACAATCGAAGCGCTTACCCCTTGAAGTTGAACATCCTCTTGTTCCTGTACACACACAATCGCTTACCCCTTGAAGTTGAACATCCTCTTGTTCCTGTACACATACAATCGAAGCGCTTACCCCTTGAAGTTGAACATCCTCTTGTTCCTGTACACACACAATCGCTTACCCCTTGAAGTTGAACATCCTCTTGTTCCTGTACACATACAATCGAAGCGCTTACCCCTTGAAGTTGAACATCCTCTTGTTCCTGTACACATACAATCGAAGCGCTTACCCCTTGAAGTTGAACATCCTCTTGTTCCTGTCGAGCGCGTCGAGGGCGGTGAGGTGCGCGGCCTCCAGGCGCAGCTGCTGCGCGCTCAAGTTCTCGTACAGGTGCGCGGCGCGGGAAGACTTCGCGGTCACGCTGCGGCCATTGTGCAGCTGGTAACTGATACGCCAGATATTTTAATCTACGTATATATTATGCCGTGTGGTGGCGGCTCGTTAAAAGAATACCACCACTCCATCTCATCCAATGGATCTCGTGAAAGGCGAGTAAGGAATTAAACTGCACTGTGCACCCAACAGCGCATGGTGGCGATGGGCTCACCACCTATCACACCAAGTGCATTATATTGTTCTGGTGGAACGTGGATTGTGGCAGTCATCTGCTTTTGCAGTGAGTGCCCAGTCTCTGACTACCCCTTATGGGATACAGTCGTGATCTTATGTATGTATATATTATTTCCCGGCGGCGTTTTTTTGTCCGTATGAAATATCTACTTTAATATTGTGTCAAATTTAATGTTTCATACGCCATTTTGAAAATTATATTCCCCTCTAATGACGACAAATTAGTAAATTTCTTTTTCGTTAAAGATGCAACATCCCTCCGCTGTAGTACCAGTAACACCAGTTATGTTTGCACAGTACTGCTTGACGGAGACTAACTGGCACTGCGGTGGTACCTACATAGACGGCCTCCTGCACAATGAGCTGGTTACAGCATCGTCTATTGATTGAAGGTCACGAGATTTTTCTTCTTCAGTAGACTTGATCGAAACGTATGCAATGGACCTATCTATTCTACCACCACACTACTACATCCAGACGAGATTTTGTGCACACTACTGCGTGATAGCAGAATAACTGGAACCCGCTTTGCTTCATACCGAAGCGGATCATTGCATAGGAATCCCACCACCGGTAGAAATACTTTCACTGGTGGTAGGATTCCTATGCAGGAATCCGTCTAGGCAGGTACCACCCCAGGGCTAGTTATTCTGCCGTGAAGCAGTAGTGTGCAAACATTACTGTGTTTCAGTTTGAAGGGCACTGTGAGCTAGCGTAATCACTGGGCATTTGTGACTTAAGAACTGATGTCTCAGGGTGACGGACACAGTGTGATGTCACGCAGAAATTTCCTGGGTGACACAGCATTTGTTATGGGCAGACGTTGCACTTACCATCAGGTGAACGTTTTAGATCGTTTCATCACTTTACCTAACAAAAAAAATACTTAGCTGGTCTTCGCACTATTGTCCTAAGACTATTCGGGTCAATATACTCACGCAACCAATAGCTGAGCAGGCGTGACTCCAATCCCAGCGGCCATAACGAGCACCAGCGGATCGTCAATGACAGCAGGCAACCCGCTCTTCCACTCTGCTGGAGTGCCCTTGGAGCCCAATGTACCGTAGCAGTTCAGCTTCACTCCGAACGCATCGCAGAAGCTGTCCAGCCTCGCTTGGCTGAGATATGGGTGGCATTCCACCTGAAACGAAAAAAAAATATTGTAAAAACCAAAAGTGCACGTCTCATGACGCTCATTTAACTCTTAAGATAACGTATTCATGTTCAAATATTTCGAGACGTTTCCATTTCAGATGAAAACAATGAGAAAATTATATTTTACTCGATAACTACAACTGGTTATTTTGATATGAAATAGGAAATCAGTACATAAAATTCTCGACACGATAAAAAAAACCCGGACTCGATAAGTCAATTTTTTCGGGAGTTATCGTGACCACACCCCTAAAACCAAAACCGGGCGAACACGTCAAACTGTTTTTTTTGTCAAAATAGCAATATTAGATGATTTTCCAAAATAGTTTTAATCAATTAAAAGTGTTTTCTTGATGTCTATGGAAATAAAAAAAAACATCCACATTTTAATAGAGAATATGGTTGGGTACTACTACCGGTTTGGGATCCTATAATTAATAAAATTTAATTAAAAACCATGCATACCACTGCAAGACTTCAAGACACAGTGAGCTCTTTCTGCGTAGATCGGACTACAAATAATAATTAAAAGCTGAAGGTACTCCGGGTTAGCTATGGCATCGGGACATCTGTCACCTCAGTCCCCCCGTGACCATGGGTGCTGTAAAGCGCTCGAAACGTCGGGTTATAAAAATAAGATGATCGTTGCCAAGTTTTTTCTACATGTTTGTTATACTGTAATTGTACATTTTTTTAAAAAGACGACATTTTTAAGAAAAAAACAGAATGTTCATTGGGTTTCTTGCCGATTCTTTCCACTACAGAAGCACTAAGCACTATTCGGCGAACCAGTGTAGTTAAAAAAATATATATTTCTCAGAGGTGTTTTTTGTCGTTGTGACAAATCTTCCTTAAAACGGTGTCGAAATTATGTTCCATACGCCATTATGAAGTATTTTTTCTCCCTAATGACGAAAAATATGTAAATGTCTTAAAGTTAATGATTTCGTTTAAAAATTGATTAAAATTATTGATTTAATTAATTTAATTGTAGAAAGCGCCATCTGTTGTCAATCTGATCAATGGCGGCAGCTGTCGGTTGGAGTTGTTTACATTATTAGAAGATAGATGTCGTCATCTATTCATGATCACGATAAAGTTTCAGCATATAAATGTCCCACTGCTGAGCACAGGCCTCCTCTCATTTTTGAGAGGGTTTTGGAGCTAGGAAGAGTCCGCTGGCACTGGGGTGGTACCTACCTAGACTATAATAATATGAGTTAATAATTCTATTCACCTGATTGACGACGGGCTTCAGTCGTCCCTTCTCCATCACCCGACGCACCTGCTCCGAGTTAAAGTTGCTGACGCCGCCCCTCCTCACCAGGCCCTTCTGGATCAAATCCTCGATGCCGTACCAAGCGTCTAAGTAGTCGTGCTCAGAGAACTGTAGGACGTTCGCGATTTTCGGTAGGGGGTTGTCTCCTTCCTATCAAATAACAAATGGGACTTTCAAGTACTAATGTAGTGACAAAGATAGAGAAAGAGATGCTTCGATGGTTTGGACACGTAGAATGGATGGATGAGAGAAGATTGAAGAACAGATTTATGAGGCGAGTGTGAATGGGCAAGCCGGTAAGTGTCGACGTAAGGCGAACGTATCACGATCAGAACGAAATCGTTTTAATGAAAGGCCACGTCAAAAGTACCCGCAACCGACGAGCTCGTATGAAAACACTAATGAAAGTAGAGGAAGCTAAACATGTGTGTGTCGTAGCAAGTGGAAAGATGTGATCACTGCCTACCTCTATGGGAAAGAGGCGTGACTATATGTAAGTACTAGGCAAGCACACTTTTGGTGATTTTAGCACCGTAACACAAAGATTTTTAATGAAGAAAACTAAGTTCAGTTGCTGAGATCCGCTTGCGGAATATAAAATGGTGTATATTGCCTAGTTTTGAAGAGCACCGCCCGCCCTCCCACATTAGCGTGCGCGAGCAAACCAACACCACCACAAAATGAAGCATTATCAAGTGACTTGCCCCGTTAATGATAGATAATGCCTCGTTTTGAGGTGAAACACGTGGCGTGATCTCGAATTCAGTTAGCGTATATCGCCTAGTGGTAGTTATATAATTTCGGTGATGTAATCGCTGTTAGCCTTTTTTTGGCTTTTACAGCTTCATCGGATACTAGGATACTACCTAGTGGTAGTGTTGTAGTGGTGGAGCGTATCTGCGGGGCTATTGCGTATCCAAAGTTAAGATCACTAATAAAAGTGTTGAACGAACAAAAATCAAATAATCTTTTTCATAATGGTTATTGTTAACGAAAATGACGATTATTTTTCCAATGAAGTCTTTTTTGTTGATCACAGCCACTATGCAGACAGTTATTTGAAAGATATCTTAGACTTTATATATGGCAAGATTCAAATCTTTATTTGAGGTTTCTTGTGGTAGCATTTCTATGCAGGAACCCGTCTAGGTAGGTACCATCCCAGGGCCAGTTATTCAGCCGTGAAACAGTAGTGTGCAGACATTACTGTGTTTCGGTTTGAAGTGCACTGAGAGCCAGCGTAATCACTGGGCATATGAGACTTAAGAACTGAAGTCTCAGGGTGACGGGCGCAGTGTGGTGTCACACAGAAATGTTCTGGGTGACACAGCATTTGTTATGGGCAGACGTTGCACTTACCATCAGGTGAACGTTCTGCTCGTTCCGTCACTTTCATCACATAAAAAAAAAGATCTGTGAGATTTTGATAGATATTCGAAGACCGACACCGATTCGAGTCAAAGACAAAGTCGAAATTTCCTTATTCAGTTTAGGCTTGTTTAAAGCTGTTATGAACGTCAAAATCTACATCGGTTCATAAAATGACATTCACAGAGAAGAACCGGTAAAACTCAGGGGTCTTTCTTATTTCAATGCGATATTGAATAATGTCATTATCGAGATTATTAAAAAAATTACATCATCAATTTAGTAGCCAGCGAGTTTGCAAGTGCAGAGTATGAGTTATTTCCACACATCTTTGTCCTTTATATATCGAGATTATTCTATAAGCTGAATGTAGTTACCAGTAGAGACATAGGGTTGTGTATAAGGATGAGGTCGAAGTATGTCAGGCCCATGGCCCTCAGCGAGGCTTTGCAGGCCTTCTCCACCAGGTCGCGACGGTGGAACGTGCTCCACAGCTTGCTTATGATGTACAGGTCCTCTCTGGAATTAAAGATCCAGACCGTCAGATAGTCGCATATTTCATACAAATCAATCAAATTGAAATGTCTGGTGGAAATAACAAAACAGCTTTTTACTCATTGATTATGAAAATATTTTTTTTTACAGAAGAAGGGGCAAACGAGCAGGTAGCTGACGTGATGGCAAGTGATCACCGCCGCCCATGAACGACTACAATACCAGACGAATAGCAGATGCGTTGCCGCCCTTTGAGAAAGGAATAGGCTCTTTATATACGGTACTAGGTAGGTACCACCCCAGGGCCAGTTATTCTGCCGTGAAGCGTTAGTGTGCAAAGATTACTGTGTTTCGGTCTGAAGGGCGCTGAGAGCTAGCGTAATCACTGGGCATATGAGACTTCGGAACTGATGTCTCAAGGTGACGGACTCAGTGTGTCACACACAAATGTTCTCGGTGACACAGCATTTGTTATAGGCAGACGTTGCACTTACCATCGGGTGCACGTTTTGCTCATTCCGTCACTTTATCCAATTTAAAAAATTTAAAATGAAAGTTGAGATTGAACCCAAATCTCTTTTCCTTCTAATTTGGCATATCTAATTTGGATTCCAGCATAGAAGCACCTATTAATTTAAATAGCCGTGTGGTGGCGGCTCGTTAAAAGAATACTACTATTCCATCTCATCCAATCTCGTAAAAGGCGAGTAAGGAATTAAACTGCACCGTGCACCCAACAGCGCATGGTGGCGATGGGCTCACCACCTATCACACCAAGTGCATTATATTGTTTTGGTGAAACGTGGATTCTGACTACCCCTTATAGGATACAGTCGTGATCTTATGTATGTATAAATTTAAAACTGCTCATAGCGGTCGATAACTATATGTGTTACCGTTTCACAGTTCCATCATCGATCTTCGTTTTGATCGCTTCTCCGACCTCCTTCTCATTGCCGTAGATGTAAGCGGTGTCTATCGCCCGGTAACCCAGATCTATCGCCGCCTCCACGACGTGTTTGATCGAACTTTTGTCCAGCTGAAACCGGGGCATTGTCTATTACATACAAACAAAAAACAAAATACAAAACTTGAACTTGAACAAGTATTATGATGGAGTCCCTGCTCGCTGCTTAAGTTTTCATGTAAATTGCAGGAAGGCAGTGTGTTCCTAAATATGATGATGATGATGATCTCCTAACCGATTTCGACCACGGCGGCTACTTCCGAATACTGTCGAGAGCCATCAACTGCGCAGGAGATTTATAGTGCCGCAAGTGTACGCGCATACACAGAGGCACTCACTCGTCCCAACCTACCTCCTATGTAACGCTGATGCGATAAGATCGGAGGTAGGCTAGGATGCAGTGTCAGAAACACGGGGACAATCACAACACAACCAGACCCGAAAACCCACAATTTGTGTTTTAGCAGATATGTTGGTTCCGGCTGGCATTCGAACCCAGGACCCGCGGCGTAGAAGTCAGGTACTCTGACCACTAGGCCACGCGGTCCTCAATAAGTCAATAACTGGTGGTAGAATTCCTATGCAGGAATCCGTTTAGGTAGGTACCACCCCAGGGCGAGTTATTCTGCCGTGAAGCAGTAGTGTGCAAACATGCATATGAGACATAAGAACTGAGGTCTCAGGGTGACGGACGCAGTGTAGTGTCACAGAAATGTTCTGGGTGACATAGTATTTGTTATGGGTAGAGGTTGCGCTTTACGTCAGGTGAACGTTTTGCTCTTTTCGTCACACTATGCAATAAAAAAATATATTGTACATAATCCATTTTTACTGTTTTGGCGCGCTCGTGTGTGTGAGAGACAGAGAGTGAGTTGTGTTAAATATACATTTAGTCAATTCTGGTAAGAATGACGGCATCACAAAGATTTGGGACAATAGACAATCACAACACGTCCTTATCATGATGAACGGAAACCGGCTCCTTAACGAATAACTGGTCAGTCACGATCCAGGCTACACTGTACACACAGTCAATAGCTTTTTCAGCGAAAAAGCCGAATGCCTCGCAGACAGTCTAGAGAGCCAATGCACTCCGTCTCTCGCGCCTGTGGATCCCGACCATCTGCAGCAGGTGGCCGCGGAAATCGAACGCAGGGCTGCCATACCACCAGTGGGCGAACCACTGCCTCCAGTGACTCGAAGAAGTCACTAAGATAATCAAAAAGCTTAAAAACCGATCCGCGCCCGGCCTCGATGGCATAAACAACAGGGTGATGAAAGCTCTAACTACGCCGCTATTGTGTCTGTTAGTTACTATTTTTAACGCGCTCCTCTCCAGCTGCTCCTTCCCGGACGCCTGGAAGGAAGCCGACGTTATAGGCATTCCGAAGCCTAACAAGCCTAGGAACATTCCGTCCAATTATCGCCCAATAAGTCTCCTCAACTCGATGGCTAAGATTTATGTCCGAATATATTTTATAGTCCGAATGGAGGCCCGCAGCCTCCCTCGGACGGTCATTAGACGACTTAAAATCGTATTGAGATATTCTAAATCGCGCAAGCACGCAGCGAACGCGATACAGTCCGAATTTCGAGGTTTTTGTAGGAGTTTATTTATTTATTTATGTTTGGGTCAAACCAAACCTGGCACTCGGGCCCCTGGCCCGTGAGCACAGTATCCGATGAAGCTGTAAAAGCCAAAAAAGGCTAACAGCAATTACATCACCGAAATTATATATAGTCAATAGCTTCTCTACGCTCTCTACGGCGGTCGCGCGCGCGCAGCAGTATACAATCACACCACGTACACACGATACACCCGTGTTCCAGGGCGGTTCTCACCGCCCAGAGTTACCGACACACAATTCGACAGACCGAATGGAGGCCCGCAGCCTTCCCCGGACGGTCTTTAGACGACTTAAAAACCTATTAGAGATATTCTTAATCGCGCAAGCACGCAGCGAACGCGACAGTCCGAGTTTGGACGTCATTGTAGGGGTTTATTTATGTATTTATGTTTGGGTCAAACCAAACCCGGCCCGTGAGCACAGTATCCGATGATGCTGTAAAAGCCAAAAAGGCTAACAGCAATTACATCACCGAAATTATACGAGTATATCGCTAACGATTCTTCATGACCTTCGAACACAGTACATACACGCGGCTCAGAAGCGGCATTGCCCTATAGTTCTTTTCGAAGAATGGGACCACCACGTTTCTTCTCCATGCCTCCGGTGTAGCGCCGCTCTGGATGACGGAATTAAACAGCGTCTGAGGGACTGCATGTAACGGTTTTCCAAGCTCTGCTGCATTCCGTCTCCACCTGGCGCATTGCCGTTTCAACAACGCCGGATTTCCCTATATATACGGTTTGAAGGGCACTGTGAGCTAGCGTAATCACTGGGCATTTGAGACTTAAGAACTGATGTCTCAGGGTGACGTGCGCAGTGTGGTGTCACACAGAAATATTCTGGGTGACCCAGCATTTGTTGTGGGCGGACGTTGGCACTTACCATCAGGTGAACGTTTTGCGCGTTTCGTCACCATATACCATTAAAAAGAAAACAAGACCGTATATATATATATAGGTTGTAACGGATGGAATGTACATAGTTATAATTAAAATCCTTTGACGTTTTAATACGACAGGACGTTTTTAGCGGGCGACTGTTACGTCGAAAAATTCGAGAAGGAATTTATTAGGCCTATATTGAAAAATACCATCATTTAAATTATTAAACCTACTATAACGTCGGAGACAGCGTTGTTTCATACGAGTCGTACAATAATGAACTGAATAATGAAGTTACATGGTTACACAGGGTTACACAGATTATATGAAGTGAACAATTTATAAATTAAATTCTAAGGTACGCGATCTGTCAGCCACCCGTATGACGTTAGATTTATTCACACAATATACACTAGAGGGCGTTTTTTTTCAATTTATTTGAAACCAAAAAACAAGTATGTAATATACACATACTCAACATGAATGGTCACCTATAGAGACCTGTGTGTGTATGTATATATACATATACATACACACACATACACATACATGAGTGAGGAAAAATTAAATCAATATTACTTAATAATATTAAAAAAAAAATTATTTAAATAATATTTGATATATCTTACCTATGTATGTGTGTGTGTGTGTGTGCGTATGTGCATAAAATAAAATAGCAATGTTTTATATAATTAGCATGTGCTATAACCAACATGTGTGTCATTTTTTTAAGTTACTCACAAAAAAAATGTTTACATTATTGTTTAGGCGTGTGTCTGTGTGAGTGCGTTCGTTTCGAAATTTTGTACGTAGTTCCCTTCATCATTATTTCAGCCTGTCACTAGTCCACCGCTGAACATACGCCTACCTTATAGATTGCCACAAAAGTAAGTAGCTCTCCTCAAAAGTAAGGAGGGTATATTGCCATAGTTGCCACGCATGGCAATGGAGTTAGCAACCGAAGTTTATTTATTCAGATGTTCCAGGAAGGTGCCGCTGGTCATCTCCCGGTTTTATTTTTGCCCTGTCGACTGTTACGACACCCACGGGATGAGATTTGGTGGTAGATTCCAGGGATGAGACGTATTTACGCTACCAGGTTTTAAAAACAGGGCTGCGCTTTAAAGTAATGCGCCCTGGTACGGGCAAGAAATACTTGCAGGTGCGTTGGAAGTATTTTTACTGCGTAGCCCGGGTACTGGCAATCCGAGTCCGCTAAAAAAAAAAATCCTTGCAAAACGACTGATCTAGAATTGAATTTTATTTTACTATGTTATAACTTAGCCTTGGACTTTTGGCGCCAACTCGCCAAAATGGCGGTACTGTTTTATTTAATTTTGTAATTTTGTAAATAATAAGTATAATGAGTGAAAAAAGAGCGTGAAACGTCGAAAGAGCTATTGTGATTATTATAATTTATTTATTAATGGAAACAGTCATAAACTATTTTCCAGTGTCAAGTAACATATTCAAGTATACAATCTTCTAGCATCAACACTTCAAAATTTTGATCGATAGTAAAATGATAGTTGACTTTTACTGAAGATTTGCTGGACTAATGAAGACAAAACAAAAAGAACAATTTTGGTCTTGAATTGAATTTTCCAACCACTGTACACTTTCAGGAGCACTTGCTGCATAATAAACTATCAATATTGAATATCAAAACTCCAAATATACACAGAAATTACAAAATTAAATAAAAACACTACTGCCTCTTTTCGAGTTGGCGCCAAAAGTCGAGCTATTGTAATAATATGTGAAACTATGAAGTAACATTTTATTTAATTTGTCAGTGGCATAAGCGCAAACCGCGCGATAGCAAATTAAAAAAAAAAAACTTAGCCTTAATCAGAGTAGTATAAGCAGTAGTATAATAAATAATAACTAGGTATAAAATTAGCATTAAGATAAGAAATACTCATTTCTCGATTTATAGACCATTAATCTACCAAGTTTAATTGATATTCGGTTAAGTTAGGCGTGATAGAGCTACATACGAGTACAAACATACTTTAAGATATAATAAGATCAGGAAAGCTCTGAGGTTGTTTGTTTAGTCGGCTTTGGCAGGATAAAATGTTGTGTTTTTCTTTCCCCAACACACAACACTGCATTCTATAGTGTATTAATTTCAGCTTGAGAGTAAGTAGTAAACAATGTCTTTCCCGCTTTTATTTCAGTGTTTTTTATTTTTTTTTATTTAATTTACACATTAATACTTTTTACTAAAACTTTTTTAATGAAGGCATCGGAGTATTCTTTAAGCGGTATTTTTTCGACGAGGAAAAAGTGCAAGCGCTGTGGTCCAAGTTCACTCATGTTTCTAATCACAAAAACGTCAAAAAAACCAACAAAAATAATATTTATAATTGAAATATTCTAAAGTAATATTATTGAATTGAGAAAAGATTTGATTGTTTTTATGTTGGTTTAGTTGTAATGAATATACTCAAAAACTGCTAAACCGATTTTAAAAATTCTTTCACCTATATACAGCTACATTATCGGCGAGTAACATGACCTGTATTGAATTTAAAAAAAAAACTGAGATCCCTACGAAAATCGCTATGTAGTAACTCAAGGTATCAAAAATTTACTCATTAAAGTCATTATTTGGCGTGCGCTGCAAAACTATTGATGATTAATAAAACAATGTATTACATTTTCATAGTAGTCATCATTACTTCACAAAAAAGTCCGCGAGGCTATATGTCTAACTATTATAGTTAAGTCACAATAACCGCTTTTTGTTCAAATTAGTCAATCATGATATTAATCTATATCCTACTAAATAGTTTCATAGTCAAGGTTGATTATGTTCATGTAAATTCCTCTTTAGATAATTCGAATCGTACGTATCGTTTAGAAGTTACGACGGGTATAAAAATGCTAAAATTAAGAAAAATGCACGGTTCCCTTTGCGCAGCGGTCGAGTGCGGCCTTTTTTTTGCTACCACTTCTTTTTTTGCTTAAATATTGTTTACAAGGAAGCTTTGAGCCACTAAACTTTCATGGCTTATGATCAGGTAAAATAACAATCTTACCCGACCAGCTGCAGAGCCGCCGATGAGAAAGTCGCTACAAAAAATGTTAGCGTAATGAATAATTGTTGTTCTATTTGTCCAAATAAAGTACCAATTTATTTTTCCGATATCTATATACCCGTGCGAGGTCGGGGCGGATTGCTAGTAATTAATAAAAAGAATAAAAGCGGTGGCATAACTACACCGTAGAGGCCCGTGGCAACATAATCGTATAGCGCCCTCTCTTGATGTAAAGAAACAACCTACGTTGTAGTTTCTATTTAGTAAATCACTACTAGAAATTCGTACGTACAAATGCTGTTACGATTTTGCGCTCTTTCCACTGATTTTCTAATAACTTTTAATTGAATAAATATATATATATATAAATACGCTCTGTATTGGGTTGAAATAACAGTTTTATCTTTATTCAAAATTTCTAAAATTTCGGGCCATGGATTTTTTTTTATTTCATAAAAGTGAACGGAACGAGCAAAACGTTCACCTGATGGTAAGTGCAACGTCTGCCCATATAAAATGCTGTGTCACCCAGAATATTTCTGTGTGACACCTCACTGCGTCCGTCACCCTGAGACATCAGTTTTTGAGTCTCAAATGCCCAGTGATTACGCTAGCTCACAGTGCCCTTCAAACCGAGACACAGTAATGTTTGCACACTACTGCTTCACAGCAGAATAACTGGCCCTGGGGTGGTACCTACCTAGACGGATTCCTGCATAGGCATCCACATTTCAAGGAAAAATCACACTTACTGCACTATATAATTTGAAATTGGAGTTGAGAATCACATGTCTTTTTAAACTTACCAGTGCAGTCCCCAAAGCTATCACGGGCATCTTTGAGCCATCGCGCAGCTCCTGATACGTTACATTGACCGTTCCATACGTTTTCTTCGCGTTTATTAGTTCCGCGATCTTCTGTCTGTATAATTCATCATTCTCCATTTGGTTGGTGACGACTTCCTCTGTTGCGTTCGTGACCTTTCTTGGTAGCTCTTTCTTCTCCGTTTTAGCTGGGGACAGCTTTCCCTGGAAATTAATGTAAATTTAAATTTCAAAGTGCCAGCGAGATTCGTACACAGGAAGTTTCGTATTATTTTCCTATCAAACTATTTAGTGTGAAACATTTAATGGCAGCGTCTTGGGGTCGCCTGGAAGATCCTAACGCCGTTGCGGAGTCTGTTGCCGTTGTGTTGCTTCAGGATATGGAACTTTTTGTTCCGTCCTCTGTAGTGTCCACCGGAGGCAGATCCCAACCTTGGTTTGGTCGCACCTACAAAATGGCTTCACGCCAAAAGCAGGAGCGTTACCGCGCCTGGGCTAATGCATCGGCGTCCCAGGATGTAGGAACCAGCGATCTTAAAAAGAAGCTCAACTCTGCCTCGAGGTCCTTCAAAAGAGTTTTTGCCAAGTCAAATTCAGAATACATTAGCAGATAAAGGGCAATAATATAACGTATTTTTTAATTCGCATATGATTTTTAAATTACATTTCAGCATCAGAAAAGTAAGAAGTTGAAAACCGAGCATTTTATATGATTAACGAAGTGACTAACTGTAGTATTACAGTGAACGAGTAAAACGGCGTCTATGTTACCACTGTTTATTTAACGTTTACATTTCAACTTTGCAATTGTACATATACTCCTAGGAGGGTAGATTCTTTATACTTCTGTTAAGACAATGATATTATTTCCTAATACTACCCTACAGCTAGTTATGGGTGTTGCAAACCGTAAATAGTTACCGAAACTATTTATTAACAGTAATACCGAAAACTATGTAATGACTTCTTCAGAAACTATTTATCGGGAGTAACTATTTATTGCGTGGAACGAACGGTTGTAGATATGTACTTATTAATAATGTACATAAAATCAAATGAACTTTTAAATACGCCTGCCACCTGTATAGGCAGCCAGTCCGAAGCCTGGACAAAGTATGAATAATAGAATAGAATAGAAAAGAATAATTTTTTATTCAATATAGATTATATTACATAATACTTATTGAAAGTCATTTTTTTCTTTTTTTAAACTACACTGGTTCGCAAAAATGCCTCTGTCCTGGGAAGAACCAGTAAGAAACCCAGCGGGCTTTTTTTTTTTTAGTCATTTTTAAAATAATGTACAATAACAGCAGTATTATAAAGATGTAGAAATGGCTTGGCGGGTTATCATCATCTATGTATTCTTTAATATTATAATAACCCTTTTTATGAAGTTATTGTTTAATATAAAATTTTAACTTTTTGATTGAAAGACTTTTAGCACTTTCTGGGATTTTGTTGTAAAAACGTATAATACATTGCCCCATAAAAGAGTTACTGACTCTGTGAAGTCGGGTAACTGGCATAATTAATTTGTGCTTGTTCCCGGTATTCACATTACGAATGGATGAAGGAAAGTTAATTGTCATCTATCTAGATAATACTGGTTACTATCGAACACCCGATACTCCATAACGTCAATACATAGTTGTTGAGCAAAATTATTTATTCACAAAAACATGATTTTCCTTCGACCGAACCGAAAACGCAGTTGCAATACCCGAAGCCAATAAATAGTTATTAAAATAAATAGTTTCAATAACCTTTATTACGAACCAAACCAATACATAGTTTCAGTATTGCAAAAATGCGTACCGACCCATCTCTACCTACAACACTAACTAGTTCATTATGAGGTCGATAGATGTGACTGTTTTCAATACATTAATAACGTAAGACAAAAATCGCGCCTTTTATCTCATGGGTATTATAATGATTTTGTGTTATACACACGATTAGTGAGTTTTATTGAAAAACACAGAACGCTAAATTCTCATATGTCCTGTAATTATACTAATACATTACAAACTAAACGTGATGTTTCCTTATCACTGCTGACTGCAAAATAACTGGCACTGCGCTGGTACCTACCTATACGACATTAATTGGTGCTTTCTAGACTGTATAATTTTGCCGTGCTCGTAATGGGTTAGGAGGACGATTATTAAAGTATATAGTCAAAATCCCACTTACACCGAAGCCCGTTTATTTGCCCGCAGTATGACCGAAGGGCAAAATCGATAATTACTAAATTTATATAGTATCACAGTGTCAGTAAATATTTTAACCTTATTAATAAAAATCGTTTAGTACAAGCATAGTCTGAAAAGCTACACTTGGACTTGTTAATCCGAGAGTAAGAAAGTATTAACTTCGTAGTTACAATGTTATTAATAAACATGGAGTAACTTCAGACTAACAATACATTCCTTAGTCCTGGTTTAACGGGTGAATTCTGGCAACCCACATATTTTAGCAAAAAAGAGTGAGTCAGTGACTGAATTGTTTTGGATTTGACATTTTGACAACTTCAAACTTGACAGTTGACTTGAAGCAGGTAGCAGGCCGTTGGTGATTTAAAATAAAACTTTGGGTATTGTTAAGAAACTCTCAAATAATTTATTATTAGTGTTATTAATACTTATTATGAACCAAAAACGCGAAAACGAAACGAACGCGAAATTCTGTACTTTGATTTAAATATATTCATGAAGTACTAATGGATTTTTACGAATCTTGTACAACGTCACACGCCTCATTAATGGTAAATGTGAAATTTGGTTCTCCAGATCATGTACGAGTATTCCGTCTGTCACTAATAATCACTATACATTATATTTGGGCAACAACGAAAAACGTACCGAGGTACGAGCTACAGAATACCACTTTATAACAGTATAATTCAGTATATTAAAAAAATATCAGTGATGTTTCCAAATAAAATCACGTTCATTGGAAATGTCATTGCAAAATGGAAAAAAAAGTTTGGAAAATCCAAAAGAACACGTCTTATGACGCTCATTTAACTCTTAAGAAAAAAAAATCGTATTTAGGTTCAAATATCAGTCATTTCCATTTCAGACATATACAATAAAAAAAAAGAGACGTGTTAAACGATTATTTTCTTAACAACTACAAGTGCCATGAGACGTGCAATAGTATGAATTTACCACAAAAAATGTCATTGCACACCTAGTCTATGCTTATTCCTTGGTAAACTATGTGGCGACACGGATTAACTTTAATTCCGAGATTAGACTCGGAGTAGTTTACTTCTTCCTTACTCTGTGTTTATTAATACTGAATTAAATTAAATCAAAACTAAACTATGTCTTAAAGTTAGTCTTACTCTAGTCTATGTTTATTAATAAGGCCGTTAGACAAGAATACTGTCACCTATCCTAAAGTCGATAAAAAAAAAATAATTACATTCCTTTAATTTCAAAATTCAAATTTACCTGAATTTAAAATTTCTATAATGATTTCTTATATTTACGCGAACACTACACATTTAAATGAAACCAATTTTACGGATTTTATCGCGTTTAATTTTTATTTTTTTATATCAATTTTAAAATCGAATGATATATAAATTTATATTTATATTAAACAAAAGAACAGTTTTTTAAACAATTGTTCCCCTATACCATTAAATTTAAATGTTGCAGCTGGAAAAGTATGCATATAATTACTGTGTAACGGTTTGAAGGGCACTGAGAGCTAGCGCAATCACTGGGCATATGAGACTTAAGAACTGATGTCTCAGGGTGACAGTGTGGCGTCACACAGAAATGTTCTGGGTGACACAGCCATTGTTAAGGGCAGAAGTTGCACCTACCATCAGGTGAACGTTTTGCTCGTTTCGTCAATTTATTCAATAAAAAATAGCGATCCAAAAATATCGTATCGATTACAAATGATTGAAATGACGTTTATTTATTTGTCTTAAATAAATCACTTACCAATTTCAATCCTACTTTGATACTGTCCGATAACAAGTGATCGAAAAAAAAAACAAAATAAAAAACAACCTGTCAAAATTTTATCTGTCGTTGGATGCGATACCTTAGAGATAATAAATTGAAATAGATAAAGAGAATAGAAGTGCGTGCACAACCCCCCCCCCCCCCCCCCTCCGGGTGCACCGACCGACCGCATCCCTAAAATACAATTGCATTGTTGTGTGTTGTTTTACTACCTGTGCGGCGGTAGTAATAGCGAGGTAACCTGAATGTCGAAGAAATATTCCAACGACATGTTAAATCTACTAACCGCACGGCCTAATGGCCAGAGTATTTCACTCCTGCACATACAAAAACCCAAATTGTTGATAGTATTGTGACACTACATCCTCCGATTTTATCCCATGGGTATTACATCGGGATTTTGAACGAGTTAGCGCCTCGGTTTGCTCATACACTAGGGGCACTGTATTATCCCCTGCGCAGTTGATAACTTCTGACAGAATTACGAGGTTGTCGCCGTTGGGGTATTGCACTATAATTATTATATAAAAGAATTAGTTTAAAAAACAAAACCCGACTACGGAATATAACTAAACTAAAAGAAGTTCTTCAACCTTTAACCTGACTACACATTAATAAAATAAACAAAAAAGTAAGAAGGTAGGGTGCTAGTACACTTACATATTTATTGAATCTTTTCTAAAATTTTGCCGTTGACCGCGCTTTGGTTTTATGGCAGCCATCGTCTTTCTCGACAATATTCATGGAAAGTAGACGACCCTTTTTTTTTTGGCTTTGTCGTTATCGGGTATAAATCCGACATCTGTTTTGTTGGTACAAGCAAACGTACTTAGATACAAATAACATTTAACTAAAATTAATCTTTCTTGAGACTTCTCATTTTGAATTATTTTATATTTATTTAAAAAGATCCAATATAAACTAAAAAAAAATACTGGCATGCTACTATTTTCGTTTTTAGGACATATTTCACAATCAAAGTAAAAAGATAAATATGGCGGTTTGACAGATTTTCGGTAGGGCAACTGTCAAAATGAAATATGACTGATAATTGTTAAACAACAGCCAGCAATACTTTATTTGATAATACATTTCAATGTCACTTTCAGTAATGTGTTCATTGGAAGCGATAATCTCTGATAATATGGAGTTTGTATGCTTGAAAAATAATTTTTGTATTAGATAAAGATAGCCCATTTATTTGAGAAGGCTATTAAACTTCATGTTACGGCCTTAAGAAGCTGCACGCTTTGAACCGATTACAGAGTAGTGTGGAACTGAATGCCCAGGTCAGCAAGTTCTCAACGTAGGCATTTTTACGAGGGCGATATTTAAAAATGAAAGTAATTTGTTTGTCCCGAATGCGTTCCTATACTCTTAATACAATTGCGACGAAACTTTAATGAGTGGTTTTGCGCGCACTTGCGAAGGTTTCTGAATTAGTACAACACTATTACAATAGATGGCGCGCGTGAAGTATCGAATAACTGCGTTCGCGCATCCTTCATCCGATTGAATTGAAACTTTGTAAAGTTGTTGTCAGAACTTCACGAAATTAAAATAAAATACTTATTTACTCTGTACATGTAAACGTGTCCACTTTGTATAAATACATACTTCAAACAAATTGCAAAAAAAAATTAAGAGGCATTGCAACGCATTCTGCCGTGAAGCAGTAGTGTGCAAACATTACTGTGTTTCGGTTTGAAGGGCACTGTGAGCTAGCGTAATCACTGGGCATATGAGACTTAAGAACTGACGTCTCAGGGTGACGGGCACAGTGTGGTGTCACACAGTAATTTTCTGGGTGACACAGCATTTGTTATGGGCAGACGTTGCACTTACCATAAGGTGAACGTTTTACTCGTTCGATCACTTTTATGAAATAAAAAAAAATACCGGCTTGTCTGCGAGTATGTCTTAAAACACAATCATACTTATATTAAAAATGAGAAAGTAACTCTCACTGTCCCTGTGTCTGTTTGTTTGTCACGGTTCAACCGCTGAACCGATTTTGACGAAATTCGACACAAAGATAGCTTGCGTCCTGGAGACGGACATAGGATTTTATCCCGGAAAATCAAGTAATTCTCACGGGAAACCTATATCCACGTGGACGAAGTCGCGGGCATTAGCTATGAGCTTACATACATACATAAGATCACGACTGTATCCCATAAGGGGTAGTCAGAGACTGGGCACTCACAGCAAAAACAGATGACTGCCACAATCCACGTTTCACCAAAACATTATAATGCACTTGGTGTGATAGGTGGTGAGCCCATCGCCATCATGCGCTGTTGGGTGCACAGTGCAGTTTAATTCCTTACTCGCCTTTTACGAGATCCATTGGATGAGATGGAGTGGTAGTATTCTTTTAACGAGCCGCCACCACACGGCTATGAGCTTATGTACAGTATTAATTAATTTCAATCCCCTGCTGAACAGAATAACCCATGGAATTATTTTATCTGCCGAAAATATCACGCTCGGTTGGCAAAAGCATTTTCCAGCAGTCCAAATTGTTCAGTTAGGGAAATAGACAATTACTCCACAGATCATCATCACTACTACTACTAGTCCACTGCTGAACATAGGTCTCCCCCATAGATTGCCACAAAAATTAGTGGCTCTCATCCTGGAGGGATTTTGCCATTTGCCACGCTTGGCAGGCGGGTTGGCAACCGCAACTTAATTATTCAGATGTTCCAGGAAGATGCTGCTGCCTATCTCCTGGATTTATTTTTCCCTCTGACGACTTTTACGACACCCACGGGATGAGATGGGGTGGTAGATTATCTTAAGCCGCCACCAAACGGCAATTTTTGTGTCACACTGTAATTACTACAAAACAATTCGATATTTACGTCACGTGTTACTTTTTAAAGCAATGGGATCTATACAGTAAATTGTAGACCCATAGAAATATTCAACTTTCATAATGTAAAAAAATATAATAAAATTACTCACATTAATTATAAAAGCCAATAGCAACTTTAAAAACATTTTCGTTGAATTTTCAAGAATTTGCTCGGAACTGGACACTGCACAGAATAGAAGTGGTACGTTTGCAAATGAATGAGAGAACCGATGTCTCCAAACTCACACACTTGCAACTGTGTAACTTAAGATAACACAGTGAAAACAACTTTGTTATTGGATGGAATCTACTCCAAAATAAAGTATTAACTAAATTGTACATCAATCGAAAAAATGCTTTCATTCTTAAGTATTAGAGCTTAATATGTTTTGAACGCAACAGATTCTTAACAAAAATTTTTTGACTCCGTGGACAAAATAATTGTCTTACGAGTTCCGCTATTGCACACTAGATGTCATAACGTATGTGGCTATTTAAATAACAATATTATAACGCAAGTAATAAGGCTGATATTTGTTTAATTCTGCTACATGAGAGCCCTATTCGATTAGTGATTGACATTTTAGTTTTGATTTTTAAATATATCGATAATCGTCGAACGATAAGAATTAACTTGAAAGTTGGCCTGTTGCCATTGAACACACTTATTATAGATGATATAATGATACTTATGATTATGTTCTCCTAGCCGATTTCGACCACGGCGACAACTTCCAACTACAGTCGAGAGCCATCAACTGCGCAGGAGATATTATAGTGCCACAAGTGTACGCGCAAACACAGAGGCGATCACTCGTCCAAACCTACCTGCGCCCGATGTAACGTTGATGCGATAAGATCGGAGGTAGGCTAGGATGCAGTGTCAGAAACACGGGGACAATCACAACACAACCAGACCCGAAAACCAACAATTTATGTGATGCGGCTTAGAAGTCAGGTACTCTGGCCACGCGGTCGTCAATGAAACTTATGATAGAATTTTAAAACTACATGTATAAATATATACATTAAGATGTACCGAGTTAGAGTGATGATAAATGAATTGTTCTTAAAAAATTATTTCGAAGCCAGTGCAATGGGTTACTGCTAACTAACATAGTTTACAAGAAGAACTTATATACCTAAATTTGAAACGAGCAAAACGTTCACCTGATGGTAAGTGCAACGTCCGCCCACAACAAATGCTGTGTCACCCAGAATATTTCTGTGTGACACCACTCTGCGCCCGTCACCATGAGACATCAGTTCTTAAGTCTCAAATGCCCAGTGATAACGCTAGCTCACAGTGCCCTTCAAACCGAAACACAGTAATGTTTGCACACTACCGCTTCACGGCAGAATAACTGGCCCTGGGGTGGTACCTACCTAGACGGATTCCTCAAACTCTACCTCTACCTACACGGATTTAAAGTAACAACTTACAAATGTCCTACTGCTGAACACAGGGAGTCATCTCTGAGAGGGTTTGGAGGAGCTACTTAATTCATAATCAATTTTTATTGTCCTTGAGTAAGTTTCTTATTTACTGTAAACAAATTATGAATATTTATATAACGATCTGTTTTATTTAATCGGTCACGTGGTTTTTTGGTCGGAAATTCGCCCAATTGGTGATAACTATTAATAATAAACTTCCCGCAAATTGACGCAGTATTTTAACCATTACGATGTATTTTAAAAATATGGCCATCGATAATTTTTATATTGTCCCTGAGGTTTTACATATAATATTAAAATATATATGTAGATAATAACTATACCCTTTATCGATAAGATTTTTGATCGTCCCTTCTATAATCGAATAGCAAAACATTTTCAATGTTGTCTACGCAAAACTAATGGTCTAGATTTAAAGTAACAACTTACAAATGTCCTACTGCTGAACACAGGGAGTCATCTCTGAGAGGGTTTGGAGGAGCCACTTAATTCTCCTTCCAGTCCTTGACTAAGTTATTTATAAGGTATTTACTTTTAACAAATGGAAAATGTATTAAGGGGATTAAGTGGAAAATATTATAACGTTTTTTTTATAGAACAGGGGGCAAGCGAGCAAGCGGCTCACCAACATCCGCAACACCAGGAGAGTCGCCGGTGTTCCGTGTTTATCTTAAAAACTTAGCGATGACACGAAACTCCACCATGGGACAGATATGTGGCTCGACTATCGTTTTTACACTCTAAAATAACACAAAAGGGCATGCTGGTACAACTGTGTGCCAATATTCGTGCAGTAATGTTACGAACCGAGGTTAGAAGACGACTAAAGTGCGCGGAGTTGAATGTGCGTTTCAACCCGCGTACTTGTGGAAGGCGCGCCACGTCCACGTGTCATTTCTACTTTTTCTACTTATTTTTTCTGTTCTGTGGGACACTGTTACGACCATAATGAAACTACGGAGATTATTTCAATTTGGTATTTGTAAAATATGTTTAACCCAAATTTAAAAATTAATGTTTAATGGTTGAGCAACATTTCGCTAATTATAGAATGACATTGTGCAGATACACCATTACATTATCAGTCAAATTATCGTACTTAATTCAATCGTACAAAATTATCCAGCCAATAACAGAAAGCCCCAAGGCATGGTGGTAGGATTCCCATCCAGGAATTGGTTCAGGTGGTCGGGTCTCTGTCGATAAAAAATCCTATATCACCCGAAACATTTCTGTATGACCACACAGCAACCGTCCCCCTGTCACACGTTCTAAGTCTCAAATGCCCAGTGATTACACTAGCTCGCAGTGCCCTTCGGAACGAAACAGAGTTATGCTTGCACTTTTGTACTTCAAGACAGTTTAACTGGCACTGCGGTGGTAGTGTTCACTTCCTAGACGGATTTCTGCATAGGAATCCTACCACCAGCGCTTTATGAAAAAATTGCGTTTCTTCAATATTTTTTATTTTGTTATTAAAATGAAGGATTAGAACATGAAATATGAATGAAAGAGTTTTACGTAATGTGCGATAGATGGCGCTATTTTAAATTCTTCTAGAATTTGCTACCTATTCTACCCAGAGGATTAATGCTTATCTCGTTGATGTATTTTGAACATAAAAACTGCACAATCGCTCCAAATATTTACTAAAACAATTGGATTGTCATCGTCATCCAGGAGAACATTATCATCACCATATTGTACAATGGAAAAGTTTTGGCAATTCGGTTTTGCGGGCAATTATTTAAAATAGCTTGAAATTATTTTTGTCCGTTTAAGTAATTCTTATCCTAATGCAAAAATAATTTAGTATAATCTATAGTAATATATAAACTTCTCTGTATGTTTAAATGGATTTAACTTAAAATTTATTTAACAGATTTTGATGAGACTTTTTTAAAGTTCCTAATGATTCCAGAAGTATTAAAAGCTTGTTTTATTTAATTATTAAGATGATTTTTTGAGAAAAATGGTCGAGTATATGAAGAACTTTTACGAAACAGACAAAAGAACATTGTCATCACTTCAGCCTTATCACTAGTCCACTGCTGAACATAGGCCTCCCCCATAGATTGCCACAAAAGTTTGTAACTCTAATTTTGGGGGGATTTTGCCACCCCAACCTATCAATAGTCCACTGCTGAAATTGGCCTCCCCCGTAGATCGCCACAAAAGTTTGTAGTTCTAATTTTGGGGGGACTTTGCCATAGTTTCCACGCTTTGGCAGACGGGTTGGCAACCGCAGTTTATGTATTCAGATGTTCCGGCAAGATGCTGCTGCCCATCTCCTGGTTTTTATTTTCCCTCTGTCGACTTTTACGGAATTCATCCACGGGATGAAATGGGGTGGTAGATTTTCTTAAGCCGCCACCACACCGCCGCATTAAATACATCACTCACCTCGAATAAAGCAATCATTCTCCGACACCGAACGCTTCCTCGGCCGCTCTTTTGCACTAATGATTTCCTTTTTTCCATGTTCCAGTCTTTCCAATGAGTTCATTCTAATGATCATAGCACGGACTTTTCCATTGATTATGTTTCCCAAATCCAGTTCTGCTACCGACGTAGTTCTTCTTATAATCGAATTCTTCTCTTCTTCTCACGCGTTTGAGATTGGGTTCTATTTCGTCCTCTTCGATAGTGTTCTTAGTAAATACTTCATTGTCTAGTCTCATTGAATCACTCATTGAATGTTCTCTATTTAAACAAACATTTTTACTTTCATTTTCATTTGTGGCAGACGCTGATTGATTGTAACTATCCGATATTTCAGGAAAAGTCTTACCCGTATATGTAATATCATATTCTTTAACCGTATTTGCTTTTCCTACTAATTTGTCAGTGTTTGCATCTCTTAAGTTTAAATTCTGATATTGTTTTATATTTATAATTTGTTACAGTTTTATCTAATTCATTGGCTTTGAATTAAATCCGTTACTTATTTTGCTTAACGCTTCGTTATTTAAAATTTCAGTCATACATTCACTGGTGTTATTAATTAGGCACTCATTTTTATTGTTATAGGTTTTATAAAGGTTTCCTTCGGTACTTGTTTGATATTTTAATTCCTTTGTTTCTATTATGTTAGCATATTTTTTTATGGTCATCTGTTCAGTTTCGACCAAATCTTTATCCGCTATTTCATTTTTTAGTGGCATCTCGCCTACTTTGGTTTCGTGTTTAATTGTATTAACTTTTTCTGATATTTTAGAAGCACCTTCAATTTCATTTACAACGTCTTTCTCACATTTATTATTAATTGACTCTAAGTCGTGTAATTCTGTTTTAGTAGCATTTTCTATTTGTACTATATTGGATAGTACTTGTACGTGTGCTTCTTCCAATATGTATTGAACTAATGTTCAGTTGTTGTCTCTTTCTTTTCAGCGCTTGTAAATTTAGCTAAAAAGTTATTATCACTAATTTCTAATACGTTCTGTTCACTTGAATCCTTTAGTACTTCTTTTACAATCTTAGGCCTTCTAGGATCTTGACTCGTCTGCCTTTGTGTTGTCAGTACGCGCGGAATTTTGGATTCTATTTTTGGAACTCTTGTCGGGAATGGTTCATTTACTTCATCACGCTGAAATTTGTAATAAAGGAGGTTTAAGATTGTAGATTTGTAATTACGTATTTAATGAATTAAGATGATAAATTTGAGTATGTTAATCGAAAATGAGTCTAAAATTACACAAATGAGAAACCTACCGAAGTGTTATGTTCAGATCATCATCATCATCTCAGCCTATCTTATCTTATCCTATCTACTTTTGAACATAGGCCTCCCACAAAAATTGCCACAAGACACGATCCCCAGCTACCTGCATCGTTCGACTTACCACAAAACCATGCAGATCGTCGCTCCATTTAGTGGGGGTTACCCTACTAGATGCTTGACGTTATAAGGTTGCCACTACAGAACCTTTCTTCCGAAACAGTTATCGGCTTTGGCCGGCCCATTGCTATTTCAGCTTGCTCATACTTAGGTCTATGTCGGTTAGTCTAGTTCTGCTGCGGATATCATCGTTAAGGATTTTATCTGACAGAGGAACCCCAAGATTAGCCCATTCCATAGCTCGCTGAGCGACTCTGAGCCCGTCTCCGTTCGTATGCCACTGGTTGAAAACTTTAATTTTAAGACATTGAGGTATACTCGACGAGAAGGTCTGACGTAGTTTCCCGAACGCTGCCTAGCCGAGTTAGATCTGTCTAATGACCTCTTGGTCGAAGTGGAACTTACCTAGTCGGATAATATGTCCCTGGAGTAACGCGTATGTGTACATACGCCTTACTCCAGTACAGATATTCGTTCTTACCTAACCGCTCCCGATGTAACGCTGATGCGATAAGATCGGAGGCAGGCGAGGAATTCTGTGTCAGAGGCACGGGGACAATAACTTGATATAATAATTACCTCGAACATAGCTATTTTCGACAAAATAGATTTCTTCTTTGGTATATTAGAAATTTCATTTTCAACAGGCTTCGCACTTTCGATGGAGCTAATTCTATGAATAATTCTATTGACTTTTCCCCTTAAAATTAGTATATCTTCTTCCATTGCTGTTTTAGTATTTGTTTCGGATGAACTCTTCATATCTGTTTGTGTACTTATTTTGTTACTTTGTGTAGTTTGTTCTGTTAGTGTTTCCGCTATTTCTTTTATTTCTACTGCAGTTGATTTAGTCATTTTTGAATCGATTTCGTTGGTTTCATTATTGTTGTTTTTAAATTTCGTTTCGTTTATACTTATTATTGGAGTATCATTATTAATTAATATATCTGCACTCGTGCGTATAAAACGTTGTGTAACATCGTTTTCACTTACTTTTGAGGCATTTTGTTTATCATATGTACAGTATTCTTTGGTGATTCCAGAAATGGTAATTTCTTGCGTCGAGTATTCTTTTTCATCAGACGTAATAATGTCTTTGGTTCCTAATGGTATACTTTCAATAATTTCATCTAACGATAATGGAAGATTATATACAGGTACAGCGACTTTAACCGACTCTTTAATTTCATTTTTATTTAATTGTTGATCCTGCGTTATGTTTTCACTAGTTACATTAATTTCATCTGTGTTCTTTTCTACTGTTGTCAAGTTATTGTTATTTGTACTGTCTTCTATCTGAATATCGCACGATTTTATAACTGCGAAGTTGTCTGTATAAGTATTGTCGCTTCGCAGTATGACACTTTCAGTAGTTATTTTAGTTTGAGTGTAGGTTTTACTTATTTCCTCCGTAGTGATGTTTCTCTGTTCAGTCATTAGCGTATCGGTCTCTTCGTTGAAACTTTTAATTTTAGATGTATCTAAAGATATGCTTTTTTCGAGTGTAGATCTTGCTCTGTTTGGAATTTCTATTTCATGTTCACTTTTGCGTTTTAGCAATGGGATTTTGGATTGCTTTACTTTTTCAATATTGGTTGGTTGTACTTCGTGTTCATCATACGCATGTATTAGTTCTTCAAAGCTGCTTTCTACTTGACTTGCATTTTCTATTTTACTGTTAATCGTTTCTAATAAACCCATGTCTTCAGTTGGACTTATTGCTTGAAATATCTTATCGAATTCTTCATCTGCTTTTGAAGAAACCGTGTTTTCTTCTTTATTTATTTTTGTGATTTTATTAAGTGGTGGCGGCGGTATTTTACTGTCTTTTAGTCGCGGGATTGAAGATTTTCGCTTCGGGATGATCTGAAAATAAAAAATTTAAGAAATGTGACTAAAAGTATTTATTAAATTGAAAGATGAGTGACAGGGACTGATTAAAGCTTGTAATTTAGTTCAATAGTTATATTTGTATAAATTTGCCTTATTTATGTTGATTTGTAATCTCAGATTAGGCATACTCTTTTGATGTCAACTCTGATCTGTTTGGTTTATGTATTGTGTTTGAATTGCTTTGGATTTTGGAATGACGTTTGAGTTAGTTTAAATTTGGAATGTCAATTTTGTTTGTTCAGATTGAATTTGTCATATTTTATTAATTCCGTGAAAATCACTTGAAGAATTAACATGTCAAGTTATCTGACATAACTTTTGTATTTTATATAAATTGCATAATGATTAGGTTTCATCAAAAATAAATTCAAAACGTTTAAGATAAAATAAATAGTTTTCTAATCAGTCCTTAAGTGTCTTTTTGGTTTTAAAGTGATCCCATTAGCCACATCTACCATTCAAGAATTTAAGCAAATCAAACGATTTCGAAACGCTGCTAAAATCTATTTACAGATGGATGACATAATTAACTTAACTCGTGCCTGTCGAAATTCAACCATGATGCATAAAAATTAAGTTTGAACGTTATTGGGGTTTTAGTCAGGGGGTTTGCAAGTGTAGAGTAAGAGTTATTTCCACACATCTCTGTTCTCTATGTAATGATCTATTTTATAATACGCCTTTTCTAATAATGTCTTCTTGACAAGTTTATTGAATTCTACGTCAGTTTTTTGAGTCACACTTTTAGGAATTTTATTATAAAATTTTATGGATTCCACTAATGAAAAGAAAATTTTCTGGTTTTGGCCGACCTAAACATGGAACCTCTAGCGCGTCAACACGGCCCATTCTACAGGATACAGTCACTTTATTATTATTATTTTTTATTATTAGTAAGTATTCAGTATTAACCGAGGGTGTCGTAAAAGTCGACAGAAGGAAGATGAAAACCAGGAGATGGCCAGCAGCATCTTGCTGGAACATCTGAATAAATAAACTGCGCTTGCCAACGCGTCTGCCTAGCGTGGTAACTATGGCCAAATCCCCTTCAAAACGATAGCTACAATCTTTTGTGGCAATCTATGGGGGAGGCCTATGTTCAGCAGTGGACTATTGATAGGCTGAAACGACGAAAATTATGAATTTGCACATTGTAAAGCACCTATAACAATATCTCTCCATGCCTTGGGTTGACTGTTAGAGAATGCCGAAAGGCAATTAGTCCGCGCTTTTACGCCTCCTCTTTTTGCCGCCTCTTTTTTTTAAATACGGTGAATACAATAAACAATAGATAAATAAATAATTGCAACGTCCGCGCAAAACAAAAGCTGTCATTTTTTGTCGTTACGCTAGCTATCGCTGCCTTTAAACGGCAAACACAGTAATGTTTGCACACAACTGCCTAACGGCAGAATATCAGGCACTGCGGCGCAATCTACCTAGATGGAGTCCTCCATAGGAATCCATCCACCAGTGATCTATATTAAAACTTGAAAACAACATTAAACATTTATGCGAGGAGTCTATATAAACTGAAGGTAGATACTTACGTTGTGTTCTTTTTCGAGGGTTTCCTTCTCTTTGCTTTCTTTTCTAACTTTCTCCACAGCCTGCCTGAATCTTGCCATTGGGATCCTTGTTCTGATAGTTTTCGATTCTATTTCTTTACCTGTAAGGATTTTATTAATAATGTTTTATACAAACTATTTATAGAAGTTCTGTGCTCGATTGTAAATATTAGTATAGTTTAAATTTAGATTCGGTCGAAATTAGCTTATCGTAATTTATAAAATGTCTTATGTAATGTCACTTAAGCTTGTAAGAATTCATAGTAAAAGGTGCAATCACAGGTGACCAATCGGAGAGCAGGAAATTTTGTAAACCAGACTTGCTCTGATTGGCCAAAGAATGTAAGTCGGTAAACAAACTCGACAAGTTGTGTAACCGACTTGAAAGTACAAACATATAACGTGATTTTTAAAATAAAACAAACCGAATTTCTTGCGTCTTAATGTGCTTTCATTCAACCTCCAGTGGTCCTATGCTGGAATCCGTCTAAGTATGTACCACCCCAGAGCCAGTTATTCTGCCGTGAAGCAGTAGTGTGCAAACATTACCGTGTTTCGGTTTGAAGGGCACTGTGAGCTAGCGTAATCACTGGGCATATAAGACTTAAGAACTTATGTCTCAGGGTGATGGGCACAGTGTGGTGTCACACAGAAATTTTCTAGGTGACACAGCATTTGTTATGGGCAGACGTTGCACTTCCCATCAGGTGAACGTTTTGCTCGTTTCGTCACTTCATGAAATTACAAAAAAAAATCACCTACTTCAAACTTTATTTCGAAAATCTCATTTAGCAAGTCTCATTGTGTATTTATAAAGACTCGATGCCCTGCGCTAGGTTTTCTCCAGTATCGTGAGTGCGTTTTAAAGATTAACATTGCACATTCTTTTATAGGAGAAAGTGACGAGACCAGCAAACTGTTTATCTGATGGTAAATGCAATCGTCTGCCCATAACATATGCTGTATCACCCGGAACATTTCTGTGTAGGTATTCCCACTGCGTCCGTCACCCCTAAGTCATCACTTTATAAGTCTCATATGCCCAGTGTAGTTAACACTAGCTATCAACCGAAACACAGTAATGTTTGTACACTACTATTTCTCGGCAGAATAACTGGCCCTTGGCTGGTAACTACCTAGACGGATGCAATGAAGAATATTTTCCTCTTTTATCTTTCTCTCTCTCTCTCTCTCTGACGTTTCACAGACTTTCTAAAATATATACCTTTTCTCCTTTTTTGATCCTGGCAATCGGCTACCAATTCGAGCCATGTTTGCCAATGTCGAGTATTAATTTTATTGTAATAAGGACTTCGTTTCGAGCGACAGTAAAATTATAGTTGCAAATCATTTATCATTTTACTAAAGAGTTGATGGATGAATGATAATAAAGCTGAAAAATTGCTGAACTGATAGAGACAAAACGAAAAGTATAATTTTGGTCTTAAATTGAATTTTCCAATCACTGTACACTCTCAGGAGCACTTGCTGCACAATAACCTATCGATATTAAACATCAAAACTCAAAATATACACAGAAATTACAAAATCCAATAAGAGCACTACCGCCACTTTTCGAGTTGGCGCCAAAAGTCTCAATATAACCTTCAAATGTAGGTTTCGATTGTAAAAGGATTTTCACTTTTTTTTTTTAAACAAAATGGTTAAGAGAAACAATGACCTGGTTTGTGGGGAGTCGGATTGTCTTCGTTCTTATTCTTAGTGTCATTTTCGTAGTCTGCTGGCCGAGTTAGCTTTGTTTGTATCTCGTAGGTCATACGGCGGTTAGCAAAATTTTCTCGCGTATCTTTATTAACTAGAAGTGTGCTGAAATAGAGAAAAAATACTATTTAAATGTTTGTCATTCTACTCCTATGATAAAACTGGAGATGTATTTTACTGGTGGTAGGATTCCTATGCAGGCATCCGTCTAGGTAGGCACCACCCCAGGGCCAGTTATTCTGCCTATGAAGCAGTAGTGTGCAAACATTACTGTTTTCGGTCTGAACGAGCACTGAGAGCTAGTGTAATCACTGGGCATATAACCTAAGAACTTTTGTCTCAGGGTGACCGGCGCAGTGTAGTGTCACACAGAAATGTTCTGCGTGACACATCATTTGCTCTGGCCAGACGTTGCACTTACCATTAGTTGAACGTTTTGCTCCATTCGTCACAAATAAATAAAATTCAAGTGTCTGTTTGTAATAACATAATGACAGCTTTTTACTAAATCTCAAAACTCAAAAATGAAAGGGAAGTACATGTGTTTTTTTTATAATCTAGCTTCGCCCTCCGTTTTGCCAAATTAACCAAATACATTACTGCGCCGAACGTTCGGCCTTTGATAATGTTCGGCTCTCAGCGTGCAGCTTCTTTAAGCTGTAGGAAGAAGTTTTATAATTTAAAACGTTTCTTCAATAAACGGGGTATCTAATGAAAAAATAATCTTTCAAATACGATTTGTATTTATTGAAAATAGCGCATTCAAACATACAAACTCCACTGATAAGAGGATTCCTATGCAGGAATCTGTCTAGGTAGGTACCACCAGCGCCAGCTATTCTGCCGTGAAGCACTAGTGTGCAAACACTACTGTGTTTCGGATTAAAAGGCTCTGCGACCTAGGGTGACGGCCGCAGTGTGGTGTTACACAGAAATAGTGTTACGCATATGTTATAGGCAGACGTTGCACTTACCATCAGGTGAACGTTTTGCTCGTTTCGAAAAAAAAAAACTTAATTATAGTCGTCGTTTCAGCCTATCATAAGTCCACTGCTGAACATAGGCCTCCCCCATAGTTCGCCACAAAAGTTTGTAGCTCCCATTTTGGGGGGATTTTGCCATAGTTGCCACTCTTGGCAGGCGGGTTGGCAACCGCAGTTTATTTATTCACATGTTTCAGGGAAATGCTGCTGCCCATCTCCTGGTTTTCATTTTCCCTCTGTCGACTTTTACGACACCCACGGGATGAGATGGGGTGGTAGATTCTCTTAAGCCGCTACAACACGGTAGTAGTAAGATTATATGTTTGAATTACAACTTCATCAACCGCAAAAAAAAAGATGTCCCACAGTGGGATTCCTTCTGTATCGTGGATGTCTTTTTACAGACATAAATTTCACAACGCAAATAATTGTATTTTGCATAAAATGAATGGCATCGGCTTGGATTAGAAACCGGGACTCACGGTATAGAAGTCAGGTACTGACGAGTAGGTCACGCAGTCGTCATTTTATTTTTTTATTTTAATAATTTATTCGCATGCATGTTAAAAATTAGTATCTAATCAGGCCAAAGAAGTAATTTTTGTCGTTTGACTACATAGGTAACGCTGCACATAGGGAAAGTGTAAAAACACGTGACTGAGATATGAAAAAATACTCGTATTTTCAGAATGCTTATTTACCGTAATAGCGAAAGTTTCTTGTAATGTCGATAGGTGGCGCTGTTTTAAAAGAATAACACAAAATGGTGGCTACGTGGTACGCCACCCGTCACGTATCGTTTTCCGCGGGGGCGAGAAGTGGGCTACGGGTTCTGGATATGGGAAAAGAGCGCGACTGTATGTATGCAGATATTTTTGTCGACTTTAGATGATAAAGCGTTTTGGGTATAAATGTGAAAGTATGTTCGTTTTTATGTTTGTTCTTCAATCACGCTCAAACAGCTTAACGGATTCTAATGATATTTGCAATAGAGGTAGATTATGTCGTGGTTTAGGACATAAGAAACTTTTTATGACGCTATAGTAATTTATCTATACAAATAAATCAATTCAAGTGTCTGTTTGTGAAAACAAAATATGTATATTTTACTCAATGCTTATGAAATTATATACTGTACTTACAAGAAAAACAATTTTTAAATGTTTTGTCTGTATGTCTGTCGGTTTGTTCCGGCTAATCTCCGAAACGGCGGGACCGATTTTGACGGGGGAAAGCTGATATCATAGCGGGTAACATAGGCTACTTTAATTTTAGAAAAATAATTAGGGTTCCGCGCAAAAAAATTAAAACCCAAAATCCGAATCAAATAAGGAAGTATACACACATACATACATAGAGTCACGCCTCTTTCTCATAGGGGTAGGCAGAGACCACATCTTTCCACTTGCTACGATCTATTCCTCTACTTTCACTCGCTTCATACTCGTATAAACTATCATCGATCGGGTCGGCTTTTTTACGCGGGTAAAACCGCGGGGCCAGTAAGACAGTAAAACATTACTTTTAATATTAAAAAATGTAAATAATAAATAACTAAAGTATTTCTAGTAAGTATTTTTACAGTTTGAATCAAAAAATGTACTAGACCTACATAAATAAAAGACAGTTTATCGTTTCATTTTTATTCCATTCAGTATTTGTAATCTAACTTCTGTACGGTGGTCACAACAGTTTTACCCGGCGTTGTTTGCTTTTTAAACATATGCTGATATCTTACCGATATGTCCTCTGTAACGATCACTTTCTGAAGCTTCAAGTCGCCTTTGCTGAACGTTGCCTCTTGCTTCGTTATTGTTATTACTGGATCTAATGTGAAATCATCGGCCACTGCAATTTCATTCGTATTTCCATCGTGAACAGATTCATTTTCTTTTTTCGCCTGGAAATGTTCTAAATTTTCAACGTTATTCCGAGAGCTTACAGTTTCATTTTCAGTGGCGTTGGAATCGAAAGCGACGGCACCTCGTATGTTCTGTTCGCCTGGTACTTCAGACTCAATATTTGCAGTAGTCGGTTCCATTATTCTGAAAAGAAAAGTTATTGTTTAATTGAAAAAAACCATAGGACAACATGTCTACAAGTACAGAGGGAAAATAAAAACCAGAAGAAGGGCAGCAGCATCTTCCAGGGAACATCTGAATAATCAAACTGCGGTTGCCAACCCGCCTGCCAAGCGTGACGAAATCCCCTTCCAAGGAGAGAGCTATAAACTGGCAATCTGTGGGGGAGGCCTAAGTTCAGCAGTGAACTAATGAGAGGCTGAAACGACGTCAGTCCTGATCCCTAATGCACCATCGATTTCGAAAACGTTTACCGGTACGAGGTAGTCACACGAGAACCTTTCTTCCCCAACGGTTACCGGTTCTGCTGAGCTAAACGGCCGGCCCATTGTCACTTCAGCTTGCTGCTCCTATCCGGGATAAATTTTTAAATATGTTGGTTACTCCAGTTCTGCTACAGATATCGTCGTTACGGAGTCTGTCTCGCAGAGGTCCTCTGCCCTTTCTTAGGTCCCTGCGATTTCATCTTCTCCGTGTAGCCTGCAGTGAATGACCACGTCTGGGTAAAGCTAACAGGAAATTAGTTGGCGTAAGCATTCTTTCTACCACATACAGCATTCAACTGACTTTTCATAGGTGGTAGGATTCCAATGCAGGAAACCGTCTAGGTAGGTACCACCCCAGGGTCAATAAATGTGCCGTGAAGCAGTATTGTGCAAACATTACTGTGTTTCGGTTTGTAGGGCACTGAGACCTAGTGTTCACTGATCATATGAGACAAAAGAGCTGATGTCTCAGAATGGTGTCACACAGAAATGATCTGGGTGACATAGCATTTGTTATGGGCAGACGTTGAACTTACAAAAAAACTAAAAATTTGTTAGTAAAAAAAAAAGAAAAATACAATCTATATTAATAACATATTTAGGACCACGGAAGCTGATCGCAGGTAGAAAGGTCTTTCGCACTTTTTAGTCTGCAGGTAGTCAAAGAACGCTGATGGATCAGGGCCGTGTTTGAAGGGGTCAAGACATACGATGCCGGGAGGTGGCGGCCACAGAAAATCTCAGTAGGTGCCGTAAGAGTCGACGAAATTAATCTGCACAATAATGCGGCTAGGTAGGTACCACCGCAGTGCCAGTTATTCTACCGCCAACACGATACCTGCAAAACGTTCACCAGATGTAATGTGCAAAGTCTGTTCATAACAATTGCTGTGTCATCCAGAACATTTCCGTGTGGCACCACACTGCGCCCGTGACCCTGAGACATCAGTTCATAAGTCTCATATGCCCAGTAATCAGTGCTAACAGTGCCCTTCAAACCGAAACACAGTAATGTTTGCACAATACTGCTTCACGGCATGATAACTTGCGCTGAGGTGCTAACTTGACGGATTCGTGGATAGGAATCGTACTAGTAAATTGGGGAAATTATTTGCAGTAGTAATAAAAACGAAATTAACATATACACTTACGTATCTCTCCCACTCACGAGGAACTTCAACAAAAGACTGTGCCCAGAAGATTCCATTAATCAATTGATATCACAGATAACATTAATCGACGATTACGTATAATGATTTATCGATAATAGGCTGTTTGATAGGGTTTATATTAATTTGTATGCATGTAATTGTGAGTGTGGGGTGGTGTGCGTGAATTACTTCTCTTACTTTCGTTCAGGGCTGGAGTTTCCTATGCCGAGTAGGCCCAGGCTTAGGGCGGCAAAACTTAGTGAGATTTTTTATCGAACACACACATATACTAGATATTAGCCTGCCTGCGATTTAGCCGGCGAGAGAATGAGATGGACAGTAAAGTATTTCCTGTTATATTTAGATTTTAGAATTCTTCCAAAACTTCGATTTCTTCTTAGATTTGCTCTCATTAGGTCAACAACAAGATCAAAAACAGGATTGCACGCCGTATTTGAAAGATACATGGATCAGATCCACACTGAAGCATTTACTTCATACTTTAGTTGCAATAAGCCAAACTTGTCATTTGTTGAAATTGAAACCTTGGAGTCGTGTATGTAGTATAGTGGAGTGGATAGAGGAGTGTAGAACAAAATGTAAAATAATTTTAACTTAATAATTTAAACTTGGTAACAATATTATAATAAACTAGCTGATTCCTGCGACTTCGCCCGCATGGAATTGAAATACTGTTAGAGACTGTTGATTTATTATAGTGCCACAACTTTACGCGCAAATAGACGCACTCACTCTACCGCACCCACCCCAGCCCGAAGTGACGCTTGTGCGGTAAGATCGGAAGTAGGTTAGGCAGTAGTCTCAGACACGGAAACAATCACAACACAACCCGATAACCGATGATTTGTGTTTGTATTGTGGATACGAACCCGCGTAATAGTTACTGGTGGTAGGATTCCTATGCAGGAATCCGTCTAGGTAGGTACCACCCCAGGGCCGTGAAGCAGTAGTGTGCAAACATTACTGTGTTTCGGTTTGAAGGGCACTGTGAGCTAGCGTAATCACTGGGCATATGAGACTTAAGAACCTATGTCTCAGGGTGATGGGCACAGTGTGGTGTCACAGAGAAATTTTCTGGGTGACACAGCATTTGTTATGGGTAGACGTTACACTTACCATCAGGTGAGCGTTTTGCTCGTTTCATCACTTTATGCAATAAAGTAACAAAAAAAAAAGATACTCTGACTACCACGGAGATACCTCGTAACTGACGAACGCCTACGGAAGATTACCCCTCCCTACTCCCTGCAGGGATCGGTCGTTCGTTCTTTTCAGTCTATCACAAGATTGCTGAACGTAGACCTCCCCCAAAGATAGCCACAAAAGTTTGTAGCTCTCATTTTGGAGGGACATAGTTGCCAACCCTGGCTGGCGAGTTGTCAGTCGCAGTTTATTTATTCAGATGTTCCGGGAAGATGCTGGTGCCCATCTCCCTCTGTCGAATTTTACGACACCCACGGGATGAATAGAATAGAATATTTTTAATTCAATATAGATCATTTACATAATACTTATTGAACGTCATTTTTTTTAAAACTACACTGGTTCGCAAATAAATGCCTCTGTCCTGGGAAGAACCAGTAAGAAACCCAGCGGGTTTTTTTTTCAGTCATTTAAAATATACAATTACAGCAGTTTTATAAAGATGTAGAAATAGCTTGGCAGCGATCACCTCATTCCCAGGGGTTATCATCATCCATGTATTCCTTAATATTATAATAACCCTTCTTAAAAAGTCTTTGTTTACCAAATAGTTTGAACTTTTTTATTGAAAGACTGTGCACTTTCTGGGATTTTGTTGTAAAAACGTATACATTGCCCCATGAAAGAGTTACTGACTCTGTGAAGTCGGGTAACTGGCATAATTAATTTGTGCTTGTTCCTGGTATTCACATTATGAACATCACTTTTTTATATGGGATGGGGTGGTTGACTCTCTTAGGCCGCCAACACTAAATCAAATTATACTTTAATTTAATTAATATTAATTTTTTATGGAAAGCAATGAAAGTGTCTTTAGATGCTGAAACTTTATATTTTTATTTGTGGGTATATAATAAATAACACAATAATTACTTATTGCAAGAATGTTTTTGTATATGTAGGCATATTTACGTATGGATGTATATGTAAGTATATGTATATGAATATATATATATTTATATATAGTTTTTTAATTATTATTTATGTATGTATATGTTGATGTATATGTATATATGAATGTACGTGTCATGTCATGTAATTTTGCTAAGTGCACACTAAGTCTTCATCTCTTTTAAACTGTCCTGTGTCAGGCCAGCTGGAACAAATTTCTAAATAAGCTGTGCCTTGGACTAAATTTATTCATACTTTTACTTTGTAATCATTGTGTGTGTGTACATAAATTATTAAATAAATAAATAACAAAAAATGATGTATGTCGCTCACACGCAGTGGAAGTTAAACCTTCAGATAACTAAACTACAAGAGACAGAAGCAACGAATGCAGACTATTACGAATAGGATAATTGTAGAACTTATCCATACTCATATTACAAATGCGAAATTAACTCTCTCTGTTCGTCTGTTTGTTACCTTTTCACGGCTCAACCGCTGAGCCGATCTTGACCAAATCTGGCACAGAGATAGCTTGCATCCTCGAGATGTACGTAGACTTTATACCCCGAAAATCGTAAAGTTCCCACGGGATATTTAACCAAGCCGACGGAGTCGCGGCCATCGGCTAGTGAGAAATAAAATCATTACTTGGACCTGTCAAGTCCGCCGACCTCGCTGATAGATCTCTGCGAGGGAATGAAGTTAGTGAAGTGTCTGTGTAGGAGAAGTTTGTAATAGTGCCTTTAGTCTTACCCGAAGAGGGAAAGCGTGATATGTGGTAAAGTGGAAAAATATTTAAGTAAACTTTACGGATGAATTTTCGAATGCATTTGTCACACAAGAATCACTTAAAAAAACACAATCTGTCAATTCAGTCACTATTCACGTACAACAGTATATTCGCACACGAAATGTTTCGGCGTTTATTGCGATTATTTATATAAGTACGAGATATTTGATATTTTTGAAAATATAGTTTTTATTCAACATTTTCTAACATTATTTTTGAATGTAATCGACGCGCACACGTCGCGATACTTGTTTCGCGACAATTCCGTGTTATCATTCCGTCGTTTTTAGATAAAATTCCGATAATTATTGATTAGTAACAGATAATTTAAATGTTTGATATGACTAAAGGTGTGTTAATAACAAAATAAATATCCTTTTGGGACCGTGCTTTAGTAACTTAGCGTAAGAAAATCTGTCGTTAGAATCAATTAAGGGAAATGCAGAAGATAATATATGAAAAATGCCAAAACGAACCTATTTTTTAATGATGCTATTAATTTTGACTGATGGTCACTGGTAACCCTAAGGATTTCACAGCTTCTCCGGCCTTTACCTATTAGCCGAAGCCTTTATTTATGAGAGGGGACCTCGGCTTGGACGGTCATCCTGTGCGCGAGACTGGAGGGGGTGCAAGGGGGCCGGCCTCAGGCCGGTCCAACGCTTGCAACTTTACAAGGCTCAAGTTCGGCCTCAAACAGGCACTGTTCTCGTCTCTGGGCGAGGTGCTGGCATCCCAGTGTCTGCACCTTTAATTTGTACGCATCCAAGAAGACCGGCTCGTGATGTCGACGATCAGGTCGTTCCGATCAGCTTGATCCACTGGGGTCGCGAAGAGACGTTGCATCTCTTTGCTTTTTTATTGCATTTACCACGGGAAGTTTCTGAGGAATTGTTCGAATTAATTCCAGCCGAGTTTCACCATAGTAAATTGTTTTATATTTAATCCAGATGAAAGAAAAATTTTTCTGCCACGCACTGCCACTTTGTGGAGTCTGCTGCTGCTAGTAGCGTGCAAACATTACTGTGTTTCGGTCTGAAGGACACCGTGAGCTAGTGTAATCACAGGGCATATGAGACTTAAGAACTGATGTCTCACCGTGGCGGGCGTAGTGTGGTGTCACACCGAAATGTTCTTGGTCACACAGCAGTTGTTATGTATAGACGTTGCACTTACCATCAAGGTTTTGCTCCTTTTGAGACTTTATCCAATTTTTTTTTTGAAGCGATACTTCTAAGCTCATACTTTTATCTTACTCCTTTCTTTTGAGGCTGGCAACACATACGCAATTCCTCTGGTATTGCGAATGTTCCTGAGACCTAGTGTAATTACTGGGCATGCCGTGAAGAATCGTGTGCAAACATTACTGTGTTTCGGTCTGAAGGTACTGAGACCTAGTGTAATTACTGGGCATGCCGTGAAGAATCGTGTGCAAACATTACAGTGGTTCGGTCTGAAGGGTACTGAGACCTAGTGTAATTACTGGGCATGTTATACTTAAGAACTGATGTCTTAGGGTGATGGTGGCAGTGTGGTGCCATACTCAAATGTTTTGGGATAAGCACAGGCCTCCTTTTTTTAAGGACTTTGAAGCTGGGAAATGCCCGCCACACTGCTGCAATTCGGAACGCGCTCCAATTTTCAATCGTCAGACCTGTAGGTTTCCTCAGGAATTTTTTATTCACCGCTGGAAAATCACCGTAAATTGTAGAACAATTGTGAAAGTGCCGAACGAGATCGAACCTGCGTACCATCAGGTGACGACGTGCTTGTCTCGTCGCTTACATATAAAAAAATTACATTATTTTGTTATTACTGACAACGTATTGACGAACGACGACTCAAATAAATGTATTTTCTAAAATAAAATAAAATAAAAGTCTAGTCAGAACCTGGGTCCCGCGGTTTAGTAGTCTGGTGCGGTGACCACTGGGCCACACGGTCGTCAATATAACACGTAAACGAACATTACGATACGCGTCTTTCACATTTAATGTGTGGTTTTGTGGGCAAAGAACAAGAAACAGATGCGTCACTGTAATCAATTTTTCTTAATAGATCAAAATAAGACGAAGATCTTTTATATTGAATAAAGTGGCAAAACGAGCAAAACGTTCACGTGATGGTAAGTGCAACATCTGCCCATAACAAATGCTGTGTCACCCAGAATATTTCTGTGTGACACCACACTGCGCCCGTCACTGAGACATCAGTTCTCATATGCCCAGTGATTACGCTAGTTCCTTCAAACTGAAACACAGTAATGTTTGCACACTACTGCTTCACTACAGAATACCTAGACGGATTCCTGCATAGGAATCCTACCATTGGCGTACCGTTATGCTGAGTTGTCAACCTCGTTTGCTGGGGATACGGTTAAAAACTTTATTACTTATACTACACATTAAATAAATCTCTAGTTCTCCTAGCCTATGTATGAACGTATGAACGTAAATAATTAATGTTCAATTTTATTCCATTAAATGTATTTCTAACACATATTATATATAAACTTTAGCTTTCTTCTCCAGTCCTATCCCATGATATTCTTAACAAGCTGGAGCGCCTGCTTAACAACTGTATATGATTTATTTATGGTCTGCGAAAGTATAACCATATTTCTCAATTCAGGTCTCAGCTAAATTAGCTGTCCATTCGACAAAGGCGCGATTTCAGGATACTGCTTGTTCTTTTCTCAATTTTAAATGATCCATTTTCGCCTTCATGTCTCAAAGATAAATTTTAGTAACTCTCTTCATCACATGATAGGGTTCTTCGTTCATTCTCTAACAATAAGATTTGCATACCTACACATTTCACCGGGTTCTTTAGGAACTCCGGACAGTGATGTCCGGGCTGCACTTCTTTGGAACTCCTTGCCCGATGACATCAGGAAAGCGCCCAATGAATACTCCTTTAAGAAGTTGGTCCGTGAATATTTAGCAGAGAATCATGAGACCATAAATAGTTAGTAGTTGGTCACCGTTGCAATTGTGCATTTATTTATATTTATTTTATTTTACGTTTATTTATATGTGTTTAATATATATTTAAATACGTTTGTTGTATATATGTAACTATATTTATTCACACACTACCACTCTATCTCATCCAATGGATCTCGTAAAAGGCGAGTAAGGAATTAAACTGCACTGTGCACCCAACAGCGCATGGTGGCGATGGGCTCACCACCTATCACACCAAGTGCATTATATTGTTTTGGTGCAACGTGGATTGTGGCAGTCGTCTGTTTTTGCAGTGAGTGCCCAGTCTCTGACTACCCCTTATGGGATACAGTCGTGATCTTATGTATGTATGTATGTATGTATATTTATATTATACTTATTTATGAGTTACTTAGGTTTTTTTCTCTTTCTTTCTTTCTTTCTCTGCTTTTCTTTATTGCTGCACCTTATCAAAATCTCTCCACTCCATGGATTGACTGGGAGAAAATGTGTAAAGGCATTAGGTCCGCCCTCTGTGTCCTTTTATTGTTAAGGAAACAATAAAGATTTCTATAAATAAATAACTACGTCAAATCTTACATTCTTTCGTTTTTTTTATTTCATAAAGTGACGAGACGAGCAAATCGTTCATCTGATGGTAAGTGCAACGTCTGCCCATAACAGATGCTGTGTTACTCAGAATATTTCTGTGTAGCACCACACTGTGCTCGTTATTCTGAGATATATGTTCTTAAGTCTCATATGCCCAGTGATTACGCTAGCTCACAGTGCCCTTCAAACCGAAACACAGTAATGTTTGCACACTACTGCTTCACGGCAGAATAACTGGCTCTAGGGTGGTAACTACCTAGACGGATTCCTGCATGGGAATCCTACCACCAGTAAAATGTGCGTGTAATGTGCTTAAAAAAGAGGTACGAAAATTTTCGCTTCTCGTATAAATTTGTTATCCTGCAATTTTTAATTATAAACTAGCTGTGCATCGCGATTTCACCCGCGTAAAAAAGCCGACCCCAATCGATGATATACATATGTACTTCCCTATGTAAATCGGATTTTGGGCCTTTAATTATTTTTGCGGAACCCTAATTGTTTTTCTAAAATTTAAGTAGCCCAAGTCACCCGCTATAATATCAGCTATCTGTCAGTGAAAGTCTCACAAAATCGGTCCAGCCGTTCCGAAGATTAGCTTGAACAAACAAACAGAAAGACAGACAAAAATTTTAAAAATGTTTTTTTCTTGCAAGTACCGTATATACTTCCATAAAGACTGTATAAAAAGCTGTTATTGTGTTATTACAAACAGAAACTTTAATTTTATTTGTCAGTGAAAGTGCCGTCAAATCGGTCCAGCCGTTTCGGAGATCAGCCAGAACTGGCGGTAGGATTCCTATGCAGGAATCCGTCTAGGTAGGTACCAGAGCCAGTTATTCTGCCGTGAAGCAGTAGTGTGCAAACATTACTGTTTCGGTTTGAAGGGCGCTGAGAGCTAGCTTAATCGAGACTTAAGATCTGATGTCTCAGGGTGACGGGCGCGGTATGATGTCTCACAGTAATTTTCTGGGTGACACAGCATTTGTTGTGGGCGGACGTTGCACTTACCATCAGGTGAACGTTTTGCTCGTTTCGCCACTTTATACAATAATAAAAAAAAAACTAACAGACAGACAGACAAAAAATAAACAAAATGTTTTTCTCTTTTAAGTACTGTTTACACTTTCATTGGTATTGAGTAAAAAGCTGTCCTTTTATTATTACAAACAGACACAATTTTAGTTATTGGTATAGATTACTTTTGTGTACACTAATTTCTGGCAAATAAATGAACTTTCTGTCTTTCATACTAAAAAAAATTAAAAAAAAAACGTAACGTAAGTGCAACGTCTGCCCATAACATATGCTGGACACAGCATAGCTGGGCGAGCCCAGAATAATTCTGTGTGACACCACACTGCGCCCGGCACCCTGAGACATCAGTTCTTAAGTCTCATATGCCCAGTGATTACGCTAGCTCTCAGTGCCCTTCAAACCGAAACATAGTAATGTTTCACATTACCTACCTAGACGGATTCCTGCATAGAAATCCTACCACCGGAGTAATATAGATCATACCATGAGTGTGCCAGGATTTGTCAGGTTTTTCCTTAGTCCACTGTTACTACACCAACCCTCTTCTGACCATATTTTTTCTACTTTCATTCATCATCATTTCAGCCTATTACTAATCCACTGCTGAACGTAGGCCTTCCCTATAGATTGCCACAAAAATTTGTAGCTCTCATTTTGGGGGGAATTTTGCCATAGCGACGCTCGGCAGGCGGGTTGGCACCCGTAGTATATTTATTCTGATGTTCCAGGAAGACGCTGCTGCCCATCTTCTGGTTTTGATCTTCCTTCTGTCGTCTTTTACGACACCCACTGGATGAGATGGGGTGGTTGGTTCTCTTAAGCCAGTAACACACGGCTAAAGTTTGAATTATTGAGTTAAAGTTATTTTGAAAATTTGTTCTACATATATAACATTACAAACCTCTTCTATCCACTCCACTATGATGATGTTCTCCTAGCCGATTTAGACCACGGCGACAACTTCCCACTACTATCGAGAGCCATCAACTGCGCAGGAGATATTATAGTGCCACAAGTGTACGCGCAAACACAGAGGCACTCACTCGTCCCAACCTACCCGCGCCAGATGTAACGCTGATAAGATAAGATCGGAGGTAGGCTAGGATGCAGTGTTAGAAACACGGGGACAATCACAACACAACCAGACCCGAAAACCATCAATTTATGTTTTTAGCACAAATGTTGGCTCCGGCGAGGATTCGAACCCAGGACCCGCGGCTTAGAAGTCAGGTACTCTGACCACTAGGCCACGCGGTCGTCACTCCACTATACTACATACACGACTCCAAGTTTTCAATTTCAACAAATGACACGTGCGGCTTATTGTAACTAAAGTATGAAGTAAATGCTCAATTTTATTTTATATCTTAGAAAAACTACAAATGTCCCGTTGCTAGTACAGGACTCCTCTTATTTTTGCACAAGTCGGCAGTCCGAATGGATGCGCGCAGCCTCCCTCGGACGATCATTAGACGACTTAAAATATTTAAGATTTTCGAAATCGCGATAGCACGCAGCGAACGCGTCACAGTCCGAACTTCGAGGTATTTGTAGGAGTTTTTATTTATTTATTTATGTTTGGGTCAAACCAAACCTGGCTAGCAGGCTCCTGGCCCGCGAGCACAGTATCCGATGAAGCTGTAAAAGCCGAGAAGGCTAACAGCAATTACATCACCGAAAATATATCTTATTTTTGATGAGTCCGCCACGCTACTAGTACTTTTTTAATTTTATTAATTATTTTTTTTTACGTCATTTACGCATCTTTAGTAGCTAATCTTTGACCATCGCTGCCATGACGTCTCAATTATCGCGTCCATTATTCCCGCCACTCGGAGGCTTGCTCAATTTTATTCCCGATGCCGATCCCTCGTCATCTCGTTTTCAATAGCGAGCCTTGTTCAATGCATACGTAAAGGTTTTGTGTTCCGAGCTTGCATACTAATAGTTTTTTTTCAACGTTATTAATTTGATTTGTATGTTTTATTTGTGGCAATCTATGGGGGTGGGGGTGGTTGGCTATGTTGAACAGTGGACTAAAGCAGGCTGAAATGATGATGATGATGGTGATGTATTATTTGACTACCGCGCGAACTAGTGGGACTCTTTGGCTCGAATCCCGTTGTAATAATTTGTACAAAAACACAATTTGGTGGTTTTCGGGTCTGGTTGTTGTGATTGTGCCCGTGTCTTCGATACTGCATCCTAAGCCTATCTCCGAGCCTATCGAATGAGCGTTACGCATGGCGAAATTTGGTTAGTACGCGTGAGTGCCCACAGTAGTGGCACTACACTATCCCTTTTATATTTAAATGACAACGTGACGAAACGAGCAAAACGTTCACCTGATGGTAAGTCCAACGTCTGTTCATAACAAATGCTGTGTCACCCAGAACATTCCGGTGTGACACCACACTGCGCCCCATACTGTGAGACATCAGTTCTTAACACTCATATGCCCAGTGATTACGTTAGCTCTCAGTGCCCTTCAAACCGAAACACAGTCATGGTTGCACACTAATGCTCCACGGCAGAATAACTGGCTCTGGGGTTGTGCCTACCTAGAAGCACCTACCTTCCTGCATCATACCACCTCAGCATCGATGCCACACCAGAAACTTTCTTCCCCAACGGTTATCGGTCCTACGATCTATATGGTCGGCGCAATGTCACTTCAGCTTGCTAATTCTTAGCGCTATGTTGGTTACTCTAGTTCAGCTGCGGATGTCATCGTTACGGATTCTATATCGCAGTGCCTAGTGGTCAGAGCACCTGACTTCTAAGCCGCGGGTCCTGGGTTCGAATCCCAGCCGGAGCCAACATTTGTGCTAAAACACAAATCGTCCGTTTTCGGGTTCTGGTAGTGTTGTGTTTGTCCCCCGTGTTCCTGGCACTGCATCCTAGCCCGCCTCGCCTAGCCGATCTTATCGCATCGGCGTTACATCGGGCGCGGGTAGGTTAGGACGAGTGGGCGCCTCCGTGTGTGCGCGTACACTTGCGGCACTGTAATATCTCCTGCGCAGTTGATGGCTCCCGACAGTGTTCGGGAGTTGTCGCCGTGGTCGCAATCGGCTAGGGGAACATCATCATCGCAGTGAAACACCGTGAATAGCCAAGGGGTAGCAGGGAAGGGCAGTGCCCCCTACCTCGCCCTCCTTACAGACTCGATTTATTTATATATTTTTCGATATCATTGACGATGACGATTTCCATGTCATTTATTGCCCGACCAGCTGTAGCTGGCAGCTCCACACGCGTAAATTAATTGGACCATGACCACATGCGTAATATCATGGACAGTTAAAAACTTGCAACTGTGCAGGATATTACGGCGCTGGGCCCATTGGCGGGCGACGCCCTCGCTGAGCGAGTTTGATTTTCCTCATGCGGCCTGCAGTGAAAGACCAAGTAGACCAAGACCAAGTAGACCAAGTAGCCTCTGCTTAAGAAAATGTTTGAAGCGTGTACTAACTTTTTTTTTAAATCTATAGAGTGACGAAACGAGCAAACCGTTCACCTGATGTAAAGTACAACGTCTACCCATAACAAATGCTCTGATATAATCCAGAAAATTTCTGTGTGACACTAGACTGCGCCCGTCACCCTGAGACATCAGTTCATAAGTCTCAAATGCCCAGTGATTACGCTAGCTTTCAGTGCCCTTCAAACCGAAACAGTAATGTTGCACACTACTGCTTCACGGCAGAATAACTGGCCCTGGAGTGGTACCTACCTAGACGGATTCCTGCATAGGAATCCTACCTAATATTTTTTAAACGATTTCTTGTGTTTTAATTTTTGTGTTTCTTGTTGTAGGATAGAACTTACCTCTTTCCAACCGCAGTGTCGTAATACTATGGTATTGCACGGACAGCCTAAATTCGCGAAAAAAAATATCATTGTATGCAATGCTGTCACTATACTGCTCATCATCATCATCATCATTTAGCCTATCACCAGTTCATTTGGGGGAGATTTGGCCATAGTCGCCACGCATGGCAGGCGGGTTGGAAAAACAGTTTATTTATAGAGATATTCTAGGAAGATGCTGTTGCCCATCGTCTGGCACAATTTGTGCTTATGTTTTAGCACAGAATGTTGGCTTCTACTGGGATTAGAACCTAGGACGCGGCGCTGAAGTCAGGGACTCCGAAGCCAGCTATAAAGAGCTCAACAAGTGTTCAGAGGCACGCGAGAGGCGCGGAGGCGTCGCTTATTAAATAACTCGCGTGCATCGCATTGCCGGAAGGATAGCTGAGTGATGTGACAACGAAATCTGAACTTGTAGGACAGTCTGCTTTTCCTTTTTTTAAACTTACTTCAAAAGTCGACTCGGTTGGCGTAGTGGTTAAGCTCTTGGCTTCTGCGCCGCGGGTCGCGGGTTCGATTCCCGCACGGGACAAATATTTGTATGGCCTACATATAGTTGTTCCGGGTCTGGGTGTTTGTGCATGTGGAATTTATGTCTGTAAAACGCACCCACGACACAGGAGAAATCCTACTGTGGGGCTTCGTTTTTTTAAAGCATAAAAAAAAAATGGAGGACGTTCTTAATTCCACTGTATATATTTTACGTGTGTTTGAGCATCATTTCTTTATTTATGAACCGATCTTAATGTTTTTTTTTTATTATAATCGTTCGCGGATACCGCAAGAGTGGTTCCATATATGTTGATCAAGTTCTGGTGATGGGATCCATGGGAAAATCATTAAACTCTCTTGGGATCTACTGCGAAGAGTCCTCCCGGGACTATGGGTGCTGTAAAGCACTCGAAACGTCGGGTTATAAATAGTCAAATTAAACGCGATAAAATCTGTAAAATTGGTTTCATTTAAATACTGCGTTGAAGTCAGTTTTTTGACTAAATAATTACATACATACATAAGATCACGACTGTATCCCATAAGGGGTAGTCAGAGACTGGGCACTCACTGCAAAAACAGATGACTGCTACAATCCACGTTTCACCAAAACAATATAATGCACTTGGTGTGATAGGTGGTGAGCCCATCGCCACCATGCGCTGTTGGGTGCACAGTGCAGTTTAACTCCTTACTCGCCTTTTACGAGATCCATTGGATGAGATGGAGTGGTAGTATTCTTTTAACGAGCCGCCACCACACGGCTCTAAATAAACTAAATAATTATAATGTTTCAATATGTGTGGTGGCGGCCCAAAAAGCCAAACCACCCCATCTCGTCCCTTGAGTGTCGTAAAAGTCGACAGAGAGGAAATTAAAAGCAGTAGATGGGCAGCAGCATCTTCCTGGAACAGATAAACAAATAAACTGCCTGCCAAGCGTGGCAAGTATGGCAAAATACTCCTTCTATGGGGGAGGTCTATGTTCAGCAGTGGAATTATGACTGAAGTGAGTGAGAATAAGCTCCACTCTAGGATGTCTATTGTGTCGTAGGTGCGTTTTACAGACCTCCATTTTAAATGCACCAACTGAGATCTTATTTCATCATCATCATCATCATTTCAGCCCATCACAAGTCCACTGCTGAACATAGGCCTCCCCCATAGATTGCCACATTTTTTTTAATTTTTTTATTTGATAAAAGCGACGGAACGAGCAAAACGTTCACCTGATCTCAAGAGCAACGTCTGCCCATAATAAATGCTGTGTCTCCCCGAACATTTCTGTGTGACACCACACTGCGCCCGTCACCCAGAGACATCAGTTCTTTAGTCTCATATGCCCAGTTACTACGCTAGCTGTCAGTGCCCTTCAAACCGAAACACAGTAATGTTTGCACACCACTGCTTCACGGCAGAATAACTGGCCCTGGGGTGGTAGGTGGGTTGGGTTGGCAACAGCAGTTTATGTATTCAGATTTTTTTTTTATTATTTTTTTTTTTTTAAACGAAGCCCCACACTAGGATTTTCTCCTGTATCGTGGGTGCGTTTTACAAACATATATTTCACATGCACAACACAACCAGACCCGAAAAGCAACAATTTGTGTTTTTGCACAAATGTTACCTCCGGCTGGGAATCGAACCCAGGACCGGTGGCGCAGAAGTCAGGTACGCTAACCACTACGCCACGCGGTCGTCAAAAGATTGTCCAGGAAGATGCTGCTGCCCATCTCCTGGTTTTTATTTTCCCTCTGTCGACTTTTAGGACACCCACGGGATGGGATGGGGTGGTAGATTCTCTTAAGCCCGCCATTTCAGTTGCACGACATTTTCTTTAGTTAGGAAATAATGAAAAAGCTTATTAAGCCTTTTCATCTGGGTTTGTCGTAAAACGTCTGTCATTAGTTTTATATGATTTTTTTAATAAGATTTCAGGAAATTTTCCTTATCTATTTTTTTTGGCTTTGTACCATAATTCATCTACACGTTTACTTATAAATAAACATATTTTTTTTTTATTTCATAAGTGACAGAACGAGCGACACTTACATGATTTCTGATAGTAAGTGTAACGTCCGCCCATAACAAATGCTGTGTCACCCAGAAAATTACTGTGAGACATCATACCGCGCCAGTCACCCTGAGACATCAGATCTTAAGTCTCGATTACGCTAGCTCTCAGCGCCCTTCAAACCGAAATAGTAATGTTTGCACACTACTGCTTCACGGCAGAATAACTGGCTCTGGTACCTACCTAGACGGATTCCTGCATAGGAATCCTACCAGTTTACCACCACATTTTAAACTATGTATTAGATATATTAAAATAGGTCTGTTTCTCCTTCTCTCTACGTTATATATTGCACGTCATGGCGCGAAGCGGCGTGAGATGGTGCTACCCGTCATGTCAAGGTCAAGCGATTCTGCGTTCTCCAAATGCCTCTATCACAATTAAATTTCACTCACATGCTATTTTGAATAGAATTATATCAAGAAAACACTTTAATTAATTCATTAATTTTTTTTGAAAAATCTGTTTTTTTTTTTAATTCATTATTTTTTTTAAACCCTTTTTTTAAAGTAGTTTTATCAGATGATTTTCAAAATAAGTTTTAACTGTAAACTTATTTTGAAAAATCATCTGATTCACTCTAAAATCACTTTCAAAAAAGTTTTTTAAATAATTGTGTCCTGAATTTTATCTACTGGTTTCGTATTTCATATCGGAAGTCGTCTCGTTTATTTTTTCTTATTGTTTTCATCTGAAAAGGAAATGGCTCGAAATATTTGAGCCTCTATACGATTTTTTTTGAATTTTTCTAAACTCTTTCTACGCTCGCTAGTAATGAAATGTTCCTAAACGTGACGCGTCCGTGAAATTGCTCTCTCAATCGCTTCCTAAGAAGTTTCACTTCAATATCGAAAAAAACACATAGATGAATCACACATTCTTATAAAAATGGCTACGGTTTATTGTATGTCAGCGTTACCTCTTTCTATTTAGTTGGTATGAAATGAACAGGAAGGATCGACACGAAACTATTCTTTAAAAATAAGTTTATATTACTGTGCAATATAGTAAGCGGCTTAAGAGAATCTACCACCCCATCACATTCCGTGGGTGTCGTAAGAGTCGACAGAGGGAAAATAAAACCCGGGAGATGGGCAGCGGCATCTTCCTGGAACATCTGAATAAATAAACTGCGGTTGCCAACTAAGCGTGGCAACAGCGCGGGGTGATCATGATGATGCAGATCCATCTTCCGATCAGTTTTGCACATAAGTCATCGTGGCACTTGTGTTTTTTCGGACGTTTTAAATTTTATCATTTTATCTTTTAGCTCTCATTTTTTAAAGCCTCCAAACTAGGACTTCTCCTACATCGTGCGTACGTTTTACAAACCTAAATACAAATTGTACAAACAGAACTGAATCTCCATAGATCACACAAATAATTGCTCCATCCGGGAATCGAACCCGCGACCCCTAAAGTTAAAGCCAATTCATGCCACGGCAGTAAATGACAAATGACTATATAAAAATTGTGATTTCAGATTTATATTCTACCTCAAAGAGACTTTGGAATTCAAATCCATTATTACAGCAACCGTATCATGGTTACCCTACTGTTAAACAGTAAGAGTAAATATTTAGATTTTATCAATATCGACCTTATGCTCGTTATACTTAGGGTCGTTTTCCTCGTAACACCTTCACCGCTTTCTTTACAATCAAATGCTATTTACAGCAGCTAAGCTAATACTTTATTTACTTCTATCACGATAAAGTCGTCATTCGCTTGGTAAGCGTTTTAAGTAAAACTTGGGGTCGAATTTCTTCAATACAATGAAGATGTTGGACTCTCGAATGGGGTTGAAATGGAAATAAATTTCGTCTTAAATAGGTTATTGGGGTGGATACGACCCTTATACATTTCTTTGGTAGTTATTTATGGGTTTAAACACGTTTAGATATATTTTTTTTGACGTTTGTGAAATAAATCGACAAAACAAAATCATACTTAATTATAAAGGAGAAAGTGGTGGTAGGATTCCTATGCAGGTGTATCCGTCTAGGTAGGTACCACCGCAGGGCCAGTGAAACAGTAGTGTGTCACTTTATCCAATAAAAAAAATTACAATCTCCGTCTTTGCCTTTTGGTGGCGGCTTAAGAGAATCCTGGTGGTAGGATTCCTATGCAGGAATCCGTCTAGGTAGGTACCACCTCGGGGCCAGTTATTCTGCCGTGAAGCAGTAGTGTGCAAACATTACTGTGTTTACACACTACTGCTTCACGGCAGAATAACCATATCTGTGCCGTGTGGTGGCGGCTTCTACCACCCCATCTCGTCCCGTGTTATTGTAAAAGTCGACAGAGGGAATATAAAAGCAGCAGTGTGCAAACATTATTGTGTTTCGGTTCGAAAGGCACTGAGACCTAGCGTAATCACTGGGCAAATGAGACTTAAGAACTGATGTCTCGGTGTGCCGGGTGCATTGTGGTGTCACACTGTTCTGGGTGACACAGCATTTGTTATGGGCAGACGTTGCACTTACCATCAGGTGAAAGTTTTGCTCGTTACGTTACTTTTATCAAATGATAAAAAAAAGCATCTTCTTGCAAAATTTTAATATAAACTGCGGTTGCCAACCCGCCTGCCAAGCGTGGCAACTATGGCAAAATCCCCCCAAAACAAAAAAAAAATAAGAGCTACAAACTTTTGTGGCAATCGACAATGGACTAGTGATAGGCTGACATCGAAGTATTTTCTAATATTGTGTATACTGTGTTCGTAGCGAACGTAGCATTCAAGTGTTCGTAGCATTTGCGGTGCATGCAGCGTTCAATGGAATCATAGCGTTCGCGTAAGCTACGAAGGCTACAATTTCTTTATCGAAGCAAGTGACACGACAGGCATGCCATTCATCGGATGGTTGAATTTTTGAACACACAACATTGAGATAGCTTGCACCCTGGAAGACGGACATAGAATACTTTTTGTTCTGGAAAATCAAAGAGCTCTCACGATGATTTTCCCAAATAAAAAGCCAAGTCAAGACCTCAGCGGCTGAATCTTGAACAGGTGAACAACAGAGAGACTGTGTTTCAGCATCAATATCATCATCATTTCAGCCTATAACTAGTCCACTGCTGAACGTAGGCATAGATTGCCACAAAAGTTTGTAGCTCTCACTTAGGGAGGATTTTGCCATTGCCATGCTTGGCAGGCGGGTTGGCAGCCACAGTTTATTTATTCAGATGTTCCAGGAAGATGCTGCTGACCATCTCCTGGTTTTCATTTTCCCTTCGTCGACCTATACAACACCCACAGGATGAGATGGGGTGGTAGATTTTTTTTTATTGGATAAGGTGACGAAACGAGCAAAACGTTCACCTGACGGGAGGTGCAACGTCTGCCATTCAGAAAATTTCTGTGTGACACCACAATGCGCCCGTCACCCAGAGACCTCCCAGTGCCCTTCAAACCGAAACACGTAATGCTTGCACGCTACTGCTTCACGGTAGAATAACTGGCCCTGGGGAGGTACCTACCTAGACGGACGGATGGCCTCTGTCTACCTTTTATATGGGAAAAAGGCGTGACTGTATGTATGTATCTTAAATCGAGATATGAATCATCTCTCAATTAACTAAAACTTAATTGCCTTTAGGGATATTATACTACTACCACTTTAGTGAGGACCCAGTCAGACCCAGTCCGACCCAGCCCGCGTCCAATCATGAAGCATGACGTGAGGGTGATTAGCGCGGAGTGCCGACCGCTGTACCCTCTTACCGTCTAACACCGGAACAGTGAAAGTATTGGAGTGGATCTGTAACTAAGTTATTTTTATTTTCAATTCTAGATTTTTTTTTTATAAAAATAAATTGGAACCGTAGTAGAGATAGATTAAACGCTTTTCGAGAGTTACACTTTCAAAGGTTTTCGAAATTTTCTCCAGCGTCGATCACTTTCAGTTTTTCGTAGACCATCTTTTAACATATTTATTATTATTAAGCAGACGCGCGCACACACAACACGCGTGCGCGCGATAATTGTTGTAATTGTTGTATAAAATAAAGTCGAAATAGGGAGTTGTAATATGTTTTTTTTTTACTATAGAATTAGGAATGTGGTAATTTAGAATATGCATTGAAGAAGTACATAGAGACCTTCATAGGCTCCACTTTATAAGTATATTTTTTTTGTAAACTGTGACCATCACTGTTGGGTTCACAATAATGTCTTTCTATAAATACACTTTTTTTTAATAAAATGTATTATAAACCTGTCCGTGGTTCATGTTAATAAATAAAAAAATAAAAAATTACTACGAGTATCTTCCAGTATTTCTTAATCTTATACAAAGCCCTGTCAAAAATATTAAAGAATAATTGTAAATAGTGAATTTTCCTGAAGTTGGAACATTAAGAAAAAATCGAATAATTATTTTGTTGACGTGAAGACACTTACCCCGGGAATTCGTATACTCGATATTAAGAATTTATTATTATATATATATTAGCGGTTAGTATAGGTTATTGTATGGACAGCCTTACAGACCACTAGTCCACTGCTGAACATAGGCCCCTTTCAAAGATTGCCACAAAAGTTTGTACTTCTCATTGGGGGGGGGGGGGGGGGGGGGGGGGGTGGGATTTAGCGGGTTGACAAGCGCAGTTGATTTAGCAAGATGTTCCAGGAATCTTCCTGGTTGATGATGCTGCTGGTCATCTTCTGGTTTTAAATTTCTGTCTATCGACTTTTACGGCACTCACGGGGTGAGATGGAGTGGTAGATTCTCTTAAGCCGCCACCACACGGCAGCCTTTATTCGTGCAGTATAACACCATAATATGCAACGCTGTCACTATACTGCTCGTGTGAACGCAATGAGGGGTAAGAATTTTTTGACTCTTACCAAAATGGCGGCGACGTGATTCGCCACCCGTCACGGAAAGCGGGTTAGGGGTGTGGTTTCTGCCAATCTCTTTTGTGGGGAAAAGGTGTGACTGTATGTTAGTATTGGGAATTTACGGATGCCACTGGAGTATATAAGAATATTATAAAGAGTTAAATCGAACAGACAAGTGATGTAAAGCATATTTTTTGACATAAGCATTTGCATTCGCATTAGCAGGAAACGATGTGAACTTTAGTATTACAGAAAATGGGTAGGTCTGACAACAATATACAACAATAGTCGCAATCACTTTTAATTTCGAGACTAATTATTTAATTACAATGGATTATATAATATAGATTGAACAGGGTAACGCTCTGTCTAAGATCTTTTGCCCATCTCTTGCTCTTGTTCTAGAATACATGCGTATTTATAGATAAAATGAGAGTAGTAGAGGGACTGATTCCTCTTAACATTGTGGTAGGGGACAGTCAATACAATGCCTTTACTAGCCATTTAGATTTAAAGTTTATTTGATACATTAATTAGTAAATTAATTAGCAGTATTATATTATAAATGTCATTATTATTTTGCATACAAGATTATTTAGCATGTGGTTAGTGTAATTATTAATAACAATAGCAGAGGGACTGACTACTCTTTACATTTGGCAGGGGTTAAGCAATACAATGCTTGTACAAACCATTATGATTATGTTTTATTATTCAATCATTGACAATTATAGTATTTATTACCGTAATTATTTATAATGTAATATATATACATTATTTAGACTGTGGTGCGTGGTGACATTAGTCTTTTTTTTATTGGATAAACTCTCATATACCCAGTGATCACGCTAGCTCTTGTGTTTCAGTGCCCTTCAGACCGAAACACAGTAATGTTTGCACACTACTGCTTCACGTCAGAATAACTGGCCCTGGGGTGGTACCCAACTAGACGGATTCCTGCATAGGAATCCTACCACTAGTGAAAATCGTTGTCGAATATATTTGACAAACGAAAAGGAAATTATATATAGATGGATATGGAATGATAATACAACTGATGGGATATATATTTTTATTAACTTATATTTGAATTAAAAAATGATTATGAAACTATGTATGAAATGAAGTAAGCAACTAAATTAAAAATACTTTCTCTTTTTTTCTTGTTAGTCTAATTAGGAAATTAACAAAATCACAACTAAACTCAACAACATAATAAATGTACTTCCTTACATTAAAAAAATCAAATTTTAAATTAAAAGAACTTGGAGAGAAATATTATATACATACATACATAAGATCACGACTGTATCCCATAAGGGGTAGTCAAATACTGGGCACTCACTGCAAAAGCAGACGACTGCCACAATCCATGTTTAACCAAAACAATATATTGCACTTGGTGTGATAGGTGGTGAGCCCATCGCCACCATGCGCTGTTGGGTGCACAGTGCAGTTTTATTCCTTACTCGCCTTTTACGAGATCCATTGGATGAGATGGAGTGGTAGTATTCTTTTGTCACCATACGGCATATTACAATTAATAATATCTGGGTCTAATAAGTCTTGTTACAATTATCCGAGGTTTGTACTTATTTAGCAGATAATAACTACTATTCTAAAGTAAAGTTTATATTTCTTTTTACAGAAAACAAAACCATAATTTGAAACCAAATTAATCATCTAATATCCAAAATGCTGTAACTTTTAAGAACAAAAAATCGTATTGAGGTTCAAATATTTCGAGTCATTTCCATTTCGGATGAAAACAATAAAAAAAAATATTTTTCTTAATAACTACAAGTGCTAGTCTTTGGACATGAAGTAGGAATCCAGTAGATAATACTCTGGACACAATAAAAAAAAACCCGGTCTCGATACGTCAATTTTTTGGGGAGGTATCGTGGCCACATCCCTAAAAAATCCGGAAGTCCAAGTCAATTTTTTTTTAAACTGTTTTTTTCAAAGTAGCAATAGTAGATGATTTTTCTAAATAATTTTAATGAATTAATTAAAGTGTTTTCTTCATATGAGTCAATTCAAATTAGCACATAAGTGCAAAATAATTGTGATGGAGGCATTTTATTCGCTTCGCGCCATGAGACGTGCAATATAAAATCAAAAAACTTATAATAATAATAAACAGATACTTAACATTTGTAAATAAAGTTATAATTTCTATTTACAGAAAACAAAAAATATTTACTTCTGTTTTAAACAAAAGTAAATATCCACAATATTATTAATCCATAATATTTATATAATTAAATGTAAACTTCACTAATAAGTAAAAGTACTAATAAATAAATGTCCCACTGCTGAGCACAGGCCTCCTCTCATATCTGAGAGGGTTTTGGAGCTAGGAACAATCCGCCACGCTGCTCCAATGCGGGTTGGCGGAATTCACATGTCCTCAAAATATTTCTATACCTCGGTCATGCAGGTTTCCTCACGATGTTTTCCTTCACCGCTAAGCACGTGGTAAATCAGCACTTAAAATTGTAGAACAATTTTAGAGGTGCTGGCACCGGGGATCGAACCCAGGTTGCTCGCTTACTATGAAATTATAGGCGAGCACCAGGCCCCTGAGCTACCACGGCTTTTCCAGCTACCACGGCTTTTCAGCTACCACTAATATATGTTAATAAAATGGTTGACCACTAGAAAAATTAAACTTGCTTTAACTTTAAATTCTTAGTTATTAAATTGAAGTAAAAGAATGTTAAACTTTAAAAACAACAGGGGGTTTGGAGGCTCTTCCTCCATGCAGCCTGTTTCGGTGAGGCGTGTCAAGACGTCCAGCTTCACTCAAAACTCATTCACTGGCACACTGCCACACTTGTGGGTGGAGTTTCCAAATATTGTCTGGCTACAGGAGAAAGAACACCATACTATTATTGCTATTAACCTTTTACCAAAAAACTGATGGTATGTACAACGTCTGCCTATAAGAAATGCTGTGTCACCCAGAACATTTCTGTGTGACACGACACTGCGCCCGTCACCCTGAAACATCAGTTGTAAAGTCTCATATGCCCAGTGATTACGCTAGCTCTCAGTGCCCTTCAAACCGATCCACAGTAATGTTTGGACACTACTGCTTCACGGCAGAATAACTGGCCCTGCGGTGGTACCTACATTAACAGATTCCTGAAGTTCAAATAACTTGTGTTGTAAGCACAATTAAAATTTAATAGCAAGTATTAAAATGTGACTCTACGCAATCCTCTGTCCATTTTCTAGTCTCGAAGGGTCGGTTTAAGTGCTGAAAAGAGACAGAGCGTCGGCCAGCCACGTGTGCGACGGGGAAAGAAAATTTGAGGGATTAGCGAAGAAATAAAATGATAGTTTTTCATTTCGATTGACTTTAATGGAGATCTTGAAATGTAAATATTATATACGTAGCTTTCTCGAACGCAAAATACGCGCATAGACGTGGAGTTGCGGAAATCAGCCCGAAGCAATCTACGTAGCTTTCTTAACGCTTAATGAAGGAATAAAAAATATATTAAGCTTATTACAGGCCACATTAGGCCGTATCATAGCGACTCCACCCCATCACATCCCGTGGGTGTCGTAAAAGTCGACAGTGAGCAAATAAAAACAGTAGATGGGCAGCAGCATCTTCCTGGAACATCGGTTGCCAACCCGTCTGGCAAGCGTGGTAACTATGGCAATATCCTCCCTAAATGAGAGCTACAAACTTTAGTGACAATCTATGGGGGGAGCCTATGTTCAGCAGTGGACTAGTGATAGGCTGAAATATTGATGATGATGACGGCGACGTGGTTTTTCGAAAACCAACGATTTGTCCGAACAAAAGTCATGACTCCGTCTGGTATTCGAACCCACGACCGTCGACCGGAGGAAGCAACTTCTGGGTGACACTGCAGTTGTAAAGGGCAGGTGAGACACTCTCAAAAGTCGATGTAAATCCGGTGGCCGTAAATCAGTGTACTGCTGTTATCGTTACAGCTTGAGTTACGATGTGTCAGCGACTCGGTCAAAACACATCACAATAAAAGTTCTGAAAATCTAATATATACACTAAAATAAACTATAGTGGTGGTAGGATTCCTTTGCAGGAATACGTCTAGGCAGGTACCACCGCAGGGCCAGTTATTCTGCCGTGAAGCAGTGTGTGCAAACATTACTGTGTTTCGGTTTGAAGGGCCCTGAGAGCTACTGGGTATATCAGAAGAACTGATGTCACAGGGCGACGGGCGCAGTGTGATGTCACACAGAAATGTTCTGGGTGACACAGCGTTTGTTATGGGCAGACGTTGCACTTACCATCAAGTGAAAGTTTTGCTCGTTTCGTCACTTGATCCAATAAAAAAAATGTTATTTTACTGGCTGTTATTTTACTTGATCTGTATAAATTAATTCGGCAAGGATATGAATCCAGGATCCAGAATAAGCCGCGGCAGCTCAGGGGCCCGGTGCTCGCCTTTAATTTCATACTACGCGAGTAACCTGGGTTCGAGACCCGGTGCCAGCACCTCTAAAATTCTTCTACAATTATAAGTGCTTATTTACCACGTGCTTAGCGGTGTAGGAAAACATCGTGAGGAAACCTGCATGTCCAAGGAATAGAAATATTTCGAGGACATTTCCCGCATTGGAGCAGCGTGGCGGACTATTCCCAGCTCCAAAAACCCTCTCAGAAATGAGAGGAGGCCTGTGCTCAGCAGTGGGGCTTTTTTTTTTATGAATTCAGGACCGATGTCTTAGAAGGCATGCCGCTTAACACTGAGCAACGGTCGACACATTTAAACAAAGTATCGATTTTACACTGTAACGATGATGCTCTCAGCGCGTGATCTGTCGATATTAAACTAATTTGTAGCGATGGCAACGAAGTCCTCCCGTCTAGAAGCAAAGTTAACAAGTTTCAGGGACAATAATTCCTTGGGAAGACAACGTCAATGATTATTATTTATTATTATTTATTTATTAATGGATACATTCATAAACTTGCCAGTGTCAAGTAACATATCCCAGTATACACGACGACGACGACCGCGTGGCCTAGTGGTCAGAGTACCTGACTTCTAAGCCGCGGGTCCTGGGTTCGAATCCCAGCCGGAGCCAACATTTGTGCTAAAACACAAATTGTTGGCTTTCGGGTCTCGTTGTGTTGTGATTTTCCCCGTGTTTCTGACACTGCATCCTAGCCTACCTCCGATCTTATAGCATCAGCGTTACATCGGGCGCGGGTAGGTTAGGACGAGTGAGTGCCTCTGTGTTTGCGCATACACTTGTGGCACTATAATATCTCCTGCGCAGTTGATGGCTCTCGACAGTAGTCGGCAGTTGTCGCCGTTGTCGAAATCAGCTAGGAGAACATCATCCCAGTATACAATCTTCAAACAGCAAGACTTCGAAATTTTGATCGACAGTAAATTGATAGTTGACTTTTACTGAAGATGAAGAGAATAAGAAAAGAAGCGAAAAGCACAATTTTGGACTTTAATTGAATTTTCCAATGACTGTACACTTTCAGGAGCATTTGCTGCATAATAAACTATCAATATTAAACATCGAAACTCCAAACATAAACGGAAATTACAAAATTAAATAAAAACACTACCGCCACTTTTCGAGTTGGCGCCAAAAGTCCGTCAACGATTAATTCCACATAAAATATTATCTCGTGAGTCCCCGCACTGAAGCGATGTCCTTTTCAGTTCCTTTAAAAAGATAGCCTTTACCATTGGGGAGGGGAGGGACCACATCCGCAGCCCACTTTTCGCCACCGCGGGAAATGAGACAAGAGGGGTGGCGAACCACGTAGCCGCCATTTTGGTACTTACTCCCCGTAGCGTTCCCACGAGCTTATAGTGACAGCATTACACGGTGTTCTGCACAGTAGAGGCTGTCCGTACAATACCTGAGTAGCCTCTCACGACTTCTCAGAAGGATAGAGGTATTCTACTTCTATTCTACTCTGCCGGACTGAGAAATAAAAAATATTTCGAAGACATGTGAAGTCCTCCAACCCGCATTGGAGCAGCGTGGCGGATTCTTCCTAACTCCAAAACCCTCTCAGAAATGAGAGGAGGCCTGTGCTCAGCAGTGGGACATTTATAGGCTGAAACGTTACTTTACTTTTTAAGTGGTTAAGAAAATTCGTTGTTCAAATTCTTACACCTTCACCTTATTAAAACAAATAAATAAAATTAAAGTTTCTATTTGTACATACATACATACAGTCACGCCTCTTTCCCATAGGGGTATGCAGAGACCACATCTTTCCACTTGCTACGATCCTGACACACATCTTTAGCTTCTTCTACTTTTGTAATAACACAATAATAGCTTTTTATTCAATGTTTATGGAAGTATATACGGCCGTTACAAGAAAAAAAATCATTTTTAATTTTTTTTGTCTGTCTCTCAGTTTGTTTGTTCAAGATAATCTTCGAAACGGCTGGACCGATTTTGATGAGACTTTCACTGACAGATAGCTGCTATTATAGCGAGTAACTTTGGCTACTTTAAATTTAGAAAAATTGTTAAATTGCCGCGCAAAAACATTTAAACCCCAAAACCGGATTCTAATAAGGAAGTATATATGTATGTCATCGATCGGGGCCGGCTTTTAACCCGCGGGGCACAGCTATGTATTAATACGTGTAGAGAAAACTTAGTACCCATTTTTAAGAATACTGCGCGCAGAGTGTCACATTAGTTGTATGGAAAAGTGGCGAGGAAACTAAAAATCTATTATATGTGTTACAAATACATTAAACACTGGTGGTAGGATTCCCATGCAGGGATCCGTCTAGGTAGATACCACCGCACGGCCAGTTATTCTGCCGTGAAGCAATAGTGCGCAAACATTACTGTTTCGGTCTGAAGAGCACTGTGAGCTAGCGTAATCAAATATAAGATTTAAGAACTGACGTCTCGGGGTTACTGGCGCGGTGTGGTGGACTGTTCTCGGTGACACAGCATTTGTTATGGGCAAATGTTGTACCATCAGGTGAACGTTTTTCTTGTCGCGTCACATTATCCAATAAAAATCTAGGAAATCGAACCCCCGGAACTCAGTTTCACATTTTCTTATTTTTAATTTGATGAAGGTGACGAAACGAGCAAAACGTTCACCTGATGCTAAGTGCGACGTCTGCCCATAACAAATGCTGTGCCACCCAGAAAATACCTACCTAGACCCTACTAGCATAATACTGCTGTAAGTTCGTGTTTTGTTTATTTTTACTGGTAGCAAGTTTTCTACCAGTAGTGAAGCAGTAGAATGCTAACATTACTGTTCCGCTCTGAAGGGCACTCAGAGCTAGTGTATAAGTAAAGTGGAATCACTGGGCATAGGAGACTTAAGAACTGATGTCTCAGAGTGAGCGGTGCAGTTTGGTGACTCGCAGAAATGTTCTGGGTGACACAGCACTCGTTATGGGCAGACGTTGCTCTTACCCAGGGAGTAGCTGCCGCTGTGTCAGCCGGTTTGGTGATACGGGCCCCCGAGCGAATGGGCAACGACGTGTTAGAGCAGAAATTCGTAAAATCCACAGCCCCAAATTATTATTGATAAGATGACAAGAAGAACAATGAAAATATCATTTTTATTACAACTCCAACAGCAAAGAAAGAAAGGAAAAAAAACATTTTTATGTGTACAGCCCAAAAGTACAACACAGTTACAATATATAATATACTGGTGGTAGGATTCCTATGCAGGAGTCCGTCTAGGTAGCTACTACCCCAGGGCCAGTTATTCTGCCGTAAAGCAGTAGTGTGCAAACATTACTGTGTGTCGGTTTGAATGGCACTGAGAGCTAGCGTAATCACTGCGCATATGAGACTTAAGAACTGATGTTTCTTGGTGACGGGCGCATTGTGGTGTCACACCGAAATTTTCTGGCTGGCACAGCATTTGTTATGGGCAGACGTCGCACTTAACAGCAGTTGAACGTTTTGCCCGTTTTGTCACCTTCATCAATAAAAACAAACAAAAAAAATAACCAGAAACAAAATACAAAAAATAAAATAGAATAAATTCAAAGATGTGACATGTGCGTGTATCGCGGCTGAACCAATGGGTCTCCAGATCAGCTTTGTGTCAGACTATAAAACCAGAACTGAAAAATCTGATTAAATAAACTGCGGCCGCCAACCCGCCTGCCAAGCGTGGCAACTGCGGCAAAATCCCCCCAAATTGAGAGCTTCGAACTTTTGTGACAATCTATGGAGGAGGCCTATGATCAGTTAAAGCGGCGATAATAAATCGCCACTTAAACTGAGTTCGGTCCACTTTGCGATTATATGCTGCATACATACATACATACATTAGATCACGACTGTATCCCATAAGGGGTAGTCAGAGACCGGGCACTCACTGCAAAAACAGATGACTGCCACAATCCACGTTTCACCAGAACAATATAATGCACTTGGTGTGATAGGTGGTGAGCCCATCTCCACTATGCGCTGTTGGGTGCACAGTGCAGTTTAATTCCTTACTCGCCTTTTACGAGATCTATTGGATGAGATGGAGTGGTAGTATTCCTTTAACGAGCTGCCACCACATTATATGCTGCAACCCAGATATTTTGGTAATCGGTATATTTTTTTACGTAGTGTCTATACATTTTTTATGTTTCTTTTTTTTATTTATTTCTTGTTTGTATTTAGTGCTTTATGTTTTTTAATCGTGAATTACTACTTTATAAATATTATAATTTATATTGTAATTAATATATTATTTATATTATAATTTTTACTTTATAGTATTACTTACTTACAATATAAAGGCATCACTCATCAAATGATTCACCACGTCGATAAAGCAGCAAAGAGCAAAGTTGCATTTCAATTCATTGAAGTTAGATACTGTTTTACCATTGAGCTTTCTAAGTTTAACCTTATTAAAAATATCCTAGAATTTCTATGGAACAAGAACGGCTGTCGGACGTATCAATACTGTCCATAGAAGCAGAAAATCTTTGAAAACTTCCATCACGTCATCAAGGCTATAATCAGCTGTCGTCGTGTCGTGTGGTGGCGGCTTAAGAGAATCTACCACCCCATCTCATCTCGTAGGTATTTCTTTTATTGGATAGAGTGACGAAACGAGCAAACCGTTCACCTGGTGTAAAGTGCAATGTCTACTCATAACAAATGCTATGTCACCCTACACTGCGTCCGTCACCCAGAGACATCAGTTCATAAGTCTCATATGCCCAGTGATTACGCTAGCTCACAGTGCCCTTCAAACCGAAACACAGTAATGTTTGCACTGCCTACAGTTATGCTTCACGGCAGAATAACTGGCCTTGGGGTGGTACCTACCTAGACGGATTCCTTCATAGGAATTCTACCACCAGTTCAGCGGGGCTATTACGTATCCAAAGTGAAGATCACTTATAACGTCTTTTTTGTTAATCATAACCAGTATGCAGACACTTATTTAGCAGATATTCGTTCAACACTTTAAGAAGTGATCATCACTTCGCCCACCAATAGCCCTGCAGATCTCGTAGGTGTCGTAAAAGTCGACAGAGGTAAAACAAAAACAAGGGGATGGGCAGCATCTTTCTGGAACATTTGAATAAATAAACTGCGGTTGACAACCCACCTGTCAAGCTTTGCGACTATGGCAAAGTCCCCCCAAAATGAGAGCTACAAACTTTTGTGACAATCTATGGAGGAGTCCTATGTTCAGCATTGGACTAGTGATGGGAGACTAGTGATGTTTTAATAAATGATGTTCTCCTGGCCGATTTCGACCACGGCGACAACTTCCGACTACAGTCGAGAGCCATCAACTGCGCAGGAGATATTATAGTGCCACAAGTGCAGGCGCAAACACTGAGGCATTCACTCGGACCAACCTACCCGCGCCCGATGTAACGCTGATGCGATAAGATCGGAGGTAGGCTAGGATGCAGTGTCACAAACACGGGGACAATCACAACACAATCAGACCCGAAAACCAACAATTTATGTTTTTAATATATAACTTTGCAGTAAAAACACAAAAAGTGTCTATTTGACTAACTTGGATCCTAGAATTTGTTTTTAAGTTTTATAATATACTACATGTGACAGCCGTGGTAGCACAGGGGCTAGGCGCTCGCTTTAAAGTTCATAGTACGCGAGTGGCTTGGTTTCGATTCCCGGTGCCGGCACCACTAAACTTGTTAATTGCAATTCTATGTGCTCAATTACCACGTGGTGATGGAAAACATCGTGAGGAAACCTGCATGTCTGAGAATTAAAAAAAATAATATTTCGAAGACGTGCAGTCAGCCAACCCGCATTGGAGCAGCGTGGCGGATTCTTCCTAGCTCCGAAAACCCTGTGGGGACGCCTGTGCTCAGCAGTGGGACATTTATATGCTGAAACATTTACTTTACTTTTACATGTGACCTGCGGTTTACCCGCGTAAAAATGCCGACCTCGATCGATGATATACATATATACTTCCCTGTTCGAATCGAATATTGGGGTTTTATTTTTTTTGCGCGCCACCCTAATTATTTTCCTAAAATGAAAGTAGCCTAAGTTCTCCGCTATAATATCAGCTATCGGTAAGTGAAAGTCGCGTCAAAATCGGTCCAGCACTTTCGGAGATTAGCCGGAACAAACAACAGACAAGAATTTTAAAAATGGTTTTTTGCTATATACCGTATATACTTTCATAAGCAGTCAGGAAAAAACTGTATTTTGTTATGGCAACCAGACATTTCGATGTTATTTATTTGTATAGATGCCTATGTATTTTATTGTATTTCACTTTATTATCAATTTTGTAATTGTATATTTAAAAAAAAATTATCTCCGTTGAGGCTTCGTACAGTCGGGTAAAAAGGACCCCCAACAAATTTTGACAGTGAGCCCATTTATCACTAGCTACGCCACAGCACTTCCATGTGTATGTTTTGCGGAGAAATATGACGCAGTGTCAGAGACACGAGGATAATCACAGCACATCTAAACCCGAACACTAATCATTTTTGTGTTATATATTCTTCGGCTGGGAAGCGAACCATAGACTTAAATGAAAGGCACAGACGGCTGAGCTACCGGGCCGACATAACAAAGCGTACCGAATTAAATTTCTCTATTAATATTCTTGAAATGTGGCGCAAAACCGCGCGGAATCCTAGTGCTCTATATTAAAGGAACGGTTAAGTCATAAGTGTAGAAAGAGAGGGAGACGTGATTCGCTGCATGCGGGAGCGAGACGGACATAGAAATTAAGGACCTCTCGGTGCGGTCAGTGAAGAGACGGACGCGACTGAAATTTTCGAGTTGTAATTATTATTTTTAACGAAATTAATTGGACACCTGATATCCACATCAGAACTGAAGTCACCGACGTAGTTCTTAGGATAAGCAGCAGGCCGGCCATATAGCCCGTAGAACCGATAACCGTTGGGGAAGGAAGGTTCTCGAGTGGCAACCTCGTACCGGCAGCACTCCCTGACCATGATTCGGTCAGTCACGATCCAGGCTACACTGTACACACAGTTAATGGCTTTAATATAACACGCACCACGACGCGCGGCCGCCGTAGAGAGCGGCGGGTAGCAGTCGACAATCACACCGCGTACACACGATACACCCGTGTTCCAGGGCGGTTCTCACCGCCCAGAGTTACCGACACACAAGTCGACAGTCCGAATGGAGGCCCACAGCCTCCCTCGGACGGTCATTAGACGATTTAAAATTTATAATTTGAGATATTCGAAATCGCAAGAGCACGCAGCGATCGCAAAGAGTAAAAAAAGTTCCAAGCTGTGTGACCTAGTGGTCAAGAGTACCTTACTTCTACGCCACGGGTCTTGGGTTTCGAAACAGTTAAAAAAATCTCAGAAAAAGCACATCCTTCCAATCAAAAAGTTTAGATAGTTTAGTTAGAAAACGTTTTCAAATATGCGTAGTTTCACCGTGTGGTGGTGGCATAAGAGAATCTACCACACCATCTAGTCCCGTGGGTGTCGTGGGAGTTGATAGAGAGAAAATGAAAAGATGAAGATGGGCAGCAGCATCTTCCTGGAACATCTGATTAAGTAAAGTGCCGTGGCCAACCCGCCTGTCAAGCATGGCAACTATGGCAAAATCACCCCAAAATTAGAGCTATAACTCTGTCGGCTCGGTTGGCGCAGTGGCTAAGCTCTTGGCTTCTGCGCCGCGGGTCGCGGGTTCGTTTCCCGCACGGGAATATATACATGGCCTACAGGTAGTTGTTCCGGGTCTGGGTGTTTGTGAATGTGGAATTTATGTCTTTAAAACGCACCCGCGACTCAGGAGATTTCCTACTGTGGCCATCGTTTTCTTTTTAAAAAAATATATATTTTGGGGGAAGGTATGGGGGAGGCCTATGTTCAGCAGTGGACTCTAGTGATAGGCTGAAATGATGAGTATGATAGAACCCCATTTTTTAAAAAAAAACCTTCCAAAATGACGCTGTGGAGTTGATATGTAAGAACACGATGATGATGTCTTAAGAAGTCTTACGCTGAGACGTGAACATTGACGAGAACTTACTTCATGTGCCGTTAGTCCGGACCACATATAGACAAAACTCTTTTTTGATACGTGCGTAAAGAAGTGAAGTTTCTGGTAAAATAGACTTGGACCTTTTCAATACCAGTGTTTCTCAGCTCAAAGTTATTTTGGCGAAACAATTCTTTTGCCGAGTATGTTGTTAGTTTTGTTCTTGTTTGAGTGTGTTTTTTTTTGTTATTTCCTCTTACACATGTAGTCTAATGTACCGTCTAATGATTTCTTTTATGGTGTAATGTTTAGCGGTGAAAACTTTTAAATGGCCTTCTTATTTCTACTTGATTTTAATATTATGTAATGCTAGCTGTAAGTTTTACAAATAAATAAATAAAAGAAGGGACTATGCTCAGGAAAATGGGGTACCATGCCGTATGTGGTCGGTTTATTTTAAGCGAAACCGCGGGCCACTGCTAGTCTTATAAATTTTACATACCATCACCACTACAGTTCATGCGGCGAAGGAAATCACGGCGGTGAAGGAAAACATCGTGAGGAAGCCTGCATGTCTGAGAAATGAAAAATATTTCGAAGACATGTGCAAGTCCGCCAACCCGCATTGGAGCAGCGTGGCGGATTCTTCCTAGCTCTAAAACCCTTTCAGAAATGAGAGGAGGCCTGTGCTCAGCAGTGGGACATTTATAGGCTGAAACATTACTAGTCCACTACTGAACATGGGCCTCGCCATAGTATGCCACAAAAGTTAGTAGCACTGATTTTGGGAGGATTTTGCTACAGTTGCCACGCTTGGTAGGCGGTTTTTCAACCGCAGTTGATTTATTCAGACGATCCAGGAAGACGCCGCTACCCATCGCCTGGTTTTCGTTTTCCCTCTGTCGACTTTTACGACACCCACGGGATGAGATGGGGTGGTAGATTCTCTTAAGTCGCTGCCACACGGCTTACTAACTACTAATCAAATGTATATGATAATTAAGAACTGGTGCCTTAGGGTGACGGAGCATAGTGTGGTATCACACGGAAGAGTTTTGGGTGACACACCATTTATTATGGGCAGACGTTGCACTTACTTACTTTACATAATAAAAAAAAAGATTAGATTCCCAAAAAGCACTGTCCTAAGCCATCGGCATCCATAGATTTTTCATTGTGAAATATTTGGAGTCAAAAGAAGGAACAGACTTCATTTTTTGTAGAAGAGGAGGACAGCGACCTACGAGTAGTGATGATGGTACGTGAATCCCCACCCAACCCATGAACATCTACAATACCATAGGAATAGCGGGTGCGCTGCCGGCCTTTGACAAACTTAACGATTTTTTTTCAACATTGTATATTATAGACATTTTTATACACACGGTTTGCTATTAATGGAAATCAGTCGCGTCCTTTTCAACGGGAGCTGTAAAGCGCACTTTCAGCGGGAACTTATCGAAAACCTGTAGCTTTAATTGCCAGTGACAAGTTAATTTGAGTCATAGCATTCTTCGCTATACAGTGCAATTTCGTATCCGCGTTCACGGCTTACAGGATTTATATAGTCTTTGTTCCAAAACATACTCTATAGCTGAGCGCACAAGTTCGACGTTTGATTTTAGATGAAATAACTTATAACTATGGTCCAATATATTGTGACCGCCTTCGTCTCCCTCGTGGTGATGTCGTCATGCAATGATAGGGGTGCTGAGCGTATATATCATGGATCAACGGTCTCTGGACGCATTCGAAGTCAGATTTTTGAATTTGGAATTCTCCGTGCTGAAGCTCAGTCGGTCTTCAGACGCCCTGAAGGCGAGTCGTTTCCCTTTCTATCCATTGAAGTATATTTTCACTGAAATTAAATATATTTTAAATATTCGGAAGAGGATGGGAGGTGACTTCGACAGGCTTATTCAGAGTGAGTCTGTTTATTTTTTCTTTTAAGGCGTAATTATTAGAGATAGGACAGTTTTTAGCAATAAAATTAATGAAAATTTGTAAATAAATTTAAATAAAGTTCTCTTTCAGGTATTTAAAGTAATAATTAAAAAAGAACAGTAATTTAAGACATTTTGAAATGTTTATGTATTGTTCTTCAATGTTGGCAGTTTACAGAGTTGCTTTTGTTTAAAAAAAAAATGTTCGGAAAGAATATAACGCGTTTCTAAAGTTTTATTTATAACACAGTAGTTTTTTTTTATTATTATCTTATTTTTGTATGTACTCCTTGTTGAAAAACGTTGATCACGTTATATTGTTGTGTATATACATTTTCTAACAATAAAACCCGTCATTTCTTCGTCTGGACTTCAGAATACATGTAAATCGAGAGCCTTCCGTGGGGAGGGGCTTAAGAGAATCTACCACCCATCTAATCCCGAGCGTCGTAAAAGTAGACAGAGAGAAAATAAAAAAGCATGACATGGGCAACAGCATCTTCCTGGAAGATCTGAATAAATAAACTGCGGTTGTCAACGCGCCTGCTATGCGTGGCAACTATGGCAAAACCCCTTCAAAATACTACTAACTTTTGTGGGGGAGGCCTAAGTTCGGCACTGAACTATGTAGATAGATGGCTGATTTTTTTTTATTTCATAAAAGTGACGGAACGAGCAAAATGCTACCTGATGATAAGTGCAACGTCTGCCCATAACAAATGCTGTGTCACCCAGAGAATTTCTGTGTGGCACCACACTGCGCCCGTAACCCTGAGGCATCATTTCTTAAGTCTCATATGCCCAGTGATTACGCTAGCTCTCAGTGCTCTTTAAACCGAAACACACTAATGTTTGCACACTACTGCTTCACGGCAGAATAACTAGCCCTAGGGTTGTACCCACCTAGATGGATTCCAGCAAAGGAAGCCTACCGGTGTTGTAAAAGTCGACCAAGGGAAATGACACAAATTTCTGAATGAGCATATCAAAAAATCCTAACCTAGGAATATACTAACCAGCGTTGGACAACGGTGTCTAAGATGAAGGAATCCGTCTAGGTAGGCACCACCCCAGGGCCAGTTCTTCTGCCGTGAAGCAGTAGTGTGCAAACATTACCGTGTTTCGGTCTGAAGGGCACTGAGAGCTTGTGTAATCACTGGGCATATGAGACTAGAAACTGATGTCACACGGACATGTTCTGGGTGACGCGACATTTGTTATGGGCAAACGTTGCTCTTGGCATCAGGTGAACGTTCTGAGCGCCTCGTATCTTTTTCCAATAAATAGGTACCACCCCAGGCCAGTTATTCTGTCGTGAAGCAGTAATAATAATTATTATGGGCAAACGTTGCACTTTCCATCAGGTGAACGTTTTGCTCCTCTCGTCTCTTTTTCCAATAAAAAAATGGACTCTCATGCCACATCACTACACAGGACTGATGGTACGATTCCTATGCAAGAATCCGTCTAGGTAGGTACCACCCCAGGGCAAGAATAACTGATTCTGCCGTGAAGCAGTAGTGTGCAAACATTACTGTGTTTCGGTATGAAGGGCACTGTGAACTAGCGTAATCACTGGGCATTTGAGACTTCAGAACTGATGTCTCGGGGTGACGTGCGCAATGTGGTGTCACACAGAAATATTCTGGGGTGACACATCATTTGTTGTGGGCGGACGTTGCACTTACAATCAGGTGAAAGTTTTGCTCGTTTCGTCACTTAATACAATAAAAAAAGACGAATGTATCTACCATGTTTCGATTGTATTGAAGTGTTTCGCGCGCGAATCAATAAGCTCATTCCTTATCTGTATATGTCCTTGTAACTTTAACATTTTCGGCTAGTTATTTTTTAACTAAAGCCAGGGCCTAACCATTATTGATACATTACGGCAGGGATTTCTTCTGTGAGCAATAGACCCCTTTTCCAAAATTAACTGACACCTCGGACCCCCACAGCGAAATTACTTTATAAATCCTATCTCTAGTTTTCCACTGTTGGTAGGATTCCTATGCAGGACTCCGTCTAGGTAGGTACCACCGCTGTCCCAGTTATTCTGCCGTGAAGCAGTGGTGTGCAAACATTACTGTGTTTCGGTCTGAACTGTGAGCTAGTCTAATCACTGGGCATATGAGACTTAAGAACCGATGTCTCAGAATGGCGCGGCCTTTGTTATGGGCAGACGTTGCACTTACCCAGATGGTAAGTGCAACGTCTGCCCATAACAAAGACCCGTCTCGTCGCTTTCTTCTATAAAAAAATATCAAATTAAAGAGGTTTTAAAAGCAAAGCAGTGCTGACTCCAAGTGGGCCATAAATAACTCGCCTCTAAGCGCCATAAAAGCAACCTTATTCTAACAATAAGCAGTTAATCCAAATATAAATTTGATACACGTACATGTCTAAGATCTCTGCATAAGAAAGTTCTATGCAGCACAGAGAAATCGGCTCATAAACTTCTACATACATACAGTCACACCTTTTTCCCATTTGGGGTAGGCAGATCTTTTTCCGAAGTTAAACGTGACGTAGCGGGTGGCGAACAATCGCCGCCATTTTGCTACGAGTCAAAATATTCTTACTGCACATTGCGTTCCCACGAGTGAGAGTACAGTGACAGCACAGCATATTATGGAGTTGTTCTGCACGATTATAGGCTGTCCGTATAATATCCTAGTCGCCTTTTTTTTATTGTACAAAGTGATGAAACGAGCAAAACGATCACCTGATGGTAAGTGCAACGTCTGCCCATAACAAATGCAGTGTCACCCAGAACATTTCTGTGTGACACCTCACTGTGCCCATCACCCCGAGACATCAGTTCTTAAGCCTCATATGCCCAGTGATTACGCTAGCTCTCAGTGCCTTTCAAACCGAAACTCAGTAATGTTTGCACACTACTGCTTCACGGCAGAATAACTGGCCCTGGTGTGGCACCTAGACGGATTCCCACATAGGAATCCTACCACCTCCTAAGATGGTTTGTGTCATTAAGAAGATGTTTAGGAGTTGTAACTAATTTGGGTTCTTCATTTTTGAAAAATTCCACCGAAAAGTTATTTATTTTGTTCACGTAAATATTTGAGTGGTGCCGGCACCGGGAATCAAACCCAGGTCACTCGCGTACTATGAAATTTAAAGCGAGCGCCTAAGCCCATGAGCGACGACGGCTGATTTACCATGTGCTCGGCGGTGAAGGAAAACATCGTGAGGAAACCTGCATGTCTGAGAAATAAAAAATATTTCGAATACATGTGCAGTTTCACATTCTTCCTAGCTCCAAAACCCTGGCAGAAATGAGAGGAGGCCTGTGCTCAGCAGTGGGACTTTTATAGGCTGAAACTTTCCTTTTTTTACGTGAATATTTTTGTGCAAGCAAAGTAAAAAAACTTCCTCAAACTCTCTCCAAGTCTCACTGCTAAGCACAGCCCTGCTTCTATTTCTGAGACGGTTTTGAAACTAATAACAGTCCGCCATGCTGCTCTAAAGCTGGTTGGTGGTAAAGTCCTTTACTTGACCAAATAAAGTATATAGATATAGGTATGAAAAAAGCACATTGTATGGAAATAGTATAGAATAAATCAACTGCGGTTGCCAACCCGCCCGCCAAGCGTGGCGACTATGGCAAATTCCCCCGCAGTGAGAGATACTAACTTTTGTAGCAATGTATGAGGGACATAGGCCATGTTCAGAGAGATGTATCATAGAGATACGCTGAAATGATAGCTTCAATGGAGCTCCCATATATCTAAACTAGCAAGTAGACTCAGCTCTGCAGCTTATGCTGTAAAAAAAATTAGGAATTTGACTAACGTTGAAACGGCTAGATTGGTTTTGGTTATTTTCATAGCATAATGTCTTATGGTATTTTGCTATGGGGAAATGCAACTGATGTAGAAGTGATTTTTGTTTTGCAAAAGAGGGCCGTAAGAGCTATTTATAATCTTGGCTCTAAAGTGTCTCTTAGGGATAAATTTAAAGAAATTAATATCTTAACCTTGGCCTCTCAATATATATTTGAAAACGTTTTGTATGTACACAAGAACATAAACCAGTTCACTAAAAAAAGTGATGTTCATAATGTGAATACCAGGAACAAGCACAAATTAATTATGCCAGTTACCCGACTTCACAGAGTCAGTAACTCTTTTATGGGGCAATGTATACGTTTTTATAACAAAATCCCAGAAAGTGCTAGGGAAAGTGAAAAGTCTTTCAATCAAAAAGTTTAAATTTTATATTAAACAAAGACTTCATAAAAAGGATTATTATAATATTAAATAATACATAGATGATGATAACCCCTGGGAATGAGGTGATCGCCGCCAAGCCATTTCTACATCTTTATAATACTGCTGTTATTGTACATTATTTTAAAAATGACTAAAAAAAGCCCACTGGGTTTCTTACTGGTTCTTTCCAGGACAGAGGCATTTTTGCGAACCAGTGTAGTTTAAAAAAAGAAAAAAAATGACTTTCAATAAGTATTATGTAAATAATCTATATTGAATAAAAAATTTTCTATTCTCTTCTATCTATTCTATTCTATTCTATACTGATGCCTAGTTTGTAAAAAAAATGTACGAAGTAAAGTAAAGTTAGACCTATAAATGTCCCACTGCTCAGCACAGGCCTTCTCTTATTTCTGATGGGGGTTTGGAGCCGGGACAAGTCCTCCACGCTGCTCCAATGCGGTTCGGCTGACTTCTTTTTTATTCCTCAGACATGTTTCCTCACGATGTTTTCCTTCACCGCTGAGCACGTGGTAAATGAGCACTTTACTTTGCAGAACAATGTCAGAGGTTCCCACACCGGTAGTCGGCCTCCCCTATGTTCAACAGTGATAGGCTGAAACGATGGAAATAAAGTATTATTTGCTGTGGTTAATTATTTTGTTTGAAAACATATATCCTAATTTCAATAGGGAAGATGGTTGGGTACTACCACCGGCTTGGGATCCTATTATTAATAAAACTGAATCAAAAACCAAGCATACCACTGCAGGGCTTCAAGGCACAGTAAGCTCTTTCTGCGTAGAACGGACTAAAAATAACAATTAAAAGCTGAAGGTACTCCGGGTTAACTATGACATCAGGACATCTGTCACCTCAGTCCCGTTGTGACCATGGGTGCTGTAAAGCGCCCGAAACGTCGGGTTATAAATAGTTTAAATAAAACGCAATGCAATCCGTTAAAATTCGTTTTATTTAAATCTTTAATTAATAATTGTTACTGCTAAACAGCTTCAAAGCATCTTTGCAATCTATATTTAAGTTGAGATAAATATAAGATTCGTTCGTCTCGCTACTTTATATTCATCACAGATAAACGCTGCAACTGCTGAATTGGCGGGAAACGACAAGAAAAATTAAATTAAGACCATCCTTTGTTGTCTTTCTTAAGTAAAGCTATTAAGTTTTAGAATAAATAAATTAATCTATCTTCATATACTATTTCTCAAAGTTTTTTTTTGTAGAAAGTGACGGAACGAGCAAAACGTTCATCTGATGGTAAGTGCAACGTCTGCCCATAACAAATGCTGTGTCACCCAGAAAATATCTGTGTGACACCACACAGTGTCCGACAAGTTCTGAAGTCTCATATGCCCAGTTATTACACTAGCTCACAGTGCCCTTCAAACCGTAACACAGTAATGTTTGCAAACTACTGCTTTACGGCAGAATAACTGGCCCTGGGGTGGCACCTTCTTAGACGGATTCCTGCATAGGATTTCTGTGTCGGTATGACATATCTCCCTTAATCATCACTTCAGCCTATCAATAGTCCACTGCTAAACATAGCCCTCCCCCAGAGATTGCCACAAATGTTTGTAGCACTCATTTTGGGGGGATTTTGCCATAGTTGCCACGCTTGGCATGCGGGTTGGCAACCGCATTTTTTTTATTCAGATGTTCCAGGAACATGCTGCTGCCCATCTCCTGCCTTTCATTTTCCCTCTGTCGACTTTTACGACACCCACGGGACGAGATGGGGTGGTAGATTCTCTTAAACCGCCACCACACGGCCATCTCTTAAACCGCCACCACACGGCCAATACTCTCTCAATGTCTCCCTTAATACTGTATTAAAATAAATGTTTGATACGCGATTTTGAAGATTATTTTTCCCTCTAATGACGATAGTTGTCCGTCCGGCAGGGTAGAACAGCACCTTCATCTTTTCTACCGAGGCAAGTAAGAGGCGACTAAGGTATTATACGTGCAGATTAATACGATAATATGAAATGCTGTCACTATACTGCTTGAGGGAACCCAACGGAGAATTTTTGAACTCGTACCAAAATTGCGGCAACATGGTGCGCCACCCATCACGTCTCGTTTCCCGCGGGGGCGTAAAGTGGGCTACATGTGCAGCCTCTGCCTACCCCTTTAATGGGATAAAGGCGTGACTATATGAATGTATATCTCTAATGACGGAAAATAATTAAATGTCTTAAAATTAATGTTTCCGCTAATAAAATTGATTAAAATATTGAACTAATTAATTTAATTAGAGAAAGCGCCATCTGTTGTCAATCTGTTTAACTAACTAGCACGACTGCCGTCGGGTAGAGTTGTTTCCATTCTGTAAAGAAGGTAGATGGCGCCATCTGTTCATGATCACGATACTCTGCAAAATATTCGCACGGATTCACTAGTAATAATGAAAACGTGAACATTATTGCCGCTAATTTTTCTATGTCCCCATATCCACAATCGAACCAGCGAAAAACTACGTGGTGAACGTATATAACAATTATTTAATTCTTCGTTCAGTTCTTAAATCTCATATGATTTGTTCTGTCGTGTGTGTATTCCTATGCAGGAATCCGTCTAGGTAGGTACCACCAGTCCAGTTATTCTGCCGTGAACCAGCAGTGTGCAAACATTACTGTGTTCGGTTTGAAGGGCACTGTGAGCTAGTGTAATCACTGAGCATATGAGTCTTAACAACCGATGTCTCAGTGTGACGAGCATATGAGTCTTAACAACCTGATGTGTGTGACGGGCGCCGTGTGGTGCCACACAAAATGTTTTGGGTGACACAGCATTTGTTAATGGCAAACGTTGCACTTACCATCACGTAAACGTTTCGCTCGTTTCGTCAATTTCTAAAACAAAATCATTAGATAGCCCGCTTATTGAGAAAGGTTAAGGTATAAGACTTCATGGTACAGTCAAGTATGCCGTACTGCGCAGTTATTGGATGGCTCATTTTACATGGGTGAAAACACGGCACATAGCTAGTGAAATATTATATTAGATACTACTCGTATTACTGGCGGTAGGATTCCTATGCAGGAATCCGTCTAGGTAGGTACCACCCCAGGGCCAGTTATTCTGCCGTGAAGCAGTAGTGTGCAAACATTCCTGTGTTTCGGTTTAAAGGGCACTATGAGCTAGCGTAATCACTGGGAATTTGAGACTTAAGAACTGATGTCTCAGGGTGACGTGCGCAGTGTGGTGTCACACAGAAATATTGTGGGTGACACAGCATTTGTTGTGGGCGGACGTTGCACTTACCATCAGGTGACCGTTTTGCTCGTTTCGTCACTTTATACAATAAAAAAAAATATTATACGATATAGTTATTTAATTAATTCTCCACATGTATTTTCTGTTGACATTATGAAATTGACTTTGACATAATTATTGATTGACATTTGACATATTATTTGATTTATTTAAGGTGTTCTTTCCTTAACTTGCAAATGGCAGTTGTAAGTATTTCTATTCTTTTTTTTTGATCCTGGCAATCGGCTTTCCAAATGGAGCCTTTTTGCCAAGGTCGAGTAATAATTTAATTGTAATAAGCACTTCGTTTCGATCGACAGTAAAATTATAGCTGACTGATGGAGATGATTTGCTGGAATGATGGAGATAAAACGAAACTTTCACGAGCTTATTAAACTATCAATATTAACTCACATCAAAACTCCGAATATACGCAGAAATTACAAAATTAATTATTAATTGACATTTGATTTATTTAAGGTGATTTTTCCTTAACTTGTAAATGGCAGTACTTGTGTTATTCCGTTGCCGATATTATTAACTTTTTTTTAATTTTTTGTCTGTAACAAAAGCAAAAATTAAGCCTTTATGCCGCGGGAACATGATGGGCTACCGTTTTTCTATAACAGCAGCATGCTTGCATTGTGCATCCATGTTTCACAAATAAATTATCTTCATCTTTAGATAGGTAACTCGTTTATTTGGTCCCTAAACACCATGGGACCATTTACATATAAAAATTAGCATTAAAGGAATGATAGCTAAAACACTACTAAACATATAAATTACGTAATATATAATAAGTAATAAACGTATGTACGTACGTACGTATACATATAATAATAAGTAAAGTATATCAAGAAAAAATTAAGATGGTTCAATTTAAAAAAAAAAAAACTTCGATGGCGTGTGCTGGAGTGACACAAAACTGCAAACACTTATTTTCAGCTACAGCCTATCATCATCATCAATCATCTTAGCTTATAAAATAGGTCTCATAGACATATAACATAGGTCTCATAGATAGATTACCACAAAAGTTAGCTCAAAAGTAGCACTCATTTTGGGGGGATTTTGCCGTAGTTGCCACGCTTGGCAGGCGGGTTGGCAACCGCAGTTTACTTATTCAGATGTCCCAGGAAGATGCTGCTGCCGATCTCCTGGTTTTTATTTCCCACTGTCGACTTTTACGGCACCCACGGGAGATGGGGTGGTAGATTCTCTTAAGCCGCTACCACACGGCTAGGTGTTAGAGACCCAGCCGACACCTCTAACCTACTGGTGGTTGAATTTCTATGCGGGACTTCGTCTAGGTAGGTACCTCCCCAGGGCCAGTTATTCTGCCGTGAAGCAGTAGTGTGCAAACATTACTGTTTCGGTTTCAAGGGCACTGAGAGCTGGCGTACGTACTAGCCATATGAGACCTAGATCCGATTTCACCGATCGCTTTGGAAACCAAGTTTAATAAAACCACGTTTTACTTAACTCTTCTAATCTAATCGATCGTCTAATCGATTTCACAGACTCCATAATGATCGCGTACAGAAAAACGAAGTTTACATAAAAAATCGTCACAATCTAAAACAAAAAGTCTATGTATTTCGTATTTTGCGACATCAAACAGCCTGTTTTTATGCATAGTAAATATAATATTCTATGTTAATAGGTATGCAAACAATAGACAATACGAATTGAAAATAATTTTTGTATTTACATAGTTGTGCAATATACAATGACAGCTCTGTAAACGCGTTTAAAGAGCTGAACGTCGAAAATTGGGCGTTCAGAATTTGAACCGCGTTTAGCATTGACTGCGTTCATTTGATGTTGATGAAATGCAAACTGTAGCATTGAACTCAGTTAAACTCTTAAACTTCGTTTTTCTTGAACTGATCGCGTTTAGTTTCAACGGTGAAATCCGCCCTTAAGAAGTGATGCCTCAGGGTGACGAGTACAGTTTGGTGTCACACAGAAATGTTCTGGGTGACACAGCATTTGTTACGGGCAGACGTTACACTTCTTACCACCAGGTGAACGTTTTGCACGTTTCGTCACTTTATCCAATAAAAAACATTTTTTTGAAGGAATACATCGTGAGGAAACCTGCATGACTAAGGAATAAAAATATTTCCAAGTCAGCAAACCCGCATTGGAGCAGCGTGGCGAACTCTTCCCGGCTCCAAAACTCTCTCAGAAATGTGCGGAGGCTATTCTCTTCTGTGGAACATTTATAGGCTGTAACTAGAGGATCTACCTACGCCATTTCGATCAGGCCTGTGACGGGCAGAAGCGTCTAAGGTGCGAGGTATCTGCAATTGCCAAACCGCCAAATCCTTGTTACGAAAATTAGAGAGGGCAGCAGAGAACCTCTTACAGGCCGACGAAGAAGAATGAGGGAGAAATGTTTCGACGACCACGTGGTCAAACAGTCAGCGTCCGACTTCTACGCCGCGGTTCCTGGGTTCGAATCAGCCGGAGCGAACATTTTATTGTATCTATTTGCATTCACATGAAATATGGTATATTAAGCGCTCCTAGCACCTACACATATGTGCATATTTATATTAACAACCAATTAGAACCCTGGATATAGGCCTCCGCATTGGGGGAAGTTACGTACTTGGCGGAATAATATAATAACCTTTTCTAAAAAGTCAATGTGTCAAACTACATTGGTTCTTTATTCAAAATTTATTTTACTTTATTTCAGAATTAAATACTATTACTATTTCCAAAAAAATAAACAGAAATAAAAGTATATACGTTCATTGAGATGCTCTTCGAATAAAAATTAGTTGTATTAGGCCTTATAAGTGTCCAGCAAAGGTGCTAGATGTGTGATAGGATTCCCATGCAGGAATCCGTCTAGGTAGGTACCTCCCCAAGGCCGGTTATTCTGCCGTGAAGCAGTAGTGTGCAAACTTTACTGTGTTTCGGTCTGAAGGTACTGAGACCTAGTGTGATTACTGGGCATGCCGTAAAGAATCGTGTGCAAACATTACTGTGTTTCGGTCTGAAGGTACTAACTAAGACCTAGTGTAATTACTGGGCATGCCGTGAAGAATCGTGTGCAAACATTACTGTGTTTCGGTCTGAAGGTACTGAGACCTAGTGTAATTACTGGGCATGCCGTGAAGAATCGTGTGCAAACATTACAGTGGTTCGGTCTGAAGGGTACTGATACCTAGTGTAATTACTGGGCATGTTATACTTAAGAACTGACGTCTCAGGGTGACAAGCGCAGTGTAGTGCCACACGGAAATGTTGCGGGTGACATAGCATTTGTTATGGGTAGACGTTGCACTTTACATCAGGTGAAACGTTTTGGTCGTTTCGAGCAGCGCGGCGGACTATTCCCGGCTCCAAAACCCTCTCAGAATAGAGAGTAGGCCTGTGCTCGGCAGTCGGACATTTATAGGCTGTTACTTTACTTTTATACGTAAACCCTGTTCTTAGTGGGTGTCTATATCGGTAAAGGAAATCTTTGCCAAATTTCAAGTCAATCGGTTTCATAATGATGATCATCATGATGAGTTCATCACGGTATCTACGAAACTGGGCCCTACTTCGATCACGAGTTGCACTTTACACTTTACATCAGGTGAACGTTTTGCTCGTTTCGCCACTCTATCCAATAATAAATAAAAGTAGCACCTAGCAATAGCTATTAAATGGTATAATAGTATTAAATGTGTAAAGTGGTAATAATTAAATGGTAACATGTTTCGCCATTATTGACATGTAAGTGTTTATCAATTTTAACTTTGCTTTAAAATTTTACTCTTTTGTGAATACTAACATCATTCCAACTATAATGTCAATGTAACTAAACTTACAATATGTCAGAGGAAATAGTGGTACGTGGTTACCAGGTAACAGGTCAACAATAATCGTGAAAATGTAAAAATTTTCTACTAAACATTCTCGGAGCGTGTTTTAAAAATACTTAACGTATAATGTCCTGTTGGTAACTCATTATAAATTTTTATTGACTTGACATAACAATTTTTTTTATAATTTATATTTTTTATTTTTTTATTTATTTATTTCAACTTTATTGTTAACTATATTATAACTATATAACTATATATTGGTCAACAATAATCGTGAAAATGTCAAATTTTGCCGTTAACCATTGGTCGGAGCGTGTTTTTAAAATATTTCACTTTTAATGTTTTTATGTCCTGTGGTAACTAATTATAATTTTTTATTGACATGACATTACAATTTTTTTTATAATCTGACTTAAAACACTAATCGTTGATTATCGGAACTGGTTGTCTTGTGTGAAATAAATATATGTAAAAAGTAAAACGCTACTGTGAGTGATTCGGTTTTTTTTTTAAAAAAAAGTTATAATATTCGCAGCGGATATTACAGAGAGGCGGTATCGGTCGAGAAGGCCGATATCTTAATGCGGATTCAATTTGAGATTTAAAAGATTTAAAAGATTCAAAGAATGGCGATAATGGAGTCATCCCCTAGAGAAATTAACTGAAACCGTGTCTTTGGTTCTCGACTGACAATGCTTTACTTTATCTATATACAAATAGATGACGACCGCGTGGCCTAGTGGTCAGAGTACCTGACTTCTAAGCCGCGGGTCCTGGGTTCGAATCCCAGCCGGAGCCAACATTTGTGCTTAAACACAAACTGTTGGTTTTCGGGTCTGGTTGTGTTGTGTTTGTCCCCGTGTTTCTGACACTGCATCCCAGCCTACCTCCGATCTTATCGCATCAGCGTTACATCGGGCACGGGTAGGTTGGGACGAGTGAGTGCCTCTGTGTTTGCGCGTACACTTGTGGCACTGTAATATCTCTTGCGCAGTTGATGGCTCTCGATTATTCGGAAGATGTCGCCGTGGTCGAAATCGGCTAGGAGAACATCATCATACAAATAGATATACATATATAAAAGCGATTTACAACTAACGCTTCACAGTCAAGCCTTTTCTACTATATGGAGTTGGCAGAAGCCACTCGCGTAGCCTTTTCCGCCGTCGCGGGGAACGATACGGGTGGCGAACCACGTCGCCGCCATTTTGGTACGAGTCGAAAAATTCTCAACTTCGTTCTTTCTTCTTTCTGAACGCAATGGGGAGCCATTGCGTTACCACGAGCAGTATAGTGACAGCATTGCATGTTCAATACCATAGTCACGACACCTTGGTAGGAAAGGGGTATGTGCTGTTATTTTTCAATAATAAAATATACTCGTGATGCTGGAAGGGGGAAGAGCAGGGGTAAATAAGTTGCGTTAAAAACCCCACGTGATTAATGTAGGGCCCAGTTTCGGAGATACCGTGATGAACTCATCATGATGATCGTCATTATGAAACCGATATGAAACCGATTGGCTTGAAATTTGGCAAAGATTTCCTTTACCGATATAGACACCCACTAAGAACGGGGCTTACGTATATTTACTTCTAAATGGGTAAACGAGCTGTTGTTGTTTTTATTTATTTATTTAAACTTTATTGATGCGTTTATCAATTTTATTTTTTACTGGTGGTAGGATTCCTATGCAGGAGTCCGTCTAGGTAGGTACCACCCCAGGGTCAGTTATTCTACCGTGAAGCAGTAGTGTGCAAACATTACTGTGTTTCGGTTTGAAGGGCACTGTGAGCTAGCAGTAATCACTGGGCATATGAGACTTAAGAACCTATGTCTCAGGGTGATGGGCACTGTGTAGTGTCACACAGAAATGTTCTGGGTGACACAGCATTTGTTATGGGCAGACGTTGCACTTACCATCAGGTGAACGTTTTGCTCGTTCCATCACTTTATGCAATTAATTAAAAAAAAAAAAAAAAAATTAACATAGCTTTAAAATTTTACTCTTTTGTCTAATACTTACTAACATCATTTAAACTATAATGTCAATGTCACGAAACTTACAATATGTCAGAGGAAATCGTGGTAACACAGGTCAACAATAATCGTGAAAATGTAAAAAATTTCTACTAAACATTCTCGGAGCGTGTTTTTAAAATATTTCACGTTTAATGTTTATTATTATGTCCTATAAAAAGTAAAGTAAATTAACAGCCTATATAAACGTCCCACTGCTGAGCACAGGCCTCCTCTGATTTCTGAGAGGGTTTTGGAGCTAGGAAGAATCCGCCACGCTGCTCCAATGCGGGTTGGCGGACTGCACATCTCTTCGAAATATTTTTTATTTCTCAGACATGCAGGTTTCCTCGCGATGCTTTCCTTCACCGCCGAGCACGTGGTAAATCAGCACTCAAAATTGAAGAACAAATTTAGAGATGCTGGCACCGGGGATCGAACCCAGGTTTACTCGCGTACTATGAAATTAAAGGCCAGCACCAGGCCCCTGAGCTACCACGGCTTATGTCCTATGTCATTATACATTTTTATTGACATAACATAACAATTCTTTTTATAATTTTTATGTTTTTATTTATTTATTTATCGTCGGCTCGGTTGGCGTAGTGGCTAAGCGCTTGGCTTCTGCGCCGCGGGTCGCGTGTTCGATTCCCGCACGGGACAAATATTTGTATGGCCTACAGATAGTTGTTCAGGGTCTGGGTGGTTTGTGCATATGGAATTTATGTCTGTAAAACGTAAGAAATCCTACTGTGGAGCATAATTTAAACTTAATTGTTTACCCTAAAAGGAGGACAATGGGCGGACTGAATGCCAGTTGGCATTCTCTGCCAGTCAACACAGGGCATAGTGAGACATTGTGGCAGGTGTTAAATCTAAAGAAAGTAATTAGTTGTACCTTGAAAGCTATTAATGAATATAAAATATACTCAAAATACATATTCAATAAAAACTTAGCAATATATAATTTTGATAAATATACAATGATATACCAATAAGTGTTCATTTTTTTTATTGGAGAAAGAGACGAGACGAGCGAAACGTTCACCTGATGGTAAGTGGAACGACCGTACCAAGCCTGTGTGATCCAGAATATTTCTATGTGGCGCTAGGCTGAACCCGTCCCTTAAGACGTCAGTTCTTAAGTCTCGAATGCCCAGTGTTTACGCTAGCTCCCAGTGCCGTTCAGACCGAAACACAGTAATGTTTGCACACTACTGCTTTACGGCAGAATAACTGGCCCTGGGGTGGATCTACCTAGACGGATTCTTGCATAGGAATCCTTCCACCAGTTAAAATTATCTCTATACATACTTTTTTATTATTATTTATTTTTACATTAGGGACAATGTTACACAGTCTAAGCGAATAACATTGCTTATGCTACATTAATTACAATTAGCTACGGCATGCACAATTACATTGTTTTTTTTTTTTGGATGAAGCAATGAAACGAGCGAAACGTTCACCTGACGGTAATTCCAACGTCTAGCCGTAAATGTTGTGCCTCCCGGAACATTGTGCGGCAGCACACTGCGCCCGTTACCCTGAGACGTCAGTTCTTAAGTATCACATGCTTAGTAATTACTTTACACTAGCTCTCAGTACAAACACTGTGTGCGATCAACACTACTGCTTCACGGCAGCTCTGGCATGGCCCTGTGGTGGTGTCTACCTAGACGGGATTTCTATACCGAAACAATACCACCGGAGAAAAAACTTTTTAACGTTAATTAAATAGAGATCTGTTAAATATACTCTGCTAAACGCTTTAATTAAACATAAATAAATTTGCAAAAGCCAATTAATTCCGCTGGCAAGGACGAAGCGGAAACGCGCGCCGCCATATTGCTGGAAACGAGTCGTTAGCTCCCGGCTCATTTCCGGCGGCCATTTTGACTTTCACGCCGCCATTGTGTTACATCTTTCCTTTAATGTGTAAAATTTTTCAGCTGGAATGAGACGCGTCCGATGTTAATTGCTTGCGGTTCTTTGGAATCTTGAATTTCGATAATCAACGACCGTCATTTCCTTAATGATCTGAGTTCTTTCACGTATCAGAATTTTAAGTGCCGATTTACCACGTGCTCGCTGAGTGAAGGAAAACATCGTGAGGAAACCTGCATGTCTGAGAAATAAAATATATATTTCGAAGACATGTGAAGTCCGCCAACCTGCATTGCAGTAGCGTGGCTCCAAACCCTCACGGAAATTAGAGGAGGCCTGTGCTCAGCAGTGGGACATTTATAGGCTGTCACTTTCATAGTCTTAATGTTAAATGTTTTTATAATTCCTTAAACCATTGATACGAGCCCATCGAAATGAAAATCCATTTTAATATAATAATGGCGAAAGTACTCTCGGTCCCCTTGTCTGTTTGATATTTAAAACATGTCTTTCTTAATTGTATTTAGAATATGCCGGAAATAATCGCCTCGCAGTCCAGGTTGTCACCTTTCAAAATTTTGAAGATGGCCTGTATCGAGTAAAAGTAAAACATACATACATATAGTCACGCCTTTTTCACAAATAAGGGGTAGGCACATGTGACCCACTAGTGTATAAGTAAAAAGAGTAAAGGAAATGTTTTGCTGATGAGCACAGGCCCCCTCTGATTTGTGAGAGGACGTTGGAAGTTGGCTGGACTTCATGTGTCCTCTTAGTAATTATATTTAATAAAACTGCTTTTACGGATTTTATCGCGTTTAATTTTTACATACATAAGATCACGACTGTATCCCATAAGGAGTAGTCAGAGACTGGGCACTCACTGCAAAAACAGATGACTGCCACAATCCACGTTTCGCCAAAACAATATAATGCACTTGGTGTGATAGGTGGTGAGCCCATCGCCACCAAGCGCTGCTGGGTGCACAGTGCAGTTTAATTCCTTACTCGCCTTTTACGATCCAATGGATGAGATGGAGTGGTAGTATTCTTTTAACTATTTATAACCCGACGTTTCGAGTACTTTACAGCACCCATGGTCACGGGGGGACTGAGGTGACAGATGTCCTGATGTCATAGTTAATCCGGGATAACTTCAGCTTTTAATTATTATTTTGGTTTTCGATATTTAACTTTGTTAATTTTAGGATCCCAAGCCGGTGGTAATACCGAACCATCTTCTCTATTGAAATTAGGATGTTTTTTTATCATTTCAATAGCCTCGCGAATCATCCCTGATAGGAATCGGTGTTCGTTTGCAAGGATTTTTTATCAAATCTGATGTAATGGTCTGGGTGATCTAGAACATGGTCGCATACTGCAGACTTCCTAGAGAGTCGATGCTTCACGTCAGCTATGTGTTCTTTTAAAAATTGACTTATCTTCTTGGGCGGCTTGAAAAATGATCTTATGGAGGTTTCAAGATATAGCCAATCTTGTTCGTGACTCCTCTGACATATGTAAGAACAGCAGGTACACGCACGACTGTGGCCGGTTTCACTCGGTTCCTGTGATGTAGGCGCGGCACCCGAAGCTTGTTGTCGCGCAAAACTTGCTTGACGTGCTGAAGCTGAAGTGCTGCGGCCAGGTGTTTCTTGTCACAGATCCCTTGTGCTCTCTGAAACAAAGATTTTCCCACGTATATTTGTCTATTTCTCAGCAATGCCAGTATCATATGAGTAATATTTTTTCTCCCTTCTCAATGATTTATTTACTTGTACCATAGTTTTATTGTTCCATTATCATCACTTCAGCATATCACTAGTCCACTGCTCACTTCACTCTTTCTTTATCACTTTGACGACCGCGTGGTCAGAGTACCTGACTTCTACGTCGCGGGTCCTGGGTTCGAATCCCAGCCGGAGCCAACATTTGTGCTCAAACACAAATTGTTGGTTTTCGGGTCTGGTTGTGTTGTGTTTGTCCCCGTGTTTCTGACACTGCATCCTAGCCTACCTCCGATCTCATCGCATCGGCGTTACATCGGGCGCGGGTAGGTTGGGACGAGTGAGTGCCTCTGTGTTTGCGCGTACCCTTGTGGTACTATAATATCTCCTAAGCAGTTGATGGCTCTCGACATTCGGATTCGGAAGTTGTCGCCGTGGTCGAAATCGGCTAGGAGAACATCATCAGTCCACTGCTAAACTTGGGCCTCCGCAGCAGATTGCCACGAAAGTTTGTAGCTCTCATTTTTGGGGGCTTTTACCATAGTTGCCTGCAAACCGCCTGCCGGGCGTGGCAACTATGGCAAAATCCACCCAAGATGAGAGCTGCAAGCTTTTGCGGCAATCTACGGAGGAGGCCTATGTTCGGCAGTGGACTAGTAATAGGCTGAAAAGATGATCTATCTATCTATCTTCTCGATTTTCTCCATCACCGCTGAGTACGAGGTAAATCGGCACTTTTAATTGCTGAACAATTGCAGAGGTTCCGGCACCGGCAACTGTGTAATTTCAGAGTTACCACGTCTCTTTGTACCCGTACTGGGTTATTTCACTTTGTTACACTTTATTACCCGATTACGGCGAAGCGAAGGGGCTACATACGGGCTGAAATCATAAGGAGGGTTATGATTTCAGCCCGTATGTATGAATGTATGTTTTTTTTATTGTATAAAGTGACAAGACGAGCAAAACGTTCACCTGGTGGTAAGTGCAATGTCTAAAAAAAGTAAAGTAAAGTAACAGCCTATAAATGTCCCACTGCTGAGCACAGGCCTCCTCTCATTTCTGAGAGGATTTTGGAGCGGGGAATAGTCCGCCGCGCTGCTCCTTTGCGGGTTGGCGGACTTCACATGTCCTCGAACTATTCCTCGGATATGCAGGTTTCCTCACGATGTTTTCCTTCACCGCTGAGCACGTGGTAAATCAGCACTTAAAATTTAAGAACAATTTTAGAGGTGGTGGCACCGGGAATCGAACCCAGGTTACACGCGTATTATGAAATTAATGGCGAGCACCCGGCCCCTGTGCTACCACGGCACAGTGCAACGTCTGCTCGTAACAAATGATGTGTCACCCAGAACAACGAGAACCAGAGAGAGGCACCATACGGCGCCCGTCACCTTGAGACATCAGTTCTTAAGTTTCATGTGCCCAGTGATTACGCTAGCTCTCAGTGCCGTTCAGACCGAAACACAGTAATGTCTACACACTACTGCTTCACGGCAGAATAAATGGCCCTGTGGTGGTACCTACCTAGACGGATTCCTGCATAGAAATCCTACCACCAGTAAATGTTTACATGATCCCTCATAACTTCTAAACTACTTATCATAATTTGACAAATGTGGTATCGTTGAAGTACTAGCTGATGCCCGCGACTTCATCCCCGTGGATATTAGTTTTTTAAATATCCCGTGGGAACTATTTGATTTTCCGGGATGGAATCCGCAAATTTTGGCTTTGACTTTGATATTGTTGTGTAAAAACTAACTATTCTCTGAACATCTACGTCTATGTATTACTTAAATCAAATTGTATATGTAAGTTTTCTACATATCTACACAAATAAATAAAGTTGAAGTGTCTGTTTGTAATAACAAAATAACAGCTTTTTACTCAATGCTTATAAAAGTATCGTCGTTTCAGCCTATCACTAGTCCACTGCTGAACGTATGCCCATAGCCACCAAAGTTTGTGGCTCTCATTTTGGGAGGATTTTGCCATAGTTGCCACGCTTGGCAACCGCAGTTTATTTATTCAGACTTTCGTGGAAGATGCTGCTTCCCATCTCCTGGTTTTAATATTCCCTCTGTCGACTTTTACGACACTGACGGGATGTGAGGGGATGTGTAAAACATGTGGGATGTGTGACAGACAAAAATTTTAAATATTGTTTATATTTAAAATTTTTGTCTGTCTGTCTGTCTGTTTGTTCCGGCTAATCTCCGAAACGGCTGGACCGATTTTGACGGACTTCGAACTTTCACTGACAGATAGCTGATATTATAGCGGGTGAATTAGGCTACTTTAATTTCACTGCAGGCCGCATGAGGAAGCTCAAAGTCGCGCGGCGAGCTATGGAAAGGGCTATGCTCAGAGTTTCTCTGCGAGATAAAATCCGTAACGATGTTTTCCGCAGCAGAACTAGACTAACCTGAATAGCCCTAAGGATTAGCAAGCTGAAGCGGCAATGGGCCGGCCATATAGCTCGAGAAACCGATAACCGTTGGGGGAGAAAGGTTCTCGAGTGGCAACATCGTACCGGCAAACGCAGTGTAGGACGACCCCCCACTAGATGGAGCGACGACCAGCACGGTTTTGCGGGAAGTCGATGGATGCAGGTGGCTCAGGACCAATCATGTGGCAATCTATGGGGGAGGCCTACGTTCAACAGTGGACTATGATAGGCTGAAATGATGATGATTAATTTAAAAAAAATAATTACGGTCCGGGAGAAAAATTTAAAACCCCAAAGTCCGATTCAAATAGTATATATGTATATCATCGATCGTGGTCGGCTTTTTTTACGCGAGCGAAACCGTGAGGCACTGCCAGTTGGATGTAAAATATTGAATTGTTCGTAGATAAGAATGTCAGACGGTATTTTCTTGTTTCATACTTTTAGAGCGCGATTTTTAAAGAAAGAAAGAAACACATTTATACACGGTCTAATCACAATAGATACAAAACAAAACAAGAAAAAAATAATGGATTTACACAGAACATTAAATAATATTTCCCGAAAATTAACAAAAGTGAAAATATAATATAGAATGAGTCTGTGTAGCAGCATAAGACCGTGAAATTACTGAGTCCTGCACAGTAAAAATCGAGATGCATAGACTTGAGCAGTCGGGTTTTAGTTTTAAAATTTATTTTATACACGACTAATAAAATAATACTTTCCACACAGCTTAAACTAAAGAGGGCAAGATGGGCGCCGCTTCTGACGGCTTCGGAGGCTGGCGGGCTCGCGTGGCCGCCTGCAGGGAGTCCAGGAAGCTAGTGCTGGTGATCGTCGCCATCGCTTTGCTGCTGGATAACATGCTGCTCACTACTGTTGGTAAGTTTTTCAATGCTGCGCCCCACAGTAGCCAGTATCGTGCACAACACAAGACCCGGAAACCGACAATTTGCGTTTTGCACAAATGTTGATTCCGTTTGGGATTCGAACCCAGGACCCGCGGCGTAGAAGTCAGGTACGCTAACCACTAGATATCGTTAACAAAGAACAAAAATGTTGAAGTCATATAAAAGAGTTGTTTTTAATTTGATAAGGTGATAAAATGGTGTATATTAGTTTTTTGAAGAACACCGCCCGCCCTCTCTCAACAGCGTGCATATGAAAACCAATACCGCCACCGGGAGCCGACACCAGATACCCTCCACCAATACAACACTACCACTAGGCAATACACACCACTGTAGTCGAGCACACGACACGTGTTTCACCTCAAAACGAGGCATTATCAAGTGAAATTGACTCTACGACAGTCAGCCGCCGGCCTAGTGGTAGTGTTGTAGCGGTGGAGGGTATCTGTTGGCGGCTGCCGGTGGCGGTGTTGGTTTTCTTGTTCACGTTGTTGAGGGAGGGCGGGCGGTGCTCTTCAAAACTAGATAATAAACACCATTTTACATGCGGATCTTAGCAAATTAACTTTCTCTCCTTTACTATTTTTTACTGCATCACGCTGGCGAGCCGTACATATTGGATGTTTGATTCGCTAGCGTCATCCAGATCAATTCTGTGTGGCACCACATTTTCCTAGTCACCCTGTGACGTCAATACCTAAGTCTCATGTGCCCAATAATTACACTGCACATCATACCGACCGTGTGGTAGCGGCCTAAGAGAATCTACCACCCCATTTCATCCCGTGGGTGTCGTAAAAGTCGACAGAAGGAAAATGAAAACCAGGAGATGGGCAGCAGCATCTTGCTCGAACATCTAAATAAATAAACTGCGGTTGCCAACCCGTCTGCCAAGCGTGGCAACTATGGCAAAGTCCCCCCAAAACGAGAGCTACAAACTTTTGTGGCAATCTATGGGGGAGGCCTATGTTCAGCAGTGGACTATTGATAGGCAGAAACGACGACGACGACATCAGACCGAAACATTGTGGCGCACACTCCGGTTCGACGACAAAATATCTGGCACGGATTATCCTACCTAGACGGATTTCTGCATAGGAATTCTACGACACGCAAAACGCGAACCCTTGAAGCCTTAGTCTCAAACTTAAACAATATTTTTTTTAGAAAAGAATACTAGAAATGCTATTAACATACCAATATTCCTCTTTGATTTCCTTTGATTTCGATTAGTAAGCGAGTAACCTGGGTTCGATCCCCGGTGCCAGCATCTCTAATATTGTTCAACAATTTTAAGTGCTAATTTACCACGTGCTTAGCGGTGAAGGAAAACATCGTGAGGAAACCTGCATGTGCGAGGAATAGAAATATTTCGCGGACATGTGAAGTCCGCCGACCCGAATTGGAGCAACGTGGCGGATTCTTCGTAGCTCCAAAACCCTCTCAGAAATGAGAGGAGGCCTGTGCTCAGCAGTGGGATATTTATTGGCTGAAACTTTTCAGCTAAAACTCTTGCGATAGGAGATGGTTCACGACAGTCGAATGGCGGGCACGATCCTGTGACGTAACATTTCGCAGTCCGTGCCCTAGACCATTAGTAATAAAAGCTTGAAGATTATGTGATTACAATTGGACTCGTATACCTAGTCCGGCCATAAGTTCTGTTACAAATGAAAATGCATTGTTTTTTAATGAAGTAATGTAATACTATTAAAATTTATACCTACATATTTATTAGTCTCAGCAAAAAATAAGAAATATATTCTATTCGAAATGGCCACCTTTGGCTTTTATACAGGCCTTTAATCTGTTTGGCCACGACTCTATGGAATTACGCACTGTTTCCAAGGGAAATTTCGCCACTGCTTGCTCCAAAGATTTTTTAAGAGACTCAATGTCGCCGTGTCGTTTGAAGTCTAAAGGGTTGAGGTCTGGGCTAGATGAGGGCCAGTCTTCAGCTCCTATAAAGTCTGGAACGTTGGTATTAAGCCAGGCTTGGGTAGTTCGTGCCTTGTGACCAGGTGCAGAGTCCTGCTGGAAAGTCCACGGTATATTTTTAAAAAGTGTATTTCTGAGAGGTTTCACAATATGATCCAAGACTGTATTTTGATACACTTTGGCTGAAGTTTTCACTCCTTTTTCACAAAAATGTAGTTTTGTGACTCCTTGATAAGACACGCCCCACCAAACCATCACTGACGCAGGATGATGACCACGTTGTACCTTTCCGACCACTTGAGATATTTCTGTGCCGTATCGCGACAGAAGGCGTTTTGATCGATCCACTCTCTTTAATTGTAAAGATTGATTTAAGGCATGTCCTGTATATCGACGATAAGCGCCGAGCTTCAGGTCTTGTTTTATAATACGCGACAGAGTCCTAGCGGGAATCTTCATTTCTCGCGATAAGATTTTTTGCTTCCCAATGGGGTTTCAACGAATTCTGGCTTTACACACCACACATATAACAGCCTTTGTAGTTGTAACAGCACGCGGCTGCCCCGATCTTTTCTAATCTTCGACAGAGGAAGTGTTGTTGTATCTGGTGATAGTACGATATAGGAACATACGGCTGATACCAGCTGCTTTTGAAGTGTCTGGAATATGACCGACGGCTCCATACCCACTTTGTGCAACTGCAATCCTATTTTCTTTAACACCCCATTCCATATTGGAATTTGATAATGAATACGAATAAATATGTGAATTGGCGCAAAATCGAAAGAAGTTTTTAAAATAATATACTTACGTGTTCCAAATTCAAAATAATTAAAAAAAAAGAAAAGTTTTTATGTAACAGTATTTATGGCCAGACTAGTTTTATATACAATAGTTCGAAGATAAAACGTTCTTGTCTATTAGTCTCAAAGTATTAGAAATAAAAAAAATCTGTTATTTTGTCGACGGTCATGAATCTAGTTTAATATATTCGAATACATTACGCGATAGCGGGAGATCGAAAGCTCACCACCTCTAATGAATTAGAGATGAGGCACTTATCTGATTGGACCGCCATCTTGACCGGTTGGCGGGAAACAACCCGCCAATTCTATTCTAGCGAAGGAAAAATGGTGGACACTTTGTACGCTACAGGTAATATATAAATTGTTATTGATTGCATTGCGAGATATCTTGTAAAACAATACGTGTAATTTTTATCAAAAGAAATCCGAAAGTGCAATCCCATTCTCTTTTTATATGAAACATATTGCATGAATATTAAATTAAAACACAAAAGAGGTTATTAATAATGTTTTTTTTATAGTATTGTAGGTTTAAATTTTTATTATTTATAATTAAAAAGCAAAAATGTAAGCAGTGAATGTCAATATGGTTCTTACCATTAAAATAAATATATTAAAAAAATCGTGGTAATTAATGGAGTTTTTTAAAAGTTTTCGTGTTTATGGGCTTTCAAACAACATAATCGACATAACGGACACTTGGAACATAATATTTGTATTTGAACAATTCGTCAAAGAATCGACTTAAAACTATGTCAGAATTAGAGTTTATTATACTATCTAAATGATCGTATATGATTTATCTTGTTTATTGCGTAGTGATGTGAGTGTAACAGAGATTTAAAGTGAATAATTTGGAGGAAAATTTTGTAGCGATAATAGTACAACCCTAACGCATTCGGGTTATGAGGCGTGCGATATGAATGAATTTTAATTCTGACTATCTGTGCCCCGCGGTTCTCTAGCATAAAACAAGTAGACCACATGACTGCTTACGGCGAGGTATCTCGCTGACCCGAGCATTCACAGTTAGGTCCTTTCGGTTCTGAGCGTGCGGTTCTTTAAGATCATAGCATAATTTATACTCCAAAACTTTTCTCAATAAACGGGCTATCTAATGCAATTATTTGAAAAAAAAAATGATTTTGTATTTCCAGTGATTAGCGTGTTCAAACATACAAACTCGCCATCTTTATTGTAGTACACTGGCTGAGCCGCGACTTCGTCCGCGTGGATATAGGTTTATTAAATATCCTATGCCCCTCTCTAAGATGCAAGCTATCTCTGTGATAAATATCGTCAACATTCGTTCAACGGTTGAGCCGTGAAAAGGTAACAAACAGACAGAGGGACAGAGAACGTTACTTTCGAATTTATAATTGCTCTTAAACGAATTAAGTGCCGATACAAGCAAGTCTCTCACTTGACGGTAACGGGTAACGGTGTTGCCACCTCTTACCATCAGTATTGGAAAGTATTCCACCACCACTACCCGGACATCCGCTGTACTGTTAGGGCCGCATATTTAAGAGCCTCGAGGCAAGCCTCGTAACCCGAGCTATGTCGCGGGTGGGCAATGCTCCCCCCGGCCATTGCAACTGCATTGGCGGTTTGTGAAAATATAATATCATGCTTTTTTAAACTGGATACAGCGACGAAACGAGCGAAACGTTCACCTGACAGTAAGTGCAACATCTGCCCATAACAAATGCCGTGACACTGTGTTACACCACCCTGCGCCCATCTGCCTGAGACATCGTTTCCTAATGCAGTGATTACCCTAGCTGTCAGCCCTTCAGACCGAAAACGTGCTAGACGACACGGACGTCTCAGCTCTTCCTGACCACGATACTGTCAGTCACGATCCAGGCCACACTGTACACACAGTCAATAGCTTTAATATTACACGCACCACGACGCGCGACCGCCGTAGAGTGCGGCGCGCAATAGTCAATAATCACATCGCGTACACAAGATTCACCCGTGTTCCAGGGCGGTTCTCACCGCCCAGAGTTACCGACACACAAGTCGACAGTCCGAATGGACGCGCCCAGCCTCCTTCGGACGGTCAGTAGACGACTTAAAATGTTTAAGATTTTCGAAATCGCGAAAGCACGCAGCGAACGCGACACAGTCCGAACTTCGAGGGTTTTGTAGGAGTTTTTATTTATTTATTTATTTATGTTTGGGTCAAACCAAACCTGGCACACGGGCCCCTGGCCCGCGAGCACAGTATCCGATGAAGCTGTAAAAGCCGAGAAGGCTAACAGCAATTACATCACCGAAAATATATATCAGACCGAAACACAGTAATGTTTGCACACTACTGCTTTACGGCAGAATAACTGGCTCTGGGGCGGTTCTTACCAAGACGGATTCTTGCATAGGAATCCTACCACCAGTCATAATATGCTTATTATACCGCGTGGCCTAGAAGTCAGGTATTCTTACCACTGTAAGAGTACCTGACTTCTACGCCGCGGGTCCTGGGTTCGAATCCCAGCCGGAGCCAACATTTGTGCTAAAACACAAAATGTTGGTTTTCGTATCTGGTTGTGTTGTGATTGTCCCCGTGTTTCTGACAATGCATCCTAGCCTACCTACGATCTTATCGCATCAGCGTTACATCGGGCGCGGGTAGGTTGGGACGAGTGAGTGCCTGTGTTTGCGCGTACTCTTGTGGCACTATAATATCTCCTGCGCAGTTGATGGCTCTCGACTGTATTCGAAAGTTGTCGCCGTGGTCGAAATCGGCTAAGAGAAGATCATCATTATAAATAATACAACGCTCTTCTATATAAAATCGCAATGCGCTTGTCAGCATGATATACATACGCGCAGTCACACCTTTTTCTCATATAAGGCCACTCACGTGGTCCACCTTTCGCCCTAGCGGGAAACTAGTCGTGACGGGTGGCGAATCACGTTGCCGCCATTTTGGTACAAGTCAAAAAATTCTTACTCCCCATTGCGTTCCCGCGAGCAGTATAGTGTGGTAGCGGCCTAAGAGAATCTACCACCCCATCCCATCCCGTGGGTGTCGTAAAAGTCGACAGAGGGAAATTCAAACAAGGAGATGGGCAGCAGCATCTTCCTGGAACATCTGAATAAATAAACTGCGGTTGCCAACCCGCCTGCCAAGCGTGGCAACTATGGCAAAATCCCTCCAATATGAGAGCTACAAACTTGTGGCTATCTATGGGGGAGGCCTATGTTCAGCAGTGGACTTGTGATAGGCTGAAACGACGACGACGACGACGAGCAGTATAGTGACAGCATTGCATATTCAGGTGTCATTCTGCACGAGTAAAGGATGTCCGTAGAATACCTTAGTCGCCTCTGACGACACCTCGGTAGGAAAGAGGTAGGTGCTATTCTACTCTGCCGGACATCTATCGGCATGAGATATCGGATTTTAAATCTCATCATTATCATCATCATAAGTGAACATGACCTCTCCGTGAGATTGCCACAAAACACGGTCCTGAGCCACCTGCATCCATCGACATCCCGCAAAATAGTGCAGGTCGTCGCTCCATTTAGACCACGGGGTGGTCGCCCTACACTGAAATTTACCAAAACATAAAAAAATTAAAGTGTCAGCCTATAAATGTCCCACTGCTGAGCACAGGCCTCCTCTCATTTCTGAGACGGTTTTGGAGCTAGGAAGAATCCGCCACGCTGCTCCATTGCGGGTTGGCGGACTGCACATATCTTCGAAATATTTTTTTTTTCTCAGACATGCAGGTTTCCTCACGATGTTTTCCTTCGCCACCGAGCACGTGGTAAATCAGCACTTAAAATTGCAATTAACAATTTTAGTGGTGCCGGCACCGGGAATAGAAACCAGGTCACGCTTACTATGAAATTTAAAGCGAGCGCCTAGCCGCTGATCTACCACGGCTCAAAACATAATTTTAATACAATTCCAGATGAAAATCAGCGTCAGGTTTTATAGTCTGACTTACAGCTGATCTGAAGACCTTTTGGTTCAGCCGTGAGACACGCACATTAGTAATTTTACACTGTTTTCTTTTATTTCAATTTTGTTTTTCTTTTTTTTATTGTTCATGTTTGACACATGTTACGAGTATTTTAATCTTCTTTTATTAGTATGTGTTTAATTTGTAACTATGTGTGTGTTGTCCTTTTGTGCTGTACCAATAAATGCTTTTACTTTTTTCTTTCATTTAAAAGTACATCAAAGAAATAATTTCTGTAATTTCGTAACGTTCAGAAATGGCATTTAAATTCCTAGTTTTCTGTGGCATTTTGCCCTTTGAGCACAAAACTTTGCGAGCAAATACTTATAAGTGTCTTGCTTGAAGTGGCCTTTAGAGTAGGGTTGCCATATTGATTTCTCGAAGTCTACTTAAATTGTAAGTAAAAAATAGAATGAATTGCGGTTTCGGGGCTCAAAGTTTGTCATAGTCCGACCCGTTTATCTCGGTCATTAAAAGAACTAGTGTGTAAATGAGATATGACCAGCAGTCAGACTGCTGTGCCCCGCGGTTTCCTAATTAGTATTTAACCAATAATTAGTTTTTTACCCTAACTATTTTTTTAAAGTAAAGAAGCCTAAGTTACCTGCTATAATATCAGACCCCGATCGATGATATACATATATACTTCATTATTTGAATCGGATTTTGGGGTTTTAATTTTTTTACGAAGAACCCTTATTTTTCTAAAATTAAAGTAACCTAAGTTACCCGCTATAATATCACCTATCTGTCAGTGAAAGTCCCGTCATAATCGGTCCAGCCGTTTCGGAGATTAGACGAGACAAACCTACAGACAGCCAAAACCTTTAAAAATTGTTTTTTGCATTGAGTCAATAGCTGTTATTTTGTTATTACATAAGATACGTGTGGTGACCTAAGAGAATCTACCACCCAATCTCATTCCGTGGGTGTCGTAAAAGTCGACAGAGGTAAAATGAAAACCAGCAGATGGGCAGCAGCATCTTCCTGGATCATCTGAACAAATAAACTACGGTTGCTAACCTGCCTAGCGTGGCAACTATGTCAAAATCCTTCCAAAATGAGAGCTACAAACTTTTGTGGCTATCTATAGGGGGGGCCTATGTTTAGCAGCGGACTTGTGATAGGCTGAAACGACGACGACGACGACTTCAATTTTATTTATTTGTATAGACACCATACAAACAAATATCTTAGACTACTTGGCTACTTGCAATCACCTGTATATGAAAGATTTATCGAGCTGATGGAATAGTACATCGACGTCACATTCACGAACGCCATTTGCAAATTTTTTATTGAAAATCGTTTAAATTTATTCATATTATATATTCGAGTAGTCGCATGGCATCATTTTAACACCTCTTTTAGTTTAAACTCGGACCGGAAGCGGGGCAATTTCCCTTCGGCGAGATCAAAGTGAAATTCACTTAGCCGCCTCATCAAAGGCGCCGTCTGGTTTAGAGATGGACCTCGGTGTTATCGATGAAATATTATTTATAACTTCATTTCAGTATACTATATTTTTAACGCATTTCTAAGCTTCTAATGTTTCAAAAGATAGAATTCCTTAACAATATATAATTGTCCAAACAGTGATAAGCTAAAGGGGTTTAGAAAGAAAAATACTAATAATTAACACGGTCGTTTTACTAGCGAATCTCATGTTTCCTTTAACACATTTTATTTCTAATTAATGGTTCAAAAACATAAATCGGCTTTGCAAATACGTATATTTGCTAAACCACATAAATTGGTCGGGTTTTCTACTGTGAATCATGTTCTTACAGAATACCTCCGTAATGTAATTCTGTTTTCTGGGCGTGATAATGGACACTCAACTAAAATTCAAAGCACAGATTGATGTAACTGTGAAGCAGGCTTCGCAAAGATGTGAGGATTTATAAAAAGAAGAACCAAATAATATATGTCCTCTGGAATTAAAATACACTTATTTATTACACTGGTTCCAAGTCAACTTGAGTTTGCATCTTTTTTTTTTACATGGGGAAATGCCTAACGCATACACGCCTTCACGAGGTTGTCCGAGTCCGACGATTTGCACCGACTAAAATCCCATGGTGTACCGCCTTCGCCGCATATTAGCAGGGGAGTCACGGGAACGCTCGCGCACACTTCCGCGACCCCATCGGCGCTGGCCGCCTACCATCGGCGGCCCCGCCTCGGGAGAGAACTGCTCCTCTCCTCTGTCCTTCCTAGCAAGGTGCGCCAGAACACACGACGCGCCTTCCTTTAGTGAGTGAGCCCACTCGGAGCAACCTCCTCGGGCCAGCCTGGCTCCACTGGCTGACCATGTGGGCCCCTCTTAGCTTCACCGTAGGTGACCAAGCCACGGTTACTAAGCCTCCCCCGCCACGACAAGGCGAGAACCCATTGGGGGGGGGGGGCGGCTTCATAGTATGGAGTCCCTATTGAGTCGCTCATTCACTAGGCACTTTTCATTTCATTCCTCTGGTAATTCTCACCATACTGCTTATGACCTTCGTCTGATACATTTCAAAATGATGTAACCTAGTGATCGTCGTGTGTTACTAAATGTTATATTTCTTACAAATATCAGTATCCAAGACATACTATAATCCCACATTCCTGCAAGTAGAACAATGCTCCTTAAATATTCCCCGTTATCTAGAATGTGCGCTGAGTACAATAAATTATGTGCGAAAAATGTCAAAAGACTGAAGTCATGTGAAGTTCGCCAACCCGCAATGGGGCAGTGTGGCGGACTCCTGCTTTCAAAACCCTCTCGAAAATAGTTTGAAAAAACTAAAACATACGCTTTTAATAGCAAAACCAAACTAAAAACACACACACAAAACTAAATTACTCAATAGATGTCGCTAAAATATTACCTGTTATAAAGGCCATCGTCTTAAATTAGTTTGTTACAAAATAAATAATAGATAAAAAACACGCTTTTATAAATAAACCAACTAAAAAGTAGAAAATAAATAATAGTTTGGATAAACTAAAAAATACGCTTTATATAGAAAACCAAACTAAAAAACAGAAAATAAATTAAAAAATTTGAATTAACGTGGGGTGCTTTTTAAGATATCATCGAAATGATAATCCTTCTTCTCATATCTGTCAATGAAATATTTATAACTATTGACACCATGCACCCCATGCTTTTTTAAAAATAAAACATTTTTTTCTTATTTACACTATTATTCATTTATATTTATTAGAATTTTTTACACTATTCTTAATTCAAATTTATTAAAATTTATTGTCTGTTTTTTAGTTTGGTTTTCTATATAAAGCGTATTTTTTAGTTTATCCAAACTATTATTTATTTTCTACTTTTTAGTTTGGTTTTGCTATTATAAAAGCTTTTATAAAAGCGTGTTTTTTATCTATTATTTATTTTGTTACAAACTAATTTAAGACGATGGCCTTTATAACAGGTAATATATTAGCGTCATCTATTGAATAATTTAGTTGGATCTTCTATAAAAGCGTGTTTTTTATTTTTTTTAACAATTATTTTTTATTTTTTAGTCGAATTATTGTATTGTCATCGGTCTTTGACAGGTGTGCAAAATTTGAATTAAATCGGATCGTTCAAAGTCGAGCCCTAAGGAGTCGGTTACAAACATACAAACATATACAAGTGAAGCTAATATAAAGCGTATAAAAATGAGAGGAGGCTTATGCACAGCAGTGGGACATTTATGTGCTGTTACTTAATTATCTTTTCTTTGTTAAGAGGCAAGTGATGGTAATGACGTTGAATCCTTACTACGCTTGACCGCAAAGAAAAAGGGTCGCTTATTAAAATAAAAACTAAATTAAAAAATATTTAATACCACATAAAATAATATATAAAACTTTTTTTATTTATTCTTGATAATTGTATGAAAAACTGAAAATGTATAAAAATGGTCTTTTTTGAATTTAGTACCAAAAAATTGCAATCAATTGTTTCGCGTTTGTTTTCTTTTGAAAGAAGCTCTAATAGAGGAATGGCAGAATATTCCGGAGCATCGCCTCAAAAACCTAGTGGAAAGTATGCCAAATCGCATAAAATCGCTAAAATGCGTGAAAACGGCACATCTGGAACCAATCTACATTTACAAAAATACTGGAAAATACGCATTTTTATTTATTTTACATTTATTGGAAATAAAAAGCTTGAAATCATTTTTTTTAATTTTTTTATGTATGCACATATTTTTTAATTTAGTCTAAAGCTAGGTCAGATATTTTTGAGAAATGAAGATTTTCTAACTGACCCTTTTTCTTTGCGGTCCAGCGTATTTGTAATACAAAGACAGACTAAGAATATAAATCTGTTTAATTTACATTATTAGTATGTATATCTACTTTCTGAAGCACCAAGGCTATTAAGCAAGAAAATACTACAACCGTCCGAGGGTTATATTACGTTAACAATCGACCTCGACGATACGTGTGCCTCGTTGATTTTTATCGATGTCGATAAAATCTGCTCACATCACTGGTTGGCGAAGCGTCGTCGGAGTTGGTGCAGCGCTACAAATCACATTGCCCCCAGTTTCACGTCTATTAGTAAACGTTTTGATACGGCGCGACGTCAGAAATCAGATTTACGATGGCTGAACTTGTTGCTAGAGTCAATTTAGTTTATATTTATTTTATCTTTATTTGCACACACATTTTTTTTATTATTGGATAAGGTGACGAAACGAGCAAAACGTTCACCTGATGGTAAGTGCGACGTCTGCCCATAACAATGCTGTGTCACACGGAAAGTTTCTGTGTGACACCACAATGCGACCGTCACCCTGAGACATAAGTTCTTAAGTCCCATATGCCCAGTGATTACGCTAGTTCTCAGTGCCCTTCAAACCGAAACACAGTAATGTTTGCACACTACTGCTTCACGGCAGAATAACTGGCCCTGGGGTGGTACCTACCTAGACGCCGACGCCTACCACCAGTATAAAAAAATATGTACAAAACGGCGGAGTAAATGCTACAAGGCATTCTCTGCCAGTCTACATGAGACATAAGTTCTTAAGTCTCATATGACATCACACTCATATGATTACACTAGCTCTGAAAGCCCTTCAGACAGAAGGTTTTATAAATTATGTTTATGTCCGCTATGCCGAAATTGATACCTTCTGGTCAATGAGGAGTTGCCAAATATCACAATCTTCATACGGGTGGTAGGATTCCTATGCAGGAATCAATCTAGGTAGGTACCACCCCAGGGCCCGTTATTCTGCCGTGAAGCAGTAGTGTGCAAATAGAATAGAATAGAATAGAATAGAATAAATTTTTATTCAATATAGACTATTTACATAGTACTTATTGAAAGTCATTTTTTTTTTAAGCTACACTGGTTCGCAAAAATGCCTCTGTCCTGGGAAGAACCAGTAAGAAACCCAGCGGGCTTTTTTTTTTAGTCATTTTTAAAATAATGTACAATAACTGTATTACAATAGCTGTATTATAAAGATGTAGAAATGGCTTGGCGGCGATCACCTCATTCCCAGGGGTTATCATCATCTATACAACATTACTGTGTTTCGGTTTGAAGGTCACTGTGAGCTAACGTAATCACTGGACATATGAGACTTAAGAACTGATGTCTCAGGGTGACGGGCGCAGTGTAGTGTCACACAGTAATTTTCTGGGTGACACAGCATTTGTTATGGGCAGACGTTGCACTTAAAATCAGGTTTTTTTTATTTCATATAAGTGACGGAACGAACTTTTATGAAATAAAAAATAAATAAAAAAAAAAGCTTAGTGTGGCGGGTTCGAATGACGCTTCGTGTTCAATTTTTTTATTGGATAAAGTAACGAGACGAGCAAAACATTCACCTAATTCAGCGGTAAGTTCAACGCTCCAACCAAGTTCACCTGAGTGCAACGCTCATCAACATCATCATTTCAGCTTATCACTAGTCCACTGCGACGACCGCGTGGCCTAGTGGTCAGAGTACCTGACTTCTAAGCCGCGGGTCCTGGGTTCGAATCCCAGCCGGAGCCAACATTTGTGCTAAAACATAAATTGTTGGTTTTCGGGTCTGTTTGTGTTGTGTTTGTCCCCGTGTTTCTGACACTGCATCCTAGCCTACCTCCGATCTTATCGCATCAGCGTTACATCGGGCGCGGGTAGGTTGGGACGAGTGAGTGCCTCTGTGTTTGCGCGTACACTTGTGGCACTATAATATCTCCTGCGCAGTTGATGGCTCTCGACAGTAGTCGGAAGTTGTCGCCGTGGTCGAAATCGGCTAGGAGAACATCATCAGTCCACTGCTGATCATGGGCCATAGACTGCCACAAAAGTATGTAGCTCTTATTTTGTCATAGTTGCCACGCTTGACATGCGTGGCAAATGACATGGGTGGGCAAACACAGTTTATTTATTCAGATGTTTCAGGAAGATGTCGCTGCCCATCGTCTGGTTTTGATTTACTTTCTGTCGACTTTTACGACACCCAGAGATTGAGGTGGGGATGTACGTTCTCTTAAGCCGACACCGCACGGTTCCTTAGCTACGTCAAGTTACGTAGTAATTAGTACATATATAAAATAGTGTCTGTTTGTATTAACAAAATAATAGCTTTTTACTCAATGCTTAAGCAAGTATATACAGTATTTATTATACCAAAACAATTTTTAAAATTTTTGTCTGTCTGTCTGTCTGTTTGTTACGGATAATCTCTGAAACGGCTGGACCAATTCGACGGGACTTTCACTGACAGTTTTGTTATATTATAGCGAGTAACTTAGGTTACTTTAATTTTAGAAAAATGATAAGGGTTCCGCGTAAAAAAATTAAAACCCCAAAATCTGATTCAAATAAGGAAGTATATATGTATATCATCGATCAGGTTCGGCTTTTTTACGCGGGTTTTTTTTATTGTATAAAGTGACGAAACGAGCGAAACGTTCACCTGATGGTAAGTGCAACGTCCGCCCACAACAAATGCTGTGTCGCCCAGAATATTTCTGTGTGACACCACACTGCGTCCGTCACCCTGAGACATCAGTTCTTATGTCTCAAATGCCCAGTGATTACGCTAGCTCACAGTGCCCCTCAAACCGAAACACAGTAATGCTTGCACACTGCTGCGTCACGGCAGAATAACTGGCCCTGGGGTGGTACCTACCTAGACGGATTCCTGCATAGGAGTCCTACCACCAGTAAAATATATTTAAATAATCAAAATACGAGTGTTTAAAGAATTTTAAGCGACCATAAGCTGTTGTCTCACGTAGCGGATATTTTCACAGTTTTGTTGCTTTGGTTATCGGACTTAGATCAATACGACGTGGATACAAGATTCCAATTCAGACCTAATATTTAGAAATACCCAAAATTTCCCCTTTCAGACACATTGTAAAAAACGATGCAACTCCGGTCCGGTTGTATTATGGTAATCTCGGATCTAACCCACGTTTACGTTTATTTATTTAACTTATTTAACGTATACTCATTGTGAGTATATAAATAAAAATAAAAAAAGCCTTTTATTTTTTATGCATGAACCCCATGGGCGAAGGCCTCCTCCAAAGATGTCCATTTGTCTCTGTCTTGTGCTATTCGGTCCCAGTTTGGGCCGGCGGTTCTTCAGATATCGTCTTCCTATCGTGTCAGTGATCTCCCTCTGCCTCTTTTGCCTTGTGGGCCTCTTCATAGGGTTGCATTTACGGGGTCCATCTCTGGTCTGAGCCTCGCTACATCGCCTACCAATTTCCACTTTTTACACACAATATATCCGGACTGCCTAAAGCATTCTCTACCAGTCTACCAAAAAGAGATGCAACTACAGAATGAAGCAGGTTTTTTTATGGATATAGTGGCGAGATGAGCAAAAAGTTCACCTGATGGTAAGTGGAACGTCCGCCCATAACAAATGCTGCGTCACCCAGAAAATTTCTGCGTGGCATCACACTGCGCTCGCCACCCTGTGATATCTTTAGTCGAATATGCCCAGTGATTATCAGTGCTCTTCAGACCGAAATCACTGCTGAACATGGGAGGCCTACAGATTTTGCCATAGTTGCCGCGCTTGTCAGGCATTTTGGCAACCGCAGTTTATTTATTCAGATGTTCCAGGAAGATGCCGCTGCCCATCTCCTGGTTTTTGTTTTCCCTCTATCGACTTTTCCGATCTACGAACGATTTACGAACGTCTGCCAAGTGCTGTGTCACCCAGAACATTTCTTTGTGGTACCATGCTCCCGTCATCTTAAGAGATCAGTTCTTAAGTCTGAGAACTGATGTCTCAGGCCTATGTTAAGTAGTCGACTTATAGTTTAGAACTTGTAGCATAGAAGGTATTTACTGGTGGTAGGATTCCTATGCAATAATCCGTCTAGGTAGGTACCACCCCAGGGCCAGTTATTCTGCCGTGAAGCAGTAGTGTGCAAGCATTACTGTGTTTCGGTTTGAAGGGCACTGTGAGCTAGCGTAATCACTGGGCATTTGAGACCTAAGAACTGATGTCTCAGGGCGCAGTGTGGTGTCACACAGAAATATTCTGGATGACACAGCATTTGTTGTGGGCGTACGTTGCACTTACCATCAGGTGAACGTTGTGATCGTTTCGTCACTTTAGACAATAAAAAAGCGCTAAAATTATGATCTTGCTTTTCTTTTTTTCCAATAAATGTTTAGTAAAAGTGAAGTTATATTGTACTATCGCCGTTCTTACAAGCCTTGAAGTCTTGCTTATTTGAAGAAAATAATTTGCTTCTTTTTCATTATATATTTGTACCTGTCCGGCAGAGTAGACTAACACCTTCCTCTTTCCTACCACGGTGTGAGTACTAAGGTACGTAACTAAGGTTTTGTACGGACAGCCTTAATTCTTCCAGAATAATACCATAATATGCAATGCTGTCACTATACTGCTCGTGGGAAAGCAATGGGGAGTAAGAATTTTTTGATTCGTGCCAAATAGGCGGTGACGTGGTTCGCCACCTGTCACGTTCCGTTTCCCACGGGGCCGAGAAGTGGGCTTCGTGTGTGGCCTCTGCCTACCCCTTATATTAACATGTAACATTATAGTAACATTATTTTTAACATGTTTTTACTGTAACAATTTTTGTTAAATCAAACGGATCTATTTTTATATAAGGTTTTAACTCCGTTTATTAATTCTGTTCCATTCCCAGTGACGATAACTGTGCAGAATTTTCTAATCAAGTTTCTTGAGAAAAATCAGTTTTAAACGACATTTACGATAAAAAACCGATATCGACAACACTAGTGGAAATGACCTGTCAACGGCACGAGCTCTTGAAATGTCTGCGCTCACACTTCAGTGTCGTAATCGAATCTGATAGCAATTGGCGGGATTTTTTTAATGCTAATAATTACAGATAAACTATTACACGTTATGGTACTCAAGTATAGATAAAGAACTCCTTAATTATAGAATAATAATTAGGATTCCGCGAAATTAAATCCGATTCAAATAGGGAAGTATATATGGGTCAGCCTTTTTACGCGGGCGAAACCGCGGGGCACAGCTAGTGACATAATAAATATGAAATATTTTATGTACTATGTGCTACTTTGATTTAAAAATGATTGGGTTTCCGCGCGGGAAGTATATGTACGAGTATATGTATGTATATCATCAATCGACGTCGACTTTTTAACTCGAATGAAATCTTTGGGGGAGGCCTTTGTATCAATCTTTGTATCAAGACAATTGCTATTGTCTCTATGACTCTCAAACTGCATGTTAACTTCCTTCTGATAACTTTTTATCGTTTAATCGATATCGGAACGGATAGGCAGGGCTTTGTGAAAGACGCTAACACTATTTATACCATGCGTCAATAAAATTGCTGACAGTAATAGAGAAAGCGTTATTGTTATTACATTACATACAAAAAATAAAAACTCAGGTCACTCGCGTACTATGACATTAAAGGAGAGCGCCTGGCCCCATAGATACCAAGGCTCGCTACTAATGCCTAATTAAAATTAAAATCTATGCCTTTCGTGAAAAAATTACGTTAAAAAAACAAATTTATGGCGCCAAAAATATACACACGAAACATTTAAACACAATGCATCGACATCCATTAAAAACAGTCCCTCATAAACATTCTCGTTACTACCCCAACCCTCGGCTACTGTCTGACCCGAATCTATAGGACATTTTACGATTCTCCTTTGTAATGCCCGCATGTTTAACGACCCGTTCAAGATAATTCTGCTGGACCTAACATATCTGCGCTGTACACAGATAATGTACGTGATAGTGTCGTTATTGTATAGTCTGTACAATACAAGTATAAAGGGTGTTCCATACCAACCAACTAATCGGATCAATTCTCTATACGATTTAGAATTTCGAATGCTGATGGACCATCAAGTGCACGATTTGGTCGTTTCGCCACTTTATTCAGAAAAAATTTTTTAGTTATACAACTAAGAATTTTCTTCTGAAAAAGAATATCAATACCAAACGTGAGTATATGAAGAGCATCGATAAATCTAATATAAAATGGAAATAATTGAATCTGCGCTAAATAGAAGAACAGTACTAAAAACCTTTGACTTGGGTCGGTATCCGCCGACACCCCAGCGGCCGTTTGAAGTCGTTTGTCCTCCTAAGCTGGCAATTAACATCAAAGACGACCTCAATTCTAGACATTAGGTCCTACGTTCGCACACTAACTTAATACACTTGTAGAAGGATGCTTTGAAACTGACATTTGCTGATTTTTTTTTATAATTATAACTTTAGGTGTATTGAAAGATATAACGTGACCATTTATTTTTTTACCGTAATTAACCGTGCCGTGAATAATTATTGTTTTAATAATAAAACTCTTGTTGGCGATATAGTTATGAAATGTTTAATGATTTAATGAAAAATTAAAAACAATGTAAGTAGTGTAATCTGGTGGGCTGGCTCTTTATACGAGTATGTTCGTCATCATCATCATCATTTCTGCCTATCACAAGTCCACTGCTGAACATAGGCCTCCCCCACAGATTGCCACAAAAGTTTGTAGCTCTCATTTTGGGGGGATGTTGCCATATTCAGATGTTCCAGGTAGCCATCTCCTGGTTTTCATTTTCCCTCTGTCGACTTTTACGACACCCACGAAATGAGATAGGGTGGATTCTCTTAGGCCGCCACCACACGGCAACTTTATATGTTTAGGATGAGCAAATTTTGTTTGTTTAAATATGTATGTTGGCGTGACTTGTTGATGTTACGATTTTGTTTTGTCAAAGCAGGACATTGTTACGTATTTTGGGGACATAGGGACAAATAGTTTTAAAACGGGTCTGTCCAGCTCAAAACGGAATGTATGATCACCTTAGTTATATATTAGACCTTCACATATTATGAAATACATACATACGTTTTGTATGGGAGGATATAAAGATGTTTTTTTTTTCTAAATATATATATTAATCAAAGTATGTACCATTGTTATCTAGGCACTTTTGCCATCTCATAGGTAGTTCATTGATCCATTTATGGAAAAAACCATGGGGGCGAGAATCAATAAACTATCTGAAGGCGGTTTGGACTGTCACATCGGAGATGAATTTTTTTCCTTGTAAGAAGTTATCCAAATTCCGGGAAAAATGGTAATCTGTTGGAGCAAGGTCCGGGGAGTAAGGTGGATGTCGCAGATATACCAATTGCAGCTCCTCCACTTTAGCGGCCGTCTGTTGTGCAGTGTGCGGTCTAGCGTGGTCCTGAAGCAGCAGTGGTCTAGAGCGATTGACTCAAACATACCAGCTTAAGGGATTCATAAATTTGAATTTGGACTTCTTAACCAAAGAGGATATATATCAAATCAAAGTGGCCAGTACGACAAAACGCCAATGTCATATGTAAGGCGTTGTCCTGAAGCAGCAGTGGCCTAGAGAGATTGACCAGCCGCGGTTGTTTACCAGCTAGTTCCTCCATCATGGTTTGCAGTTGCTGACAATAATATATGCCCGATTTAAAATCCCTTCATTATTGTGCCGGTTGAGCAATGTAACGCAGCAGTCGACGCGTGTTTGGTGGTTTGCTTCACTCAATTCATGAGGTACCCGCCGTTAAGGCTTTTTTACTGTCCCTGTTTGCTTCAAGTAGATTAAAACAGTTTAATCACTCACAGCGAAGCCTGCAGCTAACTCTGATTTGTTTGCGATCGATCCGCTTCCACAATAGCCTTTAATTCTTTATTATCCACTTTCGTCTCCGGCCGTCCACGGGGCTTTTTCTGAAAGTCGAAATTTACAAAACGTTGGAATCCGTTTAGGTACCACCGCAGGGCCAGTTATTCTGCCGTGAAGCAGTAGTATGCAAGCACTACTGTGTTTCGGTTTAAGGGGCACTGTGAGCTAGTGTAATCACTGGGCATTTGAGACTTAAGAACTGATGTCTCAGGGTGACGGGCGCAGTGTGGTGTCACACAGAAAGATTCTGGGTGACACAGCATTTGTTGTGGACGAACGTCGCACTTACCATCAGGTGAACGTTTTGCTCGTTTCGTCAAATTACACAATAAAAAAAAACAAAAACGTACCGTGTTTTTTTTTGCAACTCCCGCGCCATACACATCGTTAATCCTTCCAGCTGTATCTGCAGAACTGGTGCCACGGTAGAGCTCGTACTTGTAAATATAAAGTGATATTTCAAGTTTACCATTGTGCGAGATGAGCGACGCCAAAAAAAAAACTAATGAGGAAAAAAACAAATGAATGACTGTTTTCGAAACTCAACTATACCAGCTAAATGGATTTATAAATTTGAATTTGGAATTCTTAACCAACGAGGATATATTTCAAAGTGGCCAGTACGACTAAACGACAATTTCATATGTAATGACCTAATATTAACATCAATGGAATCCTTACAGTTCCTTTCTGTTTCTCACCCTGAGATATCAGTTCTTAAGTCCCATTTGCTCTGTTATTTCTTTCGACGTAATTTACGACAGTAACATAATTATGCTGTTGGTAGGATTCCTATGCAGGAATCCGTCTAGGTAGGTACCACCCCCGGGGCAGTTATTCTGCCGTGAAGCAGTAGTGTGCAAGCACTACTGTGTTTTGGTTTAAGGGGCACTGTGAGCTAGTATAATCACTGGGCATTTGAGACTTAAGAACTGATGTCTCAGGGTGATGACGGCAGTGTGGTGTTACACAGACATGTTCTGGATGACACAGTATTTGTTATGGACAGACGTTGCACTTACCATCAGGTGAACGTTTTGCCCGTTTGTGCGTCGCATTATAGAATAAAAAACGATGAACATTATTCAGAACAGATAACATAACAGATAGTAAGAGATCTAATCGGTTTGAAAGTGCGCAACTACTGATTAAGCTACCATTACACATAAGGTATGTGAGGTGGCAGTGTAGTGGCGGCCTAAGAGCCCACCACCCCATCTCATTCCGTATGTGTCGAAAAAGTGGACAGAGGAAAAATGAAAACCAGGAGATGGGCAGCAGCGGTTTCCTGGAACATCTGAATAAATAAACTGCGGTTGCCAACCCGCCTGCCCAGCGCGGCAACTATGGCAAAATCCTTCCACAATGAGAGCTATAAACTTTTGTAGCTATCTATGGGGGAGGCCTGGGTTCTGCAGTGGACTTGTGATAGGCTGGAACGATGACGATGACACAAACGGGGAGCAAGTTCTTCGACACGCTACTGTTGTTATTTTGAAGTAACTGTACCCGCGGTTTTGCTCGCGTAAAATTGAACATTCACAGTTCGGCCGAGAGTAATATTCGGTTCTCAGCGTGCGGCTCCTTAAAGCCATAGCATTAAACTTTAGGTTAGGTTAGGTTAGGTTAAAACTTTTTTCAATAAACGGGCTTTGATGACGATGATGATTTTTTTAAATGCAGTACGTATTTCCTGAGATTAGCGCGTTCAAACAAACAAACTCCTCTGGTTTATTATAGTAGTAAATAAGATGTAGCGTTCTGTAGCAGTAATAAAGATGTTAATGTAATCTGTACACTTCTCATTGAGTGAACAATGTTGTTTTCAGAAATAAAGTTTTTTTAAACCTTAAATATTGTAATTTATGTCCGCAGTGCCAATAATTCCGGAGTTTCTGTACGACATCCGACACCCGGACGCGCCTCTGTCGATGTCCCTGGACGACGTGACCACACCGCCGCCCCCGCCGACCCCCTACTGCCCCTGTCTCGAGAAGAACATCACGGTTGTCTACGAGAATGTAACACATCGTAAGCACCCTTCTCTGAAGATCACGACCACCATTAATACAAAAACCCAAGATTTGATCAACGACTGTAGATAAAAATATTGACAAAGATCACATATACCGATTAAATAAACACAAATGTATATATGAATTTTTAAATAGATTTCTATGCAGAAATCCGTAGAGTTAGGTTGGTAACCCCAGAGCCAGTTATTCTGCCGTGAAGCAGTAGTGTGCAAGCAGTACTGCGTTTCGGTCTGAAGGGCACTGAGAGCTAGCGTATTCACTGGGCATATGAAACTTAGAGTTTATGTGTCAGGGTGTCGGGCGCAGTGCGGTGGTACACAGAATTGTTCTGGGCTGCACAGCATTTGTTGTGGGACGTTGCACTTACCATCAGGTGAACGTTTTGCTCGTCTGGTCACCTAATCCGATCGCTCCACGATATTTTTATATTTGTTGCTAATTTGACGCAATAAAATTTGAATTAAATAATGAACGCATGGTAACCTCGTACCTGCAAACACAGTGTAGGGCGGCCCCAACTAGATCGAGCGACGGTCTGCGGTAAGTCGATGAATGGAGGTGGCTCAGGATCGAGTTTTGTGGTTATCTATGAAGGAGGCTTACAATGTTCAACAGTGAACTGAGACAAGCAGGAATGATGATGAATAATGAGCGCATTGTGCGCTCTCTTTTGAGGATGTAATTGCGTCACTGCCTGTATATCTAGTTTCATACATCGATGACGACCACCAACAACAGCGGCCAATAGGAGCCAACGTACCTGCGTACTGAATCATAGGTTTTGGTGTAGCGACATCTATTTCACCTCATGAGAAGCCGAAGAAATAGCTCATACATTCTAGATCGCGCTTTTGAAGTTTCATCGATGCTAACTATAAATAAAAGTTCTAAAGATTACTGGTCCTTCAGAAGACGTCCTCCACACATTCATTATTTACGTTCATACTGACAATGTCAATCACATAATAGTCTGTCCTTTGTTTGCATGTTTATACTGCTAATATCAGACACATTATCTAACAGTGTCTCGAAACACAGCAATACTTGCACACCACTTAACAGCAGAATAACTAATACTGCGGTGGTATCTACCTAGATGGGTTTCCGCTACCACCAAAGCATCCATACAGTTAAACTATCCATTTGCAGTGAATCTGACAGCGGAGAGAGAGGAAAGGCACAAGGAGCTGATCCACGAGACTGTCGCTGTGGGAGTGATGTTCGCTAGCAAGGCGATCGTGCAGCTCATAGCCAACCCGTTTGTTGGTCCACTTACGCACAGGTAAATAATCTATCTATATATGTATTATTTCTCAAAGGTGATTTTTGTCGGTAAGAAAATTCTTCTTTAATACTGCATCAAAATGAATGATTCATACGCGATTTTGAAGATTAGTTTTCCTTCTAATGACCAAAAATAAGTAATTGTTTTAAAATTAGTTATTTCGTTAAAAAATTGATTAAAAAGATTGAATTTATTAATTTAATTGTAGAAAGAGCCATCTATTGTCAATCGGTTCAACTAACATGCAAGACAGCCGTCGGTTGAAGGTTAACATTACTTAAAGAAGGTAGATGGCGCCATGTGTTCATAAAAACGCTACAATGCGAAACGGGTTAATCTAGTTTTATGTTATAACTCGTAGAATCGATAGCCATTGGGTAAGAAAGGTTCTGGAGGGACAACCTCGTACCGGCAAACGAAGTGCAGGTGACTCCCAACTAGTTAGTGAGACGACCTGCATGGTTTAGCGGGAAGTCGATAGATGAAAGCGGCTCAGGGATGTGTTTTGTGGCAATCAACGAGGAAGGCCTATTCAGCGGTTGACTTGTGATGGGCTGACACGATGATGATGTAGTATGAGTGAAAAGTTGAATTAAGAACAAGACACTTTGTTTCGGATAACAAAATTAAAAGTATAGTGACAAAGATACCGACAGTGATGCTTAGATGGTTTGGACACGTAGAGAGGATCGATAAAAGAAGATTGACGAAACATTCATGAGGCGAGTGTGAATGGGCAAGTCGGTAATGGTCGACGTAGGCGAATGTATCACGATCGGATCGAAGTCGTTTTTAGGAAAGTTCACGTCAAATGACACACGAGCTTGTATGAAAACGCTAATGAAAGCAGAAGATGCGAAAGAAGTGTGTCAAGGTCGTAGCAAGTGGAAAGATGTATTCTCTGTCAATCCGCGGCGTGACTGTATGTATGTTTTTTACTGGAGGTAGGATTCCTATGCAGGAAACCGTCTAGGTAGCTACCACCGCAGGGCCAGTTATTCTGCCGTGAAGCAGTAGTGTGCAAACATTACTGTGTTTCGGTTCTAAGGGCACTGAGAGCTAGCGTAATCACTGGGTATATGAGACTTAAGATCTGATGTCTCAGGATGACGGGTGCAGTGTAGTGGCACACAGAAATATTGTGGGTGAGACAACATTTGTTATGGGCAGGCGTGGCACTCACCTTAATTAAATAATAAAATAATGTATGTAAATGAAGTGGATTTATATTCGACCGCTACGCGGATTTATACCGACCGCGAACCACCCAGAACGGTTATATGACTTCTACGCCGCGGGTCCTGGGTTCGAATCCCAGCCGGAGCCAACATTTGTGCTGAAACACAAATTTTTGGTTTTCGGATCTGGTTGTGTTGTGATTGTCCCCGTGTTTCTGACACTGCATCGTAGCCTATCTCCGATCTTATCGCATCAGCGTTACATCGGGCGCGGGTAGGTTGGGACGAGTGAGTGCCTCTGTGTTTGCGCGTACACTTGTGGCACTATAATATCTCCTGCGCAGTGGATTGCTCTCGACATTAGGATTCGGAAGTTGTCGGTAGCTTTTAGTGCCCATCAAACTGAAACACAGTAAAGTTTGTACACTACTGCTTGACGGCAGAATAAGCGGCACTGCTGTTGTACCCACCGAGACGGATTTCATATCGCAAAATTTGCCTACAATTAATTGAACCGTGGTGGCTCAGGGGTTGAGCACTCTCCTTAAGTTTTTTAATACGTGAGTGGTCGGGGTTAGGTCACCAGTGACGACAGACCTAGTGTTAACTAACAATTTTCATCATCATCATCATCATTTCAGCCTTTCACTAGTCCACTGCTGAACATAGGCCTCCTACATAAATTGCGACAACAGCTTAAGCTCTCATTTTGGCTGGATTTTGCCAGTGTTGCCGCGCTTGGCAATTGTACCAGGAAGATGCTGCCTTCTGGTTTTAATTTTCCCTCTGTTGACTTTCACGACACCCACGGGATGAGATGGGGTGGTAGGTTCTCTTGATCCGCCACCACACGGAACTGAACGGCAATTTGAATTAACCATGCGGTTAATTAACCACCCGGCGTTGAAGGAAGAAACATCGTGAGGAAACCTGCATGTCGGAGGAATAAAAATTATTCGAGAATATGGGGAGTCAGCTAATTCGCATTGGAAAAGCGTGGCGGGCTCCTCCCGGCTCCAAAACCCATTTAAGAAATGAGAGATGGCTTCTGATTGGTGTGACATTAATTTTCATACTCATGAGTTTCGCGCTTTCTTATTTATTTTATTTCTTTCAGAATCGGTTACAGCGTTCCCATGTTCACCGGTTTCATCCTGATGTTCCTGTCGACCCTGAGTAAGTGGACGCATTCTTTGACGACCGCGTGGCTTAGTGTTTTAAATACATCGCCACTACGCCGCCGCCCTGGGTTCTTATCCATGCCAGAGCCAAAAAATTGTGCAAAAACTTTAAATTGACGGTTCTATTTATTTATTTATTTAAACTGTATTGTTTCCCCTTAAAGGATACAATGGGCGGACTTAATGCCAGTTGGCATTCTCTGCCAGTCAACCCAAGGCGTAGCGAAACAATGTGGCAGGTGTAAAATTAAAAAAAAAAAAATATTTGAACCTTAAAAGGTACCAATAATACCAATAAATATAAAACACAATTTTAAAAAATACTCAAAAATATATATAAATAAATACATGATGTTCTCCTAGCCGATTTCGACCACGGCGACAGCTCCCGACTACTGTCGAGAACCATCAACTGCGCAGAAGATATTATAGTGCCACAAGTGTACGCGGAAACACAGAGGCACTCACTCGTCCCAACCTTCCCGCGCCCGATGTAACGCTGATGCGATAAGATCGGAGGTAGGCTAGGATGCAGTGTCAGAAACACGGGGACACTCACAACACAACCAGACCCGAAAACCAACAATTTATGTTTTAGCACAAATGTTGGCTCCGGCTGGGATTTGAACCCAGGACCCGCGGCTTAGAAGTCAGGTACTCTGACCACTGAGCCACGCGGTCGTAAATAAATACATAGCAATATATTATTATGATAAATAAACAATGATACATAAATATGTACATACATATAAACTAACATACATACACACATATACAGCAACACTCGTGGTGGTTCGACATCAATTCGAAAAAGGAATCCACAAACAATTTCAAATGCAATCTTTAAAATAATTCTCCCGTACTAACCTCTTAAGGCAGATCTTATTTTGAGCTGGTCTGATTGTATTGTGATTGTGCATTATGCTATCCTAGTGGTAACAGCATTTTTTTAATAGGGTTAACAAACAGTAAACACAATATTACTTTATTAGTAATAGATGTGCACATTTATCAACTATTGTGCTAGTGCAGCACCGTTTATCGCAAATTATTATGTCCTTACATACAATCGTACCGTGTGGTAGCGGCCTAAGAGAGTCTACCACCCCATGTCATCCCGTGGGTGTCGTAAAAGTCGACAGAGGGAAATTAAAACCAGGAGATGGGCAGCAGCATCTTCCTGGAACATCTAAATAAATAAACTGCGGTTGTCAACCCGCCTGCCAAGCGTGGCAACTATGGCAAATCCCTCCAATATGAGAGCTACAAACTTTAGTGGCTTTCTATGGGGGAGGCCTATGTTCAGCAGTGGACTTGTGATAGGCTGAAACGACGACGACGACGACGACGACGACGACGATACAATCGGCGTTTTGTAAGTTTTTTTTTTATTGTATAAAGTGACGAAACGAGCAAAAAGTTCACCTGATGGTAAGTGCAACGTCCGCCCACAACAAATGCTGTGTCACCCAGAATATTTCTGTGTGACACCACACTGCGCCCGTCACTCTGTGACATCAGTTCTTAAGTCTCATATGCCCAGTGATTACGCTAGCTCACAGTGCCCTTCAAACCGAAACATAGTAATGTTTCACATTACTGCTTCACGGCAGAATAACTGACCCTGGGGTGGTACCTACCTAGACGGATTCCTGCATAGGAATCCTACCACAACTAAGGAATATAAAGCCGTTTTTTTTTCGTTAAATATTTTTAATTAATCAAAGTATGTAGATTGTTATCTATGCACTTTTGCCATCTCATACGTTCCGTTACTAAAAAACCATGGGGCGAGAATCAATAAACTCTCTGTAGGCGGTTTGGACTGCCACACCGGAGATGAATTTTTTTCCTTGTATGAAGTTATCCAAATTCCGGAAAAATGGTAATCTGTTGGAGCAAGGTCCGGGGAGTATGGTGGATATCAGACATTCCAATTGCAGCTCCTCTGGTTTAGCAGCCTTCTGTTGTGCAGTGTGTTGTTTAGCGTTGTCCTGAAGCAGCAGTGGTCTAGAGCGATTGACTCAAATATACCAGCTAAAGGGACTTATAAATTTGAATTTAGAACTCTTAACCAAAGAGGATATATTTCAGATCAAAGTCGTACTGGCCGTCAAAACGCCAATGTCATAAGTAAGGACCTAATATTAAAAAAGGGTGGTGTAACATAGCTTTTAAGGTATTACAATTAAGTGTAAATACTAACGTCTAAAATATTACTAAGCGTAAATAATAAAGTCTAAACTTTTAACTAACAATAAATTCTAAAGACACTCAATTATCTCTATTCGTCATTTCAGCCTATCACTAGCCTACTGCTGAGCATAGGTCTCCCCCATGGATTGCCACAATAGTTTGTAGCTCTCATTTTAGGCGGGATTTTGCCATAGTTGCCACGTTAAGCGGGAGGGTTGGCAACCGCAGTTTATTTATTCAGACGTTCCAGGAAGATGCCGCTGCCTATCTCCAGGTTTTCATTTTCCCTCTGTCGACTTTTACGACACCCAAAAAACAATATATATATATGTATATATATATAACTATGTTTTGCCCCCATAGGCCCAGGCCTACTCGGCCTATAGGGAAATTCACCCCTGCTTTTAGGATTGTTTTATGGAAAACACACAATTCTTAAGTCTCATATGTCCTGTAACTTCACTACCCCTCAGTGCCTTAAGACCGAAACACAGTAATGTTAGCACACTGCTATTTGGCGCCAGAATAACTGGCACTGCGGTGATCCCTAGCTAGACGAATTCCAGCATCGGAATCCTGTCACCTCTCACAGCACTATTTATCGTGTGTAGATAACAAATGACATCTTTAAATCTGAAGATAGTGTCATGGAATTCACTTCTATAGCGTGTGAACTGCACACGTGTTGTTTTTTATTTTCCAGTGCTTTTTTGATTTATTTTATTTTTATTATTTTACGTATCCAGTTATTCTGCCGTGAAACAGTAGTGTGTTTCGGTCTGAGGGGCACTGAAAGCTAGTGTAATAAGGCATATGAGGCTTAAGAACTTATGTCAGTGCAGAAATATTCTGAGTACCACAGCATCTGTTATGGGCAGACGTTGCACTTACCAACAGGTGAACGTTTTGCTCGTCTCGTCACTATATAAAAAAATAAAAAATAATAATAATAATTGTTTCTATATTTTTGTGATTCATGTTTTTTTTTATTGTGATGAAGTCCGTCACGTGTTCTGAGGAAGACAAACTCTTTTTTTTTAATTTATCCTTAAAGATTCGTATAAAAACTACCCTTTCTTCCAGTCTTCGCTTTCGGACGCTCCTACAGCGTCCTGTTCGTGGCTCGCGCGCTTCAAGGCATCGGCTCCTCCTGTTCCTCGGTCTCCGGGATGGGTATGCTGGCTGAGAGGTACCCGGATGACAAGGTGAGGGTACATCAGCGCTAGTGATGGTTCCACTCGAAGTGTGACTCTGTTCGTGAATTCCCGTACGAAGGAAATGTTTGTACAGACGATCGTGTCGCCTAGCCGCCAGAGTACCTTACTTCTACGCTGGGTTCGAATCTCAGCTGTAGCTAGCTTGTGCAGAAATACAGAACCTATGGTTTTCGGGTCTGGTTGTGTTTTGCATTTGACATTGATGTTTATGAAACTAAAAACTGATGCAGGAGAAATCGTGAAGAGTGTAATCACGGCGGGCATGAATACGCGGGAATACTTGTCTATGATTTCAAGGAAATAAATTTAACCGATAATTCCTATATAAATTGTCATGTACGATGTTGTGTTTATTGGATGTATGTGGATAGTGTATTGCGAACTGCTGGCGGTTCTGGTGATAAGATTCCTATGCAGGAATCCGTCTAGGTAGGCTACCTCAAGGCCAGTTATTCTGCCGTGAAGCAGTAGTGTGCAAACATTATGGCGTTTCGATTTGAAGGGCACTGAGAGCTAGTGTAATCACTGGGCGTATGAGACTAAAGAACTGATTTATTTATTGTTCCCAAACATTGGATACATTATGCATTTTTATAAGTTATTATATATGTCATTATAAATGTACCACTAACATGTATAACTAACAATTATGGAAGAACACGGCATTTATAAAATGAAAATTTACTATACCTTGATACATCCGTCAGTAATTACAACACTTACGAGAAAGAAGTTAAAATACAAATTGAATTTAGAAAATGCACAGCTTAAGGGGCACAGGGGCCGGGTGCTCGCCTTTAATTTCATAGTACGCGAGTAACCTGGGTTCGATCCCCGGTGCCAGCACCTATATCTATAATGGTTCTATAATTTTAAGTGCTGATTTACCACGTGTTTAGCGGTGAAGGAAAACATCGTGAGTAAACCTGCATGTCCGAGGAATAGAAATATTTCTATTGTGAAGTGTGAAGAGAATATTTTTATTGTGAAGTCCGCCAACCCGCATTGGAGCAGCGTGGCGGACTATTCGCGGCTCCAAAACCCTCTCAGAAATGAGAGGAGGCCTGTGCTCAGCAGTGGGACATTTATAGGCGTTGCTTTACTTTTTTTACAGCTTTAAAATTACATACCAATTTTTTTTAATTTTAAAACAAAGTGGTGTCTCTGGGTGCCACAATATTCGTTATAGGCGGCCTTTGCACTTACCATCAGGTGAACGCTTTGCATGTCTCGTCACTTTTTTACATATTATTTTAACAGCTGAACCTTCTAGCATGTGATGGTAAGCGGTAAGCCTTAAACGGTAATACCAGTTGAACTATCAAAGTCAATCCTGAAATTTAAAAGTACTTCCCGTCCTAGTGTGGAGCATTGAAAAAGACCAAAATGTTCCGGATCTGTTTGTGTATGTACATTATTTTTGCAAAAGCATTCCACAAAATCGCGAGAATTGATCGCGTTCGTATTAATTCTATGAAATTTACATAGAGGCCGCTTTTTCACCTTGTGAACTGCTTTTATGTTTCCGCTTTCATTTTCACTGAGCATCTTGTTGAAGGGCACTGAGATCTAGTTTACACTTTTACACTAGATCTCAGTGCCCTTCAGACCCAGTTATTCGTGAAGCAGTAGTGTGCAAACGTTACTGTGTTTCTGTCTGAAGAGCACTAAGACCTAGTGTAATAACTGGGTATATGTGACTTAACAACTGATGTTTCAAGGTGACGGGCGCAGTGTGGTGTCACACAGAACTGTACTGGGTGACACAGCATTTGTAAGGGCAAACGTTGCACTTACCATCAGGTGAACTTTTTGCTCATTTCGTCACTTAATACAATAAAACTTGGGGATCTTCATGAAAAGAGCCTATTCGTTTCACAAAGGCCAGCCATATGCTATTTCTCTGGTACTGCGGCCGTTCATGGGCGGCGGTGATCACTTAGCCACATGCACGTTTGCCCCCCTCTTTTATGTTTATATATACATATAATTCGTCTGTGCATGTGTATGTCACTAACTCCTCCTAAACGGCTGGACCGATTTTAATTTTTGAGCGTATTCAGGTGGTATCGAGATAGGTTTAGATTTACAACTTGAACTTTAGGTAACGCTGCGAACGAGTTCTAGGAAAATGTAGAATCTGTTAATAAGCAGGCAAGCCAACGTCCGGACAGGACAACGTCTGTCGGGTCCGATGGTATAAAATAAAAAGTTTTATATTTGGAATAATTATCATATTTAATATTTCGTCCAGGAACGTGGCAACGCCATGGGCATAGCCTTGGGAGGTCTGGCCCTCGGAGTCCTCATCGGGCCGCCTTTCGGTGGCTTGATGTACGAGTTCGTCGGCAAAACGGCGCCTTTCCTCATGCTGTCGGCCCTCGCGCTCGGAGACGGATGTAAGTTAATCTAAAATACTGCAGCAGTAGGCGCGGTAGCTCAGTGTGCTTGCCTTAATGCCACAGTACGCGAGTGACCCGAGTTCGTTCCCCGGAACTGGTACCTTCAAATTGTTCTGCAATTTTAAGTGCTGATTTACCACGTGCTCTGCGGTGAAGGAAAACATCGTGAGGAAACCTGCATGTCTGAGAAATTAAAAATATTTCGAAGACATGTGAAGTCCGCCAACCCGCATTGGAGCAGCGTGGCGGATTCTTCCTAGCTCCATAACCCTCTCAGAAATGAGAGGAGGCCTGTGCTCAGTAGTGGGACATTTATAGGCTGAAACTTTATGTGAATTCCACCACCCCTCATTAGAGCAGCGTGGCGGACTTTTCCCCGCTCCAAGACCCTCCCACGAATGAGAAGAGACCTGTGCTCAGCAGTTGGACATTTATAAGCTGCCACTCTACTTTTTTTACTGCTTTTGTTGGTATCACATAATAATATCCTACTGGCCGATTTCGGTCCACGGCGACCAATTCCGAATGCTGTTGGAAGCTATCAACTACGCAGGAGATATTATAGTGCCACAAGTGTACGCGCAATCACAGACGCCCAATGTAACGCTTATGCGATAAGATCTGAGTTAGGCTAGGATGCAGTGTCAGAGAGAAGAGAAAATCCCAATACAACTAGACCCGAAAATCAACGATTTGGGTTTATACAAATGTAGCCGTGGTGCAGTAAGGATTCTGACCATTTTGGATCTTTACGTACAAGGTCATGATGATGATGTCACGGTCTTGCTCGATGTTAGCGGTCGGTGTATTGTGTTCAATAGTAGGAACAACGAGCTAGTGCCTTTATGTCAATGGCACTATGATATATTTTGTGGTAAAGAGAACTTCTGCAACTGTATCACAATGATCTATGCATTCGGTTATTTATACATATATAAAAATGGAAATAATTAACCGTTACTTTGCACTTTCAAATAGTATCGTTCCGGTTTTTTAATCTGTATCGAATATCGCCCTAAATACCGTTTCAAAATTAGATTTTGATGCGGCATTTTGAATATTATTTCTCCCTTTAATGATGAAAAATAAGTAAAAGTCTTAAAATTTATGTTTTCATTAAAAATTGCAGTAAAAAGATTAATAAATAAATTTATTGTAGAAAGCGCCATCTGTTGACAATCTGTTCAACTAACATGAACGACAGCTGACGTTTGGAGTTTTTTACATTCTTTGAAGAAGTTAGATGGCGCCATCTGTTCATAGTCGCAATAGTAATATATAATTTTTTTTTCTCTAACACTAGTGCTTCAGCTGATGATCCTGCAGCCAGGCGTTGTGAGGCAAGAAACGGAACCACCTTCTCTCCGCGACCTGGTCACCGACCCTTACATCATAGTAGCTGCTGGTGAGTCGAACTTCATAATTTTCAGCCTGTAAGCCATTGCAACCGTTTGGTAGCGGCGTGAAAGAATCTACCACTCACTCCTCCCGTGGGTATCGTAAAAATCGACAGAGGAAAAAACTAGGAGATAGGCAGCAGCATCTTCCTGGAACATCTGGAAAATAAACTGCGGTTGCCAAAGCTTATACCAAGCGTGGCAACTATTGCAAAGCCCCCCCCCCCCCTCAACGGGGGAGGCATATGTTCAGCAGTGGACTAGTGATAGGCTGAAATGATCATGATAATGAATGCACTGTTCCAAAATGAGAACTACAATTTTTTATGGCAATCCTTGTGGGGGATACGATGATGATGATATCTATAGGCTGAAATAATGATGATGAAGATGAAGCCACTGATGATAGAGAGTGAGATTGAAGATATGGTACCACTACGCGAGATAGAATCAGCCAGTTGAAGTGGCAATGGACTGGTCATATACCTCAGAACCAATAGCCGTTGGAAAAGAAAGGTTCTGGAGTGGCAAATTCGCACCGGCAAACAGAGGGTTTTGTGGGAAGTCGGTGGATGTTAGCAGTGATGTAGGTCTGATAGCTTTTGTGATTACTGGGCATGTAAGACTTAAGAACTGACGTCTCAGGGAGACGGCCTGGTATGGTGTCACACAGGAATGTTCTGGGTGACACAGCATTTGCCGATGTCCACAAGTGGCTTCGAAACCATCATCGTCATCATTTTATCATAAGCGCAACGTCCACCCATAACAAATGCTGTGTCATCCGGAACATTTCTGTGTGGCACCACACTGCGCTCGACACCGACACTCGGCATCCGTTATTAAATCTCATATGTCCAGTAGCTCTCAGTGCCTTTCAGACCGCAACATAGTAATGTTTGCACACTACTGCTTCACGGCAGAATGACCCTATGGTGATACCTACGTAGATGGACGCCTGCACAGAAATCCTCATAATATCACATTTAATATAAAGTAAAGTAGCCCAGGTGCCTGGTGCTCGCCTTTAATTTCATAGTAAGCTCTGATCTCTGGGTAAATCAACATTTAAAATTGTTCTATCCGCCAACCCGCATTGGAGCAGCGTGGCGGACTATTCCCGGCTCCAAAACCCTCACAGAAATGAGGGGAGGTCTGTGCTCAGCAGTGGGACATTTATAGGCTGTTACTTTACTTACTTTTTTTTACTTTTAAAGAAACAGCCAATAAATGTCCCATTGCTGAGTACAGGCATCACCTCATTCCTGAGATTGAGGTGTGAACAGTCCGCCAAGTAGCCCCAATGCGGATTGGCGGACTTAACATGTCTTCGAAATAAATTATTTTTTTCGTTAACTCTGATTTCCTCACGACGTTTTCCTTCACCGCCGAGCACGTGGTAGATCAGCGCTTGGAATTGCACAACAATTTTCGAGGTGCCCGCACCGGGATCCAACTGCACTGAATGAGAGAAGAAATTCCGAAAGAATTCCAGCAGAAGACAACATTTCTGAAAAAAACACGAATCGTTGGTGTTCTGATCGGGGGGTCTACTGTGTAACTCAGGTTGCTTTCCATCAATGAGCTTCATGCGCTAGAATAAGCTCATTCATTGGTTAATGGGACCAAATGAAAGCGATCACGAAATCAACCAGAGTTTCAAAGTAGCCCCTGTGGTTGTGTCGTGCATGTGACACAAGGGAAATCTGAGAGCCATCGTTTTCCTGAAGAGAAAATAACCGATATCTTCCAGGAGCAATAACGTTCGCAAACGTGGGCATCGCCATGCTCGAACCAAGCTTGCCGATCTGGATGGCCGACACAATGGAGGCGCGTCGCTGGCAGCAGGGCGTTGCGTTCCTGCCGGCCAGCATCTGTTATCTCATTGGTATGTTTTTCTTTTCACCAAGCTTTTTTTTTATTGTAGGAGAGGGGGCAAACGAGCAAGTGGCTCACTTGATGGTAAGTGATCACCACCGCCCATGATAACCGCAATACCAGAGGGATCGCGGGTGCGTTGCCGGCCTTTGAGGAAGGAAAAACTTTTTTATCTTCGCCTGTATTGTATGTAACAAAGTATGAATGTAATTACATCTTTCAATTCAACGTTCACCGGTGTTGCCAGATTGTTTTTCGGGCGAAGCGGGATTTTGAAACCTTTTGAGTAAATATAGGTCCGGCCGAGTAGAATAGCACCTACCTCTTTCCTACCGAGCTGCCGTAAGAGGCGACTAAGGTATTGTACGGACAGCCTGTGTTTCACATTATGGTGTTATTGTGCTGCTGTCACTATACTGCTCGTGGGAGCACAATGGGGAGTAAGAATTTTTTGACTCGAACCTAAATGGCGGCGACGTGGTTCGCCACCCGTCACATCACTTCGCGAAGGGCGAAAAGAGGGCTACTTGTGTGGTCTCTGCCTACCTTAATATGGGAAAGAGTCGTTATTGTATGTATGTAAAGTAAAAGAAGCGGGATTTTCACGTAGAAAGCGGGACGTAATAAAAAACGTAAAAAATCAGTAGTTTTTTTGGCATTTCAACACCGTATCAGAGCTTATTAGGATTGATGGCTCAATACTTTAAAAACATCTGTTTATGAAATATATTTAAATAAAAAAAATTTTGCGGATTCTATCGCGTTTAATTTTGAACAATTTATAACTCGACGGTTTGAGCGCTTTCCAGCAGCCATGGCTTAAACGCTATAAAATCCGTAAAAAAATAGTATCATTTAACATCTGTAGTGTTCGCGTAAATATAAGAAATCATTATAAAAATTTCAATACATTGTAAAGTAGAACTTAATACCAGACAACAGTACTAATGTTTAAAAAAAAATTATAGACTTATAATTATCGTGATACAGCCTGCACTGGTGGTAGGATTCCTACGCAGGGATCCGTCTAAATACGAACCACCGCCAATATAAATAATATGATTTTGCAGGAACCAACTTGTTCGGACCCCTCGGCCATAAAATGGGCCGTTGGCTGGCGGCTCTTTCCGGGCTGATCATTATTGGATTGTGTTTAATACTGGTAAGTAATCTGCGACTGGAATTATGATTAAAAGTGTTCCTACACTGTGAAACATGAAATGTAATGAAATGAAAATTATTTATCTTTCGACGTAAGAAATATAAATTTCGTCGTCATTTTTTACAATCTACGGCGGTTACGTGATGAGGTTCCTCTGACGGAGAAGAAACAGGCGAAAGAAACTCCGTAGGTGTCCTCTATTTTCGTTTTTTTTTTTTATCTTTTTCAAAAGTACATTATGAATAAATTTACAAAGAACAGTGTCATAGAAAATCATAGCACGCTCCATGACAAAATGTTATACAAGATTTAATAACAAATGAATAAATGCATTGCAAACTCGAGCAGACCAACCTCCACCATCAGCACCTGTTCACAAGTATGACGCATGTCGCAGCCATCGCTCTCCTCGACCATATTCAAGGGAAGTGGACGACCCGCCACACAACGCTGCCGCAAGCAGAGACATTCAAGCGAGAGCAATGATATAATCAAGTCTACAAAACAAATTAACATTACTTAAATTATTTTCTTTTACTTTACAGAGTACCGTGTGGTAGCGGCTTATGAGAATCTACCACCCCATCTCATCCCGTGGGTGTCGTAAAAGTCGACAGAGGGAAAATGAAAACCAGGAGATGGGCAGCAGCATCTTGCCTGGAACATCTGAAAAATTAAACTGCGGTTGCCAACCCGTCTGCCAAGCGTGGCAACTATGGCAAAATCCCCCCAAAACGATAGCTACAAACTTTTGTGGTAATCTATGGGGGAGGCCCATGTTCAGCAGTGGACTATTGATAGGCTGAAACGACGAAACGACGACTTTACAGAGCGGCACTTTAGTGTTCCACAAGACAATTTACATTTTACAATTACATAACCTAAAAATACATATTACGTAGCTGCCCACAAAATAACAATCACATTGTGTTATACATTACTTGTCTCCCTGGATAGATACTTTCCATGCGTCCGTCGTGAATTAATCATTAAAATTATAAGCTTTGGCTTTTTTAATATTAGTTTTAAATTTAGTCTCTGTTAGATTTACTATATCTTCTGGAATTTTATTACAATAACATAAAATAATTTTTTACTGTATTCAGTCTAAGTTTTGGATTATAAAGATTATTATTATTTCTTAATTTTAAATTGTGATTGTCACTATTCTTCGGAATTAGTGATTTAAATTTACGTACATGCATAATGTTTTCATATATATAGCGAATCATCACGAGAGCGCATATTATAGATTGCGCGGACTGCTCTTTTCTGCAAAGTAAAGGTTTTATTCACGTCAGCCGCATGTCCCCATAATAAAATACCATAAGACATCAAGCTGTGAAAATAGCTAAAGTAAAAACTAATCTTGCAGTAGCTATATCCGTAATATGTCGTATCTTTCTCACAGCATATGCAGCCGAACTGAGTTTATTAGCTAAGGTATCTTTATGTGGACCCCACTGAAGTTTACAATCTAATGTGATCCCCAAAAATACGGTACTATCAACAAACTCTAATTTATCGTTTTGCAAAACGATGTTATTTTGTACAGTTGTAACATTAGGTAATGCAAATTTAATGCATTTTGTTTTTTGGTATTTAGAACCAAATTGTTTACGTGGAACCAATCCAAAATATAATGCAGAGAACTATTTACTTCATTAAGGTCTCTAGACTAAAAACAAAAATGGGCCCAGAATAGATCCTTGTGGTACACCCATTTTTACTTGAGAGCCTTCTGAGTTAGAACCATTATTCTGAACCATTTGTATCCTATTACTAAGATAAGAATCCAACAAAAGAAGAGCTTGTTCTTCTAAACCATAATATTTTAGCTTATAAAGCAGAGTTTTTTGATATACGCAATCAAATGCTTTAGATAAATCATAGCATACGCCAAGCACTGTAAATGTATTGAATTAAACTAACTCCTGCATCAGTTATGGAGCACCCTTTGGTAAAACCAAACTGATGGTCATGCAATAACTTATTGGTGTTAAAGAAATAAAAAAATTTGCTTAAGCATTAACTTCTCAAATAATTTACTTAAAACTAAATTGCCTGGGTCTTTACGAGTCACCAGATTTAAGAAGCGGTATTACTTTACTGCATTTCATAACGTCAGGAAATACACTGGTGGTAAGATTCCTATGCAGGAATCCGTCTAGTAGGTACCACCCCAGGGCCAGTTATTCTGCCGTGAAGCAGTAGTGTGCAAACATAGCTGTGTTTCGGTTTGAAGGGCACTGAGAGCTAGCGTAATCACTGGGCATATGAGACTTAAGAACTGTTGTCTCAAGGTGACGGGCACAGTGTGGTGTCACACAGTAATTTTCTGAGTGACACAACATTTGTTATGGGCAGACGTTACACTTACCATCAGGTGAACGTTTTGCTCGTTCCGTCACTTTTATGAAATAAAATAAAACACCTTTATCAATACAAGAACTAAACAACGATGCAAAATGTGGTGAAATGTGTTAAATGTAATGTCATATCTGGATCACCCTATTACATCAGATTTGATAGACCAGAAACCCTTGCAAAAGAACACCGATTCCTACCAAGGATGATTCGCGAAACTATTGAAATTAAAAAAGACATCCTAATTCCAATAGAGAAGATGGTTGGGTACTAAGACCGGCTCCCAGGATCCCATCCTATAATTGAAAAATGAAAAATAAATCAAAACCCAAGCATACCACTGCAAGACTTCAAGACATTGTAAGCGCATTCTGCCTAGATCGGACCAAAAATAATAATTAAAAGCTGAAGGTAACCCGGATAAACTATAACATCAGGACATCTGTCACCTCAGTCCCCCTTTGACCATGGGTGCTGTAAAGCACTCGAAACGTCGGGTTATAAATAGTTTAAAAATTAAACGCGATAAAATCCGTAAAATATGTCATAAATATTGCTATTGAGTTTCGCCGATAGATGTCTGGCGGAGTAAAATAGCACCTACCTCTTTCTTACCGAGGTGTCGTAAGAGGCGACTAAGGTAATGTACGAACAGCCTTTATTCGTGCAGAATAACACCATAATTAGCAGTCACTATACTGCTCGTGGGAACACAATGGGGAGTAAGAGTTTTTCGACTCTTACCAAAATGGCGGCGACGTGTTTCGCCACCTTTCACGTCTCGCATCCCACGAGGTCGAAAAGTGAGCTACGTGTGTGGTCTCTGCCTACCCCATCTAGGGGAAAATGGCGTGATTGTATTTATGTATGAGTTTTACTACGGTATAGCTAAATTAATGGATGATAAACCTTCGCTCTATATAAGAATAATATTGGAGCTCCATCTTGTAAGTCTTCATCTTGTAAATCGTTTTACGGGATTCATGTATGTGTGTGTGTGTGTGTACGTGTATGTGTACATTGCGCTGTGTTTAACGAAACCGATCTCCATTTTGAAGTGAAACTTCTTTGGGCGCGAAATTTCAAGGTCGTATTTGAATGAAACGTTTCTGTCAGAAAAGGGACGGAAATCATACTTGGCCGTTTTGCGATGTAGAGAGAACAGTGAAATATATAACTAGCTGTAGCTTTACGACATTTAATTTTAAAGAAATCGCTCAAAGGGCCGTAGTGAGATGTTATAATATTAGTATAGATATATATATAATCACTTGCACACATAAACATTTTTATTAATAATGCCGCGGTCGAGAATTAATTTCACGATTACGTTTACGATTCAAGTTGCCAGAGTAATGCGATTTCCAATTTGTCAAGCGTGATGATTACGGCTGGCGGTAGGATGAGCGACCCGCTTGCTCGTTTTTCCCCTCTTCAATAAAAAAAGGGATTCCTATCCAGGTATGTACCACCGCAGTGCCAATTATTCTGCCGTCTGGTTTTTGGTTTGAAAGGCGCTAAATGTCTAGTGAAAATATTCGGCATATGCAACATAACAACTGATGACTTGCAACCGTTCGCTTTGGTAACCAAGTTTAATAAAACCACGTTTTACTTAACTGAGTTCAAATGTATATTTTGATCTCGGTTTTCGTCTAACCGGCTTCCCCAGCTCCATTTTGATCGCGTTTACGAAAATGACTTTTTTATGAAATATCGTCACAATCTAAACCAAATACTCGATGTGTTTCGTATTTTGCGACAACAAACAGTCTTTTTATACATAGGACACAAAGGGGATACCAATGTGTGAACAATAAATAATACCAACTAAAAATAATTTTTGGGTCTACATAGTTGTGCAATTGACAACGTTAGTTTTGTAAACGCGTTTATAGAGTTGAACGTCAAAATTAGGTGTTCTGAATTTCAAACTCTCAATCAAACAAAATATCAATTTCTCAAATTAAAAACTCTGTAAAACGCTTAAACTTTGTTTAGCTTGTTGCACTGTGAAATTAGCCCTTAGAATGACGGGCGCAGTGTGGTTCCACACAGAAATGTTCTGGGTGACACAACGTTTGGATACGGGAAGACGTTGCACTTACTATCTGATGAACGCTTCGCTTGTCGTCACTTTTACCTATAAAAAATACTCCCTTCAGGGAATAGGTTTATGTACAAAGTTGGCATCAAGCCAATAATGATGACAATGACGATTTTACTTAAAATTTTATAAAACCGGCTTAATTTGTGTAATTGTGTTTTAGATCCCAATGGCGCGTAAACTCGAGCATCTCATAATTCCGAACGCTGGCCTCGGCTTTGCGATCGGTATGGTAGACTCCTCCATGATGCCAGAGCTCGGTTTCCTAGTCGACATCCGCCACGCCGCTGTGTACGGTTCCGTATACGCTATTGGAGATACAGCCTTCTGTCTTGGTTATGCTGTTGGTAAGTGAAAATAAGCACATTTTTCAAATGATATAAATATACAAGAAAGAAATTCTAGTAATGGAAAATTGTAAATGTCAAAATGACGTAGCCTTATAACAAATAATTGCAGTGTAAATGACTTTGATCAATAGATCTTTCAGTCCAATCATTCATCATCATCATTTTTCAGCCTATCACTAATCCCATGCTTAATCCCTCATAGATTGCCACCAAAGTTTAAATCTCTTATTTTGGGAGGATATTGCCGTAGTTGCCACGCTTGGTTTTTGATGTTCAACGACTATGCTGCTGCACATCTCCTGGTTTTCGTTTTTCCCTCTGTAGACCTTTTCGACACCCACGGGATGAGATTGAAAAAAAACCGTGTTACATAATTCCTTAGAAATAAAATGTCGATTGGGAAAAACTCGAAATTTATTTCACCGAATGTCATAAATACGACTTTTTTGTTTTACGTTTTTCATTATTACTCGTAAGAAGAATGAAACACTCGCTGTGTTCTCGGTCCGAATAAAGGCATTCGGACGTTTAATTTTTCGAAAATCATGAACTTTATGACCACACCAGGGCCATTTATTCTGCCGTGAAGCAGTAATGTGCAAACACAGTGTTTCGGTCTGAAGGGCACTGAGAGCTAGCGTAATCACTGGGCATATGAGACTTAAGAACTCATGTCTCAAGGTGACGGGCGCAGCGTGATGTCACACAGAAATTATCTGGGTGACACAGCATTTTTCATGGGCAGACGTTGCACTTACCATCAGGTGAACGTTTTGCTCGTTTCGTAATTTTATTCAATATTCATTATTCTGTATAATATTCAATAAACAAAAAATAAAGGCAGAGTTAGTTAGGTTCGGTTACAACTGCGACTGCGTAATGGTGTGTTTAAAGAAAATATATTTAGAGGTAAGAAAAATATTCTTATTGAAAGTAAACAATCAAAGTTTTAAATGAAAACCCAACCACACTGCAAAAATGGGTGTGTTCGTCTATTTTTAATGTTTCGGATTATTATGTGAGTTGCGAGTTTTTTGTAGTTATGTGTGTTGAAATACGGCATTTTGACATTTGTAATTGAAAATTTTTGTAATTCAGGATTTATAAAGGTTTTATGAGAACCTGAAATTGTTATATAGAGAATTTTTAACGGTCGGAATTAAGTTTATCGTATTTACGTAGCGTACCCTTTTCAGTCAGCCCCAAAATGTCCATTCGGACTACATAATGCTCTTAGTGATTTTCAAGAATTTGTTAACATTTTTAATCACTTGAATGTATAGGACCCGCATTCTCCGGAGCACTCGTAAACAGTATCGGCTTCGAATGGATGCTGGTCATTATCGCGCTGCTGAACTTTGCATATGCTCCGTGTCTTCTAATGCTTCGCTCTCCGCCCGCACGAGATGAAAAGCAGGTAAGTGATATCGAAACTGTAATTGATTTACTGATATAACGAAAGACGTCATTGGTACTGAGTATTTTGGTATCGGTATAATTAGACATAATGAGAGAAATATCTGAAAAATCTCAACTAATGGCGAAAAAGCAATCTCGAAAAATGGCAGAACAATAATACATGTACCGGTTAGCTCTAAGGTAAACTACCTACTAAGGTGCGGGACGTTGGATACTTTACGTTCGTAAATCCACTTGCCATTCATCTTGATTAAGGAACACCCTCCCTTCTTGAGAAAGGGCTATATCCTGCACAAGACTATTTATAGCCTTTTGATGCTATCTGAGGTGGCAATCCGTCGAAGCCGAAGCACATTTCGGAGCAAGTCGTGATGGGCTTATAGATTTTCTGTAATCAGTCAGGTCTCGTATATAATGTTTGGATATAATGATGTTCTCTTGCCCGATTTCGACCATGGCGACAACTTCCGAATATTGCCGGGAGCTATCAATTGCGCAGTAGATATTATAGTGCCACGAGTGTTACCGTGTGGTGTCGTAAAAGTCGACTGAGGGATTTTATTAACCAGGAGATGGGCGGCAGCGTCTTCCTGGAACATCTGAATAAATAAACTGCGGTTGCCGACCCACCTGTCAGGCGTGGCAACTACGGCAAAATCCCCCAAATTGAGATCTACAAACTTTTGTGGCAATCTATTGGGGAGGCCTATGTTCAGCAGTAGACTAGCTATGGGCTGAAATGATGATGATGATGAAGTGTACGCGCAAACACAGAGGCACTCACTCGTCCCAACCTACGCGCACCCGATGTAACACTTATGCGATAAGATCAGTGTTAGAAACACGGGGACAATCACAGTACAACCAGACCCGAAATCCTACAATTTATGTTTTAGCACTAATGTCGATTCCGGCTGGGCTTAGGAAATGCAGTCGTCAATGATCAGATGTTTGTTACATTTGTCATATTTATCTATTCTATATCATTAATTTATTAAAAAATACACATTTAAATTCTTAATAACAATAGCAAAAGAGTTATTTCTTTACATTCAAATTTTAAAAATGTTATTTATTAGCTTATTTGAATTAACCTTCTAACAATTTACCGGTTTCAAAATAGGTTACAGACTAAGATACGATAAATATATATATATATAAATCGTTTATGCTTTTCTTTGTTTAAGAGTTTGATTATAAGCGACAAATCATCGGTACGCTACGTGAGCTACCAAAACGAAGAAGAAGAATAGAGCCCGCCATTTTAGTGTCGCCACCATCTTGAAGCCCGCCCGTTTCTTACCTTTTTATAAGATTAAGATCGCAACAGTTTTACCAAAGCTATTGTATCTAGGTTTAAATAAATAATATTATCTTAGGAGCCTTATTTACTCAAATAGTAATGCTGAAAATATTTATTATGAGGGGAGTTTTTAGTGTAATGCATCACTAAGTCCATGCAATAAATTTTCAAAAAAAAATTAAAACCAAAAAATATTATTAAATTTTAAGTTGCTTTTAAACTTCTTGACTATTTTGTAAGCAATGAAATTATTTGTAGTGGATGTGTGTGCATTTTGCGTAATATATAGATATATGTCTACTGTAGCAACGAAAATACATAATATACTACAATATATGTTTTACGTGTTTCTTAGTGTACATAAAATATTTATATTACGTAGTTTACGACCAATTTCTAGTCTTTGACTTTTATATCAAAAATAAAATCACTATTACTATCACTTTGTACATACATAGATTTACCTAACCTTTCACGTCTTTAAAGCCGCCATTTAGCCAGGGTGTTGCTAATATATCTATGATGACAGATATATCTATGTTTTGGTGTCTATGCAATCTTATATCAAATATAATGAGCAGAAATGAATCTTAATATCTTAAAAAATTATTGTAAAAAGTTTACAGCCTTATTTACACGGTTCGTCAGTAAAACGCCACAAAGAATTTTAAACTTAATTTATTCCGTACTTATGTACCTCCAGTAATAAGACATATCTGAACTACATAGAAATCCATAAGCAGTTTTTTTTATTAACTAGTTTAATTAATTCTAACCACAGATAAAAACGATCAGTGCTGTTGTCTATTATTTTTTAAATTTTAATGCCTTTTAGTTGTCACATGTAATTTACAATTTTGCAAATGTGACTTTGACAATATTTTTATTATTAATTATACATATATAAAACAATAATAATATATTTTAGACAATTATTGATAAATCATTTAAAAATTGTTTAAATGGTTTGACCTATTTATTACAGCATCTTATTTTTGTATTGTATTAGGATCGCCATGTTGTAGTATTAAAAAACACAATAACTATACGAATTTAATCATCACAATATTCATATGATTTATTTACTATATCTATATCTGACAATAATCTAAATTCAGTATTGCCGATTATGACAGCACTTACATTTTATATAATTTAAGTGAAGGACCAAAAAAGTAGTTTTTTTTTATTGTAAACAGATATAATTACTATAAATATAATAAATAATATAGAGAAGTATAATTGAATAAGTAAAAAAAAATATAACTGAAATTTATTGTTTAGCATGTGTCTTAAAAAATTAATTATATATTTTCGTCAAAAATATTAATGCAGAGCTATATAGTACAGAAATATATTTTCTAACTTTCCTGTATAACTGTATGCTATCTGTGGCAGTTCAAATAAATCAAATATGAATGATTAGATTAATCAAGTGTAATCCATTCATCCCAAAGTATTATTATAATAGACATAATAATCATTTAGATTTAAGGAATTAATTGTAGGTATCTGACTAATCTTCAACTCTAGTTATATCAATATTTAAATTTATAAAATGATCTTTATATCTAAATAATATTTAATGTGCTTAAAATCGTAGGACTTTTATAGCTGTTAATAAATGATAAATAATATATGATACATAATCTGTATTTTTTAAAGATGCGTTGTTTCTTTAAATATCGACATCTTATTTTATATTAATAGCATTCTCGAATTATCGACATTAATGGTCTGGACATTTTTTGCCATGATAATTTTCTTCATGTCTAAAATATTCTCTTAAAATTGGGAGCGAGAGATTTTTTTATTTTGATAAAGTTGCAAGCTTACAGAGATTTTGTAAAGTCGTAATCACGTCTTTCCATGTTAATTGTTTTAATGGAAAGGAATTTAGTAAGCTAAAAAGAAAGAGCAACATATTGTAGATGTACTATGCTTTTTGCAGAAAATCGTTTTTGTGGAAGAAGCTAACATTAAAAAATTCAAAGTTCATATTAAAACAATGTCTATGTTATCTGTGTATGGCTGCATAGATAACAAACGATAGAAATGGTAAAAAGAAGTCCTTTCCATTATTTTTTTATTATTTTTCCGAAAAACGATTCTACATTTTTAATGTGCTCTGGATAAAAATAAAATTTGCATTTCCAGTCATCGTGTAATAATGTAGATGCGCTTCGTGTATTGCTGTATCGCACGGTGCTTACTCGGCCTCGCGCAAACTACTACGTTCTTGTATGCGGATGAGGTCAGCTCTTTTACATACCTACATTGTGTTATCAAACTACATTATGTACATGCAATGTGACAGAGTATCTTTTTTAATTAAAATCATTGCACATTTTAATATTCCGTTCCAATACGAGCTTGCATGTTTAGCCATAAATCCTCGTGAATTCCACCACTCGAGAATTTTTTGTTTTCTATTACAAATTAATTAATTACATTTCCTTCAGAAAATTAAAATTTGTTTTTTACAATCCATGTTAATGATAAAATGTAATATGTATATTATATGTAATCGAGCATTTAAAAATGTCGATGGCTGTAGTGGGTAGGTACTTAGTAGTTGTTAGGTGATAAGACGAAAAGTAATAATCACATAATCTTCCAGTATTAGGTATGAATTTTCAATAAAACTCATTTTAATCATTAAAATAACTCGTTTTCATAAAGTTGAAAATAGAACTAGTCAAACCTAATATAATGATAATGAAAAAATATTATGACTCAGTAATAAAACCGGTTTCTATCTTAATTTTAATACTTAAAAAAAGTACTATAATCCGTCAAGCTTTTGGCGCCAACTTAAAAAGTGACATTTGTGTTTTTTAAAGAATTTTGTTAGAACACCTAATATTTCGAGTATTATTATTTAAAATGTGTTTATTGATTGCAGAACTCAATTTAATATCGGATCGATTTTCTTTTTTTCTATCACTCCCACAGAACTATAAAAGTATTCTATTATTTTACCGTCGATGTTCCCCCAATTTTGACGCAATCGAAAGTTACTTTTGGAAAATATTGCTATTTTACTATTTGACTTTGGCACCGGCAGAAAATTTACGAATGCGGCCATAATTATGTAAATGAATAAAGCCCTAATATAAATTATTAATATATAATTCTATATCTTAATAAACCTCATATTTCATCGTAATAGTATATCAATGTGCTTTCTAAATTTATATTTGCTTACAAAAGTAAATTCATTTTATGGTCATTCATATTTGATTTATATTTTTCATAAATGTCTGTATAAACTAAACAATATGATATTTCACAATAGCTGGAATGGGTCCTTTTTAACTTGTATCTACATTTTATTATTAAATTAGGTATTACAATTTTGATTGTCTGAATGACTTGAACGTTTTATAACTTTTTTTTTCGAATTATTTTTGACAATTTCTTTTTTGATTTTTTTTAAATTCTCAATTTTTATAAAGTGTCCACAAAAATAATTATGTGGTTTTTATAAAAAATGTGAAATCTTTTAACGCACATATGTAATTAAAAAAGAGAAAAACCTTTTGTAATATCGAAACTTTTTTTTGAATAAGTTACACGAATATTATTTACAATAAACTCAAATTTATCGCACATACTTTGTGTTCAGTTCAAGCGGCTTTTATTTATAACTGTTTCATTCAGATATTCAGAATAATGTACAGAATATTATTGAAACATAATCTTTTATAAGGATAATATTAATGTAGAAAAAGAGCCTCGAGCTGAAAGTGTATTGTAGTAATAAATGAAAACTTTGTAAATTATACAACTTGTCTACGTATTAAAACATATATATTTTACTAGGTAGTGGAATTTTCCCGTCACAGATAATAACAATAATATTAATGGTATAGTTTTAGTGATGTTTTGATGCTTTTATCGTATATTACTAAGTTATCAACTAGAAAAATATGTCATATCAATAATGGCGTTATTGTATAGAGGAAAAGGTGGTATTTTCTCAAGGCAAATTGAGCTCAATAATTATATGTAACTGGAAATTATGTAATTCAATAATTTTATCTTTAATGAGGCGCGACCCACCTAAACAAAATTCATTATTAAGTTTCTCCCTTTATTGACTTCAATTTAATGACATTTTTACGCGCCCAAATATTATAGTTAAAAATATTTTAACGTTTTATTTAGGTATGTAAAACAAAATAGTATTACCACCTTGTCCACTTTTAATACCTATTTGCATCATTTAAAAATCTGTTGTTTCTAAGATGATTTTATCGTTTATTGTATTGTTAGGTAATTGTATTATTTTTTATAAATGGCGAATTAGACTGAGAATGTACAGTAGTTTTTTTTTTTATTCATCATTCACTATGACGTACTTAATTTGAATTCTTGTATTTTTTGTCTTATATAAAATCAAGGATAACTTTTAAATAATATTGCTTGTGTTTGTAATTCTAATTGCGTTTTTTTGTTGCAATAACGTTTAAGACGTATATATTTTAATAAAATGTGGGTATATGAACTAAATAATATTTTTTTTTAATTTAAGGAATATGCCATCGAGGCTTTTTGCACTCAGTTACATAACTTTGCGTTGTTACTCATAGGTCACTCTTAAATCACTCAGACTCAGGGTTACCACAATCGGTATTTTTGATTTTTCGCCAAAAATATACGCCTGAGTATGTTTTGAGTTTTGATGCTAAATATTGCAACTTTGCAGTTACTGTGGCTAGAAAATTCAATTTAAAATTGAAGAACGTGTTTTCGCATCGTCTCCATAAGTCCAAGAAGACTTCAGTAAAATTATTAATAATTATAGAGATCGGGATTGCTACATAATCCTGAAAATTATATGTGATTTTAAACCTGGCAGAAAGTTTGCGACTGTTGACGTAAGTGCGAAAAAAAACATATGCAAGACGTATTAATTTTTTTATCAATTGGCAATAATGTATCCATCCAAATCCAAAATAATGGATCCATTATCGTTATTAACAAACCTCACCCGTCATTATTCAACTTTTGATGTCAATGCCGTTTAATGACGAACAGATGGATAACCTCACAGAACAAACCTAAAAGAGAATCAAATTTGATAAAAGAAAATAAAAAAAAATAGATTAACCTAATTTTATTATCAAATAGATTTTTTTTACAATTTGCTCAAGCATGCCATGCGACTATGTATTTAAACAGCCTTTTAATAATTATTTTTTTCAATATCTATAAGTACGTCAAAATTAATCCGCGACACTTGTCATAAATTCTAATTTTTTTATAATAAAAACTTGAAAAATATTTACATCACTATCTAAATCGTAGAGAAATAAATTTATTTCCAAAATATTAAAGGCTAGTCGACCGGTTGTATCATTTCGTAAAAATATATTTCATATTTCATAGACGCCATCTTGTTTATCCCTTGAAAGCAAACGCGTATCCTTCGCCGAAAGAGTGGGGTCCCCTGTTCTGTTCAACGATCTCATTGTCCCGATACTGAAAGAAATAAACACTGTTAACAATCGTTAGGCTTTCACGACGGTAAAAGATAACCAGCCTCTATGAATTGAATAGCTAAGCTGGACGCCATAGTTTTCAAGACATGTAACTATAAAACTATCGACTTTTATATACGTTTTGTAGCGCAGCCAATAAAACGAGATAAGTTTTTTTTTATTGTATAAAGTGACGAAACGAGCAACATGTTCACCAGATGGTAAGTGCAACGTCCGCCCACAACAAATGCTGTGTCACCCATAATATTTCTGTGTGACACCACACTGCGCCCGTCACCTTAAGACATCAGTTCATAAGTCTCAAATGCTCAGTGATTACGCTAGCTCACAGTGCCCATCAAACCGAAACACAGTAATGCTTGCACACTACTGCTTCACGGCAGAATAACTGGCCCTGGGGTGGTACCTACCTAGACGGATTCCTGCATAGGAATCCTACCACCAGTAAAAAAGTTTAAGTTAGTAGTAACCAGTAAAAGTTAGTAAGAAAGTATTTTTTTTCAATAAGAGGAGGAAACGACTTTTGTATAGGAATCCTGCAACTAATAAGCTTATACATACAGTTATGTTATTCGGTTTGAAGGGCACCGAGACCTCGTGTACTGGGTATATGAGACTAAGGAAAGGCGACTCAGGGTGAACAGCGGAGTGCGGTGCTACACTGATAGCACTATGACTATAACTAAAATAGGACTCCTGAACCGAAATATGGGTGACAACACACTTTTATGGACAGGCGTTGCATTTACCATCTGAGGAACGACTTGCTAGTCTCGTCGCTTGAGAAAGTAAAGTAACAGCCTCCAAATGTCCCACTGTTGCGCTCAGGCTAGGCTAACGTCGTTAAGTCCGCCACGCTGCTCCAATGACTTCACATGTCCTCGAAATATATTTATACACCGCTGAGCATGTGGTAAATCAGCACTTAAAATTGCAGAGCTAATCTACCACGGCTTGGTCTCATCTCGTCTCGCCACTTACTTCCATTAAAAAAGGTCCGACCGCCTTGTCAACCTTTGACCTATAAAAGGAATTTGATTTAATAAATCCCCTTCTAATCACCTGTCCGTCCTCCTGATCCTCCTGACCACTGGGTTTCCAGTTCTGAACAAAGTACTGGCCTCCGGCGCCTTGCTGTGCACCGCCCTGTGGTATAATTCATAGGTTATTTGCGAAGCAGTTCCGTCAACCGCACCAGCTTAGCTTAAACGCTTTTCCCCATCACCAGTCTACGAGAGTGCACTGTTGGACACAGACCTCTCCAAATAAACGCCACTTAGCCCGACCTGCGGCTTCCTGCATTCAGTTACAGTCAACCGCCTTGCGCAAATCGTCGCTCTGTCTAGCCAGGGAGGGGATGGCTTACATGATTGCCTAATCGCGATCTCAACTCTAGGATTTGCCCACTCCAGAATTGTTACTTCTTTGATAGATATACAGTAAATGGAGTCTATCAATATGGATACATTTGTTTACGTTAATAGTCATATTATTCCTGACGCACCATTCCATTACTCTCGTTAGGTCTACCTGAAGTAGTTCGAAATCCGTATCCTTTAATACTGGTTTAAAAAAATTTAGAACATCGGCATATAATAAGCATTTCGAATGTTTTACGACGTTATCGATATCGTAAATAAAAAAAAAATACCGGTTGTTACAATTTATGCCCTGGAATGATACCCTTCCTTAAGGACACTCTGTCTTCGACCAGTTAAATACGATTTCAACCAAAACGAAAATTCGCCACTTACACCTAATAAATGCAAAACTTTAAAAATAAGCAATCTGTGATGGACCTTCTCAAAGACACTCTGAAAGTCGGTTTAAATGGCGTCCGCCCACAACAATGCTGTGCCACCCAGAACAATTATATGTAGCACCTCACTGCGCCCGACACCCTGAGACATCTGTTCTTAAGTCTCAATGTCCAGTGATTACGCTCGCTCTCAGTATCCTTCAGACCAAAACACAGTAATATCTGTACGCTACTGCTTCACGGCAGAACAACTGGCCTGCGGTGGTACATCCCTAGAAGGATTCCTGCATAGAATTCCTACCACCAGTGAAACTACTCCGATGTGTAATGTGGTAATGCAGAGGTAGTTGATTTTCCAGGCTGAAAACCAGATTGCAAGAGACTTATCTGCTCTTTATCATGAGAGATCAGATCGAAGTACACGACACAAATAGAAAATAGATAAAAGTGATAGGAGACGATAATTAGTGACCAATTTATTGTCGCCTTTTTAAAACAGGAACTACGTTTTTCCTTATAGCAGGAAGAAACTTGGATTGCCACAGCGATTCATTAAATATTCAATGGTACTGATAGATTCCATCCCGTGTGGTAGCGGCATAAGATAATCTACCAACACATCACATCACGTGGGTGTCGTATAGTCGACAGAGAGAAAATGAAGACCAGAGGAGGGGCTGTAGCAATCTAGATCTACGTCTAGATCGTCTAGAAATAGTGAGGAAATCATTAATTAAATCGAAGGGCTACTGTGCTTCTTTATGGCGTTCGCATAACCGCTATAAATATTATTGTGTAGGATTTAATCATATATTAGCAACTAAAGCTTCTGGACAAAAAAACAAAATTACAAGATATTTGCCGAGACCCCCTCTCGGTCATGGAATTGGGATTCGGCTTGACCCCCTCCCCCGCCTAAACACCTCACGTAATTAATGGACGCCCCCTAATATCGTATCTAAATCACTGAAGCGCCTAATATCTTACTCTGATCCGCTTCTACGCTCACCTGACTCTGTTCATGTGTCCACTGCTTTTTGGGTTCAGGTTTCTGATGGTTGTAGTCCTGTTGCAGCTGGTATTGATTTCTCTGTTGCTCATATGCGTTCTGGTAGTAATTGTCTGCAGAGAATACAATAAAATACAAAAATACTTATTCGACACAAGAACTATTAAACTAAAAACATTGAGGAGTAAGATATGAGACGAGCAGAACGTTCACCAGATGGTAAGTGCAACGCCAACCGTTAACAAAAACTGACGCCCAGTCACCATGAGACATCTAAAGTCATCAGTTCTCAGTGATTACGCTAGCTCTCAGTGCCCTTCAGACCGAAACACAGTTGTTTGCACACTACTGCTTTACGGCAGAATAACTATACCTAAACGGACTTCTGCACAGGAATCCTATCTACTAAAAAAATTACTGCTAATGGATAAAATTGATTTCTTTGACAAAAGTGACGGAACGAGCAAAACGTTCACCAGATGGTAAGTGCAACGTCTGCCCATAACAAATCCTGTGTCATCCAGAACATTTCTGTGTGACAAAAATGCGCCCGCCACCCTGAGACATCAGTTCTTAAGACTCATATGCTAAGTGATTACGCTAGGTCACAGTGCCCTTCAAACCGAAACACAGTAGTGTTTGCAGACTACTGCTTCACGGCAGAATAACTGGCCCTGGTGTGGTACCTACCTAGTCGGATTCCTGCATAGGAATCCTACCACCAGCAACAACGATACGTGGTAAAATAAAATACGGCGTACCTGTATTACGCGGCTGTTCAGGTAGAGGGCTCTGTGGTAGATGGCTTCCTTCCAGAATCTGAAAGTTAGTATTGATTTATATAATTTTATAAATTCTAATGTAGGTGTCCGGTAGAGTACAATACCAACCTCATCCTTCCTAGAAGTCGTGAGAGGCTACTCAGGTATTGTACGGACAGCGTTTAGTCGTGCAGAATAATACCATAATAGGCGATGCTGTCACTATACTGCTTGTGGGAACGCTATGGGGAGCAATAATTTTTGACTCCACCAAATGGGGGGGGGGGGGGGGGTTTCACGCGTGTGGTACTGCCTGTACTTATGGGGAAAATCGTGAATGTATGTTATATGATGTTCTACTTTCGCTATTACATGTATTTACTTTAAAGAACAAAACTATTAACATTAATCATATTCCTGTTAACAACTCCAACTAAGTTTAAGAGTTTGATGATTTTTTAATGAATTCCATAATCAAAATCTTCAAAATCATTATTAAAACTTAACCAAATTTGTATGGTCCCCTAAAGGAGCTATTAATACTTAACCAAATTTGTATGGTCCCCTAAAGGAGCTATTAAAACTTAACCAAATTTGTATGGTCCCCTAAAGGAGCTATTAAAAAAAACTTCCTACTTATTTCTGAAGCTGTTTAATAATTGAACTTCAATTTTTAAATCACTTTTTAATATAAGCCAGAGAAGTTTCACTTCTTCGTGCTGTTACACGCGCTGCTTTCTTTCCTAAATGTTTTTAAATTTAAAATGTTTCGTAGAGTAGCTAAGCGGTAAATTATTCCAAATCTTTGACGCATGTTGTTGTAAACTACTTGTTTTAACTTCGAAGAAAGTAGAAAATATGAACCCCTCTTTCTTAAACGTGCTACAGGCTTTCAATACGGAACAATGTAAGTTTTTGGTACGTATTTATGCGACTGTATGTCTAAATATGTACATGTAATATAATTCTGTAAAATATTTTAGATCCATTTGTCAGTAATACATGTTTTTATTTCGTACCTTAGGTAGTATTTAATAAAACTATCATTTATCATTCGTTCAACATCATTCTGCATGCCCGTGACTGGAAGATAATGCCAAAAGGTTCGCCATTTTTTTTCGTTTTTTATTTGATAAAGTGACGAGCCGAGCAAAATGTTCACCTGGTGGTAAGTGCAACGTCTGCCTATAACAGATGCTGTGCTGCTCGGAATATTTCTGTGTGGCACAACACTGCGCCCGTCACCTTGAGAAATCAGTTCCTAAGTCTTATATGCCCGTCTTAACACAGTAATGTTTGGCACACTACTACCTAGACGGATTAGTGCTTCGGAATCCTGGATATTAAGGATGTGGGATGCATTAAATGGTTAATAGATAATAGCCTATTTAAAAAAAAACTAGTTCGTTTTGTTTTATTTTCATTTCCTTATTTATTTTTAAGAATATTTTATTTTGTATTTTATGGTCTTCCCCACTCATGGCGACATTATTGTGTATACAACAATGTAGAAAAACTACTTAATAATATCTCATATACATTTTTTTTATTTGATAAAAGTTACGGAACGAGCAAAACGTTCACCTGATGGTAAGTGCAACGTCTGCCCATAACAAATGCTGTGTCACCCAGAACAGTGTGACACCACAATGCGCCCGTCACCCTGAGACATCAGTTCTTAAGTCTCATATGCCCAGTGATTACGCTAGCTCTCAGTGCCCTTCAAAGCGAAACACAGTAATGTTTACACACTACTGTGTGACGGCAGAATAACTGGCCCTGGGCTGGTACCTACCTAGACGGATTCCTGCATAGCATATTTTGACGTGTCATTTCACCGTTGGATATTTATTTTACTTTTTTTTGATAAAAGGGACGGAACGAGCATAATGATATACACCGTGATCATCTGTGTGTGACTTTGCAAGTAGTCGCGAGGCAGATTAATGTTTGTTTCATACTCGCTTTATAACAAATATCGTATTTCCGCCCGTGAAGTATACATCAGGCTCTATTCGAAAATGCAGGAATCCGTCTAGGTAGGTGCCACCCCAGGGCCAGTTATTCTGCCGTGAAGCAGTAGTGTGCAAGTATTGCTGTGTTTCGGTTTGAAGGGCACTGTGAGCTAGCGTAATCACTGGGCATATGAGACTTAAGAACTGATGTTTCAGGGTGACGGGCGCGGTGTGATGTCACACAGTAATTTTCTGGGTGACACAGCATTTGTTATGGGCAGACGTTGCATTTACCATCAGGTGAACGTTTTGCTCGTTCCGTCACTTTTATGTAATAAAAAAAAATGCTAAAATAGAGACCGTATTTGACTTTACATCTTTTTCTTTTTTGTTTCATATTTTTTTTTCCTCTGATTTCATATTATGTTTTTAATATTTTATTGTATGTTTCGTTTGTGATGTCAAATACAATAACTTTTCTTTCTTATTTCTTTAATTCTTTCTTTAGAAGAGGTGATTGTAGGGAATGTACAAAAAAGTGCATTTCACATTACTTGCGTTATTCATCTTAAAAATACCTGGAAGCCCTCCTTCCCCGCTCTGTACTTCAGTTTCACCAACTGCCCGCTCGGATCCTTGTACTGGTATGCCCCAACCCTGGAGCCGTCCGGTTCTATCACCTCACCTGCCGCCAGACCGTTGTCGGAATGCGTACTCGAAGCGGAAACTGCCATCTGTGAACAAATATATTACTATAGAATCATCATTACAGGACAACAGCACAGCAACAGAACGCAGGGGTGAGTTAAGAAGTCTTGACCTCGAACGACCGATAGGGGTTTGGAAGATTAGAATAGCACCTAACTCTTTCCTACCGAGGTGTCGTAAGAGGCGACTAAGATTCGTAACAAAATTACGGCAACGTGGTTCGCCATCCGTTACATCTCGGGGACGAAAAGCGGGCGGGCTACGTGTGAGGTCTCTACCGACCCCTTATGAGAAAAGGCGTGACTTTATGTATGTATGTCTTGACGGACATTTCATCATCATAATTTCAGCCTATCACTAGTCTACTGCTGAACATAGACCTCCCCCAATAGATTGCCACAAAAGTTTTTGTCTCTAATTTTACGGGGATTTTGCCATAGTTGCCACTCTTGACAGGCGGGTTGGCAACCGCAGTTTATTTCTTTAGATGTTCCAGGTGGACGCTGCTGCCATCCTGTCTTTCATGTTCCCTCTGTCTACTTTTCCGTTATTGATATTGGGTGGTAGATTCTCTTAAGCCGCTACCACACGGCACAGACACATTGGTGTAGCTAAACTGGAAATCCGTGGTGCATTTAGGTCCCAGATGAAAATCAGCGTCTGGTTTTATCATTATCATCGTTTCAGCCTATCACTAGTCCACTGCTGAACATAGCCCTGCCCCATAGATTGCCACAAAAGTTTTTAGCTCTCATATTGGGCGGATTTTGCTGCAGTCACTACGTTATACTGAAGATTAAAACACGCAAAATACGCACACATACGTGGAGTTGCCAAAAAAAAAGTAATAATTCTTATTACGTTTATTTCGTTTAAGCCCATCACTAGTCCACTGTTGAACATGGGCCTCCCACAAAGACTGCTTCAATAGTTAGTAGCTCATTTTGGAGGGGATTTTGCCCTAGTTACTGGTGGAAGGATACCTATGCAGGAATCCGTCTAGGTAGGTACCACCCCAGGGCCAGTTATTCTGCCGTGAAGCAGTAGTGTGCAAGCATTACTTTTGTTTCGGTTTGAAGGGCACTGTGAGCTAGCGTAATCACTGGGCATTTGAGACTTAAGAACTGATTTCTCAGGGTGACGGGCGCAGTGTGGTGTCACACAGAAATATTCTGGGTGACACAGCATCTGTTATGGGCAGACGTTGCATCAGGTGAACGATTTGCTCGTCTCGTCACTATATGAAATACAAAAAAAACAGCTTTTTACTCAATACTTAAAAAAACTATATAATATTATATAATTTAAGTTTTTTTAAGTCTTTCTGCCTGTCTGTCTGTCTGTTTGCTCCGGCTAATCTCCGAAACGGAACGGAAAATCCACAACAAATGCTGTGTCACCCAGAACATGTTCTTACTTCTGACATGACCAGACACAGTAATGTTTGCACACCACTGCTTCACGGCAGAATAACTGGCCTCAGATTGCTACCTACCTACGGATTCCTGCACAGGTCCTACCACCAGCGCGATTGGCCCCTGAGCTACCAGGGCTCTAGTATTCGCCTAAATATAAGAAATCAGAAAGAATGTCCAAGTGTACTGTGAAGTCTTTCATACCTGAAGTTAACGCCTGCTTATGGTGCAATATGGACGCGTGCTTCTCTTTAGTGGCACTGCCGTTTGGGAGTTTCCACGGTTCCGGCGCTGAAAACATAATTATATTAATATCTGACACCCCCCCCCCCCCCCCCCCCCTCCTGCAGGAAACAAGACGCGGCGGGTGGCAAACCACGTCGCCGCCATTTTGGACGAGTCAAAAGAATTCTTCCGTTCCCATGTGCAGTATAGTGACGACCGCGTGGCCTAGTGGTCAGAGTACCTGACTTCTAAGCCGCGGGTCCTGGGTTCGAATCCCAGCCGGAGCCAACATTTGTGCTAAAACATAAATTGTTGGTTTTCGGGTCTGGTTGTTGTGATTGTACCCGTGTTTCTGACACTGCAGCCCAGCCTACCTCCGATCTTATCGCATCAGCGTTACATCGGGCGCGTGTAGGTCGGGAGGAGTGAGTGCCTCTGTGCTTGCGCGTACACTTGTAGCACTATAATATCTCCTGCGCAGTTGATGGCTATCGACAGTAGTCGGAAGTTGTCGCCGTGGTCGAAATCGGCTAGGAGAACATCACATCACATAGTGACAGCATTGCTTGTAATGGTGTTATTCTGCACGAATAAGGGCTGTCCGTACAATACCTCTGTCGCCTCTTACGACACCTCGGTAGGAAACAGGTAGGTGCTGTTCATTTATTAGGAAAACCAAACCCAATAATAATATACAAGTTAAATTCACAGTGTGTAAAATTTCACAGTGTATTACATGTTACTAAATATTTTATGTAGACATACAATACATAGCAAAACAAAGGGAAAAAAAAACCTAATTAATCTTATATACCGTGTGGCAGCGGCTGAAGAGAATCTACCACCCCGTCTCAACCCGTGGTCGTCGTAAAAGTCGACAGACGGGAAATTAAAAACCAGAAGATGGGCAGCAGAATCTTCCTGGAATATCATAATAAATAAACTACGGTTGCCAACCCGCCTGCCAAGCGTGGCAACTAGTGAAAAATTCCCCCCAAAATGAGAGCTACAAACTTGTATCAATCTATGGCTGAAATGATGATGAAGATGATGATATTGTAAAGAAGTAACATGTCTGTGAGCGTTCGCCTTTCGTCCAGTGACAATACATACATACATACATACATAAGATCACGACTGTATCCCATAAGGGGTAGTCAGAGACTGGGCACTCACTGCAAAAACAGATGACTGCCACAAGTCCACGTTTCACCAAAACAATATAATGCACTTGGTGTGATAGGTGGTGAGCCCATCGCCACCATGCGCTGTTGGGTGCACAGTGCAGTTTAATTCCTTACACGCCTTTTACGAGATCCATTGGATGAGATGGAGTAGTAGTATTCTTTTAACGAGCCGCCACCACACGGCCCAATCCAGTGACAATTCTCGCGTATTTTCCAGTATGGTAGTTGAGAGACCGGACAAATTTCTTTTGTTGATGCCCGTGACTTCGTCCGAGTAAAGGTTTTCCAATTCCCACGGGAACTATCTGATTTTCCGGGGTAAAAAGTTTCCTATGTCCGTCTCCATGATGCAAGCTATCTCCGTGCCACATTTCGTCAACATCATTTCAGCGGTTTAACCGTGAAAAAGATAACAAACAGAGGGACAGAGAGAGTTACTTAGTACAATGGATAAAGTATGGATTACATATCATCATCATCATTTCAGCCTATCACTAATCCACTGCTGAACTTAGGCCTCCCCCACAGATTGCCACAAAAGTTTGTAGCTCTCATTTTGGAGGGGATTTTGCGCTTTGCCACGCTTGGGGTTGGCAACCGCAGTTTATTTATTCAGATGTCCCAGGAAGATGCTGCTTCCCATCTCCTGAGTTTTATTTTTCCTCTATCGACTTTTACGACACCCACGTGATGAGGTGGGATGGTAGATTCTCTTGAGCCGCCACCACACGGCATTACATAGGTTTATGGATGAAGGTTGGAAAAAATTACAATACCTCTCCAGTCTTGATTGGGCGTCGGTCCAGGTCCCCGCGACTGGGCGACTGTACCCTGTGGGGTGACATCTTTCTGTTCAGCTTGTGTAAACGGACCCTTGTTGTAGGAATCTTCCTAATAAACAATAAAAAGAAAACAGAAATGTCTCTCATCTCATCATCATCATTTCAACCTCTAGTGTTAGGTTGAAACCGCCACTGCTGAACATAGGCCTCCCCCATAAATTGCCACAAAAGTTTGTAGCTTTGTTTTGTTTGTAGCTCTCATCTGCAGTTATTACGAGTATTAGGCAGTATAGGTAGGTACTACCCCAGGGCCACTTATTCTGCCGTGAAGCAGAAGCGTGCAAACATTACTGTGTTTCGGTCTGAAGGGTAAGGAGAGCTAGCGTAATCACTGGGCATATGAGACATAAGAACTGATGTCTCAGTGTGACGGGCGCAGTGTGCTGCTATTCAGAAATATTCTGAGTAACACAGCATCTGTTATGGTCAAACGTTGCACTTACCATCAGGTGAACGTTTTGCTCGTCTCGACACTTTATAAAATAAAAAATAACAAAATGGCGCGAAGCGGCGTGAGATAGTGCTGTATATCCGACATGTCAATGTGAAGCGATTCGGCGGCGTTCAAATGCCTCTATCACAATTATATTGCACTTAGGTATATGCTTATTTGAATAGACCCATATCAAGAAAACACTTTAATTATTATATTTTTTTTTTTGAAAAATCATCTAATATTGCTACTTTAAAAAACATTTTAAAAAAAAATTTACATGGACGTCCGTATGTTTTTTAGGGATGTCACAATAACTCTAACACTAAAATTGACGTATCGAGACCGGGTTTTTTTTACCGTGTCCAGAATTTTATCTACTGGTTCTCTACTTCATATTAAAAGTCTCTAGCACTTGTAGTTATTATGAAATATAATTTTTTCTTATTTTTTTTCATCTGAAATGGAAATGACTCGAAATATTTGAACCTCAATACGATTTTTTTTCTTAAGACTTAAATGAGCGTTTTGCTTATTTCGTCACATTATCAAAAAAAACGACTACCCAAAAGACCAGAAGACCGCACAGTATTGACAAATCGAATCTGACCTTGAGAATTTTGTCTGCGCCGTACCGATCGTTCATAACTCAGAGACTTCTGTAACTTTTTTTATTGGAAAAGGGGACGACAAGAGTAAATCTTTCACCTGGTGGAAAGTGCCTGACTATAACATGTAAATACTGGTAGGATTCCTATGCAGGAGTCCGTCTCGGTAGGTACCATCTCAGGGCCAGTTATTCTGTGTGCAAACATTACTGTGTTTCGGTTTGAAGGGCACCGAGAGCTAGCGCAATCACTGGGCATATGAGAATTAGAAAGAACGAAAGAAAAAACTTTATTCAATACTACAACACAACATACATTAAAAGTTCAAAAGATAATTAAACAATTAGATATGACGTATTACATTTACAAACGTACGTTGGGCTGTAGCAACGAAAAGGCTATCGACTCAGAATAATGCTATGGCAGTGTTGCCACAGCGCTAGTTATTCTGTCGGTGCCTCAGGTTTACCGAGCAGTTACCGGACATATTATTAACGAAGAAGTATATTTTAAAAAAGAATATGCATACATGTACATACAAACACACATATATTTGTATTACATAAATAAGATAAAATAGAATAAAAAAATGCATGCGCAAAATTACAAAAAAAGCATATCTTTTTTTTTGTAATACTTACCTCTACACAAAGTTATTAAATAATATACACAAATGTAGTGTATACAGGTAACAATAATTAAAAAGAGAAAAAAGAAAAAAGTTTCTGTCTCTCTGTCACTAATCATGCATCATCTGTCATTAACCTGTTATTAGTCTGTGCACTAATCTGGAATTGATCTGGAATTCATCCAGAACTTTGTCCGGCCAAGACGAAATCATACGGCATATCGTTCTTCACTTTAGTTTGTTATAATTTCATCTTACTCTTTTCTGATCCCTCATGGCAGAATCCCAGGGCTGGTACACCGGTTGGAATAGAGCAGCTGAGGTCACCTGTCAAAGCCAAGGCATTGTTGCGTGTGATCAAGCTGCGATTAGTGAAATTGGTGAATGCGTTTGGTGCTTCGTAAGAGCATGTAAGTAGGCGGCGTAAGAGAATGTGACATCCCTTTTCACTCCGTGTGTCAAAGTGTCGCGTGTGTAAAAAAGAAAAAAAAATGCAATCATTCCTGCTCATTAATCTACCAACAACTGTACAAAGTTTCGACTCAATCGGACAATTTACCGATACGATTCGCGCGCCATCTACTGTAAAATGGTTGTACTAATTCAGAAAACTAAACGGGCGTGCGCTCACCAAGGTTACATCGTAATTGGAGGAATGGATAGGAACGCGTACGCGACAAACAAATATTAATTTAATATAGATATAATTATTTGATAACATACATTTTCTCTCATAAGGGGTAGGCAGAGGCCACTCACGTAGCCCACTTTACGCCTTCGCGGGAAACGAGATCAAACAGACGCGATCCACTTCGCCGCCATTTTGGTACGAGTCAAAAAATTCTTACTCCCCATTGCGTTCCCACGTAGCACTGTAGTGACAGCATTGCATATATTTTGGTATTCTTCTGCACGATTAAAGGCTGTCCGTACAATACCTTAGTCGCCTCTTACAACACCTCGGTAGGAAACAGGTAGGTGCTATTCTACTCTGCCGGCACCCTTATCGGCTATATTTGATAGAGATAAAAAAATACGCTGAAAAGAGAATACCTAATAGTTTATTTCATCTGTTTCTTCTCAGTCTAAATGCTAAAGAAAAAAAATTAAGAATGTTCATTCCATTTTCATTTCTTTTTTTTTAATATTTTATTTTTATTTTCGACGTAAGTTTAACATAATAAAATCAGCCAGTTCGTTACATTAAGGTTCTACTGGTGGTAGGGATTCCTAAGCAATTTAATTCTGTTTAGCAGTTCCAACTACACATACAAGTTAGTGCTAGGAGACAATTATATTATACTCGTAACATAGATGCGTCACATTTTCAAAAGACAACTAAAGAAAGCGTTCCGAAGGCTCTCATGATCACGCGATGTTTATCTTTGTCATTCTCGTTATAATCGGAGTAAGGTTGTCTCTTTCCTTGCGATTGCGTAGTCATGGCGACGTTTGAAAAGGCGGCAATTGTCGCCTTTTCTCAGCTTCACTTACGGAATGCTGATAACGCTCTTTAATATCATTGCTAGTAGATGGTTGGACGACAATAGTTGAATGCGGGCTCGAACCTACGGAGGTGTTTCGCCTTCCGTTCCTTACACCATTAGGCTATTAACACTTTAATTTTTATTATCTACTATCAAAAATTAAGATGTTCCAGGAAGATGCTGCTGCCCATCTCCTGGTTTTCGTTTTCTTTCTGTCGACTTTTACGACACCCACAGTATGAGATGGGGTGGTAGATTCTCTTAAGCCGCTACCACACGGCAGCATCTTCCTGGAACATCTGAATAAATAAACTGCGGTAGCCAATCCGCCTGCCAAGCGTGGTAACTATATGGGGCAAAATCCCCCCAAAATGAGAGCTACAAACATTTGTGGCATTCTATGGGGGAGGCCTACGTTCAGTAGTGAACTAGTGAAAGGCCGAAATGATGATGATGATGATGACTATCAAAATTTGGCGGACGTTGTCCTGCCTGTGTATAATAAATGAAAGTTGATTTGCTGCAGCTAGGGCGGATTTACAAGGCCGAGTAGGCCCGGGACGATGTCAAAAATTAGTGGGCGGCAAAATTTTGGTTTTGACAGCAGATTTTGTTTTTTATTGTTATTCATTGTTACCCACAGATAAAAATGGTAAGTATCATATAATAGCATATACGAGTATAAAATCACTGTTTAGATAATTTTACACTTTCGTTGTTTTTTTTTTACTTTAATTTATTTTTTATACGTGACGCACGTTTCAACACATTAAATTTTACAAAAAAAAATTTAAAATTTAAACCTTTGTTTTTGCCGTAAGAAACATTTAATATAATAAAATCAGCCAGACGTTTTTTTTTCTCATAAAGTGAGGAAACAAGCAAAACGTTCACCTGGTGTTAAGTGCAACTTCTGCCCGTAACAAATGTTGTGTCACCCAGAACATTTCTGAGACATCGGTACATAAGTCTCACATGCCTATTGCCTACTGATTACGCTCTCTCTCACTGCCCTTCAAAACCGAAACGTAATGTTTGCACACTAGTGCTGCACGGGCTCTGGGGTGACACCTACTTAGACGGATTCCTGCATAGGAATCATACTATCAGTAAACATTAAGGTAATATTACGTTAAGGTTCCTCGCAGTAATGCCTCGGAACCTCGCAGTTGAAGTTATTTTGAGGTCAAGCAGAAGTGTGCAGACACTATTATGTTTGAAGGGCACTGAAGCTAATGTTTAAACTTTTCAAGTCATTCTTCAAAACCGATGTTTCATGGAGACGAGTGTGTTTCGGTGCCACAGGACTTTTCGATGTAAAATTCTGGATGAGACTTGCTCGTCATGTGACTTACTTTAAATTCCAAAAAAACTACGCCATACATACATATAATAAGATCACGACTGTATCCCATAAAGGGGGAGTCAGTGACTGGGCACTCACTGCAAATACAGATGACTGCCACAATCCACGTTTCACCAAAACAATATAATGCACTTGGTGTGATAGGTGGTGAGCCCATCGCCACCATGCGCTGTTGGGTGCACAGTGCAGTTTAATTCCTTACTCGCCTTTTACGAGATCCATTGGATGAGATGGAGTGGTTGTATTCTTTTAACGAGCCGCCACCACACGGCTACGCTTCCAAAAACGCTTCCAAAAAAACTACGCCAGGAATTAGCAAATTAAAATTATTAAATAACTAGTTAAATATACCAGTGTTTTTCTATTCTATGATGAAAGATGAGTGAATTAAAAAGAAAAGCAGAACAAATTTGCTCATAACCTAACTACTAATTACTCAAGTAATCACTCGCAAATAATTATCTTGGACACACTCTAATGACCGCCATCTTGCAACTTCACAGTTCGCCAGTTCGCGCCAGTTTGGATATTCGATTTTGACATAAATCAATGAAAGAACTTAAGTTATGATAATTTTGTTAATACCAGCTGATCGATCATGTCGGGAAAGAAATATGTATGCCAAATTTCAAGTTTAGTTTCGGAGATATGGTGGTGAGTCATTGGTAACTGGTAAATAATCGCTTTTAATACTAATTGATGCCCAAGACATATAGGATATAGGTTTTTTAAATATCCCGTGGGAAACTATTTCATTTTGCGTGAATAAAAAGTATCCTATGTCCGTCTCCAGGGTGCGTGTTATCTCCGTGCCAATTTTCGTCAAGACCGGGTTAAGCAGATGAGACGTGAAAAGGTGACAAAGGGACAGAAAGAAAGAGCTACTTTCGCGTCTATAATATTAGTATGAATATAAATATACACATATATGTATGTGAGTAAGTCCGTAAAGATTCATTTATTGTTTATTCCATTACACCTACAATGATATAGTTAATACGAGTAGAATCAGGCGTTACTTTGCGGAAATCCATTATAATGAAGGAAAGTAAGTTAATTTGCTAAGATCCGCTAGCAAAATATAAAAATGGTGTACATTACCTAGTTTTTTGAAGAGCACCGCCCTGCTTTCCCTCAGTAGTGTGCATAAGGAAACTAACACCGCCACCAGGAACCGCCACCAGATACCCTCCACCAACCACTACAATACTACCACTAGATAATATACACCACTGAAGTCGAGAATACGACAGGTGTTTCGCCCCAAAACGAAGCATTATCAAGTGTCATAGGCTCTACGACAGACGGCCGCCGAGTGAGGGTCACTCACTCACTCACAGGTAGTGAGTGAGTGAAGTGACCCTCACTCGGCTATACATTTTTATATTTTGCATGCGGATCTTAGCAAATTAACTTACTTTCCTTCACCTACAATAATATTAACACTAAATATCTTATAAAAGTTACTGCTTCTATTAACGTAGTCACTACATACTATGTCGATTGTAGATATGGCTATATGCATTGAGACCTCCTTTGTAACTTTATAGGTTAAGAAATGAAGATGAAATAAATACTCGTACTTCACTAAAGAAAAGAAAGGCATTCTTCGACTTGTTATGACTTATTTCCGTAAGTAAGAAAGGAGTTGAAAGAAGTGTAAGAGTTTATTAGTATATTTGTATATTTATTAGTATTATTATATATTAGTTATTCTAATAACTAAGAATTATTTTAAGAAAAATTATTCTAATTGATATAAGTTGGGTACATAATATTACTTCTATAGTAATGCAGGAGAGTTTGTATGTTTGGACGCGCTAATTTCAGGAAATACTTGTCCGAGATAAAAAAAATTTGCATTAGATAGCCCGTTTATTGAGAAAGGTTCTAAGCTAAAATCACATGCTAAAGCTTTAAGTAATGCACCCTGAGAACCGAACATCGCCGATAATGTTCGAACTTATTATACGCGTGTGAAACCGCGAGGCTTAGCTAGAACTTTAGTATAACTGTGTATCGACAGTCCGAATGGAGTCCGAATGGAGGCCCGCAGCCTCCCTCGGACGGTCATTAGACGGCTTAAAATCATTTTGAGATATTCTAAATCGCGCAAGCATGCAGCGAACGCGACAGTCCGAATTTCGAGGTTTTTGTAGGAGTTTATTTATGTATTTATGTTTGGGTCAAACCAAACCTGGCCCGTGAGCACAGTATCCGATGAAGTTGTAAAAGCCAAAAAGGCTAACAGCAATTACATCACCGAAATTATACATACATACTTACATAAGATCACGACTGTATCCCATAGGGGGTAGTCAGAGATTGGGTACTCATTGCAAAAACAGATGATTGCCGTAATCCACTTTTCACCGAACAATATCATAACTTGGTGTGATAGGTGGTGAGCCCATCGCCACCATGCGCTGTTGGGTGCACAGTGCAGTTTAGTTCCCTTACTCGCCTTTTACGAGATCCATTGGATGAGATGGAGTGGTAGTATTCTTTTAACGAGCCGCCACCACACACCGAAATTATATATATAGTAAAACTGTTATGATCGGTGATAAAAAAGGCATGACGGACATAGATTCAGATACTAATTATACGCGTAGACTTTTCTTAATGCGAATATTGTAATATTGTAATTGATAATTTCAATGATTAATTAAATATGAGTAATAGTATTAGGAGAGCAAAAATCGTATGTGACACAAAAAAGCGTTAAATTTTGTCTCTTTCCATCTATAGTCACTACTTGGAGAGAGAAAGTGGATTTATATGACAGAATATCTTAGAGTGAATTCATGTGTCAGAACATCTCTAAATGCCATTGCCCTTTGTACGTTTGACATGTACCATAATTCTTAGCATAGTTTTATGCCTATTATTCCAAATGCCAGAATTTAACGGACATTTCAGATTAATAAAAGAAAATCTGAAGTGCCCGTTATTCTGAATTAATAACGACACTATCGTTCTTCGAATAGCATTTAAATGTAAAATATTCGCTTCAGCGCTGAATCCGTAACTCAAGAGACAATAACTAAATCTGCTTATAGCTGACTCACACGTAAAATGGCGCAACTAAAAACCATAGTAAAATGACAGTGATAACAGTGCGAGCGAGAAACAGTTACAGCTTATCTAAGCGTGCGAGCGAGAGCAATTTTGAATGTCAAATGACATTAGAGAATTGACAAACTCTAGACAAAATCACACGTAAGCTTTATCTTTGATTTAATTTTGTTTTTAAATGTAATTTTGGCGATTTTTGTGTTTTTTTAAAAGGTGTTCAGGGTGGTTTTTTTTTTGATTTGCTCTTCGAAAACCTGATTAACAACTGATATTTTGAAATAAACCTAAAATCGAACAGCAAGGCTATCTAACCTCAAAATCGAAAATATTTTAGTTAAATAAATTCTTTTCGTCGTTTTAATCTGCTTTCACGGATCCATAGGGTGTTATTTTTAACCCAATAATCCATGTTTTATGACTGTTGGTTCTTGGGCGAACTTCTATGGGAGCTGAGCAATGTCCTTTAATTATTATTATCTTGATAACGATATGTTTTAATAATTAATAAATATTTATAAATTATTGCAAATTAAATAACACGGATAAGATAATATTTATCTATAATATATAACTATTTTCTACCGGATTTCCCATGACACCACACGGCTTGATATGTCATATACTAGATTTTTTTTAGAAGAGAGGGCAAACGAGCAAGCGGCTCACCTGCTGTTAAGTGATCATAGCGTGGAAGTCGGTCTTTTCATTAAATAATTTTACTCCTACTATTGAAATTGCCGTGGTAGCTCAGGGGCTAGGCGCTCGCTTTAAATTTCATAGTACGCGAGTGACCTGGGTTCGATTCCAATTTTAAGTGCTGACTTACCACGTGCTCGTCGGTGAAGGAAAACGTGAGGAAACCTGCAGGTCTGAGAAATTTAAAATATTTCGAAAACATGTGAAGTCCGCCAACCCGCATTGGAGCAGCGTGGCGGATTCTTCCCAGCTCCAAAACCCTCTCAGAAATGAGAGGAGGCGTGTGCTCAGTAGTGGGACATATAAAGGCTGAAACTTTACTTTTTCTTTTTTATACTATTGAAATATTATGTAATAGAAAATATGACTCGAGCAGTTAATATTTTGAAACCAGGCAGATCACCACGTTCCCAGGGCTTATTAATCCAAATAAGAAGTGAATTTCGTTCTTACCTGTTGGAAGGTCTGCGGGGCGTAATAGTCACTCTGCTGAGCGCTGCTCACCACTGCCAGTGTTACCCAGCTGACGCATATTAACTGAAAAAGAAATTAACGCCATTATGCTACGTGTGGGAGCCGCTTAAGAGCATCTACCACCCCATCTCATCCCGTGGGTGTCGTAAAAGTCGACAGAGGGAAAATTAAAACCCAGTCTACTGGTTGCAGCATCAACTTTTGTGGCAATCTATGGGAGAGGTCTATGTTCAGCAGTCACACTACGACCACAGAGACAAATTCCGCTCACTGTCGGTAGCTATCAACTGCGCAGGAGATAATATAGTGCCACAAGTGTACGCGCAAACAAAGAGGCACTCACTCGTCCACCGCGCCCTGTCGTATACGAAATATACACCCAGAAAAAGCTGGGATTCTGTCTCACAAACACTTGACGCGCACAGCACAGCGAGACACGAAAACGAACAGTTTGTGTTATGTATAAATGTTGGCTCCGTCTGGGATTCGAAATCGGGACCTTCGGTGTAGAAGTCAAGCGCTCTGACCACTAGGCAACTTTTCCTTGTGGACACAGAGACGAGACGAGCAAAACATGCACCTGGTGGTAAGTGCAACGTCTACCCGTAACAAATGCTGCGTCATCCAGAACTCTGTGCGGCGGTGTGACACCACACTGCGCTCTGTCACCTTGAGACATCAGTTCTTAAGTCTCATTTGCCCAGTGATTACACTGGCTCACAGTGCCCTTCAAACAGAATATTTGCACAGTACTGCTTTAGGGCAGAATAACTGGCCTTTGGTGTTACCTACCATCTAAAAATGCATTTTTAAGTAACGTTTTATTATGATGTCGTAAAAGTCAGGGGGAAATTGAAAACCAGAAGATGGACAGCAGCACCTTCCTGGACCATCTGAATAAATAAATAGCCTTTACCAACCCTCCCGCCGAGTGTGGCAAATATGGCAAAATTCCTCCAAAATGAGAGCTACGAACTTTTGTTGCTATCAATAGATATATTGGGAGGCCTGTGTTCAGCAGTAGACTTGTGATAGGCTGTGATGATGATGTAAGTGACTGCCTATAAATGTCCCACTGCTGAAAACAGGCCTCCTCTAATTCCGGAGAGGGTGGAAGCCGGGAAAAGTGCTCCAATGCGGGTTGCGGACTTCGCATGACGAAATTTTTGTACCAAAAATGGCGGTGACGTGTTTCGTCAAGTCTCATTTCACGCGAGGGCGAAAAGAGGGCTACGTAAGTGGCCTCTGCCTACCCCTTATATGGGAAAAAGGCGTGACTGTACGTATGTATGTAATATTGTGGTGCCATCTGACAGTACATGTTGAAACTGGTAACCAATTTGGACGCAAACGTAAACTGACGCAGTGATTAGCGGAAATTCCTAATTTTCCCAATATAGCCGGCGAGCTCGGCGGCGGATTCGCTGTTAAATTTTGGATGCGGATCTTAGCAAATAAACTGTCTTTACTTGATTGATTTAAAAGTTCAAATTTTATATTAAACAAAGACTTCATAAAAAGGGTTATTATAATATTAAAGAATACATAGATGATGATAACTCCTGGGAATGAGGTGATCGCCGCCAAGCCATTTCTACATCTATATAATACTGCTGTTATTGTACATTATTTTAAAAATGACTAAAAAAAAATCCCGCTGGGTTTCTTACTGGTTCTTCCCGGGACAGAGGCATTTTTTGCGAACCAGTGTAGGTTATAAAAAGAAAAAAAAATTACTTTCAATAAGTACGAGTATTATGTAAATAATCAATATTGAATATAAATGTATTCTATTCTATTCTATTATAATGGATATCCGCAAAGTAACGCCTGAATCTATTAACCAAAACAAACATACATACATAAGATCACGACTTTATCCCATAAGGGGTAGTCAGAGACTGGTCACTCACTGCAAAAACAGATGACTGCCACAATCCACGTTTCACCAAAACAATATAATGCACTTGGTGGGATAGATGGTGAGCCCATCGCCATCATGCGCTGTTGGGTGCAAAGTGCAGTTTTATTCCTTACTCGCCTTTTACGAGATCCATTGGATGAGATGGAGTGGTAGTATTCTTTTAACGAGCCGCCACCACACGGCCAATATGACTCTTTATATCCGATGTATGCCTGAAAAATTCGGTCTAGGTAGGTAGATACATAGATAGATGAATCGTTTATTTGGTCACTAAAACACATATACAATTTACGCATACAAATAAACAATAAACAATGTCAAGAAGAAAAAATAGGTGATTTTAAAGAGACAAAGACATCTTAGATAGCGTGTGCTGCAGTGACACAAAAATGCCATAGCTCAGTGCGTCTTTGCTCAATGAACAAACACTTTTTTTTTTTCGGTGATATAATTGCTGTTAGCCTTCTCGGCTTTTACAGCTTCATCGGATACTGTGCTCGCGGGCCAGGGGCCCGCGTGCCAGGTTTGGTTTTGACCCAAACATAAATAAATAAATAAAAACTCCTACAAAAACCTCGAAATTCGGACTGTGTCGCGTTCGCTGCGTGCTTTGGCGATTTCGAAAATCTTAAATATTTTAAGTCATCTAATGACCGTCCGAGGGAGGCTGCGGGCGTCCATTCGGACTGTCGACTTGTGTGTCGGTAACTCTGGGCGGTGAGAACCGCCCTGGAACACAGGTGCATCGTGTGTACGCGGTGTGATTATTGACTATTACGCGCCGCTCTCTACGGCGGTCGCGCGTCGTGGTGCGTGTTATATTAAAGCTTTTCGAACCAACACTGATTTTCAGCTACAACCCAGGTAGGTGCGCCACCCCAGGGCCAGTTATTCTGTCGTGAAGCTGTAGTGTGAAAACATTACTGTGTTTCGGTCTGAACGGCACTAAGAGCTAGCGTAATCACTGGGCATATGAGACTAGATATTTTTTTTTATTTTACTCATTATGTTTATTTTTTAGTAACAGTTAAGTTTTTTCTTTTTTTTTCTTTTTTTTGCACTTTGTCTATGTCCAATTGCTCGTGAGGTCAAAAATGGATCCGACTGAAAAACAGTGCTGTGGGGTACCACAGATAATCACTGAGGCGAGATCCTTTTTGACATTACATCAAAAATTTTGATTTTTGATGACATTACAACAAACTTTTTTTTACACTATTTTTTGTGATTCTTGTTGATGTTGTGTCAAATAAAGTCGTTTCTTTCTTTCTTTCTTTCTTTCTTATGTCTCAAGGTGTCGGACGCAGTGTGGTGCCACTCATAGTTCTGGGCGACACAGCATTTGTTATGGGCAGACGTTGCACTTACCATCAGGTGAACGTTTTACTCGTCTCGTCACTTTATCCAATAAAAAAAACAGTCTAATCACGTTTATTGAATTTTTTTAATTATTAATATCAGTATTTTCTACACTACTAACATACGTATCTCAATAGCTCACACTTTAGTTCTAACGCCACTCCCCGTTCCTATACAGTTATCACTTTTAATTGTTAGTTTTTGATCAAATATATTAAACAGATTGAAAATTGATTAATTATTAATTGTTAAAAGCGTGATCAACAATTAATACAATCAATATTTCGCCCAACACTGGTCGTTAATCGTCCCTTAAAATTGGGAACGGAATTCGAGCCCAAGCGTACTATGAAAAAGTGGGCGTGCGCCCGGTACTTTAGGCTTAATAATTGCAAAGAAGAAGCATTTTGTTGCCACATTGTTCCACTGTAAGGCGTAGGCCTGGGGTTCCCAAACTGTTTTTGTGAGAAGAGCTTTTTTTTCTATTTAATAAAAGCGACGGAACGAGCGAAACGTTCACCTGATGGTAAGTGCAACCTCTGCACATAACAGATGCCGTGTCAGTCCAGAACAGTGTGACACCACAATGCGCCCGTCACCCTGAGACATCAGTTCTTCAGTCTCATATGCCGAGTGATTACGCTGGCTCCCACTGCCCTTCGAACCGAAACACGGTAATGTCTGCACACTACTGCTTCACGGCAGAATAACTGGCCCTGGGGTGGTTGCTACCTAGACGGATTCCTGCATAGGAATCCTACCACCAGCAGATTTATTATGTTCCATTTCATTATGTTCTGTTGAATCTTAATAGGTTTTCCGCGACTATTTGAAAAGTAGTGGCGTGTTAGACCACGTACCAGGCGCTCGCCTTAAATTTCATCCAACGCGACTGGTTTCGGTTCGTTTCCCGTCGCCAGGCGCCTCTTAAATGGCCCTACTATTCTTAGGAGCCGTGTGGTGGCGGCTCGTTAAAAGAATACTACCACTCCATCTCATCCAATGGATCTCGTAAAAGGCGAGTAAGGAATTAAACTGCACTGTGCAACCCAACAGCGCATGATGGCGATGGGCTCACCACCTATCACACCAAGTGCATTATATTGTTTTGGTGAAACGTGGATTGTGGCAGTCATCTGTTTTTGCAGTGAGTGCCCAGTATCTGACTACCCCTTATGGGATACAGTCGTGATCTTATGTATGTATGTATGTACTATTCTTAGTGCTGATTTACCACATCCTCAGTGGCGGAGGAAGATGATGCTGCAGATCTCCTGGTTTTAATTTACCCTCTGTTGACTTTTACGACACCCACGGGATGAGATGAGGTGGTAGAATCTCTGCCAACACACGGAACTGAACGGCAATTTTAATTAACCACACGGCTAATTAACCACCAGGCGTTGAAAGGAAACATCGAGGGGAAACCTGCAGTATCTGAGGAATAAAAATTATTCGAGTGGAGTCAGCCAAGAGCCGTGGTAGCTCAGGGGGTTAGGCGCTCGCTTTAAATTTCATAGTACGCGAGTGACCTGGGTTCGATTCCCGGTGCCGGCACCATTAAAATAGGTTAATTGCAATTTTAAGTGCCGATTTACCACGTGCTCGGAAGGAAACTCTCGTGAAGGAAAACATCGTGAGGAAACCTGCATGTCTGAGAAATAAAAAATTTCGAGGACATGTGAAGTCCCTGCATGGAGCAGCGTGGCGTGCTCTTCACGACTCCAAGACCCTCTCAGAAATAAGAGGAGGCCTGTGCTCAGTGCTTTACTACTTTACTTTACTTTTTTTTCTCACAGATTACTTTATATCGAACGGCTGGTTATAGCCAAGTGTTCCATGTTTCGCACAAATTTCCGAGTTCGCAAAGCGTTCCACTGCAGAAAAAGTTTGGGAACCCCCGGCGTAGACGATAAAATTATTAATTTATTTTTACTGGTGGTAGGATTCCTTTGCAGGAGTCCGTCTGGGTAGGTACCACCCCAGGGCCAGTTATTCTACCGTGAAGCATTAGTGTGTAAACATTACTGTGTTTCGGTTTGAAGGGCACTGTGAGCTAGCGTAATCACTGGGCATATGAGACTTAAGAACCTATGTTCGGGCGATGGGCACAGTGTAGTGTCACACAGAAATTTTCCGGGTGACACAGCAGTTACATAGTTCGTAGATCACGTGTTAGGGGGATTTCGCCATAGTTGGCCACGGCAAGGCGGGATGGCAACCGCAGTTTACTTATTCAGACGTTCCAGGAAGTCGCCGCTGCCCATCTTCTGCTTTTAATTTTCCCTCTGTCGACTTTTACGGGACCCACGGGACGAGAAGGGGTGGCAGATTCTCTTAATCCGTAATCAATAAATATTAATTAGGAACAAAGCATACTTAGTTCTTTTTATTTCTCTCTGGTTGGCAAGAGATACACTAAAAGAACGCAAAAAGTCCGTTTCATTTTGCGTCACAGACGTTTAATTTTAAAGACGTTAGTTTTAACGGTGGCAGGATTCCTGCGTAGGAGTCCGTCTAAGTAGGTACCACCGCAGTACCAGTTATTCTGCCGTGAAGCAGTAGTGTGCAAACATTACTGTATTTCGGTCTGAAGTCTGAAGGGCACTGAGAGCTAATTTAATAACTAGGCGTTTGAAACTTGAGAACTGATATGTCAGGGGGACGGGCGCAGTGTGGTGCCACACAGACATGTTCTGACATCTTGCGTGTCACGTCACTAGCTCCCAAAAAAAAATGGAAAGGTTGCAATCAAATTCGACCTTTAAATTTACTCTGATCGCACCCAAAGAAGTATTACTTCGTAAAATATTGACTCACCCGCATGATGAGTGAGGTGTGCCAAAAATAAATACAAAGTTTTCAACCTCGCACGCCGTCGGACACGTGAACTATGTAGTTCACTTATGAAAGTCACCTCTATATATTAGTTTTGCAAGAAAATCAATGGACCAAATCAAAACGGGTCGGCGCCCGCAGACCGCGGCCGCGATTGAGCTTCGCGACGTCAAATTTGTAATCGCCATTTTAATTAGGAAGGCAACGTAAATTGGCCCGCTCCGGGAAATGATGCACTCTAGTATTTTTTTAATGAAAGACAGTGAAGGGGCGAGCTACGTCTGCCCATAACAAATAGGTACTGTGTCACCCAGAACATTTCTATTTAGTCACACTTTTCAAGTCCCTGCATGACAGCTGAACGTACATGATAGAATCGAAACTTACCGCTTCTTAGCCCAGCTGTACTAGAGCTGAGGAGCCAGGTATACAGCCCTTGAAGGGCCATTTTAGGCCCCAAACTGCCAGCCTTGCCGTCTGGTGGCGGCCAGAGAATCTACCACCCCATTTCATCCCGTGGGTGTCGTGAAAGTCGACAGAGCGAAAATTAAAACCAGAAGATGGGCACCAGCATCTTCATGAAACATCCGAATAAATACTCGTAAACTGCGGTTGCCAATCCGCCTGCCAAGCGAGACAACTATTGTATATCCCCAAAATTAGAGCTTCAAATTTTGTGGCAATCTATTGGGGAGACCTATGTTCAGCATTGGACTAGTGATATGCTGAAGTGGTGGTGGTGGTGGTGGAGCTGTCTTATATCAGTTTAATGTCTGTACGGATTTTTTTTTATTGGATATACCGATGAAACGAGCAAAACATTCACCTGATGGTTAGTGCAGCGTCTGCCCATAACAAGTGCTGTGTCACCCAGAACATTTCTGTGTGACACCACACTGCGCCCGTCATCCTGAGACATCACTTCTTAAGTCTCATATGCCCAGTGGAACACTAGCTCTCAGTGCCCTTCAAACCGAAACACAATCATGTTTGCACACTACTGCTTCGCGGCAGAATAACTGGCCTGCGTTGGTACCTACCCGGACGGATTTCTGCATCGCTGCCATCCAATATAAATATATTTAATGTCTATTGAATATGATATGTAGTGTTGTATTGATTCGTTGCTACGAATATTTTTTTTTTCTTTCTTTCAAGACAAATTATATATAGAGTCACGCCTCTTTCCGATAGGGGTAGGCAGAGACCACACATTTCCACTTGCTACGATCCCTACACACATATTTAGCTTCCTCTACTTTCATTAGTGTTTTCATACAAGCTCGTCGGTTGCGGGTACTTTCGACGTGGCCTTTCCTTAAACCGACATGTGTCCGATTCATTTAAAGTGTCGGTCATTTCATACATTTCGCGAGGCACGGCGCTTTCTAATGTTAACAATAATTATCTTGTTGCAACACACGCTGGTCTTGCAGTGAAAATTTGGTGTTACGAACATTTTTATATATAAGATAAACTGATGAGACGAGCGAAACGTTAGATGTTAAGTGCAAAGTCTGCTCATAACAAATGCTGTGTCACCCAGAATATTTCCGTGTGGCACCGCAACGCGCAACGTGCCTTGAGACATTAGTCTCGTATGTTCAGTAACTAGACTCAGTGCTATTCAGACCAAAACACAGTTATGTTTGCACATTTATATTTTCAAATTCGTCCAAACTGCTACGTGGTTCGATTACTACGTGGATTTTGCTCTCATTCGGTCGAAAACAAGATCAAAAACAGTAATAGTAGTTCAAAGATATATATAGGGTAGGCCACTCACGAGGCCCACTTTTCGACCTCGCCGGGTCGACATGTGGCGAACCACGTCGCCGCCATTTCGGTACTAGTCAAAAAATTCTTACTCCCCATTGCGTTCCCACAAGCAGTATAGTGCATACAATATTATGGTATTATTCTGCACGAATAGAGGTTGTCCTTACAATACTTTAGTCGCCTCTTACGACACCTCGGTAGGAAAGTGGTAGGTGCTATTCTACTCTGCCGGACACCTATCGACTTAAAGATCCAAACCAAAGCTTTTATTTCATACTTTAGTTACCATAAGTCACTCGTGTCATTTGTTGAAATTTAAAACAAGGAGTCTGTATAATATGTAATGTAATATATTATGTAGAATAAAATGTTAAATAATTTTTGAGCTTGGTAACAATATCCTGATACTATGCAGTCGGCTCATTCTCTCGAAGTATTAGTTTTCTGAAGGTTTTAACTTCTACCGCGAGTGAACAGCACATTTTTATTTTGTAGTGCTTTTTTTAATAATTTTATTTTTGTATGTGTTTATATTGTGTTAGTGTTGTAACGATATATTATCTATAATTAAGTATTCTTACGTTTTAGAAATATTTAATAAAATAATAATAAAAAAAAAATGTTGTGGTCCAAAAAAGTTGGAAAATATATATGAGAACCAACCCCAGTACTGAAATTTCATAATTTTCATTTAAATTTTTCTTGGCATCATATCACATATATCAGTGCCTAAAATTTATTAAAAACCCTATAAAATAAAATAAAATAAATCCAAGAGACCTTATCTATTGAAGTACGATATAAGTTCACTGGTGATAGGATTCCAAAGCAGGAATCCGTCTGGGTAGGTACCTATTAGGTTAGTTAGGTTAGGTAGGTAGTTATTCTGCCGTGAATCAGTAGCGTGCAAACAACTGTTTCGGTCTGAAGGGCACTGAGAGCTAGCGTAATCACTGGGCACATGAGACTTAAGAACTGATGTCTCTGGGTCACGAGCGCATGTGTCACACAGAAATGTTCCAGGTGACACAGCATTTGTTATGGGTAGACGTTGCACTTACCATCAGGTGAACGTTTTGCTCGTTTTGTCACTTTATTAACATTAAAAAAAATTAATGTACAATCTTGAAATTATGTATTTTTTCTACATACATACACAAGATCACGACTGTATCCCATAAGGGGTAGTCAGAGACTGCCACAGTCCACATTTCACCAAAACAATATAATGCACTTGGTGTGATAGGTGGTGAGCCCATCGCCACCGTGCGCTGTTGGGTGCACAGTGCAGTTTAATTCCTTACTCGCCTTTTACGAGATCCATTGGATCAGATGGAGTGGTAGTATTCTTTTAACGAGCCGCTACCACACGCTACAAAACGGTGCACATCAGAAAGATATGACCGTTTCATCGTTACGACATCTTTACGAAACTGTTTTACAAATGCTGTTGAGTTGCAACAACAGCTTCGATCAACTCTGAGAACATCTGTGAGTGTTTCTACGATAAGAAGAAGGTTACACGAAAAGAGTTTAACAGCCCATAGACCTGCTAAAGGTCCAAAACTTATTGCACAGCATCGCAGAGATCGCCTAGAGTTTGCTCGCAATCATTACGAGTGGACTCTAGAACAGTGGCGGACCGTACTCTTCTCTGATGAGACTAGGGTCTGTCTCTTCTGCAATGACAGACGTAGAAGGGTCTACAGAAGACAGGGGGAGAGGTTCACACAACCCTGCTTCGAAGAATCCGTCGAATACGGGGGTGGCTCGTGTATGTTTTGGGGCGGCATTTCCGTCGACGGGAAAACGGAAGTTGTGTGCGTTTCTCGGACTCGGGGTGGCCGTGGGCAAGGGTCATTAAATGCTGGTCGGTACATTACTGAAATCCTGGAGGAACATGTGGTCCCGTATGCTGGTTATGTCGGTGATGGATTCATGTTAATGCATGATAATGCTCGTTGCCACACCGCGGCTATTGTACGGGATTATTTACAGGAGGTCGATATCCCTGTTATGCATTGGCCAGCACGAAGTCCAGACCTTAACCCAATAGAACATCTCTGGGATGACCTAAAACGGCGCGTGCGAGCTCGAGATGCAGCTCCAGCCACTCTTCAAGAGCTCCAAGATGCGGTACTTGAAGAGTGGGAACAAATACCCCAAGAGGCTGTTGCGATCCTTGTAAGGTCCATGAAAGATCGCATGGAAGCCGTTATCAAGGCAAGGGCGGGTAACACTAGGTTTTAAGAACTTTTTTTGTATTTACTCGTATTAAGTTTTTTTTAAATTATTAATTTGCAAATTTGTACATACCCTGTCTTTTTCTTTAATTTCTCTTTCGTCTCGTTATAAAAGTAAAATTCAATTAAAATTCCTGAAAGCTAATGAAATTACCTTTCGAATGATACCCTCAAACCACAACATTGCCATTGGCCTGTTGTGTTAAAATAGTATTTAAATTATTTTTTTTGGATGTGCGATTTTTTTGACGCCGAGTGTATTACCATTTTGGACTTGAAAAAAAGGTTAAGGTGGCTCATAATTTAGGTATATTTTTACCGATTCACATGTATTGTGTTTTCGGGTCAGTTTGTTGTGATTCTTAGTTTCTCTGACACTCCATCCTAGCCTACACTCCGATGTTATCGCAAGAACTGATCATAGCATCGTGCGAGTCCACTTGTGGCACTACGATATCTCCAGCACAGTTGTTAACTTCCGATAGTATTCGAAAATTGTTGTTGTGCTCGAAAATCGGCTAGAAATCACCATCATATATACACATACATACATACAGTCATGACTTTTTACCATATAAAGGGTAGGCAGAGTCCACTCACGTAGACCACTTTTTGCCTTCGCGAGGAAAAGAGACGGACGTCAAGAAGTCAAAAATTCTTGCTACCCATTGCGTTCCCATGAGCAGTATAGTGACAGCATTGCATACTAGTCTTGTTCTGCACGACTAAAGGTAGACCGTACAATACCTTAGTCGCCTCTTACGACACCTCGGTAGAAAAGAGGTATGTGCTATTTTACTCTGCCATCCATCGGCTCATCATATTTATGACAGTTTCAAAGGTTTTAATAATTTTAGATTATGTCCGTTTGGGCTGACAGACAGACAGAGTTTTTTTTTTTAATTTCATAAAGTGACGAAACGAGCAAAACGTTCACCTGATGGTAAGTGCAACGTCTGCCCATAACATATGCCGTGTCACCCAAAACATTTCTGTGCGACACCACACTGCGCCCGTCACCCTGTGACAAGAGTTCTTGAGTCTCACATGCCCAGTGATTACGCCCGCTGTCAGTGCCCTTCAAACCGAAACACAATAATGTTTGCACACTACTGCTTCACGGCAGAATAACTGGCCCTGGGGTGGAATCCTACCACCTTGATACAAGTATTTATGTATTTCGAAGTAATAAAAAGTAATTCAGCGGTCAGCATAGGTAACTTTGGATTCGTGTGTTTGATCCGGTTTGTTAGGACCTACAAGGGATATAGTGTTACCAGTGTTTCTACTTATTTCTACCAAATAAAAATTACCAGTAAAAACAGCGTATTTATTATATTTCTTTATTTTATCTAACGAAGATAATCAGAAACCCATGGAGACATGTCGCTGGTGTATTTAACTGGAGGCACGTCGTATGCCAATACGAGGCGTTTCTTGGCGTTTCCTTCTAATGGGAACAGATCTTCGTTTAGCTGAAACATAAAAACATATCGACAATGACGAGAGACAAACGACCACGTGACATAGTAATCAGAGTATACACCTCTACGCCGCAGATCCTGGATTCGAATTGCCATGCCGGAGTCAGCATTTGTTAATGAACAGAATGTGAAATTTAAATTTGATTTTAATTCGATAAAGTGACGAAACGAGCAAAACGTTCAACTGATGGTAAGTGCAACGTCTGCCCATAACAAATGAACATTTCTGTGTGACACGCCACTACTTTGAGACAAAAGTTCTTGAGTCCCACATGCCCTATGATTACACTAGCTCTCAGTGCCATTCAGACCGAAACACAGTAATGTTTGCACACTACTGCTTCACGGCAGAATAACTGGCCCTGGGGTGGTACCTACCTAGACGGGTTCCTGCATAGGAAATCTACCACCCGTACAGTTTGTAAAACGCAATCACGATACAAGAAAAATTAAATTAAATTAAAATAAATTACTTGCTTGATTCAGTCCCCGACCACTAATTTTTTTTTATTGCATATATGAAACGAGCAAAACGTTCACCTGATGGTAAGTGCAACGTCTGCCCATAACAAATGCTCTGCCACCCAGAAAATTTCTGTGTGACACTACACTGTACCCATCACCCTGAGACATATGTTCTTAAGTCTCATATGCCCAGTGATTACACTAGCTCACAGTGCCCTTCAAACCGAAACACAGTAATGTTTGCACACTACTGCTTCACAGTAGAATAACTGGCCCTGGGGTGGTACCTACTTAGACGGACTTCTGCATAGGAATCCTCCCACCAGTCCAGTTTTTAATCCTATCACTAGTCCACTGCTGAACATAGGCCTCCCATGTCGATTACCACCAAAGTTTGTAGCTCTAATTTTAGAGTGATAGTTACCACGCTTGGCAGGCGGGTTGACGACCGCAGTTTATTTATTCAGACTTTCCAGGAAGACGCTGCTGCCAATCTCCTAGTTTTAATTTTCCCTTTGTCGACTTTTACAACACCCACGGGACGTGATGGGGTGGTATAATCTTAAACCGCCACCACACAGTTAAGGCTGCTGCTTTACTTTTTTGAAATGATACTGGCTGTGCCCTGCGGTCTCGCCCGCGTAAAAAAGCCGACCCCGATTGATGATATATATACATACTTCCATATTTGAATCGCATTTTGGTGGTAACGATAATTATTTTTCTAAAATTAAAGATCACAAAAGTCAGATCGGTGAACTTTTGAGAAAGGGTCACGGTTAAAAGTACCCGCAACCGACGAGCGTGTGTGAAAACGCTAATGAAAGTAGAAGAAGCTAAAGATCTGTGTCAGGATCGTTGCAAGTGGAAAGATGTGGTCTCTGCCTACCCCAATGGGAAAGAGGCGTGACTGTATGTATGTAAATTAAAGTAGAATAAGTAACCCGCTATAATATCAGCTATCAGTGAAAGTCCCGTCAAAATCGGTCCAGTTGTTTCGGAGATTAGCCGGAACAAACAGACAGACTGACAGATAAAAATAGATTTTTTTCTTATAAGCACCGTATATTCTTTATCAGTTATTTTGTTATTACAAACAAACACTTCAATTTTAAGTATTTATTTGTATATATTTTATAGCCGTGTGGTGGCGGCTCGTTAAAAGAATACTACCACTCCATCTCATCCAATGGATCTCGTAAAAGGCGAGTAAAGAATTAAACTGCACTGTGCACCCAACGGCGCATGGTGGCGATGGGCTCACCACCTATCACACCAAGTGCATTATATTGTTTTGGTAAAACGTGGATTGTGGCAGTCATCTGTTTTTGCAGTGAGTGCCCAGTCTCTGACTACCCCTTATGGGATACAGTCGTGACCTTATGTATGTATGTATGTGTATTTGTATAGATTTACACAGATAGTAGACTGAATAACAGCTAATTAACGTATTATAGTACTTACGATGAACCTGGGCAGGAACAGTACACCGGCTTCGTAGCTCATGACCCTCAGGGCTTTGTTGCCTTTGTTCAGGGAGCCCCAGGCCGCTTTGCTGACGTTCGCGGAAGTTAAAAGGTAGAAGGCGGCCATTTTGTTGTCAGGCGATACCCGCGTGTAGGATTTTATATGTGGCATCGCTTTGTTGCGGTGCGTCGAGGTCGCTTTCCATTGGCTACATGGAAATGCAATGGTAATTAGTGTTTCCTTTTTTATATTCGTTTTTCGTGATGTATATATTTCTTTTTGTCTTAATTTAAATCGACAGATCACAATTTACACTGCACGGTTTGGAGAAATACCTAGGTATAGCTATTATTTATTTATTAATGGAAACAGTCATAAGCTATTTTCCAGTGTCAAGTAACATATCCAAGTATACAATCTTCAAGCAGCAAGACTTCAAAATTTTGATCGAAAGTAAATGATACGAGGGTGGATTGAAAAGTACTCGGCCTAACCAAGAAAATAAACACATACTAAATCAGTTATATTTTTATTTTTCTACATAATCACCATCAAGTTCAATACACTTTTGCCACCTCCCCTTCCAAACATTTAGACCGTGAACGGGCGTTATCTTGATGAAACAGGACTTTTCTTCTGAGCATTCCTCGACGTTTTCTTTTATTTCCTCTCGTAAACGACGTAGTAAGGTGCAGTAGTAATCAGAGTTTATAGTCTGACCCCTTTCAAGATAATCAATCATAATCACACCTTTCGAGTCCCAGAATACTGAAGCCATCACCTTATTTGCCGACAAAATCGACTTAGCCTTTTTAGGGGGTGGTGAACCAGGTCTTCTCCACTTTTAAATGAAACTAATTTTACGGATTTTATCGCGTTTATTTTTTGTTATTTATAACCCGACGTTTCGAGTGCTTTACAGCACCCATGGTCACGGGGGGACTGAGGTGACAGATGTCCCGATGTCATAGTTAACCCGGAGTACCTTCAGCTTTTAATTATTTTTTGTGGTCCGATCTACGCAGAAAGAGCTTACTGTGTCTTGAAGTCTTGCAGTGGTATACTTGGTTTTTGTCTTAATTTTATTAATTATAGGATCCCAAGCTGGTGGTAATACCCAACCATCTTCTCTATTAAAATTAGGATGTTTTTTAATTTCAATAGCCTCACGAATCATCCTTGGTAGGAATCGGTGTTCTTTTGCGAGGATTTGTGGTTTATCAAATCTGATGTAATGGTTGGGATGATCCAGAACATGGTCACAGACTGCAGACTTCCTGGGGCGGCGATGCTTCACATCAGCTATATGTTCTTTTACGCGGGTTTTTACTGATCTTTTTGTTTGCCCTATGTAAGAGAGACCACATTCACAATCCAGCTTGTATACTATTGCATCTTGTAGAGGGATGTTACACTTGACAGATGGTAAAAATTGACTTATCTTCTTCGGCGGCTTGAAAAATGTTTTTATGGAAGCCCGCTTCAAGATATAGCCAATCTTGTCCGTGACTCCTCTGACATATGGTAGGACTGCAGGTACACGCTCGACTGTGGCCGGCTTCACTCGGTCACTGCGACGAAGGCGCGGAACCCGAAGCTTGTTGTCTTGCAAAACTTGCTTGACATGCTGAAGCTCGGCGGCCAGGTGTTTACTGTCACAGATCCCTTGTGCTCTCTGAAACAAAGATTTGCCCACGGTAGCTAACTGTGAAGGATGGTGGTGAGATTCACCGTTTAAATACCTGTTAGTATGGGTCTTTTTCCTATACACAGTGTGACTCAAGGTGTTATTAGGATTTCTAATTACTAAAACATCTAGAAAAGCACATCTTCTCCACTGTTTTGATTGTTGTTTTGTTTCCGGTGTACAGTAATGAACCCATGTTTCGTCCATAGTAACAAAACGATTCAAAAAATCATCTGCATCGGCTTCAAATAACTCCAAACAGTCGCGTGAAATAGTCAATCGCGTCCTTTTTTGTTCAACTGAAAGCAGTCGCGGAACCCACCTCGCAGACACCTTGTGGAAACCCAACTCGTTGACAATGATGTTTTGAGTTCGTTCATAAGAGATGCCTATAATCTCGGCTATCTCTCTAATTTTTAATCTGCGGTCTCCCATTATTAAATCAAGTACTTTTTTAATATTTTCGTCAGTAGTTGACGTCGAAGGCCTTCCAGAGCGGGGTTCATCTTTCACACTCTCTCTACCACGCTTAAATTCTGCTATCCATTTTTTGACGGATGAATATGACAGAGCACAATCGCCTAATGTACTGACCATGTCATCATGGATGGCTTTTGATGATAGCCCCTTCTTATGGAGGTACTTAATGACGGCACGCTGCTCGATTTGCTCCATTCGCGGAAATTATGACCGATTACTTTGTTAATAAATTTATAAAATCACAACTAATTATCGCACACGTTTCGAACTTCACACAATGAACTAGTCTGAACTGAACTAAATAATGTGGGTAGATTTGATTTTTAGAATTGAATGGATCTGTGTTCGCCCGAGTACTTTTCAATCCACCCTCGTAGTTGACTTTTACTGAAGATTTGCTGGACTGTTGGAGACAAAACGAAGAGTACAATTTTAGTCTTGAATTGAGTTTTCCAATCACTGTACACTTTCAGGAGCACTTGCTGCATAATAAACTATCAATATTAAACATCGGCACTCAAAATATACACAGAAACTAACAAAACTAAATAATAACACTACTGCCATTTTTCGAGTTGGCGCCAAAAGTCGGGTATAACTATTTATTATTTATTTATTAATGGAAACAGTCATAAACTATTTTCCAGTGTCAAGTAACATATTCAAATATACAATCTTCAAGCAGCAAGATACAAAATTTTGATCGACAGTAAATTGATAGTTGACTTTACTGAAGATTTGGTGGACTGATGGAGACAAAACGAAAAGCACAATTTTGGTCTTGAATTGAATTTTCCAATCACTGAACACTTTCAGGAGCACTTGCTGCATAATTAACTATCATTATTAAACATCAAAACTGCAAATATACACAGAAATTAACAAAACTAAATAAAAACACTTCTGCCATTTTTCGAGTTGGCGCCAAAAGTCGGGTATAACTATTATTCATGATATTGTGTTGCCACCTTATTATACATAAAAAATATCTTATTATTGGCTACGAATTTGAGATGATTGAATGTGTGTTTACTTTTACATTTGTTACTTTTCATATTTTTTTATTGTATTAATTTTTTTTCACCGTGTGGTGGCGGCTCGTTAAAAGAAAACTACCACTCCATCTCATCCAATGGATCTCGTAAAATGCGAGTAAGGATTTAAACTGCACTGTGCACCCAACAGCGCATGATGGCGATGGGCTCACCACCTATCACACCAAGTGCATTATATTGTTTGGTGAAAAGTGGATTGTGGCAGTCATCTGTTTTTGCAGTGCCCAGTCTCTGACTACCCCTTATGGGATACAGTCGTGATCTTATGTATGTATGTATTAATTTTTTTTCATTATATTTATTTTTTAAAAACAACAACAGTTAAGTTTTTAATTTTCGCACTTTGTCTATGCCAGATTGTTCGTGGGGTCAATAATGGATCCGACTGAAAACCTTCAAGAGCTTCAAACTTTTGGCAATAGGGTAGGTCTATGTTCAGCAGTGGACTAGTGATAGGCTGATATGATGATGATGATGCGATACTGCTCGTGGGAACGCAATAGGGATTAAGAACTTTTTGACTCGTAAAAAAATGTCGACTACGTTGGCCACCTATCATCTCGTTTGCCGCTGGGGCGGAAAGTGAGCTACTGTTGTGGTCTCTGCCCATGGACAAAAAGGAGTGACTGTCTCTCTGTCTGTCCTAGGAAGAACCAGCAAGAAACCCAGCGGGACCCTCTGATGTCGAGTAACTGGCATTATTAATTCAATTCAATTCAATTCAAAATGATTTATTTGCCAGAGACATGGTACTTAAATAAAGGTATTATAAAATTTTAACATTCCAGCATGCTCTTACTTGAATAAAAAGTGTGCAAATATAAAATAAATATAGAATTAATCGTAGATCACTTACATGTCCATTTATAATATAACATTCATAAATTATAGTCAGGCATTTAGTTACATTCATAATTCATTAAACTCATAAATAATAATAATTAATTATTTCTTATATTTACGCGAACACTACACATTTAAATGAAACTAAGTTTACGGATTTTATCGCGTTTAATTTATTACTATTTATAACCCGACGTTTCGATCCAATAATAAATAAAATTAAATCAAAAACCAAGCATACCACTGCAAGACTTCAAGACACAGTTAGCTCTTTCTGCGTAGATCGGACCCAAAAATAATAATTAAAAGCTGAAGGTACCCCGGGTTAACTATGACATCGGGACATCTGTCACCTCAGTCCCCCCGTGACCATGGGTGCTGTAAAGCACTCGAAACGTCGGGTTATAAATAGTAATAAATTAAACGCGATAAAATCCGTAAACTTAGTTTCATTTAAATAATTAATTAATTACATATTATTGTCATTTAAAAATTCACCAATATCATAATAACATTTGCTTAAAAAAAATTTCTTTATTAATTTTAATTTGCGCCTATTCCTGGTGTTGACATTATGAAAATCACTTTTTTTAGTAAAGTGTACATACAAACCGTTTTCATATACATAGTGAGAGGCGTAGGTTAAGATATTAGTTTGTTTAAATTTATCTCTAAGGTATGTGGAAAATTTATCTGTTAGTGTAAATAATGGAAGATGAACACGATAATGAACTATGATGATGATGATGATGTTCTCCTGGCCGATTTCGACCACGGCGACAACTTCCGAATACTGTCGAGAGCCATCAACTGCGCAGGAGACACACATAGCACAAATGTTGGCTCCGGCTGGGATTCGAAACCAGGACCCGCGCCGTAGAAGTCAGGTACTCTGACCACCAGGCCACTACGCTATACAATGATTTCAAAGCGAAACAATAAAAATAATACAGATATCAACTCACTATAAGAAATTATTAAGCCAGGGTTGCTTCGCATGAGCTTCGGCTGCATATGGAAGGCAGCCACCCCCGAGTAGACCATCGTGGGACTGTTTCACGTTCTCTGGAATAAACCCAACAGTGGGTACTATCACGCTTGCATACGGTTTAAGGTCTACCCTGCTTGATCGAACCGGAGTAAAGGCCAAGATGAGCCCCATCTTAACCTTTACACATTACTGATTTCTATGCATCCGTCGTGTGGCAGCGGCTTAAGAGAATCTACCACTCCATCTCTTCCTGTGGGTTTCGTAAAATTCGACAGATGGAAAATGAAAACCGGGAGATGGGCAGCAGCATCTTCCTGGAACACCTGAATAACTAAACTGCGGTCGCCGACCCGACTGCCAAGCGTGGCAACTATGGCAAATCAATTCAAATGAGAGCTACAAACTTTTGTGGCTATCTATTGGGCAGGCATCTCTTTGCATTTTTTACAGGATCTACCATGGGGAGTGTTCCGAGGAATTGTTCGGATTAATTCCAGCCGCTGAATTTCCTCCTTCCATCGCACCTTACGGCATAACCTCAAATTCCATCGTCACCACCTTGATGGTTGGCATTCCACCACAGTGCGATTTTCGCGGTTTTTTCTGCCACGCACTTGCACTTTATGGAATGTTCTGGCGTCAGCGGTTTTTCCGGACCAATACGACTTAGGGACCTTCAAGAAAAGAGCCTACTCCTTCCTCAAAGACCGGCAACGCATCTGCTATTCCTCTGGTATTGTAGCTGTTTGTGGGCGGCGGTGATCACTTACCATCACGTGAGCCACCTGCTCGTTTGCCCCCTATTCTATAAAAAAAGGCATTTTTTTAGCAGTGGACTTGTGACAGACTGAAACGACGAACGACGTGGGTGCCATTATCACGCTCGTATACGATTTAATCGCTATAATTAAGATACGCGCCGAGTTTAAGTTTCTTATTAATATTTTTATGTAAGAAGATTGTAGTGTATCCACTAGTAAGAAGATTGTAGTATATCCACTAGTAGTGTCGTGTGGTAGCGGCTGAAGAGAATTTTACTGGTGGTAGGATTCCTATGCAGGAATCCGTCTAGGTCAGTGAAGCAGTAGTGTGCAAACATTACTGTGTTTCGGTTTGAAGGGCACTGTGAGCTAGCGTAATCACTGAGCATATGAGACTTAAGAACTTATGTCTCAGGGTGACGGGCGCAGTGTGGTGTCACACAGAAATTTTCTGAGTGATACAGCATTTGTTATGGGCAAACGTTGCACTTATCATCAGGTGAACGTTTTGCTCGTTTCATCACTTATTCCAATAAAAAAATAAAAAAAATATATATACCACCCCATCTCATCTCGTGGATGTCGTAAAAGTCGACAGAGGTAAAATGAAAACAAGGAACATCTGAAATAAATAATAATTGCTATCACGCTTGTATACGATTTGAGCCGTGTGGTGGCGGCTCGTTAAAAGAATACTACCACTCCATCTCATCCAATGGATCTCGTAAAAGGCGAGTAAGGAATTAAACTGCACTGTGCACCCAACCGAACATGGTGGCGATGGGCTCACCACCTATCACACCAAGTGCATTATATTATTTTGGTGAAACGCGGATTGTGGCAGTCATCTGTTTTTGCAGTGAGTGCCCAGTCTCTGACTACCCCGTATGGGATACGGTCGTGATCTTATGTATGTATACGATTTAATTGCTATCCCGCTCGATGGAACCGGAGTCAAGATAAGCCCCATCCCCATCTTAACCTTTACACATTACTGGTGGTAGGATGTCTATACATCCGTCTAGGGAGGTACCAGCGCAGAGCAGAGAGAATTAGTCTGCCGTGATGTGTGTGCAAACATTACTGTGTTTCGATCTGAAGGGCACTGAGAGCTAGCGTGATGACTGGGCATATGAGAGTTAAGAACTGATGTCTCATTGTGACAAGCGCAGTGTGGTGTCACACAGAAATATTCTGGGTGACACAGCATTTGTTGTGGACGGACGTTGGGTGCGTGCGTACATACGCGCATGCATGTGTGCGTACATGCGTGCGTGCATATTCGCGTGTTTGCGTAAATGCGTGCGTGCGTATATGCATGTGTGCGTACATGCGTGCGTGCGTGCATATATGCGTGTGTGCGTACATGCGTGCGTGCGTATATGCGTGTGTGCGTACATGCGTGCGTGCGTATATGCGTGTGTGCGTACAAGCGTGCGTGCGTATATGCGTGTGTGCGTAAATGCGTGCGTGCGTGTATGCGTTTGTGCGTACACGCGTGCGCGTGTGGCTGCGTGCGTAGATGCGATTTCTAAATACACCGACTTACCCAAAGACGGATAGATTAATTTAACTTCCGCGGGTGTCGACAGCATCTGCGGCTGATCCTTGATCTTCGTAAAGTTGTGGAGAAAATCCCCCGTCAGCCATAACTGCCAATATCAAAATACATAGTAGTGCTGACCGTAACGACGACCGCATGTCCTAGTTGTCAGAGTTTCTGACTTCTGCGCCGCGAGTCCTGGGTTCGAATCTCTGCCGTAGTCAGCAATTGTGCAAAAACACAAATTATTGATAATAAAAGTAAAGTAACAGCCTATAAATGTCCCACTGCTGAGCACAGGCCTCCTCTCATTTCTGAGAGGGTTTTGGAGCTGGGAATAGTCCGCCATGTTGCTCCAATGCGGGTTGGGGGACTTCACATGTCCTCGAAATATTACTATTCCTCGGACATGCAGGTTTCCTCACGATTTTTTCCTTCACCGCTAAGCACTTGGTAAATAAGCAATTAAAATTGTAGAACAATTATAGAGGTGCTGGCACCAGGGATCGAACCCAGGTTACTCGCGTACTATGAAATCAAAGGCGAGCACCAGGCCCATAAGCTACCACGGCTTTATAATTATTGATAATGATTTCTTATATTTACGCGAATATTACACATTTTATAAAACTACTTTTACGGATTTTATCGCGTTTAATTTTTACTATTTATAACCCGACGTTTCGAGCGCTTTACAGCACCCATGGTCACGGGGGGAATGGGGTGGCAGATGTCCCGATGTCATAGTTAACCCGGAGTACCTTCAGCTTTTAATTATTATTTTTGGTCCGATCTACGCAAAAAGAGCTTACAGAGTCTTGAAGTCTTGCAGTGGTATGCTTGGTTTTCGATTTAATTTTGTTAATTATATGATCCCCTCCTCCCCACCCCTGCCGTGTGGTAGCGGCTTAAGAGAATCTACCACTCATCTCTCCCATCTCATCCCGTGGGTGTCGTAAAAGTCGACAGTGGGAAAATGAAAACCAGGAGATGGGCAGCAGCATCTTGCTGAAACATCTGAATAAATAAACTGCGGTTGCCAACCCGTCTGCCAAGCGTGGCAACTATGGCAAAATCCTCCCAAAACGAGAGCTACAATCTTTTGTGACAATCTATGGGGGAGGCCTATGTTCAGCAGTGGACTATTGATAGGCTGAAACGACGATATGGTGATCATGACCGTGGGTGCTGTAAACTACTCGAAAAGTTTAAAAATTAAACGCGATAAAAGCCGCAAAAGCAGTTCTATTAAACAAGACAACTCACGACATTATCTTGCGCAGGTGACATCTTCAGCTCGGGGCCGGAAGGTGAAACGAAAAGCTACATCTCACCTTAGCTTCCTTCCCGTAACTGCCCAAACTGCTTGCTTGTGCTATTAGCGGCCATTTTGAATTTTCCTTCGGAGGTACGCTACAGTGCTGCCGCAACAGACTGCCCACGCGAGTCATGCCCCACTCCATGTCGAAGTGTGACCCCGGGGCTGACGCCACTAAAAAAACACTGGAGAACATTTTTTTCTCTCACTTAACTACCATTCTGTATAGATACAGTCACGCCTTTTTACGTTATATGAGGTAGGCAGATACCACACCCGCAACCCCACTCTTTGCCCTCGCAGGAAACATTTTTTGCGTTCCCACGTGCAGTATTGTGACTGGATTACATATTATAGCGTTGTTCAGTGCAAATAAAGGCTGTACAATACCTTAGTCGCCTCTTACGACACCCCGGTGGGAAAGAGGTAGGTGCTATTATAGATCGTGCACCACTCTTTATGAAGTGTAATGTATTATATTATATTAAATTAACACTACAATGGCGTTTTAGGAGCTCCCATCCAAGTGCACCCCTCTGACTGATAAACGAGGATCTGGCGACAACTTATTTCGGAAGATTCATCCGAAAAAGCCGACTCTAAGTCTTACCGACTGGTAAGGAATTAGTTTTACTAACAACTGGGGAACCACTAGTGGAACTGAGCTACCCACCGTGATAAATATGGTGAGGATGCATTCAAAATGTTTGCGGGTTCTATACAGGAAACGCGTATGTCTAGTTGTGGGCACGAAATAGCTAAACAATGATGATGATTTGAAAGCGTGCACATCTCTAGCACGGCTCGGTAAGCCCTTGGCTTCTGCGCCGCGGGTCGCGGGTTCGATTCCCGCACGGGACAGATATTTGTATGGCCTACATATAGTTGTTCCGGGTCTGGGTGTTTGTGCATGTGGAATTTATGTCTGTAAAACGCACCCACGACACAGGAAAAATCCTACTGTAGAGCTTCGTTTAAAAAAAAAAAAAAGCACGTGCACAACTCGAGCACGTGCATATCTCTAGCATGTGCACTACTCTAGCACGTGCACAACTCTAGCACGTGCACATCTCTAGCACGTGCACATCTCTGCACGTGACCATCACTAGCACGTGCACATCTCTAGCACGTGCAAATCTCTAGCACGTGTACATCTCTAGCTCGTGCACATCTCTAGCACGTGCAACTCTCTAGCACGTGCACAACTCTAGCACGTGCACATCTCTAGCACGTGCAAGTCTCTAGCACGTGCACAACTCTAGCACGTGGACATCTCTAGCACGGGCACCCTTACGCATATCTCTAGCACATGCATGTTCCTAGCACGTAAAAAATCCCTAACAAGTGCACATCAGCACCTGTATTTCTCTCGCAGGTGGCACATCCCAACACTACCCACACATCCTACACACATCCCAAGCACGTATACATCCACAACTGTACATCTCTATCGTTTTCATGGTTCCATTCGCTACGAGTAGTTTTACAATACGTACTTGATATTACTGAAGTCGCATCTCTTGACCCAGTCCACATAATACGAGAGCTGCGGCATCTGGTAGTGGTGCAGGTAGCGGAGCAAGGAGCGCTTGAACATCGTGGGGGACTCGCCCTCGTGGGGCATAGCGCCCGGCGGCAGCGGGACACAGCGGGGACTGAACCACAGTCTGGAGGAGGAATATTCAGCATCTTTTTAGGGTCTCTCTATCTCTAATAACTACGTTGTCCCAGTCCGTTCCGATACGTCGAAGCATAACGTCAATATTTTTTTAACAAACTATAAAAATATTCACTCTAATTTTTTTATCATCATCACCATTTCAGCCTATCACTAGTCCACTACTGAACATAGGCCTCCCCCATAGATTACCACAATAGTTTGTAGCTCTCATTTTGGGGTATTATGCATACATGGCATAATATATGGGCAGGAAGATCCTGCTGCCCATCTTCACGTTTTAATGGTCCCGCTTTCGACCGGTGGTAGATTCTCTTATACCACACGGCGGATTTTTTTTTAACAGATTTGATTAATTACTTAATACACGCTAATGACGAGTCTTAAACTAATCACACAACTCTCTATAGTCTCTGACGCTCTCCTCTCCTCTCCACACATCGCCCCTCCACTGTATACCACCTCTACCCTCCA